>CM077034.1:231661504-232976504 GCA_039090855.1 Macrothele yani | reverse complement strand
ACCACCGTGAGCAACTCAATGGGCTATAAGCAGTCGCCCGTCCCTAATTTAGGGTCACTGGTTCCAGGGAAGGGAGAGAGCCAGTGCCGTAAGACAAACACAACATCCGTGCCTCACCGGGATTCGAACCCGGACCCCGTTCGGACGAATGATCAGAGGCCAGCGCCTTAGACCACTGCGCCACCGGGGCGGCTTTGTATAACATTAGCCAAGTCTCTAGAAGTTATATAACACAGCTGGTGCTGTCAATTATTTTTTTTTTATTTATTTATTTTTTTTTTTGCTGAAAACACCCCAATTCAAAAAAATTATTATTATTTTTTTTTTTAGTTGGAGGTTTAACGACCACCGTGAGCAACTCAATGGGCTATAAGCAGTCGCCCGTCCCTAATTTAGGGTCACTGGTCCCAGAGAAGGGAGAGAACCAGTGCCGTAAGACAAACACAACATCCATGCCTCACCGGGATTCGAACCCGGACCCCTTTTGGACGAATGATCAGAGGCCATCGCTTAGTCCACTGCGATACCTGGGCGGCGGAGGTTTAACGACCACCGTGAGCAACTCAATGGGCTATAAGCAGTCGCCCGTCCCTAATTTAGGGTCACTGGTTCCAGGGAAGGGAGAGAGCCAGTGCCGTTAGACAAACACAGTATCCATGCCTCACCGGGATTCGAACCCGGACCCCTTTTGGACGAATGATCAGAGGCCATCGCTTAGACCACTGCGCCACCGGGGCGGCTTTGTATAACATTAGCCAAGTCTCTAGAAGTTATATAACACAGCTGGTGCTGTCAATTATTTTTTATTTATTTATTTATTTTTTTTTTTTTTTTTGCTGAAAACACCCCAATTCAAAAAAATTATTATTATTTTTTTTTTTTTTAGTTGGAGGTTTAACGACCACCGTGAGCAACTCAATGGGCTATAAGCAGTCGCCCGTCCCTAATTTAGGGTCACTGGTCCCAGAGAAGGGAGAGAACCAGTGCCGTAAGACAAACACAACATCCATGCCTCACCGGGATTCGAACCCGGACCCCTTTTGGACGAATGATCAGAGGCCATCGCTTAGTCCACTGCGATACCTGGGCGGCGGAGGTTTAACGACCACCGTGAGCAACTCAATGGGCTATAAGCAGTCGCCCGTCCCTAATTTAGGGTCACTGGTTCCAGGGAAGGGAGAGAGCCAGTGCCGTAAGACAAACACAACATCCGTGCCTCACCGGGATTCGAACCCGGACCCCGTTCGGACGAATGATCAGAGGCCAGCGCCTTAGACCACTGCGCCACCGGGGCGGCTTTGTATAACATTAGCCAAGTCTCTAGAAGTTATATAACACAGCTGGTGCTGTCAATTATTTTTTTTTTATTTATTTATTTTTTTTTTTTTTGCTGAAAACACCCCAATTCAAAAAAATTATTATTATTATTTTTTTTAGTTGGAGGTTTAACGACCACCGTGAGCAACTCAATGGGCTATAAGCAGTCGCCCGTCCCTAATTTAGGGTCACTGGTCCCAGAGAAGGGAGAGAACCAGTGCCGTAAGACAAACACAACATCCATGCCTCACCGGGATTCGAACCCGGACCCCTTTTGGACGAATGATCAGAGGCCATCGCTTAGTCCACTGCGATACCTGGGCGGCGGAGGTTTAACGACCACCGTGAGCAACTCAATGGGCTATAAGCAGTCGCCCGTCCCTAATTTAGGGTCACTGGTTCCAGGGAAGGGAGAGAGCCAGTGCCGTTAGACAAACACAGTATCCATGCCTCACCGGGATTCGAACCCGGACCCCTTTTGGACGAATGATCAGAGGCCATCGCTTAGACCACTGCGCCACCGGGGCGGCTTTGTATAACATTAGCCAAGTCTCTAGAAGTTATATAACACAGCTGGTGCTGTCAATTATTTTTTTTTTATTTATTTATTTTTTTTTTTTTGCTGAAAAACACCCCAATTCAAAAAAATTATTATTTTTTTTTTTTTTTTAGTTGGAGGTTTAACGACCACCGTGAGCAACTCAATGGGCTATAAGCAGTCGCCCGTCCCTAATTTAGGGTCACTGGTTACAGGGAAGGGAGAGAGCCAGTGCCGTTAGACAAACACAGTATCCATGCCTCACCGGGATTCGAACCCGGACCCCTTTTGGACGAATGATCAGAGGCCATCGCTTAGACCACTGCGCCACCGGGGCGGCTTTGTATAACATTAGCCAAGTCTCTAGAAGTTATATAACACAGCTGGTGCTGTCAATTATTTTTTTTTATTTATTTATTTTTTTTTTTGCTGAAAACACCCCAATTCAAAAAAATTATTATTATTTTTTTTTTTTTAGTTGGAGGTTTAACGACCACCGTGAGCAACTCAATGGGCTATAAGCAGTCGCCCGTCCCTAATTTAGGGTCACTGGTTCCAGGGAAGGGAGAGAGCCAGTGCCGTTAGACAAACACAGTATCCATGCCTCACCGGGATTCGAACCCGGACCCCTTTTGGACGAATGATCAGAGGCCATCGCTTAGACCACTGCGCCACCGGGGCGGCTTTGTATAACATTAGCCAAGTCTCTAGAAGTTATATAACACAGCTGGTGCTGTCAATTATTTTGTTTTTATTTATTTATTTATTTTTTTTTGCTGAAAACACCCCAATTCAAAAAAATTATTATTATTTTTTTTTTTTTTAGTTGGAGGTTTAACGACCACCGTGAGCAACTCAATGGGCTATAAGCAGTCGCCCGTCCCTAATTTAGGGTCACTGGTTCCAGGGAAGGGAGAGAGCCAGTGCCGTTAGACAAACACAGTATCCATGCCTCACCGGGATTCGAACCCGGACCCCTTTTGGACGAATGATCAGAGGCCATCGCTTAGTCCACTGCGATACCTGGGCGGCGGAGGTTTAACGACCACCGTGAGCAACTCAATGGGCTATAAGCAGTCGCCCGTCCCTAATTTAGGGTCACTGGTTCCAGGGAAGGGAGAGAGCCAGTGCCGTAAGACAAACACAACATCCGTGCCTCACCGGGATTCGAACCCGGACCCCGTTCGGACGAATGATCAGAGGCCAGCGCCTTAGACCACTGCGCCACCGGGGCGGCTTTGTATAACATTAGCCAAGTCTCTAGAAGTTATATAACACAGCTGGTGCTGTCAATTATTTTTTTTTATTTATTTATTTTTTTTTTTTTTTGCTGAAAACACCCCAATTCAAAAAAATTATTATTATTATTTTTTTTTAGTTGGAGGTTTAACGACCACCGTGAGCAACTCAATGGGCTATAAGCAGTCGCCCGTCCCTAATTTAGGGTCACTGGTCCCAGAGAAGGGAGAGAACCAGTGCCGTAAGACAAACACAACATCCATGCCTCACCGGGATTCGAACCCGGACCCCTTTTGGACGAATGATCAGAGGCCATCGCTTAGTCCACTGCGATACCTGGGCGGCGGAGGTTTAACGACCACCGTGAGCAACTCAATGGGCTATAAGCAGTCGCCCGTCCCTAATTTAGGGTCACTGGTTCCAGGGAAGGGAGAGAGCCAGTGCCGTTAGACAAACACAGTATCATGCCTCACCGGGATTCGAACCCGGACCCCTTTTGGACGAATGATCAGAGGCCATCGCTTAGACCACTGCGCCACCGGGGCGGCTTTGTATAACATTAGCCAAGTCTCTAGAAGTTATATAACACAGCTGGTGCTGTCAATTATTTTTTTTTATTTATTTATTTTTTTTTTTTTTGCTGAAAACACCCCAATTCAAAAAAAATTATTATTTTTTTTTTTTTTAGTTGGAGGTTTAACGACCACCGTGAGCAACTCAATGGGCTATAAGCAGTCGCCCGTCCCTAATTTAGGGTCACTGGTTCCAGGGAAGGGAGAGAGCCAGTGCCGTTAGACAAACACAGTATCCATGCCTCACCGGGATTCGAACCCGGACCCCTTTTGGACGAATGATCAGAGGCCATCGCTTAGACCACTGCGCCACCGGGGCGGCTTTGTATAACATTAGCCAAGTCTCTAGAAGTTATATAACACAGCTGGTGCTGTCAATTATTTTTTTTTTATTTATTTATTTTTTTTTTTTGCTGAAAACACCCAAATTCAAAAAAATTATTATTATTTTTTTTTTTTTTTAGTTGGAGGTTTAACGACCACCGTGAGCAACTCAATGGGCTATAAGCAGTCGCCCGTCCCTAATTTAGGGTCACTGGTTCCAGGGAAGGGAGAGAGCCAGTGCCGTTAGACAAACACAGTATCCATGCCTCACCGGGATTCGAACCCGGACCCCTTTTGGACGAATGATCAGAGGCCATCGCTTAGACCACTGCGCCACCGGGGCGGCTTTGTATAACATTAGCCAAGTCTCTAGAAGTTATATAACACAGCTGGTGCTGTCAATTATTTTTTTTTATTTATTTATTTATTTTTTTTTGCTGAAAAACACCCCAATTCAAAAAAATTATTATTATTATTTTTTTTTTTTAGTTGGAGGTTTAACGACCACCGTGAGCAACTCAATGGGCTATAAGCAGTCGCCCGTCCCTAATTTAGGGTCACTGGTTCCAGGGAAGGGAGAGAGCCAGTGCCGTTAGACAAACACAGTATCCATGCCTCACCGGGATTCGAACCCGGACCCCTTTTGGACGAATGATCAGAGGCCATCGCTTAGACCACTGCGCCACCGGGGCGGCTTTGTATAACATTAGCCAAGTCTCTAGAAGTTATATAACACAGCTGGTGCTGTCAATTATTTTTTTTATTTATTTATTTTTTTTTTTTTTTGCTGAAAACACCCCAATTCAAAAAAATTATCATTATTTTTTTTTTTAGTTGGAGGTTTAACGACCACCGTGAGCAACTCAATGGGCTATAAGCAGTCGCCCGTCCCTAATTTAGGGTCACTGGTTCCAGGGAAGGGAGAGAGCCAGTGCCGTAAGACAAACACAACATCCATGCCTCACCGGGATTCGAACCCGGACCCCTTTTGGACGAATGATCAGAGGCCATCGCTTAGTCCACTGCGATACCTGGGCGGCGGAGGTTTAACGACCACCGTGAGCAACTCAATGGGCTATAAGCAGTCGCCCGTCCCTAATTTAGGGTCACTGGTTCCAGGGAACGGAGAGAACCAGTGCCGTAAGACAAACACAACATCCATGCCTCACCGGGATTTGAACCCGGACCCCTTTTGGACGAATGATCAGAGGCCATCGCTTAGTCCACTGCGATACCTGGGCGGCGGAGGTTTAACGACCACCGTGAGCAACTCAATGGGCTATAAGCAGTCGCCCGTCCCTAATTTAGAGTCACTGGTTCCAGGGAAGGGAGAGAGCCAGTGCCGTAAGACAAACACAACATCCATGCCTCACCGGGATTCGAACCCGGACCCCTTTTGGACGAATGATCAGAGGCCATCGCTTAGACCACTGCGCCACCGGGGCGGCTTTGTATAACATTAGCCAAGTCTCTAGAAGTTATATAACACAGCTGGTGCTGTCAATTATATTTTTTTTATTTATTTATTATTTTTTTTTTGCTGAAAACACCCCAATTCAAAAAAATTATTATTATTTTTTTTTTAGTTGGAGGTTTAACGACCACCGTGAGCAACTCAATGGGCTATAAGCAGTCGCCCGTCCCTAATTTAGGGTCACTGGTTCCAGGGAAGGGAGAGAGCCAGTGCCGTTAGACAAACACAGTATCCATGCCTCACCGGGATTCGAACCCGGACCCCTTTTGGACGAATGATCAGAGGCCATCGCTTAGACCACTGCGCCACCGGGGCGGCTTTGTATAACATTAGCCAAGTCTCTAGAAGTTATATAACACAGCTGGTGCTGTCAATTATTTTTTTTTTATTTATTTATTTTTTTTTTTTGCTGAAAACACCCCAATTCAAAAAAATTATTATTATTTTTTTTTTAGTTGGAGGTTTAACGACCACCGTGAGCAACTCAATGGGCTATAAGCAGTCGCCCGTCCCTAATTTAGGGTCACTGGTTCCAGGGAAGGGAGCGAGCCAGTGCCGTTAGACAAACACAGTATCCATGCCTCACCGGGATTCGAACCCGGACCCCTTTTGGACGAATGATCAGAGGCCATCGCTTAGACCACTGCGCCACCGGGGCGGCTTTGTATAACATTAGCCAAGTCTCTAGAAGTTATATACCACAGCTGGTGCTGTCAATTATTTTTTTTTTATTTATTTATTTTTTTTTTTTGCTGAAAACACTCCAATTCAAAAAAATTATTATTATTTTTTTTTTTTTAGTTGGAGGTTTAACGACCACCGTGAGCAACTCAATGGGCTATAAGCAGTCGCCCGTCCCTAATTTAGGGTCACTGGTTCCAGGGAAGGGAGAGAGCCAGTGCCGTTAGACAAACACAGCATCCATGCCTCACCGGGATTCGAACCCGGACCCCTTTTGGACGAATGATCAGAGGCCATCGCTTAGACCACTGCGCCACCGGGGCGGCTTTGTATAACATTAGCCAAGTCTCTAGAAGTTATATAACACAGCTGGTGCTGTCAATTATTTTTTTTATTTATTTATTATTTTTTTTTTGCTGAAAACACCCCAATTCAAAAAAATTATTATTATTTTTTTTTTTTTTTTAGTTGGAGGTTTAACGACCACCGTGAGCAACTCAATGGGCTATAAGCAGTCGCCCGTCCCTAATTTAGGGTCACTGGTTCCAGGGAAGGGAGAGAGCCAGTGCCGTTAGACAAACACAGTATCCATGCCTCACCGGGATTCGAACCCGGACCCCTTTTGGACGAATGATCAGAGGCCATCGCTTAGACCACTGCGCCACCGGGGCGGCTTTGTATAACATTAGCCAAGTCTCTAGAAGTTATATAACACAGCTGGTGCTGTCAATTATTTTTTTTTTATTTATTTATTTTTTTTTTTTTTTGCTGAAAACACCCCAATTCAAAAAAATTATTATTTTTTTTTTTTTTAGTTGGAGGTTTAACGACCACCGTGAGCAACTCAATGGGCTATAAGCAGTCGCCCGTCCCTAATTTAGGGTCACTGGTTCCAGGGAAGGGAGAGAGCCAGTGCCGTTAGACAAACACAGTATCCATGCCTCACCGGGATTCGAACCCGGACCCCTTTTGGACGAATGATCAGAGGCCATCGCTTAGACCACTGCGCCACCGGGGCGGCTTTGTATAACATTAGCCAAGTCTCTAGAAGTTATATAACACAGCTGGTGCTGTCAATTATTTTTTTATTTATTTATTATTTTTTTTTTGCTGAAAACACCCCAATTCAAAAAAATTATTATTTTTTTTTTTTTTTTTTTAGTTGGAGGTTTAACGACCACCGTGAGCAACTCAATGGGCTATAAGCAGTCGCCCGTCCCTAATTTAGGGTCACTGGTTCCAGGGAAGGGAGAGAGCCAGTGCCGTTAGACAAACACAGTATCCATGCCTCACCGGGATTCGAACCCGGACCCCTTTTGGACGAATGATCAGAGGCCATCGCTTAGACCACTGCGCCACCGGGGCGGCTTTGTATAACATTAGCCAAGTCTCTAGAAGTTATATAACACAGCTGGTGCTGTCAATTATTTTTTTTTTATTTATTTATTTTTTTTTTTGCTGAAAACACCCCAATTCAAAAAAATTATTATTATTTTTTTTTTTAGTTGGAGGTTTAACGACCACCGTGAGCAACTCAATGGGCTATAAGCAGTCGCCCGTCCCTAATTTAGGGTCACTGGTTCCAGGGAAGGGAGAGAGCCAGTGCCGTTAGACAAACACAGTATCCATGCCTCACCGGGATTCGAACCCGGACCCCTTTTGGACGAATGATCAGAGGCCATCGCTTAGACCACTGCGCCACCGGGGCGGCTTTGTATAACATTAGCCAAGTCTCTAGAAGTTATATAACACAGCTGGTGCTGTCAATTATTTTTTTTTATTTATTTATTTATTTTTTTTTTTGCTGAAAACACCCCAATTCAAAAAAATTATTATTATTTTTTTTTTAGTTGGAGGTTTAACGACCACCGTGAGCAACTCAATGGGCTATAAGCAGTCGCCCGTCCCTAATTTAGGGTCACTGGTTCCAGGGAAGGGAGAGAGCCAGTGCCGTTAGACAAACACAGTATCCATGCCTCACCGGGATTCGAACCCGGACCCCTTTTGGACGAATGATCAGAGGCCATCGCTTAGACCACTGCGCCACCGGGGCGGCTTTGTATAACATTAGCCAAGTCTCTAGAAGTTATATAACACAGCTGGTGCTGTCAATTATTTTTTTATTTATTTATTTTTTTTTTTTTTGCTGAAAACACCCCAATTCAAAAAAATTATTATTATTATTTTTTTTTTAGTTGGAGGTTTAACGACCACCGTGCGCAACTCAATGGGCTATAAGCAGTCGCCCGTCCCTAATTTAGGGTCACTGGTTCCAGGGAAGGGAGAGAGCCAGTGCCGTTAGACAAACACAGTATCCATGCCTCACCGGGATTCGAACCCGGACCCCTTTTGGACGAATGATCAGAGGCCATCGCTTAGACCACTGCGCCACCGGGGCGGCTTTGTATAACATTAGCCAAGTCTCTAGAAGTTATATAACACAGCTGGTGCTGTCAATTATTTTTTTTTTATTTATTTATTTTTTTTTTTTGCTGAAAACACCCCAATTCAAAAAAATTATTATTATTTTTTTTTTAGTTGGAGGTTTAACGACCACCGTGAGCAACTCAATGGGCTATAAGCAGTCGCCCGTCCCTAATTTAGGGTCACTGGTTCCAGGGAAGGGAGCGAGCCAGTGCCGTTAGACAAACACAGTATCCATGCCTCACCGGGATTCGAACCCGGACCCCTTTTGGACGAATGATCAGAGGCCATCGCTTAGACCACTGCGCCACCGGGGCGGCTTTGTATAACATTAGCCAAGTCTCTAGAAGTTATATACCACAGCTGGTGCTGTCAATTATTTTTTTTTTATTTATTTATTTTTTTTTTTTTTGCTGAAAACACTCCAATTCAAAAAAATTATTATTATTTTTTTTTTTTTTAGTTGGAGGTTTAACGACCACCGTGAGCAACTCAATGGGCTATAAGCAGTCGCCCGTCCCTAATTTAGGGTCACTGGTTCCAGGGAAGGGAGAGAGCCAGTGCCGTTAGACAAACACAGCATCCATGCCTCACCGGGATTCGAACCCGGACCCCTTTTGGACGAATGATCAGAGGCCATCGCTTAGACCACTGCGCCACCGGGGCGGCTTTGTATAACATTAGCCAAGTCTCTAGAAGTTATATAACACAGCTGGTGCTGTCAATTATTTTTTTTATTTATTTATTATTTTTTTTTTGCTGAAAACACCCCAATTCAAAAAAATTATTATTATTTTTTTTTTTTTAGTTGGAGGTTTAACGACCACCGTGAGCAACTCAATGGGCTATAAGCAGTCGCCCGTCCCTAATTTAGGGTCACTGGTTCCAGGGAAGGGAGAGAGCCAGTGCCGTTAGACAAACACAGTATCCATGCCTCACCGGGATTCGAACCCGGACCCCTTTTGGACGAATGATCAGAGGCCATCGCTTAGACCACTGCGCCACCGGGGCGGCTTTGTATAACATTAGCCAAGTCTCTAGAAGTTATATAACACAGCTGGTGCTGTCAATTATTTTTTTTTATTTATTTATTTTTTTTTTTTGTTGAAAACACCCCAATTCAAAAAAATTATTATTTTTTTTTTTTTTAGTTGGAGGTTTAACGACCACCGTGAGCAACTCAATGGGCTATAAGCAGTCGCCCGTCCCTAATTTAGGGTCACTGGTTCCAGGGAAGGGAGAGAGCCAGTGCCGTTAGACAAACACAGTATCCATGCCTCACCGGGATTCGAACCCGGACCCCTTTTGGACGAATGATCAGAGGCCATCGCTTAGACCACTGCGCCACCGGGGCGGCTTTGTATAACATTAGCCAAGTCTCTAGAAGTTATATAACACAGCTGGTGCTGTCAATTATTTTTTTTTTATTTATTTATTATTTTTTTTTGCTGAAAACACCCCAATTCAAAAAAATTATTATTTTTTTTTTTTTTTTAGTTGGAGGTTTAACGACCACCGTGAGCAACTCAATGGGCTATAAGCAGTCGCCCGTCCCTAATTTAGGGTCACTGGTTCCAGGGAAGGGAGAGAGCCAGTGCCGTTAGACAAACACAGTATCCATGCCTCACCGGGATTCGAACCCGGACCCCTTTTGGACGAATGATCAGAGGCCATCGCTTAGACCACTGCGCCACCGGGGCGGCTTTGTATAACATTAGCCAAGTCTCTAGAAGTTATATAACACAGCTGGTGCTGTCAATTATTTTTTTTTTATTTATTTATTTTTTTTTTTTGCTGAAAACACCCCAATTCAAAAAAATTATTATTATTTTTTTTTTTTTAGTTGGAGGTTTAACGACCACCGTGAGCAACTCAATGGGCTATAAGCAGTCGCCCGTCCCTAATTTAGGGTCACTGGTTCCAGGGAAGGGAGAGAGCCAGTGCCGTTAGACAAACACAGTATCCATGCCTCACCGGGATTCGAACCCGGACCCCTTTTGGACGAATGATCAGAGGCCATCGCTTAGACCACTGCGCCACCGGGGCGGCTTTGTATAACATTAGCCAAGTCTCTAGAAGTTATATAACACAGCTGGTGCTGTCAATTATTTTTTTTTTATTTATTTATTTTTTTTTTTGCTGAAAACACCCCAATTCAAAAAAATTATTATTATTTTTTTTTTTTTAGTTGGAGGTTTAACGACCACCGTGAGCAACTCAATGGGCTATAAGCAGTCGCCCGTCCCTAATTTAGGGTCACTGGTTCCAGGGAAGGGAGAGAGCCAGTGCCGTTAGACAAACACAGTATCCATGCCTCACCGGGATTCGAACCCGGACCCCTTTTGGACGAATGATCAGAGGCCATCGCTTAGACCACTGCGCCACCGGGGCGGCTTTGTATAACATTAGCCAAGTCTCTAGAAGTTATATAACACAGCTGGTGCTGTCAATTATTTTTTTTTTATTTATTTATTTTTTTTTTTTTGCTGAAAACACCCCAATTCAAAAAAATTATTATTATTATTTTTTTTAGTTGGAGGTTTAACGACCACCGTGCGCAACTCAATGGGCTATAAGCAGTCGCCCGTCCCTAATTTAGGGTCACTGGTTCCAGGGAAGGGAGAGAGCCAGTGCCGTTAGACAAACACAGTATCCATGCCTCACCGGGATTCGAACCCGGACCCCTTTTGGACGAATGATCAGAGGCCATCGCTTAGACCACTGCGCCACCGGGGCGGCTTTGTATAACATTAGCCAAGTCTCTAGAAGTTATATAACACAGCTGGTGCTGTCAATTATTTTTTTTTTATTTATTTATTTTTTTTTTTTTGCTGAAAACACCCCAATTCAAAAAAATTATCATTATTTTTTTTTTTTTTAGTTGGAGGTTTAACGACCACCGTGAGCAACTCAATGGGCTATAAGCAGTCGCCCGTCCCTAATTTAGGGTCACTGGTTCCAGGGAAGGGAGAGAGCCAGTGCCGTAAGACAAACACAACATCCATGCCTCACCGGGATTCGAACCCGGACCCCTTTTGGACGAATGATCAGAGGCCATCGCTTAGTCCACTGCGATACCTGGGCGGCGGAGGTTTAACGACCACCGTGAGCAACTCAATGGGCTATAAGCAGTCGCCCGTCCCTAATTTAGGGTCACTGGTTCCAGGGAACGGAGAGAACCAGTGCCGTAAGACAAACACAACATCCATGCCTCACCGGGATTTGAACCCGGACCCCTTTTGGACGAATGATCAGAGGCCATCGCTTAGTCCACTGCGATACCTGGGCGGCGGAGGTTTAACGACCACCGTGAGCAACTCAATGGGCTATAAGCAGTCGCCCGTCCCTAATTTAGGGTCACTGGTTCCAGGGAACGGAGAGAACCAGTGCCGTAAGACAAACACAGTATCCATGCCTCACCGGGATTCGAACCCGGACCCCTTTTGGACGAATGATCAGAGGCCATCGCTTAGACCACTGCGCCACCGGGGCGGCTTTGTATAACATTAGCCAAGTCTCTAGAAGTTATATAACACAGCTGGTGCTGTCAATTATTTTTTTTTTATTTATTTATTTTTTTTTTTTGCTGAAAACACCCCAATTCAAAAAAATTATTATTATTTTTTTTTTTTAGTTGGAGGTTTAACGACCACCGTGAGCAACTCAATGGGCTATAAGCAGTCGCCCGTCCCTAATTTAGGGTCACTGGTTCCAGGGAAGGGAGAGAGCCAGTGCCGTTAGACAAACACAGCATCCATGCCTCACCGGGATTCGAACCCGGACCCCTTTTGGACGAATGATCAGAGGCCATCGCTTAGACCACTGCGCCACCGGGGCGGCTTTGTATAACATTAGCCAAGTCTCTAGAAGTTATATAACACAGCTGGTGCTGTCAATTATTTTTTTTTATTTATTTATTATTTTTTTTTTGCTGAAAACACCCCAATTCAAAAAAATTATTATTATTTTTTTTTTTTTTAGTTGGAGGTTTAACGACCACCGTGAGCAACTCAATGGGCTATAAGCAGTCGCCCGTCCCTAATTTAGGGTCACTGGTTCCAGGGAAGGGAGAGAGCCAGTGCCGTTAGACAAACACAGTATCCATGCCTCACCGGGATTCGAACCCGGACCCCTTTTGGACGAATGATCAGAGGCCATCGCTTAGACCACTGCGCCACCGGGGCGGCTTTGTATAACATTAGCCAAGTCTCTAGAAGTTATATAACACAGCTGGTGCTGTCAATTATTTTTTTTTTATTTATTTATTTTTTTTTTTTTTTTTGCTGAAAACACCCCAATTCAAAAAAATTATTATTTTTTTTTTTTTTAGTTGGAGGTTTAACGACCACCGTGAGCAACTCAATGGGCTATAAGCAGTCGCCCGTCCCTAATTTAGGGTCACTGGTTCCAGGGAAGGGAGAGAGCCAGTGCCGTTAGACAAACACAGTATCCATGCCTCACCGGGATTCGAACCCGGACCCCTTTTGGACGAATGATCAGAGGCCATCGCTTAGACCACTGCGCCACCGGGGCGGCTTTGTATAACATTAGCCAAGTCTCTAGAAGTTATATAACACAGCTGGTGCTGTCAATTATTTTTTTTTTATTTATTTATTATTTTTTTTTTGCTGAAAACACCCCAATTCAAAAAAAATTATTATTTTTTTTTTTTTTTTTTAGTTGGAGGTTTAACGACCACCGTGAGCAACTCAATGGGCTATAAGCAGTCGCCCGTCCCTAATTTAGGGTCACTGGTTCCAGGGAAGGGAGAGAGCCAGTGCCGTTAGACAAACACAGTATCCATGCCTCACCGGGATTCGAACCCGGACCCCTTTTGGACGAATGATCAGAGGCCATCGCTTAGACCACTGCGCCACCGGGGCGGCTTTGTATAACATTAGCCAAGTCTCTAGAAGTTATATAACACAGCTGGTGCTGTCAATTATTTTTTTTATTTATTTATTTTTTTTTTTTTGCTGAAAACACCCCAATTCAAAAAAAAAATTATTATTATTTTTTTTTTTTTTAGTTGGAGGTTTAACGACCACCGTGAGCAACTCAATGGGCTATAAGCAGTCGCCCGTCCCTAATTTAGGGTCACTGGTTCCAGGGAAGGAGAGAGCCAGTGCCGTTAGACAAACACAGTATCCATGCCTCACCGGGATTCGAACCCGGACCCCTTTTGGACGAATGATCAGAGGCCATCGCTTAGACCACTGCGCCACCGGGGCGGCTTTGTATAACATTAGCCAAGTCTCTAGAAGTTATATAACACAGCTGGTGCTGTCAATTATTTTTTTTTTATTTATTTATTTTTTTTTTTTTGCTGAAAACACCCCAATTCAAAAAAATTATTATTATTTTTTTTTTTTTTAGTTGGAGGTTTAACGACCACCGTGAGCAACTCAATGGGCTATAAGCAGTCGCCCGTCCCTAATTTAGGGTCACTGGTTCCAGGGAAGGGAGAGAGCCAGTGCCGTTAGACAAACACAGTATCCATGCCTCACCGGGATTCGAACCCGGACCCCTTTTGGACGAATGATCAGAGGCCATCGCTTAGACCACTGCGCCACCGGGGCGGCTTTGTATAACATTAGCCAAGTCTCTAGAAGTTATATAACACAGCTGGTGCTGTCAATTATTTTTTTTTATTTATTTATTTTTTTTTTTTGCTGAAAACACCCCAATTCAAAAAAATTATTATTATTATTTTTTTTTTAGTTGGAGGTTTAACGACCACCGTGCGCAACTCAATGGGCTATAAGCAGTCGCCCGTCCCTAATTTAGGGTCACTGGTTCCAGGGAAGGGAGAGAGCCAGTGCCGTTAGACAAACACAGTATCCATGCCTCACCGGGATTCGAACCCGGACCCCTTTTGGACGAATGATCAGAGGCCATCGCTTAGACCACTGCGCCACCGGGGCGGCTTTGTATAACATTAGCCAAGTCTCTAGAAGTTATATAACACAGCTGGTGCTGTCAATTATTTTTTTTTTATTTATTTATTTTTTTTTTTTTGCTGAAAACACCCCAATTCAAAAAAATTATCATTATTTTTTTTTTTTTTAGTTGGAGGTTTAACGACCACCGTGAGCAACTCAATGGGCTATAAGCAGTCGCCCGTCCCTAATTTAGGGTCACTGGTTCCAGGGAAGGGAGAGAGCCAGTGCCGTAAGACAAACACAACATCCATGCCTCACCGGGATTCGAACCCGGACCCCTTTTGGACGAATGATCAGAGGCCATCGCTTAGTCCACTGCGATACCTGGGCGGCGGAGGTTTAACGACCACCGTGAGCAACTCAATGGGCTATAAGCAGTCGCCCGTCCCTAATTTAGGGTCACTGGTTCCAGGGAACGGAGAGAACCAGTGCCGTAAGACAAACACAACATCCATGCCTCACCGGGATTTGAACCCGGACCCCTTTTGGACGAATGATCAGAGGCCATCGCTTAGTCCACTGCGATACCTGGGCGGCGGAGGTTTAACGACCACCGTGAGCAACTCAATGGGCTATAAGCAGTCGCCCGTCCCTAATTTAGAGTCACTGGTTCCAGGGAAGGGAGAGAGCCAGTGCCGTAAGACAAACACAACATCCATGCCTCACCGGGATTCGAACCCGGACCCCTTTTGGACGAATGATCAGAGGCCATCGCTTAGACCACTGCGCCACCGGGGCGGCTTTGTATAACATTAGCCAAGTCTCTAGAAGTTATATAACACAGCTGGTGCTGTCAATTATTTTTTTTTTATTTATTTATTTTTTTTTTTTGCTGAAAACACCCCAATTCAAAAAAATTATCATTTTTTTTTTTTTTTTAGTTGGAGGTTTAACGACCACTGTGAGCAACTCAATGGGCTATAAGCAGTCGCCCGTCCCTAATTTAGGGTCACTGGTTCCAGGGAAGGGAGAGAGCCAGTGCCGTAAGACAAACACAACATCCATGCCTCACCGGGATTCGAACCCGGACCCCTTTTGGACGAATGATCAGAGGCCATCGCTTAGTCCACTGCGATACCTGGGCGGCGGAGGTTTAACGACCACCGTGAGCAACTCAATGGGCTATAAGCAGTCGCCCGTCCCTAATTTAGGGTCACTGGTTCCAGGGAAGGGAGAGAGCCAGTGCCGTTAGACAAACACAGTATCCATGCCTCACCGGGATTCGAACCCGGACCCCTTTTGGACGAATGATCAGAGGCCATCGCTTAGACCACTGCGCCACCGGGGCGGCTTTGTATAACATTAGCCAAGTCTCTAGAAGTTATATAACACAGCTGGTGCTGTCAATTATTTTTTTTTTATTTATTTATTTTTTTTTTTTTGCTGAAAACACCCCAATTCAAAAAAATTATCATTATTTTTTTTTTTTTAGTTGGAGGTTTAACGACCACCGTGAGCAACTCAATGGGCTATAAGCAGTCGCCCGTCCCTAATTTAGGGTCACTGGTTCCAGGGAAGGGAGAGAGCCAGTGCCGTAAGACAAACACAACATCCATGCCTCACCGGGATTCGAACCCGGACCCCTTTTGGACGAATGATCAGAGGCCATCGCTTAGTCCACTGCGATACCTGGGCGGCGGAGGTTTAACGACCACCGTGAGCAACTCAATGGGCTATAAGCAGTCGCCCGTCCCTAATTTAGGGTCACTGGTTCCAGGGAACGGAGAGAACCAGTGCCGTAAGACAAACACAACATCCATGCCTCACCGGGATTTGAACCCGGACCCCTTTTGGACGAATGATCAGAGGCCATCGCTTAGTCCACTGCGATACCTGGGCGGCGGAGGTTTAACGACCACCGTGAGCAACTCAATGGGCTATAAGCAGTCGCCCGTCCCTAATTTAGAGTCACTGGTTCCAGGGAAGGGAGAGAGCCAGTGCCGTAAGACAAACACAACATCCATGCCTCACCGGGATTCGAACCCGGACCCCTTTTGGACGAATGATCAGAGGCCATCGCTTAGACCACTGCGCCACCGGGGCGGCTTTGTATAACATTAGCCAAGTCTCTAGAAGTTATATAACACAGCTGGTGCTGTCAATTATTTTTTTATTTATTTATTTTTTTTTTTTGCTGAAAACACCCCAATTCAAAAAAATTATCATTATTTTTTTTTTTTTTAGTTGGAGGTTTAACGACCACCGTGAGCAACTCAATGGGCTATAAGCAGTCGCCCGTCCCTAATTTAGGGTCACTGGTTCCAGGGAAGGGAGAGAGCCAGTGCCGTAAGACAAACACAACATCCATGCCTCACCGGGATTCGAACCCGGACCCCTTTTGGACGAATGATCAGAGGCCATCGCTTAGTCCACTGCGATACCTGGGCGGCGGAGGTTTAACGACCACCGTGAGCAACTCAATAGGCTATAAGCAGTCGCCCGTCCCTAATTTAGGGTCACTGGTTCCAGGGAACGGAGAGAACCAGTGCCGTAAGACAAACACAACATCCATGCCTCACCGGGATTTGAACCCGGACCCCTTTTGGACGAATGATCAGAGGCCATCGCTTAGTCCACTGCGATACCTGGGCGGCGGAGGTTTAACGACCACCGTGAGCAACTCAATGGGCTATAAGCAGTCGCCCGTCCCTAATTTAGAGTCACTGGTTCCAGGGAAGGGAGAGAGCCAGTGCCGTAAGACAAACACAACATCCATGCCTCACCGGGATTCGAACCCGGACCCCTTTTGGACGAATGATCAGAGGCCATCGCTTAGACCACTGCTCCACCGGGGCGGCTTTGTATAACATTAGCCAAGTCTCTAGAAGTTATATAACACAGCTGGTGCTGTCAATTATTTTTTTTTTATTTATTTATTTTTTTTTTTTTGCTGAAAACACCCCAATTCAAAAAAATTATCATTATTTTTTTTTTTTTTAGTTGGAGGTTTAACGACCACCGTGAGCAACTCAATGGGCTATAAGCAGTCGCCCGTCCCTAATTTAGGGTCACTGGTTCCAGGGAAGGGAGAGAGCCAGTGCCGTAAGACAAACACAACATCCATGCCTCACCGGGATTCGAACCCGGACCCCTTTTGGACGAATGATCAGAGGCCATCGCTTAGTCCACTGCGATACCTGGGCGGCGGAGGTTTAACGACCACCGTGAGCAACTCAATGGGCTATAAGCAGTCGCCCGTCCCTAATTTAGGGTCACTGGTTCCAGGGAACGGAGAGAACCAGTGCCGTAAGACAAACACAACATCCATGCCTCACCGGGATTTGAACCCGGACCCCTTTTGGACGAATGATCAGAGGCCATCGCTTAGTCCACTGCGATACCTGGGCGGCGGAGGTTTAACGACCACCGTGAGCAACTCAATGGGCTATAAGCAGTCGCCCGTCCCTAATTTAGGGTCACTGGTTCCAGGGAAGGGAGAGAGCCAGTGCCGTTAGACAAACACAGTATCCATGCCTCACCGGGATTCGAACCCGGACCCCTTTTGGACGAATGATCAGAGGCCATCGCTTAGACCACTGCGCCACCGGGGCGGCTTTGTATAACATTAGCCAAGTCTCTAGAAGTTATATAACACAGCTGGTGCTGTCAATTATTTTTTTTTTATTTATTTATTTTTTTTTTTTTTTTTTGCTGAAAACACCCCAATTCAAAAAAATTATCATTATTTTTTTTTTTTTTTTAGTTGGAGGTTTAACGACCACCGTGAGCAACTCAATGGGCTATAAGCAGTCGCCCGTCCCTAATTTAGGGTCACTGGTTCCAGGGAAGGGAGAGAGCCAGTGCCGTAAGACAAACACAACATCCATGCCTCACCGGGATTCGAACCCGGACCCCTTTTGGACGAATGATCAGAGGCCATCGCTTAGTCCACTGCGATACCTGGGCGGCGGAGGTTTAACGACCACCGTGAGCAACTCAATGGGCTATAAGCAGTCGCCCGTCCCTAATTTAGGGTCACTGGTTCCAGGGAAGGGAGAGAGCCAGTGCCGTTAGACAAACACAGTATCCATGCCTCACCGGGATTCGAACCCGGACCCCTTTTGGACGAATGATCAGAGGCCATCGCTTAGACCACTGCGCCACCGGGGCGGCTTTGTATAACATTAGCCAAGTCTCTAGAAGTTATATAACACAGCTGGTGCTGTCAATTATTTTTTTTTTATTTATTTATTTTTTTTTTTTTTTGCTGAAAACACCCCAATTCAAAAAAAAATTATCATTTTTTTTTTTTTTTTTTTTAGTTGGAGGTTTAACGACCACCGTGAGCAACTCAATGGGCTATAAGCAGTCGCCCGTCCCTAATTTAGGGTCACTGGTTCCAGGGAAGGGAGAGAGCCAGTGCCGTAAGACAAACACAACATCCATGCCTCACCGGGATTCGAACCCGGACCCCTTTTGGACGAATGATCAGAGGCCATCGCTTAGTCCACTGCGATACCTGGGCGGCGGAGGTTTAACGACCACCGTGAGCAACTCAATGGGCTATAAGCAGTCGCCCGTCCCTAATTTAGGGTCACTGGTTCCAGGGAACGGAGAGAACCAGTGCCGTAAGACAAACACAACATCCATGCCTCACCGGGATTTGAACCCGGACCCCTTTTGGACGAATGATCAGAGGCCATCGCTTAGTCCACTGCGATACCTGGGCGGCGGAGGTTTAACGACCACCGTGAGCAACTCAATGGGCTATAAGCAGTCGCCCGTCCCTAATTTAGAGTCACTGGTTCCAGGGAAGGGAGAGAGCCAGTGCCGTAAGACAAACACAACATCCATGCCTCACCGGGATTCGAACCCGGACCCCTTTTGGACGAATGATCAGAGGCCATCGCTTAGACCACTGCGCCACCGGGGCGGCTTTGTATAACATTAGCCAAGTCTCTAGAAGTTATATAACACAGCTGGTGCTGTCAATTATTTTTTTTTTTTATTTATTTATTATTTTTTTTTTGCTGAAAACACCCCAATTCAAAAAAATTATTATTATTTTTTTTTTTTAGTTGGAGGTTTAACGACCACCGTGAGCAACTCAATGGGCTATAAGCAGTCGCCCGTCCCTAATTTAGGGTCACTGGTTCCAGGGAAGGGAGCGAGCCAGTGCCGTTAGACAAACACAGTATCCATGCCTCACCGGGATTCGAACCCGGACCCCTTTTGGACGAATGATCAGAGGCCATCGCTTAGACCACTGCGCCACCGGGGCGGCTTTGTATAACATTAGCCAAGTCTCTAGAAGTTATATACCACAGCTGGTGCTGTCAATTATTTTTTTTTTATTTATTTATTTTTTTTTTTTTTGCTGAAAACACTCCAATTCAAAAAAAAATTATTATTATTTTTTTTTTTTTTAGTTGGAGGTTTAACGACCACCGTGAGCAACTCAATGGGCTATAAGCAGTCGCCCGTCCCTAATTTAGGGTCACTGGTTCCAGGGAAGGGAGAGAGCCAGTGCCGTTAGACAAACACAGTATCCATGCCTCACCGGGATTCGAACCCGGACCCCTTTTGGACGAATGATCAGAGGCCATCGCTTAGACCACTGCGCCACCGGGGCGGCTTTGTATAACATTAGCCAAGTCTCTAGAAGTTATATAACACAGCTGGTGCTGTCAATTATTTTTTTATTTATTTATTATTTTTTTTTTGCTGAAAACACCCCAATTCAAAAAAATTATTATTATTTTTTTTTTTTAGTTGGAGGTTTAACGACCACCGTGAGCAACTCAATGGGCTATAAGCAGTCGCCCGTCCCTAATTTAGGGTCACTGGTTCCAGGGAAGGGAGAGAGCCAGTGCCGTTAGACAAACACAGTATCCATGCCTCACCGGGATTCGAACCCGGACCCCTTTTGGACGAATGATCAGAGGCCATCGCTTAGACCACTGCGCCACCGGGGCGGCTTTGTATAACATTAGCCAAGTCTCTAGAAGTTATATAACACAGCTGGTGCTGTCAATTATTTTTTTTTTATTTATTTATTTTTTTTTTTTTTGCTGAAAACACCCCAATTCAAAAAAATTATTATTTTTTTTTTTTTAGTTGGAGGTTTAACGACCACCGTGAGCAACTCAATGGGCTATAAGCAGTCGCCCGTCCCTAATTTAGGGTCACTGGTTCCAGGGAAGGGAGAGAGCCAGTGCCGTTAGACAAACACAGTATCCATGCCTCACCGGGATTCGAACCCGGACCCCTTTTGGACGAATGATCAGAGGCCATCGCTTAGACCACTGCGCCACCGGGGCGGCTTTGTATAACATTAGCCAAGTCTCTAGAAGTTATATAACACAGCTGGTGCTGTCAATTATTTTTTTTTTATTTATTTATTATTTTTTTTTTGCTGAAAACACCCCAATTCAAAAAAATTATTATTTTTTTTTTTTTTTTAGTTGGAGGTTTAACGACCACCGTGAGCAACTCAATGGGCTATAAGCAGTCGCCCGTCCCTAATTTAGGGTCACTGGTTCCAGGGAAGGGAGAGAGCCAGTGCCGTTAGACAAACACAGTATCCATGCCTCACCGGGATTCGAACCCGGACCCCTTTTGGACGAATGATCAGAGGCCATCGCTTAGACCACTGCGCCACCGGGGCGGCTTTGTATAACATTAGCCAAGTCTCTAGAAGTTATATAACACAGCTGGTGCTGTCAATTATTTTTTTTTTATTTATTTATTTTTTTTTTGCTGAAAACACCCCAATTCAAAAAAATTATTATTATTTTTTTTTTTTAGTTGGAGGTTTAACGACCACCGTGAGCAACTCAATGGGCTATAAGCAGTCGCCCGTCCCTAATTTAGGGTCACTGGTTCCAGGGAAGGGAGAGAGCCAGTGCCGTTAGACAAACACAGTATCCATGCCTCACCGGGATTCGAACCCGGACCCCTTTTGGACGAATGATCAGAGGCCATCGCTTAGACCACTGCGCCACCGGGGCGGCTTTGTATAACATTAGCCAAGTCTCTAGAAGTTATATAACACAGCTGGTGCTGTCAATTATTTTTTTATTTATTTATTTTTTTTTTTTGCTGAAAACACCCCAATTCAAAAAAATTATTATTATTTTTTTTTTTTTTTTTAGTTGGAGGTTTAACGACCACCGTGAGCAACTCAATGGGCTATAAGCAGTCGCCCGTCCCTAATTTAGGGTCACTGGTTCCAGGGAAGGGAGAGAGCCAGTGCCGTTAGACAAACACAGTATCCATGCCTCACCGGGATTCGAACCCGGACCCCTTTTGGACGAATGATCAGAGGCCATCGCTTAGACCACTGCGCCACCGGGGCGGCTTTGTATAACATTAGCCAAGTCTCTAGAAGTTATATAACACAGCTGGTGCTGTCAATTATTTTTTTTTATTTATTTATTTTTTTTTTTTTGCTGAAAACACCCCAATTCAAAAAAATTATTATTATTTTTTTTTTTTTTAGTTGGAGGTTTAACGACCACCGTGCGCAACTCAATGGGCTATAAGCAGTCGCCCGTCCCTAATTTAGGGTCACTGGTTCCAGGGAAGGGAGAGAGCCAGTGCCGTTAGACAAACACAGTATCCATGCCTCACCGGGATTCGAACCCGGACCCCTTTTGGACGAATGATCAGAGGCCATCGCTTAGACCACTGCGCCACCGGGGCGGCTTTGTATAACATTAGCCAAGTCTCTAGAAGTTATATAACACAGCTGGTGCTGTCAATTATTTTTTTTTTATTTATTTATTTTTTTTTTTGCTGAAAACACCCCAATTCAAAAAAATTATCATTATTTTTTTTTTTTTAGTTGGAGGTTTAACGACCACCGTGAGCAACTCAATGGGCTATAAGCAGTCGCCCGTCCCTAATTTAGGGTCACTGGTTCCAGGGAAGGGAGAGAGCCAGTGCCGTAAGACAAACACAACATCCATGCCTCACCGGGATTCGAACCCGGACCCCTTTTGGACGAATGATCAGAGGCCATCGCTTAGTCCACTGCGATACCTGGGCGGCGGAGGTTTAACGACCACCGTGAGCAACTCAATGGGCTATAAGCAGTCGCCCGTCCCTAATTTAGGGTCACTGGTTCCAGGGAACGGAGAGAACCAGTGCCGTAAGACAAACACAACATCCATGCCTCACCGGGATTTGAACCCGGACCCCTTTTGGACGAATGATCAGAGGCCATCGCTTAGTCCACTGCGATACCTGGGCGGCGGAGGTTTAACGACCACCGTGAGCAACTCAATGGGCTATAAGCAGTCGCCCGTCCCTAATTTAGAGTCACTGGTTCCAGGGAAGGGAGAGAGCCAGTGCCGTAAGACAAACACAACATCCATGCCTCACCGGGATTCGAACCCGGACCCCTTTTGGACGAATGATCAGAGGCCATCGCTTAGACCACTGCGCCACCGGGGCGGCTTTGTATAACATTAGCCAAGTCTCTAGAAGTTATATAACACAGCTGGTGCTGTCAATTATTTTTTTTTATTTATTTATTTTTTTTTTTTTGCTGAAAACACCCCAATTCAAAAAAATTATCATTTTTTTTTTTTAGTTGGAGGTTTAACGACCACTGTGAGCAACTCAATGGGCTATAAGCAGTCGCCCGTCCCTAATTTAGGGTCACTGGTTCCAGGGAAGGGAGAGAGCCAGTGCCGTAAGACAAACACAACATCCATGCCTCACCGGGATTCGAACCCGGACCCCTTTTGGACGAATGATCAGAGGCCATCGCTTAGTCCACTGCGATACCTGGGCGGCGGAGGTTTAACGACCACCGTGAGCAACTCAATGGGCTATAAGCAGTCGCCCGTCCCTAATTTAGGGTCACTGGTTCCAGGGAAGGGAGAGAGCCAGTGCCGTTAGACAAACACAGTATCCATGCCTCACCGGGATTCGAACCCGGACCCCTTTTGGACGAATGATCAGAGGCCATCGCTTAGACCACTGCGCCACCGGGGCGGCTTTGTATAACATTAGCCAAGTCTCTAGAAGTTATATAACACAGCTGGTGCTGTCAATTATTTTTTTTTTATTTATTTATTTTTTTTTTTTTTGCTGAAAACACCCCAATTCAAAAAAATTATCATTATTTTTTTTTTTTAGTTGGAGGTTTAACGACCACCGTGAGCAACTCAATGGGCTATAAGCAGTCGCCCGTCCCTAATTTAGGGTCACTGGTTCCAGGGAAGGGAGAGAGCCAGTGCCGTAAGACAAACACAACATCCATGCCTCACCGGGATTCGAACCCGGACCCCTTTTGGACGAATGATCAGAGGCCATCGCTTAGTCCACTGCGATACCTGGGCGGCGGAGGTTTAACGACCACCGTGAGCAACTCAATGGGCTATAAGCAGTCGCCCGTCCCTAATTTAGGGTCACTGGTTCCAGGGAACGGAGAGAACCAGTGCCGTAAGACAAACACAACATCCATGCCTCACCGGGATTTGAACCCGGACCCCTTTTGGACGAATGATCAGAGGCCATCGCTTAGTCCACTGCGATACCTGGGCGGCGGAGGTTTAACGACCACCGTGAGCAACTCAATGGGCTATAAGCAGTCGCCCGTCCCTAATTTAAAGTCACTGGTTCCAGGGAAGGGAGAGAGCCAGTGCCGTAAGACAAACACAACATCCATGCCTCACCGGGATTCGAACCCGGACCCCTTTTGGACGAATGATCAGAGGCCATCGCTTAGACCACTGCGCCACCGGGGCGGCTTTGTATAACATTAGCCAAGTCTCTAGAAGTTATATAACACAGCTGGTGCTGTCAATTATTTTTTTTTATTTATTTATTTTTTTTTTTGCTGAAAACACCCCAATTCAAAAAAATTATCATTATTTTTTTTTTTTAGTTGGAGGTTTAACGACCACCGTGAGCAACTCAATGGGCTATAAGCAGTCGCCCGTCCCTAATTTAGGGTCACTGGTTCCAGGGAAGGGAGAGAGCCAGTGCCGTAAGACAAACACAACATCCATGCCTCACCGGGATTCGAACCCGGACCCCTTTTGGACGAATGATCAGAGGCCATCGCTTAGTCCACTGCGATACCTGGGCGGCGGAGGTTTAACGACCACCGTGAGCAACTCAATAGGCTATAAGCAGTCGCCCGTCCCTAATTTAGGGTCACTGGTTCCAGGGAACGGAGAGAACCAGTGCCGTAAGACAAACACAACATCCATGCCTCACCGGGATTTGAACCCGGACCCCTTTTGGACGAATGATCAGAGGCCATCGCTTAGTCCACTGCGATACCTGGGCGGCGGAGGTTTAACGACCACCGTGAGCAACTCAATGGGCTATAAGCAGTCGCCCGTCCCTAATTTAGAGTCACTGGTTCCAGGGAAGGGAGAGAGCCAGTGCCGTAAGACAAACACAACATCCATGCCTCACCGGGATTCGAACCCGGACCCCTTTTGGACGAATGATCAGAGGCCATCGCTTAGTCCACTGCGATACCTGGGCGGCGGAGGTTTAACGACCACCGTGAGCAACTCAATGGGCTATAAGCAGTCGCCCGTCCCTAATTTAGGGTCACTGGTTCCAGGGAAGGGAGAGAACCAGTGCCGTTAGACAAACACAGTATCCATGCCTCACCGGGATTCGAACCCGGACCCCTTTTGGACGAATGATCAGAGGCCATCGCTTAGACCACTGCGCCACCGGGGCGGCTTTGTATAACATTAGCCAAGTCTCTAGAAGTTATATAACACAGCTGGTGCTGTCAATTATTTTTTTATTTATTTATTTTTTTTTTTTTTGCTGAAAACACCCCAATTCAAAAAAATTATCATTATTTTTTTTTTTTTTTTTTTAGTTGGAGGTTTAACGACCACCGTGAGCAACTCAATGGGCTATAAGCAGTCGCCCGTCCCTAATTTAGGGTCACTGGTTCCAGGGAAGGGAGAGAGCCAGTGCCGTAAGACAAACACAACATCCATGCCTCACCGGGATTCGAACCCGGACCCCTTTTGGACGAATGATCAGAGGCCATCGCTTAGTCCACTGCGATACCTGGGCGGCGGAGGTTTAACGACCACCGTGAGCAACTCAATGGGCTATAAGCAGTCGCCCGTCCCTAATTTAGGGTCACTGGTTCCAGGGAAGGGAGAGAGCCAGTGCCGTTAGACAAACACAGTATCCATGCCTCACCGGGATTCGAACCCGGACCCCTTTTGGACGAATGATCAGAGGCCATCGCTTAGACCACTGCGCCACCGGGGCGGCTTTGTATAACATTAGCCAAGTCTCTAGAAGTTATATAACACAGCTGGTGCTGTCAATTATTTTTTTTTATTTATTTATTTTTTTTTTTTTTGCTGAAAACACCCCAATTCAAAAAAATTATCATTTTTTTTTTTTTTTTTTTAGTTGGAGGTTTAACGACCACCGTGAGCAACTCAATGGGCTATAAGCAGTCGCCCGTCCCTAATTTAGGGTCACTGGTTCCAGGGAAGGGAGAGAGCCAGTGCCGTAAGACAAACACAACATCCATGCCTCACCGGGATTCGAACCCGGACCCCTTTTGGACGAATGATCAGAGGCCATCGCTTAGTCCACTGCGATACCTGGGCGGCGGAGGTTTAACGACCACCGTGAGCAACTCAATGGGCTATAAGCAGTCGCCCGTCCCTAATTTAGGGTCACTGGTTCCAGGGAACGGAGAGAACCAGTGCCGTAAGACAAACACAACATCCATGCCTCACCGGGATTTGAACCCGGACCCCTTTTGGACGAATGATCAGAGGCCATCGCTTAGTCCACTGCGATACCTGGGCGGCGGAGGTTTAACGACCACCGTGAGCAACTCAATGGGCTATAAGCAGTCGCCCGTCCCTAATTTAGAGTCACTGGTTCCAGGGAAGGGAGAGAGCCAGTGCCGTAAGACAAACACAACATCCATGCCTCACCGGGATTCGAACCCGGACCCCTTTTGGACGAATGATCAGAGGCCATCGCTTAGACCACTGCGCCACCGGGGCGGCTTTGTATAACATTAGCCAAGTCTCTAGAAGTTATATAACACAGCTGGTGCTGTCAATTATTTTTTTTTTATTTATTTATTTTTTTTTTTGCTGAAAACACCCCAATTCAAAAAAATTATCATTATTTTTTTTTTAGTTGGAGGTTTAACGACCACCGTGAGCAACTCAATGGGCTATAAGCAGTCGCCCGTCCCTAATTTAGGGTCACTGGTTCCAGGGAAGGGAGAGAGCCAGTGCCGTAAGACAAACACAACATCCATGCCTCACCGGGATTCGAACCCGGACCCCTTTTGGACGAATGATCAGAGGCCATCGCTTAGTCCACTGCGATACCTGGGCGGCGGAGGTTTAACGACCACCGTGAGCAACTCAATGGGCTATAAGCAGTCTCCCGTCCCTAATTTAGGGTCACTGGTTCCAGGGAACGGAGAGAACCAGTGCCGTAAGACAAACACAACATCCATGCCTCACCGGGATTTGAACCCGGACCCCTTTTGGACGAATGATCAGAGGCCATCGCTTAGTCCACTGCGATACCTGGGCGGCGGAGGTTTAACGACCACCGTGAGCAACTCAATGGGCTATAAGCAGTCGCCCGTCCCTAATTTAGGGTCACTGGTTCCAGGGAAGGGAGAGAGCCAGTGCCGTTAGACAAACACAGTATCCATGCCTCACCGGGATTCGAACCCGGACCCCTTTTGGACGAATGATCAGAGGCCATCGCTTAGACCACTGCGCCACCGGGGCGGCTTTGTATAACATTAGCCAAGTCTCTAGAAGTTATATAACACAGCTGGTGCTGTCAATTATTTTTTTTTATTTATTTATTTTTTTTTTTTTTGCTGAAAACACCCCAATTCAAAAAAATTATTATTATTATTTTTTTTTTAGTTGGAGGTTTAACGACCACCGTGAGCAACTCAATGGGCTATAAGCAGTCGCCCGTCCCTAATTTAGGGTCACTGGTTCCAGGGAAGGAGAGAGCCAGTGCCGTAAGACAAACACAACATCCATGCCTCACCGGGATTCGAACCCGGACCCCTTTTGGACGAATGATCAGGAGGCCATCGCTTAGTCCACTGCGATACCTGGGCGGCGGAGGTTTAACGACCACCGTGAGCAACTCAATGGGCTATAAGCAGTCGCCCGTCCCTAATTTAGGGTCACTGGTTCCAGGGAAGGGAGAGAACCAGTGCCGTAAGACAAACACAACATCCATGCCTCACCGGGATTCGAACCCGGACCCCTTTTGGACGAATGATCAGAGGCCATCGCTTAGTCCACTGCGATACCTGGGCGGCGGAGGTTTAACGACCACCGTGAGCAACTCAATGGGCTATAAGCAGTCGCCCGTCCCTAATTTAGGGTCAATGGTTCCAGGGAAGGGAGAGAGCCAGTGCCGTTAGACAAACACAGTATCCATGCCTCACCGGGATTCGAACCCGGACCCCTTTTGGACGAATGATCAGAGGCCATCGCTTAGACCACTGCGCCACCGGGGCGGCTTTGTATAACATTAGCCAAGTCTCTAGAAGTTATATAACACAGCTGGTGCTGTCAATTATTTTTTTATTTATTTATTTTTTTTTTTTTGCTGAAAACACCCCAATTCAAAAAAATTATTATTATTTTTTTTTTTAGTTGGAGGTTTAACGACCACCGTGAGCAACTCAATGGGCTATAAGCAGTCGCCCGTCCCTAATTTAGGGTCACTGGTTCCAGGGAAGGGAGAGAGCCAGTGCCGTAAGACAAACACAACATCCATGCCTCACCGGGATTCGAACCCGGACCCCGTTCGGACGAATGGTCAGAGGCCATCGCTTAGACCACTGGGCCACCGGGGCGACAAAATTATTTTTCCTTCCAATACCTTTCACCACAAACACAGGTGCCCATAGTTTAGTTTTCAGGAGGAGGCAAACAGATATTGTAACTATGAATAGCATTGCAAACACCATATACACATTTCAACTATGCTTTCTTGTTATTTAATCATTTTTATAACACTTTGAACACAGTTTAACTTGACAGGAACTGATGCCCATACAAATGTAAAACTTTTTACAGTCACTAAACATGCCTGCAAGAAAATAAAACAAAGCTTACCTACAGTATTTGTAGCCTGAACTTCAGATCTGCTTACTGTTGCAATTCAGACCATTAAAATTAAATGTCTTGAGTGGATTTTTTTTATATCAATCCACTACTAAACAGTTCTTTCAAATAGTCAATCCCATCTCTAAGTGACATCCTTTATCAGCTTCAGAAAAAATTCTTTCCATCACATGCAATGTCGTCTACAAATACATATGTTTATTCTTTAAAGGCTCCATTGTTCAGATGGGAAGGCAAAATAATAATAATGGGTGCAAGGAAATACAAGGAGAATACCAAATAGATAAGACACGTAATATTAACATATAAAAACTACCAAAATATTAATGCATAAGAACTACCAAAAATATTATTGCACACTTAATAGACATACAATGGAACTTTGGTTATACATTTTGCAGTACGTCACAACTTTGAGAGAATCGAGACAGCATTTTATGGGGGTTTTTTTTTTGCGATGTTAACAGTTGTCTGAAACTGAATGTGAGGGGACCATGGCATTTTCACCATGTTTAATTAGCTTCAAATTGTTACCAAAAAAAAAAATGCAAAATATGAGCCCATTTCACCACTCACGTTTAAACTTTATGGGAATCATGGAGGAACAGACATTTGTTTATGCCCAGCGCCCTCTTGTGACATCACAGTTCAACGACATATTTCTTGTCATGCTGAAGTGCAAAGTTTCAGCTTTTAAAGTCACAAGGGTGCTTCTTGCCATTATGTCTTAAAAGAAAAGTGTTTGATCAATGCATCCTTCCAGTGCTTACGTATGGTGCAGAGACGTGGACCTTAACTAAAAGAGACATACAAAGGCTGCAGACAACTCAAAGGAGCATGGAGAGGTGCATGCTTGGTATAACCAGGAGAGATAAGAAGAGGAACTCGTGGATCCGAAAAATGACGAGAGTGGAAGACATAATGATCAGAGTTAAATCCCTGAAATGGCAATGGGCTGGACATACTGCCAGAAGGACAGACCATAGATGGACAGCCGAAATTTTAGATTGGATTCCAAGGGACAGGAAAAGACCCAGAAAAAGACCACATGGGAGATGGGTGGATGAAATTCGTAAATATGCGGGAGTGACATGGAGGAGACTGGCACAAGACAGACCGTTGTGGAGGAAACTTGGGGAGACCTTCGTCCAGCAGTGGATTGATAATGGTTGACAATGATGATGATGATGATGATGACATAGGGTAATGCTACTTACTCATTATTTGTTTGGCTCAGGATTTAGAAAATCAAATTGTTTTAGTCTTGTATAAAAAAAAATTGTAGGGTCATTTTCTTTATTTCCATCTTTAAAAGTGACAGCCTAGAATCAGCACTCAGTCCTCCCAATTTTTTAAAAAGTGAACAACAAACAAGGAACTCAGTTTTACTGAGATACAGCATTTCAAAGTTTCACAAGGATATGAAAACCTTTTCTTGTTTTAAAATATGGAATAAATATACACAACAATTGTATTTAGTGGATGAGGCTTACCCACCTAGGTGAGCCTCATCCACTAACAAACGCAGCCTGTACAGAAAACACAGTACATGGTGATAGGAAGAGGAAGTCTAGAAGTTTTGTATGCATGCACAGAGAAAGCTTTTATGCCCCAATGAACAAGACTATTTGGCACAATTACCTAACTTTTACGTGGCTCATACGCTTTTTCAATCACAAAATTCCAGGACTTTTGGATTTTTTTCCAGGACATATGATCCAAAAGCTCTTACTTAAAATATAATTCAACCTGTAACCAACAACAAACAAAAATGTCGTCCACTGCAGCTAAGCAGAAACTTTTTTTTTTTTTTTTGATTGGAGGTTTAACGACCACCGTCAGCAACTCAATGGGCTATAAGCAGTCGCCCGTCCCTAATTTAGGGTCACTGGTTCCAGGGGAAGGGTGAGAGCCAGTGCCGTAAGACAAACACAACATCCATGCCTCACCGGGATTCGAACCCGGACCCCTTTGGGACGATTTGTTTTTTTGATTGGAGGTTTAACGACCACCGTGAGCAACTCAATGGGTTATAAGCAGTCTCCCGTCCCTAATTTAGGGCCATTTGGTTCCAGGGAAGGAAGAGAGCCAGTGTCGAAAGACAAACACAACATCAATGCCTCACCGGGAGTCGAACCCGGACCCCTTTGGGACGAATTTTTTTTTTTAAATGGAGGTTTAACGACCACCGTGAGCAACTCAATGGGTTATAAGCAGTCGCCCGTCCCTAATTTAGGGCCACTGGTTCCAGGGAAGGAAGAGAGCCAGTGCCGAAAGACAAACACAACATCCATGCCTCACCGGGATTCGAACCTGGACCCCTTTGGGACAAATTTTCTTTTTTTTTTATTGGAGGTTTAACGACCACCGTGAGCAACTCAATAGGTTATAAGCAGTCGCCCGTCCCTAATTCAGGGGCACTGGTTAAAGGGAAGGAAGAGAGCCAGTGCCGAAAGACAAACACAACATAAATGCCTGACCGGGATTCAAACCCAGACACCTTTGGGACGAATTTCTTTTTTTTTTTAAATGGAGGTTTAACGACCACCGTGAGCAACTCAATGGATTATAAGCAGTCACCCGTCCCTAATTTAGGGCCATTGGTTCCAGGGAAGGAAGAGAGCCAGTGCCGAATGAAAAACAAAACATCCATGCCTCACGGGATTCGAACCCGGACCCCTTTGGGACGAATTTCTTTTTTTTGATTGGAGGTTTAACGACCACCGTGAGCAACTCAATGGGCTATAAGCAGTCGCCCGTCCCTAATTTAGGGCCACTGGTTCCAGTGAAGGAAGAGAGCCAGTGCCGAAAGACAAACACAACATCCATGCCTCACCGGGATTCGAACCCGGACCCCTTTGGGACGAATTTCTTTTTTTTTTTTTTTTGATTGGAGGTTTAACGACCACCGTGAGCAACTCAATGGACTATAAGCAGTCGCCCGTCCCTAATTTAGGGCCATTTGGTTCCAGGGAAGGAAGAGAGCCAGTGCCGAAAGACAAACACAACATCCATGCCTCACCGGGATTCGAACCCGGACCCTTTTGGGACGAATTTTTTTTTTTTTTTTTTTTTTTTTTGATTGGAGGTTTAACGACCACCGTGAGCAACTCAATGGGCTATAAGCAGTCGCCCGTCCCTAATTTAGGGCCATTTGGTTCCAGGGAAGGAAGAGAGCCAGTGCCGAAAGACAAACACAACATCCATGCCTCACCGGGATTCGAACCCGGACCCCTTTGGGACGAATTTTTTTTTTTTTTTTTTTTTATTGGAGGTTTAACGACCACCGTGAGCAACTCAATGGGCTATAAGCAGTCGCCCGTCCCTAATTTAGGGCCATTTGGTTCCAGGGAAGGAAGAGAGCCAGTGCCGAAAGACAAACACAACATCCATGCCTCACCGGGATTCGAACCCGGACAACTTTGGGACGAATTTTTTTTTTTTTTTGATTGGAGGTTTAACGACCACCGTGAGCAACTCAATGGGCTATAAGCAGTCGCCCGTCCCTAATTTCGGGCCACTGGTTCCAGGGAAGGAAGAGAGCCAGTGCCAAAAGACAAACACAACATCCATGCCTCACCGGGATTCGAACTCGGACCCCTTTGGGACGATTTTTTTTATTGGAGGTTTAACGACCACCGTGAGCAACTCAATGGGCTATAAGCAGTCGCCCGTCCCTAATTTAGGGCCACTGGTTCCAGGGAAGGAAGAGAGCCAGTGCCGAAAGACAAACACAACATCCATGCCTCACCGGGATTCGAACTCGGACCCCTTTGGGACGATTTTTTTTTTTTTTTTTTGATTGGAGGTTTAACGACCACCGTGAGCAACTCAATGGGCTATAAGCCGTAGCCCGTCCCTAATTTAGGGCCACTTGTTCCAGGGAAGGAAGAGAGCCAGTGCCGAAAGACAAACACAACATCCATGCCTCACCGGGATTCGAAGAACCCGGACCCCCTTTTTTTTTTTTTTTTTTTTTGATTGGAGGTTTAACGACCACCGTTAGCAACTCAATGGGCTATAAGCAGTCGCCCGTCCCTAATTTAGGGCCACTGGTTCCAGGGAAGGAAGAGAGCCAGTGCCGAAAGACAAACACAACATCCATACCTCACCGGGATTCGAACCCGGACCCCTTTGGGACGAATGATCAGAGGCCATCGCTTAGACCACTGAGCCACCAGGGTGGCAAACTTAGAATCACGTACATTCGTATAATACTCAAGTACCAAAACTGTCACTGATTTTGAGAAACTTTAATCTTTGTACTTTGGCTTTAGTTCAGTTATTGAAGCAAATTACAGAATAAAAAACAACAGCATAAAACTAAAAAATACTTAGGTGCACTGTTTCTTTCAGGCATACATGGGTTGGGGGGGGGGCTTAGCCCCGCGAGAGACATCTGAACAAGCCAAATGTTAATAAATTCAGGGTATAATGAAAAAGGAAGTTTCATTTCTTTTGATGCTACAAATTTTTCTCCAATTATAATTTTTTCAATATATGTTTAAGTATTTTAGTATGGAGATTATCTAACCCACCTTCGTTTTGCTGATGACGTAGTCATTTTTGCAACTACCCCATCAGAGCTGCAGAGTATGATCCAGGAACTTGCTGACAAGAGTAAAGAAGTGGGATTAAAAATGAACTTTCAGAAGACAAAAGTAATGTTCAATGCTTTTACAAGAAATGAGGATTTATCGATTGATGGAGAAAAGCTGGAGATAACAGACACGTACGTTTATCTTGGACAGCAGATATCAAGTGAGGGTCACATTGATGAAGAAATTAATCGGCGTACAAAACTTGCCTGGAGAGCTTTTGGAAGAAACAACATAATTTTCAAGAGCAATATGCCATTATGTCTTAAAAGAAAAGTGTTTGATCAATGCATCCTTCCAGTGCTTACGTATGGTGCAGAGACGTGGACCTTAACTAAAAGAGACATACAAAGGCTGCAGACAACTCAAAGCAGCATGGAGAGGTGCATGCTTGGTGTAACCAGGAGAGATAAGAAGAGGAACTCGTGGATCCGAAAAATGACAAGAGTGGAAGACATCATGATCAGAGTTAAATCCCTGAAATGGCAATGGGCTGGACATACTGCCAGAAGGACAGACCATCGATGGACAGCCGAAATTTTAGATTGGATTCCAAGGGACAGGAAAAGACCCAGAAGAAGACCACATGGGAGATGGGTGGATGAAATTCGAAAGTATGCAGGGGTGACATGGAGGAGACTGGCACAAGACAGACCGTTGTGGAGGAAACTTGGGGAGACCTTCGTCCAGCAGTGGATTGATAATGGTGTACAATGATGATGATGATGCTGATTTTAGTTTATTTTGCTAAAAAGCGGATTAAATCGCATGCCATTCTACAAAATATAATAAGTGAACTAATCATACCTCATAGTCAGGGAAGCACGATTCAGAATGAGAAGTGTGGTGATATACATTTTAATAGATACAAATTTCAAGCCTGCCGAAACAAACCCCCACACCTTTAATCGACCCCCTCCACCCCTCTCGTTTAGCTGAAGAAAGTTTGTTCTTGAAATGTTTGAAGAAGTAATTACTATATCAGGAGCATATATAGGATTTTGTTTGGGAGGAGGAGGAGAGCAACGAGTTTTTGAAATTGCCAGAACAAAATTAAAGTTAACAAAAATTAGAATATTACAGCATTTTTATAATATAAGTTGATGCATTTTTGTGAAATTAAGGAATTTTTTTTTCTAATATAAGTCGCATTTTAAATAAAAACAAAATAATGAAACACTTTGGTGAGGGGGGGGTCTAAATACTCCCCTGTACAATACATATAATAATTACTTTTATACATGCATATATAGTAGTTAAAATTTTTATATATATACAGGGTGTACACAAACTAGTTGGGCAATTTTGTAAGTGAATAATGTGCGAAATATTAATTGTAATACCGGTTCAAATGCAGACGAGTCTTAGTGTATCCTAAGTTTGCGGATAGATGGCGCTAGGTGTGTCATGTCCACGTCTCAGTGAGCTGTAGGTCGCGGTTGTTCATCATTCGTTCTGTGTTCGCGTAACGATTGGAGACGTATACCGCCGGTGAAAAAAGCGAAATGCTGTCTGTGGTTCCATGAAACGTATTCCGATGTGAAAGTGCAATGAAATTTCCGTCGAGAATATCACAAAAGTGCGCCGAAATGAGACGCCAGTTTGGATTGGTCGCGGAAGTGTTATTCCATGGCCAGCATAATCACCAGATCTTTCACCCCTAGATTTCAGTGTATAGGGTTTTGTTAAAGACCAGGTTTACCATCCGCCGCTTCCGAAATACATTCCTGAATTGAAATCGCGAATCAGCACTGCACTTGGTTTGATCGACGTGAACATGCTCATTAACATATGGCAAGGACTGATGTACCGATGAGACATTTGCAGAGTAACAAAGGGCAGCCACATCCAACATTTTCACTAGATCTAATAATCTTGTTCACTCTCATGTGTGCCTATATAACTACACATAATAAACCATTCTTTTTGCCCAACTAATTTGTGACACCCTGTATATATATACGCTGACTGAAAAAAAATTCCAACACCAAGAAGGGGTTGTGTTAGATAAACGACAGTTAGTAGGCGGTGAGAGTACATCTGTAAGATGACGTCTATGCAAATTTCGTGCTCGGCGCATACGTGTGGCGCTAGTAGCGCCCCTCGGAACATGCAAAGCAGGCTTGCCGTAAATACGCTCTGTAACGTTCGTGAGCGTTAGTTATCGTTGAGATTCGACGCAGTGTGTTGATGTTAGTCAAGAATGCCTTTAAGAAGACGAAGAAGCCATTATCAACAGCTCACGGAGTTTGAACGAGGTCGTGTAATAGGGCTACTAGAAGGTGGATTTTCTTTCCGCAATATTGCAGAACGACTTGGCAGGAATGTAGCCACTGTGCACGATTGTTGGCAGCGGTGGTCAAGGGAAGGTACTGCCTCAAGAAGACCGGTTTCCGGCCTGCCACGTGGCACTACTGAGGAGAAGACCGCCGTGTACGGCGTATGGTCGTGGCGCATCGTACCGCGTCTGCGGCAGCAATTCGAGCTGCAGTTGCCACCACAGTGACACAACGAACTGTTACAAATCGGTTACTTGAAGGACAGCTCCGAGCCAGACGCCCTGTAGCGTGCATTCCACTTACTCCAAACCACTGCCGTTTGCGACGTCAGTGGTGTCAAGCTTGAGCTCATTGGAGGACGGAGTGGAGATCTGTTGTGTTTTCTGATGAAAGCCGGTTCTGCCTGGGTGCCAGTGATGGCCGTGTGTTGGTTAGAAGGAGGCCAGGTGAGCGCCTGCAACCAACCTGTCTGCGGCCGAGACACACTGGACCTACACCTGGAGTTATGGTCTGGGGAGCAATTTCCTATGACAGCAGAAGCACTCTCGTGGTTATCCCACGCACCCTGACGGCACAGTTGTACGTCGGTCTGGTGATTCAACCTGTTGTGCTGCCGTTCATGAAGAGCATTCCAGGGGTGTTTTCCAACAGGATAACGTTCGCCAGCATACCGCTGTTGTAACCCAACATGCTCTACAGAGTGTCGACAAGTTGCCGTGGCCTGCTAGATCACTAAATCTTTCACCAATCGAGCACGTATGGGACATCATTGGACGACAACACCAGCGTCACCCCCAACCAGCATTAACCGTCCCTGTATTGACCGACCAAGTGCAACAGGCGTGGAACTCTATCCCACAAACTGACATCCAGCACCTGTACGACTCAATGCATGACCGTTTGCGTGCTTGCATTCAACATTCTGGCGGTTACACCGGTTATTAATGTACCAGCATTTCACATTTAAAATGGCTCTTCTCGCGCTTACAATAAGCTGTGATCTTGAAACCTTAATCGATTAAATATGTTACCTATACAAATGTATTGCCGCCATTTCATTCCTCTACAACTATTTCTTCGTGGTGTTGGGATTTTTTTTCCGTCAGTGTATATATATATAACAAATAGATTCATTAGTGGCTACAGCACTGTAGATCATATCCACGTACTGAGAGAACTAATTGAAAGAGCGAGGGAATATGAACTTCCATTGTGCATGGCTTTTATCGATTATGAAAAAGCCTTTGATTCGGTGAAACCATCAGCAGTTACAATGGCTCTGAAAACCTGCGGTATTGAAGATGCATACATTAATATTATTAATAACATCTATGAAAATGCAAGTGCAAAGATTCGGCTGTTTGAAAATACAACACACGTAAAAATTGGAAAGGGTGTGAGACAAGGTGACACCATATCTCCGAAGCTCTTTAACGCCACATTGGAAAATGTCTTTCAATCACTGAACTGGGAAAACAAAGGGATAAAGATTAATGGAGATTATCTAACCCACCTTCGTTTTGCTGATGACATAGTCATTTTTGCAACTACCTCATTAGAGCTGCAGAGTAAGATCCAAGAACTTGCTGACAAGAGTAAAGAAGTGGGATTAAAAATGAACTTTCAGAAGACAAAAGTGATGTTCAATGCTTTTACAAGAATTGAAGATTTATCGATTGATGGAGAAAAGCTGGAGATAACAGACACGTACGTTTATCTTGGACAGCAGATATCAAGTGAGGGTCACATTGATGAAGAAATTAATCGGCGTACAAAACTTGCCTGGAGAGCTTTTGGAAGAAACAGCATAATTTTCAAGAGCAATATGCCATTATGTCTTAAAAGAAAAGTGTTTGATCAATGCATCCTTCCAGTGCTTACGTATGGTGCAGAGACGTGGACCTTAACTAAAAGAGACATACAAAGGCTGCAGACAACTCAAAGCAGCATGGAGAGGTGCATGCTTGGTGTAACCAGGAGAGATAAGAAGAGGAACTCGTGGATCCGAAAAATGACAAGAGTGAAAGACATCATGATCAGAGTTAAATCCCTGAAATGGCAATGGGCTGGACGCCAGAAGGACAGACACAGCCGAAATTTTAGATTGGATTCCAAGGGACAGGGAAAGACCCAGAAGACCACTTGGGAGATGGGTGGATGAAATTCCAAAGTATGCGGGAGTGACATGGAGGAGACTGGCACAAGACAGACCGTTGTGAAGGAAACTTGGGGAGACCTTCGTCCAGCAGTGGATTGATAATGGCTGACAATGATGATGATGAACAAATGGAAAACTTGCCCCCTCTAAGATTCCATTTTTTCGCACCGAAAATGTTCTCTAACAAAGAAAGGATTTTTTAAATCTTACTTCTAGAAGCAGATATAGGCAAAAATAAGATATACGTATACGCCCCTAGTGGAAAATTATGCACTATTTAAGCATTAGGTATTCTTAAAAAGGTTTTGGAGGTGGCCGGTATCGGTCTACGGAGGAATTTTTTCAATCAAGTTTCGAGCTCAGATTTTATTGCAAATACATCAGAAGCAAAAATAAACACTTACGCCTCCTGGGGGCAAAATATCCCCCCCCCCCAAATTACGAAATTATATGCAAAACATTTCTCTTCAAAAGCTGTATCCAACGTAAGAAGAATTTTTCAAATCGGACTATTAGAAACGGAGATATTGGGAAAATCACGATTTACTATTACGCTCCCTAGCGGAATATTTGTGTATTATTTGAAAAAGTAACTAAAATAGTCTTCATATAAATGCCATCGAAACGAAAAAATATTTTTTTTCAATTGGATATTTAGAAGCAAATGTACGAAATAAAATGCATTTTAAATTCGATATGATCTTCATTTGCGCCCCCTAGCTGAGAAGTTGTGCATCAGAAAAAAACCCGGAACAAATAGATCATCATTCTCAAATTTTAAGCTTCGCAATACAAAAGAATTCTACAAATCGAACTAATAATTGCAGAAATGCTAACAAAAGGCAGTTTCAGTCCTAAGTGCTTTCTGTCTATGAACCTAGTGTATTACACCGTGTTCCTGTAGTGTGTTTTACTTTGAGTTGTCATGTGGTGTACGTCTCTATCTCTCATTTGTTATATTTGCCGCACTCATACACCTTCTTAGTGTTTAGCCATTTTCCTTGCACCTGTTCGATTTTTGTACAGTTCATATACTTCCACATTGTGTAGATACTATTTTCGTGCTTTCACATTGTGTTAATGCTTTGATCGTGCGCGTACAGATTTATGATAAATTCTGTCATCTGTCAGAACCCATGGCTTGTCCTGTTTTTTTTTAAATTGGAGGTTTAACGACCACCGCGAGCAACTCAATGGGCTATAAGCAGTCGCCCGTCCCTAATTTAGAGCCATTGGTTCCAGGGACGGAAGAGAGCCAGTGCAGAAAGACAAATACAACATCCATGCCTCACCGGGATTCGAACCCGGGCACCTTTGGGACGAATTTTTTTTTTTTTTGATTGGAGGTTTAACGACCACCGTGAGCAACTCAATGGGCTATAAGCAGTCGCCCGTCCCTAATTTAGGGCCATTTGGTACCGGGGAAGGAAGAGAGCCAGTGCGGAAAGACAAACACAACATCCATGCCTCACCGGGATTCGAACCCGGACCTCTTTGGAACGAATTGTTTTTTTTTTTTTTCATTGGAGGTTTAACGACCACCGTGAACAACTCAATGGGCTATAAGCAGTCGCCCGTCCCTAATTTAGGGTCACTGGTTCCAGGGAAGGAAGAGAGTCAGTGCCGAAGGACAAACACAACATCCATGCCTCACCGGGATTCAAACCCGGACCCCTTTGGGACGAATTTTTTTTTTTTTGATTGGAGGTTTAACGATCACCGTGAGCAACTCAATGGGCTATAAGCAGTCGCCCGTCCCTAATTTAGGGTCACTGGTTCCAGGGAAGGAAGAGAGCCAGTGCCGAAGGACAAACACAACATCCATGCCTGACCGGGATTCGAACCCGGACCCCTTACGGATGAATGATCAGAGGCCAACGCCTTAGACCACTGCGCCACCGGGGCGGCGGCTTGTCCTGTGCTTTCACTTTATGCATATACTCATAACATCCCAGAGTGTACTCATGGTTTATCGTGTGCTTTTTACTGTACTTGTAACATTTCTTGCGCTGTATCGTGTGTACTTTATTTGGTCATCCCTGTGTACAACTTTCACTTTATGCACTTGTCCTGTGCTTTCACTTTATGCATATACTCATAACATCGCAGAGTGTACTCATGATTTATCGTGTGCTTTTTACTGTACTTGTAACATTTCTTGCGCTGTATCGTGTGTACTTTATTTGGTCATCCCTGTGTACAACTTTCACTTTATGCACTTGTCCTGTGCTTTCACTTTATGCATATACTCATAACATCGCAGAGTGTACTCATGATTTATCGTGTGCTTTTTACTGTACTTGTAACATTTCTTGCGCTGTATCGTGTGTACTTTATTTGGTCATCCCTGTGTACAACTTTCACTTTATGCACTTGTCCTGTGCTTTCACTTTGTGCATATACTCATAACATCCCAGAGTGTACTCATGGTTTATCCTGTGCTTTTTATTGTACTTGTAACATTTCTTGCGCTGTATCGTGTGTACTTTATTTGGTCATCCCTGTGTACAATATGGTTCATCATGTCTTGTTAATGTACCAGTTACATCTATTGCGTCGTACAGTGCTTTCATTTTGCGTTAATTCCTCTTGTCATCCCAGTGTGCATTCCTAGTTTTGCTCTGTGATCTTACTGTTCCTTCTGCATTCCTGCAATCCACGCTACCGTTGAATTGTGAATGCCAATGTCATCTCAGTATATTTTCACGCTTACTCGTGTACATTACTTACTTTCACCCCGCCTGTATTATGTTGCTTTGGTGCCCTCGTTAAATAACTTGCACAATTGTGCACGCTGTGTTTTTATCTCATGTTTGTAATGTTTTTACCTTCACGGCGGTCTTTGTGCTGTTCTTTTTCTAATTGTGTACTATTGTTTCGCCTGTGTTATCCTGTAAATCATGCCCAGCCAATGTCATGTGACACGATGTGTTTCTCTCTGTCACTTCTGCAATTTTTATTCAATAAGCTTTGCTTGCAGCATTTGTTATTCATCCCCATTGTCATTGCAGTGTATATACCATCATGTTTTAACAGTTTTGTATTATTTCCCAGTGAGACGCCCAACGCTGTACGTCTCCCTCTTATGTTTTCTTATGATGAATAACAATAAAGCGATTTTTGAAACCTTGCTTTAAGGCACGGGGCATTATCCTGCTGGTACCAACAAGGCTCGGTTTCATAGTTTTGCCACCTTGTTGGTAGGATATAGTTGTCCAGAATAGCGAGGTAGACGTGTTGGTTAAGAAGTTTGTCCACGATAACCAATAGACCGGGACTATACCACGAAAAACACCCCCACACGAGTACACTGCCAGCTCCAAACTTGACCGTAGGAACAGTACTCTGTGGTAAATAGCGTTCTCCCGGCTGCCGTCATACCCACACACGGCTATCAGATTTATCGATCGTGTATCTGGATTCATCAATCCATAGGACCCGTTTCCATTGATCTACGGTCTACGATAAATCTTCTTTACACCATGCTAAAAGACGAGTCGCATTCCGAGTGGAGATGAAAGGATTATGAGCAGCCGTACGACCACGGTAATCCATGGGATGAAGTTCTCTGCGAATGGTACGTGTACATACTGAAGTTCCAACATTTTTACTGACCTGTACACTGAGGTCTTGTGCAGTATTCCGTCGATTAGCTGTAACGACTCTCCTGAGGCTTCGACGTCCTCTATCACTGATTTTCTTTAGTCTGCCGGTACGTTTTGCTACTCCATGTGTCTTCCACTTATTCAGTACATCCAAAACAGTTGACTCGGGTATGAATAAAGGCCTCTCGGTTTCTCTTATGGACAACCCACTAATATAACACCCAACATTCTTTCCTTTCTCAAAGTAAGTTCTCTCCCTCCGCGGCATTTGCACTCAACCTCACAGTGCGAAATATAATTGCGGCAAAAGGCTTGTTTTTATACCGTTTGCAGCTGTACCGCGTGGTTTAACAACACAGCGGATCCGTTCATTTGCTTTTGAAGGGTTATCCGGTGACTTTTGTCAATATGGTGTATATATTTATAGAACTTGGGAGATAATGCCATATATATATCATCATCATCATCATTGTCAACCATTAAAAATCCACTGCTGGACGAAGGTCTCCCCAAGTTTCCTCCACAACGGTCTGTCTTGTGCCAGTCTCCTCCATGTCACTCCTGCATACTTTCGAATTTCATCCACCCATCTCCCATGTGGTCTTCTTCTGGGTCTTTTCCTGTCCCTTGGAATCCAATCTAAAATTTCGGCTGTGTCTGTCCTTCTGGCAGTATGTCCAGCCCATTGCCATTTCAGGGATTTAACTCTGATCATGATGTCTTCCACTCTTGTCATTTTTCGGATCCACGAGTTCCTCTTCTTATCTCTCCTGGTTACACCAAGCATGCACCTCTCCATGCTGCTTTGAGTTGTCTGCAGCCTTTGTATGTCTCTTTTAGTTAAGGTCCACGTCTCTGCACCATACGTAAGCACTGGAAGGATGCATTGATCAAACACTTTTCTTTTAAGACATAATGGCATATTGCTCTTGAAAATTATGCTGTTTCTTCCAAAAAGCTCTCCAGGCAAGTTTTGTACGCCGATTAATTTCTTCAATAATGTGACCCGCACTTGATATCTGCTGTCCAAGATATATATCATCATCATCATCATCATTGTCAACCATTATCAATCCATTGTTGGACGAAGGTCTCCCCAAGTTTCTTCCACAACGGTCCGTCTTGTGCCAGTCTCCTCCATGTCACTCCCGCATACTTTCGAATTTCATCCACCCATCTCCCATGTGGTCTTCTTCTGGGCCTTTTCCTGTCCCTTGGAATCTAACCTCCTAACAGACAAGAGCCCCTCCCCAACACGTTTTGCACAGGGTGGGAGGAAGATTTGTCAGACATAAGTTAAGTCAGTAGAAAAATCTTCAACTACAAAAGATCAATCAAGCAGGGACCAAAAAAAATAAAAAAAAGGTGGAAAGGATAAAATTCCCGGACATGTAATAGAATAAAAAAAAAGTTGGGGAGGGGAAGGATTCTAGTTACCATGTTTTATATTTAGGTATTTTATGACTAAAACGTGTGTTCATATATTTTGGGGCCGCCCCGGTGACGCAGTGGTCTAAGCGATGGCCTCTGATCATTCGTCCGAAAGGGGTCCGGGTTCGAATCCCGGTGAGGCATGGATGTTGTGTTTGTCTTACGGCACTGGCTCTCTCCCTTCCCTGGAACCAGTGACCCTAAAATTAGGGACGAGCGATTGCTTATAACCCATTGAGTTGCTCGTTGCTCACGGTGGTCGTTAAACATCCAACCAAAAAAATAATATATATATTTTTTGGGTGAAATCAGGCATGTATTTACTTTAATGTATGAGAATGTCAGGTGGAGACCACAAAAGTTTTTTTTTTATTAACCAACTTCAAATATAAGGCCTTGGGCTTTATTTTGTAGGATTTCATTCAGACGTAGTCTGTGCCAAATTAAAAAAAAGCATAAAGTTTATTTCTTCAAGAAACGCTCAATCGATTGCATTCAAACAATTGCGATTTTTCACCTATTGCTAGCTCTAACTCAGGGATTTAACATCCCTGGAGCAAGTGAGTGTTTTAAAGACCTGAACGCCAGGTAGGAGCGGCACCACCAATATGTATAAAGTATATCTAAAAAAAATTTCCATAATGTCATCTCCCCTTTATATGCCCCTAGAGTAAACTTCTGGATACGCTCGACTCTTTTGCTATTTCTTTTAACATTCTGTTACGCTCATTTTGTTTGTGGTTTAACGACCACCGTGAGCAACTCAATGGGCTATAAGCAGTCGCCCGTCCCTAATTTAGGGTCACTGGTTCTAGGGAAGGGAGAGAGCCAGTGCCGTAAAACAAACACAACATCCATTGATTGATTGGAGGTTTAACGACCACCGTGAGCAACTCAATGGGCTATAAGCAGTCGCCCGTCCCTAATTTAGGGTCACTGGTTCCAGGGAAGGGAGAGAGCCAGTGCCGTAAAACAAACACAACATCCATTGATTGATTGGAGGTTTAACGACCACCGTGAGCAACTCAATGGGCTATAAGCAGTCGCCCGTCCCTAATTTAGGGTCACTGGTTCTAGGGAAGGGAGAGAGCCAGTGCCGTAAAACAAACACAACATCCATTGATTGATTGGAGGTTTAACGACCACCGTGAGCAACTCAAAGGGCTATAAGCAGTCGCCCGTCCCTAATTTAGGTTCACTGGTTCCAGGGAAGGGAGAGAGCCAGTGTCGTAAGACAAACACAACATCCATTGATTGCTTGGAGGTTTAAAGACCACCGTGAGCAACTCAATGGGCTATAAGCAGTCGCCCGTCCCTAATTTAGGGTCACTGGTTCCAAGGAAGGGAGAGAGCCAGTGCCGTAAGACAAACACAACATCCATTGATTGATTGGAGGTTTAACGACCACCGTGAGCAACTCAATGGGCTATAAGCAGTCGCCCGTCCCTAATTTAGGGTCACTGGTTCCAGGGAAAGGAGAGAGCCAGTGCCGTAAGACAAACACAACATCCATTGATTGATTGGAGGTTTAACGACCACCGTGAGCAACTCAATGGGCTATAAGCAGTCGCCCGTCCCAAATTTAGGGTCACTGGTTCCAGGGAAGGGAGAGAGCCAGTGCCGTAAGACAAACACAACATCCATTGATTGATTGGAGGTTTAACGACCACCGTGAGCAACTCAATGGGCTATAAGCAGTCGCCCGTCCCTAATTTAGGGTCACTGGTTCCAGGGAATTGAGAGAACCAGTGCCGTAAGACAAACACAACATCCATGCCTGACCGGGATTCGAACCCGGACCCCTTACGGACGAATGATCAGAGGCCAGCGCCTTAGACCACTGCGCCACCGGGGCGGCAACGCTCATTTTAGCCTCTATGCTGGTCTTTGCACCATTAAATCCAACTGCCCTCTCTCTCCTGCAAAAAAAAATTAACATTTCCCCTGCCAAATCAATTAGCTTCTGAAAAAATGAATTGAAATATGAATTCAGTAAGAAGGGATGTAATGCAATGTTAAGTGCATGACATACATTATTGGCCATTTACATGCTTTTCCACTCGGACGACGAACTCAAGGAGGCTGTGCAGGACTGGGTCGCGTCACGGCCACAGGATTTCTGGGAAAAAGGAATCCTTCGGCTCGTTAATCAATGGGATCGTTGTGTTACGGCCTATGGTGTATACTTTGAATAAAGTCTTTATTTATACCCACAGTGTCGTTTCGTACCTTTTCATTTGAACACTCCTTGTACATTTCAACATGTAAATTTTATAGATACTTTGCAACTGTGTCAGTATATTTTAACACCTATTATTGAAATTTATATTTTTGTTCAGGGTACCTAAAATCTCCCAAAGGCGTCGCATGTTATAAAAACTTCGCACGAGTTTATCCGTAAATCGGTACGGAACTTCATATATCTGCCTCGATGCAAAATCTAATGTTCTGAAAACAATAACAAACAAAAGGGGGCGGGATGCGTGGTCCAAATTCATATTTTACATACCACAAAATGTATGTTTGTTCACAAGAATACCAGTCAGTCCACAAATCCTTACCTTGACATTTCGGTTAACGTGTAGATTATGGTGGCAAAATTCAGGGACGAAAAATTTCAAAAAACTGCGACGTACATCTATAATGAATTAGCTTTATTTTGCTTTCCGCTAAGCTAATTCATAATGAATAAGCTCTTCCTACCAGCTAGCTAATGATAATAATGAAGCTCTCCTACTGAGCTAAGTATAATGCTTCTGCTACTGAATGATATGCTTGTACTAAGCTTCAAATAGTGAATTCAAATGGTTGTTGTTACTAGTTAATTAAGAACATGAATAAAGTCTTAACGCTGGTTGTTAATGGTAATAAACTAATGATATAAACCTAACAGCCAGACAGAGGTCTGACAAAAACTATTAATTGAGAAAGACGTACTTACTCAAATCTCTTTTTATTATGCGACTCTTGGTCGTTCAAAGCACACACACACAACTTGTTTCACAATAATGAAGAATCAAACTAATGGCATAGAACGAAACTCTCTCCTCTAGTATAACAACAAACGATCTCCCTATAACAACAAAAGCTCTCCTTATAACAACAAAATCTCTCCTCGTATAACAAACGCTCTCCGTAAACAACAACGCTCTCCTTGGCTATCGATGAACTCGCCTATATATACTGGCTACCACCACGTCATGACTTACACTCATTGCCAGATCTCATTCATCGGGTGAAATAATATTTCGTTCAGTAAGAAGAAAATTTACATAGTAAAATAAAATAACCAGAGATAGTAAAATCAAAAGGAAAGTGAATATAGAGTATACGTTACAACATGTCTAATGGGAAATAGAAACGACTAATGCCGTAATTTTCATTAACATGTCTAATGACAGGGAATAAATAATAATGTCTACTGAAGGGGAAATAAAAACGTTTAATGCCGTAATGTTCATTAACATGTCTAATGGGAAATAGAAACATCTAATGCCGTAATGTTCATTAACATGTCTAATAGGAAATAAAAACGACTAATGCCGTAATTTTCATTAACATGTCTAATGACAGGGAATAAATAATAATGTTTACTGAAGGGGAAATAAAAACGTCTCATGCCGTAATGTTCATTAACATTATAATGAATTAGCTTTATTTTCTTTACGCTAAGCTAATGATAATAATGAAGCTTTCCTACTGAGCTTCAAATAGTGAGTTCAAATGGTTGTTGTTACTAGTTAATTAAGAACATGAATATAGTCTCCTGCTAGTAGTGTAGTAATTAGAATGTATAAAGTCTTAACGCTGGTTGTTAATAGTAATATTAATTGAAATAAACCGAACAGCCAGACAGAGGTCTGACAAAAACTATTAATTGAGAAAGACGTACTTACTCAAATCTTTTTATTATCAACTTCAACTGGTATCAACATACACCGCTACTCAAATAACACGTAAATCTCTCCGTACAATAACACACGCTCTCCTTTGCTATCGATGAACGCGCCTATATATACTAGCTACCACCACGTCATGACTTACACTCATTGCCAGATCTCATTCATCGGGTGAAATAATATTTCGTTAAGTAAGAAGATAATTTACATAGTAAAATAAAATAACCAGAGATAGTAAAATCAAAAGGAAAGTGAATATAGAGTATACGTTACACATCTTATTTGAAATCAAAACTGATGTAAAAAAAAAAAAAAAAAAAAAAGTTCATTGATAGACTTATTTTTACAAAAGTTTTACGTAAAATTTACCTCTCTGCTTGGTACGCCTTAATCTAGTCAGCGGCGACGATGACGCTGTGACTGCCGATAGAGCATCTGCCCGTGGTCTCAGCAGGAAGGGTTTATATTCTTTGGCTGTACAACGCAGTGCACAAAAAGAAGGGAACATGTAAAACACAACAAAAGCATATACTACGATAAAGGTACAGAAGTTCCCACAATCCAGGAAGCCACACGATATGTGACAAAAACATGATAAGTATCACAGAACATAGTGGACACTTGGGCAAACTCCCAAGTGAAACACAAGGGTACACAAAATACAAACAGCAAGCCGTGCAGTATTGCATCGGTCCAAAAAACAAGGACATGGGACGAGCAAAAAATGCATGACGTCAAAGAAAGTGAAAATGCAAGACAGAAATAAGGTATAAATTAAAAGATACAACACAATGCAGCAAGAAAAAACGGAAAGAACGAAGTATCGCAGGGCAATGCCTCTCGTATTGCTCCTAGAGAACAAATACACGGTGCGCAACTCAATGAAGGTACAGGCAGCAAAAGCAGACACATGAGTGAAGAATAAGTATTAAGGACAGGTGCAACGAAGAAACAAATACAACACGGTACAAGTGTTTGATCAATGCATCCTTCCAGTGCTTACGTATGGTGCAGAGACGTTGACCTTAACTAAAAGAGACATACAAAGGCTGCAGACAACTCAAAGCAGCATGGAGAGGTGCATACTTGGTGTAACCAGGAGAGATAAGAAGAGGAACTCGTGGATCCGAAAAATGACAAGAGTGGAAGACATCATGATCAGAGTTAAATCCCTGAAATGGCAATGGGCTGGACATACTGCCAGAAGGACAGATCATCGATGGACAGCTGAAATTTTAGATTGGATTCCAAGGGACAGGAAAAGACCCAGAAGAAGACCACATGGGAGATGGGTGGATGAAATTCGAAAGTATGTGGGAGTGACATGGAGGAGACTGGCACAAGACAGACCGTTGTGGAGGAAACTTGGGGAGACCTTCGTCCAGCAGTGGATTGATAATGGTTGACAATGATGATGATGATGATGACATGCACACGAATTACACAAAAATTGCAGAAAACCCCTACAATACAAATCATAAGCAGTTACATGACAAACACTTAGTAGACGCTGTGACGAAGCACCAGGAAGAGAGAACACAAAATCTCGACTGATGCATTCAGATCTTCGAAGCTGAAAAAAAAAAAAAAATCAGAAAGAAAGATGAATGGAAGATCCAGTGATTTCGAACCAACCGATCCCCTGCGCCCAGGTAGACCGGAAAGAGGCTTGAGATTGAGGGGTGGAAGCAGCGAAGTTCTCCAGGCCTAGTCGAGACACGATGCGATTCCTAAAAATCGACCGTAAGGCCGCGTTAGCAGAGAGGATGCTAGGTGTGGTAGCAGGAGAGCGGAGAGATTGATGATAAAGAAAAACGACATGTTTCACAAGTACGAAGAGATAGGCACAGGCATCCGGCAAAATAGCCGGGGGATGTTTGGTAAGCAATAGCCACTCGTACGCTTGAAAAGGGATGTCTCTGGAGCAAATGGTGCCTACAAGACGAAAGGCAGTATTGAGAAGTGGAAGGAGAACGGGACAGTGACAGTAGACATGAGGAACATCACCTTCAACACCACAAAAGCAGCAGAGAGAAGTAGAAGAAATAGACATGTGAAAGAGAGAAGAAGGAACAGGAAGGCGGCGGTGAAGAAACCGCCAGTGGATGTTTCGCTCTAACGGGGTAGAAAGGTGAGAGAAAGAGGCAGACCAGATAGGCAGCAGAGAGAAGTAGAAGAAATAGACATGTGAAAGAGAGAAGAAGGAACAGGAAGGCGGCGGTGAAGAAACCGCCAGTGGATGTTTCGCTCTAACGGGGTATAGAAAGGGGAGAGAAAGAGGCAGACCAGATAGGCAGCAGAGAGAAGTAGAAGAAATAGACATGTGAAAGAGAGAAGAAGGAACAGGAAGGCGGCGGTGAAGAAACCGCCAGTGGATGTTTCGCTCTAATGGGGTAGAAAGGGGAGAGAAAGAGGCAGACCAGATAGGCAGCAGAGAGAAGTAGAAGAAATAGACATGTGAAAGAGAGAAGAAGGAACAGGAAGGCGGCGGTGAAGAAACCGCCAGTGGATGTTTCGCTCTAACGGGGTATAGAAAGGGGGAGAGAAAGAGGCAGACCAGATAGGCAGCAGAGAGAAGTAGAAGAAATAGACATGTGAAAGAGAGAAGAAGGAACAGGAAGGCGGCGGTGAAGAAACCGCCAGTGGATGTTTCTGCTCTAATGGGGTAGAAAGGGGAGAGAAAGAGGCAGACCAGATAGGCAGCAGAGAGAAGTAGAAGAAATAGACATGTGAAAGAGAGAAGAAGGAACAGGAAGGCGGCGGTGAAGAAACCGCCAGTGGATGTTTCGCTCTAACGGGGTATAGAAAGGGGAGAGAAAGAGGCAGACCAGATAGGCAGCAGAAGAGAAGGAGAAACATCAGGAAGACCGTGCGGAGAAGTGAGGGTCGCACGGAGGAGCGCATAGATAGAGGCAGTGGAAAAAGAAGAAATGGGAGCAACAGAGTCCCGAAAGGGAAGGAAGAAAGGAAGAGAGAGGCTCGGTCCAGAGACAGAAATAAGGCCAGTGTCAGAAACCAGAAGTGGGAAGAGGGTACGGAGAGCGGTTTCATCAGTATCTCTCATTGTTTTGTTGTTTATTTTGCCATATGTGGTACGCCTGTATTCCCTATGTTTTTGCCAATAAAGTATATTTTGAAATAACTGTGATGAGCGCGGAAGGACTCTCAGCGCAGCCGTGACACACACACACATGCAAGCAGTATATACAGGGTGGCTCCGCTTTCACAAGCAATGGAAGAGCCCGCTTTTTTCTAACTTTATAATATTTGCGATTCTTCAGTGATGCATTTCAGGAATTTGTAAATCGATCAGAACCAACGATGTTCCGCGTATTTTCAGGAACCGAAATTCCAGTTTTTCCAATAAAAATCTGTAAATTAATTGGTATGTTCAATAAATATGATCATACCAAGGGCGTATTTAGAGAGGGGCCAATGTAAAACACTTTAAGGCCTTAGCCCTCCCCCCCCAATATGACTCATTAAAATGTGTCAACTTTCATCAGAATTTTTTTTAAATAAAAAAAAAATAGTCTTTTGGTTTGATTTCGATATAACGCTATTATTATGGGCTAAAATGTTAACTTTAATTTCAGTTGGCAGATGCCGTGTTAAATTTTAATTTTGTCCTTATTTCTTTTTGGAGTTTACTTTTATCAACGGATTTTCGTTCTTTAAAGCAACTGTGACGTACCTGCCAGCAGGACGCACACGACATAAAGGCAGATAGGAATCAAAATAATTGTCTGCGTAGCTCAGTTGGTAGAGCGACTTGTTCAGAAATAAGCGGCCTCGGGTTCGAATCCCGGCGTAGACCAAAAATGACGGAGAAATTTACTTCGTTATAATGGCGCCCGAACTATCCGGATGACCCGGCCGTTCAAAATCTCGCATTGGTGTGATCTTATTACCACACCGCGAGACAGGAAAAAACAGGGAATCCCTTCTCCAGCGCTTCGAAAAATAAAAAAAATGTGTGATGTTGCATTCCACACAGCAGATTGACTGGGAGTTCTCAAGTGCACGTTCTACAGTGGATGGCTGCCTGCAACGATTCATGGTCACGGCTGACCTGTGGACCATGCCCCCGGCCCTCTTTCGAGGGGGGAGATGTGACGTACCTGCCAGCAGGACGCACACGACATAAAGGCAGATAGGAATCAGAATAATTGTCTGCGTAGCTCAGTTGGTAGAGCGACTTGTTCCGGAATAAGCGGCCTCGGGTTCGAATCCCGGCGTAGATCAAAAATGACGGAGAAATTTACTTCGTTATACAACATGTTTTTCTTATCGCAGAACTTTGGAAATTTGCCGCCCCGGTGGCGCAGTGGTCTAAGCGATGGCCTCTGATCATTCGTCCGAACGGGGTCCGGGTTCGAATCCCGGTGAGGCATGGATGTTGTGTTTGTTTTACGGCATTGGCTTTCTCCCTTCCCTGGAACCAGTGACCCTAAATTAGGGACGGGCGACTGCTTATAATCCATTGAGTTGCTCACGGTGGTCGTTAAACCTTCAATCAAGAAAAAAATATGTTTGGAGTTTCCAATTCAATTCTCTACATTTGCCAGGAAACGGCGATGCCGCCCCCCCCGGTGGCGCAGTGGTCTAAGCGATGGCCTCTGATCATTCTTCCGAACGGGGTCCGGGTTCGAATCCCGGTGAGGCATGGATGTTTTGTTTGTCTTACAGCACTGCCTCTCTTCCTTCCCTGGAACCAGTGACCCTAAATTAGGGACGGGCGACTGCTTATAGCCCATTGAGTTGCTCACGGTGGTCGTTAAACCTCCAATCAATCAATGGATGTTGTGTTTGTCTTACGGCACTGGCTCTCTCCCTTCCCTGGAACCAGTGACCCTAAATTAGGGACGGGCGACTGCTTATAGCCCATTGAGTTGCTCACGGTGGTCGTTAAACCTCCAATCAATCAATGGATGTTGTGTTTGTCTTACGGCACTGGCTCTCTCCCTTCCCTGGAACCAGTGACCCTAAATTAGGGACGGGCGACTGCTTATAGCCCATTGAGTTGCTCACGGTGGTCGTTAAACCTCCAATCAATCAATGGATGTTGTGTTTGTCTTACGGCACTGGCTCTCTCCCTTCCCTGGAACCAGTGACCCTAAATTAGGGACGGGCGACTGCTTATAGTCCATTGAGTTGCTCACGGTGGTCGTTAAACCTCCAATCAATCAATGGATGTTGTGTTTGTCTTACGGCACTGGCTCTCTCCCTTCCCTGGAACCAGTGACCCTAAATTAGGGACGGGCGACTGCTTATAGTCCATTGAGTTGCTCACGGTGGTCGTTAAACCTCCAATCAATCAATGGATGTTGTGTTTGTCTTACGGCATTGGCTTTCTCCTTCCCTGGAACCAGTGACCCTAAATTAGGGACGGGCGACTGCTTATAACCCATTGAGTTGCTCACGGTGGTCGTTAAACCTTCAATCAAGAAAAAAAAAATGTTTGGAGTTTCCAATTCAATTCTCTACATTTGCCAGGAAACGGCGATGCCGCCCCGGTGGCGCAGTGGTCTAAGCGATGGCCTCTGATCATTCTTCCGAACGGGGTCCGGGTTCGAATCCCGGTGAGGCATGGATGTTTTGTTTGTCTTACGGCACTGGCTCACTCCCTTCCCTGGAACCAGTGACCCTAAATTAGGGACGGGCGACTGCTTATAGCCCATTGAGTTGCTCACGGTGGTCGTTAAACCTCCAATAAAAAAAAAAAGAAAAAAAAACAAATTGTTTGGAGTTTCCAATTCAATTCTCTACATTTGCCAGGAAACGGCGATCTTTATACCCCCTACCCCCCTCCTCTTGAACTTCTATGTCCATGTAACCTTAAACTGGTATGAACCGGCGTGAAAATTCAGATAGACAAAAGAGCTCCTTCCCTTCGTTAGGCGCCTTGAAAAACTGCCACACATTCAAAGTGTTCCTCGGAGGAACAGCAGTTTGTTACCAGTCCCTGAATGAAAAACGTGTGGCAGTTTCAAACAGTATGCCAAATCGATTTATTAGGTTGCCCATGATGACAATCAAACCGCCCATCTCGGACTTTATTTCCTCGGACTTGCATCCTCGTATTGTGTTTGACTGTCCTCCTGGTATGTCGTAAATGTTTAAAACAATTACAAAAAAAAAAAAAGCCCAGATGCGTACGATTCCTGGCACCTTTATGTATTTACTTCCGCTTCTTGTTCTTTGTTTAAGTAATCCACTTAATTTCTCTTTTTTTCTTTTTTTTTAATGAACGTTTGGAAATAAAATCGCTGGATGTATTTTTTTTTAAAACACAGGCTGAATTTTATTTTTAAAAAATATTAATATTCACCAAAAGAATATTTCCCTTTCCTTTGTTCATTTGGTGATGAGGAATTACAATTGCGTTTTAAAATAGACGTCGAATCTCCTAGGTCGTCATGGTGGCGTAGTGGCCTAACGATGGCCTCTAATCATTCGTCCGACAGAGTCCGGGTTCGAATCCCGCTCAGGCATGGATGTTCTGTTTGTTTTACGGCACTGGCTCTCTCCCTTCCCTGGAACCAGTAACCGTAAATTAGGAACGGGCGACCGTTTGATTGAGTTCCTCACGGTGGTCGTTAAACCTCCAACCAAAAAAAAAAAAAAAAAAAAAAAGAATCTGTTGGTTTTTATCTTTTTGCCTCCCCCTTTTCCTTTAAATTTTCCACCTGGCAATGGACCTCCATGTATGACCACTTCACGCACCCCCCAGTGGCGCCCATATGAATACTTTTAGGGGTGGGTGGGTAAGAAAAATCCTTACCTCCTTCAAGGATGTACAAGATACTAAAATACAACAAAAATATTTGATAACTGCAATTAATCATTAATATCTTATTTTTAAAAATACTTTAAAAAAAGGTTGCGTCTATTTCAGAGCTTTAAATTTATCAAAAATTTGGCTATAACAACGGTTGGGGGATCGAGCCCCCCCCCCAAAGTGGTGAATTCGGCTTCCCTGCAATAAACTAAAGATAGGGATCTATTTCAAGAGAAGTAGTGGGGATTGAGGATAGGAGTGTGGTGGATTTCGAATCGAACTCTATCCCCTACTCCCTGCTTAACTAACACACCCCCTTCCAATTATTTGTCGCTGTGTTGGGAGAAGTTTTCTACCACTTCCTTCCTCTGATCATATGTAGAGGATTTTAGGAAGGGAGTGTCTGACCCCAGGTCTTAAACAACCCTTAGAAATAGGAAGCTAGGAGATTTGGCCTAGAGTTCCCGATAGGAAAGTGACACGTAAGCGAAGTAGAAAGGGGGAGGAAGGCGCCCTTATTTATTACCGGGGGAGTGGGGGTGTCAGTACCCGGGGTCCGACGACTTAACGTGCCCATCCGACGTACGGCGGGTATTTAGTGGATCGAGCGTTCGTACCTGCCTGGGAGCGAACCTGAGGTACTTTCCGTGGCAGTCACGAACGTTGCCCACTAGGCCACCCGCGGCCCCACTTCCTTCTTCTCCAAGCTCGACAACATTAGCCCAAAGCACCAGGCTCTTGATTGAGTAACTTCTCATATCAAATTTATTTCTGAAAATGCCCTGTCGTTTTAAAAACTTTTCTTTTTATGCAATTTCGTCAAAGAAACTGTTGACCAAAGAAAAATGGATTCTGAACAGTCCTTGTGTTGCTTTTTGCTTTTAACACTAGGGATTTTTTGTAGCGGAGGTAGCTGTTTCCGTCAGCGACAACAGCAAAGAGCAATGGCGCCTGGTTCAGACGAACCCGCGGTTTCACAAAAAGTATTAATCTCTTACGTTATGAAAAATTGTTTTACATAGAAGTTTTGTCCAAAAAACTGCTGAGCGAAGAAAAATGGATTCGGAAAAGTCCTTATTTTGCGTTTTGCTCTAACGGTAGGAACTATTTTTCGTAACGGAGGTAGCTGTTTTCACCAGCGACACCATCAAAGAGCAATGGCGTCTAGCTCAGGAGAGTCCGTGCTACAGCATCGATACTTCTGCCCGGCCCGAAGTGCACACTTTTGCAAAAATAAGTCTATCAATGAACTTTTTTTTTTTTTACATCATTTTTGATTTCAAATAAGATGTACGTCACAGTTTTTTGAAATTTTTCGTCCCTGAATTTTGCGCCATAATCTACAAATCTATAAAAGGAACACTGATTTTTTTTTTGCCGCCCCGATGGCGCAGTGGTCTAAGGCGCTGGCCTCTGATCATTCGTCCGTAAGGGGTCCGGGTTCGAATCCCGGTCAGGCATGGATGTTGTGTTTCTCTTACGGCACTGGCTCTCTCCCTTCCCTGGAACCAGTGACCCTAAATTAGGGACGGGCGAGTGCTTATAGCCCATTGAGTTGCTCACAGTGGTCGTTAAACCTCCAATCAATCAATGGATGTTGTGTTTGTCTTACGGCACTGGCTCCCTCCCTTCCCTGGAACCAGTGACCCTAAATTAGGGACGGGCGACTGCTTATAGCCGATTGAGTTGCTCACGGTGGTCGTTAAACCTCCAATCAATCAATGGATGTTGTGTTTGTCTTACGGCACTGGCTCCCTCCCTTCCCTGGAACCAGTGACCCTAAATTACGGACGGGCGACTGCTTATAGCCGATTGAGTTGCTCACGGTGGTCGTTAAACCTCCAATCAATCAATGGATGTTGTGTTTGTCTTACGGCACTGGCTCTCTCCCTTCCCTGGAACCAGTGACCCTAAATTAGGGACGGGCGACTGCTTATAGCCCATTGAGTTGCTCACGATGGTCGTTAAACCTCCAATCAATCAATGGATGTTGTGTTTGTCTTACGGCACTGGCTCCCTCCCTTCCCTGGAACCAGTGACCCTAAATTAGGGACGGGCGAGTGCTTATAGCCCATTGAGTTGCTCACGGTGGTCGTTAAACCTCCAATCAAACAAACAAACAAACAAACACTGATTTTTCACAGTCTAGTGATTACAGTAAGCTGCAAAACATAAAAGCGCATCAAATAAATCCAATTTTACCTTAAAATATCAATTGTACAGGAATATCGACAGCCGCCAACGAAGAAACTAATGTTAACTAAGATGTAAACAACCTGTGTCACGACTTCGTATTTCTGGTTCAAATTGTATTTCGGCCCGAATGAAACAGCACAAATCGAACAACTTAACCTGTTCGCAGTATCCATCCAAATATAAATATTAACTAGATAAAAGTTTTAAAGAAAACTACTTACTTATTCTCTCAAACTTACCTCTTCGCTGCGTAGCAGTAGCCATTATCCACCATTATTACCGCCAAACTGATAAAAGCCGTTTCGATGCCGTTCGCCAATTGGTGGGTGCCGGTTTTATTGCTGCCAATGAGATAACTCGATACATGTGGACATCGCTGTCTCGAGACGCTAGTGTCGACGACTGAGAGTGCCTCTGACCAAGGCTGAACTAGATCCTATCACGCTGTAACATTAAGCAGAAACAGCGAGGACAGAAAAGATGAGTTATGACGCAGCGCCATCTATTGACGTTGTTCGCATTAACGAACTGATTCCGTATCATTATTTACATTTGAGATTTTATTCATATTTACTTTCACATGAACAGATGGATATTTGTATTCTGAATTCGTAGTACTTGGGCAAGATAATTTTTCTGTAGGAGCTGGTGTAATTCATGTGTAAATCTCATTCCTCCTTTATTCTTCAACGATGTAGGGCTGAGATTTTGATAAATCTGTAGATTAGCGTCCTAAATTATTTCGTCGGAAAAATGTTAGAACCTGGAAAAAGTGCGACGTACAGATTTTAGAAGATGGGAATTGATGACAAATGGTGTAGAAATTTAGTATTTTAAATGTCTTTTAAAGATTTTTATCGTAACATTTACCTGCAAGTTCGATGCTGTGAAGAGACGGTAGGCCTAACGTATCGAACGTACAGGTAAATGTTACGATAAAAATCTTTAAAAGACATTTGAAAACATAAAAGTTTCTGCACCATTTGCCATTAATTTTCACAATCTAAAACCTGTACGTCGCACTTTTCCGAAGTACTAATATTTTTCAGACGAAATAATTTAAAACGCAAATTTACACATTTACCCACTATTTTACTTAATATGAGTTTATATAGCTGAGGTTTTTTTTCTAAAATTGAATTAGGTACGTAATTATCAGAATGAAAATGCTTACCACAAACAACAGTTGAAGGTAACTTGTCATTTGGAGTAAAATCCTGACGAGATATTTCTTTCAGCAACAGTTGCTTTAGGTTCTGATTTGAGGGAAACTCATGGAATGGAAATCCCACGTTTTTCTTCTTAGAAGATGCGCACATCTGCACAGAACAGTAAACCATTTTGAAAATGGGTTGGATTTTGTTGTGAAAACAACAGTTTGGTTTTAAAACTAGAAGGTGTTTTTTTAAAAGAAACAAGAAAAAACGAACGCAGAAACTGAGGTGTTTATGCCTTGGGACACAGTGCCATCTAACGGCTGAAATCGTCCCTAACGCCCACTGCCCAATCACCAGAAGTCTATTGTCTTCAACGGTAATGTTACAGCCTGATAGAATCCAGTTAAGCCTTGCTTTGACCTAGTAACCTAGAACTCACGCTCCGGCAGGGTCACGTGCTCAACTCCTGTGCTGTGGGTTCCAAAGGCTCTGATTGGATGGAAGTACTTCTCAGCAACACTGCCTGTCCAATAGAAGATTATCCAACTCGCGCTTGACCTCACGTACACCAAAATTCTGAGAACCCCCTAAGGTCAGCAAAATACGTTGCCGTGACCTTTCTACACAAAATAAGTTGCTCTAAAAATAGAATTCTTTGAAGCAGAACTTTCTACCTGAAACGATTCTCTAGCGAAGAAAGTGAAAATAAAAAATAAGATAAAAATGGCGTGTTATTCAACAACAAACTTATCCTTCCTCTTGACTTTGAGCCTGGTTGGCCTCATAAACTTTACAAAGTTTAGAATATATGTACACAGGCAGACAGATGAAAATATTATCTTACAAAACCAGCATTTCAAGTAGAAATGAATCGGAACAGATGCAAAAAAAGTATAAAATAATTTGCTTTTATATTTTAGAAATAGATTTACTGCTGAAAAAGTTGTCGCACGATTCACCCCTTTAACTTTAATTTTACGCCCTCATATGTACAAATGAAAATCGCCTCTCCTTGAATCACGCGCTGAGATCATTTTGCATGGTGTACAAAAAAAAAAGGAAAGAGAAAAGTATATAAAGATATGCATATGAATACTACCACGGAACAAGACTGACAACGACGTAAAGACAAAAATGATTTTTTTTGTTCTCAATCAGAACCGCAACTCTGAAACCTTTATCGAAGCAAATTCTTCCCCGAAAAAAGCAAATGAACAAACACTACTCCCCATTAGAATTGACAATATTTAAAACAATATGCAAGAAATCACATCTAAGTTTTAATCTCGGCACACCAAAAAAAAAAAAAAAAAAAGAAAGGTTCAATCCCAGAACAACAAATCAAAGAACATACACATACATAACATTCCCACGGTAAACGGTAAAAATACCCCCGGAGAAAAATACCCCGAAAACTGAAAAGCGGAAAAAATGCCCCCGGAAGAAATACCCCCAGAACAAGTCGTTCACTGTAACAGAAACACTGATGTGTGGCAGTGTTCCTGTGTGGCAATTTACCGGCAACCCTGCCACATATCTTTCAGCAACTTGGCCACAAAAGTTCAAAGAGGGGGGGGTATAAAGATTGCCGTTTCTGGGCCTATATTGAGAACTGAATTGGGAACTCCAAACGAATTTCGCGAAAACGTTCCATGTAAGCCAAGCGAGAATTGTACTTTAATTTGAAGAAATAAATTGCCGAGGTTCCGAGATACACTTAAAGGGGGGGCCCAACCCCCGACTTCCGTAATATTAGATTCTCGGCCGCTGAAGTCTGTCAGTGTACCCAGGCTGTTCCTCTTGAAGCGCCCGCGAGGTCCGGGAGCTTGGGGGGGGGGCAAAATGTTAAAATGGACGTAGTGCTGTAAACAATAGAACCATGCTTTACATAATGATTCTGTACCCGACCACAAATTTTCAGGAGGGTGGCATGAATTCACCCTACCCCAAGTTTGTAAGAGCGCAGACAAGTGTTCAAGGTAAAGGATTTGCTCGCAATTTCTATGCTTCATGTTGTGTTTAATGGTAAACTATGTATGCCCATAATCGCCTCCCTGTTCCGTATTTTCTCTTTCGCATGTATCTTCTCTCCTCCCCTCTCTGCTCCTTCTGCGCACAGGTGGCAGACGTTTCTCACGTCTACCTTTACTGTCCCATCCTGATGCCTCTCCTCCACCAAGCTTTCCGGATTGCCAGTCGCTCTTGTTCTCAAGATCTTCCGTTCACTGCCTACAGACATCTTCTTCTGCGGGCTCATCCACCTACGCCTCTTCCGTCAGTATGTGCCTATCTTTTCGTGCTGGTTAAACACGTTATTTACGTATACCTTCAACAACTCCGCAGCGTTTCCTCGCCGGTCTCTTTACACCAGGCCAGCGCAGCACTTTTGTGCCATTTTCAAGATCGATTGCTTTCTCGACTCCGCCTGGAGTACCAGTCGGCTTCTTCCAGTCGTCGAGAAGCCACCTTCTATGCTACCTGGGCGCCGGCCGCTCCATGGTTTGCGGTTCATTCTGGACTGCTACACCTATCAGTACCCTAGGACATTCTACACCTATCAGTACCCTAGGACATTCTACACCTCCTTTGCTGAGTTCCGAGGCACCCTGGTGCCCCTCCTCAACTCTACGACTCGTGCAATCCACGCTATACCGTTGAATTGTGAATGCTAAAGCCATCTCAGTGTATTTTCATGCTTACTCGTGTACATTACTTACTTTCACCCCGCCTGTATTATGTTGCTTTGGTGCCCTCGTTAAATAACTTGCACAATTGTGCACGCTGTGTTTTTATCTCATGTTTGTAATGTTTTTACCTTCACGGCGGTGTTTGTGCTGTTCTTTTTCTAATTGTGTACTATTGTTTCGCCTGTGTTATCCTGTAAATCATGCCCAGCCAATGTCATGTGACACGATGTGTTTCTCTCTGTCACTTCTGCAATTTTTATTCAATAAGCTTTGCTTGCAGCATTTGTTATTCATCCCCATTGTCATTGCAGTGTATATACCATCATGTTTTAACAGTTTTGTATCATTTCCCAGTGAGACGCCCAATACTGTACGTCTCCCTCTTATGTTTCCTTATGATAAATAATAATAAAGGGATTTTTGAAACCTTCCCCCTCCCACAGAAATTTGGCGAGGCCTGTGAAAAGGATACGAGATGCTTGGTTTGGAGGGCTCTATCCCCAACTTCCGTAATTTTATATTCTAGACCTCTAGAGTCGGTCAGTGCATCCTCGATGTTACCCCTGAATAGCACTTAGAAACTGGTGTGTGGGGGGGGGGGGGGGGGGGGGGGGGGGTTACCCCACCCTCCTGAAAATTCGTGGTCGTGTACAGAATCATTATATAAAGCATGATACCATCAGCAGTTACCACGGCTCTGAAATCCTGCGGTATTGAAGATGCATACATTAATATTATTAATAACATCTATGAAAATGCAAGTGCAAAGATTCGGCTGTTTGAAAATACAACACACATAAAAATTGGAAAGGGAGTGAGACAAGGTGACACCATATCTCCGAAGCTCTTTAATGCCACATTGGAAAATGTCTTTCAATCACTGAACTGGGAAAACAAAGGGATAAAGATTAATGGAGATTATCTAACCCACCTTCGTTTTGCTGATGACGTAGTCATTTTTGCAACTACCCCATCAGAGCTGCAGAGTATGATCCAGGAACTTGCTGACAAGAGTAAAGAAGTGGGATTAAAAATGAACTTTCAGAAGACAAAAGTGATGTTCAATGCTTTTACAAGAAATGAAGATTTATCGATTGATGGAGAAAAACTGGAGATAACAGATACGTATGTTTATCTTGGACAGCAGATATCAAGTGAGGGTCACATTGATGAAGAAATTAATCGGCGTACAAAACTTGCCTGGAGAGCTTTTGGAAGAAACAGCATAATTTTCAAGAGCAATATGCCATTATGTCTTAAAAGAAAAGTGTTTGATCAATGCATCCTTCCAGTGCATACGTATGGTGCAGAGACGTGGACCTTAACTAAAAGAGACATACAAAGGCTGCAGACAACTCAAAGCAGCATGGAGAGGTGCATGCTTGGTATAACCAGGAGAGATAAGAAGAGAAACTCGTGGATCCGAAAAATGACGAGAGTGGAAGACATCATGATCAGGGTTAAATCCCTGAAATGGCAATGGGCTGGACATACTGCCAGAAGGACAGACCATAGATGGACAGCCGAAATTTTAGATTGGATTCCAAGGGACAGGAAAAGACCCAGAAAAAGACCACATGGGAGATGGGTGGATGAAATTCGTAAATATGAGAGAGTGACATGGAGGAGACTGGCACAAGACAGACCGTTGTGGAGGAAACTTGGGGAGACCTTCGTCCAGCAGTGGATTGATAATGGTTGACAATGATGATGATGATGATGACTAATGTTTACAGCTCTACGTCCATTTTAACATTGGGGACCCCCCAAGCTCATGGATCTCGCGGAGACTTCAAGGGGAACTTCCTGGATACACTGGCAGACTCCAGCGGCCCAGAATATAATATTACGGAAGTTCAGGGTAGAACCCCCCCCCCCCACGCAAGTGTACCTCGGATCCTCGGCAATTTATTTCTTCAAATTAAAGTACAATTCTCTCTTGGCTTACATGGAACGTTTTTGCGAAATTCGTTTGGAGTTCCCAATTCAGTTCTCAATATAGGCCCAGAAACGGCAATCTTTATAGCCCCCCCCCCCCTTGAACTTTTGTGGCCAAGTTGCTGAAAGATGCGTGGCAGGGTTGCCGGTAAATTGCCACCCCGGAACACTGCCACACATCAGTGTCCCTGTGTGGCAGTTTACAGTGAACCGTCTGTTCTGGGGGTATTTTTTCCGGGGACATTTTTTCCGCTTTTCAGTTTTCGGGGGTATTTTCTCCGGGGGTATTTTTACCTTCATCCCATTCCCACACTTCACTCAACATGCACACACATAGCAAAAATATTCTAGCACTCAAAAAAGAAATTGAGGAAATGATAGGAAAAGAAGAATTTGAAGATTGAATAGAAATGAAAGAATTTCATAACTTTTTTCTTGACTTCCCGAGGAAAATGAACTGAAAACTTCAGAAGACCTAGATAATTGATTCAAGTTCGTTACTAAAACTTTCGGGGGTCGATGGCAAAAGAAAAAAACACACACACACACAAAAGAACTGCGCATCATTCTTTTCCTTTTTCTTTTTTTTTTTTTCCATCTTGTCCCGAAGAGAATCAAGATGCATGATGGGAGCCTATTTTCCTTTCTGAAATTGAGATGGCCAGTCTCCTCTTCAGAATGACATATCATTAAATAGCCAATAACTTACCCGAAAGTTCTTGGTCACTTTTTCATTTACACTTCAATCACGTCAATTATCATCATGTAATCTATTTGGCCTTCGAAGGTTGAAAGACACCTTGCTTATGAGATTCGTTCTTCCGAGCATGAAACATCGTATTTTCCTTTTTTTTTTTTTTTTTATTTATTTATTTTTTTTTATTGGAGGTTTAACGACCACCGTGAGCAACTCAATGGGCTATAAGCAATCGCCCGTCCCTAATTTTGGGTCACTGGTTCCAGGGAAGGGAGAGAGGCAGTGCCGTAAGAAAAACACAACATCCATTGATTGATTGGAGGTTTAACGACCACCGTGAGCAACTCAATGGGCTATAAGCAGTCGCCCGTCCCTAATTTTGGGTCACTGGTTCCAGGGAAGGGAGAGAGCCAGTGCCGTAAGACAAACACAACATCCATTGATTGATTGGAGGTTTAACGACCACCGTGAGCAACTCAATGGGCTATAAGCAGTCGCCCGTCCCTAATTTAGGGTCACTGGTTCCAGGGAAGGGAGAGAGGCAGTGCCGTAAGAAAAACACAACATCCATTGATTGATTGGAGGTTTAACGACCCCCGTGAGCAACTCAATGGGCTATAAGCAGTCGCCCGTCCCTAATTTTGGGTCACTGGTTCCAGGGAAGGGAGAGAGCCAGTGCCGTAAGACGAACACAACATCCATTGATTGATTGGAGGTTTAACGACCACCGTGAGCAACTCAATGGGCTATAAGCAGTCGCCCGTCCCTAATTTAGGGTCACTGGTTCCAGGGAAGGGAGAGAGGCAGTGCCGTAAGAAAAACACAACATCCATTGATTGATTGGAGGTTTAACGACCACCGTGAGCAACTCAATGGGCTATAAGCAGTCGCCCGTCCCTAATTTTGGGTCACTGGTTCCAGGGAAGGGAGAGAGCCAGTGTCGTAAGACACACACAACATCCATTGATTGATTGGAGGTTTAACGACCACCGTGAGCAACTCAATGGGCTATAAGCAGTCGCCCGTCCCTAATTTTGGGTCACTGGTTCCAGGGAAGGGAGAGATCCAGTGCCGTAAGACAAACACAACATCCATTGATTGATTTTTTTTTTTTTTGATTGGAGGTTTAACGACCACCGTGAGCAACTCAATGGGCTATAAGCAGTAGCCCGTCCCTAATTTTGGGTCACTGGTTCCAGGGAAGGGAGAGAGCCAGTGTCGTAAGACACACACAACATCCATTGATTGATTGGAGGTTTAACGACCACCGTGAGCAACTCAATGGGCTATAAGCAGTCGCCCGTCCCTAATTTTGGGTCACTGGTTCCAGGGAAGGGAGAGAGCCAGTGTCGTAAGACACACACAACATCCATTGATTGATTGGAGGTTTAACGACCACCGTGAGCAACTCAATGGGCTATAAGCAGTCGCCCGTCCCTAATTTTGGGTCACTGGTTCCAGGGAAGGGTGAGAGCCAGTGCCGTAAGACAAACACAACATCCATGCCTCACCGGGATTCGAACCCGGACCCCTTTCGGACGAATGATCAGAGGCCATCGCTTAGACCACTGCGCCACCGGGGCGGCTTTTTTTTTTTTTTTTTTTATTTTATTCACCGGACAAAAAACGCAGGTTTCCTTCAGCCGTATGAGACGTAAACATAGCTCGTCATCTCCATAAAAACCAGACATATATATACATACCATACAACTCATTCATACGGATGTAGGTAAAAATACCCCCAGGAAAAAACACCCCCGAAAATTGAAAAGCGGAAAAAATGTCCCCGGAAAAAATACCCCCGGAAGAAATACCCCCAGAACAAATGGTTCACTGTAAACTGCCACACAGGAACACTGATGTGCGGCAGTGTTCCTGTGTTGCAATTTACCTGCAACCCTGTCACACATCTTTCAGCAACTTGGCTACAAAAGTTCAAAAGGGGGGGGGCTTTAAAGTTTGACGCTTCTGGGCCTACATTGATAACTGAATTGGGAAACGAATTTCGCGAAAACGTTCCACGTAAGCCAAGCGAGAATTGTACTTTAATTTGAAGAAATAAATTGCCGAGGATCCGAGGTACACGGGAAGGGGGGGGGGCTCTACCCTGAATTTCCATAATATTGTATTCTGGGCCGCTGGAGTCTGTCAGTGTATCCAGGAAGTTCCCCTTGAAGTGTCCGCCAGCTTGGGGGGGCTTCCCAAAATGTTAAAATGCACGTACAGCTGTAAACATTAGTACCTTGTTTTATATAATGATTCTGTACACGACCACGAATTTTCAGGAGGGTGGGGTACCCCGCTCCCCTCCGTTTCTAAGTGCTATTCAGGGGTAACATCGAGGATACACTGACCGACTCTAGAGGTCCAGAATATAAAATTACGGAAGTTGGGGGTAGAGCCCTCCAAATCAAGCACCTCGTATATCCCTCTCACAGGCTTCACCAAATTTCTGGGAGGGGGGAAAGGGCATACATAGTTTACCATTAAACACAACATGAAGCACAGAAATTGCGAGCTAATCCCTTACCTTGAAGACTTGTCTGCGCTCTTAGAAACTTGCACCCCACCCTCCTAAAAATTCGTGGTTGTGTAGAGAATCATTATGTTAAACATGCTCCTAATGTTTATAGCTCTACGGCCATTTCAACATTTTGAGGAACCCCCCCCCCAAGCTCACGAACCTCGCGGGCGCTTCAAGGAGAACAGCCTGGATACAATGACAGAATCCAGCGGTACAGAATCTAATATTACGGAAGCTGGGGGTTGAGTGCCCCTCCCCCTCCAAGTGTACCTCGGATCCTCGGCAATTTATTTCTTCAAATTAAAGTACAATTCTCGCTTGGTTTACATGGAAAAAGTTTTCGCAAATTTCGTTTCCCAATTCAGTTATCAATGTAGACCCAAAAACGGCAATCTTTATAGCCCCCTCCCCTTTTAAGTTTTGTAGCCAAGTTGCTGAAAGATTTGTGGCAGGGTTACCGGTAAATTGCCACACCGGAACACTGCCACACATCAGTGTTCCTGTGTGGCAGTTTACAGTGAACCGTTTGTTCTGGGGGTATTTGTTCCGTGGGTATTTTTTCCGCTTTTTCAGTTTTCGGGGTATTTTTTCCCGGGGGTATTTTTACCGTTTACCCATTCATACACACCAACTCAAAATAAAAAAGTAAAAAACGGAACTTTTTACGAAAATTTTATATGGAGGCCCCTTGATCCCCGGGTTCCGTTTATTTGTGTCCTTTGTTAGGACGAGCAACAGATTCCGTAGGGAGACAGTATAGAAGCTAAATTTTGTGTACATTCAGTTAAAAACACTATGTACATAATTACACTATTTACATTCCCAGGCAGTTAAACCTTTGTCAACAGTGACTAGCCGCCCCGGTGGCGCAGTGGTCTAAGGCGCTGGCCTCTGATCATTCGTCCGTAAGGGGTCCGGGTTCGAATCCCGGTCAGGCATGGATGTTGTGTTTGTCTTACGGCACTGGCTCTCTCCCTTCCCTGGAACCAGTGACCCTGAATTAGGGACGGGCGACTGCTTATAGCCCATTGAGTTGCTCACGGTGGTCGTTAAACCTCCAATCAAAAAAAAAAAAAAAAAAACAGTGACTAAAAAAGTGCTCCATCCGTTTCAAACACCGTACTAACCGTACCGCAAGTGCCAACCTCATTCAGCCAGTCATGCACAATCCTCTATTTCTTTCAACAGGGCTACTGTCGTCATCAAGAGGCCAATGTGTTTCTCTGCCAACCACAGCTCAAGTGAGCAAAGTTATTGAGGTTCCGGCTTCAGTCGCAGTGTCTGTGGCGCCATCTATTGTCAGTTCTGCTCTTTATCTTTGTTTTCCTCTTAGCTGTTCAATTTTTCTTAAGGCCTTCCATTGTTCGTTTAAGTTGCTTGACTCATTATTGTTATACAATCTTGATTTTTTTTTTCAATTAACACTGATTCTGCAATTCTCAACTGCCTTTCGTTTTTACAGCTCTTAATGATTTTAATATCCTCAAACATGGCTCAACCGAGAGAACAAGCTGGATTCAGGAGTGGCTACAGCACAATAGATCATATCCACGTGCTGAGGGAATTAATTGAAAGAGCGAGGGAATATGAACTTCCATTGTGCATCGCTTTTATCGATTATGAAAAAGCCTTTGATTCAGTGAAACCATCAGCAGTTACAATGGCTCTGAAAACCTGCGGTATTGAAGATGCATACATTAATATTATTAATAACATCTATGAAAATGCAAGTGCAAAGATTCGGCTGTTTGAAAATACAACACACATAAAAATTGGAAAGGGAGTGAGACAAGGTGACACCATATCTCCGAAGCTCTTTAATGCCACATTGGAGGGTGTTTTTCAGTCGCTGAGCTGGGAAAACAAGGGGATAAAGATTAATGGAGATTATCTAACCCACCTTCGTTTTGCTGATGACGTAGTCATTTTTGCAACTACCCCATCAGAGCTGCAGAGTATGATCCAGGAACTTGCTGACAAGAGTAAAGAAGTGGGATTAAAAATGTACTTTCAGAAGACAAAAGTGATGTTCAATGCTTTTACAAGAAATGAAGATTTATCGATTGATGGAGAAAAGCTGGAGATAACAGACACGTACGTTTATCTTGGACAGCAGATATCAAGTGAGGGTCACATTGATGAAGAAATTAATCGGCGTACAAAACTTGCCTGGAGAGCTTTTGGAAGAAACAGCATAATTTTCAAGAGCAATATGCCATTATGTCTTAAAAGAAAAGTGTTTGATCAATGCATCCTTCCAGTGCTTACGTATGGTGCAGAGACGTGGACCTTAACTAAAAGAGACATACAAAGGCTGCAGACAACTCAAAGCAGCATGGAGAGGTACATGCTTGGTGTAACCAGGAGAGATAAGAAGAGGAACTCGTGGATCCGAAAAATGACAAGAGTGGAAGACATCATGATCAGAGTTAAATCCCTGAAATGGCAATGGGCTGGACATACTGCCAGAAGGACAGATCATCGATGGACAGCCGAAATTTTAGATTGGATTCCAAGGGACAGGAAAAGACCCAGAAGAAGACCACATAGGAGATGGGTGGATGAAATTCGAAAGTATGCAGGGGTGACATGGAGGAGACTGGCACAAGACAGACCGTTGTGGAGGAAACTTGGGGAGACCTTCGTCCAGCAGTGGATTGATAATGGTTGACAATGATGATGATGATGATTGTGTTAATGCAGTCTTAGCTTCTTTTTTATTCCAATTACTTATACGCTGGTTCAATCTATACTTTAATTCGTTCTTGGTGCTGCCTATATACGACAAAAGGTGGTTGCTGGTTTATAGGGATTTCATATACACCTGCTCTATCCAATTGGTTCATTTTTTTCATTTTTGATTACTAAATTTTTATATCCTGTTCAGAAGCTGGAAAATGGCGACCACACAGCTCCTGTGTTTTGAAAAAATAAAAACCGCCCTGGAGTTCTGAGCTGACTTAAAACGCATTTTCTTTGTGTAGTACCATTATGAAAAATTTAGTTGAAAATGATAAAATTTAATTCTATCAGTACTTTAATTATTTTTTTTTTTGAAGATTGCTTTCAAAGAGCGTAAATTAAAGTGTCAAACAATGTGCATCACATTTATGTTTCATTTGCTTATGTAAGTATAAATATTAATTATCTCTGCATTCTTTTTAATTTCTTTTAAAAGGAACCAGAATATCACACAAAGTACCCACATTTTAAAAATCTGTGGGTCCCTAGGGACCATCTTGATAACAATGCACCGGCAGCTCTGATCTATTTCTCATGCACACATTCTTGAATATGGTCATTCCATGATTTCTTTGACCTTCCTCTACCTTTCTATCTTGGAACTTGTTCTGAATAAGTTGTCTTAGTAAGCATCTCATCACTCATTCTTTCAACATGGCCAAACCACCTCAGAATATTAGCCTCCACCTTACTATCACATGTCTGAACAAGAACTTTTGTACATCATATTCATTATCTATTTCTCATGCACACATTCTTGAATCTGGTCATTCCATGAATTCTTTGACCTTCCTCTACCTTTCTATCTTGGAACTTGTTCTGAATAAGTTGTCTTAGTAAGCATCTCATCACTCATTCTTTCAACATGGCCAAACCACCTCAGAATATTAGCCTCCACCTTACTATCACATGTCTGAACAAGACCTTTTGTACATCATATTCATTATCTATTTCTCATGCACACATTCTTGAATCTGGTCATTCCATGAATTCTTTGACCTTCCTCTACCTTTCTATCTTGGAACTTGTTCTGAATAAGTTGTCTTAGTAAGCATCTCATCACTCATTCTTTCAACATGGCCAAACCACCTCAGAATATTAGCTTCCACCTTACTATCACATGTCTGAACAAGACCTTTTGTACATCATATTCATTATCTATTTCTCATGCACACATTCTTGAATCTGGTCATTCCATGAATTCTTTGACCTTCCTCTACCTTTCTATCTTGGAACTTGTTCTGAATAAGTTGTCTTAGTAAGCATCTCATCACTCATTCTTTCAACATGGCCAAACCACCTCAGAATATTAGCTTCCACCTTACTATCACATGTCTGAACAAGACCTTTTGTACATCATATTCATTATCTATTTCTCATGCACACATTCTTGAATCTGGTCATTCCATGAATTCTTTGACCTTCCTCTACCTTTCTATCTTGGAACTTGTTCTGAATAAGTTGTCTTAGTAAGCATCTCATCACTCATTCTTTCAACATGGCCAAACCACCTCAGAATATTAGCTTCCACCTTACTATCACATGTCTGAACAAGACCTTTTGTACATCATATTCATTATCTATTTCTCATGCACACATTCTTGAATCTGGTCATTCCATGAATTCTTTGACCTTCCTCTACCTTTCTATCTTGGAACTTGTTCTGAATAAGTTGTCTTAGTAAGCATCTCATCACTCATTCTTTCAACATGGCCAAACCACCTCAGAATATTAGCCTCCACCTTACTATCACATGTCTGAACAAGAACTTTTGTACATCATATTCATTATCTATTTCTCATGCACACATTCTTGAAACTGGTCATTCCATGAATTCTTTGACCTTCCTCTACCTTTCTATCTTGGAACTTGTTCTGAATAAGTTGTCTTAGTAAGCATCTCATCACTCATTCTTTCAACATGGCCAAACCACCTCAGAATATTAGCCTCCACCTTACTATCACATGTCTGAACAAGACCTTTTGTACATCATATTCATTATCTATTTCTCATGCACACATTCTTGAATCTGGTCATTCCATGAATTCTTTGACCTTCCTCTACCTTTCTATCTTGGAACTTGTTCTGAATAAGTTGTCTTAGTAAGCATCTCATCACTCATTCTTTCAACATGGCCAAACCACCTCAGAATATTAGCCTATACCTTACTATCACATGTCTGAACAAGAACTTTTGTACATCATATTCATTATCTATTTCTCATGCACACATTCTTGAATCTGGTCATTCCATGAATTCTTTGACCTTCCTCTACCTTTCTATCTTGGAACTTGTTCTGAATAAGTTGTCTTAGTAAGCATCTCATCACTCATTCTTTCAACATGGCCAAACCACCTCAGAATATTAGCTTCCACCTTACTATCACATGTCTGAACAAGACCTTTTGTACATCATATTCATTATCTATTTCTCATGCACACATTCTTGAATCTGGTCATTCCATGAATTCTTTAACCTTCCTCTACCTTTCTATCTTGGAACTTGTTCTGAATAAGTTGTCTTAGTAAGCATCTCATCACTCATTCTTTCAACATGGCCAAACCACCTCAGAATATTAGCTTCCACCTTACTATCACATGTCTGAACAAGACCTTTTGTACATCATATTCATTATCTATTTCTCATGCACACATTCTTGAATCTGGTCATTCCATGAATTCTTTGACCTTCCTCTACCTTTCTATCTTGGAACTTGTTCTGAATAAGTTGTCTTAGTAAGCATCTCATCACTCATTCTTTCAACATGGCCAAACCACCTCAGAATATTAGCTTCCACCTTACTATCACATGTCTGAACAAGACCTTTTGTACATCATATTCATTATCTATTTCTCATGCACACATTCTTGAATCTGGTCATTCCATGAATTCTTTGACCTTCCTCTACCTTTCTATCTTGGAACTTGTTCTGAATAAGTTGTCTTAGTAAGCATCTCATCACTCATTCTTTCAACATGGCAAAACCACCTCAGAATATTAGCTTCCACCTTACTATCACATGTCTGAACAAGACCTTTTGTACATCATATTCATTATCTATTTCTCATGCACACATTCTTGAATCTGGTCATTCCATGAATTCTTTGACCTTCCTCTACCTTTCTATCTTGGAACTTGTTCTGAATAAGTTGTCTTAGTAAGCATCTCATCACTCATTTTTCAACATGGCCAAACCACCTCAGAATATTAGCTTCCACCTTACTATCACATGTCTGAACAAGACCTTTTGTACATCATATTCATTATCTATTTCTCATGCACACATTCTTGAATCTGGTCATTCCATGATTTCTTTGACCTTCCTCTACCTTTCTTTCTTGACACTTGTTCTGAATAAGCTGTCTTAGTAAGCATCTCATCACTCATTCTTTCAACATGGCCAAACCACCTCAGAATATTAGCCTCCACCTTACTATCACATGTCTGAACAAGACCTTTTGTACATCATATTCATTATCTATTTCTCATGCACGCATTCTTGAATATGGTCATTCCATGATTTCTTTGACCTTCCTCTACCTTTCTTTCTTGACACTTGTTCTGAATAAGCTGTCTTAGTAAGCATCTCATCACTCATTCTTTCAACATGGCCAAACCACCTCAGAATATTAGCCTCCACCTTACTATCACATGTCTGAACAAGACCTTTTGTACATCATATTCATTATCTATTTCTCATGCACACATTCTTGAATCTGGTCATTCCATGAATTCTTTGACCTTCCTCTACCTTTCTATCTTGGAACTTGTTCTGAATAAGTTGTCTTAGTAAGCATCTCATCACTCATTCTTTCAACATGGCCAAACCACCTCAGAATATTAGCTTCCACCTTACTATCACATGTCTGAACAAGACCTTTTGTACATCATATTCATTATCTATTTCTCATGCACACATTCTTGAATCTGGTCATTCCATGAATTCTTTGACCTTCCTCTACCTTTCTATCTTGGAACTTGTTCTGAATAAGTTGTCTTAGTAAGCATCTCATCACTCATTCTTTCAACATGGCCAAACCACCTCAGAATATTAGCTTCCACCTTACTATCACATGTCTAAACAAGACCTTTTGTACATCATATTCATTATCTATTTCTCATGCACACATTCTTGAATCTGGTCATTCCATGATTTCTTTGACCTTCCTCTACCTTTCTTTCTTGACACTTGTTCTGAATAAGCTGTCTTAGTAAGCATCTCATCACTCATTCTTTCAACATGGCCAAACCACCTCAGAATATTAGCCTCCACCTTACTATCACATGTCTGAACAAGACCTTTTGTACATCATATTCATTATCTATTTCTCATGCACACATTCTTGAATCTGGTCATTCCATGAATTCTTTGACCCTTCTCTACCTTTCTATCTTGGAACTTGTTCTGAATAAGTTGTCTTAGTAAGCATCTCATCACTCATTCTTTCAACATGGCCAAACCACCTCAGAATATTAGCTTCCACCTTACTATCACATGTCTGAACAAGACCTTTTGTACATCATATTCATTATCTATTTCTCATGCACACATTCTTGAATCTGGTCATTCCATGAATTCTTTGACCTTCCTCTACCTTTCTATCTTGGAACTTGTTCTGAATAAGTTGTCTTAGTAAGCATCTCATCACTCATTCTTTCAACATGGCCAAACCACCTCAGAATATTAGCTTCCACCTTACTATCACATGTCTGAACAAGACCTTTTGTACATCATATTCATTATCTATTTCTCATGCACACATTCTTGAATCTGGTCATTCCATGATTTCTTTGACCTTCCTCTACCTTTCTTTCTTGACACTTGTTCTGAATAAGCTGTCTTAGTAAGCATCTCATCACTCATTCTTTCAACATGGCCAAACCACCTCAGAATATTAGCCTCCACCTTACTATCACATGTCTGAACAAGACCTTTTGTACATCATATTCATTATCTATTTCTCATGCACACATTCTTGAATATGGTCATTCCATGATTTCTTTGACCTTCCTCTACCTTTCTTTCTTGACACTTGTTCTGAATAAGCTGTCTTAGTAAGCATCTCATCACTCATTCTTTCAACATGGCCAAACCACCTCAGAATATTAGCTTCCACCTTACTATCACATGTCTGAACAAGACCTTTTGTACATCATATTCATTATCTATTTCTCATGCACACATTCTTGAATCTGGTCATTCCATGAATTCTTTGACCTTCCTCTACCTTTCTATCTTGGAACTTGTTCTGAATAAGTTGTCTTAGTAAGCATCTCATCACTCATTCTTTCAACATGGCCAAACCACCTCAGAATATTAGCTTCCACCTTACTATCACATGTCTGAACAAGACCTTTTGTACATCATATTCATTATCTATTTCTCATGCACACATTCTTGAATCTGGTCATTCCATGATTTCTTTGACCTTCCTCTACCTTTCTTTCTTGACACTTGTTCTGAATAAGCTGTCTTAGTAAGCATCTCATCACTCATTCTTTCAACATGGCCAAACCACCTCAGAATATTAGCCTCCACCTTACTATCACATGTCTGAACAAGACCTTTTGTACATCATATTCATTATCTATTTCTCATGCACACATTCTTGAATCTGGTCATTCCATGATTTCTTTGACCTTCCTCTACCTTTCTTTCTTGACACTTGTTCTGAATAAGCTGTCTTAGTAAGCATCTCATCACTCGTTCTTTCAACATGGCCAAACCACCTCAGAATATTAGCCTCCACCTTACTATCACATGTCTGAACAAGACCTTTTGTACATCATATTCATTATCTATTTCTCATGCACACATTCTTGAATCTGGTCATTCCATGAATTCTTTGACCTTCCTCTACCTTTCTATCTTGGAACTTGTTCTGAATAAGTTGTCTTAGTAAGCATCTCATCACTCATTCTTTCAACATGGCCAAACCACCTCAGAATATTAGCTTCCACCTTACTATCACATGTCTGAACAAGACCTTTTGTACATCATATTCATTATCTATTTCTCATGCACACATTCTTGAATCTGGTCATTCCATGATTTCTTTGACCTTCCTCTACCTTTCTTTCTTGACACTTGTTCTGAATAAGCTGTCTTAGTAAGCATCTCATCACTCATTCTTTCAACATGGCCAAACCACCTCAGAATATTAGCTTCCACCTTACTATCACATGTCTGAACAAGACCTTTTGTACATCATATTCATTATCTATTTCTCATGCACACATTCTTGAATCTGGTCATTCCATGATTTCTTTGACCTTCCTCTACCTTTCTATCTTGGAACTTGTTCTGAATAAGCTGTCTTAGTAAGCATCTCATCACTCATTCTTTCAACATGGCCAAACCACCTCAGAATATTAGCTTCCACCTTACTATCACATGTCTGAACAAGACCTTTTGTACATCATATTCATTATCTATTTCTCATGCACACATTCTTGAATCTGGTCATTCCATGATTTCTTTGACCTTCCTCTACCTTTCTTTCTTGACACTTGTTCTGAATAAGCTGTCTTAGTAAGCATCTCATCACTCATTCTTTCAACATGGCCAAACCACCTCAGAATATTAGCCTCCACCTTACTATCACATGTCTGAACAAGACCTTTTGTACATCATATTCATTATCTATTTCTCATGCACACATTCTTGAATATGGTCATTCCATGATTTCTTTGACCTTCCTCTACCTTTCTTTCTTGACACTTGTTCTGAATAAGCTGTCTTAGTAAGCATCTCATCACTCATTCTTTCAACATGGCCAAACCACCTCAGAATATTAGCCTCCACCTTACTATCACATGTCTGAACAAGACCTTTTGTACATCATATTCATTATCTATTTCTCATGCACACATTCTTGAATCTGGTCATTCCATGATTTCTTTGACCTTCCTCTACCTTTCTTTCTTGACACTTGTTCTGAATAAGCTGTCTTAGTAAGCATCTCATCACTCATTCTTTCAACATGGCCAAACCACCTCAGAATATTAGCTTCCACCTTACTATCACATGTCTGAACAAGACCTTTTGTACATCATATTCATTATCTATTTCTCATGCACACATTCTTGAATCTGGTCATTCCATGATTTCTTTGACCTTCCTCTACCTTTCTTTCTTGACACTTGTTCTGAATAAGCTGTCTTAGTAAGCATCTCATCACTCATTCTTTCAACATGGCCAAACCACCTCAGAATATTAGCCTCCACCTTACTATCACATGTCTGAACAAGACCTTTTGTACATCATATTCATTATCTATTTCTCATGCACACATTCTTGAATCTGGTCATTCCATGATTTCTTTGACCTTCCTCTACCTTTCTTTCTTGACACTTGTTCTGAATAAGCTGTCTTAGTAAGCATCTCATCACTCATTCTTTCAACATGGCCAAACCACCTCAGAATATTAGCCTCCACCTTACTATCACATGTCTGAACAAGACCTTTTGTACATCATATTCATTATCTATTTCTCATGCACACATTCTTGAATCTGGTCATTCCATGAATTCTTTGACCTTCCTCTACCTTTCTATCTTGGAACTTGTTCTGAATAAGTTGTCTTAGTAAGCATCTCATCACTCATTCTTTCAACATGGCCAAACCACCTCAGAATATTAGCTTCCACCTTACTATCACATGTCTGAACAAGACCTTTTGTACATCATATTCATTATCTATTTCTCATGCACACATTCTTGAATCTGGTCATTCCATGATTTCTTTGACCTTCCTCTACCTTTCTTTCTTGACACTTGTTCTGAATAAGCTGTCTTAGTAAGCATCTCATCACTCATTCTTTCAACATGGCCAAACCACCTCAGAATATTAGCTTCCACCTTACTATCACATGTCTGAACAAGACCTTTTGTACATCATATTCATTATCTATTTCTCATGCACACATTCTTGAATCTGGTCATTCCATGATTTCTTTGACCTTCCTCTACCTTTCTATCTTGGAACTTGTTCTGAATAAGTTGTCTTAGTAAGCATCTCATCACTCATTCTTTCAACATGGCCAAACCACCTCAGAATATTAGCTTCCACCTTACTATCACATGTCTGAACAAGACCTTTTGTACATCATATTCATTATCTATTTCTCATGCACACATTCTTGAATCTGGTCATTCCATGATTTCTTTGACCTTCCTCTACCTTTCTTTCTTGACACTTGTTCTGAATAAGCTGTCTTAGTAAGCATCTCATCACTCATTGTTTCAACATGGCCAAACCACCTCAGAATATTAGCTTCCACCTTACTATCACATGTCTGAACAAGACCTTTTGTACATCATATTCATTATCTATTTCTCATGCACACATTCTTGAATCTGGTCATTCCATGATTTCTTTGACCTTCCTCTACCTTTCTATCTTGGAACTTGTTCTGAATAAGTTGTCTTAGTAAGCATCTCATCACTCATTCTTTCAACATGGCCAAACCACCTCAGAATATTAGCTTCCACCTTACTATCACATGTCTGAACAAGACCTTTTGTACATCATATTCATTATCTATTTCTCATGCACACATTCTTGAATCTGGTCATTCCATGATTTCTTTGACCTTCCTCTACCTTTCTTTCTTGACACTTGTTCTGAATAAGCTGTCTTAGTAAGCATCTCATCACTCATTCTTTCAACATGGCCAAACCACCTCAGAATATTAGCCTCCACCTTACTATCACATGTCTGAACAAGACCTTTTGTACATCATATTCATTATCTATTTCTCATGCACACATTCTTGAATATGGTCATTCCATGATTTCTTTGACCTTCCTCTACCTTTCTTTCTTGACACTTGTTCTGAATAAGCTGTCTTAGTAAGCATCTCATCACTCATTCTTTCAACATGGCCAAACCACCTCAGAATATTAGCCTTCCACCTTACTATCACATGTCTGAACAAGACCTTTTGTACATCATATTCGTTATCTATTTCTCATGCACACATTCTTGAATCTGGTCATTCCATGAATTCTTTGACCTTCCTCTACCTTTCTATCTTGGAACTTGTTCTGAATAAGTTGTCTTAGTAAGCATCTCATCACTCATTCTTTCAACATGGCCAAACCACCTCAGAATATTAGCTTCCACCTTACTATCACATGTCTGAACAAGACCTTTTGTACATCATATTCATTATCTATTTCTCATGCACACATTCTTGAATCTGGTCATTCCATGAATTCTTTGACCTTCCTCTACCTTTCTATCTTGGAACTTGTTCTGAATAAGTTGTCTTAGTAAGCATCTCATCACTCATTCTTTCAACATGGCCAAACCACCTCAGAATATTAGCTTCCACCTTACTATCACATGTCTGAACAAGACCTTTTGTACATCATATTCATTATCTATTTCTCATGCACACATTCTTGAATCTGGTCATTCCATGATTTCTTTGACCTTCCTCTACCTTTCTTTCTTGACACTTGTTCTGAATAAGCTGTCTTAGTAAGCATCTCATCACTCATTCTTTCAACATGGCCAAACCACCTCAGAATATTAGCTTCCACCTTACTATCACATGTCTGAACAAGACCTTTTGTACATCATATTCATTATCTATTTCTCATGCACACATTCTTGAATCTGGTCATTCCATGATTTCTTTGACCTTCCTCTACCTTTCTTTCTTGACACTTGTTCTGAATAAGCTGTCTTAGTAAGCATCTCATCACTCATTCTTTCAACATGGCCAAACCACCTCAGAATATTAGCCTCCACCTTACTATCACATGTCTGAACAAGACCTTTTGTACATCATATTCATTATCTATTTCTCATGCACACATTCTTGAATCTGGTCATTCCATGAATTCTTTGACCTTCCTCTACCTTTCTATCTTGGAACTTGTTCTGAATAAGTTGTCTTAGTAAGCATCTCATCACTCATTCTTTCAACATGGCCAAACCACCTCAGAATATAAGCTTCCACCTTACTATCACATGTCTGAACAAGACCTTTTGTACATCATATTCATTATCTATTTCTCATGCACACATTCTTGAATCTGGTCATTCCATGATTTCTTTGACCTTCCTCTACCTTTCTTTCTTGACACTTGTTCTGAATAAGCTGTCTTAGTAAGCATCTCATCACTCATTCTTTCAACATGGCCAAACCACCTCAGAATATTAGCTTCCACCTTACTATCACATGTCTGAACAAGACCTTTTGTACATCATATTCATTATCTATTTCTCATGCACACATTCTTGAATCTGGTCATTCCATGATTTCTTTGACCTTCCTCTACCTTTCTTTCTTGACACTTGTTCTGAATAAGCTGTCTTAGTAAGCATCTCATCACTCATTCTTTCAACATGGCCAAACCACCTCAGAATATTAGCTTCCACCTTACTATCACATGTCTGAACAAGACCTTTTGTACATCATATTCATTATCTATTTCTCATGCACACATTCTTGAATCTGGTCATTCCATGATTTCTTTGACCTTCCTCTACCTTTCTTTCTTGACACTTGTTCTGAATAAGCTGTCTTAGTAAGCATCTCATCACTCATTCTTTCAACATGGCCAAACCACCTCAGAATATTAGCCTCCACCTTACTATCACATGTCTGAACAAGACCTTTTGTACATCATATTCATTATCTATTTCTCATGCACACATTCTTGAATCTGGTCATTCCATGAATTCTTTGACCTTCCTCTACCTTTCTATCTTGGAACTTGTTCTGAATAAGTTGTCTTAGTAAGCATCTCATCACTCATTCTTTCAACATGGCCAAACCACCTCAGAATATTAGCTTTCACCTTACTATCACATGTCTGAACAAGACCTTTTGTACATCATATTCATTATCTATTTCTCATGCACACATTCTTGAATCTGGTCATTCCATGATTTCTTTGACCTTCCTCTACCTTTCTTTCTTGACACTTGTTCTGAATAAGCTGTCTTAGTAAGCATCTCATCACTCATTCTTTCAACATGGCCAAACCACCTCAGAATATTAGCTTCCACCTTACTATCACATGTCTGAACAAGACCTTTTGTACATCATATTCATTATCTATTTCTCATGCACACATTCTTGAATCTGGTCATTCCATGATTTCTTTGACCTTCCTCTACCTTTCTTTCTTGACACTTGTTCTGAATAAGCTGTCTTAGTAAGCATCTCATCACTTATTCTTTCAACATGGCCAAACCACCTCAGAATATTAGCTTCCACCTTACTATCACATGTCTGAACAAGACCTTTTGTACATCATATTCATTATCTATTTCTCATGCACACATTCTTGAATCTGGTCATTCCATGATTTCTTTGACCTTCCTCTACCTTTTCTATCTTGGAACTTGTTCTGAATAAGTTGTCTTAGTAAGCATCTCATCACTCATTCTTTCAACATGGCCAAACCACCTCAGAATATTAGCTTCCACCTTACTATCACATGTCTGAACAAGACCTTTTGTACATCATATTCATTATCTATTTCTCATGCACACATTCTTGAATCTGGTCATTCCATGATTTCTTTGACCTTCCTCTACCTTTCTTTCTTGACACTTGTTCTGAATAAGCTGTCTTAGTAAGCATCTCATCACTCATTCTTTCAACATGGCCAAACCACCTCAGAATATTAGCCTCCACCTTACTATCACATGTCTGAACAAGACCTTTTGTACATCATATTCATTATCTATTTCTCATGCACACATTCTTGAATATGGTCATTCCATGATTTCTTTGACCTTCCTCTACCTTTCTTTCTTGACACTTGTTCTGAATAAGCTGTCTTAGTAAGCATCTCATGACTCATTCTTTCAACATGGCCAAACCACCTCAGAATATTAGCCTCCACCTTACTATCACATGTCTGAACAAGACCTTTTGTACATCATATTCATTATCTATTTCTCATGCACACATTCTTGAATCTGGTCATTCCATGAATTCTTTGACCTTCCTCTACCTTTCTATCTTGGAACTTGTTCTGAATAACTTGTCTTAGTAAGCATCTCATCACTCATTCTTTCAACATGGCCAAACCACCTCAGAATATTAGCTTCCACCTTACTATCACATGTCTGAACAAGACCTTTTGTACATCATATTCATTATCTATTTCTCATGCACACATTCTTGAATCTGGTCATTCCATGAATTCTTTGACCTTCCTCTACCTTTCTATCTTGGAACTTGTTCTGAATAAGTTGTCTTAGTAAGCATCTCATCACTCATTCTTTCAACATGGCCAAACCACCTCAGAATATTAGCTTCCACCTTACTATCACATGTCTGAACAAGACCTTTTGTACATCATATTCATTATCTATTTCTCATGCACACATTCTTGAATCTGGTCATTCCATGATTTCTTTGACCTTCCTCTACCTTTCTTTCTTGACACTTGTTCTGAATAAGCTGTCTTAGTAAGCATCTCATCACTCATTGTTTCAACATGGCCAAACCACCTCAGAATATTAGCTTCCACCTTACTATCACATGTCTGAACAAGACCTTTTGTACATCATATTCATTATCTATTTCTCATGCACACATTCTTGAATCTGGTCATTCCATGATTTCTTTGACCTTCCTCTACCTTTCTATCTTGGAACTTGTTCTGAATAAGTTGTCTTAGTAAGCATCTCATCACTCATTCTTTCAACATGGCCAAACCACCTCAGAATATTAGCTTCCACCTTACTATCACATGTCTGAACAAGACCTTTTGTACATCATATTCATTATCTATTTCTCATGCACACATTCTTGAATCTGGTCATTCCATGATTTCTTTGACCTTCCTCTACCTTTCTTTCTTGACACTTGTTCTGAATAAGCTGTCTTAGTAAGCATCTCATCACTCATTCTTTCAACATGGCCAAACCACCTCAGAATATTAGCCTCCACCTTACTATCACATGTCTGAACAAGACCTTTTGTACATCATATTCATTATCTATTTCTCATGCACACATTCTTGAATATGGTCATTCCATGATTTCTTTGACCTTCCTCTACCTTTCTTTCTTGACACTTGTTCTGAATAAGCTGTCTTAGTAAGCATCTCATCACTCATTCTTTCAACATGGCCAAACCACCTCAGAATATTAGCCTCCACCTTACTATCACATGTCTGAACAAGACCTTTTGTACATCATATTCATTATCTATTTCTCATGCACACATTCTTGAATCTGGTCATTCCATGAATTCTTTGACCTTCCTCTACCTTTCTATCTTGGAACTTGTTCTGAATAAGTTGTCTTAGTAAGCATCTCATCACTCATTCTTTCAACATGGCCAAACCACCTCAGAATATTAGCTTCCACCTTACTATCACATGTCTGAACAAGACCTTTTGTACATCATATTCATTATCTATTTCTCATGCACACATTCTTGAATCTGGTCATTCCATGAATTCTTTGACCTTCCTCTACCTTTCTATCTTGGAACTTGTTCTGAATAAGTTGTCTTAGTAAGCATCTCATCACTCATTCTTTCAACATGGCCAAACCACCTCAGAATATTAGCTTCCACCTTACTATCACATGTCTGAACAAGACCTTTTGTACATCATATTCATTATCTATTTCTCATGCACACATTCTTGAATCTGGTCATTCCATGATTTCTTTGACCTTCCTCTACCTTTCTTTCTTGACACTTGTTCTGAATAAGCTGTCTTAGTAAGCATCTCATCACTCATTCTTTCAACATGGCCAAACCACCTCAGAATATTAGCTTCCACCTTACTATCACATGTCTGAACAAGACCTTTTGTACATCATATTCATTATCTATTTCTCATGCACACATTCTTGAATCTGGTCATTCCATGATTTCTTTGACCTTCCTCTACCTTTCTTTCTTGACACTTGTTCTGAATAAGCTGTCTTAGTAAGCATCTCATCACTCATTCTTTCAACATGGCCAAACCACCTCAGAATATTAGCCTCCACCTTACTATCACATGTCTGAACAAGACCTTTTGTACATCATATTCATTATCTATTTCTCATGCACACATTCTTGAATCTGGTCATTCCATGAATTCTTTGACCTTCCTCTACCTTTCTATCTTGGAACTTGTTCTGAATAAGTTGTCTTAGTAAGCATCTCATCACTCATTCTTTCAACATGGCCAAACCACCTCAGAATATTAGCTTCCACCTTACTATCACATGTCTGAACAAGACCTTTTGTACATCATATTCATTATCTATTTCTCATGCACACATTCTTGAATCTGGTCATTCCATGATTTCTTTGACCTTCCTCTACCTTTCTTTCTTGACACTTGTTCTGAATAAGCTGTCTTAGTAAGCATCTCATCACTCATTCTTTCAACATGGCCAAACCACCTCAGAATATTAGCTTCCACCTTACTATCACATGTCTGAACAAGACCTTTTGTACATCATATTCATTATCTATTTCTCATGCACACATTCTTGAATCTGGTCATTCCATGATTTCTTTGACCTTCCTCTACCTTTCTTTCTTGACACTTGTTCTGAATAAGCTGTCTTAGTAAGCATCTCATCACTCATTCTTTCAACATGGATAAACCACCTCAGAATATTAGCCTCCACCTTACTATCACATGTCTGAACAAGACCTTTTGTACATCATATTCATTATCTATTTCTCATGCACACATTCTTGAATCTGGTCATTCCATGAATTTCTTTGACCTTCCTCTACCTTTCTATCTTGACACTTGTTCTGAATAAGCTGTCTTAGTAAGCATCTCATCACTCATTCTTTCAACATGGCCAAACCACCTCAGAATATTAGCTTCCACCTTACTATCACATGTCTGAACAAGACCTTTTGTACATCATATTCATTATCTATTTCTCATGCACACATTCTTGAATCTGGTCATTCCATGAATTCTTTGACCTTCCTCTACCTTTCTATCTTGGAACTTGTTCTGAATAACTTGTCTTAGTAAGCATCTCATCACTCATTCTTTCAACATGGCCAAACCACCTCAGAATATTAGCTTCCACCTTACTATCACATGTCTGAACAAGACCTTTTGTACATCATATTCATTATCTATTTCTCATGCACACATTCTTGAATCTGGTCATTCCATGAATTCTTTGACCTTCCTCTACCTTTCTTTCTTGACACTTGTTCTGAATAAGTTGTCTTAGTAAGCATCTCATCACTCATTCTTTCAACATGGCCAAACCACCTCAGAATATTAGCTTCCACCTTACTATCACATGTCTGAACAAGACCTTTTGTACATCATATTCATTATCTATTTCTCATGCACACATTCTTGAATCTGGTCATTCCATGATTTCTTTGACCTTCCTCTACCTTTCTTTCTTGACACTTGTTCTGAATAAGCTGTCTTAGTAAGCATCTCATCACTCATTGTTTCAACATGGCCAAACCACCTCAGAATATTAGCTTCCACCTTACTATCACATGTCTGAACAAGACCTTTTGTACATCATATTCATTATCTATTTCTCATGCACACATTCTTGAATCTGGTCATTCCATGAATTTCTTTGACCTTCCTCTACCTTTCTATCTTGGAACTTGTTCTGAATAAGTTGTCTTAGTAAGCATCTCATCACTCATTCTTTCAACATGGCCAAACCACCTCAGAATATTAGCTTCCACCTTACTATCACATGTCTGAACAAGACCTTTTGTACATCATATTCATTATCTATTTCTCATGCACACATTCTTGAATCTGGTCATTCCATGATTTCTTTGACCTTCCTCTACCTTTCTTTCTTGACACTTGTTCTGAATAAGCTGTCTTAGTAAGCATCTCATCACTCATTCTTTCAACATGGCCAAACCACCTCAGAATATTAGCTTCCACCTTACTATCACATGTCTGAACAAGACCTTTTGTACATCATATTCATTATCTATTTCTCATGCACACATTCTTGAATCTGGTCATTCCATGATTTCTTTGACCTTCCTCTACCTTTCTTTCTTGACACTTGTTCTGAATAAGCTGTCTTAGTAAGCATCTCATCACTCATTCTTTCAACATGGCCAAACCACCTCAGAATATTAGCCTCCACCTTACTATCACATGTCTGAACAAGACCTTTTGTACATCATATTCATTATCTATTTCTCATGCACACATTCTTGAATCTGGTCATTCCATGAATTCTTTGACCTTCCTCTACCTTTCTATCTTGGAACTTGTTCTGAATAAGTTGTCTTAGTAAGCATCTCATCACTCATTCTTTCAACATGGCCAAACCACCTCAGAATATTAGCTTCCACCTTACTATCACATGTCTGAACAAGACCTTTTGTACATCATATTCATTATCTATTTCTCATGCACACATTCTTGAATCTGGTCATTCCATTAATTCTTTGACCTTCCTCTACCTTTCTATCTTGGAACTTGTTCTGAATAAGTTGTCTTAGTAAGCATCTCATCACTCATTCTTTCAACATGGCCAAACCACCTCAGAATATTAGCTTCCACCTTACTATCACATGTCTGAACAAGACCTTTTGTACATCATATTCATTATCTATTTCTCATGCACACATTCTTGAATCTGGTCATTCCATGATTTCTTTGACCTTCCTCTACCTTTCTTTCTTGACACTTGTTCTGAATAAGCTGTCTTAGTAAGCATCTCATCACTCATTCTTTCAACATGGCCAAACCACCTCAGAATATTAGCTTCCACCTTACTATCACATGTCTGAACAAGACCTTTTGTACATCATATTCATTATCTATTTCTCATGCACACATTCTTGAATCTGGTCATTCCATGATTTCTTTGACCTTCCTCTACCTTTCTTTCTTGACACTTGTTCTGAATAAGCTGTCTTAGTAAGCATCTCATCACTCATTCTTTCAACATGGCCAAACCACCTCAGAATATTAGCCTCCACCTTACTATCACATGTCTGAACAAGACCTTTTGTACATCATATTCATTATCTATTTCTCATGCACACATTCTTGAATCTGGTCATTCCATGAATTCTTTGACCTTCCTCTACCTTTCTATCTTGGAACTTGTTCTGAATAAGTTGTCTTAGTAAGCATCTCATCACTCATTCTTTCAACATGGCCAAACCACCTCAGAATATTAGCTTCCACCTTACTATCACATGTCTGAACAAGACCTTTTGTACATCATATTCATTATCTATTTCTCATGCACACATTCTTGAATCTGGTCATTCCATGATTTCTTTGACCTTCCTCTACCTTTCTTTCTTGACACTTGTTCTGAATAAGCTGTCTTAGTAAGCATCTCATCACTCATTCTTTCAACATGGCCAAACCACCTCAGAATATTAGCTTCCACCTTACTATCACATGTCTGAACAAGACCTTTTGTACATCATATTCATTATCTATTTCTCATGCACACATTCTTGAATCTGGTCATTCCATGATTTCTTTGACCTTCCTCTACCTTTCTTTCTTGACACTTGTTCTGAATAAGCTGTCTTAGTAAGCATCTCATCACTCATTCTTTCAACATGGCCAAACCACCTCAGAATATTAGCTTCCACCTTACTATCACATGTCTGAACAAGACCTTTTGTACATCATATTCATTATCTATTTCTCATGCACACATTCTTGAATCTGGTCATTCCATGATTTCTTTGACCTTCCTCTACCTTTCTTTCTTGACACTTGTTCTGAATAAGCTGTCTTAGTAAGCATCTCATCACTCATTCTTTCAACATGGCCAAACCACCTCAGAATATTAGCCTCCACCTTACTATCACATGTCTGAACAAGACCTTTTGTACATCATATTCATTATCTATTTCTCATGCACACATTCTTGAATCTGGTCATTCCATGAATTCTTTGACCTTCCTCTACCTTTCTATCTTGACACTTGTTCTGAATAAGCTGTCTTAGTAAGCATCTCATCACTCATTCTTTCAACATGGCCAAACCACCTCAGAATATTAGCTTCCACCTTACTATCACATGTCTGAACAAGACCTTTTGTACATCATATTCATTATCTATTTCTCATGCACACATTCTTGAATCTGGTCATTCCATGATTTCTTTGACCTTCCTCTACCTTTCTTTCTTGACACTTGTTCTGAATAAGCTGTCTTAGTAAGCATCTCATCACTCATTCTTTCAACATGGCCAAACCACCTCAGAATATTAGCTTCCACCTTACTATCACATGTCTGAACAAGACCTTTTGTACATCATATTCATTATCTATTTCTCATGCACACATTCTTGAATCTGGTCATTCCATGATTTCTTTGACCTTCCTCTACCTTTCTATCTTGGAACTTGTTCTGAATAAGCTGTCTTAGTAAGCATCTCATCACTCATTCTTTCAACATGGCCAAACCACCTCAGAATATTAGCTTCCACCTTACTATCACATGTCTGAACAAGACCTTTTGTACATCATATTCATTATCTATTTCTCATGCACACATTCTTGAATCTGGTCATTCCATGATTTCTTTGACCTTCCTCTACCTTTCTTTCTTGACACTTGTTCTGAATAAGCTGTCTTAGTAAGCATCTCATCACTCATTCTTTCAACATGGCCAAACCACCTCAGAATATTAGCCTCCACCTTACTATCACATGTCTGAACAAGACCTTTTGTACATCATATTCATTATCTATTTCTCATGCACACATTCTTGAATCTGGTCATTCCATGATTTCTTTGACCTTCCTCTACCTTTCTTTCTTGACACTTGTTCTGAATAAGCTGTCTTAGTAAGCATCTCATCACTCATTCTTTCAACATGGCCAAACCACCTCAGAATATTAGCCTCCACCTTACTATCACATGTCTGAACAAGACCTTTTGTACATCATATTCATTATCTATTTCTCATGCACACATTCTTGAATCTGGTCATTCCATGATTTCTTTGACCTTCCTCTACCTTTCTATCTTGACACTTGTTCTGAATAAGTTGTCTTAGTAAGCATCTCATCACTCATTCTTTCAACATGGCCAAACCACCTCAGAATATTAGCCTCCACCTTACTATCACATGTCTGAACAAGACCTTTTGTACATCATATTCATTATCTATTTCTCATGCACACATTCTTGAATCTGGTCATTCCATGAATTCTTTGACCTTCCTCTACCTTTCTATCTTGGAACTTGTTCTGAATAAGTTGTCTTAGTAAGCATCTCATCACTCATTCTTTCAACATGGCCAAACCACCTCAGAATATTAGCTTCCACCTTACTATCACATGTCTGAACAAGACCTTTTGTACATCATATTCATTATCTATTTCTCATGCACACATTCTTGAATCTGGTCATTCCATGAATTCTTTGACCTTCCTCTACCTTTCTATCTTGGAACTTGTTCTGAATAAGTTGTCTTAGTAAGCATCTCATCACTCATTCTTTCAACATGGCCAAACCACCTCAGAATATTAGCTTCCACCTTACTATCACATGTCTGAACAAGACCTTTTGTACATCATATTCATTATCTATTTCTCATGCACACATTCTTGAATCTGGTCATTCCATGATTTCTTTGACCTTCCTCTACCTTTCTTTCTTGACACTTGTTCTGAATAAGCTGTCTTAGTAAGCATCTCATCACTCATTCTTTCAACATGGCCAAACCACCTCAGAATATTAGCTTCCACCTTACTATCACATGTCTGAACAAGACCTTTTGTACATCATATTCATTATCTATTTCTCATGCACACATTCTTGAATCTGGTCATTCCATGATTTCTTTGACCTTCCTCTACCTTTCTTTCTTGACACTTGTTCTGAATAAGCTGTCTTAGTAAGCATCTCATCACTCATTCTTTCAACATGGCCAAACCACCTCAGAATATTAGCCTCCACCTTACTATCACATGTCTGAACAAGACCTTTTGTACATCATATTCATTATCTATTTCTCATGCACACATTCTTGAATCTGGTCATTCCATGATTTCTTTGACCTTCCTCTACCTTTCTTTCTTGACACTTGTTCTGAATAAGCTGTCTTAGTAAGCATCTCATCACTCATTCTTTCAACATGGCCAAACCACCTCAGAATATTAGCCTCCACCTTACTATCACATGTCTGAACAAGACCTTTTGTACATCATATTCATTATCTATTTCTCATGCACACATTCTTGAATCTGGTCATTCCATGAATTCTTTGACCTTCCTCTACCTTTCTATCTTGGAACTTGTTCTGAATAAGTTGTCTTAGTAAGCATCTCATCACTCATTCTTTCAACATGGCCAAACCACCTCAGAATATTAGCTTCCACCTTACTATCACATGTCTGAACAAGACCTTTTGTACATCATATTCATTATCTATTTCTCATGCACACATTCTTGAATCTGGTCATTCCATGATTTCTTTGACCTTCCTCTACCTTTCTTTCTTGGAACTTGTTCTGAATAAGCTGTCTTAGTAAGCATCTCATCACTCATTCTTTCAACATGGCCAAACCACCTCAGAATATTAGCTTCCACCTTACTATCACATGTCTGAACAAGACCTTTTGTACATCATATTCATTATCTATTTCTCATGCACACATTCTTGAATCTGGTCATTCCATGATTTCTTTGACCTTCCTCTACCTTTCTATCTTGGAACTTGTTCTGAATAAGTTGTCTTAGTAAGCATCTCATCACTCATTCTTTCAACATGGCCAAACCACCTCAGAATATTAGCTTCCACCTTACTATCACATGTCTGAACAAGACCTTTTGTACATCATATTCATTATCTATTTCTCATGCACACATTCTTGAATCTGGTCATTCCATGATTTCTTTGACCTTCCTCTACCTTTCTTTCTTGACACTTGTTCTGAATAAGCTGTCTTAGTAAGCATCTCATCACTCATTCTTTCAACATGGAAAAACCACCTCAGAATATTAGCCTCCACCTTACTATCACATGTCTGAACAAGACCTTTTGTACATCATATTCATTATCTATTTCTCATGCACACATTCTTGAATCTGGTCATTCCATGATTTCTTTGACCTTCCTCTACCTTTCTTTCTTGACACTTGTTCTGAATAAGCTGTCTTAGTAAGCATCTCATCACTCATTCTTTCAACATGGCCAAACCACCTCAGAATATTAGCCTCCACCTTACTATCACATGTCTGAACAAGACCTTTTGTACATCATATTCATTATCTATTTCTCATGCACACATTCTTGAATCTGGTCATTCCATGAATTCTTTGACCTTCCTCTACCTTTCTATCTTGGAACTTGTTCTGAATAAGTTGTCTTAGTAAGCATCTCATCACTCATTCTTTCAACATGGCCAAACCACCTCAGAATATTAGCTTCCACCTTACTATCACATGTCTGAACAAGACCTTTTGTACATCATATTCATTATCTATTTCTCATGCACACATTCTTGAATCTGGTCATTCCATGAATTCTTTGACCTTCCTCTACCTTTCTATCTTGGAACTTGTTCTGAATAAGTTGTCTTAGTAAGCATCTCATCACTCATTCTTTCAACATGGCCAAACCACCTCAGAATATTAGCTTCCACCTTACTATCACATGTCTGAACAAGACCTTTTGTACATCATATTCATTATCTATTTCTCATGCACACATTCTTGAATCTGGTCATTCCATGATTTCTTTGACCTTCCTCTACCTTTCTTTCTTGACACTTGTTCTGAATAAGCTGTCTTAGTAAGCATCTCATCACTCATTCTTTCAACATGGCCAAACCACCTCAGAATATTAGCTTCCACCTTACTATCACATGTCTGAACAAGACCTTTTGTACATCATATTCATTATCTATTTCTCATGCACACATTCTTGAATCTGGTCATTCCATGATTTCTTTGACCTTCCTCTACCTTTCTTTCTTGACACTTGTTCTGAATAAGCTGTCTTAGTAAGCATCTCATCACTCATTCTTTCAACATGGCCAAACCACCTCAGAATATTAGCCTTCCACCTTACTATCACATGTCTGAACAAGACCTTTTGTACATCATATTCATTATCTATTTCTCATGCACACATTCTTGAATCTGGTCATTCCATGATTTCTTTGACCTTCCTCTACCTTTCTTTCTTGACACTTGTTCTGAATAAGCTGTCTTAGTAAGCATCTCATCACTCATTCTTTCAACATGGCCAAACCACCTCAGAATATTAGCCTCCACCTTACTATCACATGTCTGAACAAGACCTTTTGTACATCATATTCATTATCTATTTCTCATGCACACATTCTTGAATCTGGTCATTCCATGATTTCTTTGACCTTCCTCTACCTTTCTTTCTTGGAACTTGTTCTGAATAAGTTGTCTTAGTAAGCATCTCATCACTCATTCTTTCAACATGGCCAAACCACCTCAGAATATTAGCTTCCACCTTACTATCACATGTCTGAACAAGACCTTTTGTACATCATATTCATTATCTATTTCTCATGCACACATTCTTGAATCTGGTCATTCCATGAATTTCTTTGACCTTCCTCTACCTTTCTATCTTGGAACTTGTTCTGAATAAGTTGTCTTAGTAAGCATCTCATCACTCATTCTTTCAACATGGCCAAACCACCTCAGAATATTAGCTTCCACCTTACTATCACATGTCTGAACAAGACCTTTTGTACATCATATTCATTATCTATTTCTCATGCACACATTCTTGAATCTGGTCATTCCATGATTTCTTTGACCTTCCTCTACCTTTCTATCTTGACACTTGTTCTGAATAAGCTGTCTTAGTAAGCATCTCATCACTCATTCTTTCAACATGGCCAAACCACCTCAGAATATTAGCCTCCACCTTACTATCACATGTCTGAACAAGACCTTTTGTACATCATATTCATTATCTATTTCTCATGCACACATTCTTGAATCTGGTCATTCCATGATTTCTTTGACCTTCCTCTACCTTTCTTTCTTGACACTTGTTCTGAATAAGCTGTCTTAGTAAGCATCTCATCACTCATTCTTTCAACATGGCCAAACCACCTCAGAATATTAGCTTCCACCTTACTATCACATGTCTGAACAAGACCTTTTGTACATCATATTCATTATCTATTTCTCATGCACACATTCTTGAATCTGGTCATTCCATGATTTCTTTGACCTTCCTCTACCTTTCTTTCTTGACACTTGTTCTGAATAAGCTGTCTTAGTAAGCATCTCATCACTCATTCTTTCAACATGGCCAAACCACCTCAGAATATTAGCTTCCACCTTACTATCACATGTCTGAACAAGACCTTTTGTACATCATATTCATTATCTATTTCTCATGCACACATTCTTGAATCTGGTCATTCCATGATTTCTTTGACCTTCCTCTACCTTTCTATCTTGACACTTGTTCTGAATAAGCTGTCTTAGTAAGCATCTCATCACTCATTCTTTCAACATGGCCAAACCACCTCAGAATATTAGCTTCCACCTTACTATCACATGTCTGAACAAGACCTTTTGTACATCATATTCATTATCTATTTCTCATGCACACATTCTTGAATCTGGTCATTCCATGATTTCTTTGACCTTCCTCTACCTTTCTTTCTTGACACTTGTTCTGAATAAGCTGTCTTAGTAAGCATCTCATCACTCATTCTTTCAACATGGCCAAACCACCTCAGAATATTAGCTTCCACCTTACTATCACATGTCTGAACAAGACCTTTTGTACATCATATTCATTATCTATTTCTCATGCACACATTCTTGAATCTGGTCATTCCATGATTTCTTTGACCTTCCTCTACCTTTCTATCTTGGAACTTGTTCTGAATAAGTTGTCTTAGTAAGCATCTCATCACTCATTCTTTCAACATGGCCAAACCACCTCAGAATATTAGCTTCCACCTTACTATCACATGTCTGAACAAGACCTTTTGTACATCATATTCATTATCTATTTCTCATGCACACATTCTTGAATCTGGTCATTCCATGATTTCTTTGACCTTCCTCTACCTTTCTTTCTTGACACTTGTTCTGAATAAGCTGTCTTAGTAAGCATCTCATCACTCATTCTTTCAACATGGCCAAACCACCTCAGAATATTAGCTTCCACCTTACTATCACATGTCTGAACAAGACCTTTTGTACATCATATTCATTATCTATTTCTCATGCACACATTCTTGAATCTGGTCATTCCATGATTTCTTTGACCTTCCTCTACCTTTCTTTCTTGACACTTGTTCTGAATAAGCTGTCTTAGTAAGCATCTCATCACTCATTCTTTCAACATGGCCAAACCACCTCAGAATATTAGCCTCCACCTTACTATCACATGTCTGAACAAGACCTTTTGTACATCATATTCATTATCTATTTCTCATGCACACATTCTTGAATCTGGTCATTCCATGATTTCTTTGACCTTCCTCTACCTTTCTTTCTTGACACTTGTTCTGAATAAGCTGTCTTAGTAAGCATCTCATCACTCATTCTTTCAACATGGCCAAACCACCTCAGAATATTAGCTTCCACCTTACTATCACATGTCTGAACAAGACCTTTTGTACATCATATTCATTATCTATTTCTCATGCACACATTCTTGAATCTGGTCATTCCATGATTTCTTTGACCTTCCTCTACCTTTCTTTCTTGACACTTGTTCTGAATAAGCTGTCTTAGTAAGCATCTCATCACTCATTCTTTCAACATGGCCAAACCACCTCAGAATATTAGCCTCCACCTTACTATCACATGTCTGAACAAGACCTTTTGTACATCATATTCATTATCTATTTCTCATGCACACATTCTTGAATCTGGTCATTCCATGAATTCTTTGACCTTCCTCTACCTTTCTATCTTGGAACTTGTTCTGAATAAGTTGTCTTAGTAAGCATCTCATCACTCATTCTTTCAACATGGCCAAACCACCTCAGAATATTAGCTTCCACCTTACTATCACATGTCTGAACAAGACCTTTTGTACATCATATTCATTATCTATTTCTCATGCACACATTCTTGAATCTGGTCATTCCATGAATTTCTTTGACCTTCCTCTACCTTTCTTTCTTGGACACTTGTTCTGAATAAGTTGTCTTAGTAAGCATCTCATCACTCATTCTTTCAACATGGCCAAACCACCTCAGAATATTAGCTTCCACCTTACTATCACATGTCTGAACAAGACCTTTTGTACATCATATTCATTATCTATTTCTCATGCACACATTCTTGAATCTGGTCATTCCATGATTTCTTTGACCTTCCTCTACCTTTCTTTCTTGACACTTGTTCTGAATAAGCTGTCTTAGTAAGCATCTCATCACTCATTCTTTCAACATGGCCAAACCACCTCAGAATATTAGCCTCCACCTTACTATCACATGTCTGAACAAGACCTTTTGTACATCATATTCATTATCTATTTCTCATGCACACATTCTTGAATCTGGTCATTCCATGATTTCTTTGACCTTCCTCTACCTTTCTTTCTTGACACTTGTTCTGAATAAGCTGTCTTAGTAAGCATCTCATCACTCATTCTTTCAACATGGCCAAACCACCTCAGAATATTAGCCTCCACCTTACTATCACATGTCTGAACAAGACCTTTTGTACATCATATTCATTATCTATTTCTCATGCACACATTCTTGAATCTGGTCATTCCATGATTTCTTTGACCTTCCTCTACCTTTCTTTCTTGACACTTGTTCTGAATAAGCTGTCTTAGTAAGCATCTCATCACTCATTCTTTCAACATGGCCAAACCACCTCAGAATATTAGCCTCCACCTTACTATCACATGTCTGAACAAGACCTTTTGTACATCATATTCATTATCTATTTCTCATGCACACATTCTTGAATCTGGTCATTCCATGAATTCTTTGACCTTCCTCTACCTTTCTTTCTTGACACTTGTTCTGAATAAGCTGTCTTAGTAAGCATCTCATCACTCATTCTTTCAACATGGCCAAACCACCTCAGAATATTAGCCTCCACCTTACTATCACATGTCTGAACAAGACCTTTTGTACATCATATTCATTATCTATTTCTCATGCACACATTCTTGAATCTGGTCATTCCATGAATTCTTTGACCTTCCTCTACCTTTCTATCTTGGAACTTGTTCTGAATAAGTTGTCTTAGTAAGCATCTCATCACTCATTCTTTCAACATGGCCAAACCACCTCAGAATATTAGCTTCCACCTTACTATCACATGTCTGAACAAGACCTTTTGTACATCATATTCATTATCTATTTCTCATGCACACATTCTTGAATCTGGTCATTCCATGAATTCTTTGACCTTCCTCTACCTTTCTATCTTGGAACTTGTTCTGAATAAGTTGTCTTAGTAAGCATCTCATCACTCATTCTTTCAACATGGCCAAACCACCTCAGAATATTAGCTTCCACCTTACTATCACATGTCTGAACAAGACCTTTTGTACATCATATTCATTATCTATTTCTCATGCACACATTCTTGAATCTGGTCATTCCATGATTTCTTTGACCTTCCTCTACCTTTCTTTCTTGACACTTGTTCTGAATAAGCTGTCTTAGTAAGCATCTCATCACTCATTCTTTCAACATGGCCAAACCACCTCAGAATATTAGCCTCCACCTTACTATCACATGTCTGAACAAGACCTTTTGTACATCATATTCATTATCTATTTCTCATGCACACATTCTTGAATCTGGTCATTCCATGATTTCTTTGACCTTCCTCTACCTTTCTTTCTTGACACTTGTTCTGAATAAGCTGTCTTAGTAAGCATCTCATCACTCATTCTTTCAACATGGCCAAACCACCTCAGAATATTAGCCTCCACCTTACTATCACATGTCTGAACAAGACCTTTTGTACATCATATTCATTATCTATTTCTCATGCACACATTCTTGAATCTGGTCATTCCATGAATTCTTTGACCTTCCTCTACCTTTCTATCTTGGAACTTGTTCTGAATAAGTTGTCTTAGTAAGCATCTCATCACTCATTCTTTCAACATGGCCAAACCACCTCAGAATATTAGCTTCCACCTTACTATCACATGTCTGAACAAGACCTTTTGTACATCATATTCATTATCTATTTCTCATGCACACATTCTTGAATCTGGTCATTCCATGAATTTCTTTGACCTTCCTCTACCTTTCTATCTTGGAACTTGTTCTGAATAAGTTGTCTTAGTAAGCATCTCATCACTCATTCTTTCAACATGGCCAAACCACCTCAGAATATTAGCTTCCACCTTACTATCACATGTCTGAACAAGACCTTTTGTACATCATATTCATTATCTATTTCTCATGCACACATTCTTGAATCTGGTCATTCCATGATTTCTTTGACCTTCCTCTACCTTTCTTTCTTGACACTTGTTCTGAATAAGCTGTCTTAGTAAGCATCTCATCACTCATTCTTTCAACATGGCCAAACCACCTCAGAATATTAGCTTCCACCTTACTATCACATGTCTGAACAAGACCTTTTGTACATCATATTCATTATCTATTTCTCATGCACACATTCTTGAATCTGGTCATTCCATGATTTCTTTGACCTTCCTCTACCTTTCTTTCTTGACACTTGTTCTGAATAAGCTGTCTTAGTAAGCATCTCATCACTCATTCTTTCAACATGGCCAAACCACCTCAGAATATTAGCCTCCACCTTACTATCACATGTCTGAACAAGACCTTTTGTACATCATATTCATTATCTATTTCTCATGCACACATTCTTGAATCTGGTCATTCCATGAATTTCTTTGACCTTCCTCTACCTTTCTATCTTGGAACTTGTTCTGAATAAGTTGTCTTAGTAAGCATCTCATCACTCATTCTTTCAACATGGCCAAACCACCTCAGAATATTAGCTTCCACCTTACTATCACATGTCTGAACAAGACCTTTTGTACATCATATTCATTATCTATTTCTCATGCACACATTCTTGAATCTGGTCATTCCATGAATTTCTTTGACCTTCCTCTACCTTTCTATCTTGGAACTTGTTCTGAATAAGTTGTCTTAGTAAGCATCTCATCACTCATTCTTTCAACATGGCCAAACCACCTCAGAATATTAGCTTCCACCTTACTATCACATGTCTGAACAAGACCTTTTGTACATCATATTCATTATCTATTTCTCATGCACACATTCTTGAATCTGGTCATTCCATGATTTCTTTGACCTTCCTCTACCTTTCTTTCTTGACACTTGTTCTGAATAAGCTGTCTTAGTAAGCATCTCATCACTCATTCTTTCAACATGGCCAAACCACCTCAGAATATTAGCTTCCACCTTACTATCACATGTCTGAACAAGACCTTTTGTACATCATATTCATTATCTATTTCTCATGCACACATTCTTGAATCTGGTCATTCCATGATTTCTTTGACCTTCCTCTACCTTTCTATCTTGGAACTTGTTCTGAATAAGTTGTCTTAGTAAGCATCTCATCACTCATTCTTTCAACATGGCCAAACCACCTCAGAATATTAGCTTCCACCTTACTATCACATGTCTGAACAAGACCTTTTGTACATCATATTCATTATCTATTTCTCATGCACACATTCTTGAATCTGGTCATTCCATGATTTCTTTGACCTTCCTCTACCTTTCTTTCTTGACACTTGTTCTGAATAAGCTGTCTTAGTAAGCATCTCATCACTCATTCTTTCAACATGGCCAAACCACCTCAGAATATTAGCCTCCACCTTACTATCACATGTCTGAACAAGACCTTTTGTACATCATATTCATTATCTATTTCTCATGCACACATTCTTGAATATGGTCATTCCATGATTTCTTTGACCTTCCTCTACCTTTCTTTCTTGACACTTGTTCTGAATAAGCTGTCTTAGTAAGCATCTCATCACTCATTCTTTCAACATGGCCAAACCACCTCAGAATATTAGCCTCCACCTTACTATCACATGTCTGAACAAGACCTTTTGTACATCATATTCATTATCTATTTCTCATGCACACATTCTTGAATCTGGTCATTCCATGAATTCTTTGACCTTCCTCTACCTTTCTATCTTGGAACTTGTTCTGAATAAGTTGTCTTAGTAAGCATCTCATCACTCATTCTTTCAACATGGCCAAACCACCTCAGAATATTAGCTTCCACCTTACTATCACATGTCTGAACAAGACCTTTTGTACATCATATTCATTATCTATTTCTCATGCACACATTCTTGAATCTGGTCATTCCATGAATTCTTTGACCTTCCTCTACCTTTCTATCTTGGAACTTGTTCTGAATAAGTTGTCTTAGTAAGCATCTCATCACTCATTCTTTCAACATGGCCAAACCACCTCAGAATATTAGCTTCCACCTTACTATCACATGTCTGAACAAGACCTTTTGTACATCATATTCATTATCTATTTCTCATGCACACATTCTTGAATCTGGTCATTCCATGATTTCTTTGACCTTCCTCTACCTTTCTTTCTTGACACTTGTTCTGAATAAGCTGTCTTAGTAAGCATCTCATCACTCATTCTTTCAACATGGCCAAACCACCTCAGAATATTAGCTTCCACCTTACTATCACATGTCTGAACAAGACCTTTTGTACATCATATTCATTATCTATTTCTCATGCACACATTCTTGAATCTGGTCATTCCATGATTTCTTTGACCTTCCTCTACCTTTCTATCTTGGAACTTGTTCTGAATAAGTTGTCTTAGTAAGCATCTCATCACTCATTCTTTCAACATGGCCAAACCACCTCAGAATATTAGCTTCCACCTTACTATCACATGTCTGAACAAGACCTTTTGTACATCATATTCATTATCTATTTCTCATGCACACATTCTTGAATCTGGTCATTCCATGATTTCTTTGACCTTCCTCTACCTTTCTTTCTTGACACTTGTTCTGAATAAGCTGTCTTAGTAAGCATCTCATCACTCATTCTTTCAACATGGCCAAACCACCTCAGAATATTAGCCTCCACCTTACTATCACATGTCTGAACAAGACCTTTTGTACATCATATTCATTATCTATTTCTCATGCACACATTCTTGAATCTGGTCATTCCATGATTTCTTTGACCTTCCTCTACCTTTCTATCTTGGAACTTGTTCTGAATAAGTTGTCTTAGTAAGCATCTCATCACTCATTCTTTCAACATGGCCAAACCACCTCAGAATATTAGCTTCCACCTTACTATCACATGTCTGAACAAGACCTTTTGTACATCATATTCATTATCTATTTCTCATGCACACATTCTTGAATCTGGTCATTCCATGAATTCTTTGACCTTCCTCTACCTTTCTATCTTGGAACTTGTTCTGAATAAGTTGTCTTAGTAAGCATCTCATCACTCATTCTTTCAACATGGCCAAACCACCTCAGAATATTAGCTTCCACCTTACTATCACATGTCTGAACAAGACCTTTTGTACATCATATTCATTATCTATTTCTCATGCACACATTCTTGAATCTGGTCATTCCATGATTTCTTTGACCTTCCTCTACCTTTCTTTCTTGACACTTGTTCTGAATAAGCTGTCTTAGTAAGCATCTCATCACTCATTCTTTCAACATGGCCAAACCACCTCAGAATATTAGCTTCCACCTTACTATCACATGTCTGAACAAGACCTTTTGTACATCATATTCATTATCTATTTCTCATGCACACATTCTTGAATCTGGTCATTCCATGAATTTCTTTGACCTTCCTCTACCTTTCTATCTTGACACTTGTTCTGAATAAGCTGTCTTAGTAAGCATCTCATCACTCATTCTTTCAACATGGCCAAACCACCTCAGAATATTAGCTTCCACCTTACTATCACATGTCTGAACAAGACCTTTTGTACATCATATTCATTATCTATTTCTCATGCACACATTCTTGAATCTGGTCATTCCATGATTTCTTTGACCTTCCTCTACCTTTCTTTCTTGACACTTGTTCTGAATAAGCTGTCTTAGTAAGCATCTCATCACTCATTCTTTCAACATGGCCAAACCACCTCAGAATATTAGCTTCCACCTTACTATCACATGTCTGAACAAGACCTTTTGTACATCATATTCATTATCTATTTCTCATGCACACATTCTTGAATCTGGTCATTCCATGATTTCTTTGACCTTCCTCTACCTTTCTTTCTTGACACTTGTTCTGAATAAGCTGTCTTAGTAAGCATCTCATCACTCATTCTTTCAACATGGCCAAACCACCTCAGAATATTAGCTTCCACCTTACTATCACATGTCTGAACAAGACCTTTTGTACATCATATTCATTATCTATTTCTCATGCACACATTCTTGAATCTGGTCATTCCATGATTTCTTTGACCTTCCTCTACCTTTCTTTCTTGACACTTGTTCTGAATAAGCTGTCTTAGTAAGCATCTCATCACTCATTCTTTCAACATGGCCAAACCACCTCAGAATATTAGCTTCCACCTTACTATCACATGTCTGAACAAGACCTTTTGTACATCATATTCATTATCTATTTCTCATGCACACATTCTTGAATCTGGTCATTCCATGATTTCTTTGACCTTCCTCTACCTTTCTATCTTGGAACTTGTTCTGAATAAGTTGTCTTAGTAAGCATCTCATCACTCATTCTTTCAACATGGCCAAACCACCTCAGAATATTAGCTTCCACCTTACTATCACATGTCTGAACAAGACCTTTTGTACATCATATTCATTATCTATTTCTCATGCACACATTCTTGAATCTGGTCATTCCATGATTTCTTTGACCTTCCTCTACCTTTCTTTCTTGACACTTGTTCTGAATAAGCTGTCTTAGTAAGCATCTCATCACTCATTCTTTCAACATGGCCAAACCACCTCAGAATATTAGCTTCCACCTTACTATCACATGTCTGAACAAGACCTTTTGTACATCATATTCATTATCTATTTCTCATGCACACATTCTTGAATCTGGTCATTCCATGATTTCTTTGACCTTCCTCTACCTTTCTTTCTTGACACTTGTTCTGAATAAGCTGTCTTAGTAAGCATCTCATCACTCATTCTTTCAACATGGCCAAACCACCTCAGAATATTAGCTTCCACCTTACTATCACATGTCTGAACAAGACCTTTTGTACATCATATTCATTATCTATTTCTCATGCACACATTCTTGAATCTGGTCATTCCATGATTTCTTTGACCTTCCTCTACCTTTCTTTCTTGACACTTGTTCTGAATAAGCTGTCTTAGTAAGCATCTCATCACTCATTCTTTCAACATGGCCAAACCACCTCAGAATATTAGCTTCCACCTTACTATCACATGTCTGAACAAGACCTTTTGTACATCATATTCATTATCTATTTCTCATGCACACATTCTTGAATCTGGTCATTCCATGATTTCTTTGACCTTCCTCTACCTTTCTTTCTTGACACTTGTTCTGAATAAGCTGTCTTAGTAAGCATCTCATCACTCATTCTTTCAACATGGCCAAACCACCTCAGAATATTAGCTTCCACCTTACTATCACATGTCTGAACAAGACCTTTTGTACATCATATTCATTATCTATTTCTCATGCACACATTCTTGAATCTGGTCATTCCATGAATTCTTTGACCTTCCTCTACCTTTCTATCTTGGAACTTGTTCTGAATAAGTTGTCTTAGTAAGCATCTCATCACTCATTCTTTCAACATGGCCAAACCACCTCAGAATATTAGCTTCCACCTTACTATCACATGTCTGAACAAGACCTTTTGTACATCATATTCATTATCTATTTCTCATGCACACATTCTTGAATCTGGTCATTCCATGATTTCTTTGACCTTCCTCTACCTTTCTTTCTTGACACTTGTTCTGAATAAGCTGTCTTAGTAAGCATCTCATCACTCATTCTTTCAACATGGCCAAACCACCTCAGAATATTAGCTTCCACCTTACTATCACATGTCTGAACAAGACCTTTTGTACATCATATTCATTATCTATTTCTCATGCACACATTCTTGAATCTGGTCATTCCATGATTTCTTTGACCTTCCTCTACCTTTCTATCTTGGAACTTGTTCTGAATAAGTTGTCTTAGTAAGCATCTCATCACTCATTCTTTCAACATGGCCAAACCACCTCAGAATATTAGCTTCCACCTTACTATCACATGTCTGAACAAGACCTTTTGTACATCATATTCATTATCTATTTCTCATGCACACATTCTTGAATCTGGTCATTCCATGATTTCTTTGACCTTCCTCTACCTTTCTTTCTTGACACTTGTTCTGAATAAGCTGTCTTAGTAAGCATCTCATCACTCATTCTTTCAACATGGCCAAACCACCTCAGAATATTAGCCTCCACCTTACTATCACATGTCTGAACAAGACCTTTTGTACATCATATTCATTATCTATTTCTCATGCACACATTCTTGAATCTGGTCATTCCATGATTTCTTTGACCTTCCTCTACCTTTCTTTCTTGACACTTGTTCTGAATAAGCTGTCTTAGTAAGCATCTCATCACTCATTCTTTCAACATGGCCAAACCACCTCAGAATATTAGCCTCCACCTTACTATCACATGTCTGAACAAGACCTTTTGTACATCATATTCATTATCTATTTCTCATGCACACATTCTTGAATCTGGTCATTCCATGAATTCTTTGACCTTCCTCTACCTTTCTATCTTGGAACTTGTTCTGAATAAGTTGTCTTAGTAAGCATCTCATCACTCATTCTTTCAACATGGCCAAACCACCTCAGAATATTAGCTTCCACCTTACTATCACATGTCTGAACAAGACCTTTTGTACATCATATTCATTATCTATTTCTCATGCACACATTCTTGAATCTGGTCATTCCATGAATTTCTTTGACCTTCCTCTACCTTTCTATCTTGGAACTTGTTCTGAATAAGTTGTCTTAGTAAGCATCTCATCACTCATTCTTTCAACATGGCCAAACCACCTCAGAATATTAGCTTCCACCTTACTATCACATGTCTGAACAAGACCTTTTGTACATCATATTCATTATCTATTTCTCATGCACACATTCTTGAATCTGGTCATTCCATGATTTCTTTGACCTTCCTCTACCTTTCTTTCTTGACACTTGTTCTGAATAAGCTGTCTTAGTAAGCATCTCATCACTCATTCTTTCAACATGGCCAAACCACCTCAGAATATTAGCTTCCACCTTACTATCACATGTCTGAACAAGACCTTTTGTACATCATATTCATTATCTATTTCTCATGCACACATTCTTGAATCTGGTCATTCCATGATTTCTTTGACCTTCCTCTACCTTTCTTTCTTGACACTTGTTCTGAATAAGCTGTCTTAGTAAGCATCTCATCACTCATTCTTTCAACATGGCCAAACCACCTCAGAATATTAGCTTCCACCTTACTATCACATGTCTGAACAAGACCTTTTGTACATCATATTCATTATCTATTTCTCATGCACACATTCTTGAATCTGGTCATTCCATGATTTCTTTGACCTTCCTCTACCTTTCTATCTTGGAACTTGTTCTGAATAAGTTGTCTTAGTAAGCATCTCATCACTCATTCTTTCAACATGGCCAAACCACCTCAGAATATTAGCTTCCACCTTACTATCACATGTCTGAACAAGACCTTTTGTACATCATATTCATTATCTATTTCTCATGCACACATTCTTGAATCTGGTCATTCCATGATTTCTTTGACCTTCCTCTACCTTTCTATCTTGACACTTGTTCTGAATAAGCTGTCTTAGTAAGCATCTCATCACTCATTCTTTCAACATGGCCAAACCACCTCAGAATATTAGCTTCCACCTTACTATCACATGTCTGAACAAGACCTTTTGTACATCATATTCATTATCTATTTCTCATGCACACATTCTTGAATCTGGTCATTCCATGATTTCTTTGACCTTCCTCTACCTTTCTATCTTGGAACTTGTTCTGAATAAGTTGTCTTAGTAAGCATCTCATCACTCATTCTTTCAACATGGCCAAACCACCTCAGAATATTAGCTTCCACCTTACTATCACATGTCTGAACAAGACCTTTTGTACATCATATTCATTATCTATTTCTCATGCACACATTCTTGAATCTGGTCATTCCATGATTTCTTTGACCTTCCTCTACCTTTCTATCTTGGAACTTGTTCTGAATAAGTTGTCTTAGTAAGCATCTCATCACTCATTCTTTCAACATGGCCAAACCACCTCAGAATATTAGCTTCCACCTTACTATCACATGTCTGAACAAGACCTTTTGTACATCATATTCATTATCTATTTCTCATGCACACATTCTTGAATCTGGTCATTCCATGATTTCTTTGACCTTCCTCTACCTTTCTTTCTTGACACTTGTTCTGAATAAGCTGTCTTAGTAAGCATCTCATCACTCATTCTTTCAACATGGCCAAACCACCTCAGAATATTAGCCTCCACCTTACTATCACATGTCTGAACAAGACCTTTTGTACATCATATTCATTATCTATTTCTCATGCACACATTCTTGAATCTGGTCATTCCATGATTTCTTTGACCTTCCTCTACCTTTCTTTCTTGACACTTGTTCTGAATAAGCTGTCTTAGTAAGCATCTCATCACTCATTCTTTCAACATGGCCAAACCACCTCAGAATATTAGCTTCCACCTTACTATCACATGTCTGAACAAGACCTTTTGTACATCATATTCATTATCTATTTCTCATGCACACATTCTTGAATCTGGTCATTCCATGATTTCTTTGACCTTCCTCTACCTTTCTATCTTGGAACTTGTTCTGAATAAGTTGTCTTAGTAAGCATCTCATCACTCATTCTTTCAACATGGCCAAACCACCTCAGAATATTAGCTTCCACCTTACTATCACATGTCTGAACAAGACCTTTTGTACATCATATTCATTATCTATTTCTCATGCACACATTCTTGAATCTGGTCATTCCATGATTTCTTTGACCTTCCTCTACCTTTCTTTCTTGACACTTGTTCTGAATAAGTTGTCTTAGTAAGCATCTCATCACTCATTCTTTCAACATGGCCAAACCACCTCAGAATATTAGCTTCCACCTTACTATCACATGTCTGAACAAGACCTTTTGTACATCATATTCATTATCTATTTCTCATGCACACATTCTTGAATCTGGTCATTCCATGATTTCTTTGACCTTCCTCTACCTTTCTATCTTGGAACTTGTTCTGAATAAGTTGTCTTAGTAAGCATCTCATCACTCATTCTTTCAACATGGCCAAACCACCTCAGAATATTAGCTTCCACCTTACTATCACATGTCTGAACAAGACCTTTTGTACATCATATTCATTATCTATTTCTCATGCACACATTCTTGAATCTGGTCATTCCATGATTTCTTTGACCTTCCTCTACCTTTCTTTCTTGACACTTGTTCTGAATAAGCTGTCTTAGTAAGCATCTCATCACTCATTCTTTCAACATGGCCAAACCACCTCAGAATATTAGCCTCCACCTTACTATCACATGTCTGAACAAGACCTTTTGTACATCATATTCATTATCTATTTCTCATGCACACATTCTTGAATCTGGTCATTCCATGAATTCTTTGACCTTCCTCTACCTTTCTATCTTGGAACTTGTTCTGAATAAGTTGTCTTAGTAAGCATCTCATCACTCATTCTTTCAACATGGCCAAACCACCTCAGAATATTAGCTTCCACCTTACTATCACATGTCTGAACAAGACCTTTTGTACATCATATTCATTATCTATTTCTCATGCACACATTCTTGAATCTGGTCATTCCATGAATTCTTTGACCTTCCTCTACCTTTCTATCTTGGAACTTGTTCTGAATAAGTTGTCTTAGTAAGCATCTCATCACTCATTCTTTCAACATGGCCAAACCACCTCAGAATATTAGCTTCCACCTTACTATCACATGTCTGAACAAGACCTTTTGTACATCATATTCATTATCTATTTCTCATGCACACATTCTTGAATCTGGTCATTCCATGAATTCTTTGACCTTCCTCTACCTTTCTATCTTGGAACTTGTTCTGAATAAGTTGTCTTAGTAAGCATCTCATCACTCATTCTTTCAACATGGCCAAACCACCTCAGAATATTAGCTTCCACCTTACTATCACATGTCTGAACAAGACCTTTTGTACATCATATTCATTATCTATTTCTCATGCACACATTCTTGAATCTGGTCATTCCATGATTTCTTTGACCTTCCTCTACCTTTCTTTCTTGACACTTGTTCTGAATAAGCTGTCTTAGTAAGCATCTCATCACTCATTCTTTCAACATGGCCAAACCACCTCAGAATATTAGCTTCCACCTTACTATCACATGTCTGAACAAGACCTTTTGTACATCATATTCATTATCTATTTCTCATGCACACATTCTTGAATCTGGTCATTCCATGATTTCTTTGACCTTCCTCTACCTTTCTTTCTTGACACTTGTTCTGAATAAGCTGTCTTAGTAAGCATCTCATCACTCATTCTTTCAACATGGCCAAACCACCTCAGAATATTAGCTTCCACCTTACTATCACATGTCTGAACAAGACCTTTTGTACATCATATTCATTATCTATTTCTCATGCACACATTCTTGAATCTGGTCATTCCATGATTTCTTTGACCTTCCTCTACCTTTCTATCTTGGAACTTGTTCTGAATAAGTTGTCTTAGTAAGCATCTCATCACTCATTCTTTCAACATGGCCAAACCACCTCAGAATATTAGCTTCCACCTTACTATCACATGTCTGAACAAGACCTTTTGTACATCATATTCATTATCTATTTCTCATGCACACATTCTTGAATCTGGTCATTCCATGATTTCTTTGACCTTCCTCTACCTTTCTTTCTTGACACTTGTTCTGAATAAGCTGTCTTAGTAAGCATCTCATCACTCATTCTTTCAACATGGCCAAACCACCTCAGAATATTAGCTTCCACCTTACTATCACATGTCTGAACAAGACCTTTTGTACATCATATTCATTATCTATTTCTCATGCACACATTCTTGAATCTGGTCATTCCATGAATTCTTTGACCTTCCTCTACCTTTCTATCTTGGAACTTGTTCTGAATAAGTTGTCTTAGTAAGCATCTCATCACTCATTCTTTCAACATGGCCAAACCACCTCAGAATATTAGCTTCCACCTTACTATCACATGTCTGAACAAGACCTTTTGTACATCATATTCATTATCTATTTCTCATGCACACATTCTTGAATCTGGTCATTCCATGAATTTCTTTGACCTTCCTCTACCTTTCTTTCTTGACACTTGTTCTGAATAAGTTGTCTTAGTAAGCATCTCATCACTCATTCTTTCAACATGGCCAAACCACCTCAGAATATTAGCTTCCACCTTACTATCACATGTCTGAACAAGACCTTTTGTACATCATATTCATTATCTATTTCTCATGCACACATTCTTGAATCTGGTCATTCCATGATTTCTTTGACCTTCCTCTACCTTTCTTTCTTGACACTTGTTCTGAATAAGCTGTCTTAGTAAGCATCTCATCACTCATTCTTTCAACATGGCCAAACCACCTCAGAATATTAGCCTCCACCTTACTATCACATGTCTGAACAAGACCTTTTGTACATCATATTCATTATCTATTTCTCATGCACACATTCTTGAATCTGGTCATTCCATGATTTCTTTGACCTTCCTCTACCTTTCTTTCTTGACACTTGTTCTGAATAAGCTGTCTTAGTAAGCATCTCATCACTCATTCTTTCAACATGGCCAAACCACCTCAGAATATTAGCTTCCACCTTACTATCACATGTCTGAACAAGACCTTTTGTACATCATATTCATTATCTATTTCTCATGCACACATTCTTGAATCTGGTCATTCCATGATTTCTTTGACCTTCCTCTACCTTTCTTTCTTGACACTTGTTCTGAATAAGCTGTCTTAGTAAGCATCTCATCACTCATTCTTTCAACATGGCCAAACCACCTCAGAATATTAGCCTCCACCTTACTATCACATGTCTGAACAAGACCTTTTGTACATCATATTCATTATCTATTTCTCATGCACACATTCTTGAATCTGGTCATTCCATGATTTCTTTGACCTTCCTCTACCTTTCTATCTTGACACTTGTTCTGAATAAGTTGTCTTAGTAAGCATCTCATCACTCATTCTTTCAACATGGCCAAACCACCTCAGAATATTAGCTTCCACCTTACTATCACATGTCTGAACAAGACCTTTTGTACATCATATTCATTATCTATTTCTCATGCACACATTCTTGAATCTGGTCATTCCATGATTTCTTTGACCTTCCTCTACCTTTCTTTCTTGACACTTGTTCTGAATAAGCTGTCTTAGTAAGCATCTCATCACTCATTCTTTCAACATGGCCAAACCACCTCAGAATATTAGCCTCCACCTTACTATCACATGTCTGAACAAGACCTTTTGTACATCATATTCATTATCTATTTCTCATGCACACATTCTTGAATCTGGTCATTCCATGATTTCTTTGACCTTCCTCTACCTTTCTATCTTGACACTTGTTCTGAATAAGCTGTCTTAGTAAGCATCTCATCACTCATTCTTTCAACATGGCCAAACCACCTCAGAATATTAGCCTCCACCTTACTATCACATGTCTGAACAAGACCTTTTGTACATCATATTCATTATCTATTTCTCATGCACACATTCTTGAATCTGGTCATTCCATGAATTCTTTGACCTTCCTCTACCTTTCTATCTTGGAACTTGTTCTGAATAAGTTGTCTTAGTAAGCATCTCATCACTCATTCTTTCAACATGGCCAAACCACCTCAGAATATTAGCTTCCACCTTACTATCACATGTCTGAACAAGACCTTTTGTACATCATATTCATTATCTATTTCTCATGCACACATTCTTGAATCTGGTCATTCCATGATTTCTTTGACCTTCCTCTACCTTTCTTTCTTGACACTTGTTCTGAATAAGCTGTCTTAGTAAGCATCTCATCACTCATTCTTTCAACATGGCCAAACCACCTCAGAATATTAGCTTCCACCTTACTATCACATGTCTGAACAAGACCTTTTGTACATCATATTCATTATCTATTTCTCATGCACACATTCTTGAATCTGGTCATTCCATGATTTCTTTGACCTTCCTCTACCTTTCTTTCTTGACACTTGTTCTGAATAAGCTGTCTTAGTAAGCATCTCATCACTCATTCTTTCAACATGGCCAAACCACCTCAGAATATTAGCCTCCACCTTACTATCACATGTCTGAACAAGACCTTTTGTACATCATATTCATTATCTATTTCTCATGCACACATTCTTGAATCTGGTCATTCCATGAATTCTTTGACCTTCCTCTACCTTTCTATCTTGGAACTTGTTCTGAATAAGTTGTCTTAGTAAGCATCTCATCACTCATTCTTTCAACATGGCCAAACCACCTCAGAATATTAGCTTCCACCTTACTATCACATGTCTGAACAAGACCTTTTGTACATCATATTCATTATCTATTTCTCATGCACACATTCTTGAATCTGGTCATTCCATGAATTCTTTGACCTTCCTCTACCTTTCTATCTTGGAACTTGTTCTGAATAAGTTGTCTTAGTAAGCATCTCATCACTCATTCTTTCAACATGGCCAAACCACCTCAGAATATTAGCTTCCACCTTACTATCACATGTCTGAACAAGACCTTTTGTACATCATATTCATTATCTATTTCTCATGCACACATTCTTGAATCTGGTCATTCCATGAATTCTTTGACCTTCCTCTACCTTTCTATCTTGGAACTTGTTCTGAATAAGTTGTCTTAGTAAGCATCTCATCACTCATTCTTTCAACATGGCCAAACCACCTCAGAATATTAGCTTCCACCTTACTATCACATGTCTGAACAAGACCTTTTGTACATCATATTCATTATCTATTTCTCATGCACACATTCTTGAATCTGGTCATTCCATGAATTCTTTGACCTTCCTCTACCTTTCTATCTTGGAACTTGTTCTGAATAAGTTGTCTTAGTAAGCATCTCATCACTCATTCTTTCAACATGGCCAAACCACCTCAGAATATTAGCTTCCACCTTACTATCACATGTCTGAACAAGACCTTTTGTACATCATATTCATTATCTATTTCTCATGCACACATTCTTGAATCTGGTCATTCCATGAATTCTTTGACCTTCCTCTACCTTTCTATCTTGGAACTTGTTCTGAATAAGTTGTCTTAGTAAGCATCTCATCACTCATTCTTTCAACATGGCCAAACCACCTCAGAATATTAGCTTCCACCTTACTATCACATGTCTGAACAAGACCTTTTGTACATCATATTCATTATCTATTTCTCATGCACACATTCTTGAATCTGGTCATTCCATGATTTCTTTGACCTTCCTCTACCTTTCTTTCTTGACACTTGTTCTGAATAAGCTGTCTTAGTAAGCATCTCATCACTCATTCTTTCAACATGGCCAAACCACCTCAGAATATTAGCTTCCACCTTACTATCACATGTCTGAACAAGACCTTTTGTACATCATATTCATTATCTATTTCTCATGCACACATTCTTGAATCTGGTCATTCCATGATTTCTTTGACCTTCCTCTACCTTTCTATCTTGGAACTTGTTCTGAATAAGTTGTCTTAGTAAGCATCTCATCACTCATTCTTTCAACATGGCCAAACCACCTCAGAATATTAGCTTCCACCTTACTATCACATGTCTGAACAAGACCTTTTGTACATCATATTCATTATCTATTTCTCATGCACACATTCTTGAATCTGGTCATTCCATGAATTCTTTGACCTTCCTCTACCTTTCTATCTTGGAACTTGTTCTGAATAAGTTGTCTTAGTAAGCATCTCATCACTCATTCTTTCAACATGGCCAAACCACCTCAGAATATTAGCTTCCACCTTACTATCACATGTCTGAACAAGACCTTTTGTACATCATATTCATTATCTATTTCTCATGCACACATTCTTGAATCTGGTCATTCCATGAATTCTTTGACCTTCCTCTACCTTTCTATCTTGGAACTTGTTCTGAATAAGTTGTCTTAGTAAGCATCTCATCACTCATTCTTTCAACATGGCCAAACCACCTCAGAATATTAGCTTCCACCTTACTATCACATGTCTGAACAAGACCTTTTGTACATCATATTCATTATCTATTTCTCATGCACACATTCTTGAATCTGGTCATTCCATGAATTCTTTGACCTTCCTCTACCTTTCTATCTTGGAACTTGTTCTGAATAAGTTGTCTTAGTAAGCATCTCATCACTCATTCTTTCAACATGGCCAAACCACCTCAGAATATTAGCTTCCACCTTACTATCACATGTCTGAACAAGACCTTTTGTACATCATATTCATTATCTATTTCTCATGCACACATTCTTGAATCTGGTCATTCCATGATTTCTTTGACCTTCCTCTACCTTTCTATCTTGGAACTTGTTCTGAATAAGTTGTCTTAGTAAGCATCTCATCACTCATTCTTTCAACATGGCCAAAACCACCTCAGAATATTAGCTTCCACCTTACTATCACATGTCTGAACAAGACCTTTTGTACATCATATTCATTATCTATTTCTCATGCACACATTCTTGAATCTGGTCATTCCATGAATTCTTTGACCTTCCTCTACCTTTCTATCTTCACACTTGTTCTGAATAAGTTGTTTTAGTGAGCATCTCATCACTCATTCTTTCAACATGGCCAAACCACCTCAGAATATTAGCCTCTACCTTACTATCACATGTCTGAACAAGACCTTTTGTACATCATATTCATTATCTATTTCTCATGCACACATTCTTGAATCTGGTCATTCCATGAATTCTTTGACCTTCCTCTACCTTTCTATCTTGGAAATTGTTCTGATTAAGTTGTCTTAGTAAGCATCTCATCACTCATTCTTTCAACATGGCCAAACCACCTCAACACCTGTGGGTGATTCCATTCCTCTGTAATGGGGGCCTGTCTCCACTGCTTGTTTGCACCTGACATTTTATTCGCACCAACCCAATACAATTCCTTTTTTGGAAAGGGTTTCTTCTTTTTTGTTCTGTTCATTTTTGTTTATTTCTGTTTTTTTTTTTTTTTTTCTCTGTTCATTTTGTTTAATCTGTATTCTTCTGGGGTTTTTTTGTTTTTTTTTTTTTGCTCTGTTCATTTTGTTTAATTTGTGTTTCTCTGGGGTTTTTTTTGGCTCCGTCTATTTGTATTCCTCAGTTGTTGTTTTTTTTGGCTCTGTACAGTTTGTTTAATTTGTATTTCTGTTTTTGTTTTTGGCTCTGTTCATTTTTTCATTTGTATTCCTCTGGGTTTTTTTTGGCTCCGTTTAATTTGTATTCCTCAGTTGTTGTTTTTTGTCTCTGTTCAGTTTGTTTAATTTGTATTTCTGTTTTTGTTTTTTTGGCTCTGTTCATTTTTTTAATTTGTATTCCTCTGGGGTTTTTTTTGCTCCGTTTAATTTGTATTCCTCAGTTGTTGTTTTTTTTTGGCTCTGTTCATTTTGTTTAATTTGTGTTCCGCTGTTGTTGTTTTTTTGGCTCTCTTCATTTTTTATCTGTATTCCTCTGGGTTTTTATTTTTGGCTCAGTTTAATTTGTATTCCTCAGTTTTTTTTGGCTCGTTTTAATTTGTATTCCTCCGTTTTTTTGGCTCTGTTCATTTTGTTTAATTTGTGTTCCGATTTTTTGTTTTTTGGCTCTGTTCATTTTTTTAATGTGTATTCCTCTGGGTTTTATTTTTAGCTCTGTTCAGTTTGTTTAATTTGTATTTCTGTTTTTGTTTTTTTAGCTCTGTTCATTTTTTTAATTTGTATTCCTCTGGGTTTTTTTTGGCTCCGTTTAATATGTATTCCTCTGGCTTTTTTTTGCTCTTCATTTTGTTTAATTTGAATTCCTCTTCTTTTTTGGCTCGTTTAATTTGTATTCCTCCTGTTTTTTGGCTCTGTTCATTTTGTTTAATTTGTGTTCCTCTTGTTTTTTTGGCTCTGTTCATTTTTTAATCTGTATTCCCCTGGGGGTTTTTTTGGCTCCGTTTAAATTGTATTCCTCAGTTTTTTTTGGCTCTGTTCATTTTGTTTAATTTGTACTCCTCTGGCCTTTTTTTCTCTTTTATTTTGTTTAATTTGTATTCCTCTGGCCTTTTTGCTCTTTATTTTGTTTAATTTGTATTCCTCTTTTTTTTTTGGCTCGTTTAATTTGTATTCCTCCGTTTTTTTGGCTCTGTTCATTTTGTTTAATACTTGTATTTCTGTTTTGTTTTAATTGGCTCTGTTCATTTTGTTTGATCTGTATACTTCTGGGTTTTTTTTTTTTTTTTTGCTCTGTTCATTTTGTTTAATTTGTGCTTCTCTGGGGTTTTTTTTGGCTCCGTTTAATTTGTTCAGTTTTTTCTGTTCAGTTTGTTTAATTTGTATTTCTGTTTTGGTTTTTGACTCTGTTCATTTTGTTTAATTTCTATTCCATTCTTTGGGGGGGGGAGGTTTGCCTCTGTTTAATTTTGCATTCCTGGTTATTTTTTGTCTCTGTTCAGTTTGTTTAATTTATATTTCTGTTTTTGTTTTTTTTTGGCTCTGTTCATTTTTTTAATTTGTATTCCTCTGGGGTTTTTTTTTTGGCTCCGTTTAATTTGTATTCCTCAGTTGTTGTTTTTTGGCTCTGTTCAATTTGTTTAATTTGTATTTCTGTTTTTGTTTTTTTGGCTCTGTTCATTTTTTTAATTTGTATTCCTCTGGGGTTTTTTTGGCTCCGTTTAATTTGTATTCCTGAGTTGTTGTTTTTTTTTGCTCTGTTCATTTTGTTTAATTTTTATTCCTCTGGCTTTTTTTTGCTCTTCATTTTGTTTAATTTGTATTCCTCTTTTTTTTGGCTCGTTTAATTTGTATTCCTCCTGTTTTTTTGTTTTTTTAAATTTTGGCTCTGTTCATTTTGTTTAATTTGATATTCCTCTGTGTTTTTTTTTGGCTCCGTTGAATTTGTATTCCTCAGTTTTTTTTTGGCTCTGTTCAGTTTATTTAATTTTGATTTCTGTTTTTGTTTTTTAGCTCTGTTCATTTTGTTTAATTTGTATTCCTCTGGCTTTTTTTTGCTCTTCATTTTTGTTTAATTTGTATTCCTCTTTTTTTTGCTCGTTTAATTTTTATTCCTCCGTTTTTTTTTGTTTTTTTTGGCTCTGTTCATTTTGTTTAATTTGTATTCCTCTAGCTTTTTTTTTTGCTCTTCATTTTGTTTAATTTGTATTCCTCTTTTTTTTGGCTCGTTTAATTTGTATTCCTCCGTTTTTTTTGTGTTTTTGGCTCTGTTCATTTTGTTTAATTTGTATTCCTGTGATGCTGTTTTTTTGGCCCTGTCCATTGTTTAATTTTTATTCCTCTGTTTTTTTGGGGGGTTTTTTTTGCCTCTGTTCAATTTGTTTAATTTGTATTCCTCTGTTGTTTCTTAGCTCTGTTCAGTTTGCCTAATTTGTATTTCTGTTTTTTTTGGCTCTGTTCAATTTGTTTAATTTGTATTCCTGTGTTGCTGTTTTTTTGGCACTGTTCATTGTTTATTTTCTATTCCTCTGTTTTTTGGAGGTTTTTTTTGCCTTTGTTCAATTTGTTTAATTTTTATTCCTCTGTTGTTTCTTGGCTCTATTTATTTTGTTTAATTTGTGTTCTCCTGTTTTTTGCTCTGTTCAATTTGTATTTTTTTTCCTGTGTTCATTTTGTTTAATCTGTATTCTTCTGGTTTTTGTTATGATCATTTTTGTTTAATTTGTGTTCCTCTGTTGTTTTTTGGCTCTGTTCATTTTTTTAATTTGTATTCCTCTGGTTTTTTTGTTGGCTCCGTTTAATTTGTGTTCCTCAGTTGTTTTTTTTTTTGGCTCTGTTCATTTTGTTTAATTTGTATTCCTCTTTTTTACTCTGTTTAATTTGCATTCCTCCGTTTTTTTCTTTTTTTTTTTTGGGTCTCTTCATTTTGTTTAATTTGTATATCTGTGTTGCTGTTTTTTTTTTTTTGGCTCTGTTCATTGTTTAATTTCCATTCCTCTGAGTTTTTGGGGGTTTTTTGCTTCTGTTTAATTTGTATTCCTCTGTTGTTGTTTTTTTTGGGGGGGGCCCTGTTCATTTTTTATTTCTATTCCTCAGTTGCTGTTTTTTTGTTTTTCTGGCTCTGTTTTATTTGTATTCCTCAGTTGTGGTTTTTTTTGGCTCTGTTCATTTTGTTTAATTTGTATTCCTCTGATGTTTCTTATTTTGGCTCTGTTCATTTTGTGTCATTTGTATTCCTTTGTTATTTTTTGGCTCTGTTCAATTTGTTTAATTTGTGTTCCTCTGTTGTTTTTTTTGGCTCTGTTCATTTTGTTTAATTTGTATTCCTCTGGCTTTTTTTTTTTGCTCTTCATTTTGTTTAATTTGTATTCCTCTTTTTTTGGCTCGTTTAATTTGTATTCCTGTGTTGCTGTTTTTTTGGCTCTGTTCATTTTGTTTAATTTGTATTCCTCTGGCTTTTTTTGCTCTTCATTTTGTTTAATTTGTATTCCTCTTTTTTTGGCTCGTTTAATTTGTATTCCTCGTTTTTTTTTGTTTTTTTGGCTCTCTTCATTTTGTTTAATTTGTATTCCTGTGTTGCTGTTTTTTTGGCCCTGTTCATTGTTTAATTTTTATTCCTCTGTTTTTTTGGGGTTTTTTTGCCTCTGTTCAATTTGTTTAATTTGTATTCCTCTGTTGTTTCTTAGCTCTGTTCAATTTGTTTAATTTGTATTCCTCTGTTGTTGTTTTTTGGCTCTGTTCAATTTGTTTAATTTGTATTCCTGTGTTGCTGTGTTTTTGGCGCTGTTCATTGTTTATTTTTTATTCCTCTGTTTTTTTGGGGTTTTTTTGCCTTTGTTCAATTTGTTTAATTTTTATTCCTCTGTTGTTTCTTGGCTCTATTTATTTTGTTTAATTTGTGTTCTCCTGTTTTTTTTGCTCTGTTCAATTTGTATTTTTTTTCCTGTGTTCATTTTGTTTAATCTGTATTCTTCTGGTTTTTTTGTTTTTTTTTGCTCTTTTCATTTTGTTTAATCTATGTTCTTCTGTTTTTTTTGCTATGTTCATTTTGTTTAGTTTGTGTTCCTCTGTTGTTTTTTTTGGCTCTGTTCATTTTTTTAATTTGTATTCCTCTGGTTTTTTTTTGTTGGCTCCGTTTAATTTGTATTCCTCAGTTGTTGTTTTTTTTTGGCTCTGTTCATTTTGTTTAATTTGTATTCCTCTTTTTTTTTCTCTGTTTAATTTGTATTCCTCCGTTTTTGTTCTTTTTTTGGGTCTCTTCATTTTGTTTAATTTGTATTTCTGTGTTGCTGTTTTTTTTTGGCTCTGTTCATTGTTTAATTTCCATTCCTCTGAGTTTTTATGGGGTTTTTTTGCTTCTGTTCAATTTGTATTCCTCTGTTGTTGTTTTTTTTTGGGGGGGGGCTCTGTTCATTTTTTTATTTCTATTCCTCAGTTGTTGTTTTTTTGTTTTTCTGGCTCTGTTTTATTTGTATTCCTCAGTTGTGGTTTTTTTGGCTCTGTTCATTTTGTTTAATTTGTATTCCTCTGATGTTTCTTATTTTGGCTCTGTTCATTTTGTGTCATTTGTATTCCTTTTGTTATTTTTTTGGCTCTGTTCAATTTGTTTAATTTGTGTTCCTCTGTTGTTTTTTGGCTCTGTTCATTTTGTTTAATTTGTATTCCCTTGGGTTTCGTTTTTTGGCTCTGTTTAATTTACATTCCTCTGGGTTATTTTTTTTTTGCTCTTTTCATTTTGTTTAATTTGTATTCCTCTGTTTTTGTTTTTTGGGGTCTGTTATTTTGTCGAATTTCTATTCCCTGTTGTTTTTTTGGCTCTGTTCATTTTGTTTAATTTGTATTCCTGTGATGCTGTTTTTTTGGCCCTGTCCATTGTTTAATTTTATTCCTCTGTTTTTTTGGGGGTTTTTTTGCCTCTGTTCAATTTGTTTAATTTGTATTCCTCTGTTGTTTCTTAGCTCTGTTCAGTTTGCCTAATTTGTATTTCTGTTTTTTTTTGGCTCTGTTCAATTTGTTTAATTTGTATTCCTGTGTTGCTGTTTTTTGGCACTGTTCATTGTTTATTTTCTATTCCTCTGTTTTTTTGGAGGTTTTTTTTGCCTTTGTTCAATTTGTTTAATTTTTATTCCTCTGTTGTTTCTTGGCTCTATTTATTTTGTTTAATTTGTGTTCTCCTGTTTTTGCTCTGTTCAATTTGTATTTTTTTCCTGTGTTCATTTTGTTTAATCTGTATTCTTCTGGTTTTTTTTTGTTATGATCATTTTGTTTAATTTGTGTTCCTCTGTTGTTTTTTTGGCTCTGTTCATTTTTTTAATTTGTATTCCTCTGGTTTTTTTGTTGGCTCCGTTTAATTTGTGTTCCTCAGTTGTTTTTTTTTTGGCTCTGTTCATTTTGTTTAATTTGTATTCCTCTTTTTTTTTACTCTGTTTAATTTGCATTCCTCCGTTTTTTTCTTTTTTGGGGGTCTCTTCATTTTGTTTAATTTGTATTTCTGTGTTGTTGTTTTTTTTGGGGGGGCGGCTCTGTTCATTTTTTTTATTTCTATTCCTCAGTTGCTGTTTTTTTGTTTTTCTGGCTCTGTTTTATTTGTATTCCTCAGTTGTGTTTTTTTTGGCTCTGTTCATTTTGTGTCATTTGTATTCCTTTGTTATTTTTTGGCTCTGTTCAATTTTTTTTTTGGCTCGTTTAATTTGTATTCCTGCGTTGCTGTTTTTTGGCTCTGTTCATTTTGTTTAATTTGTATTCCTCTGGCTTTTTTTTTTGCTCTTCATTTTGTTTAATTTGTATTCCTCTTTTTTTGGCTCGTTTAATTTGTATTCCTCGTTTTTTTTTGTTTTTTTGGCTCTCTTCATTTTGTTTAATTTGTATTCCTGTGTTGCTGTTTTTTTGGCCCTGTTCATTGTTTAATTTTTATTCCTCTGTTTTTTGGGGGTTTTTTTTGCCTCTGTTCAATTTGTTTAATTTGTATTCCTCTGTTGTTTCTTAGCTCTGTTCAATTTGTTTAATTTGTATTCCTCTGTTGTTGTTTTTTGGCTCTGTTCAATTTGTTTAATTTGTATTCCTGTGTTGCTGTGTTTTTGGCGCTGTTCATTGTTTATTTTTTATTCCTCTGTTTTTTTGGGGTTTTTTTTTTTGCCTTTGTTCAATTTGTTTAATTTTTATTCCTCTGTTGTTTCTTGGCTCTATTTATTTTGTTTAATTTGTGTTCTCCTGTTTTTTTTGCTCTGTTCAATTTGTATTTTTTTTCCTGTGTTCATTTTGTTTAATCTGTATTCTTCTGGTTTTTTTTTTTTGCTCTTTTCGTTTTGTTTAATCTATGTTCTTCTGTTTTTTTGCTATGTTCATTTTGTTTAATTTGTGTTCCTCTGTTGTTTTTTTTGGCTCTGTTCATTTTTTTAATTTGTATTCCTCTGTTTTTTTTTGTTGGCTCCGTTTAATTTGTATTCCTCAGTTGTTGTTTTTTTTGGCTCTGTTCATTTTGTTTAATTTGTATTCCTCTTTTTTTTTCTCTGTTTAATTTGTATTCCTCCGTTTTTGTTCTTTTTTTGGGTCTCTTCATTTTGTTTAATTTGTATTTCTGTGTTGCTGTTTTTTTTTTTTTGGCTCTGTTCATTGTTTAATTTCCATTCCTCTGAGTTTTTATGGGGTTTTTTGCTTCTGTTCAATTTGTATTCCTCTGTTGTTGTTTTTTTTTGGGGGGGGGGGCTCTGTTCATTTTTTTTATTTCTATTCCTCAGTTGTTGTTTTTTTGTTTTTCTGGCTCTGTTTTATTTGTATTCCTCAGTTGTGGTTTTTTTGGCTCTGTTCATTTTGTTTAATTTGTATTCCTCTGATGTTTCTTATTTTGGCTCTGTTCATTTTGTGTCATTTGTATTCCTTTTGTTATTTTTTGGCTCTGTTCAATTTGTTTAATTTGTGTTCCTCTGTTGTTTTTGGCTCTGTTCATTTTGTTTAATTTGTATTCCCCTGGGTTTTGTTTTTTGGCTCTGTTTAATTTACATTCCTCTGGGTTATTTTTTTTTGCTCTTTTCATTTTGTTTAATTTGTATTCCTCTGTTTTTGTTTTTTTTTGGCGTCTGTTATTTTGTCGAATTTCTATTCCCTGTTGTTTTTTTGGCTCTGTTCATTTTGTTTAATTTGTATTCCTCTGGGGTTTTTTAGGATCTTCATTTTGTTTAATTTGTATTCCTCTGTTTTTTTTTGTTTTTTTTTGGCTCTGTTCATTTTGCTTAATTTGTATTCCTGTGTTGTATTTTTAGCTCTGTTCATTTTGCTTAATTTGTGTTCCTGTGTTGTGTTTTTGGCTCTGTTCATTTTTTTAAATTTCTATTTCACTCTTTTGGGGGGGGGTGCCTCTGTTTAATTTGCATTCCTGGTTTTTTTTTTGGCTCTGATCATTTTGTTTAATTCGTATTCCTGTGATATTTTTTCTTGGCTCTGTTCATTTTGTTTAATTTGTGTTCCTCTGTTGTTGTTTTTGGCTCTGTTCAATTTGTTTAACTTGTACTTCTGTTTTTTTGGCTCTGTTCATTTTGTTTAATCTGTATTCTGGTTTTTTTTTTGGCTCTGTTCATTTTGTTTAATTTGTATTCCTCTGTTGTTTCTTTCGGCTCTGTTTAATTTGTATTCCTCTGTGTTTTTTTTTGGCTCTGTTCATTTTGTTTAATTTGTGTTCCTCTGTTGTTTTTTTTTGGCTCTGTTCAATTTGTTTAATTTTTATTTCTGTTTTTTTTGGCTCTGTTCATTTTGTTTAATCTGTATTCTGGTTTTTTTTTGGCTCTGTTCATTTTGTTTAATCTGTATTCTGGTTTTTTTTGGCTCTGTTCATTTTGTTTAATTTGTATTCCTCTGTTGTTGTTTTTTTCGGCTCTGTTTAATTTGTATTCCTCTGTGTTTTTTTTTTTTGGCTCTGTTCATTTTGTTTAATTTGTGTTCCTCTGTTGTTTTTTTGGCTCTGTTCAATTTGTTTAATTTGTATTTCTGTTTTTTTTTGGCTCTGTTCATTTTGTTTCATTTGTATTCCTCTGTTGTTGTTTTTTTTTTTTGCTTGGCTGTAGCTGTGGAGTATTCTTTTCTGCTGCTGTTGTGCATCCAGATTTCCATGAACTTTGCTGTTTCGTGGGGTTTTGTTGTTTTTAAGTATCATATATAAAATACAAAACGTCTGTTTTTCTGAAGCAGCAAAAAACTCGAACGCCGAACTGTGGCATCGTGAAATTTGCATAGATCATTAATACTGGGATTTCTTGGTCAACGCAGCTATTTTAAGATCTCTATGTTATTCCGTTCGTGAGTTACGAATTAATAAATAAGATAAAGTCAGCGTCGTTTGCTACGTCATCGTTATCTGTTCCAAATCTGAAAGGCCGTGACTGCATCCACAGGTGTTTCTATTCTTTGAGAACTGTGCATAAAAAAATGCAAAAACGAACTTTGCGAAATCTTAACGAAACGAGCTGAAATTTTTATCAACACCGTTAATTGGTAATATAATATGCTCAAAAGTTCACCGGAATCCGGTCAAAACTTTTAAAATAGGCATGGAATTTTTAATTCATCAGTAAACAGAAATATATAGGCCGAAACGGTTAATAAAATTTGTACGGCTAATTAAAAAAGTTATTTACCGATTCGGGCGAAATTTGGAGGTCATGTTCCTATTAACGATTTACGGTGTTCATTAAAATTTCAGCCAGTTTCATAAAATATTCGCAAAGATACGTTTTAAAATTTTTTATCCCAGAGATTCGCCCCTCAAAGACGTCTGAAACCGAGAGCACATGATGCATTTGATCGTCAATAACAAATTGTTAACGAATTTTGTTCAGTCAGTGTTCCAATGCTGTGTCTCATGGACGCGTCTTAAATAATTCGTAACGCTTTTGGTTCTTTTGATTCTACAGCTGTATGTTGGCATGTCAAGAGCAAAGGATCCAACAAAATTATATGTTGTCGCCCATGAAGGAGAAGCCAAAAATGTTGTGTACGGCCAAGTGCTGAAACAATCACACTATGTATAAATAATTTGTAATGACCGAATTTGTGAAATCAGTTTTTTTCTTTCTTGCAGGCATAAATTTTTTCCAAGCCTAAATCCAGGGCAAAGCCGCGTAGTTAAGCTAGTGTATACACTGAACTGCCAAAAAAACTGGTTCACCAGTCTAATACTTGGTAGGTCCCCCACGGGAACTCAGGACTGCATAAATACGACGGGGCATGGACTCCACTAGCTTCTGGAAATATGCTGTAGGCAACGCACACCATACTTCCTGAAGAGCGTTCCACAATTCGGGTGTATTCCGAGGTCTCTGATTCCTGTGTTCGATAGCGCGTTGCATTGCATCCCAAATGTGTTCTATCACGTTCAGATCTGGGGACTTGGGTGGAAATGGCAACACCCCAAACTCAGATGAATGCTCCTCAAACCATAATGCGGCGTCCCGACACTTGTGTGGAGGTGCATTGTCCTGTTGGAACAGGCCCAACCCATCAGCATGAATGCAGGACATGAACGGGTGTACCTCAGCAGAAAGGATGCGGACATAGCGTTGGCCGCTCACAGACGTTTCTAGACGTACCAGGGGTCCCAGTGAAGTCCAGCTAAACACACCCCATACCACCCGGTGCAGTTCCCTGTTGACAGGCGGGATCAATGGCTTCATGAGGTTTGTGCCATACACGAATTCTTCCATCTGTACGATACAGTTGGAAACGCGACTCGTCAGACCAGGCTACTTGTTTCCAGTCATCAAGTGTCCAGTGGCGGTGTTGCTGTGCCCAAGCGAGTCACATAGCTCCGTGTCGTGCACCCATCAAGGGGACTGGAGTTGGGCGTCGGCTCCCAAAGCCCATATCGTGCAGGGTACGTTGCCCAGTCCGGACGCTGATGCTTATTGAGGCTCCAGCATTGAATTAAGATGCTACCTGCGAGAGTGTCGCGTGAAACGATTCTTGACAGCCGACGATGGTCACGTTCACCCAATGTCTTTTTACGGCCACACTGGTATCGTAGGTTGGAGGTTTTGCCGGAAATCTTGTAGTCACACCCTTGCAATGGTCGTCCGTGAAAATCCGAACTTCGTTTCTACCTCCGAAGTACTATGGCCCATCTCACGAGCGCCAACTATGACACCGCGTTGAAAATCGCTTAAATCGTTATTACTTGTCATTCTCATGCCGAAAACAGCTCTGACAGCTGGCAAGGATGTCTATCGCTTTATATACGCACTGGCGGAAGCAACCGAGTACGTGCATAGGTGACGTTGCTGTGTATTTTGCACCTCCGAAATACTATGGCCCATCTCACGAGCGCCAACTATGACACCGCGTTGAAAATCGCTTAAATCGTTATTACTTGTCATTCTCATGCCGAAAACAGCTCTGACAGCTGACAAGGATGTCTATCGCTTTATATACGCACTGGCGGAAGCAACCGAGTACGTGCATAGGTGACGTTGCTGTGTATTTTGCACCTCCGAAATACTATGGCCCATCTCACGAGCGCCAACTATGACACCGCGTTGAAAATCGCTTAAATCGTTATTACTTGTCATTCTCATGCCGAAAACAGCTCTGACAGCTGGCAAGGATGTCTATCGCTTTATATACGCACTGGCGGACGCAACCGAGAACGTGCATAGGTGACGTTGCTGTGTATTTTGCACCTCCGAAATACTATGGCCCATCTCACGAGCGCCAACTATGACACCGCGTTGAAAATCGCTTAAATCGTTATTACTTGTCATTCTCATGCCGAAAACAGCTCTGACAGCTGGCAAGGATGTCTATCGCTTTATATACGCACTGGCGGACGCAACCGAGAACGTGCATAGGTGACGTTGCTGTGTATTTTGCACCTCCGAAATACTATGGCCCATCTCACGAGCGCCAACTATGACACCGCGTTGAAAATCGCTTAAATCGTTATTACTTGTCATTCTCATGCCGAAAACAGCTCTGACAGCTGACAAGGATGTCTATCGCTTTATATACGCACTGGCGGACGCAACCGAGTACGTGCATAGGTGACGTTGCTGTGTATTTTGCACCTCCGAAATACTATGGCCCATCTCACGAGCGCCAACTATGACACCGCGTTGAAAATCGCTTAAATCGTTATTACTTGTCATTCTCATGCCGAAAACAGCTCTGACAGCTGGCAAGGATGTCTATCGCTTTATATACGCACTGGCGGACGCAACCGAGAACGTGCATAGGTGACGTTGCTGTGTATTTTGCACCTCCGAAATACTATGGCCCATCTCACGAGCGCCAACTATGACACCGCGTTGAAAATCGCTTAAATCGTTATTACTTGTCATTCTCATGCCGAAAACAGCTCTGACAGCTGACAAGGATGTCTATCGCTTTATATACGCACTGGCGGACGCAACCGAGTACGTGCATAGGTGACGTTGCTGTGTATTTTGCACCTCCGAAATACTATGGCCCATCTCACGAGCGCCAACTATGACACCGCGTTGAAAATCGCTTAAATCGTTATTACTTGTCATTCTCATGCCGAAAACAGCTCTGACAGCTGGCAAGGATGTCTATCGCTTTATATACGCACTGGCGGACGCAACCGAGTACGTGCATAGGTGACGTTGCTGTGTATTTTGCACCTCCGAAATACTATGGCCCATCTCACGAGCGCCAACTATGACACCGCGTTGAAAATCGCTTAAATCGTTATTACTTGTCATTCTCATGCCGAAAACAGCTCTGACAGCTGGCAAGGATGTCTATCGCTTTATATACGCACTGGCGGACGCAACCGAGTACGTGCATAGGTGACGTTGCTGTGTATTTTGCACCTCCGAAATACTATGGCCCATCTCACGAGCGCCAACTATGACACCGCGTTGAAAATCGCTTAAATCGTTATTACTTGTCATTCTCATGCCGAAAACAGCTCTGACAGCTGGCAAGGATGTCTATCGCTTTATATACGCACTGGCGGACGCAACCGAGTACGTGCATAGGTGACGTTGCTGTGTATTTTGCACCTCCGAAATACTATGGCCCATCTCACGAGCGCCAACTATGACACCGCGTTGAAAATCGCTTAAATCGTTATTACTTGTCATTCTCATGCCGAAAACAGCTCTGACAGCTGGCAAGGATGTCTATCGCTTTATATACGCACTGGCGGACGCAACCGAGTACGTGCATAGGTGACGTTGCTGTGTATTTTGCACCTCCGAAATACTATGGCCCATCTCACGAGCGCCAACTATGACACCGCGTTGAAAATCGCTTAAATCGTTATTACTTGTCATTCTCATGCCGAAAACAGCTCTGACAGCTGACAAGGATGTCTATCGCTTTATATACGCACTGGCGGACGCAACCGAGTACGTGCATAGGTGACGTTGCTGTGTATTTTGCACCTCCGAAATACTATGGCCCATCTCACGAGCGCCAACTATGACACCGCGTTGAAAATCGCTTAAATCGTTATTACTTGTCATTCTCATGCCGAAAACAGCTCTGACAGCTGACAAGGATGTCTATCGCTTTATATACGCACTGGCGGACGCAACCGAGTACGCGCATAGGTGACGTTGCTATGTATTTTGCACCTCCGAAATACTATGGCCCATCTCACGAGCGCCAACTATGACACCGCGTTGAAAATCGCTTAAATCGTTATTACTTGTCATTCTCATGCCGAAAACAGCTCTGACAGCTGGCAAGGATGTCTATCGCTTTATATACGCACTGGCGGACGCAACCGAGTACGCGCATAGGTGACGTTGCTATGAATTTTTCACCTCCGAAATACTATGGCCCATCTCACGAGCGTCAACTATGACACCGCGTTGAAAATCGCTTAAATCGTTATTACTTGTCATTCTCATGCCGAAAACAGCTCTGACAGCTGGCAAGGATGTCTATCGCTTTATATACGCACTGGCGGACGCAACCGAGTACGCGCATAGGTGACGTTGCTATGAATTTTGCACAAGCTCGTCTGTACGAGTTTTTCTGGCACTTCAGTGTATATGTGTTGTATATACAGTAGTGGCCAAAATTGTGGAATCTTTTAGAAAAAGTGTATTTTTGAGTTTGATCGCTCAGAACACCACTTTCTTTTTTTCAGAGTAATACCATAAAATTATATACAATGGAAAGATAATTTCGTCAAAAATGTAAAATTATCTGTACTCTATGAAAAGTTATGTGCAAATCAACAGAAAAAGAAAGCACAACTTGCTTAGGTTGATATGAAGTAGCTTTCCTTAATTTAAATGTAGCCAATGAGCATGAGTATTTAGATAGCCAATCAGGTGTCATATTCTTTTGGCAATGAACCAATCAAGTCACAGTAGGATTCAGCCATAGATGTCATGCATTGGAGCTGAGAGGACTTTTGTCAGTGTGTTATGTGATTGCTATCAATTTGGGTTTTTTTTTTTTTTTTTTGTGTGTGTGTTCTTTCATTTAGTGAGCTTGTAAAACGCAATGACATTAAAGAAATGGCGCTAAGAGTTGACTGGTCACCCAGAAAGCGATGTAAAATAGTACTATTAAGTGAACAAGGTTCCAGTTATGAAGAAATTAGAAGAAAAATTGGTGGAAACTTCACCAAAGGTGGCATTTCTAAATTTTTGAAGAGGTATAAGGAGACTCAGTCACTACAAAACCAGACTGCAAAAGGCAGGAAAATGTGCACAACAACAACTGATGATAGAAGAATTAAGAGACTGTGCCAAGGTGATAATAACATAATTAAGAGACTGTGCCTAGGTGATGATAAAAGAATTAAGAGACTGTGCCTAGGTGATGATAAAAGAATTAAGAGACTGTGCCTAGGTGATGATAAAAGAATTAAGAGACAGTGCCTAGGTGATGATAAAAGAATTAAGAGACTGTGCCTAGGTGATGATAAAAGAAGTAAGAGACTGTGCCTAGGTGACAATAAAAGAAATAAGATATGTGCCTAGGTGACGATAAAAGAACTAAGAGACTGTGCCTAGGTGACGATAAAAGAATTAAGAGACTGTGCCTAGGTGATGATAAAAAGAATTAAGAGACTGTGCCTAGCTGACGATAAAAGAATTAAGAGACTGTGCCTAGGTGACGATAAAAGAATTAAGAGACTGTGCCTAGGTGACGATAAAAGAACTAAGAGACAGTGCCTAGGTGATGATAAAAGAATTAAGAGACTGTGCCTAGGTGATGATAAAAGAATTAAGAGACTGTGCCTAGGTGACGATAAAAGAATTAAGAGATGTGCCTAGGTGGCGATAAAAGAACTAAGAGACTGTGCCTAGGTGACGATAAAAGAACTAAGAGACTGTGCCTAGGTGACGATAAAAGAATTAAGAGACTGTGCCTAGGAGACGATAAGAGAATTAAGAGACTGTGCCTAGGTGACGATAAAAGAATTAAGAGACTGTGCCTAGGTGACGATAAAAGAATTAAGAGACTGTGCCTAGGTGACGATAAAAGAATTAAGAGACTGTGCCTAGGCGATGATAAAAGAATTAAGAGACTGTGCCTAGGTGATGATAAAAGAATTAAGAGACTGTGCCTATTTGATGATAAAAGAATTAAGAGAATGTGCCTAGGTGATGATAAAAGAATTAAGAGACTATGCCTAGGTGATGATAAAAGAATTATGAGACTGTGCCTAGGTGACGATAAAAGAATTAAGAGACTGTGCCAAAGTGATGACAAAAGAATTAAGAGACTGTGCCTAGGTGACGATAAAAGAATTAAGAGACTGTGCCTAGGTGACGATAAAAGAATTAAGAGACTGTGCCTAGGTGATGCTAAAAGAATTAAGAGACTGTGCCTAGGTGATGATAAAAGAATTAAGAGACTGTGCCTAGGTGATGATAAAAGAATTAAGAGACTGTGCCTAGGTGACGATAAAAGAATTAAGAGACTGTGCCTAGGTGACGATTAAAGAATTAAGAGAATGTACCTAGGTGACGATAAAAGAATTAAGAGACTGTGCCTAGGTAATGATAAAAGAATTAAGAGACTGTGCCTAGGTGATGATAAAAGAAATTAAGAGACTGTGCCTAGGTAATGATAAAAGAATTAAGAGACTGTGCCTAGGTGACGATAAAAGAATTAAGAGACTGTGCCTAGGTGACGATAAAAGAATTAAGAGACTGTGCCTAGGTGATGCTAAAAGAATTAAGAGACTGTGCCTAGGTGATGATAAAAGAATTAAGAGACTGTGCCTAGGTGATGATAAAAGAATTAAGAGACTGTGCCTAGGTGATGATAAAAGAATTAAGAGACTGTGCCTAGGTGATGATAAAAGAATTAAGAGACTGTGCCTAGGTAATGATAAAAGAATTAAGAGACTGTGCCTAGGTGACGATAAAAGAATTAAGAGACTGTGCCTAGGTGACGATAAAAGAATTAAGAGACTGTGCCTAGGTGATGCTAAAAGAATTAAGAGACTGTGCCTAGGTGATGATAAAAGAATTAAGAGACTGTGCCTAGGTGATGATAAAAGAATTAAGAGACTGTGCCTATTTGATGATAAAAGAATTAAGAGAATGTGCCTAGGTGATGATAAAAGAATTAAGAGACTGTACCTAGGTGATGATAAAAGAATTATGAGACTGTGCCTAGCTGACGATAAAAGAATTAAGAGACTGTGCCTAGGTGACGATAAAAGAATTAAGAGATGTGCCTAGGTGACGATAAAAGAACTAAGAGACAGTGCCTAGGTGATGATAAAAGAATTAAGAGACTGTGCCTAGGTGATGATAAAAGAATTAAGAGACTGTGCCTAGGTGACGATAAAAGAATTAAGAGATGTGCCTAGGTGGCGATAAAAGAACTAAGAGACTGTGCCTAGGTGACGATAAAAGAACTAAGAGACTGTGCCTAGGTGACGATAAAAGAATTAACAGACTGTGCCTAGGAGACGATAAGAGAATTAAGAGACTGTGCCTAGGTGACGATAAAAGAATTAAGAGACTGTGCCTAGGTGACGATAAAAGAATTAAGAGACTGTGCCTAGGTGACGATAAAAGAATTAAGAGACTGTGCCTAGGCGATGATAAAAGAATTAAGAGACTGTGCCTAGGTGATGATAAAAGAATTAAGAGACTGTGCCTATTTGATGATAAAAGAATTAAGAGAATGTGCCTAGGTGATGATAAAAGAATTAAGAGACTATGCCTAGGTGATGATAAAAGAATTATGAGACTGTGCCTAGGTGACGATAAAAGAATTAAGAGACTGTGCCAAAGTGATGACAAAAGAATTAAGAGACTGTGCCTAGGTGACGATAAAAGAATTAAGAGACTGTGCCTAGGTGACGATAAAAGAATTAAGAGACTGTGCCTAGGTGATGCTAAAAGAATTAAGAGACTGTGCCTAGGTGATGATAAAAGAATTAAGAGACTGTGCCTAGGTGATGATAAAAGAATTAAGAGACTGTGCCTAGGTGACGATAAAAGAATTAAGAGACTGTGCCTAGGTGACGATTAAAGAATTAAGAGAATGTACCTAGGTGACGATAAAAGAATTAAGAGACTGTGCCTAGGTAATGATAAAAGAATTAAGAGACTGTGCCTAGGTGATGATAAAAGAATTAAGAGACTGTGCCTAGGTAATGATAAAAGAATTAAGAGACTGTGCCTAGGTGACGATAAAAGAATTAAGAGACTGTGCCTAGGTGACGATAAAAGAATTAAGAGACTGTGCCTAGGTGATGCTAAAAGAATTAAGAGACTGTGCCTAGGTGATGATAAAAGAATTAAGAGACTGTGCCTAGGTGATGATAAAAGAATTAAGAGACTGTGCCTATTTAATGATAAAAGAATTAAGAGAATGTGCCTAGGTGATGATAAAAGAATTAAGAGACTGTGCCTAGGTGATGATAAAAGAATTATGAGACTGTGCCTAGGTGACGATAAAAGAACTAAGAGACTGTGCCAAGGTGATGACAAAAGAATTAAGAGACTGTGCCTAGGTGACGATAAAAGAATTAAGAGACTGTGCCTAGGTGACGATAAAAGAATTAAGAGACTGTGCCTAGGTGATGCTAAAAGAATTAAGAGACTGTGCCTAGGTGATGATAAAAGAACTAAGAGACTGTGCCTAGGTGATGATAAAAGAATTAAGAGACTGTGCCTAGGTGACGATAAAAGAATTAAGAGACTGTGCCTAGGTGACGATTAAAGAATTAAGAGAATGTACCTAGGTGACGATAAAAGAATTAAGAGGCTGTGCCTAGGTAATGATAAAAGAATTAAGAGACTGTGCCTAGGTGGCGATAAAAGAACTAAGAGACTGTGCCTAGGTGACGATAAAAGAATTAAGAGACTGTGCCTAGGAGACGATAAGAGAATTAGGAGACTGTGCCTAGGTGACGATAAAAGAATTAAGAGACTGTGCCTAGGTGACGATAAAGAATTAAGAGACTGTGCCTAGGTGACGATAAAAGAATTAAGAGACTGTGCCTAGGCGATGATAAAAGAATTAAGAGACTGTGCCTATTTGATGATAAAAGAATTAAGAGACTGTGCCTATTTGATGATAAAAGAATTAAGAGAATGTGCCTAGGTGACGATAAAAGAATTAAGAGACTGTGCCTAGGTGACGATAAAAGAATTAAGAGACTGTGCCTAGGTGACGATAAAAGAATTAAGAGACTGTGCCTAGGTGATGCTAAAAGAATTAAAAAACTGTGCCTAGGTGATGATAAAAGAATTAAGAGACTGTGCCTAGGTGACGATAAAAGAATTAAGAGACTGTGCCTAGGCGATGATAAAAGAATTAAGAGACTGTGCCTAGGTGACGATAAAAGAATTAAGAGACTGTGCCTAGGTGACGATAAGAGAATTAAGAGACTGTGCCTAGGTGACGATAAAAGAATTAAGAGACTGTGCCTAGGTGACGATAAAAGAATTAAGAGACTGTGCCTAGGTGACGATAAAAGAATTAAGAGACTGTGCCTAGGTGATGATAAAAGAATTAAGAGACTGTGCCTAGGTGATGATAAAAGAATTAAGAGACTGTGCCTATTTGATGATAAAAGAATTAAGAGAATGTGCCTAGGTGATGATAAAAGAATTAAGAGACTGTGCCTAGGTGATGATAAAAGAATTAAGAGACTGTGCCTAGGTGACGATAAAAGAATTAAGAGACTGTGCCAAAGTGATGACAAAAGATGTAAGAGACTGTGCCTAGGTGACGATAAAAGAATTAAGAGACTGTGCCTAGGTGACGATAAAAGAATTAAGAGACTGTGCCTAGGTGATGCTAAAAGAATTAAGAGACTGTGCCTAGGTGATGATAAAAGAATTAAGAGACTGTGCCTAGGTGATGATAAAAGAATTAAGAGACTGTGCCTAGGTGACGATAAAAGAATTAAGAGACTGTGCCTAGGTGACGATTAAAGAATTAAGAGAATGTACCTAGGTGACGATAAAAGAATTAAGAGACTGTGCCTAGGTAATGATAAAAGAATTAAGAGACTGTGCCTAGGTGATGATAAAAGAATTAAGAGACTGTGCCTAGGTAATGATAAAAGAATTAAGAGACTGTGCCTAGGTGACGATAAAAGAATTAAGAGACTGTGCCTAGGTGACGATAAAAGAATTAAGAGACTGTGCCTAGGTGATGCTAAAAGAATTAAGAGACTGTGCCTAGGTGATGATAAAAGAATTAAGAGACTGTGCCTAGGTGATGATAAAAGAATTAAGAGACTGTGCCTAGGTGACGATAAAAGAATTAAGAGACTGTGCCTAGGTGACGATTAAAGAATTAAGAGAATGTACCTAGGTGACGATAAAAGAATTAAGAGACTGTGCCTAGGTAATGATAAAAGAATTAAGAGACTGTGCCTAGGTGATGATAAAAGAATTAAGAGACTGTGCCTAGGTAATGATAAAAGAATTAAGAGACTGTGCCTAGGTGACGATAAAAGAATTAAGAGACTGTGCCTAGGTGATGATAAAAGAATTAAGAGACTGTGCCTAGGTGATAATAAAAGAATTAAGAGACTGTGCCTAGGTGATGATAAAAGAAATTAAGAGACTGTGCCTAGGTGACGATAAAAGAATTAAGTGACTGTGCCTAGGTGGCGATAAAAGAACTAAGAGACTGTGCCTAGGTGACGATAAAAGAACTAAGAGACTGTGCCTAGGTGACGATAAAAGAATTAAGAGACTGTGCCTAGGTGATGATAAAAGAATTAAGAGACTGTGCCTATTTGATGATAAAAGAATTAAGAGAATGTGCCTAGGTGATGATAAAAGAATTAAGAGACTGTGCCTAGGTGATGATAAAAGAATTATGAGACTGTGCCTAGGTGACGATAAAAGAATTAAGAGACTGTGCCAAGGTGATGACAAAAGAATTAAGAGACTGTGCCTAGGTGACGATAAAAGAATTAAGAGACTGTGCCTAGGTGATGCTAAAAGAATTAAGAGACTGTGCCTAGGTGATGATAAAAGAATTAAGAGACTGTGCCTAGGTGATGATAAAAGAATTAAGAGACTGTGCCTAGGTGACGATAAAAGAATTAAGAGACTGTGCCTAGGTGACGATTAAAGAATTAAGAGAATGTACCTAGGTGACGATAAAAGAATTAAGAGACTGTGCCTAGGTAATGATAAAAGAATTAAGAGACTGTGCCTAGGTGATGATAAAAGAATTAAGAGACTGTGCCTAGGTAATGATAAAAGAATTAAGAGACTGTGCCTAGGTGACGATAAAAGAATTAAGAGACTGTGCCTAGGTGACGATAAAAGAATTAAGAGACTGTGCCTAGGTGATGCTAAAAGAATTAAGAGACTGTGCCTAGGTGATGATAAAAGAATTAAGAGACTGTGCCTAGGTGATGATAAAAGAATTAAGAGACTGTGCCTAGGTGACGATAAAAGAATTAAGAGACTGTGCCTAGGTGACGATTAAAGAATTAAGAGAATGTACCTAGGTGACGATAAAAGAATTAAGAGACTGTGCCTAGGTAATGATAAAAGAATTAAGAGACTGTGCCTAGGTGATGATAAAAGAATTAAGAGACTGTGCCTAGGTAATGATAAAAGAATTAAGAGACTGTGCCTAGGTGACGATAAAAGAATTAAGAGACTGTGCCCAGGTGATGATAAAAGAATTAAGAGACTGTGCCTAGGTGATAATAAAAGAATTAAGAGACTGTGCCTAGGTGATGATAAAAGAATTAAGAGACTGTGCCTAGGTGACGATAAAAGAATTAAGAGATGTGCCTAGGTGGCGATAAAAGAATTAAGAGACTGTGCCTAGGTGACGATAAAAGAATTAAGAGACTGTGCCTAGGTGACGATAAAAGAATTAAGAGACTGTGCCTAGGTGATGATAAAAGAATTAAGAGACTGTGCCTATTTGATGATAAAAGAATTAAGAGACTGTGCCTAGGTGATGATAAAAGAATTAAGAGACTGTGCCTAGGTGATGATAAAAGAATTAAGAGACTGTGCCTAGGTGACGATAAAAGAATTAAGAGACTGTGCCTAGGTGATGATAAAAGAATTAAGAGACTGTGCCTAGGTGACGATAAAAGAATTAAGAGACTGTGCCTAGGTGACGATAAAAGAATTAAGAGACTGTGCCTAGGTGATGCTAAAAGAATTAAGAGACTGTGCCTAGGTGATGATAAAAGAACTAAGAGACTGTGCCTAGGTGATGATAAAAGAATTAAGAGACTGTGCCTAGGTGACGATAAAAGAATTAAGAGACTGTGCCTAGGTGACGATAAAAGAATTAAGAGAATGTACCTAGGTGACGATAAAAGAATTAAGAGACTGTGCCTAGGTGATGATAAAAGAATTAAGAGACTGTGCCTAGGTGGCGATAAAAGAATTAAGAGACTGTGCCTAGGTGACGATAAAAGAATTAAGAGACTGTGCCTAGGTGACGATAAAAGAATTAAGAGACTGTGCCTAGGTGACGATAAAAGAATTAAGAGACTGTGCCTAGGTGACGATAAAAGAATTAAGAGACTGTGCCTAGGTGACGATAAAAGAATTAAGAGACTGTGCCTAGGTGACGATAAAAGAATTAAGAGACTGTGCCTAGGTGATGATAAAAGAATTAAGAGACTGTGCCTAGGTGATGATAAAAGAATTAAGAGAATGTGCCTAGGTGATGATAAAAGAATTAAGAGACTGTGCCTAGGTGATGATAAAAGAATTAAGAGACTGTGCCTAGGTGACGATAAAAGAATTAAGAGACTGTGCCTAGGTGACGATAAAAGAATTAAGAGACTGTGCCTAGGTGATGCTAAAAGAATTAAGAGACTGTGCCTAGGTGATGATAAAAGAATTAAGAGACTGTGCCTAGGTGATGATAAAAGAATTAAGAGACTGTGCCTAGGTGACGATAAAAGAATTAAGAGACTGTGCCTAGGTGACGATTAAAAGAATTAAGAGAATGTACCTAGGTGACGATAAAAGAATTAAGAGACTGTGCCTAGGTAATGATAAAAGAATTAAGAGACTGTGCCTAGGTGATGATAAAAGAATTAAGAGACTGTGCCTAGGTAATGATAAAAGAATTAAGAGACTGTGCCTAGGTGACGATAAAAGAATTAAGAGACTGTGCCTAGGTGACGATAAAAGAATTAAGAGACTGTGCCTAGGTGATGCTAAAAGAATTAAGAGACTGTGCCTAGGTGATGATAAAAGAATTAAGAGACTGTGCCTAGGTGATGATAAAAGAATTAAGAGACTGTGCCTAGGTGACGATAAAAGAATTAAGAGACTGTGCCTAGGTGACGATTAAAAGAATTAAGAGAATGTACCTAGGTGACGATAAAAGAATTAAGAGACTGTGCCTAGGTAATGATAAAAGAATTAAGAGACTGTGCCTAGGTGATGATAAAAGAATTAAGAGACTGTGCCTAGGTAATGATAAAAGAATTAAGAGACTGTGCCTAGGTGACGATAAAAGAATTAAGAGACTGTGCCTAGGTGATGATAAAAGAATTAAGAGACTGTGCCTAGGTGATGATAAAAGAATTAAGAGACTGTGCCTAGGTGATGATAAAAGAAATTAAGAGACTGTGCCTAGGTGACGATAAAAGAATTAAGAGACTGTGCCTAGGTGGCGATAAAAGAATTAAGAGACTGTGCCTAGGTGACGATAAAAGAATTAAGAGACTGTGCCTAGGTGATGATAAAAGAATTAAGAGACTGTGCCTAGGTGATGATAAAAGAATTAAGAGACTGTGCCTATTTGATGATAAAAGAATTAAGAGAATGTGCCTAGGTGATGATAAAAGAATTAAGAGACTGTGCCTAGGTGATGATAAAAGAATTAAGAGACTGTGCCTAGGTGACGATAAAAGAATTAAGAGACTGTGCCTAGGTGATGATAAAAGAATTAAGAGACTGTGCCTAGGTGACGATAAAAGAATTAAGAGACTGTGCCTAGGTGACGATAAAAGAATTAAGAGACTGTGCCTAGGTGATGATAAAAGAATTAAGAGACTGTGCCTAGGTGATGATAAAAGAATTAAGAGACTGTGCCTAGGTGATGATAAAAGAATTAAGAGACTGTGCCTAGGTGACGATAAAAGAATTAAGAGACTGTGCCTAGGTGACGATAAAAGAATTAAGAGACTGTGCCTAGGTGACGATAAAAGAATTAAGAGACTGTGCCTAGGTGATGATAAAAGAATTAAGAGACTGTGCCTAGGTGACGATAAAAGAATTAAGAGACTGTGCCTAGGTGACGATAAAAGAATTAAGAGACTGTGCCTAGGTGATGATAAAAGAATTAAGAGACTGTGCCTAGGTGACGATAAAAGAATTAAGAGACTGTGCCTAGGTGACGATAAAAGAATTAAGAGACTGTGCCTAGGTGATGATAAAAGAATTAAGAGACTGTGCCTAGGTGATGATAAAAGAATTAAGAGACTGTGCCTAGGTGATGATAAAAGAATTAAGAGACTGTGCCTAGGTGATGATAAAAGAATTAAGAGACTGTGCCTAGGTGACGATAAAAGAATTAAGAGACTGTGCCTAGGTGACGATAAAAGAATTAAGAGACTGTGCCTAGGTGACGATAAAAGAATTAAGAGACTGTGCCTAGGTGATGATAAAAGAATTAAGAGACTGTGCCTAGGTGATGATAAAAGAATTAAGAGACTGTGCCTAGGTGATGATAAAAGAATTAAGAGACTGTGCCTAGGTGACGATAAAAGAATTAAGAGACTGTGCCTAGGTGACGATTAAAGAATTAAGAGAATGTACCTAGGTGACGATAAAAGAATTAAGAGACTGTGCCTAGGTAATGATAAAAGAATTAAGAGACTGTGCCTAGGTGATGATAAAAGAATTAAGAGACTGTGCCTAGGTAATGATAAAAGAATTAAGAGACTGTGCCTAGGTGACGATAAAAGAATTAAGAGACTGTGCCTAGGTGATGATAAAAGAATTAAGAGACTGTGCCTAGGTGACGATAAAAGAATTAAGAGACTGTGCCTAGGTGACGATAAAAGAATTAAGAGACTGTGCCTAGGTAATGATAAAAGAATTAAGAGACTGTGCCTAGGTGATGATAAAAGAATTAAGAGACTGTGCCTAGGTGATGATAAAAGAATTAAGAGACTGTGCCTAGGTGACGATAAAAGAATTAAGAGACTGTGCCTAGGTGATGATAAAAGAATTAAGAGACTGTGCCTAGGTGATGATAAAAGAATTAAGAGACTGTGCCTAGGTGATGATAAAAGAATTAAGAGACTGTGCCTAGGTGACGATAAAAGAATTAAGAGACTGTGCCTAGGTGACGATAAAAGAATTAAGAGACTGTGCCTAGGTGACGATAAAAGAATTAAGAGACTGTGCCTAGGTGATGATAAAAGAATTAAGAGACTGTGCCTAGGTGATGATAAAAGAATTAAGAGACTGTGCCTAGGTGATGATAAAAGAATTAAGAGACTGTGCCTAGGTGATGATAAAAGAATTAAGAGACTGTGCCTAGGTGACGATAAAAGAATTAAGAGACTGTGCCTAGGTGACGATAAAAGAATTAAGAGACTGTGCCTAGGTGACGATAAAAGAATTAAGAGACTGTGCCTAGGTGATGATAAAAGAATTAAGAGACTGTGCCTAGGTGATGATAAAAGAATTAAGAGACTGTGCCTAGGTGATGATAAAAGAATTAAGAGACTGTGCCTAGGTGACGATAAAAGAATTAAGAGACTGTGCCTAGGTGACGATAAAAGAATTAAGAGACTGTGCCTAGGTGACGATAAAAGAATTAAGAGACTGTGCCTAGGTGATGATAAAAGAATTAAGAGACTGTGCCTAGGTAATGATAAAAGAATTAAGAGACTGTGCCTAGGTGACGATAAAAGAATTAAGAGACTGTGCCTAGGTGATGATAAAAGAATTAAGAGACTGTGCCTAGGTGACGATAAAAGAATTAAGAGACTGTGCCTAGGTGACGATAAAAGAATTAAGAGACTGTGCCTAGGTGACGATAAAAGAATTAAGAGACTGTGCCTAGGTGACGATAAAAGAATTAAGAGACTGTGCCTAGGTGATGATAAAAGAATTAAGAGACTGTGCCTAGGTGATGATAAAAGAATTAAGAGACTGTGCCTAGGTGATGATAAAAGAATTAAGAGACTGTGCCTAGGTGACGATAAAAGAATTAAGAGACTGTGCCTAGGTGACGATAAAAGAATTAAGAGACTGTGCCTAGGTGACGATAAAAGAATTAAGAGACTGTGCCTAGGTGATGATAAAAGAATTAAGAGACTGTGCCTAGGTGATGATAAAAGAATTAAGAGACTGTGCCTAGGTGACGATAAAAGAATTAAGAGACTGTGCCTAGGTGATGATAAAAGAATTAAGAGACTGTGCCTAGGTGACGATAAAAGAATTAAGAGACTGTGCCTAGGTGACGATAAAAGAATTAAGAGACTGTGCCTAGGTGACGATAAAAGAATTAAGAGACTGTGCCTAGGTGACGATAAAAGAATTAAGAGACTGTGCCTAGGTGATGATAAAAGAATTAAGAGACTGTGCCTAGGTGATGATAAAAGAATTAAGAGACTGTGCCTAGGTGATGATAAAAGAATTAAGAGACTGTGCCTAGGTGACGATAAAAGAATTAAGAGACTGTGCCTAGGTGACGATAAAAGAATTAAGAGACTGTGCCTAGGTGACGATAAAAGAATTAAGAGACTGTGCCTAGGTAATGATAAAAGAATTAAGAGACTGTGCCTAGGTGATGATAAAAGAATTAAGAGACTGTGCCTAGGTGATGATAAAAGAATTAAGAGACTGTGCCTAGGTGACGATAAAAGAATTAAGAGACTGTGCCTAGGTGACGATAAAAGAATTAAGAGACTGTGCCTAGGTGACGATAAAAGAATTAAGAGACTGTGCCTAGGTGATGATAAAAGAATTAAGAGACTGTGCCTAGGTGATGATAAAAGAATTAAGAGACTGTGCCTAGGTGACGATAAAAGAATTAAGAGACTGTGCCTAGGTGACGATAAAAGAATTAAGAGAATGTACCTAGGTGACGATAAAAGAATTAAGAGACTGTGCCTAGGTAATGATAAAAGAATTAAGAGACTGTGCCTAGGTGATGATAAAAGAATTAAGAGACTGTGCCTAGGTAATGATAAAAGAATTAAGAGACTGTGCCTAGGTGACGATAAAAGAATTAAGAGACTGTGCCTAGGTGATGATAAAAGAATTAAGAGACTGTGCCTAGGTGATAATAAAAGAATTAAGAGACTGTGCCTAGGTGATGATAAAAGAAATTAAGAGACTGTGCCTAGGTGACGATAAAAGAATTAAGAGACTGTGCCTAGGTGGCGATAAAAGAATTAAGAGACTGTGCCTAGGTGACGATAAAAGAATTAAGAGACTGTGCCTAGGTGACGATAAAAGAATTAAGAGACTGTGCCTAGGTGATGATAAAAGAATTAAGAGACTGTGCCTAGGTGATGATAAAAGAATTAAGAGAATGTGCCTAGGTGATGATAAAAGAATTAAGAGACTGTGCCTAGGTGATGATAAAAGAATTATGAGACTGTGCCTAGGTGACGATAAAAGAATTAAGAGACTGTGCCTAGGTGATGATAAAAGAATTAAGAGACTGTGCCTAGGTGACGATAAAAGAATTAAGAGACTGTGCCTAGGTGACGATAAAAGAATTAAGAGACTGTGCCTAGGTGATGCTAAAAGAATTAAGAGACTGTGCCTAGGTGATGATAAAAGAATTAAGAGACTGTGCCTAGGTGATGATAAAAGAATTAAGAGACTGTGCCTAGGTGACGATAAAAGAATTAAGAGACTGTGCCTAGGTGACGATAAAAGAATTAAGAGACTGTGCCTAGGTGATGATAAAAGAATTAAGAGACTGTGCCTAGGTGATGATAAAAGAATTAAGAGACTGTGCCTAGGTGATGATAAAAGAATTAAGAGACTGTGCCTAGGTGACGATAAAAGAATTAAGAGACTGTGCCTAGGTGACGATTAAAGAATTAAGAGAATGTACCTAGGTGACGATAAAAGAATTAAGAGACTGTGCCTAGGTAATGATAAAAGAATTAAGAGACTGTGCCTAGGTGATGATAAAAGAATTAAGAGACTGTGCCTAGGTAATGATAAAAGAATTAAGAGACTGTGCCTAGGTGACGATAAAAGAATTAAGAGACTGTGCCTAGGTGACGATAAAAGAATTAAGAGACTGTGCCTAGGTGATGCTAAAAGAATTAAGAGACTGTGCCTAGGTGATGATAAAAGAATTAAGAGACTGTGCCTAGGTGATGATAAAAGAATTAAGAGACTGTGCCTAGGTGACGATAAAAGAATTAAGAGACTGTGCCTAGGTGACGATTAAAGAATTAAGAGAATGTACCTAGGTGACGATAAAAGAATTAAGAGACTGTGCCTAGGTAATGATAAAAGAATTAAGAGACTGTGCCTAGGTGATGATAAAAGAATTAAGAGACTGTGCCTAGGTAATGATAAAAGAATTAAGAGACTGTGCCTAGGTGACGATAAAAGAATTAAGAGACTGTGCCCAGGTGATGATAAAAGAATTAAGAGACTGTGCCTAGGTGATAATAAAAGAATTAAGAGACTGTGCCTAGGTGATGATAAAAGAAATAAGAGACTGTGCCTAGGTGACGATAAAAGAATTAAGTGATGTGCCTAGGTGGCGATAAAAGAACTAAGAGACTGTGCCTAGGTGACGATAAAAGAACTAAGAGACTGTGCCTAGGTGACGATAAAAGAATTAAGAGACTGTGCCTAGGTGATGATAAAAGAATTAAGAGACTGTGCCTATTTGATGATAAAAGAATTAAGAGAATGTGCCTAGGTGATGATAAAAGAATTAAGAGACTGTGCCTAGGTGATGATAAAAGAATTATGAGACTGTGCCTAGGTGACGATAAAAGAATTAAGAGACTGTGCCAAGGTGATGACAAAAGAATTAAGAGACTGTGCCTAGGTGACGATAAAAGAATTAAGAGACTGTGCCTAGGTGACGATAAAAGAATTAAGAGACTGTGCCTAGGTGATGCTAAACGAATTAAGAGACTGTGCCTAGGTGATGATAAAAGAACTAAGAGACTGTGCCTAGGTGATGATAAAAGAATTAAGAGACTGTGCCTAGGTGACGATAAAAGAATTAAGAGACTGTGCCTAGGTGACGATTAAAGAATTAAGAGAATGTACCTAGGTGACGATAAAAGAATTAAGAGGCTGTGCCTAGGTAATGATAAAAGAATTAAGAGACTGTGCCTAGGTGGCGATAAAAGAACTAAGAGACTGTGCCTAGGTGACGATAAAAGAATTAAGAGACTGTGCCTAGGAGACGATAAGAGAATTAAGAGACTGTGCCTAGGTGACGATAAAAGAATTAAGAGACTGTGCCTAGGTGACGATAAAAGAATTAAGAGACTGTGCCTAGGTGACGATAAAAGAATTAAGAGACTGTGCCTAGGTGACGATAAAAGAATTAAGAGACTGTGCCTAGGTGATGATAAAAGAATTAAGAGACTGTGCCTATTTGATGATAAAAGAATTAAGAGAATGTGCCTAGGTGATGATAAAAGAATTAAGAGACTGTGCCTAGGTGATGATAAAAGAATTATGAGACTGTGCCTAGGTGACGATAAAAGAATTAAGAGACTGTGCCTAGGTGACGATAAAAGAATTAAGAGACTGTGCCTAGGTGATGCTAAAAGAATTAAGAGACTGTGCCTAGGTGATGATAAAAGAATTAAGAGACTGTGCCTAGGTGATGATAAAAGAATTAAGAGACTGTGCCTAGGTGACGATAAAAGAATTAAGAGACTGTGCCTAGGTGACGATTAAAGAATTAAGAGAATGTACCTAGGTGACGATAAAAGAATTAAGAGACTGTGCCTAGGTAATGATAAAAGAATTAAGAGACTGTGCCTAGGTGATGATAAAAGAATTAAGAGACTGTGCCTAGGTAATGATAAAAGAATTAAGAGACTGTGCCTAGGTGACGATAAAAGAATTAAGAGACTGTGCCTAGGTGACGATAAAAGAATTAAGAGACTGTGCCTAGGTGATGCTAAAAGAATTAAGAGACTGTGCCTAGGTGATGATAAAAGAATTAAGAGACTGTGCCTAGGTGATGATAAAAGAATTAAGAGACTGTGCCTAGGTGACGATAAAAGAATTAAGAGACTGTGCCTAGGTGACGATTAAAGAATTAAGAGAATGTACCTAGGTGACGATAAAAGAATTAAGAGACTGTGCCTAGGTAATGATAAAAGAATTAAGAGACTGTGCCTAGGTGATGATAAAAGAATTAAGAGACTGTGCCTAGGTAATGATAAAAGAATTAAGAGACTGTGCCTAGGTGACGATAAAAGAATTAAGAGACTGTGCCCAGGTGATGATAAAAGAATTAAGAGACTGTGCCTAGGTGATAATAAAAGAATTAAGAGACTGTGCCTAGGTGATGATAAAAGAAATAAGAGACTGTGCCTAGGTGACGATAAAAGAATTAAGTGATGTGCCTAGGTGGCGATAAAAGAACTAAGAGACTGTGCCTAGGTGACGATAAAAGAACTAAGAGACTGTGCCTAGGTGACGATAAAAGAATTAAGAGACTGTGCCTAGGTGATGATAAAAGAATTAAGAGACTGTGCCTATTTGATGATAAAAGAATTAAGAGAATGTGCCTAGGTGATGATAAAAGAATTAAGAGACTGTGCCTAGGTGATGATAAAAGAATTATGAGACTGTGCCTAGGTGACGATAAAAGAATTAAGAGACTGTGCCAAGGTGATGACAAAAGAATTAAGAGACTGTGCCTAGGTGACGATAAAAGAATTAAGAGACTGTGCCTAGGTGACGATAAAAGAATTAAGAGACTGTGCCTAGGTGATGCTAAAAGAATTAAGAGACTGTGCCTAGGTGATGATAAAAGAACTAAGAGACTGTGCCTAGGTGATGATAAAAGAATTAAGAGACTGTGCCTAGGTGACGATAAAAGAATTAAGAGACTGTGCCTAGGTGACGATTAAAGAATTAAGAGAATGTACCTAGGTGACGATAAAAGAATTAAGAGGCTGTGCCTAGGTAATGATAAAAGAATTAAGAGACTGTGCCTAGGTGGCGATAAAAGAACTAAGAGACTGTGCCTAGGTGACGATAAAAGAATTAAGAGACTGTGCCTAGGAGACGATAAGAGAATTAAGAGACTGTGCCTAGGTGACGATAAAAGAATTAAGAGACTGTGCCTAGGTGACGATAAAAGAATTAAGAGACTGTGCCTAGGTGACGATAAAAGAATTAAGAGACTGTGCCTAGGCGATGATAAAAGAATTAAGAGACTGTGCCTATTTGATGATAAAAGAATTAAGAGACTGTGCCTATTTGATGATAAAAGAATTAAGAGAATGTGCCTAGGTGACGATAAAAGAATTAAGAGACTGTGCCTAGGTGACGATAAAAGAATTAAGAGACTGTGCCTAGGTGACGATAAAAGAATTAAGAGACTGTGCCTAGGTGATGCTAAAAGAATTAAAAAACTGTGCCTAGGTGATGATAAAAGATTTAAGAGACTGTGCCTAGGTGATGATAAAAGAATTAAGAGACTGTGCCTAGCTGACGATAAAAGAATTAAGAGACTGTGCCTAGGTGACGATTAAAGAATTAAGAGAATGTACCTAGGTGACGATAAAAGAATTAAGAGACTGTGCCTAGGTAATGATAAAAGAATTAAGAGACTGTGCCTAGGTGATGATAAAAGAATTAGGAGACTGTGCCTAGGTAATGATAAAAGAATTAAGAGACTGTGCCTAGGTGACGATAAAAGAATTAAGAGACTGTGCCTAGGTGACGATAAAAGAATTAAGAGACTGTGTCTAGGTGACGATGGAAGAATTCAGAAACTGTGCCTAGGTGACGATAAAAGAATTAAGAGACTGTGCCTAGGTGACGATAAAAGAATTAAGAGACGGTGCCCAGGTGATGATAAAAGAATTAAGAGACTGTGCCTAGGTGATGATAAAAGAATAAAGAGACTGTGCCTAGGTGATGATAAAAGAATTAAGAGACTGTTCCTAGGTGATGATAAAAGAATTAAGAGACTGTGCCTAGGTGATGATAAAAGAATTAAGAGACTGTGCCTAGGTGATGATAAAAGAATTAAGAGACTGAACTAATTCTGATAAAAGAATTAAGAGACTGTGCCTAGGTGATGATCAGGTCACAGGAGCGAGATTTATTAAACAGCCATTATCCTCATAACTTTACTAAAAATGCTTCTATTGCGACAAAACTTTAGTATGTTGTTCCGGAGGTGTACTGAACTAATTCTGATAAAAATAATGGAAATGGGGTCAAAGGTCAGGGCACAGGAGCGAGATTAATTTCCAAGCCATTATGCTCATAACTTGACTAAAGATGCTTCTATTGCGACAAAACTTTGGTATGTTGTTCCTGGGGTATACTAAACTAATTCTGTGTAGTATCGATGAAATGAGGTTAAAGGTCAGCGCACAGGAGCGAGATTTATTGCACAGCCATTATCCTCATAACTTGACTAAAAATGCTTCTATTGCGACAAAACTTTAGCATGTTGTTCCTGGGGTATACTGAACCAATTCTGGTTAGGATCGATGAAATGAGGTTAAATATCAGGGCACAGGAGCGAGATGTATTTCACAGCCATTATACTCATAACTTGTCTAAAAATGCTTCTATTGTGACAAAACGTTAGTATGTTGTTCCTGGGGTTTACTGATCCACGGCTCTTTTATATCGGCGAAATGAGGTTAAAAGTCAGGGCACAGGAGCGAGATTTATTTCACAGCCATTATCCCCATAACTTGACTAAAAATGCTTCTATTGCGACAAAACTTTAGTATGTTGTTCCTAGGGTATACTGATAGGCGAAATGAGGTTCACGGTCAGGGCACACGAGCGAGATTTATTTCACAGCCATTATCCTCATAACTTGACTAAAAATGCTTCTATTGCGACAAAACTTTAGTATGTTGTTCCTATGGTATACTGAACCAATTCTGTTCAGTATCGGCGAAATGATGTTAAAGGTCAGGTCACGGGAGCGAGATTTATTTCACAGCCATTTTCCTCATAACTTGACGAAAAATGCTTCTATTGCGACAAAACTTTAGTATGTTGTTCCTATGGTATACTGAACCAATTCTGTTTAGTATCGGCGAAATGATGTTAAAGGTCAGGACACAGGAGCGAGATTTATTTCACAGCCATTATCCTCATAACTTGACGAAAAATGCTTCTATTGCGACAAAACATTAGTATGTTGTTCCTATGGTATACTGAACCGATTCTGTTTTGTATCGGCGAAATGAGGTTAAAGGTCAGGGCACAGGAGCGAGATTTATTTCACAGCCATTATCCTCATAACTGGACTAAAAATGCTTATATAGCGACAAAACTTTAGTTTGTTGTTCCTATGGTATACTGAACCAATTCTGTTTTGTTTCGGCGAAATGAGGTTAAAGGTCAGGGCACAGGAGCGAGATTTATTTCACAGCCATTATCCTCATAACTGGACTAAAAATGCTTATATAGCGACAAAACTTTAGTTTGTTGTTCCTATGGTATACTGAACCAATTCTGTTTTGTTTCGGCGAAATGAGGTTAAAGGTCAGGGCTCAGGAGCGAGATTTATTACACTGCCATTATCCTAATAAGTTGACTAAAAATGCTTCTATTGCGACAAAACTTTAGTATGTTGTTCCTGGGGTCTACTGAACCAATTCTGTTTTGTTTCGGCGAAATGAGGTTAAAGGTCAAGTCACAGGAGCGAGATTTATTTCACAGCCATTATCCTCATAACTGGACTAAAAATGCTTATATAGCGACAAAACTTTAGTATGTTGTTCCTATGGTATACTGAACCAATTCTGTTTTGTTTCGGCGAAATGAGGTTAAAGGTCAGGGCACACTAGCGAGATTTATTTCACAGCCATTATCCTTATAACTGGACTAAAAATGCTTATATAGCGACAAAACTTTAGTATGTTGTTCCTATGGTATACTGAACCGAATCTGTTTTGTATCGGCGAAATGAGGTTAAAGGTCAGGGCACAGGAGCGAGATTTATTTCACAGCCATTATCCTCATAACTGGACTAAAAATGCTTATATAGCGACAAAACTTTAGTATGTTGTTCCAATGGTATACTGAACCGATTCTGTTTTGTTTCGGCGAAATGAGGTTAAAGGTCAGGGTACAGGAGCGAGATTTATTTCACAGCCATTATCCTCATAACTTGACTAGAAATGCTTCTTTTGCGACAAAACGGTAGTATGCTGTTCCTATGGTACAGTGAACCAATTCTGTTTGGTATAGGTACATGAGGTTAAAGGTCAGGGCACAGGAGCGAGATTTATTTCACAACCATTATCCTCATAACTTGACTAAATATGCTTATATAGCGACAAAACTTTAGTATGTTGTTCCAATGGTATACTGAACCGATTCTGTTTTGTTTCGGCGAAATGAGGTTAAAGGTCAGGGCACAGGAGCGAGATTTATTTCACAGCCATTATCCTTATAACTGGACTAAGAATGCTTATATAGCGACAAAACTTTAGTATGTTGTTCCTATGGTATACTGAACCGATTCTGTTTTGTATCGGCGAAATGAGGTTAAAGATCAGGGCACAGGAGCGAGATTTATTTCACAGCCATTATCCTCATAACTCGACTAAAAATGCTTATATAGCGACAAAACTTTAGTATGTTGTTCCAATGGTATACTGAACCGATTCTGTTTTGTTTCGGCGAAATGAGGTTAAAGGTCAGGGTACAGGAGCGAGATTTATTTCACAGCCATTATCCTCATAACTAGACTAAAAATGCTTCTATTGCGACAAAACTTTAGAATGTTGTTCCTGGTGTACACTGAACCAATTCTGTTTAGTATCGGCGAAATGAGGTTAAAGGTCACGGCACAGGAGCGAGATTTATTTCACAGTAATTATCCTCATAACTTGACTAAAAATGCTTTCATTGCGACAAAACTTTAGTATGTTGTTCCCGAGGTTTACTGAACTAATTCTCTTAAATATAATGGAAATGGGGTTAAAGGTCAGGTCACAGGAGCGAGATTTATTCCACAGTCATTATCCTTATAGCTTGAGAAAAAATTCTTTGATTACGACAAAACTTTATTATGTTGTTCCTGGGGTATACTGAACCAATTCTGTTTAGTATCGGCGAAATGAGGTTAAAGGTCAGGGCGCAGGAGCGAGATTTATTTCACAGCGATTAATCTTATAATTTGACTAAAAATGCTTCTATTGCGACAAAACTTTTGTATGTTGTTCCGGAGGTGTACTGAACTAATTCTGTTAAATATACTGCGAAATGGGGTCAAAGGTCAGGGCACAGGAGCGAGATTTATTTCACCGCCATTATGCTCATAACTTGATTAAAAATGCTTCTATTGCGACAAAACTTTTGTATGTTGTTCCGGAGGTGTACTGAACTAATTCGGTTAAATATAATGGAAATGGGGTCAAAGGTCAGGGCACAGGAGCGAGATTTATTTCACTGCATTATGCTCACAACTTGTTTAAAAATGCTTCTATTGCGACAAAACTTTGGTATGTTGTTCCTAGTATCTACTGAACCAAATCTGTTTAGTATCGGCGAAATGAGGCTAAAGGTCACGGCACAGGACCGAGATATATTTCACAGCCATTATCCTCATAACTTGACTAAAAATGCTTCTATTGCGACAAAACGTTAGTATGTTGTTCCGAAAGTATACTGAAATAATTGTGTTAAATATAATTGAAATGGGGTCAAAGGTCAGGGCACAGGAGCGAGATTTATTTTACAGCCATTATCCTCATAACTTGACTAAAAATGCTTCTATTGCGACAAAACTTTAGAATGTTGTTCCTGGTGTATACTGAACCAATTCTGTTTAGTATCGGAGAAATGAGTTTAAAGGTCAGGGCGCATGAGCGAGATTTATTTCACAGCGATTAATCTTATAATTTGACTAAAAATGCTTCTATTGCGACAAAACTTTTGTATGTTGTTCCGGAGGTGTACTGAACTAATTCGGTTAAATATAATGGAAATGGGGTCAAAGGTCAGGGCACAGGAGCGAGATTTATTTCACTGCATTATGCTCACAACTTGTTTAAAAATGCTTCTATTGCGACAAAACTTTGGTATGTTGTTCCTAGTATCTACTGAACCAATTCTGTTTAGTATCGGCGAAATGAGGCTAAAGGTCACGGCACAGGACCGAGATATCTTTCACAGCCATTATCCTCATAACTTGACTAAAAATGCTTCTATTGCGACAAAACGTTAGTATGTTGTTCCGAAAGTATACTGAAATAATTGTGTTAAATATAATTGAAATGGGGTCAAAGGTCAGGGCACAGGAGCGAGATTTATTCCACAGTCATTATCCTCATAACTTGACTAAAAATGCTTTAATCGTGACAAAACTTTAGTATGTTGTTTCGGAGGTACACTGCACCGGTTCTGATGAATATTATCGAAATGGGGTCAAAGGTCAGGGCACAGGAGCGAGATTTATTTTACAGCCATTATCCTCATAACTTGACTAAAAATGCTTCTATTGCGACAAAACGTTAGTATGTTGTTCCGAAAGTATACTGAAATAATTGTGTTAAATATAATTGAAATGAGGTTAAAGGTCGGGGCACAGAAGCGAGATTTATTTCATAGCCATTATCCTTATAACGTGACTAAAAATGCTTCTATCGTGGCAAAACTTTAGTATACTGAACCAATTCTGTTTAGTATCGGCGAAATAAAGTTACAGGTCAGGGCACAGGAGCGAGATTTATTTCGCAGCCATTATCCTCATAACTAGACTAAAAATGCTTCTATTGCGACAAAACTTTAGAATGTTGTTCCTGGTGTACACTGAACCAATTCTGTTTAGTATCGGCGAAATGAGGTTAAAGGTCACGGCACAGGAGCGAGATTTATTTCACAGTAATTATCCTCATAACTTGACTAAAAATGCTTTCATTGCAACAAAACTTTAGTATGTTGTTCCTGGGGTATACTGAACCAATTCTGTTTAGTATCGGCGAAATGAGGTTAAAGGTCAGGGCACAGGGAGCGAGATTATTTCGCAGCCATTATCCTCATAACTTGACTAAAAATGCTTCTATTGTGACAAAACTTTTGTATGTTGTTCCGGAGGTGTACACTGAACACCGGTTCTGTTGAAATATACTGGAAATGGGGTCAAAGGTCAGGGCACAGGAGCGAGATTTATTCCACAGCCATTATCCTCATAACTTGACTAAAAATGCTTCTATCGTGACAAAACTTTAGTATGTTGTTCCTGGGAGGTACACGGCACCGGTTCTGTTGAATATCATCGAAATGGGGTCAAAGGTCAAAGCACAGGAGCGAGATTTAGTCCACAGCCATTATCCTCATAACTTGACTAAAAATGCTTCTATTGCGTGACAAAACGTTTAGTATGTTGTTCCTGGAGGTACACTGAACCGGTTCTGTTGAATATCATCGAAATGGGGTTTAAAGGTCAGGCACAGGAGCGAGATTTATTCCACAGCCATTATCTTATAACTTTGACTAAAAATGCTTCTATTGCGTGACAAAACTTTAGTATGTTGTTTCGGAGGTACACTGAACTAATTCATGTTGAATATCATCGAAATGGGGTCAAAGGTCAGGCACAGGAGCGAGATTTATTTCACTGCCATTATCCTCATAACTTGATTAAAAATGCTTCTATCGTGACAAAACTTTGGTATGTTGTTTCGGAGGTATCTACTGAACCAAATCTGTTTTGAATAGTCATCGAAATGAGGTTAAAGGTAACGCCACAGGACCGAGCGAGATTTAGTCCACAGCCATTATCCTCATAACTTGACTAAAAATGCTTCTATTGCGACAAAACGTTTAGTATGTTGTTTCCGGAAGTATACTGAAATAACCGGTTGTGTTAAATATCATTGAAATGGGGTCAAAGGTCAGGGCACAGGAGCGAGATTTATTCCACAGCCATTATCCTCATAACTTGACTAAAAATGCTTCTATCGTGACAAAACTTTAGTATGTTGTTTCCTGGGGTCTACTGAACAAATTCTGTTGAATATCATCGAAATGAGGTCAAAGGTCAGGGCACAGGAGCGAGATTTAATTCCACATCCACTATCCTTATAACTTGACTAAAAATGCTTCTATTGCGACAAAACTTTAGCATGTTGTTTCCTGGGGTCTACTGAACCAATTCTGTTGAACATATCGAAATGAGGTTAAAGGTCAGGCACAGAAGCGAGATTTATTTCACAGCCATTATCCCTCATAACTTGACTAAAAATGCTTCTATCGTGACAAAACTTTAGTATGTTGTTTCGGAGGTACACTGAACCGGTTCTGATGAATATCATCGAAATGGGGTCAAAGGTCAGGGCACAGGAGCGAGATTTAGTCCACAGCCATTATCCTCATAACTTGACTAAAAATGCTTCTATCGTGACAAAACTTTAGTATGTTGTTTCGGAGGTACACTGCACCGGTTCTGTTGAATATCATCGAAATGGGGTCAAAGGTCAGGGCACAGGAGCGAGATTTATTCCACAGCCATTATCCTCATAACTTGACTAAAAATGCTTCTATCGTGACAAAACTTTAGTATGTTGTTTCGGAGGTACACGGCACCGGTTCTGTTGAATATCATCGAAATGGGGTCAAAGGTCAGGGCACAGGAGCGAGATTTAGTCCACAGCCATTATCCTCATAACTTGACTAAAAATGCTTCTATCGTGACAAAACTTTAGTATGTTGTTTCGGAGGTACACTGAACCGGTTCTGTTGAATATCATCGAAATGGGGTCAAAGGTCAGGGCACAGGAGGGAGATTTATTCCACAGCCATTATCCTCATAACTTGACTAAAAATGCTTCTATCGTGACAAAACTTTAGTATGTTGTTTCGGAGGTACACTGCACCGGTTCTGTTGAATATCATCGAAATGGGGTCAAAGGTCAAAGCACAGGAGCGAGATTTAGTCCACAGCCATTATCCTCATAACTTGACTAAAAATGCTTCTATCGTGACAAAACTTTAGTATGTTGTTTCGGAGGTACACTGCACCGGTTCTGTTGAATATCATCGAAATGGGGTCAAAGGTCAGGGCACAGGAGGGAGATTTATTCCACAGCCATTATCCTCATAACTTGACTAAAAATGCTTCTATCGTGACAAAACTTTAGTATGTTGTTTCGGAGGTACACTGCACCGGTTCTGTTGAATATCATCGAAATGGGGTCAAAGGTCAAAGCACAGGAGCGAGATTTAGTCCACAGCCATTATCCTCATAACTTGACTAAAAATGCTTCTATCGTGACAAAACTTTAGTATGTTGTTTCGGAGGTACACTGAACCGGTTCTGTTGAATATCATCGAAATGGGGTCAAAGGTCAGGGCACAGGAGCGAGATTTATTCCACAGCCGCTATCCTCATAACTTGACTAAAAATGCTTCTATCGGGACAAAACTTTAGTATGTTGTTTCGGAGGTACACTGCACCGGTTCTGTTGAATATCTTCGAAATGGGGTCAAAGGTCAGGGCAAAGGAGCGAGATTTAGTCCACAGCCATTATCCTCATAACTTGACTAAAAATGCTTCTATCGTGACAAAACTTTAGTATGTTGTTTCGGAGGTACACTGAACCGGTTCTGTTGAATATCATCGAAATGGGGTCAAAGGTCAGGGCACAGGAGCGAGATTTATTCCACAGCCATTATCCTCATAACTTGACTAAAAATGCTTCTATCGTGACAAAACTTTAGTATGTTGTTTCGGAAGTACACTGAATCGCTTCTGTTGAATATCATCGAAATGGGGTCAAAGGTCAGGACACAGGAGCGAGATTTATTCCACAGCCATTATCCTCATAACTTGACTAAAAATGCTTCTATCGTGACAAAACTGTTGTATGTTGTTTCGGAGGTACACTGCACCGGTTCTGTTGAATATCATCGAAATGGGGTCAAAGGTCAGGGCACAGGAGCGAGATTTAGTCCACAGCCATTATCCTCATAACTTGACTAAAAATGCTTCTATCGTGACAAAACTTTAGTATGTTGTTTCGGAGGTATACTGAACCGGTTCTGTTGAATATCATCGAAATGGGGTCAAAGGTCAGGGCACAGGAGGGAGATTTATTCCACAGCCATTATCCTCATAACTTGACTAAAAATGCTTCTATCGTGACAAAACTTTAGTATGTTGTTTCGGAGGTACACTGCACCGGTTCTGTTGAATATCATCGAAATGGGGTCAAAGGTCAAAGCACAGGAGCGAGATTTAGTCCACAGCCATTATCCTCATAACTTGACTAAAAATGCTTCTATCGTGACAAAACTTTAGTATGTTGTTTCGGAGGTACACTGCACCGGTTCTGTTGAATATCATCGAAATGGGGTCAAAGGTCAGGGCACAGGAGCGAGACTTATTCCACAGCCATTATCCTCATAACTTGACTAAAAATGCTTCTATCGTGACAAAACTTTAGTATGTTGTTTCGGAGGTACACTGCACCGGTTCTGTTGAATATCATCGAAATGGGGTCAAAGGTCAAAGCACAGGAGCGAGATTTAGTCCACAGCCATTATCCTCATAACTTGACTAAAAATGCTTCTATCGTGACAAAACTTTAGTATGTTGTTTCGGAGGTACACTGAACCGGTTCTGTTGAATATCATCGAAATGGGGTCAAAGGTCAGGGCACAGGAGCGAGATTTATTCCACAGCCGCTATCCTCATAACTTGACTAAAAATGCTTCTATCGGGACAAAACTTTAGTATGTTGTTTCGGAGGTACACTGCACCGGTTCTGTTGAATATCTTCGAAATGGGGTCAAAGGTCAGGGCACAGGAGCGAGATTTAGTCCACAGCCATTATCCTCATAACTTGACTAAAAATGCTTCTATCGTGACAAAACTTTAGTATGTTGTTTCGGAGGTACACTGAACCGGTTCTGTTGAATATCATCGAAATGGGGTCAAAGGTCAGGGCACAGGAGCGAGATTTATTCCACAGCCATTATCCTCATAACTTGACTAAAAATGCTTCTATCGTGACAAAACTTTAGTATGTTGTTTCGGAGGTATACTGAACCGGTTCTGTTGAATATCATCGAAATGAGGTTAAAGGTCAGGGCACAGGAGCGAGATTTATTTCACAGCCATTTCCCTCATAACTTGACTAAAAATGCTTCTATTGCGACAAAACGTTAGCATGTTGTTCCTAGGGAATACTGAACCATGTCTGTTTAGTATCGGCGAAATGAGGTTAAAGGTCAGGACACAGAAGCGAGATTTATTTCACAGCCATTATCCTCATAACTTGACTAAAAATGCTTCTATCGTGACAAAACTTTAGTATGTTGTTTCGGAGGTACACTGAACCGGTTCTGTTGAATATCATCGAAATGGGGTCAAAGGTCAGGGCACAGGAGCGAGATTTATTCCACAGCCATTATCCTCATAACTTGACTAAAAATGCTTCTATCGTGACAAAACTTTAGTATGTTGTTTCGGAGGTACACTGCACCGGTTCTGTTGAATATCTTCGAAATGGGGTCAAAGGTCAGGGCACAGGAGCGAGATTTAGTCCACAGCCATTATCCTCATAACTTGACTAAAAATGCTTCTATCGTGACAAAACTTTAGTATGTTGTTTCGGAGGTACACTGAACCGGTTCTGTTGAATATCATCGAAATGGGGTCAAAGGTCAGGGCACAGGAGCGAGATTTATTCCACAGCCATTATCCTCATAACTTGACTAAAAATGCTTCTATCGTGACAAAACTTTAGTATGTTGTTTCGGAGGTACACTGCACCGGTTCTGTTGAATATCATCGAAATGGGGTCAAAGGTCAGGGCACAGGAGCGAGATTTAGTCCACAGCCATTTTCCTCATAACTTGACTAAAAATGCTTATATCGTGACAAAACTTTAGTATGTTGTTTCGCAAGTACACTGAATCGCTTCTGTTGAATATCATCGAAATGGGGTCAAAGGTCAGGACACAGGAGCGACATTTATTCCACAGCCATTATCCTCATAACTTGACTAAAAATGCTTCTATCGTGACAAAACTTTAGTATGTTGTTTCGGAGGTATACTGAACCGGTTCTGTTGAATATCATCGAAATGAGGTTAAAGGTCAGGGCACAGGAGCGAGATTTATTTCACAGCCATTTCCCTCATAACTTGACTAAAAATGCTTCTATTGCGACAAAACGTTAGCATGTTGTTCCTAGGGAATACTGAACCATGTCTGTTTAGTATCGGCGAAATGAGGTTAAAGGTCAGGACACAGAAGCGAGATTTATTTCACAGCCATTATCCTCATAACTTGACTAAAAATGCTTCTATCGTGACAAAACTTTAGTATGTTGTTTCGGAGGTACACTGAACCGGTTCTGTTGAATATCATCGAAATGGGGTCAAAGGTCAGGGCACAGGAGCGAGATTTATTCCACAGCCATTATCCTCATAACTTGACTAAAAATGCTTCTATCGTGACAAAACTTTAGTATGTTGTTTCGGAGGTACACTGCACCGGTTCTGTTGAATATCTTCGAAATGGGGTCAAAGGTCAGGGCACAGGAGCGAGATTTAGTCCACAGCCATTATCCTCATAACTTGACTAAAAATGCTTCTATCGTGACAAAACTTTAGTATGTTGTTTCGGAGGTACACTGAACCGGTTCTGTTGAATATCATCGAAATGGGGTCAAAGGTCAGGGCACAGGAGCGAGATTTATTCCACAGCCATTATCCTCATAACTTGACTAAAAATGCTTCTATCGTGACAAAACTTTAGTATGTTGTTTCGGAGGTACACTGCACCGGTTCTGTTGAATATCATCGAAATGGGGTCAAAGGTCAGGGCACAGGAGCGAGATTTAGTCCACAGCCATTTTCCTCATAACTTGACTAAAAATGCTTATATCGTGACAAAACTTTAGTATGTTGTTTCGCAAGTACACTGAATCGCTTCTGTTGAATATCATCGAAATGGGGTCAAAGGTCAGGACACAGGAGCGACATTTATTCCACAGCCATTATCCTCATAACTTGACTAAAAATGCTTCTATCGTGACAAAACTTTAGTATGTTGTTTCGGAGGTACACTGCACCGGTTCTGTTGAATATCATCGAAATGGGGTCAAAGGTCAGGGCACAGGAGCGAGATTTAGTCCACAGCCATTATCCTCATAACTTGACTAAAAATGCTTCTATCGTGACAACACTTTAGTATGTTGTTTCGGAGGTATACTGAACCGGTTCTGTTGAATATCATCGAAATGAGGTTAAAGGTCAGGGCACAGGAGCGAGATATATTTCACAGCCATTTCCCTCATAACTTGACTAAAAATGCTTCTATTGCGACAAAACGTTAGCATGTTGTTCCTGGGGAATACTGAACCATGTCTGTTTAGTATCGGCGAAATGAGGTTAAAGGTCAGGACACAGAAGCGAGATTTATTTCACAGCCATTATCCTCATAACTTGACTAAAAATGCTTCTATTGCGACAAAACGTTAGTATGTTGTTCCGAAAGTATACTGAAATAATTGTGTTAAATATAATTGAAATGAGGTTAAAGGTCGGGGCACAGAAGCGAGATTTATTTCATAGCCATTATCCTTATAACGTGACTAAAAATGCTTCTATCGTGACAAAACTTTAGTATGTTGTTTCGGAGGTACACTGCACCGGTTCTGATGAATATCATCGAAATGGGGTCAAAGGTCAGGGCACAGGAGCGAGATTTAGTCCACAGCCATTATCCTCATAACTTGAATAAAAATGCTTCTATCGTGAGAAAACTTTAGTATGTTGTTTCGGAGGTACACTGCACCGGTTCTGTTGAATATCATCGAAATGGGGTCAAAGGTCAGGGCACAGGAGGGAGATTTATTCCACAGCCATTATCCTCATAACTTGACTAAAAATGCTTCTATCGTGACAAAACTTTAGTATGTTGTTTCGGAGGTACACTGCACCGGTTCTGTTGAATATCATCGAAATGGGGTCAAAGGTCAGGGCACAGGAGGGAGATTTATTCCACAGCCATTATCCTCATAACTTGACTAAAAATGCTTCTATCGTGACAAAACTTTAGTATGTTGTTTCGGAGGTACACTGCACCGGTTCTGTTGAATATCATCGAAATGGGGTCAAAGGTCAAAGCACAGGAGCGAGATTTAGTCCACAGCCATTATCCTCATAACTTGACTAAAAATGCTTCTATCGTGACAAAACTTTAGTATGTTGTTTCGGAGGTACACTGCACCGGTTCTGTTGAATATCATCGAAATGGGGTCAAAGGTCAGGGCACAGGAGCGAGATTTATTCCACAGCCATTATCCTCATAACTTGACTAAAAATGCTTCTATCGTGACAAAACTTTAGTATGTTGTTTCGGAGGTACACTGCACCGGTTCTGTTGAATATCATCGAAATGGGGTCAAAGGTCAAAGCACAGGAGCGAGATTTAGTCCACAGCCATTATCCTCATAACTTGACTAAAAATGCTTCTATCGTGACAAAACTTTAGTATGTTGTTTCGGAGGTACACTGAACCGGTTCTGTTGAATATCATCGAAATGGGGTCAAAGGTCAGGGCACAGGAGCGAGATTTATTCCACAGCCGCTATCCTCATAACTTGACTAAAAATGCTTCTATCGGGACAAAACTTTAGTATGTTGTTTCGGAGGTACACTGCACCGGTTCTGTTGAATATCTTCGAAATGGGGTCAAAGGTCAGGGCACAGGAGCGAGATTTAGTCCACAGCCATTATCCTCATAACTTGACTAAAAATGCTTCTATCGTGACAAAACTTTAGTATGTTGTTTCGGAGGTACACTGAACCGGTTCTGTTGAATATCATCGAAATGGGGTCAAAGGTCAGGGCACAGGAGCGAGATTTATTCCACAGCCATTATCCTCATAACTTGACTAAAAATGCTTCTATCGTGACAAAACTTTAGTATGTTGTTTCGGAAGTACACTGAATCGCTTCTGTTGAATATCATCGAAATGGGGTCAAAGGTCAGGACACAGGAGCGAGATTTATTCCACAGCCATTATCCTCATAACTTGACTAAAAATGCTTCTATCGTGACAAAACTGTAGTATGTTGTTTCGGAGGTACACTGCACCGGTTCTGTTGAATATCATCGAAATGGGGTCAAAGGTCAGGGCACAGGAGCGAGATTTAGTCCACAGCCATTATCCTCATAACTTGACTAAAAATGCTTCTATCGTGACAAAACTTTAGTATGTTGTTTCGGAGGTATACTGAACCGGTTCTGTTGAATATCATCGAAATGGGGTCAAAGGTCAGGGCACAGGAGGGAGATTTATTCCACAGCCATTATCCTCATAACTTGACTAAAAATGCTTCTATCGTGACAAAACTTTAGTATGTTGTTTCGGAGGTACACTGCACCGGTTCTGTTGAATATCATCGAAATGGGGTCAAAGGTCAAAGCACAGGAGCGAGATTTAGTCCACAGCCATTATCCTCATAACTTGACTAAAAATGCTTCTATCGTGACAAAACTTTAGTATGTTGTTTCGGAGGTACACTGCACCGGTTCTGTTGAATATCATCGAAATGGGGTCAAAGGTCAGGGCACAGGAGGGAGATTTATTCCACAGCCATTATCCTCATAACTTGACTAAAAATGCTTCTATCGTGACAAAACTTTAGTATGTTGTTTCGGAGGTACACTGCACCGGTTCTGTTGAATATCATCGAAATGGGGTCAAAGGTCAAAGCACAGGAGCGAGATTTAGTCCACAGCCATTATCCTCATAACTTGACTAAAAATGCTTCTATCGTGACAAAACTTTAGTATGTTGTTTCGGAGGTACACTGAACCGGTTCTGTTGAATATCATCGAAATGGGGTCAAAGGTCAGGGCACAGGAGCGAGATTTATTCCACAGCCGCTATCCTCATAACTTGACTAAAAATGCTTCTATCGGGACAAAACTTTAGTATGTTGTTTCGGAGGTACACTGCACCGGTTCTGTTGAATATCTTCGAAATGGGGTCAAAGGTCAGGGCACAGGAGCGAGATTTAGTCCACAGCCATTATCCTCATAACTTGACTAAAAATGCTTCTATCGTGACAAAACTTTAGTATGTTGTTTCGGAGGTACACTGAACCGGTTCTGTTGAATATCATCGAAATGGGGTCAAAGGTCAGGGCACAGGAGCGAGATTTATTCCACAGCCATTATCCTCATAACTTGACTAAAAATGCTTCTATCGTGACAAAACTTTAGTATGTTGTTTCGGAAGTACACTGAATCGCTTCTGTTGAATATCATCGAAATGGGGTCAAAGGTCAGGACACAGGAGCGAGATTTATTCCACAGCCATTATCCTCATAACTTGACTAAAAATGCTTCTATCGTGACAAAACTTTAGTATGTTGTTTCGGAGGTACACTGCACCGGTTCTGTTGAATATCATCGAAATGGGGTCAAAGGTCAGGGCACAGGAGCGAGATTTAGTCCACAGCCATTATCCTCATAACTTGACTAAAAATGCTTCTATCGTGACAAAACTTTAGTATGTTGTTTCGGAGGTATACTGAACCGGTTCTGTTGAATATCATCGAAATGAGGTTAAAGGTCAGGGCACAGGAGCGAGATTTATTTCACAGCCATTTCCCTCATAACTTGACTAAAAATGCTTCTATTGCGACAAAACGTTAGCATGTTGTTCCTAGGGAATACTGAACCATGTCTGTTTAGTATCGGCGAAATGAGGTTAAAGGTCAGGACACAGAAGCGAGATTTATTTCACAGCCATTATCCTCATAACTTGACTAAAAATGCTTCTATCGTGACAAAACTTTAGTATGTTGTTTCGGAGGTACACTGAACCGGTTCTGTTGAATATCATCGAAATGGGGTCAAAGGTCAGGGCACAGGAGCGAGATTTATTCCACAGCCATTATCCTCATAACTTGACTAAAAATGCTTCTATCGTGACAAAACTTTAGTATGTTGTTTCGGAGGTACACTGCACCGGTTCTGTTGAATATCTTCGAAATGGGGTCAAAGGTCAGGGCACAGGAGCGAGATTTAGTCCACAGCCATTATCCTCATAACTTGACTAAAAATGCTTCTATCGTGACAAAACTTTAGTATGTTGTTTCGGAGGTACACTGAACCGGTTCTGTTGAATATCATCGAAATGGGGTCAAAGGTCAGGGCACAGGAGCGAGATTTATTCCACAGCCATTATCCTCATAACTTGACTAAAAATGCTTCTATCGTGACAAAACTTTAGTATGTTGTTTCGGAGGTACACTGCACCGGTTCTGTTGAATATCATCGAAATGGGGTCAAAGGTCAGGGCACAGGAGCGAGATTTAGTCCACAGCCATTTTCCTCATAACTTGACTAAAAATGCTCATATCGTGACAAAACTTTAGTATGTTGTTTCGCAAGTACACTGAATCGCTTCTGTTGAATATCATCGAAATGGGGTCAAAGGTCAGGACACAGGAGCGACATTTATTCCACAGCCATTATCCTCATAACTTGACTAAAAATGCTTCTATCGTGACAAAACTTTAGTATGTTGTTTCGGAGGTACACTGCACCGGTTCTGTTGAATATCATCGAAATGGGGTCAAAGGTCAGGGCACAGGAGCGAGATTTAGTCCACAGCCATTATCCTCATAACTTGACTAAAAATGCTTCTATCGTGACAAAACTTTAGTATGTTGTTTCGGAGGTGTACTGAACTGGTTCTGTTGAATATCATCGAAATGAGGTTAAAGGTCAGGGCACAGGAGCGAGATATATTTCACAGCCATTTCCCTCATAACTTGACTAAAAATGCTTCTATTGCGACAAAACGTTAGCATGTTGTTCCTGGGGAATACTGAACCATGTCTGTTTAGTATCGGCGAAATGAGGTTAAAGGTCAGGACACAGAAGCGAGATTTATTTCACAGCCATTATCCTCATAACTTGACTAAAAATGCTTCTATTGCGACAAAACGTTAGTATGTTGTTCCGAAAGTATACTGAAATAATTGTGTTAAATATAATTGAAATGAGGTTAAAGGTCGGGGCACAGAAGCGAGATTTATTTCATAGCCATTATCCTTATAACGTGACTAAAAATGCTTCTATCGTGACAAAACTTTAGTATGTTGTTTCGGAGGTACACTGCACCGGTTCTGATGAATATCATCGAAATGGGGTCAAAGGTCAGGGCACAGTAGCGAGATTTAGTCCACAGCCATTATCCTCATAACTTGAATAAAAATGCTTCTATCGTGACAAAACTTTAGTATGTTGTTTCGGAGGTACACTGCACCGGTTCTGTTGAACATCATCGAAATGGGGTCAAAGGTCAGGGCACAGGAGGGAGATTTATTCCACAGCCATTATCCTCATAACTTGACTAAAAATGCTTCTATCGTGACAAAACTTTAGTATGTTGTTTCGGAGGTACACTGCACCGGTTCTGTTGAATATCATCGAAATGGGGTCAAAGGTCAGGGCACAGGAGGGAGATTTATTCCACAGCCATTATCCTCATAACTTGACTAAAAATGCTTCTATCGTGACAAAACTTTAGTATGTTGTTTCGGAGGTACACTGCACCGGTTCTGTTGAATATCATCGAAATGGGGTCAAAGGTCAAAGCACAGGAGCGAGATTTAGTCCACACCCATTATCCTCATAACTTGACTAAAAATGCTTCTATCGTGACAAAACTTTAGTATGTTGTTTCGGAGGTACACTGCACCGGTTCTGTTGAATATCATCGAAATGGGGTCAAAGGTCAGGGCACAGGAGGGAGATTTATTCCACAGCCATTATCCTCATAACTTGACTAAAAATGCTTCTATCGTGACAAAACTTTAGTATGTTGTTTCGGAGGTACACTGCACCGGTTCTGTTGAATATCATCGAAATGGGGTCAAAGGTCAAAGCACAGGAGCGAGATTTAGTCCACAGCCATTATCCTCATAACTTGACTAAAAATGCTTCTATCGTGACAAAACTTTAGTATGTTGTTTCGGAGGTACACTGAACCGGTTCTGTTGAATATCATCGAAATGGGGTCAAAGGTCAGGGCACAGGAGCGAGATTTATTCCACAGCCGCTATCCTCATAACTTGACTAAAAATGCTTCTATCGGGACAAAACTTTAGTATGTTGTTTCGGAGGTACACTGCACCGGTTCTGTTGAATATCTTCGAAATGGGGTCAAAGGTCAGGGCACAGGAGCGAGATTTAGTCCACAGCCATTATCCTCATAACTTGACTAAAAATGCTTCTATCGTGACAAAACTTTAGTATGTTCTTTCGGAGGTACACTGAACCGGTTCTGTTGAATATCATCGAAATGGGGTCAAAGGTCAGGGCACAGGAGCGAGATTTATTCCACAGCCATTATCCTCATAACTTGACTAAAAATGCTTCTATCGTGACAAAACTTTAGTATGTTGTTTCGGAAGTACACTGAATCGCTTCTGTTGAATATCATCGAAATGGGGTCAAAGGTCAGGACACAGGAGCGAGATTTATTCCACAGCCATTATCCTCATAACTTGACTAAAAATGCTTCTATCGTGACAAAACTTTAGTATGTTGTTTCGGAGGTACACTGCACCGGTTCTGTTGAATATCATCGAAATGGGGTCAAAGGTCAGGGCACAGGAGCGAGATTTAGTCCACAGCCATTATCCTCATAACTTGACTAAAAATGCTTCTATCGTGACAAAACTTTAGTATGTTGTTTCGGAGGTATACTGAACCGGTTCTGTTGAATATCATCGAAATGAGGTTAAAGGTCAGGGCACAGGAGCGAGATTTATTTCACAGCCATTTCCCTCATAACTTGACTAAAAATGCTTCTATTGCGACAAAACGTTAGCATGTTGTTCCTAGGGAATACTGAACCATGTCTGTTTAGTATCGGCGAAATGAGGTTAAAGGTCAGGACACAGAAGCGAGATTTATTTCACAGCCATTATCCTCATAACTTGACTAAAAATGCTTCTATCGTGACAAAACTTTAGTATGTTGTTTCGGAGGTACACTGAACCGGTTCTGTTGAATATCATGGAAATGGGGTCAAAGGTCAGGGCACAGGAGCGAGATTTATTCCACAGCCATTATCCTCATAACTTGACTAAAAATGCTTCTATCGTGACAAAACTTTAGTATGTTGTTTCGGAGGTACACTGCACCGGTTCTGTTGAATATCTTCGAAATGGGGTCAAAGGTCAGGGCACAGGAGCGAGATTTAGTCCACAGCCATTATCCTCATAACTTGACTAAAAATGCTTCTATCGTGACAAAACTTTAGTATGTTGTTTCGGAGGTACACTGAACCGGTTCTGTTGAATATCATCGAAATGGGGTCAAAGGTCAGGGCACAGGAGCGAGATTTATTCCACAGCCATTATCCTCATAACTTGACTAAAAATGCTTCTATCGTGACAAAACTTTAGTATGTTGTTTCGGAGGTACACTGCACCGGTTCTGTTGAATATCATCGAAATGGGGTCAAAGGTCAGGGCACAGGAGCGAGATTTAGTCCACAGCCATTTTCCTCATAACTTGACTAAAAATGCTTATATCGTGACAAAACTTTAGTATGTTGTTTCGCAAGTACACTGAATCGCTTCTGTTGAATATCATCGAAATGGGGTCAAAGGTCAGGACACAGGAGCGAGATTTATTCCACAGCCATTATCCTCATAACTTGACTAAAAATGCTTCTATCGTGACAAAACTTTAGTATGTTGTTTCGGAGGTTCACTGCACCGGTTCTGTTGAATATCATCGAAATGGGGTCAAAGGTCAGGGCACAGGAGCGAGATTTAGTCCACAGCCATTATCCTCATAACTTGACTAAAAATGCTTCTATCGTGACAAAACTTTAGTATGTTGTTTCGGAGGTATACTGAACCGGTTCTGTTGAATATCATCGAAATGAGGTTAAAGGTCAGGGCACAGGAGCGAGATTTATTTCACAGCCATTTCCCTCATAACTTGACTAAAAATGCTTCTATTGCGACAAAACGTTAGCATGTTGTTCCTGGGGAATACTGAACCATGTCTGTTTAGTATCGGCGAAATGAGGTTAAAGGTCAGGACACAGAAGCGAGATTTATTTCACAGCCATTATCCTCATAACTTGACTAAAAATGCTTCTATTGCGAGAAAACTTTAGTATGTTGTTCCGGAAGTGTACTGAAATAATTCTGTTAAATATAATTGAAATGGGGTCAAAGGTCAGGGCACAGGAGCGAGATTTATTTCACAGCCATTATTCTCATAACTTGATTAAAAATGCTTCTATTGCGACAAAACTTTAGCATGTTGTTCCTGGGGTCTACTGAACCAATTCTGTTTAGTATCGGCGAAATGAGGTTAAAGGTCAGGGCACAGGAGCGAGATTTATTTCACATCCACTATCCTTATAACTTGACTAAAAATGCTTCTATTGCGACAAAACTTTAGTATTTTGTTCCTTGGGTATACTGAACCAATTCTGTTTAGTATCGGCGAAATGAGGTTAAAGGTCGGGGCACAGAAGCGAGATTTAGTCCACAGCCATTATCCTCATAACTTGACTAAAAATGCTTCTATCGTGACAAAACTTTAGTATGTTGTTTCGGAGGTACACTGAACCGGTTCTGTTGAATATCATCGAAATGAGGTTAAAGGTCAGGGCACAGGAGCGAGATTTATTTCACAGCCATTTCCCTCATAACTTGACTAAAAATGCTTCTATTGCGACAAAACGTTAGTATGTTGTTCCGGAGGTGTACTGAACTAATTCTGTTAAATTTAATAGAAATGGGGTCAAAGGTCAGGTCAAAGGAGCGAGATTTATTTCATAGCCATTATCCTTATAACTTGACTAAAAATGCTTCTATCGTGACAAAACTTTAGTATGTTGTTTCGGAGGTACACTGCACCGGTTCTGTTGAATATCATCGAAATGGGGTCAAAGGTCAGGGCACAGGAGCGAGATTTAGTCCACAGCCATTATCCTCATAACTTGACTAAAAATGCTTCTATCGTGACAAAACTTTAGTAAGTTGTTTCGGAGGTACACTGCACCGGTTCTGTTGAATATCATCGAAATGGGGTCAAAGGTCAGGGCACAGGAGCGAGATTTAGTCCACAGCCATTATCCTCATAACTTGACTAAAAATGCATCTATCGTGACAAAACTTTAGTATGTTGTTTCGGAGGTACACTGCACCGGTTCTGTTGAATATCATCGAAATGGGGTCAAAGGTCAGGGCACAGGAGCGAGATTTAGTCCACAGCCATTATCCTCATAACTTGACTAAAAATGCTTCTATCGTGACAAAACTTTAGTATGTTGTTTCGGAGGTACACTGAACCGGTTCTGTTGAATATCATCGAAATGAGGTTAAAGGTCAGGGCACAGGAGCGAGATTTATTTCACAGCCATTTCCTTCATAACTTGACTAAAAATGCTTCTATTGCGACAAAACGTTAGTATGTTGTTCCGGAGGTGTACTGAACTAATTCTGTTAAATATAATAGAAATGGGGTCAAAGGTCAGGTCAAAGGAGCGAGATTTATTCCTCATTGATTATCCTCATAGCTTGACTAAAAGTGCTTCTATTGCGACAAAACTTTAGTATGTTGTTCCTGGTGTATTCAGAACCAATTCTGTTTAGTATCGGCGAAATGAGGTTAAAGGTCAGGGCACTGGAGCGAGATTTATTTCACAGTCATTATCCTCATAACTTGACTAAAAATGCTTCTATTGCGACAAAACTTTAGTATGTTGTTTCTGTGGTATTCAGAACCAATTCTGTTTAGTATCGGCGAAATGAGGTTAAAGGTTTAGGCACAGGAGCGAGATTTATTTCACAGCCATTATCCTCATAACTTGACTAAAAATGCTTCTATTGCGACAAAACTTTAGTATGTTGTTCCTTGGGTATACTGAACCAATTCTGTTTAGTAGCGGCGAAATGAGGTTAAAGGTCAGGGCACAGTAGCGATATTTATTTCACAGCGATAAATCTTATAATTTGACTAAAAATGCTTCTATTGCGACAAAACTTTAGTATGTTGTTCCGGAGGTGTACTGAACTAATTCTGTTAAATATAATAGAAATGGGGTCAAAGGTCAGGTCAAAGGAGCGAGATTTATTTCTCATTGATTATCCTCATAGCTTGACTAAAAGTGCTTCTATTGCGACAAAACTTTAGTATGTTGTTCCTGGGGTATTCAGAACCAATTCTGTTTAGTATCGGCGAAATGAGGTTAAAGGTCAGGGCACTGGAGCGAGATTTATTTCACAGTCATTATCCTCATAACTTGACTAAAAATGCTTCTATTGCGACAAAACTTTAGTATGTTGTTTCTGGGGTATTCAGAACCAATTCTGTTTAGTATCGGCGAAATGAGGTTAAAGGTTTAGGCACAGGAGCGAGATTTATTTCACAGCCATTATAATAATAACTTGACTAAAAGTGCTTCTATTGCGTCAAAACTTTAGTATGTTGTTCCTGGGGTATACTGAACCAATTCTGTTTAGTATCGGCGAAATGAGGTTAAAGGTCACGGCACAGGACCGAGATATCTTTCACAGCCATTATCCTCATAACTTGACTAAAAATGCTTCTATTGCGACAAAACGTTAGTATGTTGTTCCGAAAGTATACTGAAATAATTGTGTTAAATATAATTGAAATGGGGTCAAAGGTCAGGGCACAGGAGCGAGATTTATTCCACAGTCATTATCCTCATAACTTGACTAAAAATGCTTTAATCGTGACAAAACTTTAGTAAGTTGTTTCGGAGGTACACTGCACCGGTTCTGTTGAATATCATCGAAATGGGGTCAAAGGTCAGGGCACAGGAGCGAGATTTATTTTACAGCCATTATCCTCATAACTTGACTAAAAATGCTTCTATTGCGACAAAACGTTAGTATGTTGTTCCGAAAGTATACTGAAATAATTGTGTTAAATATAATTGAAATGAGGTTAAAGGTCGGGGCACAGAAGCGAGATTTATTTCATAGCCATTATCCTTATAACGTGACTAAAAATGCTTCTATCGTGACAAAACTTTAGTATGTTGTTTCGGAGGTACACTGCACCGGTTCTGATGAATATCATCGAAATGGGGTCAAAGGTCAGGGCACAGGAGCGAGATTTAGTCCACAGCCATTATCCTCATAACTTGAATAAAAATGCTTCTATCGTGACAAAACTTTAGTATGTTGTTTCGGAGGTACACTGCACCGGTTCTGTTGAATATCATCGAAATGGGGTCAAAGGTCAGGGCACAGGAGGGAGATTTATTCCACAGCCATTATCCTCATAACTTGACTAAAAATGCTTCTATCGTGACAAAACTTTAGTATGTTGTTTCGGAGGTACACTGCACCGGTTCTGTTGAATATCTTCGAAATGGGGTCAAAGGTCAAAGCACAGGAGCGAGATTTAGTCCACAGCCATTATCCTCATAACTTGACTAAAAATGCTTCTATCGTGACAAAACTTTAGTATGTTGTTTCGGAGGTACACTGCACCGGTTCTGTTGAATATCATCGAAATGGGGTCAAAGGTCAGGGCACAGGAGGGAGATTTATTCCACAGCCATTATCCTCATAACTTGACTAAAAATGCTTCTATCGTGACAAAACTTTAGTATGTTGTTTCGGAGGTACACTGCACCGGTTCTGTTGAATATCATCGAAATGGGGTCAAAGGTCAGGGCACAGGAGGGAGAATTATTCCACAGCCATTATCCTCATAACTTGACTAAAAATGCTTCTATCGTGACAAAACTTTAGTATGTTGTTTCGGAGGTACACTGCACCGGTTCTGTTGAATATCTTCGAAATGGGGTCAAAGGTCAAAGCACAGGAGCGAGATTTAGTCCACAGCCATTATCCTCATAACTTGACTAAAAATGCTTCTATCGTGACAAAACTTTAGTATGTTGTTTCGGAGGTACACTGCACCGGTTCTGTTGAATATCATCGAAATGGGGTCAAAGGTCAGGGCACAGGAGGGAGATTTATTCCACAGCCATTATCCTCATAACTTGACTAAAAATGCTTCTATCGTGACAAAACTTTAGTATGTTGTTTCGGAGGTACACTGCACCGGTTCTGTTGAATATCATCGAAATGGGGTCAAAGGTCAAAGCACAGGAGCGAGATTTAGTCCACAGCCATTATCCTCATAACTTGACTAAAAATGCTTCTATCGTGACAAAACTTTAGTATGTTGTTTCGGAGGTACACTGAACCTGTTCTGTTGAATATCATCGAAATGGGGTCAAAGGTCAGGGCACAGGAGCGAGATTTATTCCACAGCCGCTATCCTCATAACTTGACTAAAAATGCTTCTATCGGGACAAAACTTTAGTATGCTGTTTCGGAGGTACACTGCACCGGTTCTGTTGAATATCTTCGAAATGGGGTCAAAGGTCAGGGCACAGGAGCGAGATTTAGTCCACAGCCATTATCCTCATAACTTGACTAAAAATGCTTCTATCGTGACAAAACTTTAGTATGTTGTTTCGGAGGTACACTGAACCGGTTCTGTTGAATATCATCGAAATGGGGTCAAAGGTCAGGGCACAGGAGCGAGATTTATTCCACAGCCATTATCCTCATAACTTGACTAAAAATGCTTCTATCGTGACAAAACTTTAGTATGTTGTTTTGGAAGTACACTGAATCGCTTCTGTTGAATATCATCGAAATGGGGTCAAAGGTCAGGACACAGGAGCGAGATTTATTCCACAGCCATTATCCTCATAACTTGACTAAAAATGCTTCTATCGTGACAAAACTTTAGTATGTTGTTTCGGAGGTACACTGCACCGGTTCTGTTGAATATCATCGAAATGGGGTCAAAGGTCAGGGCACAGGAGTGAGATTTAGTCCACAGCCATTATCCTCATAACTTGACTAAAAATGCTTCTATCGTGACAAAACTTTAGTATGTTGTTTCGGAGGTATACTGAACCGGTTCTGTTGAATATCATCGAAATGAGGTTAAAGGTCAGGGCACAGGAGCGAGATTTATTTCACAGCCATTTCCCTCATAACTTGACTAAAAATGATTCTATTGCGACAAAACGTTAGCATGTTGTTCCTAGGGAATACTGAACCATGTCTGTTTAGTATCGGCGAAATGAGGTTAAAGGTCAGGACACAGAAGCGAGATTTATTTCACAGCCATTATCCTCATAACTTGACTAAAAATGCTTCTATCGTGACAAAACTTTAGTATGTTGTTTCGGAGGTACACTGAACCGCTTCTGTTGAATATCATCGAAATGGGGTCAAAGGTCAGGGCACAGGAGCGAGATTTATTCCACAGCCATTATCCTCATAACTTGACTAAAAATGCTTCTATCGTGACAAAACTTTAGTATGTTGTTTCGAAAGTTACACTGCACCGGTTCTGTTGAATATCTTCGAAATGGGGTCAAAGGTCAGGGCACAGGAGCGAGATTTAGTCCACAGCCATTATCCTCATAACTTGACTAAAAATGCTTCTATCGTGACAAAACTTTAGTATGTTGTTTCGGAGGTACACTGAACCGGTTCTGTTGAATATCATCGAAATGGGGTCAAAGGTCAGGGCACAGGAGCGAGATTTATTCCACAGCCATTATCCTCATAACTTGACTAAAAATGCTTCTATCGTGACAAAACTTTAGTATGTTGTTTCGGAGGTACACTGCACCGGTTCTGTTGAATATCATCGAAATGGGGTCAAAGGTCAGGGCACAGGAGCGAGATTTAGTCCACAGCCATTTTCCTCATAACTTGACTAAAAATACTTATATCGTGACAAAACTTTAGTATGTTGTTTCGCAAGTACACTGAATCGCTTCTGTTGAATATCATCGAAATGGGGTCAAAGGTCAGGACACAGGAGCGAGATTTATTCCACAGCCATTATCCTCATAACTTGACTAAAAATGCTTCTATCGTGACAAAACTTTAGTATGTTGTTTCGGAGGTACACTGCACCGGTTCTGTTGAATATCATCGAAATGGGGTCAAAGGTCAGGGCACAGGAGCGAGATTTAGTCCACAGCCATTATCCTCATAACTTGACTAAAAATGCTTCTATCGTGACAAAACTTTAGTATGTTGTTTCGGAGGTATACTGAACCGGTTCTGTTGAATATCATCGAAATGAGGTTAAAGGTCAGGGCACAGGAGCGAGATTTATTTCACAGCCATTTCCCTCATAACTTGACTAAAAATGCTTCTATTGCGACAAAACGTTAGCATGTTGTTCCTGGGGAATACTGAACCATGTCTGTTTAGTATCGGCGAAATGAGGTTAAAGGTCAGGACACAGAAGCGAGATTTATTTCACAGCCATTATCCTCATAACTTGACTAAAAATGCTTCTATTGCGAGAAAACTTTAGTATGTTGTTCCGGAAGTGTACTGAAATAATTCTGTTAAATATAATTGAAATGGGGTCAAAGGTCAGGGCACAGGAGCGAGATTTATTTCACAGCCATTATTCTCATAACTTGATTAAAAATGCTTCTATTGCGACAAAACTTTAGCATGTTGTTCCTGGGGTCTACTGAACCAATTCTGTTTAGTATCGGCGAAATGAGGTTAAAGGTCAGGGCACAGGAGCGAGATTTATTTCACATCCACTATCCTTATAACTTGACTAAAAATGCTTCTATTGCGACAAAACTTTAGTATTTTGTTCCTTGGGTATACTGAACCAATTCTGTTTAGTATCGGCGAAATGAGGTTAAAGGTCGGGGCACAGAAGCGAGATTTAGTCCACAGCCATTATCCTCATAACTTGACTAAAAATGCTTCTATCGTGACAAAACTTTAGTATGTTGTTTCGGAGGTACACTGAACCGGTTCTGTTGAATATCATCGAAATGAGGTTAAAGGTCAGGGCACAGGAGCGAGATTTATTTCAAAGCCATTTCCCTCATAACTTGACTAAAAATGCTTCTATTGCGACAAAACGTTAGTATGTTGTTCCGGAGGTGTACTGAACTAATTCTGTTAAATATAATAGAAATGGGGTCAAAGGTCAGGTCAAAGGAGCGAGATTTATTTCATAGCCATTATCCTTATAACTTGACTAAAAATGCTTCTATCGTGACAAAACTTTAGTGTGTTGTTTCGGAGGTACACTGCACCGGTTCTGTTGAATATCATCGAAATGGGGTCAAAGGTCAGGGCACAGGAGCGAGATTTAGTCCACAGCCATTATCCTCATAACTTGACTAAAAATGCTTCTATCGTGACAAAACTTTAGTAAGTTGTTTCAGAGGTACACTGCACCGGTTCTGTTGAATATCATCGAAATGGGGTCAAAGGTCAGGGCACAGGAGCGAGATTTAGTCCACAGCCATTATCCTCATAACTTGACTAAAAATGCATCTATCGTGACAAAACTTTAGTATGTTGTTTCGGAGGTACACTGCACCGGTTCTGTTGAATATCATCGAAATGGGGTCAAAGGTCAGGGCACAGGAGCGAGATTTAGTCCACAGCCATTATCCTCATAACTTGACTAAAAATGCTTCTATCGTGACAAAACTTTAGTATGTTGTTTCGGAGGTACACTGAACCGGTTCTGTTGAATATCATCGAAATGAGGTTAAAGGTCAGGGCACAGGAGCGAGATTTATTTCACAGCCATTTCCTTCATAACTTGACTAAAAATGCTTCTATTGCGACAAAAAGTTAGTATGTTGTTCCGGAGGTGTACTGAACTAATTCTGTTAAATATAATAGAAATGGGGTCAAAGGTCAGGTCAAAGGAGCGAGATTTATTCCTCATTGATTATCCTCATAGCTTGACTAAAAGTGCTTCTATTGCGACAAAACTTTAGTATGTTGTTCCTGGGGTATTCAGAACCAATTCTGTTTAGTATCGGCGAAATGAGGTTAAAGGTCAGGGCACTGGAGCGAGATTTATTTCACAGCCATTATCCTCATAACTTGACTAAAAATGCTTCTATTGCGACAAAACTTTAGTATGTTGTTCCTTGGGTATACTGAACCAATTCTGTTTAGTAGCGGCGAAATGAGGTTAAAGGTCAGGGCACAGTAGCGATATTTATTTCACGGCGATAAATCTTATAATTTGACTAAAAATGCTTCTATTGCGACAAAACTTTAGTATGTTGTTCCGGAGGTGTACTGAACTAATTCTGTTAAATATAATAGAAATGGGGTCAAAGGTCAGGTCAAAGGAGCGAGATTTATTCCTCATTGATTATCCTCATAGCTTGACTAAAAGTGCTTCTATTGCGACAAAACTTTAGTATGTTGTTCCTGGGGTATTCAGAACCAATTCTGTTTAGTATCGGCGAAATGAGGTTAAAGGTCAGGGCACTGGAGCGAGATTTATTTCACAGTCATTATCCTCATAACTTGACTAAAAATGCTTCTATTGCGACAAAACTTTAGTATGTTGTTTCTGGGGTATTCAGAACCAATTCTGTTTAGTATCGGCGAAATGAGGTTAAAGGTTTAGGCACAGGAGCGAGATTTATTTCACAGCCATTATAATCATAACTTGACTAAAAGTGCTTCTATTGCGTCAAAACTTTAGTATGTTGTTCCTGGGGTATACTGAACCAATTCTGTTTAGTATCGGCGAAATGAGGTTAAAGGTCAGGGCACAGGAGCGAGATTTATTTCACAGCCATTATCCTCATACCTTGACTAAAAATGCTTCTATTGCGACAAAACTTTAGTATGTTGTTCCTTGGGTATACTGAACCAATTCTGTTTAGGATCGGCGAAATGAGGTTAAAGGTCGGGGCACAGAAGCGAGATTTATTTCATAGCCATTATCCTCATAACTTGACTAAAAATGCTTCTATCGTGACAAAACTTTAGTATGTTGTTTCGGAGGTACACTGAACCGGTTCTGTTGAATATCATCGAAATGGGGTCAAAGGTCAGAGCACAGGAGCGAGATTTATTACACAGCCATTATCCTCATAACTTGACTAAAAATGCTTCTATCGTGACAAAACTTTAGTATGTTGTTTCGGAGGTACACTGAACCGGTTCTGTTGAATATCATGGAAATGGGGTCAAAGGTCAGAGCACAGGAGCGAGATTTATTACACAGCCATTATCCTCATAACTTGACTAAAAATGCTTCTATCGTGACAAAACTTTAGTATGTTGTTTCGGAGGTACACTGAACCGGTTCTGTTGAATATCATCGAAATGGGGTCAAAGGTCAGAGCACAGGAGCGAGATTTATTACACAGCCATTATCCTCATAACTTGACTAAAAATGCTTCTATCGTGACAAAACTTTAGTATGTTGTTTCGGAGGTACACTGCACCGGTTCTGTTGAATATCATCGAAATGGGGTCAAAGGTCAGGGCACAGGAGCGAGATTTAATCCACAGCCATTATCCTCATAACTTGACTAAAAATGCTTCTATCGTGACAAAACTTTAGTATGTTGTTTCGGAGGTACACTGAACCGGTTCTGTTGAATATCATCGAAATGGGGTCAAAGGTCAGAGCACAGGAGCGAGATTTATTACACAGCCATTATCCTCATAACTTGACTAAAAATGCTTCTATCGTGACAAAACTTTAGTATGTTGTTTCGGAGGTACACTGAACCGGTTCTGTTGAATATCATCGAAATGGGGTCAAAGGTCAGAGCACAGGAGCGAGATTTATTACACAGCCATTATCCTCATAACTTGACTAAAAATGCTTCTATCGTGACAAAACTTTAGTATGTTGTTTCGGAGGTACACTGCACCGGTTCTGTTGAATATCATCGAAATGGGGTCAAAGGTCAGGGCACAGGAGCGAGATTTAATCCACAGCCGTTATCCTCATAACTTGACTAAAAATGCTTCTATCGTGACAAAACTTTAGTATGTTGTTTCGGAGGTACACTGAACCGGTTCTGTTGAATATCATCGAAATGAGGTTAAAGGTCAGGGCACAGGAGCGAGATTTCTTTCACAGCCATTTCCCTCATAACTTGACTAAAATGCTTCTATTGCGACAAAACTTTAGTATGTTGTTCCTGGGGTATTCAGAACCAATTCTGTTTAGTATCGGCGAAATGAGGTTAAAGGTCAGGGCACTGGAGCGAGATTTATTTCACAGTCTTTATGCTCATAACTTGACTAAAGATGCTTCTATTGCGACAAAACTTTGGTATGTTGTTCCTGGGGTATTCTAAACTAATTCTGTGTAGTATCGATGAAATGAGGTTAAAGGTCAGCGCACAGGAGCGAGATTTATTGCACAGCCATTATTTTCATAACTTGACTAAAAATGCTTCTATTGCGACAAAACTTTAGTATGTTGTTCCTATGGTATACTGAACCAATTCTGTTTAGTATCGCCAAAATGAGGTTAAAGGTCAGATCACAGAAGCGAGATTTATTTTACAGCCATTATCCTCATAACTTGACTAAAAATGCTTCTATTGCGACAAAACTTTAGTATGTTGTTCCTGGGGTATACTGAACTAATTCTGTTTAGTATCGGCGAAATGAGGTTAAAGGTCAGATCACAGAAGCGAGATTTATTTCACAGCCATTATCCTCATAACTTGACTAAAAATGCTTCTATTGCGACAAAACTTTAGTATGTTGTTCCTGGGGTATACTGAACTAATTCTGTTTAGTATCGGCGAAATGAGGTTAAAGGACAGATCAAAGAAGCGAGATTTATTTTACAGCCATTATCCTCATAACTTGACTAAAAATGCTTCTATCGTGACAAAACTTTAGTATGTTGTTTCGGAGGTATACTGAACCGGTTCTGTTGAATATCATCGAAATGAGGTTAAAGGTCAGGGCACAGGAGCGAGATTTATTTCACAGCCATTTCCCTCATAACTTGACTAGAAATGCTTCTATTGCGACAAAACGTTAGCATGTTGTTCCTTGGGTCTACTGAACCAATTCTGTTTAGTATCGGCGAAATGAGGTTAAAGGTCAGGGCACAGGAGCGAGATTTATTCCACAGCCATTATCCTCATAACTTGACTAAAAATGCTTCTATCGTGACAAAACTTTAGTATGTTGTTTCGGAGGTACACTGAACCGGTTCTGTTGAATATCATCGAAATGAGGTTAAAGGTCAGGGCACAGGAGCGAGATTTATTTCACAGCCATTTCCCTCATAACTTGACTAAAAATGCTTCTATTGCGACAAAACGTTAGTATGTTGTTCCGGAGGTGTACTGAAATAATTCTGTTAAATATAATAGAAATGGGGTCAAAGGTCAGGTCAAAGGAGCGAGATTTATTCCTCATTGATTATCCTCATAGCTTGACTAAAAGTGCTTCTATTGCGACAAAACTTTAGTATGTTGTTCCTGGGGTATTCAGAACCAATTCTGTTTAGTATCGGCGAAATGAGGTTAAAGGTCAGGGCACTGGAGCGAGATTTATTTCACAGTCATTATCCTCATTACTTGACTAAAAATGCTTCTATTGCGACAAAACTTTAGTATGTTGTTTCTGGGGTATTCAGAACCAATTCTGTTTAGTATCGGCGAAATGAGGTTAAAGGTTTAGGCACAGGAGCGAGATTTATTTCACAGCCATTATAATCATAACTTGACTAAAAGTGCTTCTATTGCGTCAAAACTTTAGTATGTTGTTCCTGGGGTATACTGAACCAATTCTGTTTAGTATCGGCGAAATGAGGTTAAAGGTCAGGGCACAGGAGCGAGATTTATTTCACAGCCATTATCTTCATAACTTGACTAAAAATGCTTCTATTGCGACAAAACTTTAGTATGTTGTTCCTTGGGTATACTGAACCAATTCTGTTTAGTAGCGGCGAAATGAGGTTAAAGGTCAGGGCACAGTAGCGAGATTTATTTCACAGCAATAAATCTTATAATTTGACTAAAAATGCTTCTATTGCGACAAAACTTTAGTATGTTGTTCCGGAGTTGTACTGAACTAATTCTGTTAAATATAATAGAAATGGGGTCAAAGGTCAGGTCACAGGAGCGAGATTTATTCCACAGTGATTATCCTCTTAGCTTGACTAAAAGTGCTTCTATTTCGACAAAACTTTAGTATGTTGTTCCTGGGGTATACTGAACCAATTCTGTTTAGTATCGGCAAAATGAGGTTAAAGGTCAGGGCAGAGGAGCGAGATTTATTTCACAGCAATAAATCTTATAATTTGACTAAAAATGCTTCTATTGCGACAAAACTTTAGTATGTTGTTCCTGGGGTATACTGAACCAATTCTGTTTAGTATCGGCAAAATGAGGTTAAAGGTCAGGGCAGAGGAGCGAGATTTATTTCACAGCAATAAATCTTATAATTTCACTAAAAGTGCTTCTATTTCGACAAAACTTTAGTATGTTGTTCCTGGGGTATACTGAACCAATTCTGTTTAGTATCGGCAAAATGAGGTTAAAGGTCAGGGCAGAGGAGCGAGATTTATTTCACAGCAATAAATCTTATAATTTGACTAAAAGTGCTTCTATTGCGTCAAAACTTTAGTATGTTGTTCCTGGGGTATACTGAACCAATTCTGTTTAGTATCGGCGAAATGAGGTTAAAGGTCAGGGCACAGGAGCGAGATTTATTTCACAGCCATTATCTTCATAACTTGACTAAAAATGCTTCTATTGCGACAAAACTTTAGTATGTTGTTCCTGGGGTATACTGAACCAATTCTGTTTAGTAGCGGCGAAATGAGGTTAAAGGTCAGGGCACAGTAGCGAGATTTATTTCACAGCAATAAATCTTATAATTTGACTAAAAATGCTTCTATTGCGACAAAACTTTAGTATGTTGTTCCGGAGTTGTACTGAACTAATTCTGTTAAATATAATAGAAATGGGGTCAAAGGTCAGGTCACAGGAGCGAGATTTATTCCACAGTGATTATCCTCTTAGCTTGACTAAAAGTGCTTCTATTTCGACAAAACTTTAGTATGTTGTTCCTGGGGTATACTGAACCAATTCTGTTTAGTATCGGCAAAATGAGGTTAAAGGTCAGGGCAGAGGAGCGAGATTTATTTCACAGCCATTATAATCATAACTTGACTAAAAGTGCTTCTATTGCGTCAAAACTTTAGTATGTTGTTCCTGGGGTATACTGAACTAATTCTTATAAACATAATGGAAATGGGGTCAAAGGTCAGGTCACAGGAGCGAGATTTATTCCACAGCCATTGTCCTCGTAACTTAACTAAAAATGCTTCTATTGCGATAAAACTTTGGTATGTTGTTTCTGGGGTATACTAAACTAATTCTGTGTAGTATCGATGAAATGAGGTTAAAGGTCAGGGCACTGGAGCGAGATTAATTTCAAAGCCATTATGCTCATAACTTGACTAAAGATGCTTCTATTGCGACAAAACTTTGGTATGTTGTTCCTGGGGTATACTAAACTAATTCTGTGTAGTATCGATGAAATGAGGTTAAAGGTCAGCGCACAGGAGCGAGATTTATTGCACAGCCATTATCCTCATAACTTGACTAAAAATGCTTCTATTGCGACAAACCTTTAGCATGTTGTTCCTGGGGTATACTGAATCAATTCTGGTTAGGATCGGCGAAATGAGGTTAAAGGTCAGATCACAGAAGCGAGATTTATTTTACAGCCATTATCCTCATAACTTGACTAAAAGTGCTTCTATTGCGATAAAACTTTAGTATGTTGTTAATGGGGTATACTGAACCAATTCTGTTTAGTATCGGCGAAATGAGGTTAAAGGTCGGGGCACAGAAGCGAGATTTATTTCATAGCCATTATCCTTATAACGTGACTAAAAATGCTTCTATCGTGACAAAACTTTAGTATGTTGTTTCGGAGGTACACTGCACCGGTTCTGATGAATATCATCGAAATGGGGTCAAAGGTCAGGGCACAGAAGCGAGATTTAGTCCACAGCCATTATCCTCATAACTTGACTAAAAATGCTTCTATCGTGACAAAACTTTAGTATGTTGTTTCGGAGGTACACTGCACCGGTTCTGTTGAATATCATCGAAATGGGGTTAAAGGTCAGGGCACAGGAGCGAGATTTATTCCACAGCCATTATCCTAATAACTTGACTAAAAATGCTTCTATCGTGACAAAACTTTAGTATGTTGTTTCGGAGGTACACTGCACCGGTTCTGTTGAATATCATCGAAATGGGGTCAAAGGTCAAAGCACAGGAGCGAGATTTATTCCACAGCCATTATCCTCATAACTTGACTAAAAATGCTTCTATCGTGACAAAACTTTAGTATGTTGTTTCGGAGGTACACTGCACCGGTTCTGTTGAATATCATCGAAATGGGGTCAAAGGTCAGGGCACAGGAGCGAGATTTAGTCCACAGCCATTTTCCTCATAACTTGACTAAAAATGCTTCTATCGTGACAAAACTTTAGTATGTTGTTTCGGAAGTACACTGAATCGGTTCTGTTGAATATCATCGAAATGGGGTCAAATGTCAGGGCACAGGAGCGAGATTTAGTCCACAGCCATTATCCTTATAACTTGACTAAAAATGCTTCTATCGTGACAAAACTTTAGTATGTTGTTTCGGAGGTATACTGAACCGGTTCTGTTGAATATCATCGAAATGAGGTTAAAGGTCAGGGCACAGGAGCGAGATTTATTTCACAGCCATTTCCCTCATAACTTGACTAAAAATGCTTCTATTGCGACAAAACGTTAGCATGTTGTTCCTGGGGAATACTGAACCATGTCTGTTTAGTATCGGCGAAATGAGGTTAAAGGTCAGGACACAGGAGCGAGATTTATTTCACAGCCATTATCCTCATAACTTGACTAAGAATGCTTCTATTGCGACAAAACTTTAGTATGTTGTTCCGGAAGTGTACTGAAATAATTCTGTTAAATATAATTGAAATGGGGTCAAAAGTCAGGGCACAGGAGCGAGATTTATTTCACAGCCATTATCCTCATAACTTGACTAAAAATGCTTCTATTGCGACAAAACTTTAGCATGTTGTTCCTGGGGTCTACTGAACCAATTCTGTTTAGTATCGGCGAAATGAGGTTAAAGGTCAGGGCACAGGAGCGAGATTTATTTCACATCCACTATCCTTATAACTTGACTAAAAATGCTTCTATTGCGACAAAACTTTAGCATGTTGTTCCGGCGGTATACTGAACCAATTCTGTTTAGTATCGGCGAAATGAGGTTAAAGGTCGGGGCACAGAAGCGAGATTTATTTCATAGCCATTATCCTTATAACTTGACTAAAAATGCTTCTATCGTGACAAAACTTTAGTATGTTGTTTCGGAGGTACACTGCACCGGTACTGTTGAATATCATCGAAATGGGGTCAAAGGTCAGGGCACAGGAGCGAGATTTAGTCCACAGCCATTATCCTCATAACTTGACTAAAAATGCTTCTATCGTGACAAAACTTTAGTATGTTGTTTCGGAGGTACACTGCACCGGTTCTGTTGAATATCATCGAAATGGGGTCAAAGGTCAGGGCACAGGAGCGAGATTTAGTCCACAGCCATTATCCTCATAACTTGACTAAAAATGCTTCTATCGTGACAAAACTTTAGTATGTTGTTTCGGAGGTACACTGCACCGGTTCTGTTGAATATCATCGAAATGGGGTCAAAGGTCAGGGCACAGGAGCGAGATTTAGTCCACAGCCATTATCCTCATAACTTGACTAAAAATGCTTCTATCGTGACAAAACTTTAGTATGTTGTTTCGGAGGTACACTGCACCGGTTCTGTTGAATATCATCGAAATGGGGTCAAAGGTCAGGGCACAGGAGCGAGATTTAGTCCACAGCCATTATCCTCATAACTTGACTAAAAATGCTTCTATCGTGACAAAACTTTAGTATGTTGTTTCGGAGGTACACTGCACCGGTTCTGTTGAATATCATCGAAATGGGGTCAAAGGTCAGGGCACAGGAGCGAGATTTAGTCCACAGCCATTATCCTCATAACTTGACTAAAAATGCTTCTATCGTGACAAAACTTTAGTATGTTGTTTCGGAGGTACACTGAACCGGTTCTGTTGAATATCATCGAAATGGGGTCAAAGGTCAGGGCACAGGAGCGAGATTTAGTCCACAGCCATTATCCTCATAACTTGACTAAAAATGCTTCTATCGTGACAAAACTTTAGTATGTTGTTTCGGAGGTACACTGCACCGGTTCTGTTGAATATCATCGAAATGGGGTCAAAGGTCAGGGCACAGGAGCGAGATTTAGTCCACAGCCATTATCCTCATAACTTGACTAAAAATGCTTCTATCGTGACAAAACTTTAGTATGTTGTTTCGGAGGTACACTGCACCGGTTCTGTTGAATATCATCGAAATGGGGTCAAAGGTCAGGGCACAGGAGCGAGATTTAGTCCACAGCCATTATCCTCATAACTTGACTAAAAATGCTTCTATCGTGACAAAACTTTAGTATGTTGTTTCGGAGGTACACTGCACCGGTTCTGTTGAATATCATCGAAATGGGGTCAAAGGTCAGGGCACAGGAGCGAGATTTAGTCCACAGCCATTATCCTCATAACTTGACTAAAAATGCTTCTATCGTGACAAAACTTTAGTATGTTGTTTCGGAGGTACACTGCACCGGTTCTGTTGAATATCATCGAAATGGGGTCAAAGGTCAGGGCACAGGAGCGAGATTTAGTCCACAGCCATTATCCTCATAACTTGACTAAAAATGCTTCTATCGTGACAAAACTTTAGTATGTTGTTTCGGAGGTACACTGCACCGGTTCTGTTGAATATCATCGAAATGGGGTCAAAGGTCAGGGCACAGGAGCGAGATTTAGTCCACAGCCATTTTCCTCATAACTTGACTAAAAATGCTTCTATCGTGACAAAACTTTAGTATGTTGTTTCGGAAGTACACTGAATCGGTTCTGTTGAATATCATCGAAATGGGGTCAAAGGTCAAGACACAGGAGCGAGATTTATTCCACAGCCATTATCCTCATAACTTGACTAAAAATGCTTCTATCGTGACAAAACTTTAGTATGTTGTTTCGGAGGTACACTGCACCGGTTCTGATGAATATCATCGAAATGGGGTCAAAGGTCAGGGCACAGGAGCGAGATTTAGTCCACAGCCATTATCCTCATAACTTGACTAAAAATGCTTCTATCGTGACAAAACTTTAGTATGTTGTTTCGGAGGTACACTGAACCGGTTCTGTTGAATATCATCGAAATGAGGTTAAATATCAGGGCACAGGAGCGAGATTTATTCCACAGCCATTTCCCTCATAACTTGACTAAAAATGCTTCTATTGCGACAAAACGTTAGTATGTTGTTCCGGAGGTGTACTGAACTAATTCTGTTAAATATAATAGAAATGGGGTCAAAGGTCAGGTCAAAGGAGCGAGATTTATTCCTCATTGATTATCCTCATAGCTTGACTAAAAGTGCTTCTATTGCGACAAAACTTTAGTATGTTGTTCCTGGGGTATTCAGAACCAATTCTGTTTAGTATCGGCGAAATGAGGTTAAAGGTCAGGGCACTGGAGCGAGATTTATTTCACAGTCATTATCCTCATTACTTGACTAAAAATGCTTCTATTGCGACAAAACTTTAGTATGTTGTTTCTGGGGTATTCAGAACCAATTCTGTTTAGTATCGGCGAAATGAGGTTAAAGGTTTAGGCAGAGGAGCGAGATTTATTTCACAGCCATTATAATCATAACTTGACTAAAAGTGCTTCTATTGCGTCAAAACTTTAGTATGTTGTTCCTGGGGTATACTGAACCAATTCTGTTTAGTATCGGCGAAATGAGGTTAAAGGTCATTGCACAGGAGCGAGATTTATTTCACAGCCATTATCTTCATAACTTGACTAAAAATGCTTCTATTGCGACAAAACTTTAGTATGTTGTTCCTTGGGTATACTGAACCAATTCTGTTTAGTAGCGGCGAAATGAGGTTAAAGGTCAGGGCACAGTAGCGAGATTTATTTCACAGCAATAAATCTTATAATTTGACTAAAAATGCTTCTATTGCGACAAAACTTTAGTATGTTGTTCCGGAGTTGTACTGAACTAATTCTGTTAAATATAGTAGAAATGGGGTCAAAGGTCAGGTCACAGGAGCGAGATTTATTCCACAGTGATTATCCTCTTAGCTTGACTAAAAGTGCTTCTATTTCGACAAAACTTTAGTATGTTGTTCCTATGGTATACTGAACCAATTCTGCTTAGTATCGGCAAAATGAGGTTAAAGGTCAGGGCACAGGAGCGAGATTTATTTCACAGCCATTATAATCATAACTTGACTAAAAGTGCTTCTATTGCGACAAAACTTTAGTATGTTGTTAATGGGGTATACTGAACCAATTCTGTTTAGTATCGGCGAAATGAGGTTAAAGGTCGGGGCACAGAAGCGAGATTTATTTCATAGCCATTATCCTTATAACGTGACTAAAAATGCTTCTATCGTGACAAAACTTTAGTATGTTGTTTCGGAGGTACACTGCACCGGTTCTGATGAATATCATCGAAATGGGGTCAAAGGTCAGGGCACAGGAGCGAGATTTAGTCCACAGCCATTATCCTCATAACTTGACTAAAAATGCTTCTATCGTGACAAAACTTTAGTATGTTGTTTCGGAGGTACACTGCACCGGTTCTGTTGAATATCATCGAAATGGGGTTAAAGGTCAGGGCACAGGAGCGAGATTTATTCCACAGCCATTATCCTAATAACTTGACTAAAAATGCTTCTATTGTGACAAAACTTTAGTATGTTGTTTCGGAGGTACACTGCACCGGTTCTGTTGAATATCATCGAAATGGGGTCAAAGGTCAAAGCACAGGAGCGAGATTTAGTCCACAGCCATTATCCTCATAACTTGACTAAAAATGCTTCTATCGTGACAAAACTTTAGTATGTTGTTTCGGAGGTACACTGAACCGGTTCTGTTGAATATCATCGAAATGGGGTCAAAGGTCAGGGCACAGGAGCGAGATTTAGTCCACAGCCATTATCCTCATAACTTGACTAAAAATGCTTCTATCGTGACAAAACTTTAGTATGTTGTTTCGGAGGTACACTGAACCGGTTCTGTTGAATATCGTCGAAATGGGGTCAAAGGTCAGGGCACAGGAGCGAGATTTATTCCACAGCCATTATCCTCATAACTTGACTAAAAATGCTTCTATCGTGACAAAACTTTAGTATGTTGTTTCGGAGGTACACTGCACCGGTTCTGTTGAATATCATCGAAATGGGGTCAAAGGTCAGGGCACAGGAGCGAGATTTAGTCCACAGCCATTTTCCTCATAACTTGACTAAAAATGCTTCTATCGTGACAAAACTTTAGTATGTTGTTTCGGAAGTACACTGAATCGGTTCTGTTGAATATCATCGAAATGGGGTCAAATGTCAGGGCACAGGAGCGAGATTTAGTCCACAGCCATTATCCTTATAACTTGACTAAAAATGCTTCTATCGTGACAAAACTTTAGTATGTTGTTTCGGAGGTATACTGAACCGGTTCTGTTGAATATCATCGAAATGAGGTTAAAGGTCAGGGCACAGGAGCGAGATTTATTTCACAGCCATTTCCCTCATAACTTGACTAAAAATGCTTCTATTGCGACAAAACGTTAGCATGTTGTTCCTGGGGAATACTGAACCATGTCTGTTTAGTATCGGCGAAATGAGGTTAAAGGTCAGGACACAGGAGCGAGATTTATTTCACAGCCATTATCCTCATAACTTGACTAAGAATGCTTCTATTGCGACAAAACTTTAGTATGTTGTTCCGGAAGTGTACTGAAATAATTCTGTTAAATATAATTGAAATGGGGTCAAAAGTCAGGGCACAGGAGCGAGATTTATTTCACAGCCATTATCCTCATAACTTGACTAAAAATGCTTCTATCGTGACAAAACTTTAGTATGTTGTTTCGGAGGTACACTGAACCGGTTCTGTTGAATATCATCGAAATGGGGTCAAAGGTCAGGGCACAGGAGCGAGATTTAGTCCACAGCCATTATCCTCATAACTTGACTAAAAATGCTTCTATCGTGACAAAACTTTAGTATGTTGTTTCGGAGGTACACTGCACCGGTTCTGTTGAATATCATCGAAATGGGGTCAAAGGTCAGGGCACATGAGCGAGATTTAGTCCACAGCCATTATCCTCATAACTTGACTAAAAATGCTTCTATCGTGACAAAACTTTAGTATGTTGTTTCGGAGGTACACTGAACCGGTTCTGTTGAATATCATCGAAATGGGGTCAAAGGTCAGGGCACAGGAGCGAGATTTAGTCCACAGCCATTATCCTCATAACTTGTCTAAAAATGCTTCTATCGTGACAAAACTTTAGTATGTTGTTTCGGAGGTACACTGAACCGGTTCTGTTGAATATCGTCGAAATGGGGTCAAAGGTCAGGGCACAGGAGCGAGATTTATTCCACAGCCATTATCCTCATAACTTGACTAAAAATGCTTCTATCGTGACAAAACTTTAGTATGTTGTTTCGGAGGTACACTGCACCGGTTCTGTTGAATATCATCGAAATGGGGTCAAAGGTCAGGGCACAGGAGCGAGATTTAGTCCACAGCCATTTTCCTCATAACTTGACTAAAAATGCTTCTATCGTGACAAAACTTTAGTATGTTGTTTCGGAAGTACACTGAATCGGTTCTGTTGAATATCATCGAAATGGGGTCAAAGGTCAAGACACAGGAGCGAGATTTATTCCACAGCCATTATCCTCATAACTTGACTAAAAATGCTTCTATCGTGACAAAACTTTAGTATGTTGTTTCGGAGGTACACTGCACCGGTTCTGATGAATATCATCGAAATGGGGTCAAAGGTCAGGGCACAGGAGCGAGATTTAGTCCACAGCCATTATCCTCATAACTTGACTAAAAATGCTTCTATCGTGACAAAACTTTAGTATGTTGTTTCGGAGGTACACTGAACCGGTTCTGTTGAATATCATCGAAATGAGGTTAAAGGTCAGGGCACAGGAGCGAGATTTATTCCACAGCCATTTCCCTCATAACTTGACTAAAAATGCTTCTATTGCGACAAAACGTTAGTATGTTGTTCCGGAGGTGTACTGAACTAATTCTGTTAAATATAATAGAAATGGGGTCAAAGGTCAGGTCAAAGGAGCGAGATTTATTCCTCATTGATTATCCTCATAGCTTGACTAAAAGTGCTTCTATTGCGACAAAACTTTAGTATGTTGTTCCTGGGGTATTCAGAACCAATTCTGTTTAGTATCGGCGAAATGAGGTTAAAGGTCAGGGCACTGGAGCGAGATTTATTTCACAGTCATTATCCTCATTACTTGACTAAAAATGCTTCTATTGCGACAAAACTTTAGTATGTTGTTTCTGGGGTATTCAGAACCAATTCTGTTTAGTATCGGCGAAATGAGGTTAAAGGTTTAGGCAGAGGAGCGAGATTTATTTCACAGCCATTATAATCATAACTTGACTAAAAGTGCTTCTATTGCGTCAAAACTTTAGTATGTTGTTCCTGGGGTATACTGAACCAATTCTGTTTAGTATCGGCGAAATGAGGTTAAAGGTCATTGCACAGGAGCGAGATTTATTTCACAGCCATTATCTTCATAACTTGACTAAAAATGCTTCTATTGCGACAAAACTTTAGTATGTTGTTCCTTGGGTATACTGAACCAATTCTGTTTAGTAGCGGCGAAATGAGGTTAAAGGTCAGGGCACAGTAGCGAGATTTATTTCACAGCAATAAATCTTATAATTTGACTAAAAATGCTTCTATTGCGACAAAACTTTAGTATGTTGTTCCGGAGTTGTACTGAACTAATTCTGTTAAATATAGTAGAAATGGGGTCAAAGGTCAGGTCACAGGAGCGAGATTTATTCCACAGTGATTATCCTCTTAGCTTGACTAAAAGTGCTTCTATTTCGACAAAACTTTAGTATGTTGTTCCTATGGTATACTGAACCAATTCTGCTTAGTATCGGCAAAATGAGGTTAAAGGTCAGGGCACAGGAGCGAGATTTATTTCACAGCCATTATAATCATAACTTGACTAAAAGTGCTTCTATTGCGACAAAACTTTAGTATGTTGTTAATGGGGTATACTGAACCAATTCTGTTTAGTATCGGCGAAATGAGGTTAAAGGTCGGGGCACAGAAGCGAGATTTATTTCATAGCCATTATCCTTATAACGTGACTAAAAATGCTTCTATCGTGACAAAACTTTAGTATGTTGTTTCGGAGGTACACTGCACCGGTTCTGATGAATATCATCGAAATGGGGTCAAAGGTCAGGGCACAGGAGCGAGATTTAGTCCACAGCCATTATCCTCATAACTTGACTAAAAATGCTTCTATCGTGACAAAACTTTAGTATGTTGTTTCGGAGGTACACTGCACCGGTTCTGTTGAATATCATCGAAATGGGGTTAAAGGTCAGGGCACAGGAGCGAGATTTATTCCACAGCCATTATCCTAATAACTTGACTAAAAATGCTTCTATTGTGACAAAACTTTAGTATGTTGTTTCGGAGGTACACTGCACCGGTTCTGTTGAATATCATCGAAATGGGGTCAAAGGTCAAAGCACAGGAGCGAGATTTAGTCCACAGCCATTATCCTCATAACTTGACTAAAAATGCTTCTATCGTGACAAAACTTTAGTATGTTGTTTCGGAGGTACACTGAACCGGTTCTGTTGAATATCATCGAAATGGGGTCAAAGGTCAGGGCACAGGAGCGAGATTTAGTCCACAGCCATTATCCTCATAACTTGACTAAAAATGCTTCTATCGTGACAAAACTTTAGTATGTTGTTTCGGAGGTACACTGAACCGGTTCTGTTGAATATCGTCGAAATGGGGTCAAAGGTCAGGGCACAGGAGCGAGATTTATTCCACAGCCATTATCCTCATAACTTGACTAAAAATGCTTCTATCGTGACAAAACTTTAGTATGTTGTTTCGGAGGTACACTGCACCGGTTCTGTTGAATATCATCGAAATGGGGTCAAAGGTCAGGGCACAGGAGCGAGATTTAGTCCACAGCCATTTTCCTCATAACTTGACTAAAAATGCTTCTATCGTGACAAAACTTTAGTATGTTGTTTCGGAAGTACACTGAATCGGTTCTGTTGAATATCATCGAAATGGGGTCAAATGTCAGGGCACAGGAGCGAGATTTAGTCCACAGCCATTATCCTTATAACTTGACTAAAAATGCTTCTATCGTGACAAAACTTTAGTATGTTGTTTCGGAGGTATACTGAACCGGTTCTGTTGAATATCATCGAAATGAGGTTAAAGGTCAGGGCACAGGAGCGAGATTTATTTCACAGCCATTTCCCTCATAACTTGACTAAAAATGCTTCCATTGCGACAAAACGTTAGCATGTTGTTCCTGGGGAATACTGAACCATGTCTGTTTAGTATCGGCGAAATGAGGTTAAAGGTCAGGACACAGGAGCGAGATTTATTTCACAGCCATTATCCTCATAACTTGACTAAGAATGCTTCTATTGCGACAAAACTTTAGTATGTTGTTCCGGAAGTGTACTGAAATAATTCTGTTAAATATAATTGAAATGGGGTCAAAAGTCAGGGCACAGGAGCGAGATTTATTTCACAGCCATTATCCTCATAACTTGACTAAAAATGCTTCTATTGCGACAAAACTTTAGTATGTTGTTCCTGGGGTCTACTGAACCAATTCTGTTTAGTATCGGCGAAATGAGGTTAAAGGTCAGGGCACAGGAGCGAGATTTATTTCACATCCACTATCCTTAAAACTTGACTAAAAATGCTTCTATTGCGACAAAACTTTAGCATGTTGTTCCGGCGGTATACTGAACCAATTCTGTTTAGTATCGGCGAAATGAGGTTAAAGGTCGGGGCACAGAAGCGAGATTTATTTCATAGCCATTATCCTTATAACTTGACTAAAAATGCTTCTATCGTGACAAAACTTTAGTATGTTGTTTCGGAGGTACACTGCACCGGTTCTGTTGAATATCATCGAAATGGGGTCAAAGGTCAGGGCACAGGAGCGAGATTTAGTCCACAGCCATTATCCTCATAACTTGACTAAAAATGCTTCTATCGTGACAAAACTTTAGTATGTTGTTTCGGAGGTACACTGCACCGGTTCTGTTGAATATCATCGAAATGGGGTCAAAGGTCAGGGCACAGGAGCGAGATTTAGTCCACAGCCATTATCCTCATAACTTGACTAAAAATGCTTCTATCGTGACAAAACTTTAGTATGTTGTTTCGGAGGTACACTGCACCGGTTCTGTTGAATATCATCGAAATGGGGTCAAAGGTCAGGGCACAGGAGCGAGATTTAGTCCACAGCCATTATCCTCATAACTTGACTAAAAATGCTTCTATCGTGACAAAACTTTAGTATGTTGTTTCGGAGGTACACTGAACCGGTTCTGTTGAATATCATCGAAATGGGGTTAAAGGTCAGGGCACAGGAGCGAGATTTATTTCACAGCCATTATCCTCATAACTTGACTAAAAATGCTTCTATTGCGACAAAACGTTAGTATGTTGTTCCGGAGGTGTACTGAACTAATTCTGTTAAATATAATCGAAATGGGGTCAAAGGTCAGGTCAAAGGAGCGAGATTTATTCCTCATTGATTATCCTCATAGCTTGACTAAAAGTGCTTCTATTGCGACAAAACTTTAGTATGTTGTTCCTGGGGTATTCAGAACCAATTCTGTTTAGTATCATCGAAATGAGGTTAAAGGTCAGGGCACTGGAGCGAGATTTATTTCACAGTCATTATCCTCATAACTTGACTAAAAATGCTTCTATTGCGACAAAACTTTAGTATGTTGTTTCTGGGGTATTCAGAACCAATTCTGTTTAGTATCGGCGAAATGAGGTTAAAGCTTTAGGCACAGGAGCGAGATTTATTTCACAGCCATTACATTCATAACTTGACTAAAAGTGCTTCTATTGCGTCAAAACTTTAGTATGTTGTTCCTGGGGTATACTGAACCAATTCTGTTTAGTATCGGCGAAATGAGGTTAAAGGTCAGGGCACAGGAGCGAGATTTATTTCACAGCCATTATCCTCATAACTTGACTAAAAATGCTTCTATTGCGACAAAACTTTAGTATGTTGTTCCTTGGGTATACTGAACCAATTCTGTATAGTATCGGCGAAATGAGGTTAAAGGTCAGGGCACAGTAGCGAGATTTATTTCACAGCGATAAATCTTATAATTTGACTAAAAATGCTTCTATTGCGACAAAACTTTAGTATGTTGTTCCGGAGTTGTACTGAACTAATTCTGTTAAATATAATAGAAATGGGGTCAAAGGTCAGGTCACAGGAGCGAGATTTATTCCACAGTGATTATCCTCATAGCTTGACTAAAAGTGCTTCTATTTCGACAAAACTTTAGTATGTTGTTCCTACGGTATACTGAACCAATTCTGTTTAGTATCGGCAAAATGAGGTTAAAGGTCAGGGCACAGGAGCGAGATTTTTTTCACAGCCATTATAATCATAACTTGACTAAAAGTGCTTCTATTGCGTCAAAACTTTAGTATGTTGTTCCTGGGGTATACTGAACCAATTCTGTTTAGTATCGGCGAAATGAGGTTAAAGGTCAGGGCACAGGAGCGAGATTTATTTCACAGCCATTGTCCTCATAACTTGACTAAAAATGCTTCTATTGCGACAAAACTTTAGTATGTTGTTTCTGGAGGTACACTGCACCGGTTCTGTTGAATATCATCGAAATGGGGTTAAAGGTCAGGGCACAGGAGCGAGATTTAGTCCACAGCCATTATCCTCATAACTTGACTAAAAATGCTTCTATCGTGACAAAACTTTAGTATGTTGTTTCGGAGGTACTACTGCACCGGTTCTGTTGAATATCATCGAAATGGGGTTAAAGGTCAGGGCACAGGAGCGAGATTTAGTCCACAGCCATTATCCCTCATAACTTGACTAAAAATGCTTCTATCGTGACAAAACTTTAGTATGTTGTTTCGGAGGTACACTGAACCGGTTCTGTTGAATATCATCGAAATGGGGTCAAAGGTCAGGGCACAGGAGCGAGATTTAGTCCACAGCCATTATCCTCATAACTTGACTAAAAATGCTTCTATCGTGACAAAACTTTAGTATGTTGTTTCGGAGGTACACTGAACCGGTTCTGTTGAATATCATCGAAATGGGGTCAAAGGTCAGGGCACAGGAGCGAGATTTAGTCCACAGCCATTATCCTCATAACTTGACTAAAAATGCTTCTATCGTGACAAAACTTTAGTATGTTGTTCCTGGAGGTACACCACAGCCATTACCTCATAACTTGACTGTGCTTCTAGTATTTAGTATGTTGTTCGGGGTATACTGAACCAATTCTGTTTAGTATCGAAATGAGGTTAAAGGTCAGGGCACAGGAGCGAGATTTAGTCCACAGCCATTATCCTCATAACTTGACTAAAAATGCTTCTATTGCGACAAAACTTTAGTATGTTATACTGAACCAATTCTGTTTAGAATATCGGCGAAATGAGGTTAAAGGTCAGGGCACAGGAGCGAGATTTATTTCACAGCCATTAAATCTTATAACTTGACTAAAAATGCTTCTATTGCGACAAAACTTTAGTATGTTGTTCCGGAGGTATACTGAACTAATTCTGTTAAATATCATAGAAATGAGGTTAAAGGTCAGGGCACAGGAGCGAGATTTATTCCACAGCCATTATCCTCATAACTTGACTAAAAATGCTTCTATTGCGACAAAACTTTAGTATGTTGTTCCTGGGGTATACTGAACCAATTCTGTTTAGTATCGGCGAAATGAGGTTAAAGGTCAGGGCACAGGAGCGAGATTTATTTCACAGCCATTATCCTCATAACTTGACTAAAAATGCTTCTATTGCGACAAAACTTTAGTATGTTGTTCCTGGCGTATACTGAACCAATTCTGTTTAGTATCGGCGAAATGAGGTTAAAGGTCAGGGCACAGGAGCGAGATTTATTTCACAGCCATTATCCTCATAACTTGACTAAAAATGCTTCTATTGCGACAAAACTTTAGTATGTTGTTCCTGGGGTATACTGAACCAATTCTGTTTAGTATCGGCGAAATGAGGTTAAAGGTCAGGGCACAGGAGCGAGATTTATTTCACAGCCATTATCCTCATAACTTGACTAAAAATGCTTCTATTGCGACAAAACTTTAGTATGTTGTTCCTGGTATACTGAACCAATTCTGTTTAGTATCGGCGAAATGAGGTTAAAGGTCAGGGCACAGGAGCGAGATTTATTTCACAGCCATTATCCTCATAACTTGACTAAAAATGCTTCTATTGCGACAAAACTTTAGTATGTTGTTCCTGGGGTATACTGAACGAATTCTGTTTAGTATCGGCGAAATGAGGTTAAAGGTCAGGGCACAGGAGCGAGATTTATTTCCACAGCCATTATCCTCATAACTTGACTAAAAATGCTTCTATTGCGACAAAACTTTAGTATGTTGTTCCTGGAGGTATACTGAACCAATTCTGTTTAATATCATCGAAATGAGGTTAAAGGTCAGGGCACAGGAGCGAGATTTATTTCACAGCCATTATCCTCATAACTTGACTAAAAATGCTTCTATTGCGTGACAAAACTTTAGTATGTTGTTTCGGAGGTATACTGAACCAATTCTGTTGAATATCATCGAAATGAGGTTAAAGGTCAGGGCACAGGAGCGAGATTTGTTTGACAGCCATTATCCTCATAACTTGACTAAAAATGCTTCTATTGCGACAAAACTTTAGTATGTTGTTCCTGGGGTACACTGAACCGGTTCTGTTTAGAATATCGGCGAAATGAGGTTAAAGGTCAGGGCACAGGAGCGAGATTTATTTCACAGCCATTATCCTCATAACTTGACTAAAAATGCTTCTATCGTGACAAAACTTTAGTATGTTGTTTCGGAGGTACACTGCACCGGTTCTGTTGAATATCATCGAAATGGGGTCAAAGGTCAGGGCACAGGAGCGAGATTTAGTCCACAGCCATTATCCTCATAACTTGACTAAAAATGCTTCTATCGTGACAAAACTTTAGTATGTTGTTTCGGAGGTACACTGAACCGGTTCTGTTGAATATCATCGAAATGGGGTCAAAGGTCAGGGCACAGGAGCGAGATTTAGTCCACAGCCATTATCCTCATAACTTGACTAAAAATGCTTCTATCGTGACAAAACTTTAGTATGTTGTTTCGGAGGTACACTGAACCGGTTCTGTTGAATATCATCGAAATGGGGTCAAAGGTCAGGGCACAGGAGCGAGATTTAGTCCACAGCCATTATCCTCATAACTTGACTAAAAATGCTTCTATCGTGACAAAACTTTAGTATGTTGTTTCGGAGGTACACTGAACCGGTTCTGTTGAATATCATCGAAATGGGGTCAAAGGTCAGGGCACAGGAGCGAGATTTAGTCCACAGCCATTATCCTCATAACTTGACTAAAAATGCTTCTATCGTGACAAAACTTTAGTATGTTGTTTCGGAGGTACACTGCACCGGTTCTGTTGAATATCATCGAAATGGGGTCAAAGGTCAGGGCACAGGAGCGAGATTTAGTCCACAGCCATTATCCTCATAACTTGACTAAAAATGCTTCTATCGTGACAAAACTTTAGTATGTTGTTTCGGAGGTACACTGCACCGGTTCTGTTGAATATCATCGAAATGGGGTCAAAGGTCAGGGCACAGGAGCGAGATTTAGTCCACAGCCATTATCCTCATAACTTGACTAAAAATGCTTCTATCGTGACAAAACTTTAGTATGTTGTTTCGGAGGTACACTGCACCGGTTCTGTTGAATATCATCGAAATGGGGTCAAAGGTCAGGGCACAGGAGCGAGATTTAGTCCACAGCCATTATCCTCATAACTTGACTAAAAATGCTTCTATCGTGACAAAACTTTAGTATGTTGTTTCGGAGGTACACTGCACCGGTTCTGTTGAATATCATCGAAATGGGGTCAAAGGTCAGGGCACAGGAGCGAGATTTAGTCCACAGCCATTATCCTCATAACTTGACTAAAAATGCTTCTATCGTGACAAAACTTTAGTATGTTGTTTCGGAGGTACACTGAACCGGTTCTGTTGAATATCATCGAAATGGGGTCAAAGGTCAGGGCACAGGAGCGAGATTTAGTCCACAGCCATTATCCTCATAACTTGACTAAAAATGCTTCTATCGTGACAAAACTTTAGTATGTTGTTTCGGAGGTACACTGAACCGGTTCTGTTGAATATCGTCGAAATGGGGTCAAAGGTCAGGGCACAGGAGCGAGATTTATTCCACAGCCATTATCCTCATAACTTGACTAAAAATGCTTCTATCGTGACAAAACTTTAGTATGTTGTTTCGGAGGTACACTGCACCGGTTCTGTTGAATATCATCGAAATGGGGTCAAAGGTCAGGGCACAGGAGCGAGATTTAGTCCACAGCCATTTTCCTCATAACTTGACTAAAAATGCTTCTATCGTGACAAAACTTTAGTATGTTGTTTCGGAAGTACACTGAATCGGTTCTGTTGAATATCATCGAAATGGGGTCAAAGGTCAAGACACAGGAGCGAGATTTATTTCACAGCCATTATCCTCATAACTTGACTAAAAATGCTTCTATCGTGACAAAACTTTAGTATGTTGTTTCGGAGGTACACTGCACCGGTTCTGATGAATATCATCGAAATGGGGTCAAAGGTCAGGGCACAGGAGCGAGATTTAGTCCACAGCCATTATCCTCATAACTTGACTAAAAATGCTTCTATCGTGACAAAACTTTAGTATGTTGTTTCGGAGGTACACTGAACCGGTTCTGTTGAATATCATCGAAATGAGGTTAAAGGTCAGGGCACAGGAGCGAGATTTATTCCACAGCCATTTCCTCATAACTTGACTAAAAATGCTTCTATTGCGACAAAACGTTAGTATGTTGTTCCGGAGGTGTACTGAACTAATTCTGTTAAATATAATAGAAATGGGGTCAAAGGTCAGGTCAAAGGAGCGAGATTTATTCCTCATTGATTATCCTCATAGCTTGACTAAAAGTGCTTCTATTGCGACAAAACTTTAGTATGTTGTTCCTGGGGTATTCAGAACCAATTCCGTTTAGTATCGGCGAAATGAGGTTAAAGGTCAGGGCACTGGAGCGAGATTTATTTCACAGTCATTATCCTCATTACTTGACTAAAAATGCTTCTATTGCGACAAAACTTTAGTATGTTGTTTCTGGGGTATTCAGAACCAATTCTGTTTAGTATCGGCGAAATGAGGTTAAAGGTTTAGGCAGAGGAGCGAGATTTATTTCACAGCCATTATAATCATAACTTGACTAAAAGTGCTTCTATTGCGTCAAAACTTTAGTATGTTGTTCCTGGGGTATACTGAACCAATTCTGTTTAGTATCGGCGAAATGAGGTTAAAGGTCATTGCACAGGAGCGAGATTTATTTCACAGCTATTATCTTCATAACTTGACTAAAAATGCTTCTATTGCGACAAAACTTTAGTATGTTGTTCCTTGGGTATACTGAACCAATTCTGTTTAGTAGCGGCGAAATGAGGTTAAAGGTCAGGGCACAGTAGCGAGATTTATTTCACAGCAATAAATCTTATAATTTGACTAAAAATGCTTCTATTGCGACAAAACTTTAGTATGTTGTTCCGGAGTTGTACTGAACTAATTCTGTTAAATATAGTAGAAATGGGGTCAAAGGTCAGGTCACAGGAGCGAGATTTATTCCACAGTGATTATCCTCTTAGCTTGACTAAAAGTGCTTCTATTTCGACAAAACTTTAGTATGTTGTTCCTATGGTATACTGAACCAATTCTGCTTAGTATCGGCAAAATGAGGTTAAAGGTCAGGGCACAGGAGCGAGATTTATTTCACAGCCATTATAATCATAACTTGACTAAAAGTGCTTCTATTGCGTCAAAACTTTAGTATGTTGTTCCTGGGGTATACTGAACTAATTCTTATAAACATAATGGAAATGGGGTCAAAGGTCAGGTCACAGGAGCGAGATTTATTCCACAGCCATTGTCCTCGTAACTTAACTAAAAATGCTTCTATTGCGATAAAACTTTGGTATGTTGTTCCTGGGGTATACTAAACTAATTCTGTGTAGTATCGATGAAATGAGGTTAAAGGTCAGGGCACAGGAGCGAGATTAATTTCAAAGCCATTATGCTCATAACTTGACTAAAGATGCTTCTATTGCGACAAAACTTTGGTATGTTGTTCCTGGGGTATACTAAACTAATTCTGTGTAGTATCGATGAAATGAGGTTAAAGGTCAGCGCACAGGAGCGAGATTTATTGCACACCCATTATCCTCATAACTTGACTAAAAATGCTTCTATTGCGACAAACCTTTAGCATGTTGTTCCTGGGGTATACTGAATCAATTCTGGTTAGGATCGGCGAAATGAGGTTAAATATCAGGGCACAGGAGCGAGATTTATTTCACAGCCAATATTTTCATAACTTGACTAAAAATGCTTCTATTGCGACAAAACTTTAGTATGTTGCTCCTGGGGTATACTGAACCAATTCTGTTTAGTATCGGCGAAATGAGGTTAAAGGTCAGATCACAGAAGCGAGATTTATTTTACAGCCATTATCCTCATAACTTGACTAAAAATGCTTCTATTGCGACAAAACTTTAGTATGTTGTTCCTTGGGTATACTGAACCAATTCTGTTTAGTATCGGCGAAATGAGGTTAAAGGTCAGGGCACAGAAGCGAGATTTATTTCATAGCCATTATCCTTATAACGTGACTAAAAATGCTTCTATCGTGACAAAACTTTAGTATGTTGTTTCGGAGGTACACTGCACCGGTTCTGATGAATATCATCGAAATGGGGTCAAAGGTCAGGGCACAGGAGCGAGATTTAGTCCACAGCCATTATCCTCATAACTTGACTAAAAATGCTTCTATCGTGACAAAACTTTAGTATGTTGTTTCGGAGGTACACTGCACCGTTTCTGTTGAATATCATCGAAATGGGGTTAAAGGTCAGGGCACAGGAGCGAGATTTATTCCACAGCCATTATCCTAATAACTTGACTAAAAATGCTTCTATCGTGACAAAACTTTAGTATGTTGTTTCGGAGGTACACTGCACCGGTTCTGTTGAATATCATCGAAATGGGGTCAAAGGTCAAAACACAGGAGCGAGATTTAGTCCACAGCCATTATCCTCATAACTTGACTAAAAATGCTTCTATCGTGACAAAACTTTAGTATGTTGTTCTCGGAGGTACACTGAACCGGTTCTGTTGAATATCATCGAAATGGAGGTCAAAGGTCAGGGCACAGGAGCGAGATTTAGTCCACAGCCATTATCCTCATAACTTGACTAAAAATGCTTCTATCGTGACAAAACTTTAGTATGTTGTTTCGGAGGTACACTGAACCGGTTCTGTTGAATATCGTCGAAATGGGGTCAAAGGTCAGGGCACAGGAGCGAGATTTAGTCCACAGCCATTATCCTCATAACTTGACTAAAAATGCTTCTATCGTGACAAAACTTTAGTATGTTGTTTCGGAGGTACACTGCACCGGTTCTGTTGAATATCATCGAAATGGGGTTAAAGGTCAGGGCACAGGAGCGAGATTTATTTAACAGCCATTATCCTAATAACTTGACTAAAAATGCTTCTATCGTGACAAAACTTTAGTATGTTGTTTCGGAGGTACACTGCACCGGTTCTGTTGAATATCATCGAAATGGGGTCAAAGGTCAAAGCACAGGAGCGAGATTTAGTCCACAGCCATTATCCTCATAACTTGACTAAAAATGCTTCTATCGTGACAAAACTTTAGTATGTTGTTTCGGAGGTACACTGAACCGGTTCTGTTGAATATCATCGAAATGGGGTCAAAGGTCAGGGCACAGGAGCGAGATTTAGTCCACAGCCATTATCCTCATAACTTGACTAAAAATGCTTCTATCGTGACAAAACTTTAGTATGTTGTTTCGGAGGTACACTGAACCGTTTCTGTTGAATATCGTCGAAATAGGGTCAAAGGTCAGGGCACAGGAGCGAGATTTATTCCACAGCCATTATCCTCATAACTTGACTAAAAATGCTTCTATCGTGACAAAACTTTAGTATGTTGTTTCGGAGGTACACTGCACCGGTTCTGTTGAATATCATCGAAATGGGGTCAAAGGTCAGGGCACAGGAGCGAGATTTAGTCCACAGCCATTTTCCTCATAACTTGACTAAAAATGCTTCTATCGTGACAAAACTTTAGTATGTTGTTTCGGAAGTACACTGAATCGGTTCTGTTGAATATCATCGAAATGGGGTCAAAGGTCAAGACACAGGAGCGAGATTTATTCCACAGCCATTATCCTCATAACTTGACTAAAAATGCTTCTATCGTGACAAAACTTTAGTATGTTGTTTCGGAGGTACACTGCACCGGTTCTGTTGAATATCATCGAAATGGGGTCAAAGGTCAGGGCACAGGAGCGAGATTTAGTCCACAGCCATTATCCTTATAACTTGACTAAAAATGCTTCTATCGTGACAAAACTTTAGTATGTTGTTTCGGAGGTATACTGAACCGGTTCTGTTGATTATCATCGAAATGAGGTTAAAGGTCAGGGCACAGGAGCGAGATTTATTTCACAGCCATTTCCCTCATAACTTGACTAAAAATGCTTCTATTGCGACAAAACGTTAGCATGTTGTTCCTGGGGAATACTGAACCATGTCTGTTTAGTATCGGCGAAATGAGGTTAAAGGTCGGGGCACAGAAGCGAGATTTATTTCATAGCCATTATCCTTATAACTTGACTAAAAATGCTTCTATCGTGACAAAACTTTAGTATGTTGTTTCGGAGGTACACTGCACCGGTTCTGTTGAATATCATCGAAATGGGGTCAAAGGTCAGGGCACAGAAGCGAGATTTATTTCATAGCCATTATCCTTATAACTTGACTAAAAATGCTTCTATCGTGACAAAACTTTAGTATGTTGTTTCGGAGGTACACTGCACCGGTTTTGTTGAATATCATCGAAATGGGGTCAAAGGTCAGGGCACAGGAGCGAGATTTAGTTAACAGCCATTATCCTCATAACTTGACCAGAAATGCTTCTATTGCGACAAAACTTTAGTATGTTGTTCCGGAAGTATACTGAAATAATTCTGTTAAATATAATTGAAATGGGGTCAAAGATCAAGGCACAGGAGCGAGATTTATTTCACAGGCATTATCCTCATAACTTGACTAAAAATGCTTATATTGCGACAAAACTTTAGCATGTTGTTCCTGGGGTCTACTGAACCAATTCTGTTTAGTATCGGCGAAATGAGGTTAAAGGTCGGGGCACAGAAGCGAGATTTATTTCATAGCCATTATCCTTATAACTTGACTAAAAATGCTTCTATCGTGACAAAACTTTAGTGTGTTGTTCTCGGAGGTACACTGCACCGGTTTTGTTGAATATCATCGAAATGGAGGTCAAAGGTCAGGGCACAGGAGCGAGATTTAGTCCACAGCCATTATCCTCATAACTTGACTAAAAATGCTTCTATCGTGACAAAACTTTAGTATGTTGTTCTCGGAGGTACACTGAACCGGTTCTGTTGAATATCATCGAAATGGAGGTTAAAAGGTCAGGGCACAGGAGCGAGATTTATTTCACAGCCATTTCCTCATAACGTGACTAAAAATGCTTCTATTGCGACAAATTGTTAGCATGTTGTTCCTGGGGAATACTGAACCATTTCTGTTTAGTATCGGCGAAATGAGTTTAAAGGTCAGGGCACAGGAGCGAGATTTATTTCACATGCACTATCCTTATAACTTGACTAAAAATGCTTCTATTGCGACAAAACTTTAGTATTTTATTTCTTGGGTATACTGAACCAATTCTGTTTAGTATCGGCGAAATGAGGTTAAAGGTCAGGGCACAGGAGCGAGATTTATTTCACAGCCATTATCCTCATAACTTGACTAAAAATGCTTCTATCGTGACAAAACTTTAGTATGTTGTTTCGGAGGTACACTGCACCGGTTCTGCTGAATATCATCGGAATGGGGTCAAAGGTCAGGGCACAGGAGCGAGATTTAGTCCACAGCCATTATCCTCATAACTTGACTAAAAATGCTTCTATCGTAACAAAACTTTAGTATGTTGTTTCGGAGGTACACTGAACCGGTTCTGTTGAATATCATCGAAATGGAGGTTAAAGGTCAGGGCACAGGAGCGAGATTTATTTCACAGCCATTATCCTCATAACTTGACTAAAAATGCTTCTATTGCGACAAAACGTTAGTATGTTGTTCCGGAGGTGTACTGAACTAATTCTGTTAAATATAATAGAAATGGGGTCAAAGGTCAGGTCAAAGGAGCGAGATTTATTCCTCATTGATTATCCTCATAGCTTGACTAAAAGTGCTTCTATTGCGACAAAACTTTAGTATGTTGTTCCTATGGTATACTGAACCAATTCTGTTTAGTATCGCCAAAATGAGGTTAAAGGTCTGGGCACTGGAGAGAGATTTATTTCACAGCCATTATCCTCATAACTTGACTAAAAATGCTTCTATTGCGACAAAACTTTAGTATGTTGTTCCTGGGGTATTCAGAACCAATTCTGTTTAGTATCGGCGAAATGAGGTTAAAGGTTTAGGGCACAGGAGCGAGATTTATTTCACAGCTATTATCCTCATAACTTGACTAAAAATGCTTCTATTGCGACAAAACTTTAGTATGTTGTTCCTGGGGTATTCAGAACCAATTCTGTTTAGTATCGGCGAAATGAGGTTAAAGGTTTAGGCACAGGAGCGAGATTTATTTCACAGCCATTATATTCATAACTTGACTAAAAGTGCTTCTATTGCGTCAAAACTTTAGTATGTTGTTCCTGGGGTATACTGAACCAATTCTGTTTAGTATCGGCGAAATGAGGTTAAAGGTCAGGGCACAGTAGCGAGATTTATTTCACAGCGATAAATCTTATAATTTGACTAAAAATGCTTCTATTGCGACAAAACTTTAGTATGTTGTTCCGGAGTTGTACTGAACTAATTCGGTTAAATATAATAGAAATGGGGTCAAAGGTCAGGTCACAGGAGCGAGATTTATTCCACAGTGATTATAATCATAGCTTGGCTAAAAGTGCTTCTATTTCGACAAAACTTTAGTATGTTGTTCCTATGGTATACTGAACCAATACTGTTTAGTATTGGCAAAATGAGGTTAAAGGTCAGGGCACAGGAGCAAGATTTATTTCACAGCCATTATAATCATAACTTGACTAAAAGTGCTTCTATTGCGTCAAAACTTTAGTATGTTGTTCCTGGGGTATACTGAACCAATTCTGTTTAGTATCGGCGAAATGAGGTTAAAGGTCAGAGCACAAGAGCGGGATTTATTTCACAGCCATTGTCCTCATAACTTGACTAAAAATGCTTCTATTGCGACAAATCTTTAGTATGTTGTTCCTGGAATATACTGAACCAATTCTGTGTAGTATCGGCGTAATGAGGTTAAAGGTCAGGGCACCTGAGCGAGATTTATTCCACAGCCATTATCCTCATAACTTGACTAAAAATGCTTCTATCGTGACAAAACTTTAGTATGTTGTTTCGGAGGTACACTGAACCGGTTCTGTTGAATATCATCGAAATGGGGTCAAAGGTCAGGGCACAGGAGCGAGATTTAGTCCACAGCCATTATCCTCATAACTTGACTAAAAATGCTTCTATCGTGACAAAACTTTAGTATGTTGTTTCGGAGGTACACTGCACCGGTTCTGTTGAATATCATCGGAATGGGGTCAAAGGTCAGGGCACAGGAGCGAGATTTAATCCACAGCCATTATCCTCATAACTTGACTAAAAATGCTTCTATCGTGACAAAACTTTAGTATGTTGTTTCGGAGGTACACTGAACCGGTTCTGTTGAATATCATCGAAATGGGGTCAAAGGTCAGGGCACAGGAGCGAGATTTACTCCACAGCCATTATCCTCATAACTTGACTAAAAATGCTTCTATCGTGACAAAACTTTAGTATGTTGTTTCGGAGGTACACTGCACCGGTTCGGTTGAATATCATCGGAATGGGGTCAAAGGTCAGGGCACAGGAGCGAGATTTACTCCACAGCCATTATCCTCATAACTTGACTAAAAATGCTTCTATCGTGACAAAACTTTAGTATGTTGTTTCGGAGGTACACTGAACCGGTTCTGTTGAATATCATCGAAATGAGGTTAAAGGTCAGGGCACAGGAGCGAGATTTATTTCACAGCCATTTCCCTCATAACTTGACTAAAAATGCTTCTATTGCGAAAAAACGTTAGTATGTTGTTCCGGAGGTGTACTGAACTAATTCTGTTAAATATAATAGAAATGGGGTCAAAGGTCAGGTCAAAGGAGCGAGATTTATTCCTCATTGATTATCCTCATAGCTTGACTAAAAGTGCTTCTATTGCGACAAAACTTTAGTATGTTGTTCCTATGGTATACTGAACCAATTCTGTTTAGTATCGCCAAAATGAGGTTAAAGGTCTGGGCACTGGAGAGAGATTTATTTCACAGCCATTATCCTCATAACTTGACTAAAAATGCTTCTATTGCGACAAAACTTTAGTATGTTGTTCCTGGGGTATTCAGAACCAATTCTGTTTAGTATCGGCGAAATGAGGTTAAAGGTCAGGGCACAGGAGCGAGATTTATTTCACAGCCATTATCCTCATAACTTGACTAAAAATGCTTCTATTGCGACAAAACTTTAGTATGTTGTTCCTTGGGTATACTGAACCAATTCTGTTTAGTATCGGCGAAATGAGGTTAAAGGTCAGGGCACAGTAGCGAGATTTATTTCACAGCGATAAATCTTATAATTTGACTAAAAATGCTTCTATTGCGACAAAACTTTAGTATGTTGTTCCGGAGTTGTACTGAACTAATTCGGTTAAATATAATAGAAATGGGGTCAAAGGTCAGGTCACAGGAGCGAGATTTATTCCACAGTGATTATCCTCATAGCTTGACTAAAAGTGCTTCTATTTCGACAAAACTTTAGTATGTTGTTTCTACGGTATACTGAACCAATTCTGTTTAGTATCGGCAAAATGAGGTTAAAGGTCAGGGCACAGGAGCGAGATTTTTTTCACAGCCATTATAATCATAATTTGACTAAAAGTGCTTCTATTGCGTCAAAACTTTAGTATGTTGTTCCTGGGGTATACTGAACCAATTCTGTTTAGTATCGGCGAAATCAGGTTAAAGGTCAGGGCACAGGAGCGAGATTTATTTCACAGCCATTATCCTCATAACTTGACTAAAAATGCTTCTATTGCGACAAAACTTTAGCATGTTGTTCCTGGGGTCTACTGAACCAATTCTGTTTAGTATCGGCGAAATGAGGTTAAAGGTCAGGCCTCAGGAGCGAGATTTATTTCACAGCCATTTCCCTCATAACTTGACTAAAAATGCTTCTATTGCGACAAAACGTTAGTATGTTGTTCCGGAGGTGTACTGAACTAATTCTGTTAAATATAATAGAAATGGGGTCAAAGGTCAGGTCAAAGGAGCGAGATTTATTCCTCATTGATTATCCTCATAACTTGACTAAAAGTGCTTCTATTGCGACAAAACTTTAGTATGTTGTTCCTATAGTATACTGAACCAATTCTGTTTAGTATCGCCAAAATGAGGTTAAAGGTCAGGGCACTGGAGCGAGATTTATTTCACAGCTATTATCCTCATAACTTGACTAAAAATGCTTCTATTGCGACAAAACTTTAGTATGTTGTTCCTTGGGTATACTGAACCAATTCTGTTTAGTATCGGCGAAATGAGGTTAAAGGTCAGGGCACAGGAGCGAGATTTATTTCACAGCAATTATCCTCATAACTTGACTAAAAATGCTTCTATTGCGACAAAACTTTAGTATGTTGTTCCTTGGGTATACTGAACCAATTCTGTTTAGTATCGGCGAAATGAGGTTAAAGGTCAGGGCACAGTAGCGAGATTTATTTCACTGCGATAAATCTTATAATTTGACTAAAAATGCTTCTATTGCGACAAAACTTTAGTATGTTGTTCCGGAGTTGTACTGAACTAATTCTGTTAAATATAATAGAAATGGGATCAAACGTCAGGTCACAGGAGCGAGATTTATTCCACAGTGATTATCCTCATAGCTTGACTAAAAGTGCTTCTATTTCGACAAAACTTTAGTATGTTGTTCCTGGGGTATACTGAACCAATTCTGTTTAGTATCGGCAAAATGAGGTTAAAGGTCAGGGCAGAGGAGCGAGATTTATTTCACAGCCATTATAATCATAACTTGACTAAAAGTGCTTCTATTGCGTCAAAACTTTAGTATGTTGTTCCTGGCGTATACTGAACCAATTCTGTTTAGTATCGGCGAAATGAGGTTAAAGGTCAGGGCACAGGAGCGAGATTTATTTCACAGCCATTGTCCTCATAACTTGACTAAAAATGCTTCTATTGCGACAAATCTTTAGTATGTTGTTCCTGGAATATACTGAACCAATTCTGTTTAGTATCGGCGAAATGAGGTTAAAGGTCAGGGCACAGGAGCGAGATTTATTTCACAGCCATTATCCTCATAACTAGACTAAAAATGCTTCTATTGTGACAAAACTTTAGTATGTTGTTCCTATGGTATACTGAACCAATTCTGTTTAGTATCGACGAAATGAGGTTAAAGGTCAGGGCTCAGGAGCGAGATTTATTACACTGCCATTATCCTCATAAGTTGACTAAAAATGCTTCTATTGCGACAAAACTTTAGTATGTTGTTCCTGGGGTATACTGAACGAATTCTGTTTAGTATCGGCGAAATGAGGTTAAAGGTCAGGGCACAGGAGCGAGATTTATTTTACCGCCATCATGCCCATAACTTAATTAAAAATGCATCTATTGCGACAAAACTTTAGTATGTTGTTCCTGGGGTATACTGAACCAATTCTGTTTAGTATCGGCAAAATGGAGGTTAAAGGTCAGGGCACAGGAGCGAGATTTATTTCACAGCCATTATAATCATAACTTGACTAAAAGTGCTTCTATTGCGTCAAAACTTTAGTATGTTGTTCCTGGCGTATACTGAACCAATTCTGTTTAGTATCAGCAAAATGAGGTTAAAGGTCAGGGCAAAAGAGCGAGATTTGTTTCACAGCCATTATAATCTTATAACTTGACTAAAAGTGCTTCTATTGCGTCAAAACTTTAGTATGTTGTTCCTGGGGTATACTGAACCAATTCTGTTTAGTATCGGCGAAATGAGGTTAAAGGTCAGGGCACAGGAGCGAGATTTATTTCACAGCCATTATCCTCATAACTAGACTAAAAATGCTTCTATTGTGACAAAACTTTAGTATGTTGTTCCTATGGTATACTGAACCAATTCTGTTTAGTATCGACGAAATGAGGTTAAAGGTCAGGGCTCAGGAGCGAGATTTATTACACTGCCATTATCCTCATAAGTTGACTAAAAATGCTTCTATTGCGACAAAACTTTAGTATGTTGTTCCTGGGGTATACTGAACGAATTCTGTTTAGTATCGGCGAAATGAGGTTAAAGGTCAGGGCACAGGAGCGAGATTTTTTTCACTGCCGTTTTCCTCATAACTTGACTAAAAATGCTTCTATTGCGACAAAACTTTAGTATGTTGTTCTTGGGGTATACTGAACTAATTCTGTTTAGAATCGGCGAAATGGAGTTTAAAGGTCAGGGCAGAGGAGCGAGATTTATTTCACAGCCATTATCCTCATAACTAGACTAAAAATGCTTCTATTGCGACAAAACTTTAGTATGTTGTTCTTGGGGTATACTGAACTAATTCTGTTTAGAATCGGCGAAATGGAGGTTAAAGGTCAGGGCAGAGGAGCGAGATTTATTTCACAGCCATTATCCTCATAACTAGACTAAAAATGCTTCTATTGCGACAAAACTTTAGAATGTTGTTCCTGGTGTATACTGAACCAATTCCGTTTAGTATCGGCGAAATGAGGTTAAAGGTCAGGGCACAGGAGCTAGTTTCTTTTCACAGCGATTAATCATATAATTTGACTAAAAATGCTTCTATTGCGACAAAACTTTAGTATGTTGTTCCTGGGGTATACTGAACGAATTCTGTTTAGTATCGGCGAAATGAGGTTAAAGGTCAGGGCACAGGAGCGAGATTTTTTTCACTGCCGTTTTCCTCATAACTTGACTAAAAATGCTTCTATTGCGACAAAACTTTAGTATGTTGTTCTTGGGGTATACTGAACTAATTCTGTTTAGAATCGGCGAAATGGAGGTTAAAGGTCAGGGCAGAGGAGCGAGATTTATTTCACAGCCATTATCCTCATAACTAGACTAAAAATGTTACTATTGCGACAAAACTTTAGTATGTTGTTCTTGGGGTATACTGAACTAATTCTGTTTAGAATCGGCGAAATGGAGGTTAAAGGTCAGGGCAGAGGAGCGAGATTTATTTCACAGCCATTATCCTCATAACTAGACTAAAAATGCTTCTATTGCGACAAAACTTTAGTATGTTGTTCTTGGGGTATACTGAACTAATTCTGTTTAGAATCGGCGAAATGGAGGTTAAAGGTCAGGGCAGAGGAGCGAGATTTATTTCACAGCCATTATCCTCATAACTAGACTAAAAATGCTTCTATTGCGACAAAACTTTAGTATGTTGTTCTTGGGGTATACTGAACTAATTCTGTTTAGAATCGGCGAAATGGAGGTTAAAGGTCAGGGCAGAGGAGCGAGATTTATTTCACAGCCATTATCCTCATAACTAGACTAAAAATGCTTCTATTGCGACAAAACTTTAGTATGTTGTTCTTGGGGTATACTGAACTAATTCTGTTTAGAATCGGCGAAATGGAGGTTAAAGGTCAGGGCAGAGGAGCGAGATTTATTTCACAGCCATTATCCTCATAACTAGACTAAAAATGCTTCTATTGCGACAAAACTTTAGTATGTTGTTCTTGGGGTATACTGAACTAATTCTGTTTAGAATCTGCGAAATGGAGGTTAAAGGTCAGGGCAGAGGAGCGAGATTTATTTAACAGCCATTATCCTCATAACTAGACTAAAAATGCTTCTATTGCGACAAAACTTTAGAATGTTGTTCCTGGGGTATACTGAACCAATTCTGTTTAGTATCGGCGAAATGAGGTTAAAGGTCAGGGCACAGGAGCGAGTTTTTTTTCACAGCGATTAATCTTATAATTTGACTGAAAATGCTTCTATTGCGACAAAACTTTAGAATGTTGTTCCTGGGGTATACTGAACCAATTCTGTTTAGTATCGGCGAAATGAGGTTAAAAGTAAGGGCACAGGAGCGAGATTTATTTCACAGCCATTATCCTCATACCTTGACTAAAAGTACTTCTATTGCGACAAAACTTTAGCATGTTGTTCCGGGTGTATACTGAACCATTTCTGTTTAGTATCGACGAAATGAGGTTAAGGGTCAGGACACAGGAGCGAGATTTATTCCACAGCCATTATCCTCATAACTTGACTAAAAGTACTTCTATTGCGACAAAACTTTAGCATGTTGTTCCGGGGGTATACAGAACCATTTCTGTTTAGTATCGGCGAAATGAGGTTAAAGGTCAGGGCACAGGAGTGAGTTTTTTTTCACAGCGATTAATCTTATAATTTGACTAAAAATGCTTCTATTGCGACAAAACTTTAGAATGTTGTTCCTGGGGTATACTGAACCAATTCTGTTTAGTATCGGCGAAATGAGGTTAAAGGTCAGGGCACAGGAGCGAGTTTTTTTTCACAGCGATTAATCTTATAATTTGACTGAAAATGCTTCTATTGCGACAAAACTTTAGAATGTTGTTCCTGGGGTATACTGAACCAATTCTGTTTAGTATCGGCGAAATGAGGTTAAAAGTAAGGGCACAGGAGCGAGATTTATTTCACAGCCATTATCCTCATACCTTGACTAAAAGTACTTCTATTGCGACAAAACTTTAGCATGTTGTTCCGGGGTATACTGAACCATTTCTGTTTAGTATCGACGAAATGAGGTTAAGGGTCAGGACACAGGAGCGAGATTTATTCCACAGCCATTATCCTCATAACTTGACTAAAAGTACTTCTATTGCGACAAAACTTTAGCATGTTGTTCCGGGGTATACAGAACCATTTCTGTTTAGTATCGGCGAAATGAGGTTAAAGGTCAGGGCACAGGAGTGAGTTTTTTTCACAGCGATTAATCTTATAATTTGACTAAAAATGCTTCTATTGCGACAAAACTTTAGAATGTTGTTCCTGGGGTATACTGAACCAATTCCGTTTAGTATCGGCGAAATGAGGTTAAAGGTCAGGGCACAGGAGCGAGATTTATTTCACAGCGATTAATCTTATAATTTGACTAAAAATGCTTCTATTGCGACAAAACTTTAGAATGTTGTTCCTGGGGTATACTGAACCAATTCTGTTTAGTATCGGCGAAATGAGGTTAAAGGTCAGGGCACAGGAGCGAGTTTTTTTATTTCACAGCGATTAATCTTATAATTTGACTAAAAATGCTTCTATTGCGACAAAACTTTAGAATGTTGTTCCTGGGGTATACAGAACCATTTCTGTTTAGTATCGACGAAATGAGGTTAAAGGTCAGGGCACAGGAGCGAGTTTTTTTTCACAGCGATTAATCTTATAATTTGACTAAAAATGCTTCTATTGCGACAAAACTTTAGAATGTTGTTCCTGGGGTATACTGAACCAATTCTGTTTAGTATCGGCGAAATGAGGTTAAAGGTCAAGGCACAGGAGTGAGTTTTTTTTCACAGCGATTAATCTTATAATTTGACTAAAAATGCTTCTATTGCGACAAAACTTTAGAATGTTGTTCCTGGGGTATACTGAACCAATTCTGTTTAGTATCGGCGAAATGAGGTTAAAGGTCAGGGCACAGGAGCGAGTTTTTTTTCACAGCGATTAATCTTATAATTTGACTAAAAATGCTTCTATTGCGACAAAACTTTAGAATGTTGTTCCTGGGGTATACAGAACCATTTCTGTTTAGTATCGACGAAATGAGGTTAAAGGTCAGGGCACAGGAGCGAGTTTTTTTTCACAGCGATTAATCTTATAATTTGACTAAAAATGCTTCTATTGCGACAAAACTTTAGAATGTTGTTCCTGGGGTATACTGAACCAATTCTGTTTAGTATCGGCGAAATGAGGTTAAAGGTCAAGGCACAGGAGTGAGTTTTTTTTCACAGCGATTAATCTTATAATTTGACTAAAAATGCTTCTATTGCGACAAAACTTCAGAATGTTGTTCCTGGGGTATAGTGAACCAATTCTGTTTAGTATCGACGAAATGAGGTTAAAGGTACACAGGAGCGAGATTTATTGCACAGCCATTATCTCCAAAGCTTGACTAAAAATGCTTCTATTGCGACAAAACTTTAGTATTGTTCCGAAGTTATACTGAACCGGTTCTGTGTAATGTAATCGAAATGGGGTCAAAGGTCAGGACAAAGGAGCGAGATTTATTCCACTGCCATTTTGCATGATTTTACTAACTTGTTATCTTTGTTATTGATTATTGATGCAGTTCTTTGACTACTTTGATAATCGTAGTATTGATATTGGTGTCTTTCAATATTTCCCATAGTCTTGTAATAGGTGTATCATCATATGCTTTTGTTACTTCTATGAATAAAAAGTGCCCTTCTTCTCCAATTGCAATTCTATTCTCTATTATTTGTTTTAAACAGAATACGTTATCCATGCACGACTTGCCTACTTTAAATCCACATTTTTCTCCCAATCATTTAGCTCATATTCGTCCTTATATCTCTAATAATTCGACCACACAGTCTCTAGAAGTCGGTTTCACTGAAATCCTTCGATAGTTCGCACATCTTTGTCTCTCCCCGTTTTTACGTTTTCCAAGCGTGGGTTGTAGAAGCGCATATGCTCCAGCTTTGTCCGTCTCTCCGCCCGTCCGCAGGATAACTCACGTAAAATGCTTCGCATTCAGTGAAATTTTAGTATCTGGTAAGGGACCACCTGGGGACGAACCCTATCGAAAATGGACAAAATGGGGTCAAAGATCAGGACAACGGAGAGGGATCCATTCTATTGCCCTTATGCGTCATGACTCACGTAAAAATGTTTCCATTTCGATGAAAGTTTAGTATGTGGTAGGAGACCATCTGGGGACGAACCCTATTAAAAATGGACAAAATGGGGTCAAAGATCAGGACAACGGAGAGGGATCCATTCCATTGCACTTATGCGTCATAACTTGCGTAAAAATGGTTCGATTTCGATGAAAGTTTAGTATGTGGTAGGAGACCATCTGGGGACGAACGCTATTAAAAATGGACACAAAGGGGTCAAAGATCAGGACAACGGAGAGGGATCCATTCCATTGCCCTTAGGCGTCATAACTTGCGTAAAAATGGTTCGATTTCGATGAAAGTTTAGTATGTGGTAGGAGACCACCTGGAGACGAACCCTTTAAAAAAAGACAAAATGGGGTCAAAGATCAGGACAACGGAGAGGGATCCATTCCACTGCCCTTAGGCGTCATAACTTGCGTAAAAATGGTTCGATTTCGATGAAAGTTTAGTATGTGGTAGGAGACCACCTGGAGACGAACCCTTTAAAAATGGACAAAATGGGGTCAAAGATCAGGACAACGGAGAGGGATCCATTGCCCTTATGCATCATAACTTGCGTAAAAATGGTTCGATTTCGATGAAAGTTTACTATGTGGTAGGGGACCACCTTGGGACGAACCCTATTAAAAACGTATAAAATGGGGTCAAAGATCAGGACAACGGAGAGGGATCCATTCCATTGCCCTTATGCGTCATAACTTGCGTAAAAATGGTTCGATTACGATGAAAGTTTAGTATGTGGTAGGGGACCACCTGGGGACGAACCCTATTAAAAATGGACAAAATGGGGTCAAAGATCAGGACAACGGAGAGGGATCCATTGCCCTTATGCATCATAACTTGCGTAAAAATGCTTCTATTTCGATGAAAGTTTAGTATGTGGTAGGAGACCATCTGGGGACGAACCCTATTAAAAATGGACAAAATGGGGTCAAAGATCAGGATAACGGAGAGGGATCCATTCCATTGCCCTTAGGCGTCATAACTTGCGTTAAAATGGTTCGATTTCGATGAAAGTTTAGTATGTGGTGGGGGACCACCTGGGATCGAACCTTATTGTAAATGGATGAAATGGGGTCAAAAGTGACAACATAGGAGCGGGATTCATTCCATTGCCCTTACGCACCATAACTTGCGTAAAATTAGTTCGATTTCGATGAAAGTTTAGTACGTGGTAGGGAAGCACCTGGGGACGAATCCATCAAAAGATGTTTGAATGGGGTCACCATTCAAACATCTTTTAATGAATTGTGTTATCAGTGAGATACACACACTATTTTCTCACCTCCTAGTACATAGGCGGGTTGCGAATGAACCCCGGGGGAAACCATTTTCAGACACAATTCAGTCCAGAAGAATATTGTTTTGTCTAGATTGAGAATACGCGAAGCAGCAACCTTCCTTAGCAAACACTACGCTATCTGTGAGCAAACGAACTACTACGGTGCTGGGGCATTCCGCTCCGTATCCTAGGGTTAACATTATAAACAACTTTTCTGTTTCATTTTTATCAGTTCTGCTTGTATTCTACCAGGACCACTTGCTCTATTATTTAATTTTTTTTTTATTGGAGGTTTAACGACCACTGTGAGCAACTCAATGCTCTAAGCAGTTGACCGTCCCTAATTTAGATCCACTGGTTCCGAAGAAGGGAGAGAGCCAGTGCCGTAAGACAAACACAACACCCATGCCTCACCGGGATTCAAACCCGGACCTCTTTCACACGAATGATCAGAGGCCATCGCTTAGACCACTGCGCCACCGTGGCGGCAATTGGAGGTTTAACGACCACCGTAAGTAACTCAATGGGCTATAAGCAGTCGCTCGTCCCTAACTTAGGGTCACTGGTTCCAGGAAATGGAGAGAGCCAGTGCCGTAAGACAAACACAACATCCATGCCTCACCGGGATTCGAACCCGGACCCCTTTCGTACAAATGATCAGAGGCCATTGCTTAGACCACTGTGCCACCGGGGCGGCAATTGGAGGTTTAACGACCACCGTAAGTAACTCAATGGGCTATAAGCAGTCGCTCGTCCCTAACTTAGGGTCACTGGTTCCAGGGAAGGGAGAGAGCCAGTGCCGTAAGACAAACACAACATCCATGCCTCACCGGGATTCGAACCCGGACCCCTTTCGTACGAATGATCAGAGGCCATTGCTTAGACCACTGTGCCACCGGGGCGGCAATTGGAGGTTTAACGACCACCGTAAGTAACTCAATGGGCTATAAGCAGTCGCTCGTCCCTAACTTAGGGTCACTGGTTCCAGGGAAGGGAGAGAGCCAGTGCCGTAAGACAAACACAACATCCATGCCTCACCGGGATTCGAACCCGGACCCCTTTCGTACGAATGATCAGAGGCCATTGCTTAGACCACTGCGACACCTTAAATTTTTAATTGCCCGTTTGATTCTATCAATATTAATAATAATTTATATTACTTCTTATAGGTTTTCTTCATTCTTCTGAAACTTAATGGACCTGATTCACCTCGCACTGCATCATGGGAAGGCTTTTCCGTGGCCGCGGACCAACAAGAGTTTCTTCACAAGCGTTTTCCCATTGCTTAACATGGCGTTACGTTGCAGAGGTTCACGAAAATCTCGATTTTCGTAAATTTGTTAACGACATGTCTAACTTTTTCTCATCGTATGGTTGTGCTAATATATCCTGCAACCTGAATTGTGTGGAGGAAATAAAAACATTCCTTCATTTTCCGCTGAAAAAACGAAATTATTAAGGGAATCGCTGTGTAAAATGAAACGCGGTGATTTCCATCCCAATGTGTACTATCCAATATGTTCTCTCCACTTTAACGAAAAAGATTTTGGATATTATGAGAATACGAATCAAAGGTAGTTTAAACCTCGTATTATATCTTATAATTTCAAATTCAAAAAAAAGAAAAAAAAAAGAAAGGTAGGAGACAATTGATGAAATATTTGGATCCGTAAATTACGATTTAAGTTCGACTTTTCTCAAAGAATAAAACAAACATATCTATAATTTCTCTTTTTATTTAATGTTAGGCATTCATTTAATTTTTAAGCACATTGCCAAGCGTGCGAACTCTATTGGGTTGTCGGAAAAGTCATGACGTATTTTAGCCATGTTTTGCAGAGGTCATTTATTGATAGAAAGAACAAAGATCAATCAATGATATAATGCCCGTTTTGTTCGATAACCTTTTGCCATCTTTCAGTGAGATGCCTCGTTCATAGAAGGACCTGTCTTTCGTGGCGAAAAACTGTACAAGGTGCTGATTTACAGCCTCATCTGAAATGAACGTTATACCACGCAAGGACTGTTGAAGAGAGCGAAACAAGTGGAAGTCTGACGGCTCAAGGTCAGGCGAGTATGCTGGGTGTGGCAACACATCCCACCCAAGCTCCAATAATTTTTGGCGGGTGATCAAACTTGTGTGTGGTCTCGCGTTGTCGTGATGGAACACAACGCCTTTACGATGAACAAGCTCTGGATGATGGATTCGTTCAAACTGTCCAGTTGTCGACAGTAAACATTCGAATTGATTGTTTGGTTCCGTGGTAGGAGCTCGAAAAACAAGACACCTTTAAAATCCCACCACACTGAGACCAGACCCTTCCGCTGAGGAATGTCTGCTTTGGATGTCGTTTGAGGCGAAGCAGCACGTCGGGTCCAAGACCGTTTGCGCAGCACATTGTTTTACACAATCCACTTTTCGTCACCAGTTATCAGTCGCTTCAAAAAAGGATCGTTTTCCTCACGTTTAATGAGCATATCGTAGAAGTTTATACTTGCCGTCAATTGAGCTTCTTTGAGTTCATGAGGAACCCACACATGGAGCTTGCTTACGCATCCCAGCTTCTTCAGGTGGTCGTGAACGCTTGAATGATGGATTGTGTCTGCAATCTCTCGTGTCGTGTGACGTGGTTTTGACTCGATCAATGCCTTGATTTGGTCGTCATCAACCTCGGTGGGCCTCCCGGACCGAGGAGTATCGCTGAGGTCCAAATCACCAGCACGGAATTCTGCGAACCACCGCTGGCACTGACGTTCTTGTAGAGCATAGTATCACCGCACACTTTACGCAACTTTTCACAAGCTTGACGCGCGTTCTTCCCTTTACGGAAGTAAAACAGTAAAATATGGCGAAAATGCTTCACCTTGATGTCATATCTCCGCAAATCAATCAAATCGCTCACTATTCCTTTTAGACTGCAGCTAGAAGTGGCACCTGTCGAATGCCATAGCGATAACAGAGCTGCGCATGCCTCTAGTACTTCCAAAACCGCCCAACCGCCATCGGGTGCCAAAATACGTCATGACTTTTCCGACAACCAAATAGTTTGTTTCCTTAATAGGTATTTGTCTGAGCTTCTAAATGTTTTTGTTTTGCAAAACAAGGTACTCAATTTTATGTTTCAGATATTTCGTCCATGTCTAACAAAAAGAACATGAAAATTTAATATTTAATACTAGGGTGTGTCAAAAAGTTCGTGCAATCACACAAAATTATTATAGCTACGGAAACCATTTTTGGTTTATTTTGTTATATACACAGTGCGTCAAAGAATTTTTAAGACCGGCGCTAGATTTCAGCCTACGGTGGCGCCACCACTGTAATCGCGCATGCGTTATAAACCGTGAACATCTGCTTGCTTTCTGCCAAAAGTACTGCGCAGTTGTTAAAGTAACTCAAACGAAACGGCCGTTCATTAGAGAAGTCAAATTTTTTCATGTTCAATTATTAAGATGGAACAAAGGGCTGTTATTAAATTTAACGCAAAACTTGGTAAAAGTGCCTACGTACCAAATGATGAAACAAGTTTACGGTGAGTTTTGTTTAAGTAGATCAAATGTTTTCCTGTGGCACAAACGTTTTTTGGACGCTAGAAGATGATAAGCATACCGGAAGACCAAGTTCATCTAGGACACCTGAGATTATTGGAAAAGTGCGTGATTTCGTGGCAAACAATCGATGTGCGTCACTAAGAATGATGGAAGAGTCTTTAAACATCAACAAAGAAACGATTCGAACCATCCTGCATGAAGATTTGGGCAAAACAAAAGTCTGTGCTAAATTTGTTCCACACACGTTAACCAATGAACAAAAATCAAGGAGAAGTGCACATTGCAGAGACATCATTTCAGCCGCTGAAAATGATCCAAACTTCTTAAAATCGATTGTTACAGGTGATGAAACATGTTGTTTTCAATATGATCCTAAAACAAAGCGACAAAGTGCGGAATGGAAGTCAAAAACTCACCACAACCCCCCCCCCCCCCCAAAAAAAAAACAAAAACAAAAAAAAAACCAGAAAAGTTCCATCGAAAATCAAAACAATGCTCATTACATTCTTCGATAGTAAGGGTATTATCCACAAAGAATTTGTTCCAAGTGGACAAACAATTACTGGTGAGTTTTATTTAAATGTTTTGAGGCGTTTGATCGGCAGAATTCGTCGCATTCGTCCAGAATATCGGGATGAAAACAGTTGGTGTTTGTTGCACGATAATGCACCCAGTCACACCTCACTTCTTGTTCGTAGATTTTTTGGCAAAAAAATAACGTCTGTGTGTTGAATCATCCCCCGTATTCGCCTGATTTTGCACCCTGCGACTTTTCTTTGTTCCCAAATCTTAAAATGACGTTAAAAGGGTGTTATTTTGATGATATTTCGACCATAGAAACAGCTTCGACGCGTGCTTTGGAGGCAATTCTGCAAAGTGAACTGGAACAGGCATTCGAATCATTATTAAATCGCTGTAACAAGTGTATTGAAGCCGGATGGACTTATTTTGAATAACAAACCAAGACAAATTATAATTTCTTGTTTCTGTTTCATTTTACAGACCCAGTCTTAAAAATTCTTTGACGCACTGTGTATATGGAAATAAATGTCCAGCATACGAAACTGTGGCAAAGAAATTTCAAAGTGGTCACATGACCATTTGTGACGAACCAAGGTCCGGACGGCCATCTTTGACAGATGACCAGACAGTTCTAACCAAAGTGGAGAAGTTAATCCTTGAAAATAGGCGTACAACCATTGAGATGCTTTGTCAAGAAGGTCATCTAAGCTATGAGTCAGTGTGGACAATCATACATGACCCTTTGATCATGTCCAAGGTCTCAGCGCGATGGGTACCTACTCTTCTCACCCCATTCCAAAAAGAAGCTCGGACACAATCCGCGCAAAACATGTTGGAAACCAATGAAATGAGCAAGGAATGGAAGCACCCCTGAAAAAGGCAAAAGTGCAAAAGTCTGCCTCAAAGGTGATGCTCTCTGTTTTCTGGGATAAAAGAGGTATGATTTTAACAGACTATCTTCAAAAGGGTCAAACTTTTGCACTTTGACTACTATTGCAAACTACTGACCAAATTAAGAGAGCAAATAAAAAGCAAAAGACACGGAATGGTCACAAAAGGGGTCCATTTGTTACACGACAACGCACCAGCTCATTCAGCAGTCAACACCATCGATCAACAGTATTTGTCATTTTCTTGTATGACTTCCGTCCACAGGTAGTAGAGTTTAGGTCCCAGCCACCTACAGCGAGATCGCATTTTGGGCAGGACACAGAAACCGAAGGAATGAGAGCAAGTCTAGCGACTTTGACAGAACAGTTTTGTACTGAGATTAGAGTACAATAGATGGCGCCACCTTCTTCTTGTAGAACGTCCGTCCACAGTGAGCAGAGTTTAGGTCCCAGCCACCTACAGCGAGATCGCATTTTGGGCAGGACACAGAAACCGAAGGAATGAGAGCAAGACTAGCGACTTTGACAGAACAGTTTTCTACTGAGATTAGAGTACAGTAGATGGCGCCACCTTCTTCTTGTAGAACTTCCTTCCACAGGTAGTAGAGTTTAGGTCCCAGCCACCTACAGCGAGATCGCATTTTGGGCAGGACACAGAAACCGAAGGAATGAGAGCAAGTCTAGCGACTTTGACAGAACAGTTTTGTACTGAGATTAGAGTACAGTAGATGGCGCCACCTTCTTCTTGTAGAACTTCCGTCCACAGTGAGTAGAGTTTAGGTCCCAGCCACCTACAGCGAGATCGCATTTTGGGCAGGACACAGAAACCGAAGGAATGAGAGCAAGTCTAGCGACTTTGACAGAACAGTTTTGTACTGAGATTAGAGTACAGTAGATGGCGCCACCTTCTTCTTGTACAACTTCCGTCCACAGTGAGTAGAGTTTAGGTCCCAGCCACCTACAGCTAGATCGCCTTTTGGGCAGGACACAGAAACGGAAGGAATGAGAGCAAGTCTAACGACTTTGACAGAACAGTTTTGTACTGAGATTAGAGTACAGTAGATGGCGCCACCTTCTTCTTGTAGGACTTCCGTCCACAGTGAGTAGAGTTTAGGTCCCAGCCACCTACAACGAGATCGCCTTTTGGGCAGGACACAGAAAGGGAAGGAATGAGAGCAAGTCTAGCGACCAGTTTGTAGTGAGATTAGAGTACAGTAGATGGCGCCACGGTCTTCTTGTAGGACTTCCGTCCACAGTGAGTAGAGTTTAGGTCCCAGCCACCTACAGCGAGATCGCCTTTTGGGCAGGACACAGATACGGAAGGAATGGGAGCAAGTCTAGCGACTTTGACAGAAGAGTTAGTAGTGAGATTAGAGTACAGTAGATGGCGCCACCGTACAAGTGCGATGTTGCACACAGAAACGGAAGGAATGAGAGCAAGTCTAGCGACCAGTTTGTAGTGAGATTAGAATACAGTAGATGGCACCACCGTCTTCTTGTAGGACTTCCGTCCACAGTGAGTAGAGTTTAGGTCCCAGCCACCTACAACGAGATCGCCTTTTGGGCAGGACACAGAAACGCAAGGAATGAGAGCAAGTCTAGCGACCAGTTTGTAGTGAGATTAGAGTACAGTAGATGGCGCCACCGTCTTCTTGTAGGACTTCCGTCCACAGTGAGTAGAGTTTAGGTCCCAGCCACCTACAGCGAGATCGCCTTTTGGGCAGGACACAGAAACGGAAGGAATGAGAGCAAGTCTAGCGACTTTGACAGAACAGTTTGTAGTGAGATTAGAGTACAGTAGATGGCGCCACCGTACAAGAACGATATTGCACATAGAAGGGTGAGAGAATTTCAGGGGGGGGCATAGAAAAAGGTACCTATTTAACCAGTGGGTCCAGCCTGAGGGCCGTCACTTAACGTGCTCGTCCGATATTCAGCGATTGTTAGCAAATCACACCATCTTTGAAAGATCAGTCCAGGTTCGAACCTGAGGACCTTGCATCGATAGTCGGAACTGCTAACCACTAAGCCATCCGCGGCTTCAAACACCATCGTCGAGTCATCTTAAATACCAAAAATATTGCCTCAGCCACCATATTCTCCTGATATGGCACCAAGTGACTTCGTTTTGTTCCCCGAGATGAAACATCCACTACGTGGGAGGCGATTTGATGACACTGATGACGTCATTTTTGAAGTAGAACAGTGGCTTCCGGCACAGTCTGAGGTGTTCTACACTGAGGGAATAAAGAAGGTCAAGCGAAGGTCGGAGAAGTGTGTGGCACTTTGTGGCACCTATGAAGAGAAGGCCCAAGTACCAGAATAAAAATTTTTTCTACTAGCTTGTTTATTTCTTGGTGATTGCACGAACATTTTGATACCCCTTTGTATACCATGTACGAGAAATACTACATTTAAAACTGAGCAGCGGATGGCTTAGTGGTTAGCGAGTCAGACTATCAATGCAAGGTCCTCAGGTTCGATCCTGGGCTGATCTTTCAGAGATGATGTGATTTACTAACAATCGCTGAATGTCCGCCGTGCATCGGACGAGCACGTAAAGTGACGGCCCCCAGGCTGGACCCACTGGTTAAATGGTTATCCTTTCCTGTCCTCCCTGAAATTCTCTCACCCATCTATGTGCAATATCGTACTTGTACGGTGGCGCCATCTACTGTACTCTAATCTCACTACAAACTGTTCTGTCAAAAGTCGCTAGACTTGCTCTCATCCCTTCCGTTTCTGTGTGCAACATCGCACTTGTACGGTGGCGCCGTCTACTGTACTCTAATCTCACTACAAACTGTTCTGTCAAAGTCGCTAGACTTGCTCTCATTCCTTCCGTTTCTGTGTGCAACATCGCACTTGTATGGTGGCGCCATCTACTGTACTCTAATCTCACTACAAACTGTTCTGTCAAAGTCGCTAGACTTTCTCTCATTCCTTCCATTTCTGTGTGCAACATCGTACTTGTATGGTGGCGCCATCTACTGTACTCTAATCTCAGTACAAACTGTTCTGTCAAAGTCGCTAGACTTGCTCTCATTCCTTCCGTTTTTGTGAGCAACATCGTACTTGTACGGTAGCGCCATCTACTGTACTCTAATCTCACTACAAACTGCTCTGTCAAAGTCGCTAGACTTGCTCTCATTCCTTCCGTTTCTGTGTGCAACATCGCACTTGTACGGTGGCGCCATCTACTATACTCTAATCTCACTCCAAACTGTTCTGTCAAAGTCGCCAGACTTGCTCTCATTCCTTCCGTTTCTGTGTGCAACATCGCACTTGTACGGTGGCGCCATCTACTATACTCTAATCTCACTACAAACTGTTCTGTCAAAGTCGCCAGACTTGCTCTCATTCCTTCCGTTTCTGTGTGCAACATCGCACTTGTACGGTGGCGCCGTCTACTGTACTCTAATCTCACTACAAACTGTTCTGTCAAAGTCGCTAGACTTGCTCTCATTCCTTCCGTTTCTGTGTGCAACATCGCACTTGTACGGTGGCGCCATCTACTATACTCTAATCTCACTACAAACTGTTCTGTCAAAGTTGCCAGACTTGCTCTCGTTCCTTCCGTTTCTGTGTGCAACATCGCACTTGTACGGTGGCGCCGTCTACTGCACTCTAATCTCACTACAAACTGTTCTGTCAAAGTCGCTAGACTTGCTGTCATTCCTTCCGTTTCTGTGTGCAACATCGCACTTGTATGGTGGCGCCGTCTACTGTACTCTAATCTCACTACAAACTGTTCTGTCAAAGTCGCTAGACTTGCTCTCATTCCTTCCGTTTCTGTGTGCAACATCGCACTTGTATGGTGGCGCCGTCTACTGTACTCTAATCTCACTACAAACTGTTCTGTCAAAGTCGCTAGACTTGCTCTCATTCCTTCCGTTTCTGTGTGCAACATCGCACTTGTACGGTGGCGCCATCTACTATACTCTAATCTCACTACAAACTGTTCTGTCAAAGTCGCCAGACTTGCTCTCATTCCTTCCGTTTCTGTGTGCAACATCGCACTTGTACGGTGGCGCCGTCTACTGTACTCTAATCTCACTACAAACTGTTCTGTCAAAAGTCGCTAGACTTGCTCTCATACCTTCCGTTTCTGTGTGCAACATCGAACTTGTACGGTGGCGCCATCTACTGTACTCTAATCTCACTACAAACTGTTCTGTCAAAGTCGCTAGACTTGCTCTCATTCCTTCCGTTTCTGTGTGCAACATCGTACTTGTACGGTGGCGCCACCGACTGTACTCTAATTTCACTACAAACTGTTCTGTCAAAGTCGCTAGACTTGCTCTCATTCCTTCCGTTTCTGTGTGCAACATCGCACTTGTACGGTGGCGCCATCTACTATACTCTAATCTCACTACAAACTGTTCTGTCAAAGTCGCCAGACTTGCTCTCATTCCTTCCGTTTCTGTGTGCAACATCGCACTTGTACGGTGGCGGCGTCTACTGTACTCTAATCTCACTACAAACTGTTCTGTCAAAGTCGACTTGCTCTCATTCCTTCCGTTTCTGTGTGCAACATCGCACTTGTACGGTGGCGCCATCTACTATACTCTAATCTCACTACAAACTGTTCTGTCAAAGTCGCCAGACTTGCTCTCATTCCTTCCGTTTCTGTGGGCAACATCGCACTTGTACGGTGGCGCCGTCTACTGTACTCTAATCTCACTACAAACTGTTCTGTCAAAGTCGCTAGACTTGCTCTCATTCCTTCCGTTTCTGTGTGCAACATCGCACTTGTATGGTGGCGCCGTCTACTGTACTCTAATCTCACTACAAACTGTTCTGTCAAAGTCGCTAGACTTGCTCTCATTCCTTGCGTTTCTGTGTGCAACATCGCACTTGTACGGTGGCGCCATCTACTGTACTCTAATCTCACTACAAACTGTTCTGTCAAAGTCGCTAGACTTGCTCTCATTCCTTCCGTTTCTGTGTCCTGCCCAAAAGGCGATCTCGCTGTAGGTGGCTGGGACCTAAACTCTACTACCTGTGGACGGAAGCCCTACAAGAAGACTGTGGCGCCATGTACTGTACTCTAATCTCACTACAAAACTGTTCTGTCAAAGTCGCTAGACTTGCTCTCATTCCTTCCGTTTCTGTGTCCTGCCCAAAAGACGATCTCGCTGTAGGTGGCTGGGACCTAAACTCTACTACCTGTGGACGGAAGCCCTACAAGAAGACTGTGGCGCCATCTACTGTACTCTAATCTCACTACAAAACTGTTCTGTCAAAGTCGCTAGACTTCCTCTCATTCCTTCCGTTTCTGTGTCCTGCCCAAAAGGCGATCTCGCTGTAGGTGGCTAGGACCTAAACTCTACTCACTGTGGACGGAAGTCCTACAAGAAGAAGGTGGCGCCATCTACTGTACTCTAATCGCACTACAAAAGTGTTCTGTCAAAGTCGCTAGACTTGCTCTCATTCCTTCCGTTTCTGTGTCCTGCCCAAAAGACGATCTCGCTGTATGTGGCTGGGACCTAAACTCTACTACCTGTGGACGGAAGCCCTACAAGAAGACTGTGGCGCCATCTACTGTACTCTAATCTCACTACAAAACTGTTCTGTCAAAGTCGCTAGACTTGCTCTCATTCCTTCCGTTTCTGTGTCCTGCCCAAAAGTCGATCTCGCTGTAGGTGGCTGGGACCTAAACTCTACTCACTGTGGACGGAAGTCCTACAAGAAGAAGGTGGCGCCATCTACTGTACTCTAATCGCACTACAAAAGTGTTCTGTCAAAGTTGCTAGACTTGCTCTCATTCCTTCCGTTTCTGTGTCCTGCCCAAAAGTCGATCTCGCTGTAGGTGGCTGGGACCTAAACTCTACTCACTGTGGAAGGAAGTTCTACAAGAAGAAGGTGGCGCCATCTACTGTACTCTAATCGCACTACAAAAGTGTTCTGTCAAAGTTGCTAGACTTGCTCTCATTCCTTCCGTTTCTGTGTCCTGCCCAAAAGGCGATCTCGCTGTAGGTGGCTGGGACCTAAACTCTACTCACTGTGGAAGGAAGTTCTACAAGAAGAAGGTGGCGCCATCTACTGTACTCTAATCGCACTACAAAAGTGTTCTGTCAAAGTTGCTAGACTTGCTCTCATTCCTTCCGTTTCTGTGTCCTGCCCAAAAGGCGATCTCGCTGTAGGTGCCTGGGACCTAAACTCTACTCACTGTGGAAGGAAGTTCTACAAGAAGAAGGTGGCGCCATCTACTGTACTCTAATCGCACTACAAAAGTGTTCTGTCAAAGTTGCTAGACTTGCTCTCATTCCTTCCGTTTCTGTGTCCTGCCCAAAAGGCGATCTCGCTGTAGGTGGCTGGGACCTAAACTCTACTCACTGTGGAAGGAAGTTCTACAAGAAGAAGGTGGCGCCATCTACTGTACTCTAATCGCACTACAAAAGTGTTCTGTCAAAGTTGCTAGACTTGCTCTCATTCCTTCCGTTTCTGTGTCCTGCCCAAAAGGCGATCTCGCTGTAGGTGGCTGGGACCTAAGCTTTACTCACTGTGGACGGAAGTCCTACAAGAAAATGACAAATACTGTGGCAAAATACATTTAAAACTTCATGACGACTAGCGACGATCTCCTGCGTCATGCGAAATAAACATCGAACACAAAAGTGTCTTGGTATATTTTTGCAACCTTGATTTGTTCTTCTATAAAAATAATTTCTTCTTCTTAGCTCTATTAATTCGTTGGCAGACTCCATGGCGTTAGGATTGTAAAAATTAGCCAACGGTAAGCGATAATCAAATAGCGAAAACGTTGAATCAGCAGTCATGTTGGTCCGTAGAAATCCGATTCTGACGTCACATGAATAAGGTCCATTCTTTTTAGCACTTCTTTTGTAAAAAAAAGATCGTGCTTACGTTACCGCTTTGTCCGTCTGTACCCACGATATCTCTGCAAATATTAGACCGATTTGAAAATTTTTTTTTGCATTTGGAAGCTTGAAATATGCAAATGATGATCCTTTATTTCGTTTTTTTTTTTTACGATGTACAAGTTTGCCGCTAGGGGACGTAAATGCACATGATGTCGAATTCTAAAATACGTTTTATTCCGCATATTTGCTTCTAAACATCCGATTGAAAAACAATTTATATCTCTCGATTCCCTTTATGTCGAAGAGTATTTCAGATATAGTTACTTTTTCAAATTACGCATAGATTTTCCGCTAGGGGGCGTAAAAGTACATTACATTTTCCCCGATAACTCTTCTTCTAAAACTCCGATTTGAAAAATGTTTTCTTCAGCGGATACATCTCCTGATGGAAAATCTTTTGCATATAATTTCAAATTTTTGGTAAAGAATACTTTGGCCACCAGGGGGCGTAAGTGTTAATTTTTGATTCTGATGTATTTGCCATAAAATCTGAGCTTCTAAAATATCGTTTGAAAAAAATTCTTTCGCGGACTGATGCCACTCACATCGATTCACACTCACATTTTCTTCTTAAAGTATTGCACAGTTTCTCCGCCAGGGGGCGTAGATATACATCTTATTTTTGTCAATATCTCTACTTCTAGGAGTCCGATTTGAAAAATTCCTTCTTTGTTGGATAGTGTTTCCAGTGTGACATGTTTAAAAAATTTCAAGTAATTCATGGACTTTCCGCTAGGGGGCGTAGGGGTAAATTGTGTTTCCTCCTACATCTCTGCTTCTAAATCTCCGGTTTGAAAAATTCTTTCTGCACCGGATACAGCTCCTGGTGGTAAATCGTTTGCACACAATTTCTCAGTTTTGTAAAAAAAAAAAAAAAAAAATGGGCCGCCCCGGTGGCGCAGTGGTCTAAGGCGTTGGCCTCTGATCATTCGTCCGTAAGGGGTCCGGGTTCGAATCCCGGTCAGGCATGGATGTTGTGTTTGTCTTACGGCACTGGCTCTCTCCCTTCCCTGGAACCAGTGACCCTAAATTAGGGACGGGCGACTGCTTATAGCCCTTTGAGTTGCTCACGGTGGTCGTTAAACCTCCAATCAAAAAAAAAAAAAAAAAATGGTTTGGCCACCAGGGTGGGTAAATCTTAATTTCCGCTTCTGATGTATTTGCAGCAAAATATGAGCTCCTAAATTCTTGATTGAAAATTTTCGTCGTTTGTAGTGAGATAGTACTCATGACAAGGAACCTTTTAGAAACATTTTCTTTTTAAAATAATGCATGAGTTTTACGCCACGGGGAGTAGATGTATATCTTATTTTTGTCAATATCTCTACTTCTAGGAGTCCGATTTGAAAAATTCCTTCTTTGTTGGATAGTGCTTCCAGTGTGATATGTTTTTCATATAATTTCAAAATTTTCAAGTAAATCATAGACCTTCCGATAGGGGGCGTGATGGTAAATTGCTTTATCCCCCTATATCTCTGCTTCCAAGTCTCGGATTTGAAAAATTCTTTCTGCACCGGATACAGCTCCTGATAAGAAATATTTTGTACATAATTTCTAATTTTTGAAAAAAATGGTTTGGCCACCAGTTGGCTTAAGTCTCAATTTCCGCTTCTGATGTATTTGCAGCAAAACACGAGCTTCTAAAATTTCGATTGCAAAAAAAGTGGTTTGTTCACCGACACTAATGTCGACAAACCTTTTAGGAAAATTTTCTTCTTAAAATAATGCATGGTTTCTACGCCAGCGCGCGTAGATGTATGTCTTATTTTTGTCAATATCTCTACTTCTAGGAGTCCGATTTGGAAAATTCCTTCTTTGTTGGATAGTGTTTCCGATGCGAAATGTTTTTCATAGAAATTCAAAATTTTCAAGTTAATCATAGACTTTTCGCTAGGGGGCGCAAGGGTAAAATGCGTTTTCTGCGTTATTTCTGCTTCTAAAACTGCGATTTGAAAAATTCTTCCTGTATCGCATACAAGACCTGATGGAAAATATTTTTCACATAATTTCCCAATGTTTGGTAAAGAATGGTTTGGCCACCAGGGGGCATAAGTGTTAATTTCTGCTTCTGATGTATTTGTAGAAAAATCTGGGCTCCTGAAAACTCGACTAAATTTTTTTTTTCTTGTACCGACAGTGCTCATATGGAAAAACCTTTTGAGAATACTTTCTTCGTAAAATAATGCATCGTTTTCCCACCAGGGGACGTAAAGTCACATCTTATTTTTGTCGATATCTCTGTTTCTAAGAGTCCGATTTGAAAAATCCTTTTCATGTTGGAGAACGTTTCCGGTGTGAAATGTTTCTCATATAAATTAATGTCTTTCTTAAAGCACAAGTCTGCAACCAGACGGCGTAAGCTCACGATTCCGTTTACAGCAATATCTGAGGGATTAAAAACCCGATTGAAAATCTTCTTTCTTTGGTCAGATCTTTTGTTTTCCATACCGGTTCCCTTGACTTTGAATAGCTTTGATAAATTTAATTTGCGTCAGAGCGGATTCAAAAGATGCGCTCATTACACCCGAAAATTCGGTGTCATCTTTCTTGTTTCAGTTATTTTGCGAAATTACGCCCTTTTAAAACGAAAACGTTAAAAAAAAACTTCGTCGCTGCTTTGTGCATAAGTGCCATAGTTTCTAATTCTGGCCAACGTCCTGCCAACTTTCTATCAAGGGCCATTTTGAGGATCCCCTTCCCACACCGGTCCTACAAATGGGCATTCATACTTATTGTGTATTCTGTACTTTATCCAAAGGCCTACTGTTCACAGTGTGTAGTTTTAAATATGTTAATGCGTAGTTGATAAGTGCCAGTAAGTCGGTAGAGCCTGTGGACATCTATTGTTTGCCGTGAAGCCCTCGAGTTGGGCGCGATACATTGAAACACGCGGACGAAATTCTCAATGCCAATTAGAGAAATCCAACTTTAATTAGAGAGAGCGGCACAAAACGATGGCCTCAAGAAAAGAAACACACACACAATGATATTACCTTCCCATTTGCTAGTTCTCTGAGGTGTGGAATTTGCCTGAATGTCAAGCGCGCGTTGACGCCTTGTAAGGTAATTTCCATAAGTAATTCGTCCTCTAGTTTGCTTGATTCCCTCAACTCTCGTTGCGTTCAGCAAAAAAAAAAACGAACAGTGAGCTTAATTCTCCCTTTTTCACTTTTTTTTTTTCTTTTGTCCAATGATACCTTTGTGACTGTTAATAACCGTCATTCGCTTTTCCTTAAGGCATGCAGAGAAATGGTACGCACAATGGGATATAGAAGGACGGAACGGTTCGCACATTCACCAGATCACCCACCGAGAATAAGTAAATAAAAAACGTGGGTAGAACACGTCAGAATAAGAGCTATTTTTACCTTTGGATATTACTGACGAAAAAACGTTTTTGAAGTAATATACAAGAGGCACTCTCACTAGCAACTTTGGCATCTCCAAAACGGTCCATACCCAAAAGTTTAGGACACGGCCCAAATTAGTCCCGTTGATTTCAATACTGACGTAGCCAGGATTTCATTTGGGGAGGGGGGGGAGAGGGTAGAATAGTGACTTTATCGTATTTCACATATAATTAACCCACCTCCTTTTTGGTGACGCCTCCGAAATGGCCCATACCCGAAATTTTAGGACACGTCCCGACCTGATCCCTTTGAGATTTCAATAGTGACATAACCAGGATTTCAGTTTCTTTCGGGAAGGGTAATCCTTGCATCGTTTTTCACACTTATTTAACCCACCTCCTCTTTGGTGACGCCTCCGAAATGACCCATACCCGAAAGTTTAGGGCAGGGCACGACCTGATCCCTTTGAGATTTCAATAGTGACATAACCAGGATTTCAGTTTCTTTCGGGAAGGGGTAATCCTTGCATCGTTTTTCACACTTATTTAACCCACCTCCTCTTTGGTGACGCCTCCGAAATGGCCCATACCCGAAAGTTTAGGGCAAGGCACGACCTGATCCCTTTGAGATTTCAATAGTGACATAACCAGGATTTCAGTTTCTTTCGGGAAGGGGTAATCCTTGCATCGTTTTTCACACTTATTTAACCCACCTCCTCTTTGGCGACGCCTCCGAAATGACCCATACCCGAAAGTTTAGGGCAAGGCACGACCTGATCCCTTTGAGATTTCAATAGTGACATAACCAGGATTTCAGTTTCTTTCGGGAAGGGGTAATCCTTGCATCGTTTTTCACACTTATTTAACCCACCTCCTCTTTGGCGACGCCTCCGAAATGACCCATACCCGAAAGTTTAGGGCAAGGCACGACCTGATCCCTTTGAGATTTCAGGCACGACCTGATCCCTTTGAGATTTCAATAGTGACATAACCAGGATTTCAGTTTCTTTCGGGAAGGGGTAATCCTTGCATCGTTTTTCACACTTATTTAACCCACCTCCTCTTTGGCGACGCCTCCGAAATGACCCATACCCGAAAGTTTAGGGCAAGGCACGACCTGATCCCTTTGAGATTTCAATAGTGACATAACCAGGATTTCAGTTTCTTTCGGGAAGGGGTAATCCTTGCATCGTTTTTCACACTTATTTAACCCACCTCCTCTTTGGCGACGCCTCCGAAATGACCCATACCCGAAAGTTTAGGGCAAGGCACGACCTGATCCCTTTGAGATTTCAATAGTGACATAACCAGGATTTCAGTTTCTTTCGGGAAGGGGTAATCCTTGCATCGTTTTTCACACTTATTTAACCCACCTCCTCTTTGGCGACGCCTCCGAAATGACCCATACCCGAAAGTTTAGGGCAAGGCACGACCTGATCCCTTTGAGATTTCAATAGTGACATAACCAGGATTTCAGTTTCTTTCGGGAAGGGGTAATCCTTGCATCGTTTTTCACACTTATTTAACCCACCTCCTCTTTGGCGACGCCTCCGAAATGACCCATACCCGAAAGTTTAGGGCAAGGCACGACCTGATCCCTTTGAGATTTCAATAGTGACATAACCAGGATTTCAGTTTCTTTCGGGAAGGGGTAATCCTTGCATCGTTTTTCACACTTATTTAACCCACCTCCTCTTTGGCGACGCCTCCGAAATGACCCATACCCGAAAGTTTAGGGCAAGGCACGACCTGATCCCTTTGAGATTTCAATAGTGACATAACCAGGATTTCAGTTTCTTTCGGGAAGGGGTAATCCTTGCATCGTTTTTCACACTTATTTAACCCACCTCCTCTTTGGCGACGCCTCCGAAATGACCCATACCCGAAAGTTTAGGGCAAGGCACGACCTGATCCCTTTGAGATTTCAATAGTGACATAACCAGGATTTCAGTTTCTTTCGGGAAGGGGTAATCCTTGCATCGTTTTTCACACTTATTTAACCCACCTCCTCTTTGGCGACGCCTCCGAAATGACCCATACCCGAAAGTTTAGGGCAAGGCACGACCTGATCCCTTTGAGATTTCAATAGTGACATAACCAGGATTTCAGTTTCTTTCGGGAAGGGGTAATCCTTGCATCGTTTTTCACACTTATTTAACCCACCTCCTCTTTGGCGACGCCTCCGAAATGACCCATACCCGAAAGTTTAGGGCAAGGCACGACCTGATCCCTTTGAGATTTCAATAGTGACATAACCAGGATTTCAGTTTCTTTCGGGAAGGGGTAATCCTTGCATCGTTTTTCACACTTATTTAACCCACCTCCTCTTTGGCGACGCCTCCGAAATGACCCATACCCGAAAGTTTAGGGCAAGGCACGACCTGATCCCTTTGAGATTTCAATAGTGACATAACCAGGATTTCAGTTTCTTTCGGGAAGGGGTAATCCTTGCATCGTTTTTCACACTTATTTAACCCACCTCCTCTTTGGTGACGCCTCCGAAATGACCCATACCCGAAAGTTTAGGGCAAGGCACGACCTGATCCCTTTGAGATTTCAATAGTGACATAACCAGGATTTCAGTTTCTTTCGGGAAGGGGTAATCCTTGCATCGTTTTTCACACTTATTTAACCCACCTCCTCTTTGGCGACGCCTCCGAAATGACCCATACCCGAAAGTTTAGGGCAAGGCACGACCTGATCCCTTTGAGATTTCAATAGTGACATAACCAGGATTTCAGTTTCTTTCGGGAAGGGGTAATCCTTGCATCGTTTTTCACACTTATTTAACCCACCTCCTCTTTGGCGACGCCTCCGAAATGACCCATACCCGAAAGTTTAGGGCAAGGCACGACCTGATCCCTTTGAGATTTCAATAGTGACATAACCAGGATTTCAGTTTCTTTCGGGAAGGGGTAATCCTTGCATCGTTTTTCACACTTATTTAACCCACCTCCTCTTTGGTGACGCCTCCGAAATGACCCATACCCGAAAGTTTAGGGCAAGGCACGACCTGATCCCTTTGAGATTTCAATAGTGACATAACCAGGATTTCAGTTTCTTTCGGGAAGGGGTAATCCTTGCATCGTTTTTCACACTTATTTAACCCACCTCCTCTTTGGCGACGCCTCCGAAATGACCCATACCCGAAAGTTTAGGGCAAGGCACGACCTGATCCCTTTGAGATTTCAATAGTGACATAACCAGGATTTCAGTTTCTTTCGGGAAGGGGTAATCCTTGCATCGTTTTTCACACTTATTTAACCCACCTCCTCTTTGGTGACGCCTCCGAAATGACCCATACCCGAAAGTTTAGGGCAAGGCACGACCTGATCCCTTTGAGATTTCAATAGTGACATAACCAGGATTTCAGTTTCTTTCGGGAAGGGGTAATCCTTGCATCGTTTTTCACACTTATTTAACCCACCTCCTCTTTGGCGACGCCTCCGAAATGACCCATACCCGAAAGTTTAGGGCAAGGCACGACCTGATCCCTTTGAGATTTCAATAGTGACATAACCAGGATTTCAGTTTCTTTCGGGAAGGGGTAATCCTTGCATCGTTTTTCACACTTATTTAACCCACCTCCTCTTTGGCGACGCCTCCGAAATGACCCATACCCGAAAGTTTAGGGCAAGGCACGACCTGATCCCTTTGAGATTTCAATAGTGACATAACCAGGATTTCAGTTTCTTTCGGGAAGGGGTAATCCTTGCATCGTTTTTCACACTTATTTAACCCACCTCCTCTTTGGCGACGCCTCCGAAATGACCCATACCCGAAAGTTTAGGGCAAGGCACGACCTGATCCCTTTGAGATTTCAATAGTGACATAACCAGGATTTCAGTTTCTTTCGGGAAGGGGTAATCCTTGCATCGTTTTTCACACTTATTTAACCCACCTCCTCTTTGGCGACGCCTCCGAAATGACCCATACCCGAAAGTTTAGGGCAAGGCACGACCTGATCCCTTTGAGATTTCAATAGTGACATAACCAGGATTTCAGTTTCTTTCGGGAAGGGGTAATCCTTGCATCGTTTTTCACACTTATTTAACCCACCTCCTCTTTGGCGACGCCTCCGAAATGACCCATACCCGAAAGTTTAGGGCAAGGCACGACCTGATCCCTTTGAGATTTCAATAGTGACATAACCAGGATTTCAGTTTCTTTCGGGAAGGGGTAATCCTTGCATCGTTTTTCACACTTATTTAACCCACCTCCTCTTTGGCGACGCCTCCGAAATGACCCATACCCGAAAGTTTAGGGCAAGGCACGACCTGATCCCTTTGAGATTTCAATAGTGACATAACCAGGATTTCAGTTTCTTTCGGGAAGGGGTAATCCTTGCATCGTTTTTCACACTTATTTAACCCACCTCCTCTTTGGCGACGCCTCCGAAATGACCCATACCCGAAAGTTTAGGGCAAGGCACGACCTGATCCCTTTGAGATTTCAATAGTGACATAACCAGGATTTCAGTTTCTTTCGGGAAGGGGTAATCCTTGCATCGTTTTTCACACTTATTTAACCCACCTCCTCTTTGGCGACGCCTCCGAAATGACCCATACCCGAAAGTTTAGGGCAAGGCACGACCTGATCCCTTTGAGATTTCAATAGTGACATAACCAGGATTTCAGTTTCTTTCGGGAAGGGGTAATCCTTGCATCGTTTTTCACACTTATTTAACCCACCTCCTCTTTGGCGACGCCTCCGAAATGACCCATACCCGAAAGTTTAGGGCAAGGCACGACCTGATCCCTTTGAGATTTCAATAGTGACATAACCAGGATTTCAGTTTCTTTCGGGAAGGGGTAATCCTTGCATCGTTTTTCACACTTATTTAACCCACCTCCTCTTTGGCGACGCCTCCGAAATGACCCATACCCGAAAGTTTAGGGCAAGGCACGACCTGATCCCTTTGAGATTTCAATAGTGACATAACCAGGATTTCAGTTTCTTTCGGGAAGGGGTAATCCTTGCATCGTTTTTCACACTTATTTAACCCACCTCCTCTTTGGCGACGCCTCCGAAATGACCCATACCCGAAAGTTTAGGGCAAGGCACGACCTGATCCCTTTGAGATTTCAATAGTGACATAACCAGGATTTCAGTTTCTTTCGGGAAGGGGTAATCCTTGCATCGTTTTTCACACTTATTTAACCCACCTCCTCTTTGGCGACGCCTCCGAAATGACCCATACCCGAAAGTTTAGGGCAAGGCGCGACCTGATCCCTTTGAGATTTCAATAGTGACATAACCAGGATTTCAGTTTCTTTCGGGAAGGGGTAATCCTTGCATCGTTTTTCACACTTATTTAACCCACCTTCTCCTTTTTGGCGACGCCTCCGAAATGACCCATACCCGAAAGTTTAGGGCAAGGCACGACCTGATCCCTTTGAGATTTCAATAGTGACATAACCAGGATTTCAGTTTCTTTCGGGAAGGGGTAATCCTTGCATCGTTTTTCACACTTATTTAACCCACCTCCTCTTTGGCGACGCCTCCGAAATGACCCATACCCGAAAGTTTAGGGCAAGGCACGACCTGATCCCTTTGAGATTTCAATAGTGACATAACCAGGATTTCAGTTTCTTTCGGGAAGGGGTAATCCTTGCATCGTTTTTCACACTTATTTAACCCACCTCCTCTTTGGCGACGCCTCCGAAATGACCCATACCCGAAAGTTTAGGGCAAGGCACGACCTGATCCCTTTGAGATTTCAATAGTGACATAACCAGGATTTCAGTTTCTTTCGGGAAGGGGTAATCCTTGCATCGTTTTTCACACTTATTTAACCCACCTCCTCTTTGGCGACGCCTCCGAAATGACCCATACCCGAAAGTTTAGGGCAAGGCACGACCTGATCCCTTTGAGATTTCAATAGTGACATAACCAGGATTTCAGTTTCTTTCGGGAAGGGGTAATCCTTGCATCGTTTTTCACACTTATTTAACCCACCTCCTCTTTGGCGACGCCTCCGAAATGACCCATACCCGAAAGTTTAGGGCAAGGCACGACCTGATCCCTTTGAGATTTCAATAGTGACATAACCAGGATTTCAGTTTCTTTCGGGAAGGGGTAATCCTTGCATCGTTTTTCACACTTATTTAACCCACCTCCTCTTTGGCGACGCCTCCGAAATGACCCATACCCGAAAGTTTAGGGCAAGGCACGACCTGATCCCTTTGAGATTTCAATAGTGACATAACCAGGATTTCAGTTTCTTTCGGGAAGGGGTAATCCTTGCATCGTTTTTCACACTTATTTAACCCACCTCCTCTTTGGCGACGCCTCCGAAATGACCCATACCCGAAAGTTTAGGGCAAGGCACGACCTGATCCCTTTGAGATTTCAATAGTGACATAACCAGGATTTCAGTTTCTTTCGGGAAGGGGTAATCCTTGCATCGTTTTTCACACTTATTTAACCCACCTCCTCTTTGGTGACGCCTCCGAAATGACCCATACCCGAAAGTTTAGGGCAAGGCACGACCTGATCCCTTTGAGATTTCAATAGTGACATAACCAGGATTTCAGTTTCTTTCGGGAAGGGGTAATCCTTGCATCGTTTTTCACACTTATTTAACCCACCTCCTCTTTGGTGACGCCTCCGAAATGACCCATACCCGAAAGTTTAGGGCAAGGCACGACCTGATCCCTTTGAGATTTCAATAGTGACATAACCAGGATTTCAGTTTCTTTCGGGAAGGGGTAATCCTTGCATCGTTTTTCACACTTATTTAACCCACCTCCTCTTTGGCGACGCCTCCGAAATGACCCATACCCGAAAGTTTAGGGCAAGGCACGACCTGATCCCTTTGAGATTTCAATAGTGACATAACCAGGATTTCAGTTTCTTTCGGGAAGGGGTAATCCTTGCATCGTTTTTCACACTTATTTAACCCACCTCCTCTTTGGCGACGCCTCCGAAATGACCCATACCCGAAAGTTTAGGGCAAGGCACGACCTGATCCCTTTGAGATTTCAATAGTGACATAACCAGGATTTCAGTTTCTTTCGGGAAGGGGTAATCCTTGCATCGTTTTTCACACTTATTTAACCCACCTCCTCTTTGGCGACGCCTCCGAAATGACCCATACCCGAAAGTTTAGGGCAAGGCACGACCTGATCCCTTTGAGATTTCAATAGTGACATAACCAGGATTTCAGTTTCTTTCGGGAAGGGGTAATCCTTGCATCGTTTTTCACACTTATTTAACCCACCTCCTCTTTGGCGACGCCTCCGAAATGACCCATACCCGAAAGTTTAGGGCAAGGCACGACCTGATCCCTTTGAGATTTCAATAGTGACATAACCAGGATTTCAGTTTCTTTCGGGAAGGGGTAATCCTTGCATCGTTTTTCACACTTATTTAACCCACCTCCTCTTTGGTGACGCCTCCGAAATGACCCATACCCGAAAGTTTAGGGCAAGGCACGACCTGATCCCTTTGAGATTTCAATAGTGACATAACCAGGATTTCAGTTTCTTTCGGGAAGGGGTAATCCTTGCATCGTTTTTCACACTTATTTAACCCACCTCCTCTTTGGTGACGCCTCCGAAATGACCCATACCCGAAAGTTTAGGGCAAGGCACGACCTGATCCCTTTGAGATTTCAATAGTGACATAACCAGGATTTCAGTTTCTTTCGGGAAGGGGTAATCCTTGCATCGTTTTTCACACTTATTTAACCCACCTCCTCTTTGGCGACGCCTCCGAAATGACCCATACCCGAAAGTTTAGGGCAAGGCACGACCTGATCCCTTTGAGATTTCAATAGTGACATAACCAGGATTTCAGTTTCTTTCGGGAAGGGGTAATCCTTGCATCGTTTTTCACACTTATTTAACCCACCTCCTCTTTGGTGACGCCTCCGAAATGACCCATACCCGAAAGTTTAGGGCAAGGCACGACCTGATCCCTTTGAGATTTCAATAGTGACATAACCAGGATTTCAGTTTCTTTCGGGAAGGGGTAATCCTTGCATCGTTTTTCACACTTATTTAACCCACCTCCTCTTTGGCGACGCCTCCGAAATGACCCATACCCGAAAGTTTAGGGCAAGGCACGACCTGATCCCTTTGAGATTTCAATAGTGACATAACCAGGATTTCAGTTTCTTTCGGGAAGGGGTAATCCTTGCATCGTTTTTCACACTTATTTAACCCACCTCCTCTTTGGCGACGCCTCCGAAATGACCCATACCCGAAAGTTTAGGGCAAGGCACGACCTGATCCCTTTGAGATTTCAATAGTGACATAACCAGGATTTCAGTTTCTTTCGGGAAGGGGTAATCCTTGCATCGTTTTTCACACTTATTTAACCCACCTCCTCTTTGGCGACGCCTCCGAAATGACCCATACCCGAAAGTTTAGGGCAAGGCACGACCTGATCCCTTTGAGATTTCAATAGTGACATAACCAGGATTTCAGTTTCTTTCGGGAAGGGGTAATCCTTGCATCGTTTTTCACACTTATTTAACCCACCTCCTCTTTGGCGACGCCTCCGAAATGACCCATACCCGAAAGTTTAGGGCAAGGCACGACCTGATCCCTTTGAGATTTCAATAGTGACATAACCAGGATTTCAGTTTCTTTCGGGAAGGGGTAATCCTTGCATCGTTTTTCACACTTATTTAACCCACCTCCTCTTTGGTGACGCCTCCGAAATGACCCATACCCGAAAGTTTAGGGCAAGGCACGACCTGATCCCTTTGAGATTTCAATAGTGACATAACCAGGATTTCAGTTTCTTTCGGGAAGGGGTAATCCTTGCATCGTTTTTCACACTTATTTAACCCACCTCCTCTTTGGTGACGCCTCCGAAATGACCCATACCCGAAAGTTTAGGGCAAGGCACGACCTGATCCCTTTGAGATTTCAATAGTGACATAACCAGGATTTCAGTTTCTTTCGGGAAGGGGTAATCCTTGCATCGTTTTTCACACTTATTTAACCCACCTCCTCTTTGGTGACGCCTCCGAAATGACCCATACCCGAAAGTTTAGGGCAAGGCACGACCTGATCCCTTTGAGATTTCAATAGTGACATAACCAGGATTTCAGTTTCTTTCGGGAAGGGGTAATCCTTGCATCGTTTTTCACACTTATTTAACCCACCTCCTCTTTGGTGACGCCTCCGAAATGACCCATACCCGAAAGTTTAGGGCAAGGCACGACCTGATCCCTTTGAGATTTCAATAGTGACATAACCAGGATTTCAGTTTCTTTCGGGAAGGGGTAATCCTTGCATCGTTTTTCACACTTATTTAACCCACCTCCTCTTTGGCGACGCCTCCGAAATGACCCATACCCGAAAGTTTAGGGCAAGGCACGACCTGATCCCTTTGAGATTTCAATAGTGACATAACCAGGATTTCAGTTTCTTTCGGGAAGGGGTAATCCTTGCATCGTTTTTCACACTTATTTAACCCACCTCCTCTTTGGCGACGCCTCCGAAATGACCCATACCCGAAAGTTTAGGGCAAGGCACGACCTGATCCCTTTGAGATTTCAATAGTGACATAACCAGGATTTCAGTTTCTTTCGGGAAGGGGTAATCCTTGCATCGTTTTTCACACTTATTTAACCCACCTCCTCTTTGGTGACGCCTCCGAAATGACCCATACCCGAAAGTTTAGGGCAAGGCACGACCTGATCCCTTTGAGATTTCAATAGTGACATAACCAGGATTTCAGTTTCTTTCGGGAAGGGGTAATCCTTGCATCGTTTTTCACACTTATTTAACCCACCTCCTCTTTGGTGACGCCTCCGAAATGACCCATACCCGAAAGTTTAGGGCAAGGCACGACCTGATCCCTTTGAGATTTCAATAGTGACATAACCAGGATTTCAGTTTCTTTCGGGAAGGGGTAATCCTTGCATCGTTTTTCACACTTATTTAACCCACCTCCTCTTTGGCGACGCCTCCGAAATGACCCATACCCGAAAGTTTAGGGCAAGGCACGACCTGATCCCTTTGAGATTTCAATAGTGACATAACCAGGATTTCAGTTTCTTTCGGGAAGGGGTAATCCTTGCATCGTTTTTCACACTTATTTAACCCACCTCCTCTTTGGTGACGCCTCCGAAATGACCCATACCCGAAAGTTTAGGGCAAGGCACGACCTGATCCCTTTGAGATTTCAATAGTGACATAACCAGGATTTCAGTTTCTTTCGGGAAGGGGTAATCCTTGCATCGTTTTTCACACTTATTTAACCCACCTCCTCTTTGGCGACGCCTCCGAAATGACCCATACCCGAAAGTTTAGGGCAAGGCACGACCTGATCCCTTTGAGATTTCAATAGTGACATAACCAGGATTTCAGTTTCTTTCGGGAAGGGGTAATCCTTGCATCGTTTTTCACACTTATTTAACCCACCTGCCTCTTTGGCGACGCCTCCGAAATGACCCATACCCGAAAGTTTAGGGCAAGGCACGACCTGATCCCTTTGAGATTTCAATAGTGACATAACCAGGATTTCAGTTTCTTTCGGGAAGGGGTAATCCTTGCATCGTTTTTCACACTTATTTAACCCACCTCCTCTTTGGCGACGCCTCCGAAATGACCCATACCCGAAAGTTTAGGGCAAGGCACGACCTGATCCCTTTGAGATTTCAATAGTGACATAACCAGGATTTCAGTTTCTTTCGGGAAGGGGTAATCCTTGCATCGTTTTTCACACTTATTTAACCCACCTCCTCTTTGGCGACGCCTCCGAAATGACCCATACCCGAAAGTTTAGGGCAAGGCACGACCTGATCCCTTTGAGATTTCAATAGTGACATAACCAGGATTTCAGTTTCTTTCGGGAAGGGGTAATCCTTGCATCGTTTTTCACACTTATTTAACCCACCTCCTCTTTGGCGACGCCTCCGAAATGACCCATACCCGAAAGTTTAGGGCAAGGCACGACCTGATCCCTTTGAGATTTCAATAGTGACATAACCAGGATTTCAGTTTCTTTCGGGAAGGGGTAATCCTTGCATCGTTTTTCACACTTATTTAACCCACCTCCTCTTTGGCGACGCCTCCGAAATGACCCATACCCGAAAGTTTAGGGCAAGGCACGACCTGATCCCTTTGAGATTTCAATAGTGACATAACCAGGATTTCAGTTTCTTTCGGGAAGGGGTAATCCTTGCATCGTTTTTCACACTTATTTAACCCACCTTCTCTTTGGCGACGCCTCCGAAATGACCCATACCCGAAAGTTTAGGGCAAGGCACGACCTGATCCCTTTGAGATTTCAATAGTGACATAACCAGGATTTCAGTTTCTTTCGGGAAGGGGTAATCCTTGCATCGTTTTTCACACTTATTTAACCCACCTCCTCTTTGGCGACGCCTCCGAAATGACCCATACCCGAAAGTTTAGGGCAAGGCACGACCTGATCCCTTTGAGATTTCAATAGTGACATAACCAGGATTTCAGTTTCTTTCGGGAAGGGGTAATCCTTGCATCGTTTTTCACACTTATTTAACCCACCTCCTCTTTGGCGACGCCTCCGAAATGACCCATACCCGAAAGTTTAGGGCAAGGCACGACCTGATCCCTTTGAGATTTCAATAGTGACATAACCAGGATTTCAGTTTCTTTCGGGAAGGGGTAATCCTTGCATCGTTTTTCACACTTATTTAACCCACCTCCTCTTTGGCGACGCCTCCGAAATGACCCATACCCGAAAGTTTAGGGCAAGGCACGACCTGATCCCTTTGAGATTTCAATAGTGACATAACCAGGATTTCAGTTTCTTTCGGGAAGGGGTAATCCTTGCATCGTTTTTCACACTTATTTAACCCACCTCCTCTTTGGCGACGCCTCCGAAATGACCCATACCCGAAAGTTTAGGGCAAGGCACGACCTGATCCCTTTGAGATTTCAATAGTGACATAACCAGGATTTCAGTTTCTTTCGGGAAGGGGTAATCCTTGCATCGTTTTTCACACTTATTTAACCCACCTCCTTTTTGGCGACGCCTCCGAAATGACCCATACCCGAAAGTTTAGGGCAAGGCACGACCTGATCCCTTTGAGATTTCAATAGTGACATAACCAGGATTTCAGTTTCTTTCGGGAAGGGGTAATCCTTGCATCGTTTTTCACACTTATTTAACCCACCTCCTCTTTGGCGACGCCTCCGAAATGACCCATACCCGAAAGTTTAGGGCAAGGCACGACCTGATCCCTTTGAGATTTCAATAGTGACATAACCAGGATTTCAGTTTCTTTCGGGAAGGGGTAATCCTTGCATCGTTTTTCACACTTATTTAACCCACCTCCTCTTTGGTGACGCCTCCGAAATGACCCATACCCGAAAGTTTAGGGCAAGGCACGACCTGATCCCTTTGAGATTTCAATAGTGACATAACCAGGATTTCAGTTTCTTTCGGGAAGGGGTAATCCTTGCATCGTTTTTCACACTTATTTAACCCACCTCCTCTTTGGCGACGCCTCCGAAATGACCCATACCCGAAAGTTTAGGGCAAGGCACGACCTGATCCCTTTGAGATTTCAATAGTGACATAACCAGGATTTCAGTTTCTTTCGGGAAGGGGTAATCCTTGCATCGTTTTTCACACTTATTTAACCCACCTCCTCTTTGGCGACGCCTCCGAAATGACCCATACCCGAAAGTTTAGGGCAAGGCACGACCTGATCCCTTTGAGATTTCAATAGTGACATAACCAGGATTTCAGTTTCTTTCGGGAAGGGGTAATCCTTGCATCGTTTTTCACACTTATTTAACCCACCTCCTCTTTGGCGACGCCTCCGAAATGACCCATACCCGAAAGTTTAGGGCAAGGCACGACCTGATCCCTTTGAGATTTCAATAGTGACATAACCAGGATTTCAGTTTCTTTCGGGAAGGGGTAATCCTTGCATCGTTTTTCACACTTATTTAACCCACCTCCTCTTTGGCGACGCCTCCGAAATGACCCATACCCGAAAGTTTAGGGCAAGGCACGACCTGATCCCTTTGAGATTTCAATAGTGACATAACCAGGATTTCAGTTTCTTTCGGGAAGGGGTAATCCTTGCATCGTTTTTCACACTTATTTAACCCACCTCCTCTTTGGTGACGCCTCCGAAATGACCCATACCCGAAAGTTTAGGGCAAGGCACGACCTGATCCCTTTGAGATTTCAATAGTGACATAACCAGGATTTCAGTTTCTTTCGGGAAGGGGTAATCCTTGCATCGTTTTTCACACTTATTTAACCCACCTCCTCTTTGGCGACGCCTCCGAAATGACCCATACCCGAAAGTTTAGGGCAAGGCACGACCTGATCCCTTTGAGATTTCAATAGTGACATAACCAGGATTTCAGTTTCTTTCGGGAAGGGGTAATCCTTGCATCGTTTTTCACACTTATTTAACCCACCTCCTCTTTGGCGACGCCTCCGAAATGACCCATACCCGAAAGTTTAGGGCAAGGCACGACCTGATCCCTTTGAGATTTCAATAGTGACATAACCAGGATTTCAGTTTCTTTCGGGAAGGGGTAATCCTTGCATCGTTTTTCACACTTATTTAACCCACCTCCTCTTTGGCGACGCCTCCGAAATGACCCATACCCGAAAGTTTAGGGCAAGGCACGACCTGATCCCTTTGAGATTTCAATAGTGACATAACCAGGATTTCAGTTTCTTTCGGGAAGGGGTAATCCTTGCATCGTTTTTCACACTTATTTAACCCACCTCCTCTTTGGCGACGCCTCCGAAATGACCCATACCCGAAAGTTTAGGGCAAGGCACGACCTGATCCCTTTGAGATTTCAATAGTGACATAACCAGGATTTCAGTTTCTTTCGGGAAGGGGTAATCCTTGCATCGTTTTTCACACTTATTTAACCCACCTCCTCTTTGGCGACGCCTCCGAAATGACCCATACCCGAAAGTTTAGGGCAAGGCACGACCTGATCCCTTTGAGATTTCAATAGTGACATAACCAGGATTTCAGTTTCTTTCGGGAAGGGGTAATCCTTGCATCGTTTTTCACACTTATTTAACCCACCTCCTCTTTGGCGACGCCTCCGAAATGACCCATACCCGAAAGTTTAGGGCAAGGCACGACCTGATCCCTTTGAGATTTCAATAGTGACATAACCAGGATTTCAGTTTCTTTCGGGAAGGGGTAATCCTTGCATCGTTTTTCACACTTATTTAACCCACCTCCTTTTTGGCGACGCCTCCGAAATGACCCATACCCGAAAGTTTAGGGCAAGGCACGACCTGATCCCTTTGAGATTTCAATAGTGACATAACCAGGATTTCAGTTTCTTTCGGGAAGGGGTAATCCTTGCATCGTTTTTCACACTTATTTAACCCACCTCCTCTTTGGCGACGCCTCCGAAATGACCCATACCCGAAAGTTTAGGGCAAGGCACGACCTGATCCCTTTGAGATTTCAATAGTGACATAACCAGGATTTCAGTTTCTTTCGGGAAGGGGTAATCCTTGCATCGTTTTTCACACTTATTTAACCCACCTCCTCTTTGGTGACGCCTCCGAAATGACCCATACCCGAAAGTTTAGGGCAAGGCACGACCTGATCCCTTTGAGATTTCAATAGTGACATAACCAGGATTTCAGTTTCTTTCGGGAAGGGGTAATCCTTGCATCGTTTTTCACACTTATTTAACCCACCTCCTCTTTGGCGACGCCTCCGAAATGACCCATACCCGAAAGTTTAGGGCAAGGCACGACCTGATCCCTTTGAGATTTCAATAGTGACATAACCAGGATTTCAGTTTCTTTCGGGAAGGGGTAATCCTTGCATCGTTTTTCACACTTATTTAACCCACCTCCTCTTTGGCGACGCCTCCGAAATGACCCATACCCGAAAGTTTAGGGCAAGGCACGACCTGATCCCTTTGAGATTTCAATAGTGACATAACCAGGATTTCAGTTTCTTTCGGGAAGGGGTAATCCTTGCATCGTTTTTCACACTTATTTAACCCACCTCCTCTTTGGCGACGCCTCCGAAATGACCCATACCCGAAAGTTTAGGGCAAGGCACGACCTGATCCCTTTGAGATTTCAATAGTGACATAACCAGGATTTCAGTTTCTTTCGGGAAGGGGTAATCCTTGCATCGTTTTTCACACTTATTTAACCCACCTCCTCTTTGGCGACGCCTCCGAAATGACCCATACCCGAAAGTTTAGGGCAAGGCACGACCTGATCCCTTTGAGATTTCAATAGTGACATAACCAGGATTTCAGTTTCTTTCGGGAAGGGGTAATCCTTGCATCGTTTTTCACACTTATTTAACCCACCTCCTCTTTGGCGACGCCTCCGAAATGACCCATACCCGAAAGTTTAGGGCAAGGCACGACCTGATCCCTTTGAGATTTCAATAGTGACATAACCAGGATTTCAGTTTCTTTCGGGAAGGGGTAATCCTTGCATCGTTTTTCACACTTATTTAACCCACCTCCTCTTTGGCGACGCCTCCGAAATGACCCATACCCGAAAGTTTAGGGCAAGGCACGACCTGATCCCTTTGAGATTTCAATAGTGACATAACCAGGATTTCAGTTTCTTTCGGGAAGGGGTAATCCTTGCATCGTTTTTCACACTTATTTAACCCACCTCCTCTTTGGCGACGCCTCCGAAATGACCCATACCCGAAAGTTTAGGGCAAGGCACGACCTGATCCCTTTGAGATTTCAATAGTGACATAACCAGGATTTCAGTTTCTTTCGGGAAGGGGTAATCCTTGCATCGTTTTTCACACTTATTTAACCCACCTCCTCTTTGGCGACGCCTCCGAAATGACCCATACCCGAAAGTTTAGGGCAAGGCACGACCTGATCCCTTTGAGATTTCAATAGTGACATAACCAGGATTTCAGTTTCTTTCGGGAAGGGGTAATCCTTGCATCGTTTTTCACACTTATTTAACCCACCTCCTCTTTGGCGACGCCTCCGAAATGACCCATACCCGAAAGTTTAGGGCAAGGCACGACCTGATCCCTTTGAGATTTCAATAGTGACATAACCAGGATTTCAGTTTCTTTCGGGAAGGGGTAATCCTTGCATCGTTTTTCACACTTATTTAACCCACCTCCTCTTTGGTGACGCCTCCGAAATGACCCATACCCGAAAGTTTAGGGCAAGGCACGACCTGATCCCTTTGAGATTTCAATAGTGACATAACCAGGATTTCAGTTTCTTTCGGGAAGGGGTAATCCTTGCATCGTTTTTCACACTTATTTAACCCACCTCCTCTTTGGCGACGCCTCCGAAATGACCCATACCCGAAAGTTTAGGGCAAGGCACGACCTGATCCCTTTGAGATTTCAATAGTGACATAACCAGGATTTCAGTTTCTTTCGGGAAGGGGTAATCCTTGCATCGTTTTTCACACTTATTTAACCCACCTCCTCTTTGGTGACGCCTCCGAAATGACCCATACCCGAAAGTTTAGGGCAAGGCACGACCTGATCCCTTTGAGATTTCAATAGTGACATAACCAGGATTTCAGTTTCTTTCGGGAAGGGGTAATCCTTGCATCGTTTTTCACACTTATTTAACCCACCTCCTCTTTGGCGACGCCTCCGAAATGACCCATACCCGAAAGTTTAGGGCAAGGCACGACCTGATCCCTTTGAGATTTCAATAGTGACATAACCAGGATTTCAGTTTCTTTCGGGAAGGGGTAATCCTTGCATCGTTTTTCACACTTATTTAACCCACCTCCTCTTTGGCGACGCCTCCGAAATGACCCATACCCGAAAGTTTAGGGCAAGGCACGACCTGATCCCTTTGAGATTTCAATAGTGACATAACCAGGATTTCAGTTTCTTTCGGGAAGGGGTAATCCTTGCATCGTTTTTCACACTTATTTAACCCACCTCCTCTTTGGCGACGCCTCCGAAATGACCCATACCCGAAAGTTTAGGGCAAGGCACGACCTGATCCCTTTGAGATTTCAATAGTGACATAACCAGGATTTCAGTTTCTTTCGGGAAGGGGTAATCCTTGCATCGTTTTTCACACTTATTTAACCCACCTCCTCTTTGGTGACGCCTCCGAAATGACCCATACCCGAAAGTTTAGGGCAAGGCACGACCTGATCCCTTTGAGATTTCAATAGTGACATAACCAGGATTTCAGTTTCTTTCGGGAAGGGGTAATCCTTGCATCGTTTTTCACACTTATTTAACCCACCTCCTCTTTGGTGACGCCTCCGAAATGACCCATACCCGAAAGTTTAGGGCAAGGCACGACCTGATCCCTTTGAGATTTCAATAGTGACATAACCAGGATTTCAGTTTCTTTCGGGAAGGGGTAATCCTTGCATCGTTTTTCACACTTATTTAACCCACCTCCTCTTTGGTGACGCCTCCGAAATGACCCATACCCGAAAGTTTAGGGCAAGGCACGACCTGATCCCTTTGAGATTTCAATAGTGACATAACCAGGATTTCAGTTTCTTTCGGGAAGGGGTAATCCTTGCATCGTTTTTCACACTTATTTAACCCACCTCCTCTTTGGTGACGCCTCCGAAATGACCCATACCCGAAAGTTTAGGGCAAGGCACGACCTGATCCCTTTGAGATTTCAATAGTGACATAACCAGGATTTCAGTTTCTTTCGGGAAGGGGTAATCCTTGCATCGTTTTTCACACTTATTTAACCCACCTCCTCTTTGGCGACGCCTCCGAAATGACCCATACCCGAAAGTTTAGGGCAAGGCACGACCTGATCCCTTTGAGATTTCAATAGTGACATAACCAGGATTTCAGTTTCTTTCGGGAAGGGGTAATCCTTGCATCGTTTTTCACACTTATTTAACCCACCTCCTCTTTGGCGACGCCTCCGAAATGACCCATACCCGAAAGTTTAGGGCAAGGCACGACCTGATCCCTTTGAGATTTCAATAGTGACATAACCAGGATTTCAGTTTCTTTCGGGAAGGGGTAATCCTTGCATCGTTTTTCACACTTATTTAACCCACCTCCTCTTTGGCGACGCCTCCGAAATGACCCATACCCGAAAGTTTAGGGCAAGGCACGACCTGATCCCTTTGAGATTTCAATAGTGACATAACCAGGATTTCAGTTTCTTTCGGGAAGGGGTAATCCTTGCATCGTTTTTCACACTTATTTAACCCACCTCCTCTTTGGTGACGCCTCCGAAATGACCCATACCCGAAAGTTTAGGGCAAGGCACGACCTGATCCCTTTGAGATTTCAATAGTGACATAACCAGGATTTCAGTTTCTTTCGGGAAGGGGTCTCCTTGCATCGTTTTTCACACTTATTTAACCCACCTCCTCTTTGGTGATGCCTCCGAAATGACCCATACCCGAAAGTTTAGGGCAAGGCACGACCTGATCCCTTTGAGATTTCAATAGTGACATAACCAGGATTTCAGTTTCTTTCGGGAAGGGGTAATCCTTGCATCGTTTTTCACACTTATTTAACCCACCTCCTCTTTGGTGATGCCTCCGAAATGACCCATACCCGAAAGTTTAGGGCAAGGCACGACCTGATCCCTTTGAGATTTCAATAGTGACATAACCAGGATTTCAGTTTCTTTCGGGAAGGGGTAATCCTTGCATCGTTTTTCACACTTATTTAACCCACCTCCTCTTTGGTGACGCCTCCGAAATGACCCATACCCGAAAGTTTAGGGCAAGGCACGACCTGATCCCTTTGAGATTTCAATAGTGACATAACCAGGATTTCAGTTTCTTTCGGGAAGGGGTAATCCTTGCATCGTTTTTCACACTTATTTAACCCACCTCCTCTTTGGCGACGCCTCCGAAATGACCCATACCCGAAAGTTTAGGGCAAGGCACGACCTGATCCCTTTGAGATTTCAATAGTGACATAACCAGGATTTCAGTTTCTTTCGGGAAGGGGTAATCCTTGCATCGTTTTTCACACTTATTTAACCCACCTCCTCTTTGGCGACGCCTCCGAAATGACCCATACCCGAAAGTTTAGGGCAAGGCACGACCTGATCCCTTTGAGATTTCAATAGTGACATAACCAGGATTTCAGTTTCTTTCGGGAAGGGGTAATCCTTGCATCGTTTTTCACACTTATTTAACCCACCTCCTCTTTGGCGACGCCTCCGAAATGACCCATACCCGAAAGTTTAGGGCAAGGCACGACCTGATCCCTTTGAGATTTCAATAGTGACATAACCAGGATTTCAGTTTCTTTCGGGAAGGGGTAATCCTTGCATCGTTTTTCACACTTATTTAACCCACCTCCTCTTTGGCGACGCCTCCGAAATGACCCATACCCGAAAGTTTAGGGCAAGGCACGACCTGATCCCTTTGAGATTTCAATAGTGACATAACCAGGATTTCAGTTTCTTTCGGGAAGGGGTAATCCTTGCATCGTTTTTCACACTTATTTAACCCACCTCCTCTTTGGTGACGCCTCCGAAATGACCCATACCCGAAAGTTTAGGGCAAGGCACGACCTGATCCCTTTGAGATTTCAATAGTGACATAACCAGGATTTCAGTTTCTTTCGGGAAGGGGTAATCCTTGCATCGTTTTTCACACTTATTTAACCCACCTCCTCTTTGGTGATGCCTCCGAAATGACCCATACCCGAAAGTTTAGGGCAAGGCACGACCTGATCCCTTTGAGATTTCAATAGTGACATAACCAGGATTTCAGTTTCTTTCGGGAAGGGGTAATCCTTGCATCGTTTTTCACACTTATTTAACCCACCTCCTCTTTGGTGATGCCTCCGAAATGACCCATACCCGAAAGTTTAGGGCAAGGCACGACCTGATCCCTTTGAGATTTCAATAGTGACATAACCAGGATTTCAGTTTCTTTCGGGAAGGGGTAATCCTTGCATCGTTTTTCACACTTATTTAACCCACCTCCTCTTTGGCGACGCCTCCGAAATGACCCATACCCGAAAGTTTAGGGCAAGGCACGACCTGATCCCTTTGAGATTTCAATAGTGACATAACCAGGATTTCAGTTTCTTTCGGGAAGGGGTAATCCTTGCATCGTTTTTCACACTTATTTAACCCACCTCCTCTTTGGTGACGCCTCCGAAATGACCCATACCCGAAAGTTTAGGGCAAGGCACGACCTGATCCCTTTGAGATTTCAATAGTGACATAACCAGGATTTCAGTTTCTTTCGGGAAGGGGTAATCCTTGCATCGTTTTTCACACTTATTTAACCCACCTCCTCTTTGGTGACGCCTCCGAAATGACCCATACCCGAAAGTTTAGGGCAAGGCACGACCTGATCCCTTTGAGATTTCAATAGTGACATAACCAGGATTTCAGTTTCTTTCGGGAAGGGGTAATCCTTGCATCGTTTTTCACACTTATTTAACCCACCTCCTCTTTGGCGACGCCTCCGAAATGACCCATACCCGAAAGTTTAGGGCAAGGCACGACCTGATCCCTTTGAGATTTCAATAGTGACATAACCAGGATTTCAGTTTCTTTCGGGAAGGGTAAATCCTTGCATCGTTTTTCACACTTATTTAACCCACCTCCTCTTTGGTGACGCCTCCGAAATGACCCATACCCGAAAGTTTAGGGCAAGGCACGACCTGATCCCTTTGAGATTTCAATAGTGACATAACCAGGATTTCAGTTTCTTTCGGGAAGGGGTAATCCTTGCATCGTTTTTCACACTTATTTAACCCACCTCCTCTTTGGCGACGCCTCCGAAATGACCCATACCCGAAAGTTTAGGGCAAGGCACGACCTGATCCCTTTGAGATTTCAATAGTGACATAACCAGGATTTCAGTTTCTTTCGGGAAGGGGTAATCCTTGCATCGTTTTTCACACTTATTTAACCCACCTCCTCTTTGGCGACGCCTCCGAAATGACCCATACCCGAAAGTTTAGGGCAAGGCACGACCTGATCCCTTTGAGATTTCAATAGTGACATAACCAGGATTTCAGTTTCTTTCGGGAAGGGGTAATCCTTGCATCGTTTTTCACACTTATTTAACCCACCTCCTCTTTGGCGACGCCTCCGAAATGACCCATACCCGAAAGTTTAGGGCAAGGCACGACCTGATCCCTTTGAGATTTCAATAGTGACATAACCAGGATTTCAGTTTCTTTCGGGAAGGGGTAATCCTTGCATCGTTTTTCACACTTATTTAACCCACCTCCTCTTTGGCGACGCCTCCGAAATGACCCATACCCGAAAGTTTAGGGCAAGGCACGACCTGATCCCTTTGAGATTTCAATAGTGACATAACCAGGATTTCAGTTTCTTTCGGGAAGGGGTAATCCTTGCATCGTTTTTCACACTTATTTAACCCACCTCCTCTTTGGCGACGCCTCCGAAATGACCCATACCCGAAAGTTTAGGGCAAGGCACGACCTGATCCCTTTGAGATTTCAATAGTGACATAACCAGGATTTCAGTTTCTTTCGGGAAGGGGTAATCCTTGCATCGTTTTTCACACTTATTTAACCCACCTCCTCTTTGGCGACGCCTCCGAAATGACCCATACCCGAAAGTTTAGGGCAAGGCACGACCTGATCCCTTTGAGATTTCAATAGTGACATAACCAGGATTTCAGTTTCTTTCGGGAAGGGGTAATCCTTGCATCGTTTTTCACACTTATTTAACCCACCTCCTCTTTGGCGACGCCTCCGAAATGACCCATACCCGAAAGTTTAGGGCAAGGCACGACCTGATCCCTTTGAGATTTCAATAGTGACATAACCAGGATTTCAGTTTCTTTCGGGAAGGGGTAATCCTTGCATCGTTTTTCACACTTATTTAACCCACCTCCTCTTTGGTGACGCCTCCGAAATGACCCATACCCGAAAGTTTAGGGCAAGGCACGACCTGATCCCTTTGAGATTTCAATAGTGACATAACCAGGATTTCAGTTTCTTTCGGGAAGGGGTAATCCTTGCATCGTTTTTCACACTTATTTAACCCACCTCCTCTTTGGTGACGCCTCCGAAATGACCCATACCCGAAAGTTTAGGGCAAGGCACGACCTGATCCCTTTGAGATTTCAATAGTGACATAACCAGGATTTCAGTTTCTTTCGGGAAGGGGTAATCCTTGCATCGTTTTTCACACTTATTTAACCCACCTCCTCTTTGGCGACGCCTCCGAAATGACCCATACCCGAAAGTTTAGGGCAAGGCACGACCTGATCCCTTTGAGATTTCAATAGTGACATAACCAGGATTTCAGTTTCTTTCGGGAAGGGGTAATCCTTGCATCGTTTTTCACACTTATTTAACCCACCTCCTCTTTGGCGACGCCTCCGAAATGACCCATACCCGAAAGTTTAGGGCAAGGCACGACCTGATCCCTTTGAGATTTCAATAGTGACATAACCAGGATTTCAGTTTCTTTCGGGAAGGGGTAATCCTTGCATCGTTTTTCACACTTATTTAACCCACCTCCTCTTTGGCGACGCCTCCGAAATGACCCATACCCGAAAGTTTAGGGCAAGGCACGACCTGATCCCTTTGAGATTTCAATAGTGACATAACCAGGATTTCAGTTTCTTTCGGGAAGGGGTAATCCTTGCATCGTTTTTCACACTTATTTAACCCACCTCCTCTTTGGCGACGCCTCCGAAATGACCCATACCCGAAAGTTTAGGGCAAGGCACGACCTGATCCCTTTGAGATTTCAATAGTGACATAACCAGGATTTCAGTTTCTTTCGGGAAGGGGTAATCCTTGCATCGTTTTTCACACTTATTTAACCCACCTCCTCTTTGGTGACGCCTCCGAAATGACCCATACCCGAAAGTTTAGGGCAAGGCACGACCTGATCCCTTTGAGATTTCAATAGTGACATAACCAGGATTTCAGTTTCTTTCGGGAAGGGGTAATCCTTGCATCGTTTTTCACACTTATTTAACCCACCTCCTCTTTGGTGACGCCTCCGAAATGACCCATACCCGAAAGTTTAGGGCAAGGCACGACCTGATCCCTTTGAGATTTCAATAGTGACATAACCAGGATTTCAGTTTCTTTCGGGAAGGGGTAATCCTTGCATCGTTTTTCACACTTATTTAACCCACCTCCTCTTTGGTGACGCCTCCGAAATGACCCATACCCGAAAGTTTAGGGCAAGGCACGACCTGATCCCTTTGAGATTTCAATAGTGACATAACCAGGATTTCAGTTTCTTTCGGGAAGGGGTAATCCTTGCATCGTTTTTCACACTTATTTAACCCACCTCCTCTTTGGTGACGCCTCCGAAATGACCCATACCCGAAAGTTTAGGGCAAGGCACGACCTGATCCCTTTGAGATTTCAATAGTGACATAACCAGGATTTCAGTTTCTTTCGGGAAGGGGTAATCCTTGCATCGTTTTTCACACTTATTTAACCCACCTCCTCTTTGGCGACGCCTCCGAAATGACCCATACCCGAAAGTTTAGGGCAAGGCACGACCTGATCCCTTTGAGATTTCAATAGTGACATAACCAGGATTTCAGTTTCTTTCGGGAAGGGGTAATCCTTGCATCGTTTTTCACACTTATTTAACCCACCTCCTCTTTGGCGACGCCTCCGAAATGACCCATACCCGAAAGTTTAGGGCAAGGCACGACCTGATCCCTTTGAGATTTCAATAGTGACATAACCAGGATTTCAGTTTCTTTCGGGAAGGGGTAATCCTTGCATCGTTTTTCACACTTATTTAACCCACCTCCTCTTTGGCGACGCCTCCGAAATGACCCATACCCGAAAGTTTAGGGCAAGGCACGACCTGATCCCTTTGAGATTTCAATAGTGACATAACCAGGATTTCAGTTTCTTTCGGGAAGGGGTAATCCTTGCATCGTTTTTCACACTTATTTAACCCACCTCCTCTTTGGCGACGCCTCCGAAATGACCCATACCCGAAAGTTTAGGGCAAGGCACGACCTGATCCCTTTGAGATTTCAATAGTGACATAACCAGGATTTCAGTTTCTTTCGGGAAGGGGTAATCCTTGCATCGTTTTTCACACTTATTTAACCCACCTCCTCTTTGGTGACGCCTCCGAAATGACCCATACCCGAAAGTTTAGGGCAAGGCACGACCTGATCCCTTTGAGATTTCAATAGTGACATAACCAGGATTTCAGTTTCTTTCGGGAAGGGGTAATCCTTGCATCGTTTTTCACACTTATTTAACCCACCTCCTCTTTGGTGACGCCTCCGAAATGACCCATACCCGAAAGTTTAGGGCAAGGCACGACCTGATCCCTTTGAGATTTCAATAGTGACATAACCAGGATTTCAGTTTCTTTCGGGAAGGGGTAATCCTTGCATCGTTTTTCACACTTATTTAACCCACCTCCTCTTTGGCGACGCCTCCGAAATGACCCATACCCGAAAGTTTAGGGCAAGGCACGACCTGATCCCTTTGAGATTTCAATAGTGACATAACCAGGATTTCAGTTTCTTTCGGGAAGGGGTAATCCTTGCATCGTTTTTCACACTTATTTAACCCACCTCCTCTTTGGCGACGCCTCCGAAATGACCCATACCCGAAAGTTTAGGGCAAGGCACGACCTGATCCCTTTGAGATTTCAATAGTGACATAACCAGGATTTCAGTTTCTTTCGGGAAGGGGTAATCCTTGCATCGTTTTTCACACTTATTTAACCCACCTCCTCTTTGGCGACGCCTCCGAAATGACCCATACCCGAAAGTTTAGGGCAAGGCACGACCTGATCCCTTTGAGATTTCAATAGTGACATAACCAGGATTTCAGTTTCTTTCGGGAAGGGGTAATCCTTGCATCGTTTTTCACACTTATTTAACCCACCTCCTCTTTGGCGACGCCTCCGAAATGACCCATACCCGAAAGTTTAGGGCAAGGCACGACCTGATCCCTTTGAGATTTCAATAGTGACATAACCAGGATTTCAGTTTCTTTCGGGAAGGGGTAATCCTTGCATCGTTTTTCACACTTATTTAACCCACCTCCTCTTTGGCGACGCCTCCGAAATGACCCATACCCGAAAGTTTAGGGCAAGGCACGACCTGATCCCTTTGAGATTTCAATAGTGACATAACCAGGATTTCAGTTTCTTTCGGGAAGGGGTAATCCTTGCATCGTTTTTCACACTTATTTAACCCACCTCCTCTTTGGCGACGCCTCCGAAATGACCCATACCCGAAAGTTTAGGGCAAGGCACGACCTGATCCCTTTGAGATTTCAATAGTGACATAACCAGGATTTCAGTTTCTTTCGGGAAGGGGTAATCCTTGCATCGTTTTTCACACTTATTTAACCCACCTCCTCTTTGGTGACGCCTCCGAAATGACCCATACCCGAAAGTTTAGGGCAAGGCACGACCTGATCCCTTTGAGATTTCAATAGTGACATAACCAGGATTTCAGTTTCTTTCGGGAAGGGGTAATCCTTGCATCGTTTTTCACACTTATTTAACCCACCTCCTCTTTGGTGACGCCTCCGAAATGACCCATACCCGAAAGTTTAGGGCAAGGCACGACCTGATCCCTTTGAGATTTCAATAGTGACATAACCAGGATTTCAGTTTCTTTCGGGAAGGGGTAATCCTTGCATCGTTTTTCACACTTATTTAACCCACCTCCTCTTTGGCGACGCCTCCGAAATGACCCATACCCGAAAGTTTAGGGCAAGGCACGACCTGATCCCTTTGAGATTTCAATAGTGACATAACCAGGATTTCAGTTTCTTTCGGGAAGGGGTAATCCTTGCATCGTTTTTCACACTTATTTAACCCACCTCCTCTTTGGCGACGCCTCCGAAATGACCCATACCCGAAAGTTTAGGGCAAGGCACGACCTGATCCCTTTGAGATTTCAATAGTGACATAACCAGGATTTCAGTTTCTTTCGGGAAGGGGTAATCCTTGCATCGTTTTTCACACTTATTTAACCCACCTCCTCTTTGGCGACGCCTCCGAAATGACCCATACCCGAAAGTTTAGGGCAAGGCACGACCTGATCCCTTTGAGATTTCAATAGTGACATAACCAGGATTTCAGTTTCTTTCGGGAAGGGGTAATCCTTGCATCGTTTTTCACACTTATTTAACCCACCTCCTCTTTGGCGACGCCTCCGAAATGACCCATACCCGAAAGTTTAGGGCAAGGCACGACCTGATCCCTTTGAGATTTCAATAGTGACATAACCAGGATTTCAGTTTCTTTCGGGAAGGGGTAATCCTTGCATCGTTTTTCACACTTATTTAACCCACCTCCTCTTTGGCGACGCCTCCGAAATGACCCATACCCGAAAGTTTAGGGCAAGGCACGACCTGATCCCTTTGAGATTTCAATAGTGACATAACCAGGATTTCAGTTTCTTTCGGGAAGGGGTAATCCTTGCATCGTTTTTCACACTTATTTAACCCACCTCCTCTTTGGCGACGCCTCCGAAATGACCCATACCCGAAAGTTTAGGGCAAGGCACGACCTGATCCCTTTGAGATTTCAATAGTGACATAACCAGGATTTCAGTTTCTTTCGGGAAGGGGTAATCCTTGCATCGTTTTTCACACTTATTTAACCCACCTCCTCTTTGGTGACGCCTCCGAAATGACCCATACCCGAAAGTTTAGGGCAAGGCACGACCTGATCCCTTTGAGATTTCAATAGTGACATAACCAGGATTTCAGTTTCTTTCGGGAAGGGGTAATCCTTGCATCGTTTTTCACACTTATTTAACCCACCTCCTCTTTGGCGACGCCTCCGAAATGACCCATACCCGAAAGTTTAGGGCAAGGCACGACCTGATCCCTTTGAGATTTCAATAGTGACATAACCAGGATTTCAGTTTCTTTCGGGAAGGGGTAATCCTTGCATCGTTTTTCACACTTATTTAACCCACCTCCTCTTTGGCGACGCCTCCGAAATGACCCATACCCGAAAGTTTAGGGCAAGGCACGACCTGATCCCTTTGAGATTTCAATAGTGACATAACCAGGATTTCAGTTTCTTTCGGGAAGGGGTAATCCTTGCATCGTTTTTCACACTTATTTAACCCACCTCCTCTTTGGCGACGCCTCCGAAATGACCCATACCCGAAAGTTTAGGGCAAGGCACGACCTGATCCCTTTGAGATTTCAATAGTGACATAACCAGGATTTCAGTTTCTTTCGGGAAGGGGTAATCCTTGCATCGTTTTTCACACTTATTTAACCCACCTCCTCTTTGGCGACGCCTCCGAAATGACCCATACCCGAAAGTTTAGGGCAAGGCACGACCTGATCCCTTTGAGATTTCAATAGTGACATAACCAGGATTTCAGTTTCTTTCGGGAAGGGGTAATCCTTGCATCGTTTTTCACACTTATTTAACCCACCTCCTCTTTGGCGACGCCTCCGAAATGACCCATACCCGAAAGTTTAGGGCAAGGCACGACCTGATCCCTTTGAGATTTCAATAGTGACATAACCAGGATTTCAGTTTCTTTCGGGAAGGGGTAATCCTTGCATCGTTTTTCACACTTATTTAACCCACCTCCTCTTTGGCGACGCCTCCGAAATGACCCATACCCGAAAGTTTAGGGCAAGGCGCGACCTGATCCCTTTGAGATTTCAATAGTGACATAACCAGGATTTCAGTTTCTTTCGGGAAGGGGTAATCCTTGCATCGTTTTTCACACTTATTTAACCCACCTCCTCTTTGGCGACGCCTCCGAAATGACCCATACCCGAAAGTTTAGGGCAAGGCACGACCTGATCCCTTTGAGATTTCAATAGTGACATAACCAGGATTTCAGTTTCTTTCGGGAAGGGGTAATCCTTGCATCGTTTTTCACACTTATTTAACCCACCTCCTCTTTGGTGACGCCTCCGAAATGACCCATACCCGAAAGTTTAGGGCAAGGCACGACCTGATCCCTTTGAGATTTCAATAGTGACATAACCAGGATTTCAGTTTCTTTCGGGAAGGGGTAATCCTTGCATCGTTTTTCACACTTATTTAACCCACCTCCTCTTTGGCGACGCCTCCGAAATGACCCATACCCGAAAGTTTAGGGCAAGGCACGACCTGATCCCTTTGAGATTTCAATAGTGACATAACCAGGATTTCAGTTTCTTTCGGGAAGGGGTAATCCTTGCATCGTTTTTCACACTTATTTAACCCACCTCCTCTTTGGCGACGCCTCCGAAATGACCCATACCCGAAAGTTTAGGGCAAGGCACGACCTGATCCCTTTGAGATTTCAATAGTGACATAACCAGGATTTCAGTTTCTTTCGGGAAGGGGTAATCCTTGCATCGTTTTTCACACTTATTTAACCCACCTCCTCTTTGGCGACGCCTCCGAAATGACCCATACCCGAAAGTTTAGGGCAAGGCACGACCTGATCCCTTTGAGATTTCAATAGTGACATAACCAGGATTTCAGTTTCTTTCGGGAAGGGGTAATCCTTGCATCGTTTTTCACACTTATTTAACCCACCTCCTCTTTGGCGACGCCTCCGAAATGACCCATACCCGAAAGTTTAGGGCAAGGCACGACCTGATCCCTTTGAGATTTCAATAGTGACATAACCAGGATTTCAGTTTCTTTCGGGAAGGGGTAATCCTTGCATCGTTTTTCACACTTATTTAACCCACCTCCTCTTTGGCGACGCCTCCGAAATGACCCATACCCGAAAGTTTAGGGCAAGGCACGACCTGATCCCTTTGAGATTTCAATAGTGACATAACCAGGATTTCAGTTTCTTTCGGGAAGGGGTAATCCTTGCATCGTTTTTCACACTTATTTAACCCACCTCCTCTTTGGCGACGCCTCCGAAATGACCCATACCCGAAAGTTTAGGGCAAGGCACGACCTGATCCCTTTGAGATTTCAATAGTGACATAACCAGGATTTCAGTTTCTTTCGGGAAGGGGTAATCCTTGCATCGTTTTTCACACTTATTTAACCCACCTCCTCTTTGGCGACGCCTCCGAAATGACCCATACCCGAAAGTTTAGGGCAAGGCACGACCTGATCCCTTTGAGATTTCAATAGTGACATAACCAGGATTTCAGTTTCTTTCGGGAAGGGGTAATCCTTGCATCGTTTTTCACACTTATTTAACCCACCTCCTCTTTGGCGACGCCTCCGAAATGACCCATACCCGAAAGTTTAGGGCAAGGCACGACCTGATCCCTTTGAGATTTCAATAGTGACATAACCAGGATTTCAGTTTCTTTCGGGAAGGGGTAATCCTTGCATCGTTTTTCACACTTATTTAACCCACCTCCTCTTTGGCGACGCCTCCGAAATGACCCATACCCGAAAGTTTAGGGCAAGGCACGACCTGATCCCTTTGAGATTTCAATAGTGACATAACCAGGATTTCAGTTTCTTTCGGGAAGGGGTAATCCTTGCATCGTTTTTCACACTTATTTAACCCACCTCCTCTTTGGCGACGCCTCCGAAATGACCCATACCCGAAAGTTTAGGGCAAGGCACGACCTGATCCCTTTGAGATTTCAATAGTGACATAACCAGGATTTCAGTTTCTTTCGGGAAGGGGTAATCCTTGCATCGTTTTTCACACTTATTTAACCCACCTCCTCTTTGGCGACGCCTCCGAAATGACCCATACCCGAAAGTTTAGGGCAAGGCACGACCTGATCCCTTTGAGATTTCAATAGTGACATAACCAGGATTTCAGTTTCTTTCGGGAAGGGGTAATCCTTGCATCGTTTTTCACACTTATTTAACCCACCTCCTCTTTGGCGGCGCCTCCGAAATGACCCATACCCGAAAGTTTAGGACACGTCACGACCTGGTCCCGTTGAAATTTTAATAGTGACACACCCAGGATTTCAGTTTCTTTTACGGGAAAGGGTAATCCTTGCATCGTTTTTCACACTTATTTAACCCACCTCCTCTTTGGTGACGCCTCCGAAATGACCCATACCCGAAAGTTTAGGGCAAGGCACGACCTGATCCCTTTGAGATTTCAATAGTGACATAACCAGGATTTCAGTTTCTTTCGGGAAGGGGTAATCCTTGCATCGTTTTTCACACTTATTTAACCCACCTCCTCTTTGGTGACGCCTCCGAAATGACCCATACCCGAAAGTTTAGGGCAAGGCACGACCTGATCCCTTTGAGATTTCAATAGTGACATAACCAGGATTTCAGTTTCTTTCGGGAAGGGGTAATCCTTGCATCGTTTTTCACACTTATTTAACCCACCTCCTCTTTGGTGACGCCTCCGAAATGACCCATACCCGAAAGTTTAGGGCAAGGCACGACCTGATCCCTTTGAGATTTCAATAGTGACATAACCAGGATTTCAGTTTCTTTCGGGAAGGGGTAATCCTTGCATCGTTTTTCACACTTATTTAACCCACCTCCTCTTTGGTGACGCCTCCGAAATGACCCATACCCGAAAGTTTAGGGCAAGGCACGACCTGATCCCTTTGAGATTTCAATAGTGACATAACCAGGATTTCAGTTTCTTTCGGGAAGGAGTAATCCTTGCATCGTTTTTCACACTTATTTAACCCACCTCCTCTTTGGCGACGCCTCCGAAATGACCCATACCCGAAAGTTTAGGGCAAGGCACGACCTGATCCCTTTGAGATTTCAATAGTGACATAACCAGGATTTCAGTTTCTTTCGGGAAGGGGTAATCCTTGCATCGTTTTTCACACTTATTTAACCCACCTCCTCTTTGGCGACGCCTCCGAAATGACCCATACCCGAAAGTTTAGGGCAAGGCACGACCTGATCCCTTTGAGATTTCAATAGTGACATAACCAGGATTTCAGTTTCTTTCGGGAAGGGGTAATCCTTGCATCGTTTTTCACACTTATTTAACCCACCTCCTCTTTGGCGACGCCTCCGAAATGACCCATACCCGAAAGTTTAGGGCAAGGCACGACCTGATCCCTTTGAGATTTCAATAGTGACATAACCAGGATTTCAGTTTCTTTCGGGAAGGGGTAATCCTTGCATCGTTTTTCACACTTATTTAACCCACCTCCTCTTTGGCGACGCCTCCGAAATGACCCATACCCGAAAGTTTAGGGCAAGGCACGACCTGATCCCTTTGAGATTTCAATAGTGACATAACCAGGATTTCAGTTTCTTTCGGGAAGGGGTAATCCTTGCATCGCTTTTCACACTTATTTAACCCACCTCCTCTTTGGCGACGCCTCCGAAATGACCCATACCCGAAAGTTTAGGGCAAGGCACGACCTGATCCCTTTGAGATTTCAATAGTGACATAACCAGGATTTCAGTTTCTTTCGGGAAGGGGTAATCCTTGCATCGCTTTTCACACTTATTTAACCCACCTCCTCTTTGGCGACGCCTCCGAAATGACCCATACCCGAAAGTTTAGGGCAAGGCACGACCTGATCCCTTTGAGATTTCAATAGTGACATAACCAGGATTTCAGTTTCTTTCGGGAAGGGGTAATCCTTGCATCGCTTTTCACACTTATTTAACCCACCTCCTCTTTGGCGACGCCTCCGAAATGACCCATACCCGAAAGTTTAGGGCAAGGCACGACCTGATCCCTTTGAGATTTCAATAGTGACATAACCAGGATTTCAGTTTCTTTCGGGAAGGGGTAATCCTTGCATCGTTTTTCACACTTATTTAACCCACCTCCTCTTTGGCGGCGCCTCCGAAATGACCCATACCCGAAAGTTTAGGACACGTCACGACCTGGTCCCGTTGAAATTTTAATAGTGACATAACCCAGGTTTTCATTTTCTTTTACGAAAGGGTAATCCTTGCATCGTTTTTCACACTTATTTAACCCACCTCCTCTTTGGTGACGCCTCCGAAATGACCCATACCCGAAAGTTTAGGGCAAGGCACGACCTGATCCCTTTGAGATTTCAATAGTGACATAACCAGGATTTCAGTTTCTTTCGGGAAGGGGTAATCCTTGCATCGTTTTTCACACTTATTTAACCCACCTCCTCTTTGGTGACGCCTCCGAAATGACCCATACCCGAAAGTTTAGGGCAAGGCACGACCTGATCCCTTTGAGATTTCAATAGTGACATAACCAGGATTTCAGTTTCTTTCGGGAAGGAGTAATCCTTGCATCGTTTTTCACACTTATTTAACCCACCTCCTCTTTGGTGACGCCTCCGAAATGACCCATACCCGAAAGTTTAGGGCAAGGCACGACCTGATCCCTTTGAGATTTCAATAGTGACATAACCAGGATTTCAGTTTCTTTCGGGAAGGGGTAATCCTTGCATCGTTTTTCACACTTATTTAACCCACCTCCTCTTTGGTGACGCCTCCGAAATGACCCATACCCGAAAGTTTAGGGCAAGGCACGACCTGATCCCTTTGAGATTTCAATAGTGACATAACCAGGATTTCAGTTTCTTTCGGGAAGGGGTAATCCTTGCATCGTTTTTCACACTTATTTAACCCACCTCCTCTTTGGCGACGCCTCCGAAATGACCCATACCCGAAAGTTTAGGGCAAGGCACGACCTGATCCCTTTGAGATTTCAATAGTGACATAACCAGGATTTCAGTTTCTTTCGGGAAGGGGTAATCCTTGCATCGTTTTTCACACTTATTTAACCCACCTCCTCTTTGGCGACGCCTCCGAAATGACCCATACCCGAAAGTTTAGGGCAAGGCACGACCTGATCCCTTTGAGATTTCAATAGTGACATAACCAGGATTTCAGTTTCTTTCGGGAAGGGGTAATCCTTGCATCGTTTTTCACACTTATTTAACCCACCTCCTCTTTGGCGACGCCTCCGAAATGACCCATACCCGAAAGTTTAGGGCAAGGCACGACCTGATCCCTTTGAGATTTCAATAGTGACATAACCAGGATTTCAGTTTCTTTCGGGAAGGGGTAATCCTTGCATCGTTTTTCACACTTATTTAACCCACCTCCTCTTTGGCGACGCCTCCGAAATGACCCATACCCGAAAGTTTAGGGCAAGGCACGACCTGATCCCTTTGAGATTTCAATAGTGACATAACCAGGATTTCAGTTTCTTTCGGGAAGGGGTAATCCTTGCATCGTTTTTCACACTTATTTAACCCACCTCCTCTTTGGCGACGCCTCCGAAATGACCCATACCCGAAAGTTTAGGGCAAGGCACGACCTGATCCCTTTGAGATTTCAATAGTGACATAACCAGGATTTCAGTTTCTTTCGGGAAGGGGTAATCCTTGCATCGTTTTTCACACTTATTTAACCCACCTCCTCTTTGGCGACGCCTCCGAAATGACCCATACCCGAAAGTTTAGGGCAAGGCGCGACCTGATCCCTTTGAGATTTCAATAGTGACATAACCAGGATTTCAGTTTCTTTCGGGAAGGGGTAATCCTTGCATCGTTTTTCACACTTATTTAACCCACCTCCTCTTTGGCGACGCCTCCGAAATGACCCATACCCGAAAGTTTAGGGCAAGGCGCGACCTGATCCCTTTGAGATTTCAATAGTGACATAACCAGGATTTCAGTTTCTTTCGGGAAGGGGTAATCCTTGCATCGTTTTTCACACTTATTTAACCCACCTTCTCCTTGGCGACGCCTCCGAAATGACCCATACCCGAAAGTTTAGGGCAAGGCACGACCTGATCCCTTTGAGATTTCAATAGTGACATAACCAGGATTTCAGTTTCTTTCGGGAAGGGGTAATCCTTGCATCGTTTTTCACACTTATTTAACCCACCTCCTCTTTTCGACGCCTCCGAAATGACCCATACCCGAAAGTTTAGGGCAAGGCACGACCTGATCCCTTTGAGATTTCAATAGTGACATAACCAGGATTTCAGTTTCTTTCGGGAAGGGGTAATCCTTGCATCGTTTTTCACACTTATTTAACCCACCTCCTCTTTGGTGATGCCTCCGAAATGACCCATACCCGAAAGTTTAGGGCAAGGCACGACCTGATCCCTTTGAGATTTCAATAGTGACATAACCAGGATTTCAGTTTCTTTCCGGAAGGGTAATCCTTGCATCGTTTTTCACACTTATTTAACCCACCTCCTCTTTGGCGACGCCTCCGAAATGACCCATACCCGAAAGTTTAGGGCAAGGCACGACCTGATCCCTTTGAGATTTCAATAGTGACATAACCAGGATTTCAGTTTCTTTCGGGAAGGGGTAATCCTTGCATCGTTTTTCACACTTATTTAACCCACCTCCCCTTTGGTGATGCCTCCGAAATGACCCATACCCGAAAGTTTAGGGCAAGGCACGACCTGATCCCTTTGAGATTTCAATAGTGACATAACCAGGATTTCAGTTTCTTTCGGGAAGGGGTAATCCTTGCATCGTTTTTCACACTTATTTAACCCACCTCCTCTTTGGTGATGCCTCCGAAATGACCCATACCCGAAAGTTTAGGGCAAGGCACGACTTGATCCCTTTGAGATTTCAATAGTGACATAACCAGGATTTCAGTTTCTTTCCGGAAGGGGTAATCCTTGCATCGTTTTTCACACTTATTTAACCCACCTCCTCTTTGGCGACGCCTCCGAAATGACCCATACCCGAAAGTTTAGGGCAAGGCACGACCTGATCCCTTTGAGATTTCAATAGTGACATAACCAGGATTTCAGTTTCTTTCGGGAAGGGGTAATCCTTGCATCGTTTTTCACACTTATTTAACCCACCTCCCCTTTGGTGATGCCTCCGAAATGACCCATACCCGAAAGTTTAGGGCAAGGCACGACCTGATCCCTTTGAGATTTCAATAGTGACATAACCAGGATTTCAGTTTCTTTCGGGAAGGGGTAATCCTTGTATCGTTTTTCACACTTATTTAACCCACCTCCTCTTTGGCGACGCCTCCGAAATGACCCATACCCGAAAGTTTAGGGCAAGGCACGACCTGATCCCTTTGAGATTTCAATAGTGACATAACCAGGATTTCAGTTTCTTTCGGGAAGGGGTAATCCTTGCATCGCTTTTCACACTTATTTAACCCACCTCCTCTTTGGCGACGCCTCCGAAATGACAAATACCCGAAAGTTTAGGGCAAGGCACGACCTGATCCCTTTGAGATTTCAATAGTGACATAACCAGGATTTCAGTTTCTTTCGGGAAGGGGTAATCCTTGCATCGTTTTTCACACTTATTTAACCCACCTCCTCTTTGGCGACGCCTCCGAAATGACCCATACCCGAAAGTTTTGGGCAAGGCACGACCTGATCCCTTTGAGATTTCAATAGTGACATAACCAGGATTTCAGTTTCTTTCGGGAAGGGGTAATCCTTGCATCGTTTTTCACACTTATTTAACCCACCTCCTCTTTGGTGACGCCTCCGAAATGACCCATACCCGAAAGTTTAGGGCAAGGCACGACCTGATCCCTTTGAGATTTCAATAGTGACATAACCAGGATTTCAGTTTCTTTCGGGAAGGGGTAATCCTTGCATCGTTTTTCACACTTATTTAACCCACCTCCTCTTTGGTGATGCCTCCGAAATGACCCATACCCGAAAGTTTAGGGCAAGGCGCGACCTGATCCCTTTGAGATTTCAATAGTGACATAACCAGGATTTCAGTTTCTTTCGGGAAGGGGTAATCCTTGCATCGTTTTTCACACTTATTTAACCCACCTCCTCTTTGGTGACGCCTCCGAAATGACCCATACCCGAAAGTTTAGGGCAAGGCACGACCTGATCCCTTTGAGATTTCAATAGTGACATAACCAGGATTTCAGTTTCTTTCGGGAAGGGGTAATCCTTGCATCGTTTTTCACACTTATTTAACCCACCTCCTCTTTGGTGATGCCTCCGAAATGACCCATACCCGAAAGTTTAGGGCAAGGCACGACCTGATCCCTTTGAGATTTCAATAGTGACATAACCAGGATTTCAGTTTCTTTCGGGAAGGGGTAATCCTTGCATCGTTTTTCACACTTATTTAACCCACCTCCTCTTTGGTGATGCCTCCGAAATGACCCATACCCGAAAGTTTAGGGCAAGGCACGACCTGATCCCTTTGAGATTTCAATAGTGACATAACCAGGATTTCAGTTTCTTTCGGGAAGGGGTAATCCTTGCATCGTTTTTCACACTTATTTAACCCACCTCCTCTTTGGTGATGCCTCCGAAATGACCCATACCCGAAAGTTTAGGGCAAGGCACGACCTGATCCCTTTGAGATTTCAATAGTGACATAACCAGGATTTCAGTTTCTTTCGGGAAGGGGTAATCCTTGCATCGTTTTTCACACTTATTTAACCCACCTCCTCTTTGGTGACGCCTCCGAAATGACCCATACCCGAAAGTTTAGGGCAAGGCACGACCTGATCCCTTTGAGATTTCAATAGTGACATAACCAGGATTTCAGTTTCTTTCGGGAAGGGGTAATCCTTGCATCGTTTTTCACACTTATTTAACCCACCTCCTCTTTGGTGATGCCTCCGAAATGACCCATACCCGAAAGTTTAGGGCAAGGCGCGACCTGATCCCTTTGAGATTTCAATAGTGACATAACCAGGATTTCAGTTTCTTTCGGGAAGGGGTAATCCTTGCATCGTTTTTCACACTTATTTAACCCACCTCCTCTTTGGTGACGCCTCCGAAATGACCCATACCCGAAAGTTTAGGGCAAGGCACGACCTGATCCCTTTGAGATTTCAATAGTGACATAACCAGGATTTCAGTTTCTTTCGGGAAGGGGTAATCCTTGCATCGTTTTTCACACTTATTTAACCCACCTCCTCTTTGGTGATGCCTCCGAAATGACCCATACCCGAAAGTTTAGGGCAAGGCACGACCTGATCCCTTTGAGATTTCAATAGTGACATAACCAGGATTTCAGTTTCTTTCGGGAAGGGGTAATCCTTGCATCGTTTTTCACACTTATTTAACCCACCTCCTCTTTGGTGATGCCTCCGAAATGACCCATACCCGAAAGTTTAGGGCAAGGCACGACCTGATCCCTTTGAGATTTCAATAGTGACATAACCAGGATTTCAGTTTCTTTCGGGAAGGGGTAATCCTTGCATCGTTTTTCACACTTATTTAACCCACCTCCTCTTTGGTGATGCCTCCGAAATGACCCATACCCGAAAGTTTAGGGCAAGGCACGACCTGATCCCTTTGAGATTTCAATAGTGACATAACCAGGATTTCAGTTTCTTTCGGGAAGGGGTAATCCTTGCATCGTTTTTCACACTTATTTAACCCACCTCCTCTTTGGCGACGCCTCCGAAATGACCCATACCCGAAAGTTTAGGGCAAGGCACGACCTGATCCCTTTGAGATTTCAATAGTGACATAACCAGGATTTCAGTTTCTTTCGGGAAGGAGTAATCCTTGCATCGTTTTTCACACTTATTTAACCCACCTCCTCTTTGGTGATGCCTCCGAAATGACCCATACCCGAAAGTTTAGGGCAAGGCACGACCTGATCCCTTTGAGATTTCAATAGTGACATAACCAGGATTTCAGTTTCTTTCGGGAAGGGGTAATCCTTGCATCGTTTTTCACACTTATTTAACCCACCTCCTCTTTGGTGATGCCTCCGAAATGACCCATACCCGAAAGTTTAGGGCAAGGCACGACCTGATCCCTTTGAGATTTCAATAGTGACATAACCAGGATTTCAGTTTCTTTCGGGAAGGGGTAATCCTTGCATCGTTTTTCACACTTATTTAACCCACCTCCTCTTTGGTGATGCCTCCGAAATGACCCATACCCGAAAGTTTAGGGCAAGGCACGACCTGATCCCTTTGAGATTTCAATAGTGACATAACCAGGATTTCAGTTTCTTTCGGGAAGGGGTAATCCTTGCATCGTTTTTCACACTTATTTAACCCACCTCCTCTTTGGCGACGCCTCCGAAATGACCCATACTCGAAAGTTTAGGGCAAGGCACGACCTGATCCCTTTGAGATTTCAATAGTGACATAACCAGGATTTCAGTTTCTTTCGGGAAGGAGTAATCCTTGCATCGTTTTTCACACTTATTTAACCCACCTCCTCTTTGGTGATGCCTCCGAAATGACCCATACTCGAAAGTTTAGGGCAAGGCGCGACCTGATCCCTTTGAGATTTCAATAGTGACATAACCAGGATTTCAGTTTCTTTCGGGAAGGGGTAATCCTTGCATCGTTTTTCACACTTATTTAACCCACCTCCTCTTTGGTGATGCCTCCGAAATGACCCATACCCGAAAGTTTAGGGCAAGGCACGACCTGATCCCTTTGAGATTTCAATAGTGACATAACCAGGATTTCAGTTTCTTTCCGGAAGGGGTAATCCTTGCATCGTTTTTCACACTTATTTAACCCACCTCCTCTTTGGCGACGCCTCCGAAATGACCCATACCCGAAAGGTTAGGGCAAGGCACGACCTGATCCCTTTGAGATTTCAATAGCGACATAACCAGGATTTCAGTTTCTTTCGGGAAGGGGTAATCCTTGATTCGTTTTTCACACTTATTTAACCCACCTCCCCTTTGGTGATGCCTCCGAAATGACCCATACCCGAAAGTTTAGGGCAAGGCACGACCTGATCCCTTTGAGATTTCAATAGTGACATAACCAGGATTTCAGTTTCTTTCGGGAAGGGGTAATCCTTGCATCGTTTTTCACACTTATTTAACCCACCTCCTCTTTGGCGACGCCTCCGAAATGACCCATACCCGAAAGGTTAGGGCAAGGCACGACCTGATCCCTTTGAGATTTCAATAGCGACATAACCAGGATTTCAGTTTCTTTCGGGAAGGGGTAATCCTTGATTCGTTTTTCACACTTATTTAACCCACCTCCCCTTTGGTGATGCCTCCGAAATGACCCATACCCGAAAGTTTAGGGCAAGGCACGACCTGATCCCTTTGAGATTTCAATAGTGACATAACCAGGATTTCAGTTTCTTTCGGGAAGGGGTAATCCTTGCATCGTTTTTCACACTTATTTAACCCACCTCCCCTTTGGTGATGCCTCCGAAATGACCCATACCCGAAAGTTTAGGGCAAGGCACGACCTGATCCCTTTGAGATTTCAATAGTGACATAACCAGGATTTCAGTTTCTTTCCGGAAGGGGTAATCCTTGCATCGTTTTTCACACTTATTTAACCCACCTCCTCTTTGGCGACGCCTCCGAAATGACCCATACCCGAAAGTTTAGGGCAAGGCACGACCTGATCCCTTTGAGATTTCAATAGTGACATAACCAGGATTTCAGTTTCTTTCGGGAAGGGGTAATCCTTGCATCGCTTTTCACACTTATTTAACCCACCTCCTCTTTGGCGACGCCTCCGAAATGACAAATACCCGAAAGTTTAGGGCAAGGCACGACCTGATCCCTTTGAGATTTCAATAGTGACATAACCAGGATTTCAGTTTCTTTCGGGAAGGGGTAATCCTTGTATCGTTTTTCACACTTATTTAACCCACCTCCTCTTTGGCGACGCCTCCGAAATGACCCATACCCGAAAGTTTTGGGCAAGGCACGACCTGATCCCTTTGAGATTTCAATAGTGACATAACCAGGATTTCAGTTTCTTTCGGGAAGGGGTAATCCTTACATCGTTTTTCACACTTATTTAACCCACCTCCTCTTTGGTGACGCCTCCGAAATGACCCATACCCGAAAGTTTAGGGCAAGGCACAACCTGATCCCTTTGAGATTTCAATAGTGACATAACCAGGATTTCAGTTTCTTTCGGGAAGGGGTAATCCTTGCATCGTTTTTCACACTTATTTAACCCACCTCCTCTTTGGTGATGCCTCCGAAATGACCCATACCCGAAAGTTTAGGGCAAGGCACGACCTGATCCCTTTGAGATTTCAATAGTGACATAACCAGGATTTCAGTTTCTTTCGGGAAGGGGTAATCCTTGCATCGTTTTTCACACTTATTTAACCCACCTCCTCTTTGGTGATGCCTCCGAAATGACCCATACCCGAAAGTTTAGGGCAAGGCACGACCTGATCCCTTTGAGATTTCAATAGTGACATAACCAGGATTTCAGTTTCTTTCGGGAAGGGGTAATCCTTGCATCGTTTTTCACACTTATTTAACCCACCTCCTCTTTGGCGACGCCTCCGAAATGACCCATACTCGAAAGTTTAGGGCAAGGCACGACCTGATCCCTTTGAGATTTCAATAGTGACATAACCAGGATTTCAGTTTCTTTCGGGAAGGAGTAATCCTTGCATCGTTTTTCACACTTATTTAACCCACCTCCTCTTTGGTGATGCCTCCGAAATGACCCATACTCGAAAGTTTAGGGCAAGGCGCGACCTGATCCCTTTGAGATTTCAATAGTGACATAACCAGGATTTCAGTTTCTTTCGGGAAGGGGCAATCCTTGCATCGCTTTTCACACTTATTTAACCCACCTCCTCTTTGGCGACGCCTCCGAAATGACCCATACCCGAAAGTTTAGGGCAAGGCACGACCTGATCCCTTTGAGATTTCAATAGTGACATAACCAGGATTTCAGTTTCTTTCGGGAAGGGGCAATCCTTGCATCGCTTTTCACACTTATTTAACCCACCTCCTCTTTGGCGACGCCTCCGAAATGACCCATACCCGAAAGTTTAGGGCAAGGCACGACCTGATCCCTTTGAGATTTCAATAGTGACATAACCAGGATTTCAGTTTCTTTCGGGAAGGGGTAATCCTTGCATCGTTTTTCACACTTATTTAACCCACCTCCTCTTTGGTGATGCCTCCGAAATGACCCATACCCGAAAGTTTAGGGCAAGGCACGACCTGATCCCTTTGAGATTTCAATAGTGACATAACCAGGATTTCAGTTTCTTTCGGGAAGGGGTAATCCTTGCATCGTTTTTCACACTTATTTAACCCACCTCCTCTTTGGTGATGCCTCCGAAATGACCCCTACCCGAAAGTTTAGGGCAAGGCACGACCTGATCCCTTTGAGATTTCAATAGTGACATAACCAGGATTTCAGTTTCTTTCGGGAAGGGGCAATCCTTGCATCGCTTTTCACACTTATTTAACCCACCTCCTCTTTGGCGACGCCTCCTAAATGACCCATACCCGAAAGTTTAGGGCAAGGCACGACCTGATCCCTTTGAGATTTCAATAGTGACATAACCAGGATTTCAGTTTCTTTCGGGAAGGGGCAATCCTTGCATCGTTTTTCACACTTATTTAACCCACCTCCTCCTTGGTGACGCCTCCGAAATGACCCATACCCGAAAGTTTAGGGCAAGGCACGACCTGATCCCTTTGAGATTTCAATAGTGACATAACCAGGATTTCAGTTTCTTTCGGGAAGGGGCAATCCTTGCATCGTTTTTCACACTTATTTAACCCACCTCCTCCTTGGTGACGCCTCCGAAATGACCCATACCCGAAAGTTTAGGGCAAGGCACGACCTGATCCCTTTGAGATTTCAATAGTGACATAACCAGGATTTCAGTTTCTTTCGGGAAGGGGTAATCCTTGCATCGTTTTTCACACTTATTTAACCCACCTCCTCTTTGGTGATGCCTCCGAAATGACCCATACCCGAAAGTTTAGGGCAAGGCACGACCTGATCCCTTTGAGATTTCAATAGTGACATAACCAGGATTTCAGTTTCTTTCGGGAAGGGGTAATCCTTGCATCGTTTTTCACACTTATTTAACCCACCTCCTCTTTGGTGATGCCTCCGAAATGACCCCTACCCGAAAGTTTAGGGCAAGGCACGACCTGATCCCTTTGAGATTTCAATAGTGACATAACCAGGATTTCAGTTTCTTTCGGGAAGGGGCAATCCTTGCATCGCTTTTCACACTTATTTAACCCACCTCCTCTTTGGCGACGCCTCCTAAATGACCCATACCCGAAAGTTTAGGGCAAGGCACGACCTGATCCCTTTGAGATTTCAATAGTGACATAACCAGGATTTCAGTTTCTTTCGGGAAGGGGCAATCCTTGCATCGTTTTTCACACTTATTTAACCCACCTCCTCCTTGGTGACGCCTCCGAAATGACCCATACCCGAAAGTTTAGGGCAAGGCACGACCTGATCCCTTTGAGATTTCAATAGTGACATAACCAGGATTTCAGTTTCTTTCGGGAAGGGGCAATCCTTGCATCGTTTTTCACACTTATTTAACCCACCTCCTCCTTGGTGACGCCTCCGAAATGACCCATACCCGAAAGTTTAGGGCAAGGCACGACCTGATCCCTTTGAGATTTCAATAGTGACATAACCAGGATTTCAGTTTCTTTCGGGAAGGGGCAATCCTTGCATCGTTTTTCACACTTATTTAACCCACCTCCTCCTTGGTGACGCCTCCGAAATGACCCATACCCGAAAGTTTAGGGCAAGGCACGACCTGATCCCTTTGAGATTTCAATAGTGACATAACCAGGATTTCAGTTTCTTTCGGGAAGGGGCAATCCTTGCATCGTTTTTCACACTTATTTAACCCACCTCCTCCTTGGTGACGCCTCCGAAATGACCCATACCCGAAAGTTTAGGGCAAGGCACGACCTGATCCCTTTGAGATTTCAATAGTGACATAACCAGGATTTCAGTTTCTTTCGGGAAGGGGCAATCCTTGCATCGTTTTTCACACTTATTTAACCCACCTCCTCCTTGGTGACGCCTCCGAAATGACCCATACCCGAAAGTTTAGGGCAAGGCACGACCTGATCCCTTTGAGATTTCAATAGTGACATAACCAGGATTTCAGTTTCTTTCGGGAAGGGGCAATCCTTGCATCGTTTTTCACACTTATTTAACCCACCTCCTCCTTGGTGACGCCTCCGAAATGACCCATACCCGAAAGTTTAGGGCAAGGCACGACCTGATCCCTTTGAGATTTCAATAGTGACATAACCAGGATTTCAGTTTCTTTCGGGAAGGGGCAATCCTTGCATCGTTTTTCACACTTATTTAACCCACCTCCTCCTTGGTGACGCCTCCGAAATGACCCATACCCGAAAGTTTAGGGCAAGGCACGACCTGATCCCTTTGAGATTTCAATAGTGACATAACCAGGATTTCAGTTTCTTTCGGGAAGGGGCAATCCTTGCATCGTTTTTCACACTTATTTAACCCACCTCCTCCTTGGTGACGCCTCCGAAATGACCCATACCCGAAAGTTTAGGGCAAGGCACGACCTGATCCCTTTGAGATTTCAATAGTGACATAACCAGGATTTCAGTTTCTTTCGGGAAAGGGGAATACTTGCATCAAAGCGACTATACATTTGATTCTTAATGACAATACATTTGATTCTTTAATGATGTATTATATGCTACTTTATTTTCTTTCGCGTTTTAGTATCCCACGAATTCCTGTATTTTGTTTACATGAAGGTTAAACATACTCAGATGAGCCACTACATTATGACTACGTGCCTAATAAGCTGTACGATTCTGTTTAGCTCGCAAAACAGCGGCCACTCGGCGAGGCATCATTTCAATGAGGTGCTGATAGATAACCTGGGTTATCTCGTACCATAATGTCAACCGCGGGTCCTCTAGTTCCCGTACATTTCGAGGAAAGAACGCAGTCAGGGGTGATCATATCCCCTACTACAGACTGGATTTTTCTTGGCAGCCGCCTGCCACATGGACGTTTCTGTCTTCTGTCCAGTTGTGCTCGAAGCTACCTTTTCAATAGAGTGGCTTTGTATCCTTTGGATTCCTTGTTTGGACGGTTTTGCTCACTTGTCCCATATTCTTACATCTTGGGGATCTTATGGTATGATTTGAGTCGATGTGGAGCACTTCTGCACGACGTTCCGTTCGAAAAACCGTCTCGTCCTTAATGTTTGCACGCTATTGTACTATCAACAATATCCGAACTCACTACAGAACTTCAAAATCAAATATCTCGATAGACTATAGGAATTCACGAGGGGATGCTGAGAAGTTTTCGGCCTCACCAAGACGGAAATAATCTGGAGCCATGGAACTTCCATCCCGAAGTTCAAAACTGTTGGCACAGCATTTCTGGTGTTTCTTTAATCCTTCCAAAAAAAAAAAAAAAAAGATTCTGAGGTCTGATCACTCAAATACTGCTCTGCTTTGATATCGCATTCGACAAAATCAGTAAAATCATGCAATGCATTCAAAGCTATTCAAGCCGCCCCGGTGGCGCAGTGGTCTAAGGCGATGGCCTCTGATCATTCGTCCGAACGGGGTCCGGGTTCGAATCCCGGTGAGGCATGGATGTTGTGTTTGTCTTGCGGCACTGGCTCTCTCCCTTCCCTGGAACCAGTGACCCTAAATTAGTGACGGGCGACTGCTTATAGCCCATTGAGTTGCTCACGGTGGTCGTTAAACCTCCAATCAATCAATGGATGTTGTGTTTGTCTTACGGCACTGGCTCTCTCCCTTCCCTGGAACCAGTGACCCTAAATTAGGGATGGGCGACTGCTTATAGCCCATTGAGTTGCTCACGGTAGTCGTTAAACCTCCAATCAATCAATGGATGTTGTGTTTGTCTTACGGCACTGGCTCTCTCCCTTCCCTGGAACCAGTGACCCTAAATTAGTGACGGGCGACTGCTTATAGCCCATTGAGTTGCTCACGGTGGTCGTTAAACCTCCAATCAATCAATGGATGTTGTGTTTGTCTTACGGCACTGGCTCTCTCCCTTCCCTGGAACCAGTGACCCTAAATTAGTGACGGGCGACTGCTTATAGCCCATTGAGTTGCTCACGGTGGTCGTTATACCTCCAATCAATCAATGGATGTTGTGTTTGTCTTACGGCACTGGCTCTCTCCCTTCCCTGGAACCAGTGACCCTAAATTAGTGACGGGCGACTGCTTATAGCCCATTGAGTTGCTCACGGTGGTCGTTAAACCTCCAATCAATCAATGGATGTTGTGTTTGTCTTACGGCACTGGCTCTCTCCCTTCCCTGGAACCAGTGACCCTAAATTAGGGACGGGCGACTGCTTATAGCCCATTGAGTTGCTCACGGTGGTCGTTAAACCTCCAATCAATCAATCAATGGATGTTGTGTTTGTCTTACGGCACTGGCTCTCTCCCTTCCCTGGAACCAGTGACCCTAAATTAGGGACGGGCGACTGCTTATAGCCCATTGAGTTGCTCACGGTGGTCGTTAAACCTCCAATCAATCAATGGATGTTGTGTTTGTCTTACGGCACTGGCTCTCTCCTTCCCTGGAACCAGTGACCCTAAATTATGGACGGGCGACTGCTTATAGCCCATTGAGTTGCTCACGGTGGTCGTTAAACCTCCAATCAATCAATGGATGTTGTGTTTGTCTTACGGCACTGGCTCTCTCCCTTCCCTGGAACCAGTGACCCTAAATTAGGGACGGGCGACTGCTTATAGCCCATTGAGTTGCTCACGGTGGTCGTTAAACCTCCAATCAATCAATGGATGTTGTGTTTGTCTTACGGCACTGGCTCTCTCCCTTCCCTGGAACCAGTGACCCTAAATTAGGGATGGGCGACTGCTTATAGCCCATTGAGTTGCTCACGGTAGTCGTTAAACCTCCAATCAATCAATGGATGTTGTGTTTGTCTTACGGCACTGGCTCTCTCCCTTCCCTGGAACCAGTGACCCTAAATTAGTGACGGGCGACTGCTTATAGCCCATTGAGTTGCTCACGGTGGTCGTTAAACCTCCAATCAATCAATGGATGTTGTGTTTGTCTTACGGCACTGGCTCTCTCCCTTCCCTGGAACCAGTGACCCTAAATTAGTGACGGGCGACTGCTTATAGCCCATTGAGTTGCTCACGGTGGTCGTTATACCTCCAATCAATCAATGGATGTTGTGTTTGTCTTACGGCACTGGCTCTCTCCCTTCCCTGGAACCAGTGACCCTAAATTAGTGACGGGCGACTGCTTATAGCCCATTGAGTTGCTCACGGTGGTCGTTAAACCTCCAATCAATCAATGGATGTTGTGTTTGTCTTACGGCACTGGCTCTCTCCCTTCCCTGGAACCAGTGACCCTAAATTAGGGACGGGCGACTGCTTATAGCCCATTGAGTTGCTCACGGTGGTCGTTAAACCTCCAATCAATCAATCAATGGATGTTGTGTTTGTCTTACGGCACTGGCTCTCTCCCTTCCCTGGAACCAGTGACCCTAAATTAGGGACGGGCGACTGCTTATAGCCCATTGAGTTGCTCACGGTGGTCGTTAAACCTCCAATCAATCAATGGATGTTGTGTTTGTCTTACGGCACTGGCTCTCTCCCTTCCCTGGAACCAGTGACCCTAAATTATGGACGGGCGACTGCTTATAGCCCATTGAGTTGCTCACGGTGGTCGTTAAACCTCCAATCAATCAATGGATGTTGTGTTTGTCTTACGGCACTGGCTCTCTCCCTTCCCTGGAACCAGTGACCCTAAATTAGGGACGGGCGACTGCTTATAGCCCATTGAGTTGCTCACGGTGGTCGTTAAACCTCCAATCAATCAATGGATGTTGTGTTTGTCTTACGGCACTGGCTCTCTCCCTTCCCTGGAACCAGTGACCCTAAATTATGGACGGGCGACTGCTTATACCCCATTGAGTTGCTCACGGTGGTCGTTAAACCTCCAATCAATCAATGGATGTTGTGTTTGTCTTACGGCACTGGCTCTCTCCCTTCCCTGGAACCAGTGACACAAAATTAGGGACGGGCGACTGCTTATAGCCCATTGAGTTGCTCACGGTGGTCGTTAAACCTCCAATCAATCAATGGATGTTGTGTGTGTCTTACGACACTGGCTCTCTCCCTTCCCTGGAACCAGTGACCCTAAATTAGGGACGGGCGACTGCTTATAGCCCATTGAGTTGCTCACGGTGGTCGTTAAACCTCCAATCAATCAATCAATGGATGTTGTGTTTGTCTTACGGCACTGGCTCTCTCCCTTCCCTGGAACCAGTGACCCTAAATTAGGGACGGGCGACTGCTTATAGCCCATTGAGTTGCTCACGGTGGTCGTTAAACCTCCAATCAATCAATGGATGTTGTGTTTGTCTTACGGCACTGGCTCTCTCCCTTCCCTGGAACCAGTGACCCTAAATTATGGACGGGCGACTGCTTATAGCCCATTGAGTTGCTCACGGTGGTCGTTAAACCTCCAATCAATCAATGGATGTTGTGTGTGTCTTACGACACTGGCTCTCTCCCTTCCCTGGAACCAGTGACCCTAAATTAGGGACGGGCGACTGCTTATAGCCCGAAGCAGTGACCCTAAATTAGGGACGGGCGACTGCTCACGGTGGTCGTTAAACCTCCAATCAAAAAAAAAAAAAAAAGGTTTTGGGAACTTAAACCCCAGATGCCCTGAAAACATCCATTTTGTTGCCAGCCTTGTGAACCTGCGTACTGTCCAGCAAAAAAGAGAACAACTTTCCGCTGTTTTCGTCGCCTCTTTCCCTTCAACGTCTCCTTAATCGGCAAAGCTACACCTCCTCGTACAGTGGCTATCGCAGAGCTGTTGGAGAGTGAAGATATTCAACGCATGGATAGGTCCCCGGACCTAAATCCAATCCAACACGTGCGGGACCGTCTCGGGAGACGCTTGGCAGCACGTCACCAGCCGCCAGCAACGATTCCGCAGCTGCGATTGGCGCTACAAGAGGAATGGGCCGCGATGCCTCAACAGCTCCTTGACAACCTCGTCCTCAGCATGGACAGACGTTGTAAATCCTGCAACGCAGTCAGGGGTGATCATATCCCCTACTAAAGACTGGATTTTTCTTGGCAGCCGCCTGTCACATGGACGTTTCTGTCTTCTGTCCAGTTGTGCTCGAAGCTACCTTTTCAATAAAGTGCCTTTGTATCCTTTGGATTCCTTGTTTGGACGGTTTTGCTCACTTGTCCCATATTCTTACATCTTGGGGATCTTATGGTATGATTTGAGTCGATGTGGAGCACTTCTGCACAACGTTACATTCGAAAAACCGTCTCGTCCTTAATTTTTGCACGCCAGTGTAGTTAAGTTAACAAAATATACCCAACGAAATAATTTTGTATTGCCAACAAAACCTTTCCGATGGAGTTTGGATAAAGAAATAAAATAAATCGATAAAACAGCTGAACAAAATTATTTCGTTGTTTCAAACAAACTTTTTTTTCTCAGTGTGGAATGCCAGCTTTCTTCATGTCCCAGAGTTCTTGATTTAGAGCGTCGGTTACAAGAAGTGCCAATCTGTCCCAGGATAACATACGGCGTCTCTTTGACTCCATGCCGGACCGTATCACCGCATGTGTCCGAACACGAGGCGGTCCGACGCGGTGCTAACGCTGACCGGAATGTGTACCTATGTCAGCGGGAAATCGTCCTGCTGCTGTGATACTATACCGTGCAAATTAATTGGGACAAGCTATTTTATTCTCAGAATTGTAATGTGTGATCGCCAGCTGATGTTGGAAACCCACGTAACCCGGTTTTATCAGCTGTGAGGTGGTGTGACTGTTAGAACTTGATAGTAAGAATGTGGCTTGACCGGTTTTAAACAGGAAATAGGCACTTCAGCTTCAGTTGTGAGCTTTCGTGTGTGAGAGGTGGATGTTAGGTTTTGCTCTCTGTGAGTACGTTGATTGAAAAATGCATATTTCCCCAATCAAGCGTGCAAAAGTAATTGCTCTGAAGGATCACACTTCTGTGACAGTGAGAGATATCGCTTTTGCAGTTGGTGTAGGCAAATCAATTGTATGCTTACGCGATACAATGTATCTGGATCATCGTCTCTAGAAAGGAGAGGTAAATGTGGAAGGAAACGAAAAACAACTCCACGAACCGATAAATATCTAATCAGAAATAGTAAAACGAATCCAAAAAAAAAAAAAAAACAAGCACCGACCTTCAATGAGATTTATTGGTTGTGACGTTAGGGATTCAACTGTACACCGTAGGCTTCGGGTAGGCTTCGCTTTATTTTAACTTAGAGACTTTTATGATAATTTTTTGTAATGCGGGAAAGACTTTATGGACACCCTGTATTTTACTGCTATTTTTTACTCATTTCACAAGTAAATCATCCGTCGTATTCATACTATACCTTGCAAACTAATTGGGACAAGTTATTTTATTCTCAGAATTATAATGTGATCGCCAGTTGATGTCGGAAACCCACGTAAACCGGTTTTATCAGCTGTGAGGCGGTGCGACTGTTAGAACCTGATAGTGAGAATGTGGTTTGACCGGTTTTAAACAGGAAATAGGCACTTCATCTTCAGTTGTGAGCTTTCGTGTGTGAGAGGTGGATGTTAGTTTTTGCTCTCTGTGAGTACGTTGATTGAAAAAATAAATAAATGGATATTTCCCCAAGGAAGCGTGCAAAAACAATTGCTCTGAAGGATCATACTTCTATGACAGTGAGATATATCGCTTCTGCAGTTGGTGTAGGCAAATCAATTGTATGCTTACGCGATACAATGCATCTGGATCATCGTCTCTAGAAAGGAGAGGTAAATGTGGAAGGAAACGAAAAACAACTCCACGAACCGATAAATATCCAATCAGAAATAGTAAAATGAATAAAAAAACAAGCACCGACCTTCAAAGAGATTTATTGGCTAGTGGTTGTGATGTTAGGGATTCAACTGTACGCCGTAGGCTTCTGGAAGTTTGCAAGAAGACCAAGAAAAAACAATATTTGAATGCGAAAATGAAGATGAAACGTTTAGCATGGGCCAAAAAATATAAATCATGTACTGCTGACGACTGGAAAAAGGTAATTTTCAGTGATGAAACTCATTTATTTGTGCAGGGTTACCAACCAAATGTCGTTAGACGAAGCAACTTAAGACCTGAGGATGTCAAACAAACTGTAAAACACCCTCTGAAACAGATGTTTTGGGGTTTTTTCACATCAAATGGCACTGGAAGCTTAGTTCCTGTTCAAGATATTCAGCCAAGTACGTAGAAATATTACAACGTAGGATTGTTCCATTCTTGCAAACTTTTGACGGGACATTTCAACATGACTTGGCCCCATGTCACAATTCGAAATTGGTCAAGCTGGAAAATCCAATTCATTTGCTTGATTGGCCTGGAAATTGACCAGACTTAAATCCCATAGAAAACTTGTGGAATATTTTGAAGAGACGTTTAGGTAAAATGGACTGTACAACCAAAGAACGCATGATAACGAATGCTATAAAAGTGTGGTTTATGAAGTCAAAAATATGTGCACTCAATTAGTGGAGTCAATTCCAAAACGAATTCAAGAGGTCATTTCTGCTAAAGGAGGACATACTTCATACTAATACAGGTATTTATCAGTGTATATCAAGGCATAGAATGATATAAAGGCATAGTTTTGGAAAAAAAGAGTGATTTTTTACTTTGTCCCAATTAATTTGCACAGTACAGTATTGTAATCACTTCTGTCCTTCGTATATACCATCTCACTACAAAAATCACATTTCAATCCGACGCTTCCTTCTTGTTGCGCGGATTTTTATGACAACGACTGTATATTATAAAACAGTACATGGCCCCTTCTCTTCAGAAGTTTAGTGTAAGTTGAAAAAAAGATCTGAAACTCTAAATCATTATGTTGCTTCGAAAACTCACGTTGAAAAAACACATAATTTGTAAAAAGACCTCGTTCAGAAAACATAAAGTTATTACAAACGTATTCAAGCAATTGTAACGTACCAGGAGATGTGACGTACCTGCCAGAAGGACGCACACGACATAAAGGCAGATAGGAATCAGAATAAAATGTCCGCGTAGCTTAATTGGTAGAGCAACTTATTCCGGAATGAGTGGACCCGGGTTCGAATCTTGGCGCGGATAAAAATGACGGAGAAATTCACTTCGTTATAATGGTGCCCGAACTATCCGGATGACCCGGCCGTTCAAAATCTCGCATTGGTGTGATGTTATTTCCACACCGCGAGACAGGAAAATTCAGAGCAGCACTTCGAAAAAAAAAAAAAAAAAAAGAAAGAAAATAAGGGGGAGATGATGTAACGTACCAGGAGATGTGACGTACCTGCCAGAAGGACGCACACGACATAAAGGCAGATAGGAATCAGAATAAAATGTCCGCGTAGCTCAATTGGTAGAGTGACTTATTCCGGAATGAGGGGACCCGGGTTCGAATCCTGGCGTGGACAGAAATGACGGAGAAATTTACTTCGTTATAATGGCGCTTGAACTATCCGGATGACCCGGCCGTTCAAAATCTCGCATTGGTGTGATGTTATTTCCACACCGCGAGATAGGAAAAATAAGAGAATCCCTTCTCCAGCACTTCGAAAAAAATAAAAAATAAGGGGAGATGATGTAACGTACCAGGAGATGTGACGTACCTGCCAGAAGGACGCACACGACATAAAGGCAGATAGGAATCAGAATAAAATGTCCGCGTAGCTCAATTGGTAGAGTGACTTATTCCGGAATGAGGGGACATGGGTTCGAATCCTGGCGTGGACAGAAATGACGAAGAAATTTACTTCGTTATAATGGCGCTTGAACTATCCGGATGACCCGGCCGTTCAAAATCTCGCATTGGTGTGATGTTATTTCCACACCGCGAGACAGGAAAATTCAGAGCAGCACTTCGAAAAAAAAGAAAAATAATAAGGGGGAGATGATGTAACGTACCAGGAGATGTGACGTACCTGCCAGAAGGACGCACACGACATAAAGGCAGATAGGAATCAGAATAAAATGTCCGCGTAGCTCAATTGGTAGAGTGACTTATTCCGGAATGAGGGGACATGGGTTCGAATCCTGGCGTGGACAGAAATGACGAAGAAATTTACTTCGTTATAATGGCGTTTGAACTATCCGGATGACCCGGCCGTTCAAAATCTCGCATTGGTGTGATGTTATTTCCACACCGCGAGACAGGAAAATTCAGAGCAGCACTTCGAAAAAAAAAAAATAAAAATAAAAAAAATAAGGGGGAGATGATGTAACGTACCAGGAGATGTGACGTACCTGCCAGAAGGACGCACACGACATAAAGGCAGATAGGAATCAGAATAAAACGTCCGCGTAGCTCAATTGGTAGAGTGACTTATTCCGGAATGAGGGGACATGGGTTCGAATCCTGGCGTGGACAGAAATGACGGAGAAATTTACTTCGTTATAATGGCGCTTGAACTATCCGGATGACCCGGCCGTTCAAAATCTCGCATTGGTGTGATGTTATTTCCACACCGCGAGACAGGAAAATTCAGAGCAGCACTTCGAAAAAAAAAAGAAAAAAAGAAGGGGGAGATGATGTAACGTACCAGGAGATGTGACGTACCTGCCAGAAGGACGCACACGACATAAAGGCAGATAGGAATCAGAATAAAATGTCCGCGTAGCTCAATTGGTAGAGTGACTTATTCCGGAATGAGGGGACATGGGTTCGAATCCTGGCGTGGACAGAAATGACGGAGAAATTTACTTCGTTATAATGGCGCTTGAACTATCCGGATGACCCGGCCGTTCAAAATCTCGCATTGGTGTGATGTTATTTCCACACCGCGAGACAGGAAAATTCAGAGCAGCACTTCGAAAAAAAAAGAAAAAAAATAAGGGGGAGATGATGTAACGTACCAGGAGATGTGACGTACCTGCCAGAAGGACGCACACGACATAAAGGCAGATAGGAATCAGAATAAAACGTCCGCGTAGCTTAATTGGTAGAGTGACTTATTCCGGAATGAAGGGACCCGGGTTCGAATCCTGGCGTGGACAGAAATGACGGAGAAATTTACTTCGTTATAATGGCGCTTGAACTATCCGGATGACCCGGCCGTTCAAAATCTCGCATTGGTGTGATGTTATTTCCACACCGCGAGACAGGAAAATTCAGAGCAGCACTTCGAAAAAAAAAAAATAAAAATAAAAAAAATAAGGGGAGATGATGTAACGTACCAGGAGATGTGACGTACCTGCCAGAAGGACGCACACGACATAAAGGCAGATAGGAATCAGAATAAAATGTCCGCGTAGCTCAATTGGTAGAGTGACTTATTCCGGAATGAGGGGATCCGGGTTCGAATCCTTGCGTGGACAGAAATGACGGAGAAATTTACTTCGGTATAATGGCGCCCAAACTATCCGGATGACCCGGCCGTTCAAAATCTCGCATTGGTGTGATGTTATTTCCACACCGCGAGACAGGAAAATTCAGAGCAGCACTTCGAAAAAAAAAAAAAAAATAAAAAAAATAAGGGGGAGATGATGTAACGTACCAGGAGATGTGACGTACCTGCCAGAAGGACGCACACGACATAAAGGCAGATAGGAATCAGAATAAAACGTCCGCGTAGCTCAATTGGTAGAGTGACTTATTCCGGAATGAGGGGATCCGGGTTCGAATCCTTGCGTGGACAGAAATGACGGAGAAATTTACTTCGTTATAATGGCGCTTGAACTATCCGGATGACCCGGCCGTTCAAAATCTCGCATTGGTGTGATGTTATTTCCACACCGCGAGATAGGAAATATAAGAGAATCCCTTCTCCAGCACTTCGAAAAAAAATAAAAAATAAGGGGGAGATGATGTAACGTACCAGGAGATGTGACGTACCTGCCAGAAGGACGCACACGACATAAAGGCAGATAGGAATCAGAATAAAACGTCCGCGTAGCTCAATTGGTAGAGTGACTTATTCCGGAATGAGGGGACATGGGTTCGAATCCTGGCGTGGACAGAAATGACGGAGAAATTTACTTCGTTATAATGGCGCTTGAACTATCCGGATGACCCGGCCGTTCAAAATCTCGCATTGGTGTGATGTTATTTCCACACCGCGAGACAGGAAAATTCAGAGCAGCACTTCGAAAAAAAAAAAATAAAAATAAAAAAAATAAGGGGGAGATGATGTAACGTACCAGGAGATGTGACGTACCTGCCAGAAGGACGCACACGACATAAAGGCAGATAGGAATCAGAATAAAACGTCCGCGTAGCTCAATTGGTAGAGTGACTTATTCCGGAATGAGGGGACATGGGTTCGAATTCTGGCGTGGACAGAAATGACGGAGAAATTTACTTCGTTATAATGGCGCCCAAACTATCCGGATGACCCGGCCGTTCAAAATCTCGCATTGGTGTGATGTTATTTCCACACCGCGAGACAGGAAAATTCAGAGCAGCACTTCGAAAAAAAAAGAAAAAAAGAAGGGGGAGATGATGTAACGTACCAGGAGATGTGACGTACCTGCCAGAAGGACGCACACGACATAAAGGCAGATAGGAATCAGAATAAAATGTCCGCGTAGCTCAATTGGTAGACTGACTTATTCCGGAATGAGGGGACATGGGTTCGAATCCTGGCGTGGACAGAAATGACGGAGAAATTTACTTCGGTATAATGGCGCCCAAACTATCCGGAGGACCCGGCCGTTCAAAATCTCGCATTGGTGTGATGTTATTTCCACACCGCGAGACAGGAAAATTCAGAGCAGCACTTCGAAAAAAAAAGAAAAAAAAGAAGGGGAGATGATGTAACGTACCAGGAGATGTGACGTACCTGCCAGAAGGACGCACACGACATAAAGGCAGATAGGAATCAGAATAAAATGTCCGCGTAGCTCAATTGGTAGAGTGACTTATTCCGGAATGAGGGGACATGGGTTCGAATCCTGGCGTGGACAGAAATGACGGAGAAATTTACTTCGGTATAATGGCGCCCAAACTATCCGGAGGACCCGGCCGTTCAAAATCTCGCATTGGTGTGATGTTATTTCCACACCGCGAGACAGGAAAATTCAGAGCAGCACTTCGAAAAAAAAAGAAAAAAAAAGAAGGGGGAGATGATGTAACGTACCAGGAGATGTGACGTACCTGCCAGAAGGACGCACACGACATAAAGGCAGATAGGAATCAGAATAAAATGTCCGCGTAGCTCAATTGGTAGAGTGACTTATTCCGGAATGAGGGGACATGGGTTCGAATCCTGGCGTGGACAGAAATGACGGAGAAATTTACTTCGTTATAATGGCGCTTGAACTATCCGGATGACCCGGCCGTTCAAAATCTCGCATTGGTGTGATGTTATTTCCACACCGCGAGACAGGAAAATTCAGAGCAGCACTTCGAAAAAAAAGAAAAAAAATAAGGGGGAGATGATGTAACGTACCAGGAGATGTGACGTACCTGCCAGAAGGACGCACACGACATAAAGGCAGATAGGAATCAGAATAAAACGTCCGCGTAGCTTAATTGGTAGAGTGACTTATTCCGGAATGAAGGGACCCGGGTTCGAATCCTGGCGTGGACAGAAATGACGGAGAAATTTACTTCGTTATAATGGCGCTTGAACTATCCGGATGACCCGGCCGTTCAAAATCTCGCATTGGTGTGATGTTATTTCCACACCGCGAGACAGGAAAATTCAGAGCAGCACTTCGAAAAAAAAGAAAAATAATAAGGGGGAGATGATGTAACGTACCAGGAGATGTGACGTACCTGCCAGAAGGACGCACACGACATAAAGGCAGATAGGAATCAGAATAAAATGTCCGCGTAGCTCAATTGGTAGAGTGACTTATTCCGGAATGAGGGGATCCGGGTTCGAATCCTTGCGTGGACAGAAATGACGGAGAAATTTACTTCGGTATAATGGCGCCCAAACTATCCGGATGACCCGGCCGTTCAAAATCTCGCATTGGTGTGATGTTATTTCCACACCGCGAGACAGGAAAATTCAGAGCAGCACTTCGAAAAAAAAAAAAATAAATAAAAAAAATAAGGGGGAGATGATGTAACGTACCAGGAGATGTGACGTACCTGCCAGAAGGACGCACACGACATAAAGGCAGATAGGAATCAGAATAAAACGTCCGCGTAGCTCAATTGGTAGAGTGACTTATTCCGGAATGAGGGGATCCGGGTTCGAATCCTTGCGTGGACAGAAATGACGGAGAAATTTACTTCGTTATAATGGCGCTTGAACTATCCGGATGACCCGGCCGTTCAAAATCTCGCATTGGTGTGATGTTATTTCCACACCGCGAGATAGGAAATATAAGAGAATCCCTTCTCCAGCACTTCGAAAAAAAATAAAAAATAAGGGGGAGATGATGTAACGTACCAGGAGATGTGACGTACCTGCCAGAAGGACGCACACGACATAAAGGCAGATAGGAATCAGAATAAAACGTCCGCGTAGCTCAATTGGTAGAGTGACTTATTCCGGAATGAGGGGACATGGGTTCGAATCCTGGCGTGGACAGAAATGACGGAGAAATTTACTTCGTTATAATGGCGCTTGAACTATCCGGATGACCCGGCCGTTCAAAATCTCGCATTGGTGTGATGTTATTTCCACACCGCGAGACAGGAAAATTCAGAGCAGCACTTCGAAAAAAAAAAAATAAAAATAAAAAAAATAAGGGGAGATGATGTAACGTACCAGGAGATGTGACGTACCTGCCAGAAGGACGCACACGACATAAAGGCAGATAGGAATCAGAATAAAACGTCCGCGTAGCTCAATTGGTAGAGTGACTTATTCCGGAATGAGGGGATCCGGGTTCGAATCCTGGCGTGGACAGAAATGACGGAGAAATTTACTTCGTTATAATGGCGCCCGAACTATCCGGATGACCCGACCGTTCAAAATCTCGCAATGGTGTGATGTTATTTCCACACCGCGAGATAGGAAAAATAAGAGAATCCCTTCTCCAGCACTTCGAAAAAAAATAAAAAATAAGGGGGAGATGATGTAACGTACCAGGAGATGTGACGTACCTGCCAGAAGGACGCACACGACATAAAGGCAGATAGGAATCAGAATAAAACGTCCGCGTAGCTCAATTGGTAGAGTGACTTATTCCGGAATGAGGGATCCGGGTTCGAATCCTGGCGTGGACAGAAATGACGGAGAAATTTACTTCGTTATAATGGCGCTTGAACTATCCGGATGACCCGGCCGTTCAAAATCTCGCATTGGTGTGATGTTATTTCCACACCGCGAGATAGGAAAAATAAGAGAATCCCTTCTCCAGCACTTCGAAAAAAATAAAAAATAAGGGGGAGATGATGTAACGTACCAGGAGATGTGACGTACCTGCCAGAAGGACGCACACGACATAAAGGCAGATAGGAATCAGAATAAAACGTCCGCGTAGCTCAATTGGTAGAGTGACTTATTCCGGAATGAGGGGACATGGGTTCGAATCCTGGCGTGGACAGAAATGACGGAGAAATTTACTTCGTTATAATGGCGCTTGAACTATCCGGATGACCCGGCCGTTCAAAATCTCGCATTGGTGTGATGTTATTTCCACACCGCGAGACAGGAAAATTCAGAGCAGCACTTCGAAAAAAAAAAGAAAAAAAGAAGGGGGAGATGATGTAACGTACCAGGAGATGTGACGTACCTGCTAGAAGGACGCACACGACATAAAGGCAGATAGGAATCAGAATAAAATGTCCGCGTAGCTTAATTGGTAGAGCAACTTATTCCGGAATGAGTGGACCCGGGTTCGAACCCCGGCGCGGATAAAAATGACGGAGAAATTTACTTCGTTATACAATAACAAACACCAACAGAAAATAAAATGACTAGAGTACTAGCATTACTGAAAAAAAACAACACCATCGCGCAATTAAGTTTTACCTTGAACGTGATAACGGTTCCTGTGACATTCTGGCTCACTTGTTAAGATGCGCTGAATTATTCAGTGTGTTGGATTTTAATGAAATTTCAGTCCAAATGTGAAAAAAAAAAAAAAAAAAAAACTTTGTCGTAGGTCTAAGCGATGGCTTGTGATCATTCTTCCGAAAGGGATCCGGGTTCGAATCCCGGTGAGGCATGGATTTTGTGTTTGTCTTACGGCACTGGCTCTCTCCCTTCCCTGGAACAAGTGACCCTAAATTAGGGACGGGGCGACTAAACTTTCAATAAAAAGAAATAAAAAAAAAAACTGGAAACGGACTTTTCTGAAATACAACAACAATAAAATTTCCGACTACGGAAAATCTGTGAAAATACGGGTTAAAAAAAAATGGGCACTTTTAAAAAAAACAGAAATTCCGTCAAAGGGCGAAAAGTACCGGTAATTTTGTTACACGTTATTTTCAGGATTTATCCGTAAATTCGCATCACTTATTTTTTTTTTTTTTTTTTACATTGTTTACCGGGCCGCGGGAGGCCTAGTAGGCAACGTTCGTAACTGCTGCGGAGGGGACCTCAGGTTCGATCCCGGGAAGGTACGAACGCTCGATCCACTAAATATCCGCCGTGCGTCGGATGGGCACGTTAAGCCGTCGGATCCCGGGTGCTGTCCCCCCCCGGTAATAAATAAGGGCGTCTTCCTCCCCCTTTCTAATTCCCTTCCGTGTCACTTTCCTATCGGGCACTCTAGCCCAAATCTCCTAGCTTCCTATTTCTAAGGGTTGTTTAAGACGTGGGGTCAGACACTCCCTTCCCCAAATCCTCTACATGTGATCATTTGAGCATTTACAGTGTTTACTACACACCGATGAGGAGATTATATTATGAACATCCGCAGAGTAGAGAAATGAGAGCACCTGGAAACCGAACGGTGGTGCAGGTAAAGTACACAGAGCAGTATACAATCGTGGCCAACAATTCTGCACTAGTAATCTGAAAGTCAAACTTTTGATGTTTGAAGTCAACTTGTACAGCGTAATGGTAAAGTCAGGAACACATATCATACATTATTTTAAAGGAAATGTTATGCTGAATTGAAATACTTTTACAGAATGTTATTACCAGTAACAGAAGTGAAGTTACAAGCAAAAGTACAGCGTCTAGTCATAAAAAGCAAAAAATAGTGAAATTAGTGTACAAGGCATTTAACGTACAATTACTGTCCAGTATATTATTGAAAATTGCAGGACACTTGAAATAACTTATGAAAAAGGAAAATACCTTTTCATATTTAATTGGATAACCATGGTTTAGAACGAAGTAAATTTCTCCGTCATTTCTGTCCACGCCAGGATTCGAACCCGGATCCCCTCATTCCGGAATAAGTCGCTCTACCAATTGAGCTACGCGGACGTTTTATTCTGATTCCTATCTGCCTTTATGTTGTGTGCGTCCTTCGGGCAGGTACGTCACATCTCCTGGTACGTTACAGGTTTCTTAGTAACTAAGTGCAACTTCTTGGCATGGAATTAATGATCTTCTCTACTTGTCCATTGGTAATAACAAGGTACCATACAGCCCTTACAGACTCAATTAAAAACTTTAATTGAGATAACACGCTATCATACGGTCCTTACAGACTCAATTAAAGACTTTAATTGAGATAAAACGGCGCCATACGTTCCTCACAGACTCAATTAAAAACTTTAATTGAGATAACACGGCATATTACGGTCCTTACAGACTCAATTAAAGACTTTAATTGAGATAATAAGGTGCCATACGGTCCTTACAGACTCAATTAAAGACTTTAATTGAGATAACACGGTCATACGGTCCTTACAGACTCAATTAAAGACTTTAATTGAGATAATACGGTGCCATACGGCCCTTACAGAATCAGTTAAAGACTAATTGAGATAACACGGTGTCGTACGTCCCTTAGACCGAAATACTTTAATTGAGTCTGTAAGGACCGTACATCACCATGTTATCATCAATGGATGACTAGAGCAACTCATTAGTTCCATGCCAAAAAGATGCACTTTGAGCTTCTCTACTTGTTCATTGGTGATAACAAGGTACCATACAGCCCTTTACAGACTCAATTAAAGACTTTAATTGAGATAACACGTTGTCATACTGTCTTTGCAGACTCAATTAAAGATTTTAATTGAGATAACACGGTGTCATACGGTCCTTAAGGCTCAATTAAAGACTTTAATTGAGATAATACGGTGCCATACGGCCCTTACAGAATCAGTTAAAGACTAATTGAGATAACACGGTGCCGTACGTCCCTTAGACCGAAATACTTTAATTGAGTCTGTAAGGACCGTACATCACCATGTTATCATCAATGGATGACTAGAGCAACTCATTAGTTCCATGCCAAAAAGATGCACTTTGAGCTTCTCTACTTGTTCATTGGTGATAACAAGGTACCATACAGCCCTTACAGACTCAATTAAAGACTTTAATTGAGATAACACGTTGTCATACTGTCTTTGCAGACTCAATTAAAGATTTTAATTGAGATAACACGGTGTCATACGGTCCTTAAGGCTCAATTAAAGACTTTAATTGAGATAATACGGTGCCATACGGCCCTTACAGAATCAGTTAAAGACTAATTGAGATAACACGGTGCCGTACGTCCCTTAGACCGAAATACTTTAATTGAGTCTGTAAGGACCGTACATCACCATGTTATCATCAATGGATGACTAGAGCAACTCATTAGTTCCATGCCAAAAAGATGCACTTTGAGCTTCTCTACTTGTTCATTGGTGATAACAAGGTACCATACAGCCCTTACAGACTCAATTAAAGACTTTAATTGAGATAACACGTTATCATACTGTCTTTGCAGACTCAATTAAAGATTTTAATTGAGATAACACGGTGTCATACAGTCCTTACAGTCTCAATTAAAGACTTAAATTGAGATAATACGGTGTCATATGGCCCTTACAGACTCAGTTAAAGATTAATTGAGATAACACGGTGTCATACGTCCCTTAGACCGAAATACTTTATTTGAGTCTGTAAGGGCCGTACAGCACCATGTTATCATCAATGGATAACTAGAGCAACTCATTAGTTCCATGCCAAAAAGATGTACTTTGAGCTTCTCTATTTGTTCATTGGTGATAACAAGGTACCATACAGCCCTTACAGACTCAATTAAAGACGATAATTGAGATAACACGCTATCATACTGTCTTTACAGACTCAATTAAAGACTTTTATTGAGATAACACGGTGTCATACGGTCCTTACAGACTCAATTAAAGACTTTAATTGAGATAATACGGTGTCATATGGCCCTTACAGACTCAGTTAAAGACTAATTGAGATAACACGGTGTCATACGTCCCTTAGACCGAAATACTTTAATTGAGTCTGTAAGGGCCGTACAGCACCATGTTATCATCAATGGATAACTAGAGCAACTCATTAGTTCCATGCCAAGAAAGATGCACTTTGAGCTTCTCTACTTGTTCATTATTGATAACAAGGTACCATACAGCCCTTACAGACTCAATTAAAGACTTCAATTAAGATAACACGGTGTCATACGGTCCTTACAGACTCAATTAAAGACTTTAATTAAGATAATACGGTGATATACGGCCCTTACAGACTCAGTTAAAGACTAATTGAGATAACACGGTGTCGTACGTCCCTTAGACCGAAATACTTTAATTGAGTCTGTAAGGGCCGTACAGCACCATGTTATCATCAATGGATAACTAGAGCAACTCATTAGTTCCATGCCAAGAAAGATGCACTTTGAGCTTCTCTACTTGTTCATTATTGATAACAAGGTACCATACAGCCCTTACAGACTCAATTAAAGACTTCAATTAAGATAACACGGTGTCGTACGGTCCTTACAGACTCAATTAAAGACTTTAATTGAGATAATACGGTGACATACGGCCCTTACAGAATCAGTTAAAGACTAATTGAGATAATACGGTGTCGTACGTCCCTTAGACCGAAATACTTTAATTGAGTCTGTAAGGGCCGTACAGCACCATGTTATCATCAATGGATGACTAGAGCAACTCATTAGTTCCATGCCAAGAAAGATGCACTTTGAGCTTCTCTACTTGTTCATTATTGATAACAAGGTACCATACAGCCCTTACAGACTCAATTAAAAACTTCAATTAAGATAACACGGTGTCATACGGTCCTTACAGACTCAATTAAAGACTTTAATTGAGATAATACGGTGACATACGGCCTTTACAGAATCAGTTAAAGACTAATTGAGATAACACGGTGTCGTACGTCCCTTACGTCCCTTAGACCGAAATACTTTAATTGAGTCTGTAAGGGCCGTACACCACCATGTTATCATCAATGGATAACTAGAGCAACTCATTAGTTCCATGCCAAAAAGATGCACTTTGAGCTTCTCTACTTGTTCATTGGTGATAACAAGGTACCATACAGACCTTACACACTCAATTAAAGACTTTAATTGAGATAACACGTTATCATACTGTCTTTACAGACTCAATTAAAGACTTTAATTGGGATAACACGGTGTCATACGGTCCTTACAGACTCAATTAAAAACTTTAATTGAGATAATACGGTGCCATATCGCCCTTACAGACTCAGTTAAAGACTAATTGAGATAACACGGTGTCATACGTCCCTTAGACCGAAATACTTTAATTGAGTCTGTAAGGGCCGTACAGCACCATGTTATCATCAATGGATAACTAGAGCAACTCATTAGTTCCATGCCAAGAAAGATGCACTTTGAGCTTCTCTACTTGTTCATTATTGATAACAAGGTACCATACAGCCCTTACAGACTCAATTAAAGACTTCAATTAAGATAACACGGTGTCATACGGTCCTTACAGACTCAATTAAAGACTTTAATTGAGATAATACGGTGACATACGGCCCTTACAGAATCAGTTAAAGACTAATTGAGATAACACGGTGTCGTACGTCCCTTAGACCGAAATACTTTAATTGAGTCTGTAAGGGCCGTACAGCACCATGTTATCATCAATGGATGACTAGAGCAACTCATTAGTTCCATGCCAAGAAAGATGCACTTTGAGCTTCTCTACTTGTTTATTATTGATAACAAGGTACCATACAGCCCTTACAGACTCAATTAAAGACTTCGATTAAGATAACACGGTGTCATACGGTCCTTACAGACTCAATTAAAGACTTTAATTGAGATAATACGGTGACATACGGCCCTTACAGAATCAGTTAAAGACTAATTGAGATAACACGGTGTCGTACGTCCCTTACGTCCCTTAGACCGAAATACTTTAATTGAGTCTGTAAGGGCCGTACAGCACCATGTTATAATCAATGGATAACTAGAGCAACTCATTAGTTCCATGCCAAGAAAGATGCACTTTGAGCTTCTCTACTTGTTCATTGGTGATAACAAGGTACCATACAGATCTTACACACTCAATTAAAGACTTCAATTAAGATAACACGGTGTCATACGGTCCTTACAGACTCAATTAAAGATTTTAATTGGGATAACACGGTGTCATACGGTCCTTACAGACTCAATTAAAAACTTTAATTGAGATAATACGGTGACATACGGCCCTTACAGAATCAGTTAAAGACTAATTGAGATAACACGGTGTCGTGCGTCCCTTAGACCGAAATACTTTAATTGAGTCTGTAAGGGCCGTACAGCACCATGTTATCATCAATGGATGACTAGAGCAACTCATTAGTTCCATGCCAAGAAAGATGCACTTTGAGCTTCTCTACTTGTTCATTATTGATAACAAGGTACCATACAGCCCTTACAGACTCAATTAAAGACTTCAATTAAGATAACACGGTGTCATACGGTCCTTACAGATTCAATTAAAGACTTTAATTGAGATAATACGGTGACATACGGCCCTTACAGAATCAGTTAAAGACTAATTGAGATAACACGGTGTCGTACGTCCCTTAGACCGAAATACTTTAATTGAGTCTGTAAGGGCCGTACAGCACCATGTTATCATCAATGGATAACTAGAGCAACTCATTAGTTCCATGCCAAGAAAGATGCACTTTGAGCTTCTCTACTTGTTCATTATTGATAACAAGGTACCATACAGCCCTTACAGACTCAATTAAAAACTTCAATTAAGATAACACGGTGTCATACGGTCCTTACAGACTCAATTAAAGACTTTAATTGAGATAATACGGTGACATACGGCCCTTACAGAATCAGTTAAAGACTAATTGAGATAACACGGTGTCGTACTTCCCTTACGTCCCTTAGACCGAAATACTTTAATTGAGTCTGTAAGGGCCGTACAGCACCATGTTATCATCAATGGATAACTAGAGCAACTCATTAGTTCCATGCCAAAAAGATGCACTTTGAGCTTCTCTACTTGTTCATTGGTGATAACAAGGTACCATACAGCCCTTACAGACTCAATTAAAAACTTCAATTAAGATAACACGGTGTCATACGTCCCTTAGACCCAAAGACTTTAATTGAGTCTCTAAGGGCCGCATAACACCATGTTATCACCAATGGACAACTAGAGAAGCGCATTAGTTCCATGCCAAAAAGATGCACTTTGTTACTAAGTAACCCGTGGTTATCCAATTAAACATTAAAGCGTATTTTGTTTGTTGGCCAGTTATTTCAAGTGTCATGCAAGTTTCAATAATGTACTGTACAGTAATTGTACGTTAGATGCGTTGTACACTAATTTCACAAATTCGACTATTCGTTTTTTTTATGACTAGACGCTGTACATTTGCTTGTAACTTCACTTCTACTATTGGTAATAACATTCTGTAAAAATATTTGATTTCAGTATAAAATTTCTTTTAACATGATGTGTAATATATATTCCAGACTTTACCATTACGCTGTATAAATTGACTTCAAACATAAAAACACTGACTTAGGTCTACTGGTGAGGACTTTTGGTCACGAGTGTATATACAACTCGAAGACCGGCTTTCGGTTAGTAGAGTGTTCAGAGTCAGAATGGGAAAAAGCTATCGATTTATCAGAGTGTCATAAAGGGCAAATTGGGATGGGACGGCTCCTCGGAACTTCGATCTCGGGAACGGCGTGGCTTCTTGGGTTGTTCACACGCCGCCGTAGTGAGTACGTAGCAAAACTGGTGCACAGATGGCGAAACGACGAACCGTGTCGTCCGCAGCTTATCTACGCAAGAGAGGAGCGGAGACCGTCGGGCATTGTTCACCGCGACCAGAGTGCGACAAATCACTCGCAACTACAACAATGGCGATCAGGGCAATGTATCACAGCACACACATCATACATCTTAGCCTTCTGCACATGAACCTGAGTAGCCGAAGACCCAGCTACGTCCTCATGCTGACTGCACGTCATCACCAACAACGCGTGAAATGGGCCCAAGATCATACAGATTGGACCGTGGATGATTTTAAGAAAGTGGCCTGGTCGGACGAATCAAGATTCTTGGTGCATCAGGTAGAAGCCCGAGCGCGGATATGTTGATTTTCAGCTGAGGCTATGGCACCAGGATGCACTTTTGGGTGAAAACCGGCCGTGTTATGCTGTGGGCAATTTTTTTTGGGGGGGACCCCTTAGGCCCCCAAATCCCTGACAGCTGTCAGGTATCTTAACATCTTTCCGGACCAAGTTCACCCATTCATGGCAACTGTGTTCCCTGCTGGTGATGGCCATTACCAACAGGATTAATGCTCCATGCCACACTGCCAGAATCATCAAATAGTGGTTCGAGGAACATGCTGGTGGTTTTTTGTTAATGCCCTGACCTCCAAATCCTCCCGACTTGAACCCAATCGAACATTTGTTGTGCGACTTGGGAAAGCGGGTTTGCGCTCACTCAGCACCACTCCTAAATGTACAGGAACTGCTGTCGACTCTGTGGTACCAGATATCCCACGATACCTATCGCCACCTCGTCGAATCGATGCCCCCCCCAAGTGGCCGCTGTTTTGCGAGCTAAAGGGGCTACAACAGCTTATCCGGTAAGTATTCATAACGCAATGGTTCATCAGTGTACATTTCCAAAGAGGTTAATACTCGGAATTATAACGAAGTATATTTCTCCGTCATTTTTGTCCACGCCGGGGCTCGAACCCGGTCCCCCTCATTCCGGAACAAGTCGCTCTACCAATTGAGCTACGGGGACCTTCGCTCTGACTGCTATCTGCCTTTATGTCGTGTGCGTCCTGCTGGCAGGTGCGTCACATCTCCACCCCCACCCCCACCCCCGAAAGAGGGCCGGGGGCATGGCCCACGGGTTCGCCGCGACCGTGAATCGTTGCAGGCAGCCATCTGTAGAACGTGCACTTGAGAACTCCCAGTCAATCTGGTGTGTGGAATGCAACGTCACACACATTTATTTTTCGAAGCGCTGGAGATGGGATTCTCTGATTTTTCCTGTCTCGCGGTGTGGAAAGAACATCACACCATTGCGAGATCTTGAATGGCCGGATCATCCGGAAAGTTCGGGCGCCATTATAACGAAGTAAATTCCTCCGTCATTTTTGTCCACGCCGGGGCTCGAACCCGGGCCCCCTCATTCCGGAACAAGTCGCTCTACCAATCGAACTACGCGGACGTTCGTTCTGACTACTATCTGCCTTTACGTCGTGTGCGTCCTGCTGGCAGGTACGTCACATCTCCCCCTCCCCCGAAAGAGGGCCGGGGGCATGGCCCACGGGTTCGCCGCGACCGTGAATCGTTGCAGGCAGCCATCTGTAGAACATGCACTTGAGAACTCCCAGTCAATCTGGTGTGTGGAATGCAACGTCACACACATTTATTTTTCGAAGCGCTGGAGATGGGATTCTCTTATTTTTCCACTCTCGCGGTGTGGAAAGAACATCACACCATTGCGAGATCTAGAATGGCCAGATCATCCGGAAAGTTCGGGCGCCATTATAACGAAGTAAATTCCTCCGTCATTTTTGTCCACGCCGGGGCTCGAACCCGGGCCCCCTCATTCCGGAATAAGTCGCTCTACCAATTGAGCTACGGGGACCTTCGTTCTGACTGCTATTTGAATTTATGTCGTGCGCGTCCTGCTGGCAGGTACATCACAAATGTTTACTCTTCTTTTCATCAATCCCGATATCAGAGTCTTGCTTTGAATTATTTTTGTGTTTTAATAATTAAAGTGTTCCTATGGTTCATTTGCGAAGAGGTGCGAAATGTATTGGAAATACCTTTCTGTTTTTAGCAATGGCGAAGTCTTTCTCTTTGCTTTTACTCCATTGCGTTCTTTCGTGACCGTAGCTTCCTGTATTTCCTTTATGAAATGTGTGTAAAAGCAGGTATCCTTCCCATACGTTTGCAAATATTCACTAATTAAAGCCACCTTTGATGAGTGACTTATCAATCACACATGTCAAAAGAATACAACTCATGATTATTTCAAGAATTATTTTACTTTCTCCAGCCTTGCCTATTGGTTCGTCTACAATGTTGTGAATTATTCATACACTGACGGTAAAAAAAAAATCCCAACACCAAGAAGGGGTTGTGTTACATAAAAGACAGTTGGTAGGCGGTGAGAGTACATCTGTAAGATGACGTCTATGCAAATGTCGCGCTCGGCGCATACGTGTGGCGCTACTAGCGCCCCTCGGAAAATGCAAAGCAGGTTTGCTGTAAATACGCGCTGTAACGTTCGTGAGCGTTAGTTATCGTTGAGATTCGACGTAGGGTGTTGATGTTAGTCAAGAATGCCTTTAAGAAGACAAAGAAGCCATTATCAACAACTCACGGAGTTTGAACGAGGTCGTGTAATAGGGCTACGAGAAGGTGGAATTTCTTTCCGCAATATTGTAGAACGACTTAGCGGGAATGTAGCCACTGTGCATGATTGTTGGCAGCGGTGGTCAAGGGAAGGTACTGCCTCAAGAAGACCGGGTTCCGGCCGGCCACGTGAGAGGAAGACCGCCGTGTACTGAGAGGGAAGACCGCCGTGTACGGCGTATGGCCGTGGCGCATCGTACCGCGTCTGCGGCAGCAATTCGAGCTGCAGTTGCCACCACAGTGACACAACGAACTGACACAAATCGGTTACTTGAAGGACAGCTCCGAGCCAGACGCCCTGTAGCGTGCATTACACTTACTCCAAACCACTGCCGTTTGCGACGTCAGTGGTGTCAAGCTAGAGCTCATTGGAGGACGGAGTGGAAATCTGTCGTGTTTTCTGATGAAAGCCGGTTCTGCCTGGATGCCAGAGATAGCCGTGAGTTGGTTAGAAGGAGGCCAGGTGAGCGCCTGCAACCAACCTGTCTACAGCCGAGACACACTGGACCTACACCTGGAGTTATGGTCTGGGGAGCAATTTCCTATGACTGCAGGAGCACTCTCGTGGTTATCCCACGCACCCTGACGGTACAGTTGTACCTCGGTCTGGTGATTCAACCTGTTGTGCTGCCATTCATGAACAGCATTCCAGGGGGTGTTTTGAATCAGGATAACGCTCGCCCGCATACCGCTGTTGTAACCCAACATGCTCTACAGAGTGTCGAAATGTTGCCGTGGCCTGCTAGATCACCAGATCTTTCTCCAATCGAGCACAAATGGGGCATCATTGGACGACAACTCCAGCGTCACCCCCAACCAGCATTAACCGTCCCTGTATTGACCGACCAAGTGCAACAGGCATGGAACTCCATCCCACAAACTGACATCCAGCACCTGTACGACACAATGCATGAACGTTTGCGTGCTTGCATTCAACATTCTGGCGGTTACACCGGTTATTAATGTACCAGCATTTCACATTTAAAATGGCTCTTCTCGCGCTTACAATAAGCTGTGATCTTGAAACCTTAATCGATTAAATATGTTACCTATACAAATGTATTGCCGCCATTTCATTTCTCTACATCTATTTTTTCGTTGTGTTGGGATTTTTTTCCCGTCAGTGTAGTTACTTTGAGCACGCGAAAGAGAAGCAAAATTGTACCCTGTCTCCCGTGACAATGTTGTTGCTACCGTAACTGAACACAGTGTAAATAATAAGTGGTGTGAATTCACGGAATATTTCTGAAAATAAAGGGCAGCAAATTTGCCTGTAGGAGTCCGTATTTTTCAGAAATGTCCGTTTTTAAAAATACCGAACCCGTGTTTTCACAGATTGGTCCGAAATTCCGTTTATTTCAGATAACGCAAGTTTGAGGTATTTTTTTTTTTTTTGATTGGAGGTTTAACGACCACCGTGAGCAACTCAATGGGCTATAAGCAGTCGCCCGTCCCTAATTTAGGGTCACTGGTTCCAGGGAAGGGAGAGAGCCAGTGCCGTAAGACAAACACAACATCCATTGATTGATTGGAGGTTTAACGACCACCGTGAGCAACTCAATGGGCTATAAGCAGTCGCCCGTCCCTAACTTAGGGTCACTGGTTCCAGGGAAGGGAGAGAACCAGTGCCGTAAGACAAACACAACATCCATTGATTGATTGGAGGTTTAACGACCACCGTGAGCAACTCAATGGGCTATAAGCAGTCGCCCGTCCCTAACTTAGGGTCACTGGTTCCAGGGAAGGGAGAGAGCCAGTGCCGTAAGACAAACACAACATCCATTGATTGATTGGAGGTTTAACGACTACCGTGAGCAACTCAATGGGCTATAAGCAGTCGCCCGTCCCCAATTTAGGGTCACTGGTTCCAGGAAGGGACAGAGCCAGTGCCGTAAGACAAACACAACATCCATTGATTGATTGGAGGTTTAACGACCACCGTGAGCAACTCAATGGGCTATAAGCAGTCGCCCGTCCCTAATTTAGGGTCACTGGTTCCAGGGAAGGGAGAGAGCCAGTGCCGTAAGACAAACACAACATCCATTGATTGATTGGAGGTTTAACGACCACCGTGAGCAACTCAATGGGCTATAAGCAGTCGCCCGTCCCTAACTTAGGGTCACTGGTTCCAGGGAAGGGAGAGAACCAGTGCCGTAAGACAAACACAACATCCATTGATTGATTGGAGGTTTAACGACCACCGTGAGCAACTCAATGGGCTATAAGCAGTCGACCGTCCCTAATTTAGGGTTACTGGTTCCAGGGAAGGGAGAGAGCTAGTGCCGTAAGACAAACACAACATCCATTGATTGATTGGAGGTTTAACGACCACCGTGAGCAACTCAATGGGCTATAAGCAGTCGACCGTCCCTAATTTAGGGTCACTGGTTCCAGGGAAGGGAGAGAGCCAGTGCCGTAAGACAAACACAACATCCATTGATTGATTGGAGGTTTAACGACCACCGTGAGCAACTCAATGGGCTATAAGCAGTCGACCGTCCCTAATTTAGGGTCACTGGTTCCAGGGAAGGGAGAGAGCCAGTGCCGTAAGACAAACACAACATCCATTGATTGATTGGAGGTTCAACGACCACCGTGAGCAACTCAATGGGCTATAAGCAGTCGACCGTCCCTAATTTAGGGTCACTGGTTCCAGGGAAGGGAGACAGCCCCAGTGCTGTAAGACAAGCACAACATCCATGCCTCACCGGGATTCGAACCCGGACCCCGTTCGGACGAATGATCAGAGGCCATCGCTTATACCACTGCGCCACCGGAGCGGCAGTTTGAGGTTTCTCCGTATTTAAAAAAAAATTTCGCAAAAATCAAAGAAACTGCACTTTTCAGCCTTTACACCAGATAATCTTTCCGGAGCATTCAGAATCAAGCCCCCGTCGGTTGGGTTGATTCATCAAATAACGCACGCCTTTAACGACCGAGCCAGAAACACTCAAGTTCGTCGTAAAGCAAATTGCTCGACGATGAATTTTTTTTTGTTATTAATGCGAGGGATTTAATCTCTTTATTTTCTGTTGGGGCTTATTATTTTTCTGAATAAGTTCATAATATTTTTTTGTTCTGTAGAAGGACTTTTCACAAATTTTTTCATTGTGATTTTTCGGAGCGACGAAATGCTTTACAACTTGATCTTTTTAAATTGACACTGAGCCTCCCCGGTGGCGCAGAGGTCTAAGCGATGTCTTCTGACCATTCGTTCGAGAAAGGTTCGGTTTCGAATCCCGGTGAAGCATGGATGTTCTGTTTGTATTACGGCACTGGTTTCCTCCTTTTCCTGGAATCAGTGGATCTAAATTAAGGATGGGCGACTGCTTAGCTCACTGAGTTGCTTACGGTGGTCGTTAAACCTTCAATCACGAAAAAAAAACTGACAATGACTTTGAATTATCTTTAAAAAAAAAAGGTAAAATTCGATTTTTTATAACAGGAATTCACAAAACTCCTAAACATAAAATTTACTGTTGACAGCTACATTATCCACCAAAACGTAATTGGACACCTGTGATAACAAAGGAAAACGAAGTTTATTCACTTTCAATAGTTGGTGGAGCCTCCACGAACGGCGATAACAGCTGCGACCCTCCAGGGCATACTCTCAACCAGGCGTTGTACGACGGCTAGCGGTATTTTCTTCCACTCGGCTTGAAGAAGACAGGTTAGTTCCTTCACCGATTTCAGAGGGTGGGGACACCCCTTAAGTTGACGCTCCAACTCGTCCCAGAGGTGCCCGATAGGGTTAAGGTCCGGGGCCAGTCCATTTGATTAACCCCATTTTCACCATACCAAGCCATGGTGGACCTCACAACACGACAGGTGGCATTGTCATCCTGAAAGTAACATGGGCCCACCCCGTAAAACTGCCACAACGTAGGAAGCGCATGGTCATCCAAAATGGTGCAGTAGGTCTCGGCGTTGAGTCTACCAGGAATTGCGACCAAGGGTCCCGTGCCATACCAGGAGAAACACCCCCATAGCATAATTCCACCGCCGCCGAACTTCACAGTTGGCACAATACATTCCGGCAGGAGGCGTTATCTAGGCAGACGCCAAACCCAGACCCTGCCATCCGAACGGTAGAGGGTGAACGTCGGGGGTGATTCGTCGCTCCACAGAACCTGTTTCCACTGTTCAACGGTCCATCGTTGACGTTCTTTGCACCACGTTAGCCGAGCAGCGCTATTGGACTTGGTGAACAAAGGCTTGGGGGCGGCAGCACGTCCATGATAACCGAGCAGATGGGCTTCCTTACGGATGGTATTCATCGAAAGAACACTCCCGGATGCCTGTTGAAACTTCTCGCGGATGTGGTCCATCGATTTGGTGCGGTTCTTCCGAATTTCTCTGGCCAGCACCCGTCGGTCTCTAACTCCCAGTTTTGTGGGTCTGCCGGGTCGGGGCACATTCCGACAGTCACCTCGCATCTTCCACTTGCCAATCACGTAGGCCACTGTCGATTTTGGGTACTTCAACTCGCTGGATATGTCATCGGCCATTTCTGTGATACCCGACGATTACACCTTTCTCGAAATCAGAGAGCTCCGAACTGCGTGGCATCTTGCATGCGACTGGTTGCGTTGTTGTTTCCCACACGATATTTAACGGCGGCGGCCGTGACGTGTATCAGGACCGCAGATATCGTCGATTGCAGGGGTGTCCAATTACTTGTTGGTAGATAGTGTATAAAAGCTTTTGTTTTAAGGGATCCTAAGTCTGATGCATATAGTCACCGTATAATCACCTGTGCAATAAGTGAACTACCCTGTTTCTTACAGTAACACATGTATAATAAATAGCTGGTGCGTAAAATGGGAGAGAGGACAAGAAATATCCTGTGCTATAATAAAAAGTTCATGAGATATGCTATCCGCAGTATCCCATCAAGCTACGGAACTTCAAACCTCGGCAGACGATTGAAATTTAAAAGTAAATCATACCTCAAGTGTTCTTACCAATCGCTCTTATTGACCATAATTTCTCGCCATGCAAATACGAAAAAAGTGAGAACGGAGTTTTTCCGTTGATATAAGAAAGGAATTGCTGATAGATTTCTAAAAATTCAGAATTTTCCGTTAAGAAATCTCTAAAACGGTAATTTAGCGTCAATATAAACAAGAAAGATGACATCGAATTTTCTGGTGTAATAAGCACATCTTTTGAATCCGTTCTGAAGCAAATTAAATTTATCAAAGCTATTCAAAGGCAATGGAACCGGTATGGAAAACAATAGATCTGACGAAAGAAAGGAGATTTTCAATCGGGGTTTTAATCCCTCAGATATTGCTGTAAACGGAATCGTGAGCTTACGAACTCTTAGAAACAGAGATATCGACAAAAATAAGATGTGACTTTACGTCCCCTGGTGGGAAAACCATGCATTATTTTAGGAAGAGAGTATTCTCAACAGTTTTTCCATATGAGCGGTATCGTTCTAAGAAAACAAACAAGAAATTTGACACCGAATTTCTGGGTGTAATAAGCACGTCTTATGAATCCGTTCTGAAGCAAATTAAATTTATCAAAGCTATTCAAAGGCAATGGAACCGGTATGGGAAACAATAGTATCTGACGGAAGAAAGAAGTTTTTCAATCGGGTCATTAATCCCTCAGATATTGCTGTAAACGGAATCGTGAGCTTAAGAACTCTTAGAAACAGAGTTATCGACAAAAATAAGATGAGGCTTTACGTCCCCTGGTGGGAAAACCATGCATTATTTTAGGAAGAAAGTATTCTCAAAAGGTTTATCCATATGAGCGGTATCGGTCCAAGAAAAAAAATTCTAGTCGAGTTTTCAGGAGCCCAGATTTTGCTACAAATACTTCAGAAGCAGAAATTAACACTTATGACCCCAGGTGGCCAAACCATTCTTTACCAAACATTAGAAATTACGTGAAAAATATTTTCCGTCAGGTCTTGTATGCGATACAGGAAGAATTTTTCAAATCAAACCTTTAGGAGCAGAAATAACGCAGAAAACGCAATTTACCTTTGTGCCCCCTAGTGGAAAGTATATGATTTACTTGAAAATTTTGAATTTATAGCAAAAACATGTCACACTAGAAACACTATCCAAAAAAGAAGGAACTTTTCAAATCGAACTCTTAGAAGTCGAGATATTGACAAAAATAAGATGTACATCTACGCCCCCTGGCGGAGAAACTGTGGAATATTTTAGGAAGAAAATATTCTGAAAAGGTTTACCGATGTGAGTGGCATCAGTCAACGAAAGAATTTTTTCAATCGATATTTTAGAAGCTGTGATTTTATGGCAAATACATCAGAAGCAAAAATTAACACTTACGCCCCCTGGTTACCAAAGTATTCTTTACAAAAAATTCGAAATTATATGCAAAAGATTGTGCATCAGGAGATGTATAAATTGAAAAAAAAATTCAAATAGGAGTTTTAGAAGAAGAGTTATCGTGAAAAATGCAATTTACTTTTACGCCCCCTAGCCGAAAATATATGCGTAATTTGAAAAAGAAACTACATCCAAAATATTCTTCGTCATAAATGGAATCGAAAGATGAATGATTTTTTTCAATCGGATGTTTAGAAGCAAATATGTGGAATAAAACGTATTTTTGAATTCTACATCATCTGCATTTACGCCCTCTAGCGGCGAAATTGTAGATCGTAAAAAAAAAAAAAAAAAACGAAATGAAGGATCACCATTTGCATATTTCAAGCTTTCGACTGCAAAAATAATTTTTAAAATCGGACTAATAGTTGCAGAGATACCGTGGGTACAGTCGGACAAACCGATAACATAAGCACGATCTTTTTTTACAAAAGACGTGCTAAAAAAGGAATTGAGAAAAGGTTTCTGAAAATTCAGAATTTTCCGTTAATACATCTCTAAAACGGTAATTTACAGTCAATATAAAAGAGGAATTGCGGGAGGGCCTCTGAAAATTAAGAATTTTCGAGTAGTAAGAAAAATCCGTGAAATTCAGGTTTCTTTCCGTCATTTCACAGAAAAGGTTGTATCAGAAATATGCTTCGTTAATTCACTCAATATATGACGGAAAGTGACTCGTGTATTTCAGAATTTTTTCTTACAGTGCGCACTTCAAGAGAAAGAGAAGACAAAAAAAAAAAAAAAAAAAAGCAAATTAATGGCGGAATCGGAATCTTGTCTATCAGGAGACGAATTAGGAGCAAGTATAGGGTTCCGTTCGAGAGGCGTCAATGTCGACAAGTACTTCCTTTCACCGCTAATGAGTTTAACCTATCAATTTTCGCTGCTCCGCTCTGACGAAAAAATTAATGGGAATTCTTCAGCAGTAACGAATAAAAACATGACTATGCTGTTTACCTTTTTGTCAACGAATTTAATTTTTTGCCTTCCAAAGCTATTCCTTCTTCTGTGACTACCGCAGCACTTTAGGATCAAAAAACCTTGCAAGTATATTAGTGAATAATGTTCAAGAAAAAATGGAAATAGGCCAATGACGAATCAAAGAATTTGTGCACCAGAATGTTTTTCTCGTTGTCCTCTAAAAAATGCTAAATAAGAAAATGTACATTGGTTAGATATCTAAGCAAAAGAATATTTCATATATTTTATTTATTTCATATTTGCAACGCAACAGGCAAGGCTGTGTAAAAAGCTAGCTGTATTTGTTATCATTTATGGCAGGGGTTTCAGATGAATTTCAAACTGGAGGCGTCATGAAAACGTTTAGGAAGGAGGTGAAAACAGTCGGAATTGTGTACTGAATTACTTGTAATTTACTAGTATCAGTGTAACATCTCTTCAGAATGAATTAAGGAAGAAACGTTTCTCAGATATACATTGGAAATTCACTAGATTATTCAAAGCAATCAGATTTGTGTGCTGAATTGCCTATAGTTTACTGATATCCATATAACAACTCCTCAGAATAAATTAAGGAAGAAATATTCCTCAGAAAAACATGAAAAATTTACTAGATTATTCAAAGCAATCAGAATTGTGTACCGAATTGCGTGTAGTTCACTGGACTCTATGTAACATCTACTCAGAATTGATTATAGTTAAGGAAGAAATATTTCTCAGAAATACTAGGAAAATTCACTAGATTATTCAAAGCAATCAGATTTGTGTACTGAATTGCCTATAGTTTACTGGTATCCATGTAACATCTCCTCAGAATAAATTAAGGAAGAAATATTCCTCAGAAAAACATTGAAAATTTACTAGATTATTCAAAGCAATCAGATTTGTGTGCTGAATTGCCTATAGTTTACTGGTATCCATGTAACATCTCCTCAGAATAAATTAAGAAAGAAATATTCCTCAGAAAAACATTGAAAATTTACTAGATTATTCAAAGCAATCAGAATTGTGTACTGAATTTTTGCGTGTAGTTCACTGGTCTCTATGTAACATCTCCTCAGGATTCCCTATAGTTAAGGAAGAAATATTTCTCAGAAATACATGGAAAATTCACTAGATTATTAAAAGCAATCAGAATTGTGTACTGCATTGCCTGTAGTTTACTAGTCTCCATGCAACATCTCCTCAATATGACTTAAGGGAGAAATATTCCTCAGAAAAATATGGAAAATTTACTAGATTATTCAAAGCAATCATAATTGTGTACTGAATTGCCTATAGTTTACAGGTCTCCATGTAACATCTCCTCAGAATGAACTAAGGAAGAAATATTCCTCAGCAAAACATGGAAAATTTACTAGATTATTCAAAGCAATCAGAATTGTGTACTGAATTGCGTGTAGTTCACTGGCCTCTATGTAACATCTCCTTAGAATTGCCTATAGTTAAGGAAGAAATATTTCTCAGAAATACATGGAACGTTCACTAGATTATTCAAAGCAATCAGAATTGTGTACTGAATTGCGTGTAGTTCACTGGCCTCTATGTAACATCTCCTCAGAATTGACTATAGTTAGGGAAAAATTATTTCTCAGAAAAACATGGAAAATTTACTAGATTATTCAAAGCAATCAGAATTGTGTACTGAATTGCGTGTAGTTCACTGGCCTCTATGTAACATCTCCTCAGAATTGCCTACAGTTAAAGAAGAAATATTTCTCAGAAATACATGGAAAACTCACTAGATTATTCAAAGCAACCAGAATTGTGTACTGAATTGCGTGTAGTTCACTGGCCTCTATGTAACATCTAATCAGAATTGCCTTTAGTTAAGGAAGAATGTTTTCTCAGAAATGCATGGGAAGTTCACTAGATTATTCAAAGCAATCAGAATTGTGTGCTGAATTGCCTATAGTTTACTAGTCTCCATGTAACATCTCCTCAGAATGAATTAAGGAAGAAATATTCCTCAGAAAAACATGACAAATTTACTAGTTATTCAAAGCAATCAGAATTGTGTACTGAAATACGTGTAGTTCACTGGACTCTATGTAACATCTCCTCAGAATTGCCTATAGTTAAGAAAGAAATATTCCTCAGAAAAACATGGAAAATTTACTAGATTATTCAAAGCAATCAGAAATGTGTACTGAATTGCCTATAGTTTACTTGTCTCCATGTAACATCTCCTCACAATGACTTAAGGAAGAAATATTCCTCAGAAAAACATGGAAAATTTACTAGATTATTCAAAGCAATCAGAATTGCGTACTGAATTGCGTGTAGTTCACTGGTCTCTATGTAACATCTCCTCAGGATTCCCAATAGTTAAGGAAGAAATATTTCTCAGAAATACATGGAAAATTCACTAGATTATTCAAAGAAGTCAGATTTGTGTACTGAATTGCCTGTAGTCTCCATGCAACATCTCCTCAGAATGAATTAAGGAAGAAATATTCCTCAGAAATACATGGGAACTTCACTAGATTATTCAAAGCAATCAGATTTGTAAACTGAACTGCCTGTAGTTTACTGGTCTCCATGTAACATCTCCTCAGAATAAATTAAGGAAGAAATATTCCTCAGAAATACATGGGAAGTTCACTAGATTATTCAAAGCAATCAGATTGTTGTGCTAATTGCCTATAGTTTACTGGTATCCATGTAACATCTCCTTAGAATGACTTAAGGAAGAAATATTCCTCAGAAAAACATGGAAAATTTACTAGATTATTCAAAGCCATCAGAATTGTGTACTGAATTGCGTGTAGTTCACTCGCATCTATGTAACATCTCCTTAGAATTGCCTATAGTTAAGGAAGAAATATTTCTCAGAAATACATGGAAAATTCACTAGATTATTCAAAGCAATCAGAATTATGTGCTGAATTGCCTATAAGTTTATTGGTCTCTATGTAACATCTCCTCAAAATGACTTAAGGAAGAAATAATCCTCAGAAAAACATGAAAAATTTACTAGATTATTCAAAGCAATCAGAATTGTGTACTTAATTGCGTGTAGTTCACTAGACTCTATGTAACATCTCCTCAGAATTGCCTATAGTCATGAAAGAAATACTTCTCAGAAATGCATGGAAAATTCACTAGATTATTCAAAGCGATCAGAATTGTGTACTGAATTGCGTGTAGTTCACTAGACTCTATGTAACATCTCCTCAGAATTGCCTATAGTCAAGAAAGAAATATTTCTCAGAAATGCATGGAAAATTCACTAGATTATTCAAAGCAATCAGAACTGTGTACGGAATTGCGTGTACTTCACTAGACTCTATGTAACATCTCCTCAGAATTGCCTATAGTCAGGAAAGAAATATTTCTCAGAAATGCATGGAAAATTCACTAGATTATTCAAAGCAATCAGAATTGTGTGCTGACTTGACTATAGTTTACTGGTCTCCATGTAACATCTCCTCAGAATGAATTAATGAAGAAATATTCCTCAGAAAAACATGGAAAATTCACTAGATTATTCAAAGCAATCAGAATTGTGTACTGAATTGCGTGTAGTTCACTGGCCTCTATGTAACATCTCCTCAGAATTGCCTATAGTTAAGGAAGAATGTTTTCTCAGAAATGCATGGGAAGTTCACTAGATTGTTCAAAGCAATCAGAATTGTGTGCTAAAATGCCTATAGTTTACTGGTCTCCATGTAACATCTCAGAATGAATTAAGGAAGAAATATTTCTCAGAAAAACATGAAAAATTTACTAGATTATTCAAAGCAATCAGAATTGTGTACTGAATTGCTTGTAATTCACTGGACTCTATGTAACATCTCCTCAGAATTGCCTATAGTTAAGGAAGAAATATTTCTCAGAAATACATGGAAAATTCACTAGATTATTCATATTAATCAGAATTGTGTGCTGACTTGACTATAGTTTACTGGTATCCATGTAACATCTCCTCAGAATGAATTAAGGAAGAAATATTCCTCAGAAAAACATGGAAAATTTACTAGATTATTCAAAGCAATCAGATTTGTGTACTGAATTGCCTATAGTTTACTGGTCTCCATGTAACATCTCCTCAGAATGAATTAAGGAAGAAATATTCCTCAAAAATACATGGAAAATTTACTAGATTATTCAAAGCAATCAGAATTGTGTGCTGAATTGCCTACAGTTTACTGGTCTCCATGTAACATCTCCTCAGAATGACTTAAGGAAGAAATATTCCTCAGAAAAACATGACAAATTTACTAGATTATTCAAAGCAATCAGAATTGTGTACTGAATTGCGTATAGTTCACTGGACTCTATGTAACATCTCCTCAGAATTGCCTATAGTTAAGAAAGAAATATTTCTCAGAAATGCATTGAAAATTCACCAGAATATTCAAAGCAATCAGAAATGTGTACTGAATTGCCTATAGTTTACTTGTCTCCATGTAACATCTCCTCACAATGACTTAAGGAAGAAATATTACTCAGAAAAACATGGAAAATTTACTAGATTATTCAAAGCAATCAGAATTGCGTACTGAATTGCGTGTAGTTCACTGGTCTCTATGTAACATCTCCTCAGGATTCCCAATAGTTAAGGAAGAAATATTTCTCAGAAATACATGGAAAATTCACTAGATTATTCAAAGAAGTCAGATTTGTGTACTGAATTGCCTGTAGTCTCCATGCAACATCTCCTCAGAATGAATTAAGGAAGAAATATTCCTCAGAAATACATGGGAACTTCACTAGATTATTCAAAGCAATCAGATTTGTAAACTGAACTGCCTGTAGTTTACTGGTCTCCATGTAACATCTCCTCAGAATAAATTAAGGAAGAAATATTCCTCAGAAATACATGGGAAGTTCACTAGATTATTCAAAGCAATCAGATTGTTGTGCTAATTGCCTATAGTTTACTGGTATCCATGTAACATCTCCTTAGAATGACTTAAGGAAGAAATATTCCTCAGAAAAACATGGAAAATTTACTAGATTATTCAAAGCCATCAGAATTGTGTACTGAATTGCGTGTAGTTCACTCGCATCTATGTAACATCTCCTTAGAATTGCCTATAGTTAAGGAAGAAATATTTCTCAGAAATACATGGAAAATTCACTAGATTATTCAAAGCAATCAGAATTATGTGCTGAATTGCCTATAAGTTTATTGGTCTCTATGTAACATCTCCTCAAAATGACTTAAGGAAGAAATAATCCTCAGAAAAACATGAAAAATTTACTAGATTATTCAAAGCAATCAGAATTGTGTACTTAATTGCGTGTAGTTCACTAGACTCTATGTAACATCTCCTCAGAATTGCCTATAGTCATGAAAGAAATACTTCTCAGAAATGCATGGAAAATTCACTAGATTATTCAAAGCGATCAGAATTGTGTACTGAATTGCGTGTAGTTCACTAGACTCTATGTAACATCTCCTCAGAATTGCCTATAGTCAAGAAAGAAATATTTCTCAGAAATGCATGGAAAATTCACTAGATTATTCAAAGCAATCAGAACTGTGTACGGAATTGCGTGTACTTCACTAGACTCTATGTAACATCTCCTCAGAATTGCCTATAGTCAGGAAAGAAATATTTCTCAGAAATGCATGGAAAATTCACTAGATTATTCAAAGCAATCAGAATTGTGTGCTGACTTGACTATAGTTTACTGGTCTCCATGTAACATCTCCTCAGAATGAATTAATGAAGAAATATTCCTCAGAAAAACATGGAAAATTCACTAGATTATTCAAAGCAATCAGAATTGTGTACTGAATTGCGTGTAGTTCACTGGCCTCTATGTAACATCTCCTCAGAATTGCCTATAGTTAAGGAAGAATGTTTTCTCAGAAATGCATGGGAAGTTCACTAGATTGTTCAAAGCAATCAGAATTGTGTGCTAAAATGCCTATAGTTTACTGGTCTCCATGTAACATCTCAGAATGAATTAAGGAAGAAATATTTCTCAGAAAAACATGAAAAATTTACTAGATTATTCAAAGCAATCAGAATTGTGTACTGAATTGCTTGTAATTCACTGGACTCTATGTAACATCTCCTCAGAATTGCCTATAGTTAAGGAAGAAATATTTCTCAGAAATACATGGAAAATTCACTAGATTATTCATATTAATCAGAATTGTGTGCTGACTTGACTATAGTTTACTGGTATCCATGTAACATCTCCTCAGAATGACTTAAGGAAGATATTTTCCTCAGAAAAACATGGAAAATTTACTAGATTATTCAAAGCAATCAGATTTGTGTACTGAATTGCCTATAGTTTACTGGTCTCCATGTAACATCTCCTCAGAATGAATTAAGGAAGAAATATTCCTCAAAAATACATGGAAAATTTACTAGATTATTCAAAGCAATCAGAATTGTGTGCTGAATTGCCTACAGTTTACTGGTCTCCATGTAACATCTCCTCAGAATGACTTAAGGAAGAAATATTCCTCAGAAAAACATGACAAATTTACTAGATTATTCAAAGCAATCAGAATTGTGTACTGAATTGCGTATAGTTCACTGGACTCTATGTAACATCTCCTCAGAATTGCCTATAGTTAAGGAAGAAATATTTCTCAGAAATACATGGAAAATTCACTAGATTATTCAAAGCAATCAGAATTGTGTGCTGAATTGCCTATAGTTTACTGGTCTCCACGTAACATCTCCTCAGAATGACTTAAGGAAGAAATATTCCTCAGAAAAACATGACAAATTTACTAGATTATTCAAAGCAATCAGAATTGTGTACTGAATTGCGTATAGTTCACTGGACTCTATGTAACATCTCCTCAGAATTGCCTATAGTTAAGAAAGAAATATTTCTCAGAAATGCATTGAAAATTCACCAGAATATTCAAAGCAATCAGAATTGTGTGCTGAATTGTCTATAGTTTACTTGTCTCCATGTAACATCTCCTCAGAATGACTTAAGGAAGATATTTTCCTCAGAAAAACATGGAAAATTTACTTGATTATTCAAAGCCATCAGCATTGTGTACTGAATTGTGTGTATTTCACTGGCCTCTATATAACATCTCCTTAGAATTGCCTATAGTTAAGGAAGAAATATTTCTCAGAAATACATGGAAAGTTCACTAGATTATTCAAAGCAATCAGAATTGTGTACTGAATTGCATGTAGATCACTGACCTCTATGTAACATCTCCTTAGAATTGCTTATAGCTAAGGAAGAAATATTTCTCAGAAATGCATGGAAAATTCACTAAATTATTCAAAGCAATCAGAATTGTGTGCTGAATTGCCTATAGGTTACTGGTTTCCATCTAACATCTCCTCAGAATGAATTAAGGAAGAAATATTCCTCAGAAAAACATGGAAAATTTACTAGATTATTCAAGGCAATCAGAAATGTGTACTGAATCGCCTGTAGTTTACTGCTCTCCATGTAACATATCTTCAGAATGAATTAAGGAAGAAATATTCCTCAGAAAAACATGGAAAATTTACTAGATTATTCAAGGCAATCAGAAATGTGTACTGAATCGCCTGTAGTTTACTGCTCTCCATGTAGCATCTCTTCAGAATGAATTAAGGAAGAAATATTCCTCAGAAAAACATGGAAAATTTACTAGATTATTCAAAGCAATCAGATTTGTGTACTGAATTGCCTATAGTTTACTGGTCTCCATGTAACATCTCCTCAGAATGAATTAAGGAAGAAATATTCCTCAAAAATACATGGAAAAGTTACTAGATTATTCAAAGCAATCAGAATTGTGTGCTGAATTGCCTACAGTTTACTGGTCTCCATGTAACATCTCCTCAGAATGACTTAAGGAAGAAATATTCCTCAGAAAAACATGACAAATTTACTAGATTATTCAAAGCAATCAGAATTGTGTACTGAATTGCGTATAGTTCACTGGACTCTATGTAACTTCTCCTCAGAATTGCCTATAGTTAAGAAAGAAATATTTCTCAGAAATGCATTGAAAATTCACCAGAATATTCAAAGCAATCAGAATTGTGTGCTGAATTGTCTATAGTTTACTTGTCTCCATGTAACATCTCCTCAGAATGACTTAAGGAAGATATTTTCCTCAGAAAAACATGGAAAATTTACTAGATTATTCAAAGCAATCAGATTTGTGTACTGAATTGCCTATAGTTTACTGGTCTCCATGTAACATCTCCTCAGAATGAATTAAGGAAGAAATATTCCTCAAAAATACATGGAAAATTTACTAGATTATTCAAAGCAATCAGAATTGTGTGCTGAATTGCCTACAGTTTACTGGTCTCCATGTAACATCTCCTCAGAATGACTTAAGGAAGAAATATTCCTCAGAAAAACATGACAAATTTACTAGATTATTCAAAGCAATCAGAATTGTGTACTGAATTGCGTATAGTTCACTGGACTCTATGTAACATCTCCTCAGAATTGCCTATAGTTAAGGAAGAAATATTTCTCAGAAATACATGGAAAATTCACTAGATTATTCAAAGCAATCAGAATTGTGTGCTGAATTGCCTATAGTTTACTGGTCTCCACGTAACATCTCCTCAGAATGACTTAAGGAAGAAATATTCCTCAGAAAAACATGACAAATTTACTAGATTATTCAAAGCAATCAGAATTGTGTACTGAATTGCGTATAGTTCACTGGACTCTATGTAACATCTCCTCAGAATTGCCTATAGTTAAGAAAGAAATATTTCTCAGAAATGCATTGAAAATTCACCAGAATATTCAAAGCAATCAGAATTGTGTGCTGAATTGTCTATAGTTTACTTGTCTCCATGTAACATCTCCTCAGAATGACTTAAGGAAGATATTTTCCTCAGAAAAACATGGAAAATTTACTTGATTATTCAAAGCCATCAGCATTGTGTACTGAATTGTGTGTATTTCACTGGCCTCTATATAACATCTCCTTAGAATTGCCTATAGTTAAGGAAGAAATATTTCTCAGAAATACATGGAAAGTTCACTAGATTATTCAAAGCAATCAGAATTGTGTACTGAATTGCATGTAGATCACTGACCTCTATGTAACATCTCCTTAGAATTGCTTATAGCTAAGGAAGAAATATTTCTCAGAAATGCATGGAAAATTCACTAAATTATTCAAAGCAATCAGAATTGTGTGCTGAATTGCCTATAGGTTACTGGTTTCCATCTAACATCTCCTCAGAATGAATTAAGGAAGAAATATTCCTCAGAAAAACATGGAAAATTTACTAGATTATTCAAGGCAATCAGAAATGTGTACTGAATCGCCTGTAGTTTACTGCTCTCCATGTAACATCTCTTCAGAATGAATTAAGGAAGAAATATTCCTCAGAAAAACATGGAAAATTTACTAGATTATTCAAGGCAATCAGAAATGTGTACTGAATCGCCTGTAGTTTACTGCTCTCCATGTAGCATCTCTTCAGAATGAATTAAGGAAGAAATATTCCTCAGAAAAACATGGAAAATTTACTAGATTATTCAAAGCAATCAGAAATGTGTACTGAATCGCCTGTAGTTTACTGCTCTCCATGTAACATCTCTTCAGAATGAATTAAGGAAGAAATATTCCTCAGAAAAACATGGAAAATTTACTAGATTATTCAAAGCAATCAGAAATGTGTACTGAATCGCCTGTAGTTTACTGCTCTCCATGTAACATCTCTTCAGAATGAATTAAGGAAGAAATATTCCTCAGAAAAACATGGAAAATTTACTAGATTATTCAAAGCAATCAGAAATGTGTACTGAATCGCCTGTAGTTTACTGCTCTCCATGTAACATCTCCTCAGAATGAATTAAGGAAGAAATATTCCTCAGAAAAACATGGAAAATTTACTAGATTATTCAAGGCAATCAGAAATGTGTACTGAATCGCCTGTAGTTTACTGCTCTCCATGTAGCATCTCTTCAGAATGAATTAAGGAAGAAATATTCCTCAGAAAAACATATAAAATGTACTAGATTATTCAAAGCAATCAGAATTGTGTACTGAATTGCGTGTAGTTTACTGGCCTCTATGTAACTTCTCCTTAGAATTGCCTATAGTTAAGGAAGAAATATTTCTCAGAAATACATGGAAAGTTCACTAGATTATTCAAAGCCATCAGAATTGTGTACTGAATTGCGTGTAGTTCACTGGCCTCTACGTATCATCTCCTTAGAATTGCCTATAGTTAAGGAAGAAATATTTCTCAGAAATGCATGGGAAATTCACTAGATTATTCAAAGCAATCAGCTTTGTGTACTGAATTGCGTGTAGTTCACTGGCCTCTATGTAACATCTCCTTAGAATTGCCTATAGTTAAGGAATAAATATTTCTCAGAAATGCATGGAAAATTCACTAGATTATTCAAAGCAATCAGAATTTTGTACTGAATTGCGTGTAGTTCACTGGCCTCTATGTAACATCTCCTTAGAATTGTCTATAGTTAAGGAAGAAATATTTCTCAGAAATGCATGGAAAATTCACTAGATTATTCAAAGCAATCAGAATTGTGTGCTGAATTGCCTATAGTTTACTGGTCTCCATGTAACATCTCTTCATAATGAATTAAGGAAGAAATATTCCTCAGAATAACATGGAAAATTTATTAGATTATTCAAAGCAATCAGAAATGTGTACTGAATCGCCTGTAGTTTACTGCTCTCCATGTAACATCTCTTCAGAATGAATTAAGGAAGAAATATTCCTCAGAAAAAAATGGAAAATTTACTAGATTATTCAAAGCCATCAGAATTGTGTACTAAATTGCGTGTAGTTCACTGGCCTCTATGTAACATCTCCTTAGAATTGTCTATAGTTAAGAAAGAAATATTTCTCCGAAATGCATGGAAAATTCACTAGATTATTCAAAGCAATCAGAATTGTGTGCTGAATTGCCTATAGTTTACTGGTCTCCATGTAACATCTCCTCAGAATGACTTAAGGAAGAAATATTCCTCAGAAAAACATGGAAAATTTACTAGATTATTCAAAGCAATCAGAATTGTGTACTGAATTGCGTGTAGTTCACTGGCCTCTATGTAACATCTCCTCAGAATTGCCTATAGTTAAGGAAGAATGTTTTCTCAGAAATGCATGGGAAGTTCACTAGATTGTTCAAAGCAATCAGAATTGTGTGCTGAAATGCCTATAGTTTACTGGTCTCCATGTAACATCTCAGAATGAATTAAGGAAGAAATATTCCTCAGAAAAACATGAAAAATTTACTAGATTATTCAAAGCAATCAGAATTGTTTACTGAATTGCTTGTAGTTCACTGGACTCTATGTAACATCTCCTCAGAATTGCCTATAGTTAAGGAAGAAATATTTCTCTGAAATACATGGAAAATTCACTAGATTATTCAAATTAATCAGAATTGTGTGCTGACTTGACTATAGTTTACTGGTATCCATATAACATCTCCTCAGAATGAATTAAGGAAGAAATATTCCTCAGAAAAACACGGAAAATTTACTAGATTATTCAAAGCAATCAGATTTGTGTACTGAATTGCCTATAGTTTACTGGTCTCCATGTAACATCTCCTCAGAATGAATTAAGGAAGAAATATTCCTCAAAAATACATGGAAAATTTACTAGATTATTCAAAGCAATCAGAATTGTGTGCTGAATTGCCTATAGTTTACTGGTCTCCACGTAACATCTCCTCAGAATGACTTAAGGAAGAAATATTCCTCAGAAAAACATGACAAATTTACTAGATTATTCAAAGCAATCAGAAATGTGTACTGAATTGCGTATAGTTCACTGGACTCTATGTAACATCTCCTCAGAATTGCCTATAGTTAAGAAAGAAATATTTCTCAGAAATGCATTGAAAATTCACCAGAATATTCAAAGCAATCAGAATTGTGTGCTGAATTGTCTACAGTTTACTTGTCTCCATGTAACATCTCCTCAGAATGACTTAAGGAAGATATTTTCCTCAGAAAAACGTGGAAAATTTACTTGATTATTCAAAGCCATCAGCATTGTGTACTGAATTGCGTGTATTTCACTGGCCTCTATATAACATCTCCTTAGAATTGCCTATAGTTGAGGAAGAAATATTTCTCAGAAATACATGGAAAGTTCACTAGATTATTCAAAGCAATCAGAATTGTGTACTGAATTGCATGTAGATCACTGACCTCTATGTAACATCTCCTTAGAATTGCTTATAGCTAAGGAAGAAATATTTCTCAGAAATGCATGGAAAATTCACTAAATTATTCAAAGCAATCAGAATTGTGTGCTGAATTGCCTATAGGTTACTGGTTTCCATCTAACATCTCCTCAGAATGAATTAAGGAAGAAATATTCCTCAGAAAAACATGGAAAATTTACTAGATTATTCAAGGCAATCAGAAATGTGTACTGAATCGCCTGTAGTTTACTGCTCTCCATGTAGCATCTCTTCAGAATGAATTAAGGAAGAAATATTCCTCAGAAAAACATGGAAAATTCACTAGATTATTCAAAGCAATCAGAAATGTGTACTGAATCGCCTGTATTTTACTGCTCTCCATGTAACATCTTATCAGAATGAATTAAGGAAGAAATATTCCTCAGAAAAACATGGAAAGTTTACCAGATTATTCAAAGCAATCAGAAATGTGTACTGAATCGCCTGTAGTTTACTGCTCTCCATGTAACATCTCTTCAGAATGAATTTAGGAAGAAATATTCCTCAGAAAAACATGGAACATTTACTAGATTATTCAAAGCAATCAGAAATGTGTACTGAATCGCCTGTAGTTTACTACTGTCCATGTAACATCTCTTCAGAATGAATTAAGGAAGAAATATTCCTCAGAAAAACATGGAAAATTTACTAGATAATTCAAAGCAATCAGAAATGTGTACTGAATCGCCTGTAGTTTACTGCTCTCCATGTAACATCTCTTCAGAATGAATTAAGGAAGAAATATTCCTCAGAAAAACATGGAAAATGTACTAGATTATTCAAAGCAATCAGAATTGTGTACTGAATTGCGTGTAGTTTACTGGCCTCTATGTAACTTCTCCTTAGAATTGCCTATAGTTAAGGAAGAAATATTTCTCAGAAATACATGGAAAGTTCACTAGATTATTCAAAGCCATCAGAATTGTGTACTGAATTGCGTGTAGTTCACTGGCCTCTACGTATCATCTCCTTAGAATTGCCTATAGTTAAGGAAGAAATATTTCTCAGAAATGCATGGAAAATTCACTAGATTATTCAAAGCAATCAGCTTTGTGTACTGAATTGCGTGTAGTTCACTGGCCTCTATGTAACATCTCCTTAGAATTGCCTATAGTTAAGGAATAAATATTTCTCAGAAATGCATGGAAAATTCACTAGATTATTCAAAGCAATCAGAATTTTGTACTGAATTGCGTGTAGTTCACTGGCCTCTATGTAACATCTCCTTAGAATTGCCTATAGTTAAGGAAGAAATATTTCTCAGAAATGCATGGAAAATTCACTAGATTATTCAAAGCAAACAGAATTGTGTGCTGAATTGCCTATAGTTTACTGGTCTCCATGTAACATCTCTTCAGAATGAATTAAGGAAGAAATATTCCTCAGAAAAACATGAAAAATTTATTAGATTATTCAAAGCAATCAGAAATGTGTACTGAATTGCCTGTAGTTTACTGCTCTCCATGTAACATCTCCTCAGAATGAATTAAGAAATAAATAGTACTCAGAAATAAATGGGAAATTCACTTCAGAGATATTTCAAAAATTATTTTTGCGGCTAATTGGAAATCAATGGATATTAAGTTTGGCACTTTTAATATCCCATATACTTCATGCACTGCAGTTATCATAAACAGAATTTTGAGGCTAATAAGGAATCAATGAATGTTAGGTTTGGCATTTTAAATACCCGTATCCCATTGATACCTTCACTGCAATTATCAGAAGCAGAAGCATACAAATTAAATGCAAAAGATCCGGTTTGAAAACGGAAAAGTGGGATCTGCAGGTTTTTGCGTAAGAGTATCATGTAAACTTTTTATTTCTTTTTCAAAAGCTAGTTTTAAGTCGATTTAAGGAATAGAAAAGGTGAGAATACTTGATAATTATCAGTATTAAACCAAGGTGCAGAAAGTAATGAGAAAATAGTGTTGCAATGCCATATAAATTAATTTTAACACTATTAAATAAGATAGTGGGATATTCTCAAATTTCTTTATTTTTCCAACTTAAATATTAATAAATCTTTTCGTTTAAGATGGTTTAGTGGGATTAGGGCCGAGAAAGAACTTGATTGTCCTAAGAAGAGTTATCCTGTGAAGAATATTTCTCTCTTCATTGATTATCCTACCACGAAGGGGAAAAACTATAACAGCAAACACGCCCAATAATCACGAAATTTCTTTCAAGTACTCCTCATCGCAACTCGGGAAGAAGGTGGGAAGGTTCCAACCCAGATGTGTTCCCTTGCCTGGAAGTACCATGAAAGCAATTTATAGCACAGCAGGCCAGTTAAGAATTCGCTTTAAACAATGAAAAGTATGGGAAGCGTGAATACCTTCTTTACCAACCACTGAAAGGAACTCAAAATTAAACTGGCGAAAAGTGAAAAAAGAATACCAAGAAGGAATTGGCGGACGATCATGAAATTTACATATGTTAATGGGTCGAGTTTACGTAGGTGTGATGCTAATTTCGGGACCAACCGGTGAGCGCTTACGCCACAGCACGGCATAATATGCAAATTATCGTCGGTGGTATTTAAAGAGTACGGCGAAGTGAATGTAATCAGTCGTCGGCGTACGGACACGTGCGAAGACCCTGAAGAAGCTGCAATGCCTGGACATGGAAGACGTGTACGATTTCAGCAGTTATCGGACTTTGAGCGAGGTCGTCTAGTCGGACTCCGCTAGGCCGGGTGGTCGTATCGTCGTATTGCGGAGCGAATTGGACGGGAAGTATCGGTGGTGGTACGATGGTGGCGTAGATGGTCCGAGGAATATTCCCACTCGAGAAGACGTGGAACCGGGAGTCACAGACGGACTGATGAGCGGACCGATCGACGCATAAGAAGAGCGGTGTTGTCAAGCAGAACATCCACTGCGACGCAAATCCGAGCTGCCGTTGCACCTGAGGTGACTGTGCGAACAATCCGCAACCGTCTACTGGATGCAGGACTACGTGCACGTGTGCCTCTGGCATGTGTAACTCTGACTCCAGCCCACCGTCAGGAACGGCTGCAGTGGTGTCGCCAACGTCTGCACTGGATAACGCAATGGCGATCTGTCGTGTTCAGCGATGAAAGCAGATTCTGCTTGGGGGCCTCCGATGGCCGTATGCGTGTTCGCAAACGCACAGGGGAGCGTCTCCACCCTTCTTCCATCCGCCAGCGACACACAGGGCCTATACCTGGTCCCCTGGTGTGGGGAGCGATCAGCTATCACTCCCGTACACAACTAGTGTTTGCACCGGGTACGTTAAACAGTACCTCCTACACCAACAACATCATTCAGCCCGTTGTTGTGCCATTTGTAAGGTCGGTCCGTCGTGGTGTTTTCCAGCAAGATAACGCACGCCCACACACGGCACGTGCAACGCAACATGCACTTCAGGGTGTGAGACAACTTCCATGGTTCACCGGATTTGTCTGCCATTGAGCACGTGTGGTATTTTATGGGACAACGACTTATCCGGTCTCCACGGCCAGCCACGACCATCCCCGATTTAGGCGTCCAGGTTTGAGGATGCTTGGAACTCAATACCCCAAACTTACATCCAACATCTGTACGACAGACTCCATGCCAGAATTGCACAGTGTGACGCAGTTCATGGCGGTTCAACCTCGTACTAACCATGTTACATGGAAATGTTATTTTTCCGTTTACCAGCAAATACATCTGTATTTTGCCATAATGTTTTGATCACGTTATCCTCTGTATTCCGTTATGTATAAATTTCGTTGGTATCAGACGTCTCATTCTTGGTGTTCTTTTTTCACTTTCTAGCCACGACCATCCCCGATTGAGGCGTCCAGGTTGAGGATGCTTGGAACTCAATACCCCAAACTTACATCCAACATCTGTACGACAGACTCCATGCCAGAATTGCACAGTGTGACGCAGTTCATGGCGGTTCAACCTCGTACTAACCATGTTACATGGAAATGTTATTTTTCAGTTTACCAGCAAATACAGCTGTATTTTGCCATAATGTTTTGATCACGTTATCCTCTGTATTCCGTTATGTATAAATTTCGTTGGTATCAGACGTCTCTTTCTTAGTGTTCTTTTTTCACTTTCTAGCCACGACCATCCCCGATTTAGGCGTCCAGGTTGAGGATGCTTGGAACTCAATACCCCAAACTTACATCCAACATCTGTACGACAGACTCCATGCCAGAATTGCACAGTGTGACGCAGTTCATGGCGGTTCAACCTCGTACTAACCATGTTACATGGAAATGTTATTTTTCAGTTTACCAGCAAATACAGCTGTATTTTGCCATATTGTTTTGATCACGTTATCCTCTGTATTCCGTTATGTATAAATTTCGTTGGTATCAGACGTCTCTTTCTTGGTGTTCTTTTTTCACTTTCTAGCCACGACCATCCCCGATTTACGTGTCCAGGTTGAGGATGCTTGGAACTCAATACCCCAAATTTACATCCAACATCTGTACAACAGACTCCATGCCAGAATTGCACAGTGTGACGCAGTTCATGGCGGTTCAACCTCGTACTAACCATGTTACATGGAAATGTTATTTTTCAGTTTACCAGCAAATACAGCTGTATTTTGCCATAATGTTTTGATCACGTTATCCTCTGTATTCCGTTATGTATAAATTTCGTTGGTATCAGACGTCTCCTTCTTGGTGTTCTTTTTTCACTTTATAGCCACGACCATCCCCGATTGAGGCGTCCAGGTTGAGGATGCTTGGAACTCAATACCCCAAACTTACATCCAACATCTGTACGACAGACTCCATGCCAGAATTGCACAGTGTGACGCAGTTCATGGCGGTTCAACCTCGTACTAACCATGTTACATGGAAATGTTATTTTTCAGTTTACCAGCAAATACAGCTGTATTTTGCCATAATGTTTTGATCACGTTATCCTCTGTATTCCGTTATGTATAAATTTCGTTGGTATCAGACGTCTCTTTCTTGGTGTTCTTTTTTCACTTTCTAGCCACGACCATCCCCGATTTAGGCGTCCAGGTTGAGGATGCTTGGAACTCAATACCCCAAACTTACATCCAACATCTGTACGACAGACTCCATGCCAGAATTGCACAGTGTGACGCAGTTCATGGCGGTTCAACCTCGTACTAACCATGTTACATGGAAATGTTATTTTTCAGTTTACCAGCAAATACAGCTGTATTTTGCCATATTGTTTTGATCACGTTATCCTCTGTATTCCGTTATGTATAAATTTCGTTGGTATCAGACGTCTCTTTCTTGGTGTTCTTTTTTCACTTTCTAGCCACGACCATCCCCGATTGAGGCGTCCAGGTTGAGGATGCATGGAACTCAATACCCCAAACTTACATCCAACATCTGTACGACAGACTCCATGCCAGAATTGCACAGTGTGACGCAGTTCATGGCGGTTCAACCTCGTACTAACCATGTTACATGGAAATGTTATTTTTCAGTTTACCAGCAAATACAGCTGTATTTTGCCATAATGTTTTGATCACGTTATCCTCTATATTCCGTTATGTATAAATTTCGTTGGTATCAGACGTCTCCTTCTTGGTGTTCTTTTTCACTTTCTAGCCACGACCATCCCCGATTGAGGCGTCCAGGTTGAGGATGCTTGGAACTCAATACCCCAAACTTACATCCAACATCTGTACGACAGACTCCATGCCAGAATTGCACAGTGTGACGCAGTTCATGGCGGTTCAACCTCGTACTAACCATGTTACATGGAAATGTTATTTTTCAGTTTACCAGCAAATACAGCTGTATTTTGCCATAATGTTTTGATCACGTTATCCTCTGTATTCCGTTATGTATAAATTTCGTTGGTATCAGACGTCTCTTTCTTGGTGTTCTTTTTTCACTTTCTAGCCACGACCATCCCCGATTGAGGCGTCCAGGTTGAGGATGCTTGGAACTCAATACCCCAAACTTACATCCAACATCTGTACGACAGACTCCATGCCAGAATTGCACAGTGTGACGCAGTTCATGGCGGTTCAACCTCGTACTAACCATGTTACATGGAAATGTTATTTTTCAGTTTACCAGCAAATACAGCTGTATTTTGCCATAATGTTTTGATCACGTTATCCTCTGTATTCCGTTATGTATAAATTTCGTTGGTATCAGACGTCTCCTTCTTGGTGCGCCAGTGTATTTTAACCGTTCCTTTCAAAAAAAGTACATCGATAAGAACTCGAAAATTCGGAATATCAGCAATAGCAAGAAAAAAAATATGTTATTATTAATATGAGAAAGTAAAATATCAATTGACAATACAAAGTAGTCGCTTTAAGGATTGATTTGCTTCGGTCTGTGAAAACCAATACTGAAAATCCAATTATATGTTTTCGGGACCCCTGAAATAGGGAGGCCGTAGGCGCATGCCTATTGCGCCTAGCCGGAAATCCACCCCTGGGCTCAGCTACTAATCCGTAAGATGGGTTCTGTATTTCTGACTAACATTTGTTCGTCAGAAATACATGGAAATTCACTGAATAATCTAGTGAAATTCCCATGTAATTCTGACGAACATTTCTTCCTTAAAGTGGATCCACCTGAAATCTTTGCCTAGTATTTCTAATGGGAAAACTTCTGTAGCCATCTTCTTCACAATTGTTAGGTTTCCAAAGATGAAAATTTGAACATCGATTAAAGTAACTTCATATTATAGATTAGTATACTTAATGTTTTCTAAAAATTTAACCATAATTAAGCAATCCAGCATTTGCTTGTCTATTGACGTCATCAATGTACAGGTCGCGCCATCTATTTTCTGTCTCAGCACCACCAAATAAGAAGTTATTAATTTTTAATATAATAATGGTTACATTTTAGAAAATATTAAGTATACTAGGCTATAATACGAAGTGATTGTTATCGATGTTCAAATGTTCATCCTTGAGAACATTAATTGTGAAGAAAATGGCTACAGAAGACGTTTTCCCATTGGAAATACAGTACAAGGCAAAGAATTTAGTTGAATCCACTTTAAATCATTCTGAGATTTTGCATTATAGACCAGTAAATTGCAGGCAATCCAGTGTACAATTCTGATTGCTTTGAAAAATCTAGTGAATTTCCCACGCGTACATCTGAGGAATATTTCTTTCTTTATTTCTATATTTGGGGAGCGTTGAATAAAAGCGAACTTTTCGTAGGCTATTCTATTATGAAATTAAGTAACCGATGCAAATGAGGTAAATGGAATCCAAATTTTTTTTTGTGTTCTCTGTACAAAAATGTTTATACAACGGCTGGGTTTTATAAAACCTACACTAAAAAGTTTTCTGAAATTCACGAACAACTTCCACTGCTTCCATTCGTGAATTAACGAAGCACATTTTTGACACAACATTTTCTTGAAATGACGCAAAAAGTCCTGAATTTCACGGAATTTTTGTACTCCAGGAAACTCTGAATTTTTAGAAACCTTTCTTTAATTCATTTCGTATATTAATTGGAAAACCTACGCTTTCAATTTTTTCGTAACCATTTGACGAAAAATTTCCGGCAATAAGACTGATTCATGGGAATATTTCAGGGGTTTGATTAGAGAGACTAGGGAGGTTTGAAATACCGAAAAAATCAATTTCGTTTTTTTTTTTGGTTTTTTTTGGTATATTCCGATAGTGTAATCCTTTAAGAATATCTTCGCGTTTGAATTTTCGAAAATTCGCAAAATTTTTCCTTGACATCACGTTTTGTGATGTCAAGGCATAACAAAATGTGATGTGGTGATATCAATATACCGCTGAAGATATCAACTCGAAATTTATACCGGAGTTGTAAAATACCACGACGCATTAATTATACCTGACATCTGATTGAATAACAAATTTTTCACCCATTTATAATAACGAATAACTCGCATTTTCCCACATTTTTCGTTATCTGGACGTCATTTTTTACCACGTGTTTTGTAAAAAAAAGATCGTGCTTCTGTTATCGGTTTGTCCGTCCGTCTGTACCCCCGATATCTCTGCAACTATTTGTCTGATTTGAAAAATTCTGTTTCCATTGGGAAGCTTGAAATATGCGAATGATAACCTTTCATCTCGTTTTTTTTACGATGTACAATTTAGCCGCCAGAGGGCGTAAATGCAGGTGATGTCGAATTCAAAAATGCATTTTATTCCACATATTTGCTTCTAACATCCGATTGAAAAAAATATATCTTAGGATTCCATTTATGTCGAAGAGTATTTTAGGAATAGTTACTTTTTCAAATCACGCAAAGATTTTCAGCTAGGGGGCGGTAAAAGTAAATTACATTTTCCCCGATATCTCTTCTTCTAAAACTCCGAACTGAAAAATCTTTTCCTTAGCGGATACAGCACCCGACGGAAAATCTTTTGCATATAATATTTGGTAAAGAATACTTTGGCCACCAGGGGGCGTAAGTGCTAATTTTTGCTTCTGATGTATTTGGCATAAAATCTGAGCTTCTAAAATATCGTTTGAAAAAAGTCTATCGTGGACTGATGCCACTCACATTGATAAACCTTTTCGGAATATTTTCTTCTTAAAATATTCCACAGTTTCTCCGCCTGGGGGCGTAGATGTATATCATATTTTCGTCAATATCTCTTCTTCTAGGAGTCCGATTTGAAAAAGTCCTTCTTTGTTAGCACGTCTTTTGTAAAAAAAAGATGGTGCTTATGTAACCGGTATGTCCGTCCGTCCATCTGTACCCACGATATATCTGCAACTATTTAGTCCGATTTGAAAAATTCTGTTTGCATTGGGAAGCTTGAAATATACGAATGATGATCCTTTATTTCGTTTTTTTTTTTACGATGTACAATTTTACCGCTAGGGGGCGTAAATGGAGATGATGTCAAATTCAAAAATATAATTTCAAATTTTTGTTAAAGAATGCTTTGGCCACCCGGGGACGTAAGTGTTAATTTTTGCTTCTGGTGTATTTGCCATAAAATCTGAGCTTCTAAAAGCTCGACTGAAAAACATTATTCGCCGCCCCGGTGGCGCAGTGGTCTAAGCGATGGCCTCTGATCATTCGTCCGAACGGGGTCCGGGTTCGAATCCCGGTGAGGCATGGATGTTGTGTTTGTCTTACGGCACTGGTTCTATCCCTTCCCTGGAACCAGTGACCCTAAATTAGGGACGGGCGACTGCTTATAGGCCATTGAGTTGCTCACGGTGGTCGTTAAACCTCCAATCAATCAATGGATGCTGTGTTTGTCTTACGGCACTGGCTCTCTCCCTTCCCTGGAACCAGTGACCCTAAATTAGGGACGGGCGACTGCTTATAGCCCATTGAGTTGCTCACGGTGGTCGTTAAACCTCCAATCAATCAATGGATGCTGTGTTTGTCTTACGGCACTGGCTCTCTCCCTTCCCTGGAACCAGTGACCCTAAATTAGGGACGGGCGACTGCTTATAGCCCATTGAGTTGCTCACGGTGGTCGTTAAACCTCCAATCAATCAATGGATGCTGTGTTTGTCTTACGGCACTGGCTCTCTCCCTTCCCTGGAACCAGTGACCCTAAATTAGGGACGGGCGACTGCTTATAGCCCATTGAGTTGCTCACGGTGGTCGTTAAACCTCCAATCAATCAATGGATGCTGTGTTTGTCTTACGGCACTGGCTCTCTCCCTTCCCTGGAACCAGTGACCCTAAATTAGGGACGGGCGACTGCTTATAGCCCATTGAGTTGCTCACGGTGGTCGTTAAACCTCCAATCAATCAATGGATGTTGTGTTTGTCTTACGGCACTGGCTCTCTCCCTTCCCTGGAACCAGTGACCCTAAATTAGGGACGGGCGACTGCTTATAGCCCATTGAGTTGCTCACGGTGGTCGTTAAACCTCCAATCAATCAATGGATGCTGTGTTTGTCTTACGGCACTGGCTCTCTCCCTTCCCTGGAACCAGTGACCCTAAATTAGGGACGGGCGACTGCTTATAGCCCATTGAGTTGCTCACGGTGGTCGTTAAACCTCCAATCAATCAATGGATGTTGTGTTTGTCTTACGGCACTGGCTCTCTCCCTTCCCTGGAACCAGTGACCCTAAATTAGGGACGGGCGACTGCTTATAGCCCATTGAGTTGCTCACGGTGGTCGTTAAACCTCCAATCAATCAATGGATGTTGTGTTTGTCTTACGGCACTGGCTCTCTCCCTTCCCTGGAACCAGTGACCCTAAATTAGGGACGGGCGACTGCTTATAGCCCATTGAGTTGCTCACGGTGGTCGTTAAACCTCCAATCAATCAATGGATGTTGTGTTTGTCTTACGGCACCGGCTCTCTCCCTTCCCTGGAACCAGTGACCCTAAATTAGGGACGGGCGACTGCTTATAGCCCATTGAGTTGCTCACGGTGGTCGTTAAACCTCCAACAAAAAAAAAAAAAAAAAAAACATTATTCATGGACCGATGTAACTCACGTCGATAAACCTTCGCGGAATATTTTCTTCTTAAAATATTCCGTGGTTTTTTTGTCCGCCAGGGGGTGTAGATGTATATCTTATTTTTGTCAGTATCTCTGCTTCTAATGGTCCGATTTAAAAAAATCTGTCTTTAGTAGATAGAGTTTCTACTGTGGCACGTTTTTCATATAATTTTAAAAGTTTCAAGTAATTCATAGACTTTCCGCTAGGGGGCGCAAAGGTACATCGCGTTTCCCCTTTATCTCTGCTTCTAAATCATTTGATTTGAAAAAATTTTCCACACCGTATACAGCTCCTGATGGGAAACCCTTTGCACATAATTTCTAAATTTGTTAAAAAGTGGTTTGGCCACCACCAGGGGGCGTAAATCTTAATTTCCGTTTCTGATGTATTTGCAGCAAAATACGAGCTTCTAAAATCTCGATTGAAAAAAAAAGTCGTTTGTGGACCGATACTACTCATGTCGACAAACATTTTAGGAACATTATCTTCTTAAAATAATTCATGATTTCTACACCAGGGGGCGTAGATGTATATCTTATTTTTGTCAATACTTCTAGGAGTCCGCTTTAAAAAAAATCCTTCTTTGTGGAATTGTGTTTCCGATGCGAAATTTTTTTCATATAAATTGAAAATTTTCAAGTAAATCATAGACTTCCCGCTAGGGGGTGCAATGGTAAATTGCGTTTTCTGAGTTATTTCTGTTTCTAAAACTCCGATTTGATAAAATTCTTCCTGTATCGCATACAACACCTGATGGAAAGTATTTTTAATATTATTTCTAATGTTTGGTAAAGAATGGTTTGGCCACCAGGGGGGATAGGTGACAATTTCTGCTTCTGATGTGTATTTGCAGCAAAATCTGGACTCCTGAAAACTCGACTAAATTTTTTCCCTTGGACAGATACCGCTCATGTGGATAAACCTTGTGAGAATACCTTCTTCCTAAAATAAGGCATGGTTTTCCCACCAGGGGGCGTAAAGTCACGTCTTATTTTTGTCGATATCTCTGTTTCTAAGCGTCCGATTTGAAAAATTATTTCGGTGTTGGAGAGCTTTTCCGGTGAGAAATGTTTCTCATATAAATTCATGTTTTTCTTAACGCACAAGTCTGCAACCAGAGGGCGTAAGCTTTCGATTCCGTTTACAGCAATATCTGAGGGAATAAAAACCCGATTGAAAAACTTCTTTCTTTGGTCAGATCTATTGTTTTCCATACCGGTTTCATTGACTTTGAATAGCTTTGATAAATTTAATTTGCGTCAGAACGGATTCAAAAGACGTGCTTATTACACCCGAAAATTCGGTGTCATCTTTCTTGTTCTTTTTCTTACACCGATACCGCTCATATGGAAAAACTTTTGAGAATACTTTCTTCCTAAAATAATGCATGGTTTTTCCGCCAGGGGACGTAAAATCACATCTTATTTTTGTCGATATCTCTGTTTCTAATAGCTCACGATTCCGTGTACAGCAATATCTGAGGGATTCAAAACCCGATTGAAAAATCTTCTCTCTTTCGTCAGATCTATTGTTTCCCATACCGGTTCCATTGACTTTGAATAGCTTTGATAAATTTAATTTGCGTCAGAACGGTTTCAAAAGACGTGATTATTACACCCGAAAATTCGGTGTCATCTTTCTTGTTTGTTTTCTTAGAACGATACCGCTCATATGGAAAAACTGTTGAGAATACTCTCTTCCTAAAATAATGCATGGTTTTCCCACCAGGGGACGTAAAGTCACATCTTATATTTGTCGATATCTCTGTTTCTAAGAGTTCGTAAGCTCACGATTCCGTTTACAGCAATATCTGAGGGAATAAAAACCCGATTGAAAATCTTCTTTCTTTTGTCAGATCTATTGTTTTCCATACCGGTTTCATTGACTTTGAATAGCTTTGATAAATTTAATTTGCGTCAGAACGGATTCAAAAGACGTGCTTATTACACCCGAAAATTCGGTGTCATCTTTCTTGTTCTTTTTCTTACACCGATACCGCTCATATGGAAAAACTTTTGAGAATACTTTCTTCCTAAAATAATGCATGGTTTTTCCGCCAGGGGACGTAAAATCACATCTTATTTTTGTCGATATCTCTGTTTCTAATAGCTCACGATTCCGTGTACAGCAATATCTGAGGGATTCAAAACCCGATTGAAAAATCTTCTCTCTTTCGTCAGATCTATTGTTTTTCATACCGGTTCCATTGACTTTGAATAGCTTTGATAAATTTAATTTGCGTCAGAACGGTTTCAAAAGACGTGATTATTACACCCGAAAATTCAGTGTCATCTTTCTTGTTCTTTTTCTTACACCGATACCGCTCATATGGAAAAACTGTTGAGAATACTCTCTTCCTAAAATAATGCATGGTTTTCCCACCAGGGGACGTAAAGTCACATCTTATATTTGTCGATATCTCTGTTTCTAAGAGTTCGTAAGCTCACGATTCCGTTTACAGCAATATCTGAGGGATTAAAAACCCGATTGAAAATCTTCTTTCTTTGGTCAGATGTATTGTTTTCCATACCGGTTCCATTGACTTTGAATAGCTTTGATAAATTTAATTTGCGTCAGAACGGATTCAAAAGACGTGCTTATTACACCAGAAAATTCGGTGTCATCTTTCTTGTTTTTTTTTCTTACACCGATACTGCTCATATGGAAAAACTGTTGAGAATACTTTCTTCCTAAAATAATGAATGGTTTTCACACCAGGGGACGTAAAGTCACATCTTATTTGTGTCGATAACTCTGTTTGTAAGAGTTCGTAAGCTCACGATTCCGTTTACAGCAATATCTGAGGGATTAAAAACCCGATTGAAAATCTTCTTTCTTTGGTCAGATCTATTGTTTTCCATACCGGTTCCATTGACTTTGAATAGCTTTGATAAATTTAATTTGCGTCAGAACGGATTCAAAAGACGTGCTTATTACACCAGAAAATTCGGTGTCATCTTTCTTGTTTTTTCTTACACCGATACTGCTCATATGGAAAAACTTTTGAGAATACTTTCTTCCTAAAATAATGCATGGTTTCCCCACCAGGGGACGTAAAGTCACATCTTACTTTTGTCGATGTCTCTGTCTCTAAGAGTTCGTGAGCTCACGATTCCGTTTACAGCAATATCTGAGGGATTAAAAACCCGATTGAAAATCTTCCTTCTTTGGTCAGATCTATTGTTTTCCATACCGGTTCCATTGACTTTGAATAGCTTTGATAAATTTAATTTGCGTCAGAACGGATTCAAAAGATGTGCCTATTACACCCGAAAATACGGTGTCATCTTTCTTGGTGCATTTTCAATTTTTCAGGTATAATCGTATAATTAATGGAGGAAAGCCTAAGAAGAAGAAATATCCCTGGAATTTCCCGAAATCTTCATCTATTCGGTTGAACTCGTGGTAAAATCAGATTTTAGATAGTTTGCCTCATTATGTTGGAGCGCCGATTGGGAATAAATATCGCGACATTTTCTTGTTTTATCATTTTATACGAAATACCCCTACGCAGACAAAACGTTTTATATTATTAGTGGCCTTGTTATAAATAATTAGACGCAAGCCACTTTTTTAAATGACAAACTTCCTTAGTCCACTTTACTGTTAAGTTTCAGTAGTCTGTCGAATGATTTTATTTTTTACGCTATCCAACCGTAGGTTGGAGAAGCGTATATGCTCCAGCTTTGTCTGTCCGTCTGTCTGTCTGTCTGTCTGTCTGTCTGTCTGTCGGCACGATAACTCGCGTAAAAATGGTTCGATTTCGATGAAGGTTTAAAATATTGTAGGGGACCACCTGGGAATGACTCCTATTCAAAATGGGTGAAGTAGGGTCAAAGGTCACGGCATAGGAGCGAGATCCATTCCATTGCCCTTATGCGTCATAACTTTCGTAAATATGGTTCGATGTCGATGAAAGTTTAGTATATTGTAGGGAGCCACCTGGGAATGAAACCTGTTGAACATGTTTGAAGTGGGGTGAAAGGTCAGGACATAGGAGGGGATGCATTCCATTGCCTTTATGCGTCATAACGTGCGTAAAAATGGTTCGATTTCGATGAAATTTTATTATGTGGTAGGGGACCACGTGGGGATGATCTTTTGACGTCACAATCTCGTGCTTGATATGTTTGCGCGCCATCTGTCTCATTACGTCACGCGTTGTGTGTGGGTCGTGTTAAAGTTTTATGACGTCACATTCTTGCGAGCAGATGGTCGCGATTCTCATCTGCCTCATTACGTCACGCTTTGTGTGCGTATGTTCGTCCGCACCATAACTCGCGTAAAAATCGTTCGATTTCGATGAACTTTTAGTATGTGGAAGGGGATCACCTGGGAAGGAACCCAATTGAACGTGAACGAAATGTGGTCAAAGATTAGCACATAGAAGCGGGATCCATTCCACTGCTCTTATGCGTCGTAACTAACGTAAAAAAGTTTCCATTTCGATTAAATTTAGTACATCTACGCCCCCTGGCGTAGAAACCATGCACTATTTTAAGAAGAAAATGTTTCTAAAAGGTTTGTCGACATGACTAGTATCGGTCAACAAACGACGTTTTTTCAATCGAGAATTTAGAAGCTCATATTTTGCTGCAAATACAACAGAAGCGGAAATTAAGATTTTCGCCCCCTGGTGGCCAAACTATTTTTTACATAAATTAGAAATTATGTGCAAACGGTTTCCCATCAAGAGCTGTATCCGGTACAGAAAGAATTTTTCGAATCGGAGATTCAGAGGCAGAGATATAGGGGGAAACGCAATTTACCTCTACGCCCCCTAGCGGAATGTCTATGAATTACTTGCAATTTTTGAAATTATATGAAAAACATGTCACACGAAAAGCACTATCCAACAAAGAAGGAATTTTTCAAATCGGACTCCTAGAAGTAGAGATATTGACAAAAATAAAATGTACATCTACGCCCTCTGGCAAAGAAACTGTGAAATATTTTATGAAGAAAATATTGCGAAAAGGTTTATCGATGTGAGTGGCATCAATCCGCGAAAGAATTTTTTCAATCGATATTGTAGGAGCTCCGATCTTATGGCAAATACATCAGAAGCAAAAATTAACACTTACGCCCCCTGGTGGCCAAAGTATTCTTTACCAAAAATTTGAAATTATATGCAAAAAATTTTCCATCAGGGGATGTATCCGCTGAAGAAAATTTTTTTCAAATCGGAGTTTTAGAAGAAGAGTTATGGGGGGGGGATGTAATTTACATTTACGCCCCCTAGCGGAAAATCTATGCGTAATTTGAAAAAGTAGCTATATCGAAAATACTCTTCGACATAAATGGAATCGAAAAATATAATGTTTTTTTCAATCGGATGTTTAGAAGCAAATATGTGGAATAAAACGTATTTTTGAATTCGACATCATCTGCATTTACGCCCTCTACCGACGAAATTGTTCATCGTAAAAAAAAACGGAATAAAGGATCCTCATTAGCATATTTCAAGCTTCCCGATGCAAAAAGAATTTTTCAAATCGGACTATTAGTTGCAGAGATATCGTGGGTACAGACGGACGGACGGACAAACCGATAACAGAAGCACGATCTTTTTTTTACAAAAGACGTGCTAAAAAAATCATCGTAGAGCAATTTGCTTTACGATGTATGTGAGCCGTATTTTAAAGCGTTTGTGGCTCAGTGGTTAAACGCGTGCCTTACTTGTTGAACCAACCCAAACGACGAGGATTCGGTCCTGACTGTTGAGCAAGGATTACCTGGGATAAAAACTAAAAAATGCAGGGTCGTCGATTTTGCGGAATTTCTGTCTTTTTTTTCTTTTTTTTTTTTTTTTTTGATTGGAGGTTTAACGACCACCGTGAGCAACTCAATGGGCTATAAGCAGTCGCCCGCCCCTAATTTAGGGTCACTGGTTCCAGGGAAGGGAGAGAGCCAGTGCCGTAAGACAAACACAACATCCATGCCTGACCGGGATTCGAACCCGGACCCCTTACGGACGAATGATCAGAGGCCAGCGCCTTAGACCACTGCGCCACCGGGGCGGCGGAATTTCTGTTCAAACACGGAAAAACCTGAAAATGGATTTTTTTTTAAGTATACGGGAATTTCTGCGACTACGGAAAATTTCTGAAAATACTGAATTTAAAATAAACGGGCACTTTTAGAAACGGAAATTTCTGAAACAGGCGACAACTACCGGCAACTTGGCTGCACGCTATTTTCAGAATTTTCCGTGAATTCTCTCCGCTTATTTTTTTTACAATGTACAGCAGAACATCATGATGTGCACCTCCAAGCCCTTGATTTCAAATTCAGATTTGAAAAATTTTAATTAATTTAATTAAGTTAAAATGGTACTAGTAATCCAAATTTCTTGGCGTAGAATATAAGTTTCGAAGCTTTCGCACATCAACCAGATGGCTTTCTCAAGGAAGGTGGACAGCTAGCTGCAAACTGGATAATAGAACGCTTCAACAATTTGAACGTGGTGACTTGACTCGACAATAAATGAATTGGCGTAAATGTGATCAGTCATTCGAAGAAACGAGGTCACGTTGGATGGCACGCGATACTGTGGTAGAAAACACAGCATTATTTGAAGAATTGATTCCAAATGCTTGGCAACTCGAGAGAGACGCCATCATTGTAAGCCTCGCTGCTGGTGACGTTGCTATGTACACTATCTACCAACAAATAATTGGACACCTGTGATAGCAAAGGAAAACGAAGTTTACTCACCTTCAATAGTTGGTGGAGCCTCCACGAGCGGCGATTACAGCTGCGACCCTCCGGGGCATACTCTCAACCAGGCGTTGTACGACGGCTAGCCGTATTTTCTTCCACTCGGCTTGGAGAAGACAGGTCAGTTCCTTCACCGATTTCGGACCCTTAAGTCGACGCTCCAACTCGTCCCAGAGGTGCTCGATAGTTTTAAGGTCCGGGGCCGGTCCATTCGATTAACCCCATTGTCACCATACCAAGCCATGGTGGACCTCGCAACATGACAGGTGGCATTTTCATCCTGAAAGTAACATGGATCCACCCCGTAAAACTGCCACAACGTAGGAAGCGCATGGTCATCCAAAATGGTGCAGTAGGTCTCGGCGTTGAGTCTACCAGGAATTGCGACCAAGGGTCCCGTGCCATACCAGGAGAAACACCCCCATAGCATAATTCCACCGCCGTCGAACTTCACAGTTGGCACAATACATTCCGGCAGGAGGCGTTCTCCAGGCAGACGCCAAACCCAGACCCTGCCATCCGAACGGTAGAGGGTGAACCTTGATTCGTCGCTCCAGAGAACCTGTTTCCACTGTTCAACGGTCCACTGTCGACGTTATTTGCACCACGTTAGCCGAGCAGCGCTATTGAACTTGGTGATCAAAGGCTTGTGGGCGGCAACACGTGCATGATAACCGAGCAGATGGGCTTCCTTACGGATGGTATTCATCGAAAGAACACTCCCGGATGCCTGTTGAAACTCCTCGCGGGTGTGGCCCATCGATTCGCTGCGGTTCTTACGAATTTCTCTGGCCAGCACCCGTCGGTCTCTAACTCCCAGTTTTGTGGGTCTGCCGGGTCGGGGCACATTCCGACAGTCACCTCTCATCTTCCACTTGCCAATCACGTAGGCCACTGTCGATTTTGGGTACTTCAAATCGCTGGATATGTCATCGGCCATTTCTGTGATACCCGACGATTACACCTTTCTCGAAATCAGAGAGCTCTGAACTGCGTGGCATCTTGCATCCGACTGGTTGCGTTGTTGTTTCCCACACGATATTTAACGGCGGCGGCCGTGACGTGTATCAGGACCGCAGATATCGTCGATTGCAGGGGTGTCCAATTACTTGTTGGTAGATAGTGTATTTTGCATAAGCTCGTCTGTACCAGTTTTTCTGTCTCCTCAGTGTACATCGGTTAATTCCACGGGGAGGAAAGAGAGGAAATCTAGAAGAGGAGATATTTTCTTAATGCTTAAACAGGTTAATCATAGTTTTCAAGCTCGTTCGGGCCCGGGATCTATCTCGCAAAATAAAATTCGGTCTCGGGCCGGCATACTTCGGGCTCAGGCTCTTAAAATTGAGCCCGAACCGAGCATTGCTCTCGAGTCAAACTCGGATGAAACGCATTTTGGCTTTCGGATTTTCAACCCTCTCTACACTGAAGAGCAGTTGAATTAGAGACAGTTATGCAAATGTGGCGCTGTGGGCGGCCCTGTAAATGGAAACGACATGACGTATGCAGCGATCTGTTAATATAAGGAGTGATGCGACGGGAATCAGTAAAAGTCGGACGCGGTATGGGTAAGACGAAGGATCTAAGCGCATTTGATCGTGGGAAAATTGTCGGAGCCCGACGAATGGGTCACTCCATCTCGGAAGACGTGCAGGGACTGGGATTTTCACGAGCCACTGTGTCACGGGTGCACCGTGAGTACATCGAATCCGGTGAAACCATCCCTGCAAGGACCAACTGCCGTGGACACCAGCGTCTGGATGAGCGGGGTCTTCGTCAGATAGCTCGCATTGTAACAGCTGATAGACGGGCCACACTGCAAGAAATCACTCGGCAATTTAACGCTGGTGAACAAAAACGTGCAAGCAGTCACACCATCCTGAACCATCTCTTCGCTATGGGGTACAGAAGCCATCGTCTTACGAGGGTATCGCTGCTGACAGCACATCACAGGGTGCAAAGAGTAGCACGGGCGCGGGAACATCACCACTGGACCCTAGACATGTGGGAAAATGTTGCCTGGACTGATGAGTCGAGATTCACGTTGGTACATGCGGATGGCAGGATACGAGTACGGCGCAAACCACATGAAGCGATGGATCCTTCTTGCCAGCAGGGTACTCTTCAAGCTGGTGGGGGTGGCATTCTCGTCTGGGGACTGTTTACGTGGACTGAAATGGGACCCCTGGTACGCTTGACATCGTCCCTCACAGGTCAACGTTACCGGGATATCCTGGACGACCATTTGCTCCCGTTTGTGCGTCTTCAACATCCCACTGGGGACCTCATCCTGCAACAAGACAATGCAGCTCCCGAATTGTATCCGAAAGGTTGGATGAACACTCCACCTACGCGACCTCGCTTCCCTGGGCAGCTAGGTCACCTGAATTCAATCCCATCGAGCTCATCTGGGATGACAAAGAGAGAGATGTTCGAGGCTCTGACCCTCCTCCATCAAATCTTCGTGAACTATGGTAGCTTGTTGAGGGGTCGTGGATCCGTATGGCTTCCCAACGCTTCCGGTGTCTTGTCGAGTGCATGCCGAGACGAATCGCCGCCGTCATCAGGGCGAAAGGTGGTGCTACACGTTACTAGACAGGTATCTCTAATTCAATTGCTCTTCAGTGTACATCAAATCTTCGTGAACTGTGGGAGCTTGTTCAGGGGTCGTGGATCCGTATGGCTTCCCAACGCTTCCGGTGTCTTGTCGAGTCCATGCCGAGACGAATCGCCGCCGTCATCAGGGCGAAAGGTGGTGCTACACGTTACTAGACAGGGATCTCTAATTCAATTGCTCTTCAGTGTATCTCGCAATATAAAATTCGGTCTTGGGCTGATTTGAATCATCTAGAACAGTAACAGGCGTTTCAAATGAGCATTTTGGCTCATTTGAAACGCCTGTTACTGTTCTAGATTATTAGAACCTTAAAACAGTCAGTAACAGACAACGCTGAAACAATTCATCTGAAACGTTTGTTACTGTTCTAAAGTTGGGCTGGATTATCAGAGCCTTAGAACAGTGACAGACAATGCTGAAACAATTCATTTAAATCGTCTGTCACTCTCCTAAGGCTGGGATATTTCGTCAGAGCCTTAGAACAGTGACAGACAATGCTGACACAATTCATTTGAAACGTCTGTCACTCTCCTATTTCGTCAGAGTCTTAGAACAGTGAGAGACAATGCGGAAACAATTCATTTGAAACGTCTGTCACTCTCCTAAGACTGGGATATTTCGTCAGAGCAATAGAACAGTGACAGACAATGCTGAAACATTTCATTTGAAACGTCTGCCACTCTCCTAAGGCTGGGATTTCGTCAGAGCCTTAGAAAAGTGACAGACAATGCTGAAACAATTCATTTGAAACGTCTGTCGCTCTCCTAAGACTGGGATATTTCGTCAGAGCCATAGAACAGTGACAGACAATGCTAAAACATTTCATTTGAAACGTCTGCCACTCTCCTAAGGCTGGGATATTTCGTCAGAGTCTTAGAACAGTGAGAGACAATGCTGAAACAATTCATTTGAAACGTCTGTCACTCTCCTAAGACTGGGATATTTCGTCAGAGCCATAGAACAGTGACAGACAATGCTGAAACATTTCATTTGAAACGTCTGTCACTCTCCTAAGTCTGGGATATTTCGTCAGAGTCTTAGAACAGTGAGAGACAATGCTGAAACAATTCATTTGAAACGTTTGTTACTGTTCTAAAGTTGGGCTGGATTATCAGAGCCTTAGAACAGTGACAGACAATGCTGAAACAATTCATTTGAAACGTTTGTCACTCTTCTACGGCTGGGATATTTCGTCAGAGCCTTAGAACAGTGACAGTCGATGCTGAAACATATCATGTGAAACGTCTGTCACTCTTCTAAGGCTGTGATATTTTGACAGAGCCTTAGAACAGTGACAGACAATGCTGAAACAATTCGTTTAAAACGTCTGTCACTCTCCTAAGGCTGGGATATTTCGTCAGAGTCTTAGAACAGTGAGAGACAATACTGAAACAATTCATTTGAAACGTCTGTCACTCTCCTAAGACTGGGATATTTCGTCAGAGCCATAGAACAGTGACAGACGATGCTGAAACAATTCATTTGAAACGTCTGTCACTCTCGTAAGGCTAGGATTTCGTCAGAACCTTAGAACTGTGACAGAAAATGCTGAAACATTTCATTTGAAACGTCTGTCACTCTCCTAAGGCTGGGATTTCGTCAGAGCCTTAGAACAGTGACAGACAATGCTGAAAGAATTCATTTGAAACGTCTGTCACTCTTCTAAGGCTGGGATATTTCGACAGAATCTTAGAACAGTGACAGACAATACTGAAACAATTTATTTAAAACGTCTGTCACTTTCCTAGGGCTGAGATATTTCGTCAGAGCCTTAGAACAGTGACAGACAATGCTGAAAGAATTCATTTGAAACGTCTGTCACTCTCCAAAGGCTGGGATATTTCGTCAGAGCCTTAGAACAGTGACAGACAATGCTGAAACAATTCATTTAAAACGTCTGTCACTCTCCTACGGCTGTGATATTTCGTCAGAGCTTTAGAACAGTGACAGGCATTGCTGAAACAATTCATTTGAAACGTCTGTCACTCTCCTAAGCCTGGAATATTTCGTCAGAGCCTTAGAACAGTGACAGACAACCCTGAAACAATTAACTTGAAACGTCTGTTACTGTTTAAAGGCTGTGATAATCTAGCTCAACCTCAGAACAGTAACAAACCTTTTATTTTCTGTTACTTTTCTAAGGCACTGATCATGTAGCACAGACGAAGCCTACGAGCGGAGTGTGAAAGCTCGGCAAATATTGAGTGTTAGTATTTACGCAAATAAAGGAGATTTTAACTTCATATGAGTCGTGTGTTATGTTAATTCATAATACGGTATAAAAAAAATCATATTAGCTGACTTAAGTGATAATTGCACGCCGTATTACTTGTTAAAAATGTGACTGGCTCACGAATTGAAACTCGTAAAAGGCAATTCGATATGTAGTTGACTTGACTTAAACAATTCTGAAATTTATTCGGTCGAATATTCATCGTTTGATGTCTTGAAAAAGTAACCCTTTTTTTAGCACGTCTTTTGTAAAAAAAGATCGTGCTTCTGTTATCGGTTTGTCCGTCCGTCCGTCTGTACCCACGATATCTCTGCAACTATTAGTCCGATTTAAAAAATTCTTTTTGCATTGGGAAGCTTGAAATATGCAAATGATGATCCTTTATTTCGTTTTTTTTTACGATGTACAATTTCGCCGCTAGAGGGCGTAAATGCAGATGATGTCAAATTCAAAAATACGTTTTATTCCACATATTTGCTTCTAAACATCCGATTGAAATATTTTTTATCTTTCGATTCGATTTATGTCGAAGAGTATTTTAGATATAGTTACTTTTTCAAATTACGCATAGATTTTCCGCTAGGGGGCGTAAAAGTAAATTACATTTTCCCCGATAACTCCTCCTCTAAAACTCCGATATGAAAATTTTTTCTTCAGCGGATACATCTGCTAATGGAAAATCTTTTGCATATAATTTCAAATTTTTGGTAAAGAATACTTTGGCCACCAGGGGACGTAAGTGTTAATTTTTGCTTCTGATGTATTTGCCATAAAATCGGAGCTTCTAAAATATCGATTGAAAAAATTCTTCCGTGGACTGATGCCACTCACATCGATAAAAAATTTCGGAATACTTTCTTCTTAAAATATTCCACAGTTTCTCCGCCAGGGGGCGTAGATGTACATCATATTTTTGTCAATATCTCTACTTCTAGCAGTCCGATTTGAAAAATTCCTTCTTTGTTGGATAGTGTTTTCCTTGTGACATGTTTTTCATAAGTTTCAAAAATTTCAAGCAATTCATAGACTTTCCGCCAGGGGCGTAGTAGTAATTTGCGTTTCCCCCTATATCTCTGCTTCTAAATCTCCGATTTGAAAAATTCTTTCTGCACCGCATACAGCTCTTGATGGAAAATCGTTTGCACATATTTTCTAGTTTTTGTAAGAAATGGTTTGGCCACCAGGTGGCGTAAGCCTTGTTTTCCGCTTCTGTTGTATTTGCGGCAAAATATGAAATTTCTATGACGTTTCTAAATTCTCGATTGAAAAAACGTCATTTGTTGACCGATACCACTCATGTCGACAAACCTTTTAGGAAAATTTTCTTCTTGAAAAAATGCATGGTTTCAACGCCAGGGGGCGTAGATGTATATCTTATTTTTGTTAATATCTCTGCTTCTAAGAGTACGATTTGAAAAATTCCTCCTTTGTTGGATAGTGTTTCCGATGCGAAATGTTTTTTCCTATAAATTGAAAATTTTCAAGTAAATCATAGACTTTCCGCTAGGGGCACAAAGATAAATTACGTTTTCTGCGTTATTTCGGCTGCTAAAGCTCTGATTTGAAAAATTCTTCCTGTATCGTATACAAGACCTGATAGAAAATACTTTTCACATAATTGCTAATGTTTGGTAAAGAATGGTTTCGCCACCAGGGGTCATAAGTGTTAATTTCTGCTTCTGAAGTATTTGTTGCAAAATCTGGGCACCTGAAAACTCAACTAATTTTTTTCTTCGACCGATACCGCTTATATGGATAAACCTTTTGAGAATACTTTCTTCTTAAAATAATGCATGGTATACCCACCAGGGGAGGTAAAGTCACATCTTATTTTTGTCGATATCTCTGTTTCTGAGAGTTCGTAAGCTCACAATTCCGTTTACAGCAATATCTGAGGGATTAAAAACCCGATTGAAAATCTTTCTTTCGTCAGATACTATTGTTTTCCATATCGGTTCCATTGACTTTGAATAGCTTTGATAAATTTAATTTGCGTCAGAACGGATTTAAAAGACGTGCTTATTACACCCGAAAATTCGGTGTCATCTTTCTTGTTTTTTTCTTAGACCGATACCGCTCATATGTAAAAATTTTTGAGAATACTTTCTTCCTAAAATAATGCATGGTTTTCTCACCAGGGAACGTAAAGTCACATCTTATTTTTGTCGATAACTCTGTTTCTAAGAGTTCGTAAGCTCACGATTCCGTTTACAGCAATATCTGAGGGATTAAAAACCCGGCTGAAAATCTTCTTTCTTTGATCAGATCTATTGTTTTCCATACCGGTTCCATTGACTTTGAATAGCTTTGATAAATTTAATTTGCGTCAGAACGGATTCAAGAGACGTGCTTATTACACCCGAAAATTCGGTGTCATTTTTCTTGTTTTTTTCTTTGACCGATACCGCTTATACGGATAAACCTTTTTAGAATACTTTCTTCCTAAAATAAAGCATGGTTTCTCACCAGGGAACGTAAAGTCACATCTTATTTTTGTCGATATTTCTGTTTCTAAGAGTTCGTAAGCTCACGATTCCGTTTACAGCAATATCTGAGGGATTAAAACCCCGATTGAAAATCTTCTTTCTTTGGTCAGATCTATTGTTTTCCATACCGGTTCCATTGACTTTGAATGGCTTTGATAAATTTAATTTGCGTCAGAACGGATTCAAGAGACGTGCTTATTACACCCGAAAATTCGGTGTCATTTTTCTTGTTTTTTTCTTTGACCGATACCGCTTATACGGATAAACCTTTTTAGAATACTTTCTTCCTAAAATAAAGCATGGTTTCTCACCAGGGAACGTAAAGTCACATCTTATTTTTGTCGATATTTCTGTTTCTAAGAGTTCGTAAGCTCACGATTCCGTTTACAGCAATATCTGAGGGATTAAAACCCCGATTGAAAATCTTCTTTCTTTGGTCAGATCTATTGTTTTCCATACCGGTTCCATTGACTTTCAATGGCTTTGATAAATTTAATTTGCGTCAGAACGGATTCAAGAGACGTGCTTATTACACCCGAAAATTCGGTGTCATTTTTCTTGTTTTTTTCTTTGACCGATACCGCTTATACGGATAAACCTTTTTAGAATACTTTCTTCCTAAAATAAAGCATGGTTTCTCACCAGGGAACGTAAAGTCACATCTTATTTTTGTCGATATTTCTGTTTCTAAGAGTTCGTAAGCTCACGATTCCGTTTACAGCAATATCTGAGGGATTAAAACCCCGATTGAAAATCTTCTTTCTTTGGTCAGATCTATTGTTTTCCATACCGGTTCCATTGACTTTGAATAGCTTTGATAAATTTAATTTGCGTCAGAACGGATTCAAGAGACGTGCTTATTACACCCGAAAATTCGGTGTCATTTTTCTTGTTTTTTTCTTTGACCGATACCGCTTATACGGATAAACCTTTTTAGAATACTTTCTTCCTAAAATAAAGCATGGTTTCTCACCAGGGAACGTAAAGTCACATCTTATTTTTGTCGATATTTCTGTTTCTAAGAGTTCGTAAGCTCACGATTCCGTTTACAGCAATATCTGAGGGATTAAAACCCCGATTGAAAATCTTCTTTCTTTGGTCAGATCTATTGTTTTCCATACCGGTTCCATTGACTTTGAATGGCTTTGATAAATTTAATTTGCGTCAGAACGGATTCAAGAGACGTGCTTATTACACCCGAAAATTCGGTGTCATTTTTCTTGTTTTTTTCTTTGACCGATACCGCTTATACGGATAAACCTTTTTAGAATACTTTCTTCCTAAAATAAAGCATGGTTTCTCACCAGGGAACGTAAAGTCACATCTTATTTTTGTCGATATTTCTGTTTCTAAGAGTTCGTAAGCTCACGATTCCGTTTACAGCAATATCTGAGGGATTAAAACCCCGATTGAAAATCTTCTTTCTTTGGTCAGATCTATTGTTTTCCATACCGGTTCCATTGACTTTGAATGGCTTTGATAAATTTAATTTGCGTCAGAACGGATTCAAGAGACGTGCTTATTACACCCGAAAATTCGGTGTCATTTTTCTTGTTTTTTTCTTTGACCGATACCGCTTATACGGATAAACCTTTTTAGAATACTTTCTTCCTAAAATAAAGCATGGTTTCTCACCAGGGAACGTAAAGTCACATCTTATTTTTGTCGATATCTCTGTTTCTAAGAGTACGTAAGCTCACGATTCCGTTTACAGCAATATCTGAGGGATTAAAAACCTGATTGAAAATCCTCTTTCTTTCGTCAGATCCATTGTTTTCCATACCGGTTCCATTGACTTTCAATGGCTTTGATAAATTTAATTTGCGTCAGAACGGATTCAAGAGACGTGCTTATTACACCCGAAAATTCGGTGTCATTTTTCTTGTTTTTTTCTTTGACCGATACCGCTTATACGGATAAACCTTTTTAGAATACTTTCTTCCTAAAATAAAGCATGGTTTCTCACCAGGGAACGTAAAGTCACATCTTATTTTTGTCGATATTTCTGTTTCTAAGAGTTCGTAAGCTCACGATTCCGTTTACAGCAATATCTGAGGGATTAAAACCCCGATTGAAAATCTTCTTTCTTTGGTCAGATCTATTGTTTTCCATACCGGTTCCATTGACTTTGAATGGCTTTGATAAATTTAATTTGCGTCAGAACGGATTCAAGAGACGTGCTTATTACACCCGAAAATTCGGTGTCATTTTTCTTGTTTTTTTCTTTGACCGATACCGCTTATACGGATAAACCTTTTTAGAATACTTTCTTCCTAAAATAAAGCATGGTTTCTCACCAGGGAACGTAAAGTCACATCTTATTTTTGTCGATATCTCTGTTTCTAAGAGTACGTAAGCTCACGATTCCGTTTACAGCAATATCTGAGGGATTAAAAACCTGATTGAAAATCCTCTTTCTTTCGTCAGATCCATTGTTTTCCATACCGGTTCCATTGACTTTCAATGGCTTTGATAAATTTAATTTGCGTCAGAACGGATTCAAGAGACGTGCTTATTACACCCGAAAATTCGGTGTCATTTTTCTTGTTTTTTTCTTTGACCGATACCGCTTATACGGATAAACCTTTTTAGAATACTTTCTTCCTAAAATAAAGCATGGTTTCTCACCAGGGAACGTAAAGTCACATCTTATTTTTGTCGATATTTCTGTTTCTAAGAGTTCGTAAGCTCACGATTCCGTTTACAGCAATATCTGAGGGATTAAAACCCCGATTGAAAATCTTCTTTCTTTGGTCAGATCTATTGTTTTCCATACCGGTTCCATTGACTTTGAATGGCTTTGATAAATTTAATTTGCGTCAGAACGGATTCAAGAGACGTGCTTATTACACCCGAAAATTCGGTGTCATTTTTCTTGTTTTTTTCTTTGACCGATACCGCTCATATGGATAAACCCTTTAAAAATACTTTCTGCCTAAAATAATGCATGGTTTCCCCACCAGGTGATGTAAAGTCACATCTTATTTTTGTCGATATCTCTGTTTCTAAGAGTTCGTAAGCTCACGATTCCGTTTACAGCAATATCTGAGGGATTAAAACCCCGATTGAAAATCTTCTTTCTTTGGTCAGATCTATTGTTTTCCATACCGGTTCCATTGACTTTGAATGGCTTTGATAAATTTAATTTGCGTCAGAACGGATTCAAGAGACGTGCTTATTACACCCGAAAATTCGGTGTCATTTTTCTTGTTTTTTTCTTAGACCGATACCGCTCATATGGAAAAACTTTTGAGAATACTTTCTTCCTAAAATAATGCATGGTTTTCCCACCAGGGGACGTGAAGTCACATCTTATTTTTGTCGATATCTCTGTTTCTAAGAGTTCGTAAGCTCACGATTCCGTTTACAGCAATATCTGAGGGATTAAAAACCGGATTAAAAATCTTCTTTCTTTGGTCAGATCTATTGTTTTCCATACCGGTTCCATTGACTTTGAATGGCTTTGATAAATTTAATTTGCGTCAAAACGGATACGCCGCCCCGGTGGCACAGTGGTGTAAGCGATGGATTCTGATCTTTCGTCCGAAAGGGGTCCGGGTTCGAATTCCGGTGAGCAATGGATGTTGTGTTTGTCTTACGGCACTGACTCTCTCCCTTCCCTGGCGCCAGTGACACTAAATTAAATAAAAAAAAAAAAAAAAAAAAAACGGATGCAAAAGACGTGCTTGTTACACCTGAAAATTCGGTGTCATCTTTCTTGGGGTTTAACGAGCACCGTGAGCAACTCAATGGGATATAAGCAGTCGTCCGTCTCTAATTTAGGGCCACCGGTTCTATTGAAGGGAGAGAGAGCTAGTGCCATAAGACAAACACAACATATCCACGTCTCACCGGGATTCGAACCCGGACCTCTTTCGAACGAATGATCAGAAGCCATCCCTTAGACCACTGAGCCACCTAGTCGGCAACCCTGATTTCAATATTCTTAAAGTAGAAGTGGATTTACCATGGACAAGTAAATGTCAAAAAATCCGTAAGATCAAAGCATGAAAAAAATTGTCGGCTAAAATACATCGCGGGGAACAAATCATAAATATCAAACGCAAATGAGTTCGTTCCGTGGCAATGAGTTCCGCGTGATTTAATTGCACGTTTCTAAAAAAAGCTCGAACAAGGCGTATCACAGGTTATTTTACATTTGTCCTTTATGTTCCTATCTCCGCCTTCTAAGCTAAGACCCAACCCGTTTTCACCCTTGAGAACAATCCATCGTTTCCATCTCAAAATGGAAGATAATTCCTGATAATGGAATAATCGTGTTATGTAACGTTTTCATCCCCTCGGAATGGTTTACCTTGAAATTAAACGCGCAAAATGTTCAAAATATGGAGGCATGGATGCAATCGGGAGTTTATCCGTTCTTATGAGGCCGCGCGAATGTGTGAAAAGTCAGTCTTCCACACAGAACACAGGAATGAAGAACGGCGTGCATTTCGTTATGTTCGTGCTGTGCGTTGCCATCGCACTGGTGCTTGCCGTCGGGTATTCTGCAACAGATGAGCAACAATTCCGACGCAATAATATAACATCGGAGAGACTCATCGCACCCCTTTTTACGTCGGAAGATTCAGTAGATGTTCTTAATGACGATGTCATAACAGGAGCGGCACAGGAATTTGAAAAGTCCCTCAAAATTTTCATTAGAGGTGGTGTGAAAGCCATTACGGCTCGAATTAATTTGAACGATTTCCTAGGGCTATCGCCAAAATGTGCGAGGGGACTCATGAAGTACATGCACGACCTCACTCAAGTAAAGGTGTGGGCACTCAAAAGTAAGTTCCACTTTTTTTATTTTTTTGCTACGTACACTCTTAAAATTAGGTGGTGTGAATTCACGGAAAATATCTAAAAATATCGTGCAGCAAAGTTGCCGAAGCTGCCCCGGTGGCGCAGTGGTCTAAGCGATTAAGTTCCATTTTCTGTTTACGTGGAGTCTAAAAATTAAGTGGTGTGAATTCACGGAAAATTTCTAAAAATAACGTGCGGCAAAGTTGCCGAAGCTGCCCCGGTGGCGCAGTGGTCTAAGCGATTAAGTTCCATTTTTTGTTTACGTGGAGTCTAAAAATTAAGTGGTGTGAATTCACGGAAAATTTCTAAAAATAACGTGCGGCAAAGTTGCCGAAGCTGCCCCGGTGGCGCAGTGGTCTAAGCGATTAAGTTCCATTTTTTGTTTGCGTGGAGTCTAAAAATTCAGTGGTGTGAATTCACTGAAAATTTCTAAAAATAACGTGCGGCAAAGTTGCCGAAGCTGCCCCGGTGGCGCAGTGGTCTAAGCGATTAAGTTCCATTTTTTGTTTACGTGGAGTCTAAAAATTCAGTGGTGTGAATTCACGGAAAATTTCTAAAAATAACGTGCGGCAAAGTTGCCGAAGCTGCCCCGGTGGCGCAGTGGTCTAAGCGATTAAGTTCCATTTTTTGTTTACGTGGAGTCTAAAAATTCAGTGGTGTGAATTCACGGAAAATTTCTAAAAATTACATGCGGCAAAGTTGCCGAAGCTGCCCCGGTGGCGCAGTGGTCTAAGCGATTAAGTTCCATTTTTTGTTTACGTGGAGTCTAAAAATTAAGTGGTGTGAATTCACGGAAAATTTCTAAAAATAACGTACGGCAAAGTTGCCGAAGCTGCCCCGGTGGCGCAGTGGTCTAAGCGATTAAGTTCCATTTTTTGTTCACGTGGAGTCTAAAAATTCAGTGGTATGAATTCACTGAAAATTTCTAAAAATAACGTGCGGCAAAGTTGCCGAAGCTGCCCCGGTGGCGCAGTGGTCTAAGCGATTAAGTTCCATTTTTTGTTTACGTGGAGTCTAAAAATTCAGTGGTGTGAATTCACGGAAAATTTCTAAAAATAACATGCGGCAAAGTTGCCGAAGCTGCCCCGGTGGCGCAGTGGTCTAAGCGATTAAGTTCCATTTTTTGTATACGTGGAGTCTAAAAATTCAGTGGTATGAATTCACGGAAAATTTCTAAAAATAACGTGCGGCAAAGTTGCCGAAGCTGCCCCGGTGGCGCAGTGGTCTAAGCGATTAAGTTCCATTTTTTGTTCACGTGGAGTCTAAAAATTCAGTGGTGTGAATTCACTGAAAATTTCTAAAAATAACGTGCGGCAAAGTTGCCGAAGCTGCCCCGGTGGCGCAGTGGTCTAAGCGATTAAGTTCCATTTTTTGTTTACGTGGAGTCTAAAAATTCAGTGGTGTGAATTCACGGAAAATTTCTAAAAATAACGTGCGGCAAAGTTGCCGAAGCTGCCCCGGTGGCGCAGTGGTCTAAGCGATTAAGTTCCATTTTTTGTTTGCGTGGAGTCTAAAAATTCAGTGGTGTGAATTCACGGAAAATTTCTAAAAATAACGTGCGGCAAAGTTGCCGAAGCTGCCCCGGTGGCGCAGTGGTCTAAGCGATTAAGTTCCATTTTTTGTTCACGTGGAGTCTAAAAATTCAGTGGTGTGAATTCACTGAAAATTTCTAAAAATAACGTGCGGCAAAGTTGCCGAAGCTGCCCCGGTGGCGCAGTGGTCTAAGCGATTAAGTTCCATTTTTTGTTTACGTGGAGTCTAAAAATTAAGTGGTGTGAATTCACGGAAAATTTCTAAAAATAACGTGCGGCAAAGTTGCCGAAGCTGCCCCGGTGGCGCAGTGGTCTAAGCGATTAAGTTCCATTTTTTGTTTGCGTGGAGTCTAAAAATTCAGTGGTGTGAATTCACGGAAAATTTCTAAAAATAACGTGCGGCAAAGTTGCCGAAGCTGCCCCGGTGGCGCAGTGGTCTAAGCGATTAAGTTCCATTTTTTGTATACGTGGAGTCTAAAAATTCAGTGGTATGAATTCACGGAAAATTTCTAAAAATAACGTGCGGCAAAGTTGGCGAAGCTGCCCCGGTGGCGCAGTGGTCTAAGCGATTAAGTTCCATTTTTTGTTTACGTGGAGTCTAAAAATTAAGTGGTGTGAATTCACGGAAAATTTCTAAAAATAACGTGCGGCAAAGTTGCCGAAGCTGCCCCGGTGGCGCAGTGGTCTAAGCGATTAAGTTCCATTTTTTGTTTGCGTGGAGTCTAAAAATTCAGTGGTGTGAATTCACGGAAAATTTCTAAAAATAACGTGCGGCAAAGTTGCCGAAGCTGCCCCGGTGGCGCAGTGGTCTAAGCGATTAAGTTCCATTTTTTGTTCACGTGGAGTCTAAAAATTCAGTGGTGTGAATTCACTGAAAATTTCTAAAAATAACGTGCGGCAAAGTTGCCGAAGCTGCCCCGGTGGCGCAGTGGTCTAAGCGATTAAGTTCCATTTTTTGTTTACGTGGAGTCTAAAAATTAAGTGGTGTGAATTCACGGAAAATTTCTAAAAATAACGTGCGGCAAAGTTGCCGAAGCTGCCCCGGTGGCGCAGTGGTCTAAGCGATTAAGTTCCATTTTTTGTTTGCGTGGAGTCTAAAAATTCAGTGGTGTGAATTCACGGAAAATTTCTAAAAATAACGTGCGGCAAAGTTGCCGAAGCTGCCCCGGTGGCGCAGTGGTCTAAGCGATTAAGTTCCATTTTTTGTTTACGTGGAGTCTAAAAATTAAGTGGTGTGAATTCACGGAAAATTTCTAAAAATAACGTGCGGCAAAGTTGCCGAAGCTGCCCCGGTGGCGCAGTGGTCTAAGCGATTAAGTTCCATTTTTTGTTTACGTGGAGTCTAAAAATTAAGTGGTGTGAATTCACGGAAAATTTCTAAAAATAACGTGCAGCAAAGTTGCCGAAGCTGCCCCGGTGGCACAGTGGTCTAAGCGATTAAGTTCCATTTTTTGTTTGCGTGGAGTCTAAAAATTAAGTGGTGTGAATTCACGGAAAATTTCTAAAAATAACGTGCGGCAAAGTTGCCGAAGCTGCCCCGGTGGCGCAGTGGTCTAAGCGATTAAGTTCCATTTTTTGTTTACGTGGAGTCTAAAAATTAAGTGGTGTGAATTCACGGAAAATTTCTAAAAATAACGTGCGGCAAAGTTGCCGAAGCTGCCCCGGTGGCGCAGTGGTCTAAGCGATTAAGTTCCATTTTTTGTTTACGTGGAGTCTAAAAATTCAGTGGTGTGAATTCACGGAAAATTTCTAAAAATAACGTGCGGCAAAGTTGCCGAAGCTGCCCCGGTGGCGCAGTGGTCTAAGCGATTAAGTTCCATTTTTTGTTTGCGTGGAGTCTAAAAATTCAGTGGTGTGAATTCACGGAAAATTTCTAAAAATAACGTGCGGCAAAGTTGCCGAAGCTGCCCCGGTGGCGCAGTGGTCTAAGCGATTAAGTTCCATTTTTTGTTTGCGCGTGGGGTGAATTCACGGAAAATTTCTAAAAATAACGTGCGGCAAAGTTGTTGGCGCAGTGGTCTAAGCGATTAAGTTCCATTTTTTGTTTACGTGGAGTCTAAAAATTAAGTGGTGTGAATTCACGGAAAATTTCTAAAAATAACGTGCGGCAAAGTTGCCGAAGCTGCCCCGGTGGCGCAGTGGTCTAAGCGATTAAGTTCCATTTTTTGTTTACGTGGAGTCTAAAAATTAAGTGGTGTGAATTCACGGAAAATTTCTAAAAATAACGTGCAGCAAAGTTGCCGAAGCTGCCCCGGTGGCGCAGTGGTCTAAGCGATTAAGTTCCATTTTTTGTTTGCGTGGAGTCTAAAAATTAAGTGGTGTGAATTCACGGAAAATTTCTAAAAATAACGTGCGGCAAAGTTGCCGAAGCTGCCCCGGTGGCGCAGTGGTCTAAGCGATTAAGTTCCATTTTTTGTTTACGTGGAGTCTAAAAATTAAGTGGTGTGAATTCACGGAAAATTTCTAAAAATAACGTGCGGCAAAGTTGCCGAAGCTGCCCCGGTGGCGCAGTGGTCTAAGCGATTAAGTTCCATTTTTTGTTTGCGTGGAGTCTAAAAATTCAGTGGTGTGAATTCACGGAAAATTTCTAAAAATAACGTGCGGCAAAGTTGCCGAAGCTGCCCCGGTGGCGCAGTGGTCTAAGCGATTAAGTTCCATTTTTTGTTTACGTGCAGTCTAAAAATTAAATGGTGTGAATTCACGGAAAATTTCTAAAAATAACGTGCGGCAAAGTTGCCGAAGCTGCCCCGGTGGCGCAGTGGTCTAAGCGATTAAGTTCCATTTTTTGTTTACGTGGAGTCTAAAAATTAAGTGGTGTGAATTCACGGAAAATTTCTAAAAATAACGTGCAGCAAAGTTGCCGAAGCCGCTCCTGGTCTAAGCGATGGCCTCTGATCATTTCTCCGATAGGGGTCCGTGTTCGATTTCCGGTGAGGCATGGATGTTGTGTTTGTCTTACGGCACTGGCGCTCTCCTTTCCCTGGAATCAGTGGCCCAAAATTAGAGACCGGAGACTGCTTATAGCCCATTGATTTGCTCAGGGTGGTCGTAAAACCACCAATCAAGAAAAAAAAAGTTGCATCTAAGTGTCAGTCTTTTAACAGAATTTCCGTTTTCTCCAGAAGCCCCCGTTTATTTTAACTTTCGTATTTTCACAGATTTTTCGGTAATCGAAAATTCCGTTTATCTCAGAAAAATCCATTTCAGGTTTTCCCGTATTTAAACTGAAATTCCGCAAAACCGCGGACGACCATGTGTTTTTCAGCCATTTACACAGATAATTCTATCGCTCCACTCAGGATCGAACCTGTGCCGCTTAAACAGTTAACGCACGCTTTTAACCACAGAGCCACAGACTGTCGGAGATTTAACACGTACATCGTGAAATAAATTACGCTGCGATGACATTTTTTTAATGTGGTTAATACGAGTGATTTAATCGTTTTATTTTCTTCGGAGCTTTTTTGCTTCCTTTATGTAATATGTTTATATCTTTTAAGTTATGTGTGTTTAATACAGTGATTTAATCATTTTATTTTTGTGTGTGGTTAATACGAGTGATTTAATCATTTTATTTTCTTCGGAGCTTTTTCTTTTCTTTCCTTTATGTAATATGTTTATATCTTTTAAGTTATGTGTGGTTAATACAGTAATTTAATCATTTTATTTTTGTGTGTGGTTAATACGAGTGATTTAATCATTTTATTTTCTTCGGAGCTTTTTTCTTTTCTTTCCTTTATGTAATATGTTTATATCTTTTAAGTTATGTGTGGTTAATACAGTGATTTAATCATTTTATTTTTTTGTGTGGTTAATACGAGTGATTTAATCATTTTATTTTCTTCGGAGCTTTTTTCTTTTCTCTCCTTATGTAATATGTTTATATCTTTTAAGTTATGTGTGGTTAATACAGTAATTTAATCATTTTATTTTCTTCGGAGCTTTTTTCTTTTCTTTCCTTTATGTAATATGTTTATATCTTTTAAGTTATGTGTGGTTAATACAGTGATTTAATCAATTTTTTTGTGTGTGTGTGGTTAATATGAGTGATTTAATCATTTTCTTTTCTTCTGACCTTTTTTCTTTTCTTTCCTTTATGTAATATGTTTATATCTTTAAAGTTATGTGTGGTTCATACAGTGATTTAATCATTTTATTTTTGTGTGTGGTTAATACGAGTGATTTAATCATTTTATTTTCTTCGGAGCATTTTTCTTTTCTTTCCTTTATGTAATATGTTTATATCTTTTAAGTTATGTGTGGTTAATACAGTGATTTAATCATTTTATTTTTGTGTGTGGTTAATACGAGTGATTTAATCATTTTATTTTCTTCGGAGCTTTTTCTTTTCTCTCCTTTAAGTAATATGTTTATATCTTTATAGTTATGTGTGGTTCATACAGTGATTTAATAATTTTATTTTTGTGTGTGGTTAATACGAGTGATTTAATCATTTTATTTTCTTCGGAGCTTTTTCTTTTCTCTCCTTTAAGTAATATGTTTATATCTTTATAGTTATGTGTGGTTCACACAGTGATTTAATCATTTTATTTTTTTGTGTAGTTAATACGAGAGATTTAATCATTTTATTTTCTTCGGAGCTTTTTCTTTTCTCTCCTTTAAGTAATATGTTTATATCTTTATAGTTATGTGTGGTTCATACAGTGATTTAATCATTTTATTTTTGTGTGTGGTTAATACGAGTGATTTAATCATTTTATTTTCTTCGGAGCTTTTTTCTTTTCTCTCCTTTAAGTAATATGTTTATATCTTTATAGTTATGTGTGGTTCATACAGTGATTTAATCATTTTATTTTTTTGTGTAGTTAATACGAGAGATTTAATCATTTTATTTTCTTCGGAGCTTTTTTCTTTTCTCTCCTTTAAGTAATATGTTTATATCTTTATAGTTATGTGTGGTTCATACAGTGATTTAATCATTTTATTTTTTTGTGTAGTTAATACGAGAGATTTAATCATTTTATTTTCTTCGGAGCTTTTTCTTTTCTCTCCTTTAAGTAATATGTTTATATCTTTATAGTTATGTGTGGTTCATACAGTGATTTAATCATTTTATTTTTTTGTGTAGTTAATACGAGAGATTTAATCATTTTATTTTCTTCGGAGCTTTTTTCTTTTCTCTCCTTTAAGTAATATGTTTATATCTTTATAGTTATGTGTGGTTCATACAGTGATTTAATCATTTTATTTTTTTGTGTAGTTAATACGAGAGATTTAATCATTTTATTTTCTTCGGAGCTTTTTTCTTTTCTCTCCTTTAAGTAATATGTTTATATCTTTATAGTTATGTGTGGTTCATACAGTGATTTAATCATTTTATTTTTTTGTGTAGTTAATACGAGAGATTTAATCATTTTATTTTCTTCGGAGCTTTTTTCTTTTCTCTCCTTTAAGTAATATGTTTATATCTTTATAGTTATGTGTGGTTCATACAGTGATTTAATCATTTTATTTTTTTGTGTAGTTAATACGAGAGATTTAATCATTTTATTTTCTTCGGAGCTTTTTTCTTTTCTCTCCTTTAAGTAATATGTTTATATCTTTATAGTTATGTGTGGTTCATACAGTGATTTAATCATTTTATTTTTTTGTGTAGTTAATACGAGAGATTTAATCATTTTATTTTCTTCGGAGCTTTTTCTTTTCTCTCCTTTAAGTAATATGTTTATATCTTTATAGTTATGTGTGGTTCATACAGTGATTTAATCATTTTATTTTTTTGTGTAGTTAATACGAGAGATTTAATCATTTTATTTTCTTCGGAGCTTTTTTCTTTTCTCTCCTTTAAGTAATATGTTTATATCTTTATAGTTATGTGTGGTTCATACAGTGATTTAATCATTTTATTTTTTTGTGTAGTTAATACGAGAGATTTAATCATTTTATTTTCTTCGGAGCTTTTTTCTTTTCTCTCCTTTAAGTAATATGTTTATATCTTTATAGTTATGTGTGGTTCATACAGTGATTTAATCATTTTATTTTTTTGTGTAGTTAATACGAGAGATTTAATCATTTTATTTTCTTCGGAGCTTTTTTCTTTTCTCTCCTTTAAGTAATATGTTTATATCTTTATAGTTATGTGTGGTTCATACAGTGATTTAATCATTTTATTTTTTTGTGTAGTTAATACGAGAGATTTAATCATTTTATTTTCTTCGGAGCTTTTTTCTTTTCTCTCCTTTAAGTAATATGTTTATATCTTTATAGTTATGTGTGGTTCATACAGTGATTTAATCATTTTATTTTTTTGTGTAGTTAATACGAGAGATTTAATCATTTTATTTTCTTCGGAGCTTTTTTCTTTTCTCTCCTTTAAGTAATATGTTTATATCTTTATAGTTATGTGTGGTTCATACAGTGATTTAATCATTTTATTTTTGTGTGTGGTTAATACGAGTGATTTAATCATTTTATTTTCTTCGGAGCTTTTTCTTTTCTCTCCTTTAAGTAATATGTTTATATCTTTAAAGTTATGTGTGGTTAATACAGTGATTTAATCATTTTTTTTTGTGTGTGTGGTTAATATGAGTGATTTAATCATTTTATTTTCTTCTGATCTTTTTCTTTTCTTTCCTTTATGTAATATGTTTATATCTTTAAAGTTATGTGTGGTTCATACAGTGATTTAATCATTTTATTTTTGTGTGTGGTTAATACGAGTGATTTAATCATTTTATTTTCTTCGGAGCTTTTTTTCTTTTATTTCCTTTACATAATATGTTTATATCTTTAAAGTTATGTGTGGTTCATACAGTGATTTAATCATTTTATTTTTGTGTGGTTAATACGAGTGATTTAATCATTTTATTTTCTTCGGAGCTTTTTTTCTTTTATTTCCTTTACATAATATGTTTATATCTTTAAAGTTATGTGTGGTTCATACAGTGATTTAATCATTTTATTTTTTTGTGTGGTTAATACGAGTGATTTCATCATTTTATTTTCTTCGGAGCTTTTGTTCTTTTCTTTTTTTGGTTGGAGGTTTAACGACCACTGTGAACAACTCAATATGCTATAAGCAGTCGCCCGTCCTTAATTTAGGGTCACTGGTTCCAGGGAAAGGAGAGAGCCAGTGCCGTAAGACAAGCACAACATCCATGCTTCACCGGGATTCGAACCCGGACCCCTTCCGGACGAATGATCAGAGGCCGTCGCTTAGACGACCACTGCGCCACCTGGTGTTTTCTGAATGAGTTTGTAATATTTTTTTCCTTTTTCTGTAGGAGGACTTTTCAAAAATCAAACATTTCCATCGTGACTTTTCAAAGCATCAAAATGCTTTGCAACTTGAATTTTTTAAACTAACAATGATTTTCAGTTATCTTTAAAAAATGTGAAATGTACTGTTTTATAGTATTATTTCACCAAAAACGAAAAAGCTCTTAAATATAAAATTTACTCTTAATAGCCATAATAGTTTTTGTCTTAAATTGTCCAAAGACTGATTCATAGACATCGTATAATCATCTGTACTATAAGTTAAGTACCCGGTTTCTTACAGTAACACAATATATATTCTAGAGACCTTTTGTTCTTCAGATATCAGGATGCTAAATTAATTCCGGGCTGGGATTCGAATCACTGGATCCGCCAATACCTCGTTAGCCAATTAGCCGACACATTACACCAATAAACCAATGGAGGCCCAGTATAACAATTAAAATAGGGATTTATTAGATATATGCATAAATTACACCGGATTCTTCATCTAATTGTGAAAAAGCTATAACTTCCGGCCAACATTGGCCCTCTTCGGTGTTTCAGAAAATATGTCCAAACGAAAAGTCTGTTCGTTCACACTGGACCGCAAAGAAAATACTGATAAAAAGTACTTACATAGGTCCTCGAGTATCCAAAGTATTGATGACACCAAAAAAAACACAACACTGACACGGGTAGTTTGATCTCAGCTTCCATCACCGCTCATTCTTTGCTGTGGCTAAAACGATGTCGTTCCTCGGTCACTGGAGGTACGTAATCACAGAAACACACACAATATTTCTCTCCCCGCTGTGAACACGAAGAGGCTAGCAGTTTCTTCAGAGGCTTTCTCTCTGCAGTGGGTATGTCTTGTTCCTGTGGCCAGGCGTTTCTCCTCTCTCTCTCTCTCTCTCTCTCTCTGGATGAGCAAGGATATTCCCTAATTATTATGTCTCTGTCTGCATTTCACCTGAAATGGCTCCTTACGACAGGTATCTGTGGTCCGGCGAGGTGAAGAAAGTTCCCAGGCAGATCTGGTGCTGGCTATTCCTCAGCTTATGTTTTCAGCTGGCTTCACTTCTTATGCTCAGAATTGCAAGAGCACAGCAGACGTCAAGCAATTGTTCTAGCGCGAGGAAAAATCCTTCCTTATTCTCTCGGCTATCCTGACGGATTCTGTCACTCTCAACAACAATCTCCCGTCTCCAAAACGTTGGTAAGCGGTGAATTCTACCACTTGAAACCGCGACATATTTATTATATACCGCTCTTCAAGTCCAAGAACTTTCCCATTGTTTCGCGCGCGGCACAGACAAAAGCTTCAAACGCTTTTCCCATCCAAACATTTTTGAGTCATGGGAAATAGCTTTTAAACTCTGACCCGTCCCATTTCCGTTCATGGGATTTTTGTTCTCGTGGCAAACACCTGCAACTCGCCACTTGAATTCAAAGTGCCAGCAGATCTTTTCTTAATATACCGCCCCTACCAAGTGTTTAAATTATAACTCTCTGTTAATTAAAACCCACAATCAAGTTTCAATTACCGTTAATTAGCCACGCCTTTCACCAATTAATTATGCGAGGTGGGGGGTGGGAGGGATCGCCACAATATTAAATAGCTGGTGTACAACATAGGGGAGAGGAGGAGAAATATCCTGTGCCGCAATGAACAATATCCATGCGATATGTTATCCACAATATCCGATCTCGCTACGGAACTTCAAAATTTGACAGACGATTGAAATTTAAAAGTTAATCAAACCTCAAGTATATTCTCACCGATAGCTCCTATTACCGGTAATTTCTCGTCATACGGATAAGGAAAAAGTTGGAACGGAGATATTCCGTTAATATACGAAAGGAGCTGCGGAAAGGTTTCTGAAAATTCAGAATTTTCCGTTAACAGATCTTGAAAACCATGATTTACCGTCTATATAAGAAAGTTATTGGGAAAAGGTTTCTGAAAATTCATAATTTTCACATCTTGAAACCGGTGATTTACCGTCAATATAAGGAAAGTATTGCGGAAAGGTTACTCAAAATTCAAAATTTTCCGTTAACCCATTTTGAAAACGATGACTCACCGTCAATATAAGAAAGGTATTGCGGAACGCTTTCCGAAAATTCAAAATTTTCCGTTAACACACTTGGAAACGTTAATTTACCGTTAATATAAGAAAGGAATTGGGGAAAGGTTTCCAAAAATTCAGAATTTTCCATTAATGCATCTTGAAAACGGTGATCAACCGTTAATATAAGAAAGGTATTGGGAAAAGGTTTCTGAAAAATCAGAATTTTCCGTTAACATATCTTGAAAAGTAATTTACAGTCAATATAAGAAAGGAATTGTAGAAAGGTTTCTGAAAAATCAGAATTTTCGGTTAATGCATCTTGAAAACGGTGATTTACCGTCAATATAAGGAAAGCTTTGCGGAAAGGTTACTCAGAATTCAGAATTTTCCGTTAACCCATTTTGAAAACGCTGACACACCGTCAATATAAGAAAGGTATTGCGGAACGCTTTCCAAAAATTCAAATTTTCTGTTAACACATCTTGGAAACGGTGATCTGCCGTTAATATAAGAAAGGTATTGGGAAAAGGTTTCTGAAAAATCAGAATTTTCAGTTAGGACATCTTGAAAACGGTGATTTACCGTCAATATCAGGAAAGTATTGCGGAAAGGTTACTGAAAATTCAGAATTTTCCGTTAATACCTTTTGAAAACGGTGACTCAACCTCAATATAAGAGAGGTATTGCGGAAAGCTTTCCAAAATTTCAAAATTTTCCGTTAACACATCTTGAAAAGTAATTTACTGTCAATATAAGAAAGGAATTGTAGAAAGGTTTCTGAAAATTCAGAATTTTTGGTTAATGCATCTTGAAAACGGTGATTTACCGTCAATATAAGGAAAGCATTGCGGAAAGGTTACTCAGAATTCAGAATTTTCCGTTAACCCATTTTGAAAACGCTGACTCACCGTCAATATAAGAAAGGTATTGCGGAACGCTTTCCGAAAATTCAAATTTTCTGTTAACACATCTTGGAAACGGTGATCTACCGTTAATATAAGAAAGGTATTGGGAAAAGGTTTCTGAAAAATCAGAATTTTCAGTTAGGACACCTTGAAAACGGTGATTTACCGTCAATATCAGGAAAGTATTGCGGAAAGGTTACTGAAAATTCAGAATTTTCCGTTAATAACTTTAGAAAACGGTGACTCACCCTCAATATAAGAGAGGTATTGCGGAAAGCTTTCCGAAAATTCAAAATTTTCCGTTAACATATCTTGAAAAGTAATTTACAGTCAATATAAGAAAGTAATTGTAGAAAGGTTTCTGAAAATTCAGAATTTTCCGTTAATTCATCTTGAAAACGGTGATTTACCGTTAATATAAGAAAGGTATTGTGTGAACATTGATAAAAATTCAGAATTTTCCGTTAAGACATCTTGTAAACGCTAATTTACCGTTAATATAATAAAGGAATTGGAGAAAGGTTTCTAAAAATTCAGAATTTTTCTGGCGAACGAAAAATCTATGAAATTCAGAGTTTTCCCGTCATTTCACGGAAAAAGTTGTATCAGAAGTATGTTTCGTTAATTCACGAAAGAAATGACGGAAAGTGGTTCGTGAATTTCAGAAATATTTTTAGTGAAGGAAACTATAAAACCTAAGATATCTTAATCACGAAAGCTCTCTATATTTACTAACACAGCAAAAAGCGACGTGCTTGTAACTTTTTCTCATTCCTTCATTGCAATTTTTTATTGCCTCGAGGTTAAACGAGCGACTATCACCAGGAACTCTAATGGCTATAAGCAGTCATTCATCACTAATTTGAGATCAATTGGCCCCTAGGAAAGGAGAAAATCTTTGGAATTAAACGTCTAACGCTCGCAGGAAAAATGCTAAGATTTTTGACACTTAGAAAATTTTTCCAAAACGAAAAACATCCGGCTTTGAAGATTTTGAAGCCTCAGGTTGGTCGCAATCTCGAATGTTTCTGTTCTTCAGATCAGATCAGATCATATAGAGAGGATTTTAGGAAGGGGATGTCTGACCCCAGGTCTTAAACAACCCTTAGAAATAGGAAGCTAGGAGATGTGGGTTGGACACTGACACGGAAGCGAGATATATAGTGCGTCAAATAATTTTTAAGACTGGGTCTGTAAAATGAAATAGAAACAAGAACTTATAATTTGTTTTGGTTTGTTATTCAAAATAAGTCCCTCCGGCTTCAGTACACTTGTTACAGCGATTTAATAATGATTCGAATGCCTGTTCCAGTTCACTTTGCGGAATTGCCGCCAAAGCACGGGTCGAAGCTGTTTGTATGGTCGAAATATCATCAAAATAACACCCTTTTAACGTTATTTTAAGTTTTGGGAACCAAGAAAAGCCGCAGGGTGCTAAATCAGGCGAATACGGCGGATGATTCAACACACAGAGACGTTATTTTTCACCAAAACTCTACGAACAAGAAGTGAGGTGTGACTGGGTGCATTATCGTTCTACAAACACCAACTGTTTTCATCCCGATATTCAGGACGAATGCGACGAATTCTGCCCATCAAACGCCTCAAAACATTTAAATAAAACTCACCAGTAATTGTTTGTCCACTTGGAGCAAATTCTTTGTGGATCCTTACTATCGAAGAATGTAATGAGCATTGTTTTGATTTTCGATGGAACTTTTCTTGTTTTTTTGGCTTGTGGCGAGTTTTTTGACTTCCAGTCCGCACTTTGTCGCTTTGTTTTAGGATCATATTGTAAACACCATGTTTCATCACCTGTAACAATCGATTTTAAGAAGTTTGGATCATTTTCAGCGGCTGAAATGATGTCTCTGCAATGTGCACTTCTCCTTGATTTTTGTTCATTGGTTAACGTGTGTGGAACAAATTTAGCACAGACTTTTGTTTTGCCCAAATCTTCATGCAGGATGGTTCGAATCATTTCTTTGTTGATGTTTAAAGACTCTTCCATCATTCTTAGTGACGCACATCGATTGTTTGCCACGAAATCACGCACTTTTTCAATAATCTCAGGTGTCCTAGATGAACTTGGTCTTCCGGTATGCTTATCATCTTCTAGCGTCCAAAAAAACGTTTGTGCCACAGGAAAACATTTGATCTACTTAAACAAAACTCACCGTAAACTTGTTTCATCATTTGGTACGTTTCCGAGGCACTTTTACCAAGATTTGCGTTAATTTTAATAACAGCCCTTTGTTCCATCTTAATAATTGAACATGAAAAAAATTTGACTTCTCTAATGAACGGCCGTTTCGTTTGAGTTACTTTAACAACTGCGCAGTACTTTTGGCAGAAAGCAAGCAGATGGTCACGGTTTATAACGCATTCGCGATTACACTGGTGGCGCCACCGTAGGCTGAAATTTAGCGCCAGTCTTAAAAAGTCTTTGACGCACTGTGTAGAAAAGGGGGAGGAAGACGCCCTTATTTATTATGGGGGGGGAAGTGCCTGGTGTCCGACGGCTTATTGTGCCCATCCGACGCACGGCGGATATATATATAGTGGTTCGAGCGTTCGTACCTGCCCAGGATCGAACCTAAGGTCGCTCCGTGGCAGTCACGAACGTCGACCAATAGGCCATCCGCGGTCCCATGTTTCCGTTTTTCAGAACAAAACGGTCTTTTTTTTTTTTTTTGGCGGTAGGGAGGTACTTTGATTTTCGTAAGCTGTGGCAAAAATAAATGAAATATCTATTCTAGAAAATATTACATGGAAAAACACAAGTTTCTCCGCGACGAGTATTGAACCCGTGGCCCCTCAACCCGCAGTAAGTCGCTCTCTCAACTGAGCTACGGAGACGGAATGTCTCGCTGCAGATTTGTCGTCTTGAAAAACGTTTTCACTTCTGTGGTACGTCACATCATCTCCCCCTTAATTTTTACCACGTCTTTTGTAAAAAAAGATGTGTGGTTATGTAACCGGTTTGTCCGTCTGTCCGTCTGTACCCACGATATCTCTGCAACTATTAGTCCGATTTGAAAAAGTATTTTTGCATTGGGAAGCTTGAAATATGCGAATCATGTTCCTTTATTTCGTTTTTTTTTTACGATGTACGATTTCGCCGCTAGAGGGCGTAAATGCAGATGATGTCGAATTCAAAAATACGTTTCTTTCCACATATTTGCTTCTAAACATCCGATTTAAAAAATTCTTTTATCTTTCGATTCCATTTATGCCGAAGAGTATTTTAGATATAGTTACTTTTTCAAATTACGGATAGATTTTCCGCTAGGGGCGTAAAAGTTAATTTCATTTTCCCTGATAGCTCTTCTTCTAAAACTCCGATTTGAAATTTTTTTCTTCAGCGCATACACCTCCTGATGGAAAATCGTTTGCATATAATTTCAAAATTTTTGGTAAAGAATACTTTGGCCACCAGGGGGCGTAAGGGTTAATTTTGGCTACTGATGTATTTGCCGTAAAATCTGAGCTTCTACAATATCGATTGAAAAAAATTCTTTCGTGGACTGATGCCACTCACATCGATAAACCTTTTCAGAATATTTTCTTTTTAAAATATTCCACAGTTTCTCCGCCAGAGGGTCGTAGACGTATCTCTTATTTTTGTCAATATCTCTACTTCTAGTTGTCCGATTTGAAAAATTCCTTCTTTGTTGGATAGTGTTTCCAATTTGACATGTTTTTCATATAATTTCAAAATTTTCAAATAATTCATAGACTTTCCGCTATAGGTGCGTAAAGGTAAATTACTCCCCCTCCCCCTATCTCTGCTTCTAAATCTCCGATTTGAAAAATTCATTCTGCACCCGAAACGCTCCTGATGGGAAATCCTTAGCACATAATTTCTAATTTTTGTAAGAAATTGTTTGACCACCAGGTGGCGTAAGTCTCAATTTCCGCTTCTGATGTATTTGCAGCAAAATATGAGCTTCTAAAATCTCGATTCCAAAATAAGTCGTTTGTTGACCGATAGTACTCATGTCGACAAACCTTTTGGGAACATTTCCTTCTTGAAATAATGCATGGTTTCTACGCCAGGAGGCGTAGATGTATATCTTATTTGTGTCAATATCTCTACTTCTAGGAGTCCGATTTGAAAAATTCCTTCTTTGTTGGATAGTGTTTCCGATGCGAAATGTTTTTCCTATAAATTCCAAATTTTCAAATAAATCATAGACTTTCCGCTAGGAAGCACAATTGTAAATTGCGTTTTCTGCGTTATTTCTGCTTCTAAAACTCCGATTTTAAAAATTCTTCCTGTATCGCATACAAGACCTGATGGTAAATATTTTTTAACATAATTTCTAATGTTTGGTAACGAATGGTTTGGCCACCAGGGGTCATAAGTGTTAATTTCTGCTTGTGATGTATTTGTAGCAAATTCTGGGCTCTTAAAAACACGACTAAATTTTTTTTTCTTGGAACAATACCGCTCTTTCTGTTGACATTATGGTACCAGATACCACAGGATACCTACTGGCACCTCATCGAAAAGATGCCTCGCCGAGTGGTGCCTGTTTTATAGGCAAAATGGGGTCATATATCTAAAAATAAGTGGTCATAATGTAATGTCTCATCGATGTAATCTTCACAGAAATTCACTTTTTGAAAATTTACATTCATTGACTGTGTACTTTGAGGTTGCAACTATTAAATTCTTGGAAAGGCTATTTCCGTTAGTGAGGATTTCAAGATGCAACTTTCATTTTAATCAACATCTGTGGCATGTTCAATCACTTGGATTAGCCAGTGGTTATAAAGGAAATGAAGAAATTTGACTTCATGTGCGCATGTGTGCAGCATTAACACATCTTCCAGAAGTAGACATACGCTGAAGAGCAATTGAATTACAGACAGCTGGCGTTATGCAAATGTGACGCTGTGGGCGGCCCTGTAAACGGAAACGACATGACGTATGCAGCGATCCGACAATGTAAGGAGTGATGCGACGGGAATCACTAACAGTCGGACGCAGTATGTGTAAGACGAAGGATCTAAGGGCATTTGATCGTGGACAAATTGTCGGGGCCCGACGAATGGGTCACTCCATCTCGGATGTCGTGCAGGCAATGGGATTTTCACGAACCACCGTGTCACGGGTGCACCGTGAGTACATCGAATCCGGTAAAACCATCCCTGCAAGGGCCAACTGTCGTGGACAACAGCGTGTGGATGAGCGGGGTCATCGTCGGCTAGCTCGCATTGTAACAGCGGATAGACGGGCCACAGTGCAAGAAATCACTCGGCAATTTAACGCTGGTGCACAAAAACGCGTAAGCAGGCACACCATCCAGAACCATCTCCTCGCTATGGGGTACAGAAGCCATCGTCCCACGAGAGTACCGCTGCTGACCGCACATCACAGGATGCAAAGATTAGCATGGGCGCGGGAACATCGCCACTGGACACTAGACATGTGGAAAAATGTTGCCTGGACTGATGAGTCGAGATTCACGTTGGTACATGCGGATGGCAGGATATGAGTACGGCGCAAACCACATGAAGCGATGGATCCTTCTTGCCAGCAGGGTACTCTTCAATCTGATGGGGGGGGGGGGTGGCATTCTCGTCTACGGACTGTTTACGTGGACTGAAATTGGAACCCTGGTACGTGTGATATCGTCCCTCACAGGTCAATGTTACCGGGATATCCTGGACGTCCATTTGCTCCCGTTTGTGCGTCTTCAGCGTTCCGCTGGGGACCTCATCCTGCAACAAGACAATGCAGCTCCCGAATTGTATCCGAATGGTTGGATGAACACTCCACCGACGTGACCTCGCTTCCTTGGCCAGCTAGGTCACCTGACCTCAATCCCATCGAGCACATCTGGGATGCAATCGAGAGAGATGTTCGAGGCTCTAACCCCTCCCCTCCATCAAATCTTCGTGAACTCTGGGAGCTTGTTCAGGGGTTGTGGATCCTTATGGTTTCCCAACGCTTCCGGTGTCTTGTCGAGTCCACGCCGAGACGAATCGCAGGGCGTGGACTCGACAAGACACCGGACGGCAATTTTAACTACGTATAGCTAATGGCACCCCTTTGGAATATTTAATGGGATACTTCAAGCGCATTTGAGCAATGCTCATCGCATTTTTACTGAGTTTTTCTTTTATATGCTAGTTATTTTCTGATCTGCACCGTTGTCAAAGTGAGACTGAGGAAATTTTAAGACACACAACGACAGTAAGATCATTTTAAATATTTATCTGCTTTGTCTTTATTTTATTTTCTTTCTCATATAGTGCTGGACGCCACATCGAAGTTGCCAGCGGGAATAATGGAAGGAACTTTAGGAGACTTCGGGGCGTTTGACGAATGTCTTGAGATCAGCGTCCCTTTTAGAAACGGAAGCGAGAATTTCAGAGGAATGTACTGCGCAATAGATGCACGACCGAATCTCCCCACCTTCTAAGAACTTCAGCATAGCTCGTCGATTTCATGGGAATCCCGATGATACTGTAAGTATCCGATTTTATGAAAGAATATCGTCCCAAAACAACTGAGAATGATTTTTAAAATATGCGCAATACGCGTTCGACCTTCTCGCGAGTCTCGAAAAAAACGGTAGTCTTTGTTATATACATAGCAACCATCCCCAACTGTTTATCACACGTGCGCCGTCAGTAGTGCGCAGTTCAATAAGAGTTGTTTCGTGAACCCCTAATAAGTGTTTTCGCGCTGTGATTTTTCAAAAAGGTGGATATAAATGAGGAACAAAAATGCGCCAATAAATTTTGCTGTCGACTTAAGAAGTCCGTTGAAGAGTCCTTCCGTCTTGTGAAAGAGGCTTATAAAGATGAATGTCCAGGAAAATCAATTATTTACAGATGACATAAAGAATTCATGGATGGCTGCGAGTTGGTGGCTTTAATTGCTCATGGACGAAGATCTACAGCGAGTGTTACAGATTTAAACATGAGTACAATAGATGTTAGTATAGGGGAAGACAGACACCTGTCAGTTACAAATATCGAAGATATGGTTCGCATTTCGAAATACTCAATTCACAGAATCTCAACCGCGCATTTGGGCATGAAACGCGCGCTACGACAACTTGAATTCCCCATTTCTTTTCATATGTATGAATGTCTTCTGCAATTCTTCTCCTGAAATGGTGTTGAACCTCCCGAGCGCAGCTGTCTTAAGTTGTCCATCAGTCTCAAATTGTCGTTCTCCTAATGTCTTTCCTAATATGGGTAACAACCAGAAAACACATTCTGACAAGTTTAGACTACAGACAGGCTGGGGCATCAACTTAACATTCACTTTCACCGAATAACAAGTTTGTAAAATCAAGCTATGCATTGATTACCATACGTTTCCCAACATACCAGAAATCTTTACTCAAGTTATGAGGATAATCGCTGTGCAATATATCTCGATCCTGTGCCCTGACCTTTGACCCACTTTCGATCATATTAAACAGAATTGGTTCAGTATACTTCCGGAAACAAAATACTAAACTTTTGTTGCAATAGAATCATTTTTATTCAAATTATGTGGGTAATTGCTGTGGAATAAATCTCGCTCCTGTGCCTTGATCTTTGATCATATTTCGATGATATTAAGTAGAACCGGTTCAGTATTAGTATAAAGTATCAATAACCTATACACTAAACCAGATAACATAGATTATTAGTGTAAAGTGTCAATAACCTAGACACTAAACCAGAGACCATAGATTATTAGTATAAAGTGTCAATAACCTAGACACTAAACCAGAGACCATAGATTATTAGTATAAAGTGTCAATAACCTAGACACTAAACCAGAGACCATAGATTATTAGTATAAAGTGTCAATAACCTAGACACTAAACCAGAGACCATAGATTATTAGTATAAAGTGTCAATAACCTAGACACTAAACCAGAGACCATAGATTATTAGTATAAAGTGTCAATAACCTAGACACTAAACCAGAGACCATAGATTATTAGTATAAAGTGTCAATAACCTAGACACTAAACCAGAGACCATAGATTATTAGTATAAAGTGTCAATAACCTAGACACTAAACCAGAGACCATAGATTATTAGTATAAAGTGTCAATAACCTAGACACTAAACCAGAGACCATAGATTATTAGTATAAAGTGTCAATAACCTAGACACTAAACCAGAGACCATAGATTATTAGTATAAAGTGTCAATAACCTAGACACTAAACCAGAGACCATAGATTATTAGTATAAAGTGTCAATAACCTAGACACTAAACCAGAGACCATAGATTATTAGTATAAAGTGTCAATAACCTAGACACTAAACCAGAGACCATAGATTATTAGTATAAAGTGTCAATAACCTAGACACTAAACCAGAGACCATAGATTATTAGTATAAAGTGTCAATAACCTAGACACTAAACCAGAGACCATAGATTATTAGTATAAAGTGTCAATAACCTAGACACTAAACCAGAGACCATAGATTATTAGTATAAAGTGTCAATAACCTAGACACTAAACCAGAGACCATAGATTATTAGTATAAAGTGTCAATAACCTAGACACTAAACCAGAGACCATAGATTATTAGTATAAAGTGTCAATAACCTAGACACTAAACCAGAGACCATAGATTATTAGTATAAAGTGTCAATAACCTAGACACTAAACCAGAGACCATAGATTATTAGTATAAAGTGTCAATAACCTAGACACTAAACCAGAGACCATAGATTATTAGTATAAAGTGTCAATAACCTAGACACTAAACCAGAGACCATAGATTATTAGTATAAAGTGTCAATAACCTAGACACTAAACCAGAGACCATAGATTATTAGTATAAAGTGTCAATAACCTAGACACTAAACCAGAGACCATAGATTATTAGTATAAAGTGTCAATAACCTAGACACTAAACCAGAGACCATAGATTATTAGTATAAAGTGTCAATAACCTAGACACTAAACCAGAGACCATAGATTATTAGTATAAAGTGTCAATAACCTAGACACTAAACCAGAGACCATAGATTATTAGTATAAAGTGTCAATAACCTAGACACTAAACCAGAGACCATAGATTATTAGTATAAAGTGTCAATAACCTAGACACTAAACCAGAGACCATAGATTATTAGTATAAAGTGTCAATAACCTAGACACTAAACCAGAGACCATAGATTATTAGTATAAAGTGTCAATAACCTAGACACTAAACCAGAGACCATAGATTATTAGTATAAAGTGTCAATAACCTAGACACTAAACCAGAGACCATAGATTATTAGTATAAAGTGTCAATAACCTAGACACTAAACCAGAGACCATAGATTATTAGTATAAAGTGTCAATAACCTAGACACTAAACCAGAGACCATAGATTATTAGTATAAAGTGTCAATAACCTAGACACTAAACCAGAGACCATAGATTATTAGTATAAAGTGTCAATAACCTAGACACTAAACCAGAGACCATAGATTATTAGTATAAAGTGTCAATAACCTAGACACTAAACCAGAGACCATAGATTATTAGTATAAAGTGTCAATAACCTAGACACTAAACCAGAGACCATAGATTATTAGTATAAAGTGTCAATAACCTAGACACTAAACCAGAGACCATAGATTATTAGTATAAAGTGTCAATAACCTAGACACTAAACCAGAGACCATAGATTATTAGTATAAAGTGTCAATAACCTAGACACTAAACCAGAGACCATAGATTATTAGTATAAAGTGTCAATAACCTAGACACTAAACCAGAGACCATAGATTATTAGTATAAAGTGTCAATAACCTAGACACTAAACCAGAGACCATAGATTATTAGTATAAAGTGTCAATAACCTAGACACTAAACCAGAGACCATAGATTATTAGTATAAAGTGTCAATAACCTAGACACTAAACCAGAGACCATAGATTATTAGTATAAAGTGTCAATAACCTAGACACTAAACCAGAGACCATAGATTATTAGTATAAAGTGTCAATAACCTAGACACTAAACCAGAGACCATAGATTATTAGTATAAAGTGTCAATAACCTAGACACTAAACCAGAGACCATAGATTATTAGTATAAAGTGTCAATAACCTAGACACTAAACCAGAGACCATAGATTATTAGTATAAAGTGTCAATAACCTAGACACTAAACCAGAGACCATAGATTATTAGTATAAAGTGTCAATAACCTAGACACTAAACCAGAGACCATAGATTATTAGTATAAAGTGTCAATAACCTAGACACTAAACCAGAGACCATAGATTATTAGTATAAAGTGTCAATAACCTAGACACTAAACCAGAGACCATAGATTATTAGTATAAAGTGTCAATAACCTAGACACTAAACCAGAGACCATAGATTATTAGTATAAAGTGTCAATAACCTAGACACCAAAACCAGAGACCATAGATTATTAGTATAAAGTGTCAATAACCTAGACAGCCGCCCCGGTGGCGCAGTGGTCTAAGGGGTTGGCCTCTGATCATTCGTCCGTAAGGGGTCCGGGTTCGAATCCCGGTCCGGCATGGATGTTGTGTTTGTCTTACGGCACTGGCTCTCTCCCTTCCCTGGAACCAGTGACCCTAAATTAGGGACGGGCGACTGCTTATAGCCCATTGAGTTGCTCACGGTGGTCGTTAAACCTCCAATCAAAAAAAAAAAAAAAAAAATAACCTAGACACTAAACCAGAGACCATAGATTATTAGTATAAAGTGTCAATAACCTAGACTTTAAACCAGAGACCATGGATTATTAGTATAAAGTGTCAATAACCTGGACACTAAACCAGAGACCATAGATTATTAGTATAAAGTGTCAATACATTTAATTTAGCATTTTGTGTGATTCCGTTCGAAATTATTATTGAAATAAAATTTTTCCCATAAGATATAAATTTAGTTATTTCTTGAATAGGTCAATGTTGTTTACAGATCTTAGGTCAACAGGCAATGAATTCCACAACGTAGGAACAGAGAAGTTTATATTCCTTTTCACCAATTCCATCTGGCGAAAGTTTGGAACAAATTTTGCCCTGTTTCTAATTTCATGTGGATGTATACGGATGTTTAGGGATATTAAATCGTCTAAGAGGTTATTTTTGATTCTTTTGAACATCATTTTATCCAGGTTGCAATTATGTAGTTGTTTTACAGTAAGAATGTTGTAATCGTTCGGATTTACTTTTGTCGGTTTAAATATGTAGGATTTATAGTTATTATGAAATTTTAAATTTATTAATCTGATATATTTCTTTTGCAGCACTTGAAGTTTGTTAATATTGTATTGCGTCGTTTTTGCCCCAAGTTCAGATACAATAGTTGATGAGCGTTTAAATTAGTGTAAAGTATAAAAGTATCTTTTTTTTTTTTTTTTTTTTTTGATTCGAGGTTTAACGACCGCCGTGAGCAACTCAATGGGCTATAAGCAGTCGCCCATCCCTAATTTAGGGTCACTGGTTCCAGGGAAGGGAGAGAGCCAGTGCCATAGACAAACACAACATCCATGCCTCACCGGGATTTGAACCCGGACCCCTTTCGGACGAATTATCATAGGCCATCGCTTAGGCGACCGAAGCGGCATCATTATTTTTGAGGATACATTTTCGAGAGTATTACTAACAACCCCAATATTTCTGGATATCTTATTACACTGCTGGCCACCCAAAAGGTAACACCAAGAAGGAAGCATCCGATTAGCCTGAAATTCGAACCATGCGTCGCCCGCGAGAGGACATACAAACGATTAGCATTGCAGGGCATATGCAAATCATGTGCGCCCGGCACGCCACCGAGAAACACTATAAGAAGGGTGCACAGAAGGCGGGGTGTAAGTAGTGGAAGTGTGTTGAGCTGCCGGACCTGTGCGTGGGAAGCTTCCTGATGCCTCGTCGCAGAATACGGGAGTCATTCCAGCACGTTTCGGAGTTCGACAGAGGACGAATAGTGGCTTATCGTGACAGCGGTTTATCGGTACCGAGAAATCGGCGCCCGTATGGGACGACATCCAGCAACAGTGAGGCGAGTATGGATTCGGTGGGTGCAGGAGGGACGGACGGACCGACGTGAGCGATTTTCGCAGCCACGGCACACCACCGAACGAGAGGACCGGCATGCTGTGCGGCGGGAATTGTCGGCTCGCACCGCCACGTCACGAACGTTAGCGCATAAATTAGGGTGTGTTGCGCAGCAACCTGTGTCAGTACGTACCGTTAAACGTCGTCTGCAGGAGCGGGGACTTGTCGCACGGCGCCCGTTGCTCCGATTACCATTCACGTTACACAACCGGCGAGTGCGGCGACAGTGGGCCCTTGAACGCCGCACCTGGACTACGGAACGTCACGAAATTGTTTTCTCCGACGAATCCCGCTTCTGCATGCAACACCACGATGGTCTGATCCGCGTGTGGCGGAACAGCGGCGAGAGACAACATGACGCCTGCATTATGCATCGCCATACCGGTCCGTCGCCTGGCGTTAGGGTTTGGGGCGAAATTGGATATGACACCCGCACCACTCTGGTACGCATCGCCGGTACACTCAAAAGCCACCGCTTCATCTCCGACGTTTTGGAGCCTGTAGTCCTCCCTTTCCTGCGGGACCTGCCAGCGGCCATGTTTCAACAGGACAATGCGCGCCTGCATGTGGCACGCATCCTGCAACAATTCTTCACGGCCCACCAGGTGTCACTGCTGCCGTTACCCGCCCGTTCTCCCGATATGTCGCCCATCGAACACGTCTGGTCGCTGATCGGCAACCGAGTGGCCCGGTAAGCACCACCCGCGGCTACGCCTGATGAACTGTGGCAACGTGTGAAAGCAGCCTGAACCGACATACTCCAAGATCACATCCAAAGCCTCTTTCGTTCGATGCCGCGGTTATTGTTAAAAAAGTGCCAAATTTTCTAGAGAAGAAGATACAATCTCAAGCACTAAAGTCTAAATTACCATATGCTTACAACCCAATCGAAGACCAATGATATACAGGGTGTTCCAAAATTACCTTCACAAATTTGACCTTCAACAAAACCTAAACGAAACAAGATAGCGAAGTTCTGTTTTTTGTACACGTAACAGCAACGCATAAAATTTTATTCGTACGCAAAAGATTTTTCTTTACTTTCAGGTACAAACCTGAACTTGTGATGGCTACTCCACTGAAAAAGGCCCAGTGTGTGTTGCATGGTTCATAGAGACGACGTCAGATACACAAATCCAAAGGAATTTCCGTACCAAATATCGACGCAATCTACCGTTCAGACCCTCAATACGCGAGTGGCACAAGAATTTTATATTATTGCCAGTTATTGCCAGCCATGGGGGCCACATAAACTATTGATGTCTGAGTGTTCAGCAAGTCGCACGGGCCTGTAAGCTCAATCGTTTCATCTTTGTATCTGTTTTTTTTTTTGATTGGAGGTTTAACGACCACCGTGAGCAACTCAATGGGATATAAGCAGTCGCCCGTCCCTAATTTAGGGTCACTGGTTCCAGGGAAGGGAGAGAGCCAGTGCCGTAAGACAAACACAACATCCATTGATTTATTGGAGGTTTAACGACCACCGTGAGCAACTCAATGGGCTATAAGCAGTCGCCCGTCCCTAATTAAGGTCACTGGTTCCAGGGAAGGGAGAGAGCCAGTGCCGTAAGACAAACACAACATCCATTGATTGATTGGAGGTTTAACGACCACCGTGAGCAACTCAATGGGCTATAAGCAGTCGCCCGTCCCTAATTAAGGTCACTGGTTCCAGGGAAGGGAGAGAGCCAGTGCCCTAAGACAAACACAACATCCATTGATTGATTGGAGGTTTAACGACCGCCGTGAGCAACTCAATGGACTATAAGCAGTCGCCCGTCCCTAATTTAGGTCACTGGTTCCAGGGAAGGGAGAGAGCCAGTGCCGTAAGACAAACACAACATCCATTGATTGATTGGAGGTTTAACGACCACCGTGAGCAACTCAATGGGCTATAAGCAGTCGCCCGTCCCTAATTAAGGTCACTGGTTCCAGGGAAGGGAGAGAGCCAGTGCCGTAAGACAAACACAACATCCATTGATTGATTGGAGGTTTAACGACCACCGTGAGCAACTCAATGGGCTATAAGCAGTCGCCCGTCCCTAATTTAGGGTCACTGGTTCCAGGGAAGGGAGAGAGCCAGTGCCGTAAGACAAACACAACATCCATTGATTTATTGGAGGTTTAACGACCACCGTGAGCAACTCAATGGGATATAAGCAGTCGCCCGTCCCTAATTTAGGGTCACTGGTTCCAGGGAAGGGAGAGAGCCAGTGCCGTAAGACAAACACAACATCCATTGATTGATTGGAGGTTTAACGACCACCGTGAGCAACTCAATGGGCTATAAGCAGTCGCCCGTCCCTAATTAAGGTCACTGGTTCCAGGGAAGGGAGAGAGCCAGTGCCGTAAGACAAACACAACATCCATTGATTGATTGGAGGTTTAACGACCACCGTGAGCAACTCAATGGGCTATAAGCAGTCGCCCGTCCCTAATTTAGGGTCACTGGTTCCAGGGAAGGGAGAGAACCAGTGCCGTAAGACAAACACAACATCCATGCCTGAACGGGATTCGAACCCGGACCCCGTTCGGACGAATGATCAGAGGCCAGCGCCTTAGACCACTGCGCCACCGGGGCTGCTTGTATCTGTTGTTATGCGTCCAGTAAATCCGGCTTTGTTATCTCTTGTCCTTCTTGGTGTTGCATTTTGGGTGGCCAGCAGTGTAGATACCTTTTCGATATGTTTGTTCACACCCAGCATACAGTCCGGATCTTGCCCCGGCGGACTGTTACTTGTTCCGGTCCATGGCCCACTTCCTTGACGGGCGGCACTTCAGCAACCAGGAGGAGGTGTCAGCTGGGGTGAAGGAGTTCTTCGCCTCGAAGTACAAGAACTGGTACCTCTGCGGAATCGAAGAACTTGCAGACAGATTGCTAAAGACGGTTCAACACGATGGCCTATACTTTGCATGCTAGTCAGCTTTCGTCGTAAAGGTTGGTGCGAAGACGTAAACTGATCCAAATATTGTAAAACTTTCGACTGACCCTCGGTATATGTATGTCACGACTTTAGTAACTGAATTCAAATTTAGAAAGCAGTTAGAAGAAGTTAAGCACTATTGGTAATGTTTTTTCCTTCTTAGATGTTTCTCTATCGCTTTCTGTTTTTCTTTACAGATAGCTCAAGAATATAAATATTCAATGAGCGCGTTTCACTTTGTGCATCTTCGGCTTGGAGCGTGCTTCCCGTCTTCCTGCACTTTGGATGATATAAGGTATCTTATACCAAAAGGTAAATAAATATTTCAAAAAGGAATCTCTATTACTCATATACACAGTGCGTCAAAGAATTTTTAAGACCGGTGCTAGATTTCAGCCTACGGTGGCGCCACCAGTGTAATCGCGCATGCGTTATAAACCGTGACCATCTGCTTGCTTTCTGCCAAAAGTACTGCGCAGTTGTTAAAGTAACTCAAACGAAACGGCCGTTCATTAGAGAAGTCAAATTTGTTTCATGTTCAATTATTAAGATGGAACAAAGGGCGGTTATTAAATTTAACGCAAAACTTGATAAAAGTGCCTACGTACCAAAAGATGAAACAAGTTTACGGTGAGTTTTGTTTAAGTAGATCAAATGTTTTCCTGTGGCACAAACGTTTTTTGGACGCTAGAAGATGATAAGCATACCGGAAGACCAAGTTCATCTAGGACACCTGAGAATATTGAAAAAGTGCGTGATTTCGTGGCAAACAATCGATGTGCGTCACTAAGAATGATGGAAGAGTCTTTAAACATCAACAAAGAAACGATTCGAACCATCCTGCATGAAGATTTGGGCAAAACAAAAGTCTGTGCTAAATTTGTTCCACACACGTTAACCAATGAACAAAAATCAAGGAGAAGTGCACATTGCAGAGACATCATTTCAGCCGCTGAAAATGATACAAACTTCTTAAAAGTAACAGCGGATAGACGGTCCACAGTGCAAGAAATCACTCGGCAATTTAACGCTGGTGCACAAAAACGTTTAAGCAGCCACACCATCCAGAACCGTCTCCTCGCTATGGGGTACAGAAGCCATCGTCCCACGAGGGTACCGCTGCTGACCGCACATCACAGGATGCAAATATTAGCATGGGCGCTGGAACATAGCCACTGGACCCTAGACATGTGGGAAAATGTTGCCTGGACTGATGAGTCGAAATTCACGTTGGTACATGCGGATGGCAGGATACGAGTACGGCGCAAACCACATGAAGCGATGGATCCTTCTTGCCAGCAGGGTACTCTTCAAGCTGGTGGGGGGCGGCTTTCTCGTCTGGGGACTGTTTAAGTGGACTGAAATGGGACACCTGGTATGTGTGACATCGTCCCTCACAGGTCAACGTTACCGGGATATCCTGGACGACCATTTGCTCCCGTTTGTGCGTCTTCAATATCCCACTGGGGACCTCATCCTGCAACAAGACAATGCAGCTCCCGAATTGTATCCGAATGGTTGGATGAACACTCCACCGACGTGACCTCGCTCCCTTGGCCAGCTAGGTCACCTGATCTCAGCATATCTGTGATGCCATCGAAAGAGATGACCCCCCTCCATTAAATCTTCGTGAACTGTGGGAGCTTGTTCAGGGGTCGTGGATCCGTATGGCTTCCCAACGCTTCCGGTGTCTTGTCGAGTCCATGCCGAGACGAATCGCCGCCGTCATCAGGGCGGAAAGTGGTGCTACACGTTACTAGACAGGTATCTCTAATTCAATTGCTCTTCAGTTTATATTCATTTAATCACTTTTCATTCTCAAGTTGTATCTTACTATTAGGTAAGTCTTTATTATATTCATTCAATGGATTTTCTCATCCTTCAACGCATATCCATTCAATGGATTTTTCAAAGTTTTTTATTCATTCATGGGTTTTTTAGTTGTTCTTACCCTCAGGTAAGCCTTTATTATCACATTCATTCAATGGAGTTTTGGATTTTCTATTGTTTAGAATATGCGTTGAACGGTAATTACATTCATTTAATCACTTTTCATTTTCAAGTTGTTTTTTACTTGCAGGTAAGCCTTTATTATACATTCATTCAATGGATTTTTGATTTCCTATTATTAAAATTAGCCGTACTTCCGATTTCATGCATTGAGTTACTTTTCACTTTTTATTTTATTTCTTACTGTTAGGAAAAGCGTTACGGTGGCGCAGTGGTCTAAGCGATGGCCTCTGATCATTCGTCCGAACGGGGTCCGAGTTCGAATCCCAGTCAGGCATGGATGTTGTGTTTGTCTTACGGCACTGGCTCTCTCCCTTTCCTGGAACCAGTGACCCTAAATTAGGGACGGGCGACTGCTTATAGCCCATTGAGTTGCTCACGGTGGTCGTTAAACCTCCAATCAATCAATGGATGTTGTGTTTGTCTTACGGCACTGGCTCTCTCCCTTCCCTGGAACCAGTGACCCTAAATTAGGGACGGGCGACTGCTTATAGCCCATTGAGTTGCTCACGGTGGTCGTTAAACCTCCAATCAATCAATGGATGTTGTGTTTGTCTTACGGCACTGGCTCTCTGCCTTCCCTGGAACCAGTGACCCTAAATTAGGGACGGGCAACTGCTTATAGCCCATTGAGTTGCTCACGGTGGTCGTTAAATCTCCAATCAAAAAAAAAAATCACGGTGAGGCATGGATGTTGTGTTTCTCTTACGGCACTGGCTCTCTCCCTTCCCTGGAACCAGTGACCCTAAATTAGGGACGGGCGACTGCTTATAGCCCATTGAGTTGCTCACGGTGGTCGTTAAATCTCCAATCAAAAAAAAAATCCCGGTGAGGCATGGATGTTGTGTTTGTCTTACGGCACTGGCTCTCTCCCTTCCCTGGAACCAGTGACCCTAAATTAGGGACGGGAAACTGCTTATAACCCATTGAGTTGCTCACGGTGGTCATTAAATCTGCAATAAAAAATCCCGGTAAGGCATTGATGTTGTGTTTGTCTTACGGTACTGGTTCTCTCCTTCCCTGGAACCAGTGACCCTAAATTAGGGACGGGTAACTGCTTATAGCCCATTGAGTTGCTCACGGTGGTCGTTAAATCTCCAATCAAAAAAATAATTCCCGGTGAGTCATGGATGTTGTGTTTGTCTTACGGCACTGGCTCTCTCCCTTCCCTGGAACCAGTGACCCTAAATAAGGGACGGGAAACTGCTTATAGCCCATTGAGTTGCTCACGGTGGTCGTTAAATCTCCAATCAAAAAAAAATCCCGGTGAGGCATGGATGTTGTGTTTCTCTTACGGCACTGGCTCTCTCCCTTCCCTGGAACCAGTGACCCTAAATTAGGGACGGGCGACTGCTTATAGCCCATTGAGTTGCTCACGGTGGTCGTTAAATCTCCAATCAAAAAAAAATCCCGGTGAGGCATGGATGTTGTGTTTGTCTTACGGCACTGGCTCTCTCCCTTCCCTGGAACCAGTGACCCTAAATTAGGGACGGGAAACTGCTTATAGCCCATTGAGTTGCTCACGGTGGTCATTAAATCTGCAATAAAAAAAAAATCCCGGTAAGGCATTGATGTTGTGTTTGTCTTACGGTACTGGTTCTCTCCTTCCCTGGAACCAGTGACCCTAAATTAGGGACGGGCAACTGCTTATAGCCCATTGAGTTGCTCACGGTGGTCGTTAAATCTCCAATCAAAAAAAATCCCGGTGAGGCATGGATGTTGTGTTTGTCTTACGGCACTGGCTCTCTCCCTTCCCTGGAACCAGTGACCCTAAATTAGGGACGGGCAACTGCTTATAGCCCATTGAGTTGCTCACGGTGGTCGTTAAATCTCCAATCAAGAAAAAAATCCCGGTGAGGCATGGATGTTGTGTGTGTCTTACGGCACTGGCTCTCTCCCTTCCCTGGAACCAGTGACCCTAAATTAGGGACGGGCAACTGCTTATAGCCCATTGAGTTGCTCACGGTGGTCGTTAAATCTCCAATCAAAAAAAAATCCCGGTGAGGCATGGATGTTGTGTTTGTCTTACGGCACTGGCTCTCTCCCTTCCCTGGAACCAGTGACCCTAAATTAGGGACGGGCAACTGCTTATAGCCCATTGAGTTGCTCACGGTGGTCGTTAAATCTCCAATCAAAAAAAAATCCCGGTGAGGCATGGATGTTGTGTGTGTCTTACGGCACTGGCTCTCTCCCTTCCCTGGAACCAGTGACCCTAAATTAGGGACGGGAAACTGCTTATAGCCCATTGAGTTGCTCACGGTGGTCATTAAATCTGCAATAAAAAAAAATCCCGGCAAGGCATGGATGTTGTGTTTGTCTTACGGTACTGGTTCTCTCCCTTCCCTGGAACCAGTGACCCTAAATTAGGGACGGGCGACTGCTTATAGCCCATTGAGTTGCTCACGGTGGTCGTTAAACCTATAATCAAAAAAAAAAAAAAAAAGCTTTAAGTATTTTCTTTCACTTAATTTTTCATTACCTATTCTATTTTTTACAGTTAAAAAAAGAAGCTTTACACTTTGTTCATTTAATTCATTTCTGATTTTAGTTTCATATATTGAAATTATTCTTATTCACTTGATTTTTCATTTGCAATTAATAGAAACATCCGAAATTATTAGGAGTGTAATTTAATTCTCCGTCCCTAACCGCAAGCGAGCATAGAGCGTCGACAAATGCAAATAGCTGTATGCGATAAGTTTTGATCGCAGTGCCATTCAACAGCTTTTCAGATAACAGCAACCGTTCTCAGCTGTAGGGAGAGAAGGGAGGAAAGTATACGGTGAAAGCAATGTCGTTCGAGAAACAACATTTGAAGCACTGTCTCCTGCTCTCGTTTCAGCAGAAATAAAGTGCCCAGCAAATGATCTGTTGTACTTTAGGCGAGGCAACTGTGTCCTACAGTACGTGTAAGAAGTGGTTCTAGCGGTTTAAGCAGGGGAATTTTGATCTCCGTGATGTAGAACGTCCGGGACAGCCACAGAAAGTTGACGACCAGGAACTGGAACAACTGTTGGACGCGAATCCCTGTCGTGCACATTCAGAGCTCGCCCAGGAACTCAGCAAGTCATTGCAAAGCGTTTGCACAAGCTTGGACGGATTCACGAGGAGGGCCGTTGGGTGCCCCACCAACTCACAGCTACAATGTTGCTGTGTCCTTGCTCTCCAGATTCAAGAAGAAGGATTTCCTGCACAAGATGCTCCCCTGTGATGAGAAGTGGATCCTCTACGATAATCCTAAGCGGCGCAAATAGTGGGTTTATCCAGATCAGCCTACCACCAGTACCGCCAAACCCAATATCCATGCCAGGAAGTTGTTGCTGTGCATATGGTGGCATCAGCGCGGTGTCGTACACTATGAGTTGCTCAAACCTGGTCAATGCTGAGCGTTGTAGTCAGCAACTCATTCGTGTGAGTGACGCAATGGAGGCGAAAAGGCCATACACCGGGAAGGGCAGAATCTCGGTCCTGTTGCTTCAGGATAACACGCGTCCTCACACCGCGAAAACGACTTCAAATACGATCACCGACCTGGGATGGGAGATTTTGTCCCAACCGGAGTATTCTCCAGACCTCGCCCCGTCAGATTATCACCTCTTTCTCTCCCTGCAACATCACCTGAGTGATACGCACTTCACTTCTGTCGAGGATGTCCAAACAAATATTGATTACTATATATCAACTCGAAACAGCCCTCTTCCGCAGTGGCATTCGGCAGGTCCTTGACCGATGGCTAAAATGTATCCAACACGACGGGGATTATTTCCCTGATGAGGTACGTATTCGATTTGCTATAATTTGCTGTCAACGTGTCGTGCCTGTGGCCCAGAATTAATTTGCACACCTAATATTTTTTCTATTAGAGAGAGAGAGCTTTAATTCCGTTTGCTAATATTTTTTATTATTGGAATCCCACGAGAGGGTGATCGTATAACGGCTTTTTCGTTTCCTGTTATTTGAAACAGCAGTAATTATATTAATTTAATAACTTCTCAGTTTCACCTTCTGACTTTTAGGAAAGCATAAATTGAATTGCTTTTTCATTTCATTTGCTATAATTAGAAACAGCCGTCGTTACGCAAATTCAATTAATTTCCATTTTTTAATTTTATTGCTTATTCGCCAGAAAGAGATAAAAGATCACCAAGAGGGAATTGGCGGACGATCATGAAATTTACATATGTTAATAGGGTCGAGTGTACGTAGGTGTGATGTTAATTTCGGGACCAACCGGTGAGCGCTTACGCCACAGCACGGCATAATATGCAAATTATCGTCGGTGGTATTTAAGGAGTGCGGCGAAGTGAATGTAATCAGTCGTCGGCGTACGGGCACGTGCGAAGACCCTGAAGAAGCTGCAATGCCTGGATATGGAAGACGTGTACGATTTCAGCAGTTATCGTACTTTGAGCGAGGTCTTGTAGTCGGAGTCCGCGAGGCCGGGTGGTCGTATCGTCGTATTGGACGGGAAGTATCGGTGGTGGTACGATGGTGGCGTAGATGGTCCGAGGAACATTCCCACACGAGAAGACGTGGAACCGGGAGTCACAGACGGACTGATGAGCGGACCGATCGACGCATAAGAAGAGCGGCGTTGTCAAGCATAACGTCCACTGCGACGCAAATCCGAGCTGCCGTTGCACCTGAGGTGACTGTGCGAACAATCCGCAACCGTCTACTGGATGAAGGACTACGTGCACGTGTGCCTCTGGCATGTGTACCTCTGACTCCAGCCCACCGTCAGGAACGGCTGCAGTGGTGTCGCCAACGTCTGCACTGGAGAACGCAATGGCGATCTGTCGTGTTCAGCGATGAAAGCAGATTCTGCTTGGGAGCCTCCGATGGCCGTATGCGTGTTCGCAGACGCGCAGGGGAGCGTCTCCACCCTTCTTGCATCCGCCAGCGACACACAGGGCCTACACCTGGTCTCCTGGTGTGGGGAGCGCTCAGCGATCACTCCCGTACACAACTAGTGTTTGTACCGGGCACGTTAAACAGCACCTCATGCATCAACAACATCATTCAGCCCGTTGTTGTGCCATTTGTAAGGTCGGTTCATCGTGGTGTTTTCCAGCAAGATAACGCACGCCCACACACTGCAAGTGCAACGCAACATGCACTTCATGGTGTTAGATAACTTCCATATCCTGCCCATTGAGCACGTGTGGGATTTTATGGGACAACGACTTATCCGGTCTCCAGGGCCAGCCACGACCATCCCCGATTTACGTGTCCAGGTTGAGGATGCTTGGAACTCAATACCCCAAACTTACATCCAACATCTGTACGACAGACTCCATGCCAGAATTGCACAGTGTGACGCAGTTCATGGCGGTTCAACCTCGTACTAACCATGTTACATGGAAATGTTATTTTTCAGTTTACCAGCAAATACAGCTGTATTTTGCCATAATGTTTTGATCACGTTATCCTCTGTATTCCGTTATGTATAAATTTCGTTGGTATCAGACGTCTCCTTCTTGGTGTTCTTTTTCACTTTCTAGCCACGACCATCCCCGATTGAGGCGTCCAGGTTGAGGATGCTTGGAACTCAATACCCCAAACTTACATCCAACATCTGTACGACAGACTCCATGTAAGAATTGCACAGTGTGACGCAGTTCATGGCGGTTCAACCTCGTACTAACAATGTTACATGGAAATGTTATTTTTCAGTTTACCAGCAAATACAGCTGTATTTTGCCATAATGTTTTGATCACGTTATCCTCTGTATTCCGTTATGTATAAATTTCGTTGGTATCAGACGTCCCCTTCTTGGTGTTCTTTTTTCACTTTCTAGCCACGACCTTTCCCGATTTAGGCGTCCAGGTTGAGGATGCTTGGAACTCAATACCCCAAACTTACATCCAACATCTGTACGACAGACTCCATGCCAGAATTGCACAGTGTGACGCAGTTCATGGCGGTTCAACCTCGTACTAACCATGTTACATGGAAATGTTATTTTTCAGTTTACCAGCAAATACAGCTGTATTTTGCCATAATGTTTTGATCACGTTATCCTCTGTATTCCGTTATGTATAAATTTCGTTGGTATCAGACGTCCCCTTCTTGGTGTTCTTTTTTCACTTTCTAGCCACGACCATCCCCGATTTAGGCGTCCAGGTTGAGGATGCTTGGAACTCAATACCCCAAACTTACATCCAACATCTGTACGACAGACTCCATGCCAGAATTGCACAGTGTGACGCAGTTCATGGCGGTTCAACCTCGTACTAACCATGTTACATGGAAATGTTATTTTTCAGTTTACCAGCAAATACAGCTGTATTTTGCCATAATGTTTTGATCACGTTATCCTCTGTATTCCGTTATGTATAAATTTCGTTGGTATCAGACGTCCCCTTCTTGGTGTTCTTTTTTCAGTTTCTAGCCACGACCATCCCCGATTTAGGCGTCCAGGTTGAGGATGCTTGGAACTCAATACCCCAAACTTACATCCAACATCTGTACGACAGACTCCATGCCAGAATTGCACAGTGTGACGCAGTTCATGGCGGTTCAACCTCGTACTAACCATGTTACATGGAAATGTTAATTTTCAGTTTACCTGCAAATACAGCTGTATTTTGCCATAATGTTTTGATCACGTTATCCTCTGTATTCCGTTATGTATAAATTTCGTTGGTATCAGACGTCCCCTTCTTGGTGTTCTTTTTTCACTTTCTAGCCACGACCATCCCCGATTTAGGCGTCCAGGTTGAGGATGCTTGGAACTCAATACCCCAAACTTACATCCAACATCTGTACGACAGACTCCATGCCAGAATTGCACAGTGTGACGCAGTTCATGGCGGTTCAACCTCGTACTAACCATGTTACATGGAAATGTTATTTTTCAGTTTACCAGCAAATACAGCTGTATTTTGCCATAATGTTTTGATCACGTTATCCTCTGTATTCCGTTATGTATAAATTCCGTTGGTATCAGACGTCCCCTTCTTGGTGTTCTTTTTTCACTTTCTATCCACGACCATCCCCGATTTTGGCGTCCAGGTTGAGGATGCTTGGAACTCAATACCCCAAACTTACATCCAACATCTGTACGACAGACTCCATGCCAGAATTGCACAGTGTGACGCAGTTCATGGCGGTTCAACCTCGTACTAACCATGTTACATGGAAATGTTATTTTTCAGTTTACCTGCAAATACAGCTGTATTTTGCCATAATGTTTTGATCACGTTATCCTCTGTATTCCGTTATGTATAAATTTCGTTGGTATCAGACGTCCCCTTCTTTGGTGTTCTTTTTTCACTTTCTAGCCACGACCATCCCCGATTTAGGCGTCCAGGTTGAGGATGCTTGGAACTCAATACCCCAAACTTACATCCAACATCTGTACGACAGACTCCATGCCAGAATTGCACAGTGTGACGCAGTTCATGGCGGTTCAACCTCGTACTAACCATGTTACATGGAAATGTTATTTTTCAGTTTACCAGCAAATACAGCTGTATTTTGCCATAATGTTTTGATCACGTTATCCTCTGTATTCCGTTATGTATAAATTCCGTTGGTATCAGACGTCCCCTTCTTGGTGTTCTTTTTTCACTTTCTATCCACGACCATCCCCGATTTAGGCGTCCAGGTTGAGGATGCTTGGAACTCAATACCCCAAACTTACATCCAACATCTGTACGACAGACTCCATGCCAGAATTGCACAGTGTGACGCAGTTCATGGCGGTTCAACCTCGTACTAACCATGTTACATGGAAATGTTATTTTTCAGTTTACCAGCAAATACAGCTGTATTTTGCCATAATGTTTTGATCACGTTATCCTCTGTATTCCGTTATGTATAAATTTCGTTGGTATCAGACGTCTCCTTCTTGGTGTTCTTTTTCACTTTCTAGCCACGACCATCCCCGATTTAGGCGTCCAGGTTGAGGATGCTTGGAACTCAATACCCCAAAGTTACATCCAACATCTGTACGACAGACTCCATGCCAGAATTGCACAGTGTGACGCAGTTCATGGTGGTTCAACCTCGTACTAACCATGTTACATGGAAATGTTATTTTTCAGTTTACCAGCAAATACAGCTGTATTTTGCCATAATGTTTTGATCACGTTATCCTCTGTATTCCGTTATGTATAAATTTCGTTGGTATCAGACGTCTCCTTCTTGGTGTTCTTTTTTTACTTTCTAGCCACGACCATCCCCGATTTAGGCGTCCAGGTTGAGGATGCTTGGAACTCAATACCCCAAACTTACATCCAACATCTGTACGACAGACTCCAGGCCAGAATTGCACAGTGTGACGCAGTTCATGGCGGTTCAACCTCGTACTAACAATGTTACATGGAAATGTTATTTTTCAGTTTACCAGCAAATACAGCTGTATTTTGCCATAATGTTTTGATTACGTTATCCTCTGTATTCCGTTATGTATAAATTTCGTTCGTATCAGACGTCTCCTTCTTGGTGTTCTTTTTTCACTTTCTAGCCACGACCATCCCCGATTGAGGCGTCCAGGTTGAGGATGCTTGGAACTCAATACCCCAAACTTACATCCAATATCTATACGACAGACTCCATGCCAGAATTGCACAGTGTGACGCAGTTCATGGCGGTTCAACCTCGTACTAACCATGTTACATGGAAATGTTATTTTTCAGTTTACCAGCAAATACATCTGTATTTTGCCATAATGTTTTGATCACGTTATCCTCTGTATTCCGTTATGTATAAATTTCGTTGGTATCAGACGTCTCCTTCTTGGTGTTCTTTTTTACTTTCTAGCCACGACCATCCCCGATTTAGGCGTCCAGGTTGAGGATGCTTGGAACTCAATACCCCAAACTTACATCCAACATCTGTACGACAGACTCCAGGCCAGAATTGCACAGTGTGACGCAGTTCATGGCGGTTCAACCTCGTACTAACCATGTTACATGGAAATGTTATTTTTCAGTTTACCAGCAAATACAGCTGTATTTTGCCATAATGTTTTGATCACGTTATCCTCTGTATTCCGTTATGTATAAATTTCGTTGGTATCAGACGTCTCCTTCTTGGTGTTCTTTTTTCACTTTCTAGCCACGACCGTCCCCGATTGAGGCGTCCAGGTTGAGGATGCTTGGAACTCAATACCCCAAACTTACATCCAACATCTATACGACAGACTCCATGCCAGAATTGCACAGTGTGACGCAGTTCATGGCGGTTCAACCTCGTACTAACCATGTTACATGGAAATGTTATTTTTCAGTTTACCAGCAAATACATCTGTATTTTGCCCTAATGTTTTGATCACGTTATCCTCTGTATTCCGTTATGTATAAATTTCGTTGGTATCAGACGTCTCCTTCTTGGTGTTCTTTTTTCACTTTCTAGCCACGACCATCCCCGATTTAGGCGTCCAGGTTGAGGATGCTTGGAACTCAATACCCCAAACTTACATCCAACATCTGTACGACAGACTCCATGCCAGAATTGCACAGTGTGACGCAGTTCATGGCGGTTCAACCTCGTACTAACAATGTTACATGGAAATGTTATTTTTGAGTTTACCAGCAAATACAGCTGTATTTTGCCATAATGTTTTGATCACGTTATCCTCTGTATTCCGTTATGTATAAATTTCGTTGGTATCAGACGTCTCCTTCTTGGTGTTCTTTTTCACTTTCTAGCCACGACCATCCCCGATTTAGGCGTCCAGGTTGAGGATGCTTGGAACTCAATACCCTAAACTTACATCCAACATCTGTACGACAGACTCCATGCCAGAATTGCACAGTGTGACGCAGTTCATGGCGGTTCAACCTCGTACTAACCATGTTACATGGAAATGTTATTTTTCAGTTTACCAGCAAATACAGCTGTATTTTGCCATAATGTTTTGATCACGTTATCCTCTGTATTCCGTTATGTATAAATTTCGTTGGTATCAGACGTCTCCTTCTTGGTGTTCTTTTTTCACTTTCTAGCCACGACCATCCCCGATTTAGGCGTCCAGGTTGAGGATGCTTGGAACTCAATACCCCAAACTTACATCCAACATCTGTACGACAGACTCCATGCCAGAATTGCACAGTGTGACGCAGTTCATGGCGGTTCAACCTCGTACTAACAATGTTACATGGAAATGTTATTTTTCAGTTTACCAGCAAATACAGCTGTATTTTGCCATAATGTTTTGATCACGTTATCCTCTGTATTCCGTTATGTATAAATTTCGTTGGTATCAGACGTCCCCTTCTTGGTGTTCTTTTTTCACTTTCTAGCCACGACCATCCCCGATTTAGGCGTCCAGGTTGAGGATGCTTGGAACTCAATACCCCAAACTTACATCCAACATCTGTACGACAGACTCCATGCCAGAATTGCACAGTGTGACGCAGTTCATGGCGGTTCAACCTCGTACTAACCATGTTACATGGAAATGTTATTTTTCAGTTTACCAGCAAATACAGCTGTATTTTGCCATAATGTTTTGATCACGTTATCCTCTGTATTCCGTTATGTATAAATTTCGTTGGTATCAGACGTCTCCTTCTTGGTGTTCTTTTTTCACTTTCTAGCCACGACCATCCCCGATTTAGGCGTCCAGGTTGAGAATGCTTGGAACTCAATACCACAAACTTACATCCAACATCTGTACGACAGACTCCATGCCAGAATTGCACAGTGTGACGCAGTTCATGGCGGTTCAACCTCGTACTAACAATGTTACATGGAAATGTTATTTTTCAGTTTACCAGCAAATACAGCTGTATTTTGCCATAATGTTTTGATCACGTTATCCTCTGTATTCCGTTATGTATAAATTTCGTTGGTATCAGACGTCTCCTTCTTGGTGTTCTTTTTTCACTTTCTAGCCACGACCATCCCCGATTTAGGCGTCCAGGTTGAGGATGCTTGGAACTCAATACCCCAAACTTACATCCAACATCTGTACGACATACTCCATGCCAGAATTGCACAGTGTGACGCAGTTCATGGCGGTTCAACCTCGTACTAACCATGTTACATGGAAATGTTATTTTTCAGTTTACCAGCAAATACAGCTGTATTTTGCCATAATGTTTTGATCACGTTATCCTCTGTATTCCGTTATGTATAAATTTCGTTGGTATCAGACGTCTCCTTCTTGGTGTTCTTTTTTCACTTTCTAGCCACGACCATCCCCGATTTAGGCGTCCAGGTTGAGGATGCTTGGAACTCAATACCCCAAACTTACATCCAACATCTGTACGACAGACTCCATGCCAGAATTGCACAGTGTGACGCAGTTCATGGCGGTTCAACCTCGTACTAACCATGTTACATGGAAATGTTATTTTTCAGTTTACCAGCAAATACAGCTGTATTTTGCCATAATGTTTTGATCACGTTATCCTCTGTATTCCGTTATGTATAAATTTCGTTGGTATCAGACGTCTCCTTCTTGGTGTTCTTTTTTCACTTTCTAGCCACGACCATCCCCGATTTAGGCGTCCAGGTTGAGAATGCTTGGAACTCAATACCCCAAACTTACATCCAACATCTGTACGACAGACTCCATGCCAGAATTGCACAGTGTGACGCAGTTCATGGCGGTTCAACCTCGTACTAACAATGTTACATGGAAATGTTATTTTTCAGTTTACCAGCAAATACAGCTGTATTTTGCCATAATGTTTTGATCACGTTATCCTCTGTATTCCGTTATGTATAAATTTCGTTGGTATCAGACGTCTCCTTCTTGGTGTTCTTTTTTCACTTTCTAGCCACGACCATCCCCGATTTAGGCGTCCAGGTTGAGGATGCTTGGAACTCAATACCCCAAACTTACATCCAACATCTGTACGACATACTCCATGCCAGAATTGCACAGTGTGACGCAGTTCATGGCGGTTCAACCTCGTACTAACCATGTTACATGGAAATGTTATTTTTCAGTTTACCAGCAAATACAGCTGTATTTTGCCATAATGTTTTGATCACGTTATCCTCTGTATTCCGTTATGTATAAATTTCGTTGGTATCAGACGTCTCCTTCTTGGTGTTCTTTTTTCACTTTCTAGCCACGACCATCCCCGATTTAGGCGTCCAGGTTGAGGATGCTTGGAACTCAATACCCCAAACTTACATCCAACATCTGTACGACAGACTCCATGCCAGAATTGCACAGTGTGACGCAGTTCATGGCGGTTCAACCTCGTACTAACCATGTTACATGGAAATGTTATTTTTCAGTTTACCAGCAAATACAGCTGTATTTTGCCATAATGTTTTGATCACGTTATCCTCTGTATTCCGTTATGTATAAATTTCGTTGGTATCAGACGTCTCCTTCTTGGTGTTCTTTTTTCACTTTCTAGCCACGACCATCCCCGATTTAGGCGTCCAGGTTGAGGATGCTTGGAACTCAATACCCCAAACTTACATCCAACATCTGTACGACAGACTCCATGCCAGAATTGCACAGTGTGACGCAGTTCATGGCGGTTCAACCTCGTACTAACAATGTTACATGGAAATGTTATTTTTCAGTTTACCAGCAAATACAGCTGTATTTTGCCATAATGTTTTGATCACGTTATCCTCTGTATTCCGTTATGTATAAATTTCGTTGGTATCAGACGTCCCCTTCTTGGTGTTCTTTTTTCACTTTCTAGCCACGACCATCCCTGATTTAGGCGTCCAGGTTGAGGATGCTTGGAACTCAATACCCCAAACTTACATCCAACATCTGTACGACAGACTCCAGGCCAGAATTGCACAGTGTGACGCAGTTCATGGCGGTTCAACCTCGTACTAACAATGTTACATGGAAATGGTATTTTTGAGTTTACCAGCAAATACAGCTGTATTTTGCCATAATGTTTTGATCACGTTATCCTCTGTATTCCGTTATGTATAAATTTCGTTGGTATCAGACGTCTCCTTCTTGGTGTTCTTTTTTCACTTTCTAGCCACGACCATCCCCGATTTAGGCGTCCAGGTTGAGGATGCTTGGAACTCAATACCCCAAACTTACATCCAACATCTGTACGACAGACTCCATGCAAGAATTGCACAGTGTGACGCAGTTCATGGCGGTTCAACCTCGTACTAACCATGTTACATGGAAATGTTATTTTTCAGTTTACCAGCAAATACAGCTGTATTTTGCCATAATGTTTTGATCACGTTATCCTCTGTATTCCGTTATGTATAAATTTCGTTGGTATCAGACGTCTCCTTCTTGGTGTTCTTTTTTCACTTTCTAGCCACGACCATCCCCGATTTAGGCGTCCAGGTTGAGGATGCTTGGAACTCAATATACCAAACTTACATCCAACATCTGTACGACAGACTCCAGGCCAGAATTGCACAGTGTGGACGCAGTTCATGGCGGTTCAACCTCGTACTAACAATGTTACATGGAAATGTTATTTTTGAGTTTACCAGCAAATACAGCTGTATTTTGCCATAATGTTTTGATCACGTTATCCTCTGTATTCCGTTATGTATAAATTTCGTTGGTATCAGACGTCTCCTTCTTGGTGTTCTTTTTTCACTTTCTAGCCACGACCATCCCCGATTTAGGCGTCCAGGTTGAGGATGCTTGGAACTCAATACCCCAAACTTACATCCAACATCTGTACGACAGACTCCATGCAAGAATTGCACAGTGTGACGCAGTTCATGGCGGTTCAACCTCGTACTAACCATGTTACATGGAAATGTTATTTTTCAGTTTACCAGCAAATACAGCTGTATTTTGCCATAATGTTTTGATCACGTTATCCTCTGTATTCCGTTATGTATAAATTTCGTTGGTATCAGACGTCTCCTTCTTGGTGTTCTTTTTTCACTTTCTAGCCACGACCATCCCCGATTTAGGCGTCCAGGTTGAGGATGCTTGGAACTCAATACCCCAAACTTACATCCAACATCTGTACGACAGACTCCATGCCAGAATTGCACAGTGTGACGCAGTTCATGGCGGTTCAACCTCGTACTAACAATGTTACATGGAAATGTTATTTTTCAGTTTACCAGCAAATACAGCTGTATTTTGCCATAATGTTTTGATCACGTTATCCTCTGTATTCCGTTATGTATAAATTTCGTTGGTATCAGACGTCCCCTTCTTGGTGTTCTTTTTTCACTTTCTAGCCACGACCATCCCCGATTTAGGCGTCCAGGTTGAGGATGCTTGGAACTCAATACCCCAAACTTACATCCAACATCTGTACGACAGACTCCATGCCAGAATTGCACAGTGTGACGCAGTTCATGGCGGTTCAACCTCGTACTAACCATGTTACATGGAAATGTTATTTTTCAGTTTACCAGCAAATACAGCTGTATTTTGCCATAATGTTTTGATCACGTTATCCTCTGTATTCCGTTATGTATAAATTTCGTTGGTATCAGACGTCTCCTTCTTGGTGTTCTTTTTTCACTTTCTAGCCACGACCATCCCCGATTTAGGCGTCCAGGTTGAGGATGCTTGGAACTCAATACCCCAAACTTACATCCAACATCTGTACGACAGACTCCATGCCAGAATTGCACAGTGTGACGCAGTTCATGGCGGTTCAACCTCGTACTAACAATGTTACATGGAAATGTTATTTTTCAGTTTACCAGCAAATACAGCTGTATTTTGCCATAATGTTTTGATCACGTTATCCTCTGTATTCCGTTATGTATAAATTTCGTTGGTATCAGACGTCTCCTTCTTGGTGTTCTTTTTTCACTTTCTAGCCACGACCATCCCCGATTTAGGCGTCCAGGTTGAGGATGCTTGGAACTCAATACCCCAAACTTACATCCAATATCTATACGACAGACTCCATGCCAGAATTGCACAGTGTGACGCAGTTCATGGCGGTTCAACCTCGTACTAACCATGTTACATGGAAATGTTATTTTTCAGTTTACCAGCAAATACATCTGTATTTTGCCATAATGTTTTGATCACGTTATCCTCTGTATTCCGTTATGTATAAATTTCGTTGGTATCAGACGTCTCCTTCTTGGTGTTCTTTTTTTACTTTCTAGCCACGACCATCCCCGATTTAGGCGTCCAGGTTGAGGATGCTTGGAACTCAATACCCCAAACTTACATCCAACATCTGTACGACAGACTCCATGCCAGAATTGCACAGTGTGACGCAGTTCATGGCGGTTCAACCTCGTACTAACAATGTTACATGGAAATGTTATTTTTCAGTTTACCAGCAAATACAGCTGTATTTTGCCATAATGTTTTGATCACGTTATCCTCTGTATTCCGTTATGTATAAATTTCGTTGGTATCAGACGTCTCCTTCTTGGTGTTCTTTTTTCACTTTCTAGCCACGACCATCCCCGATTGAGGCGTCCAGGTTGAGGATGCTTAGAACTCAATACCCCAAACTTACATCCAACATCTGTACGACAGACTCCATGCCAGAATTGCACAGTGTGACGCAGTTCATGGCGGTTCAACCTCGTACTAACAATGTTACATGGAAATGTTATTTTTCAGTTTACCAGCAAATACAGCTGTATTTTGCCATAATGTTTTGATCACGTTATCCTCTGTATTCCGTTATGTATAAATTTCGTTGGTATCAGACGTCTCCTTCTTGGTGTTCTTTTTTCACTTTCTAGCCACGACCATCCCCGATTGAGGCGTCCAGGTTGAGGATGCTTGGAACTCAATACCCGAAACTTACATCCAACATCTATACGACAGACTCCATGCCAGAATTGCACAGTGTGACGCAGTTCATGGCGGTTCAACCTCGTACTAACCATGTTACATGGAAATGTTATTTTTCAGTTTACCAGCAAATACATCAGTATTTTGCCCTAATGTTTTGATCACGTTATCCTCTGTATTCCGTTATGTATAAATTTCGTTGGTATCAGACGTCTCCTTCTTGGTGTTCTTTTTTCACTTTCTAGCCACGACCATCCCCGATTTAGGCGTCCAGGTTGAGGATGCTTGGAACTCAATACCCCAAACTTACATCCAACATCTGTACGACAGACTCCAGGCCAGAATTGCACAGTGTGACGCAGTTCATGGCGGTTCAACCTCGTACTAACAATGTTACATGGAAATGTTATTTTTGAGTTTACCAGCAAATACAGCTGTATTTTGCCATAATGTTTTGATCACGTTATCCTCTGTATTCCGTTATGTATAAATTTCGTTGGTATCAGACGTCTCCTTCTTGGTGTTCTTTTTTCACTTTCTAGCCACGACCATCCCCGATTTATGCGTCCAGGTTGAGGATGCTTGGAACTCAATACCCCAAACTTACATCCAACATCTGTACGACAGACTCCATGCAAGAATTGCACAGTGTGACGCAGTTCATGGCGGTTCAACCTCGTACTAACCATGTTACATGGAAATGTTATTTTTCAGTTTACCAGCAAATACAGCTGTATTTTGCCATAATGTTTTGATCACGTTATCCTCTGTATTCCGTTATGTATAAATTTCGTTGGTATCAGACGTCTCCTTCTTGGTGTTCTTTTTTCACTTTCTAGCCACGACCATCCCCGATTTAGGCGTCCAGGTTGAGGATGCTTGGAACTCAATACCCCAAACTTACATCCAACATCTGTACGACAGACTCCATGCCAGAATTGCACAGTGTGACGCAGTTCATGGCGGTTCAACCTCGTACTAACAATGTTACATGGAAATGTTATTTTTCAGTTTACCAGCAAATACAGCTGTATTTTGCCATAATGTTTTGATCACGTTATCCTCTGTATTCCGTTATGTATAAATTTCGTTGGTATCAGACGTCCCCTTCTTGGTGTTCTTTTTTCACTTTCTAGCCACGACCATCCCCGATTTAGGCGTCCAGGTTGAGGATGCTTGGAACTCAATACCCCAAACTTACATCCAACATCTGTACGACAGACTCCATGCCAGAATTGCACAGTGTGACGCAGTTCATGGCGGTTCAACCTCGTACTAACCATGTTACATGGAAATGTTATTTTTCAGTTTACCAGCAAATACAGCTGTATTTTGCCATAATGTTTTGATCACGTTATCCTCTGTATTCCGTTATGTATAAATTTCGTTGGTATCAGACGTCTCCTTCTTGGTGTTCTTTTTTCACTTTCTAGCCACGACCATCCCCGATTGAGGCGTCCAGGTTGAGGATGCTTGGAACTCAATACCCCAAACTTACATCCAATATCTATACGACAGACTCCATGCCAGAATTGCACAGTGTGACGCAGTTCATGGCGGTTCAACCTCGTACTAACCATGTTACATGGAAATGTTATTTTTCAGTTTACCAGCAAATACAGCTGTATTTTGCCATAATGTTTTGATCACGTTATCCTCTGTATTCCGTTATGTATAAATTTCGTTGGTATCAGACGTCTCCTTCTTGGTGTTCTTTTTTCACTTTCTAGCCACGACCATCCCCGATTTAGGCGTCCAGGTTGAGGATGCTTGGAACTCAATACCCCAAACTTACATCCAACATCTGTACGACAGACTCCATGCCAGAATTGCACAGTGTGACGCAGTTCATAGCGGTTCAACCTCGTAACAACCATGTTACATGGAAATGTTATTTTTCAGTTTACCAGCAAATACAGCTGTATTTTGCCATAATGTTTTGATCATGTTATCCTCTGTATTCCGTTATGTATAAATTTCGTTGGTATCAGACGTCTCCTTCTTGGTGTTCTTTTTTCACTTTCTAGCCAAGACCATCCCCGATTGAGGCGTCCAGGTTGAGGATGCTTGGAACTCAATACCCCAAACTTACATCCAACATCTATACGACAGACTCCATGCCAGAATTGCACAGTGTGACGCAGTTCATGGCGGTTCAACCTCGTACTAACCATGTTACATGGAAATGTTATTTTTCAGTTTACCAGCAAATACATCTGTATTTTGCCATAATGTTTTGGTCACGTTATCCTCTGTACTCCGTTATTATGCTGTATAAATTTCGTTGGTATCAGACGTCTCCTTCTTGGTGTTCTTTCTTCACTTTCCGCCAGTGTATATAATAACATGCTTTCATTTATTTTTTCATTATGTTATTTGGTATTAATGAAAATGTGCAGATTCATATGGTTATTCATTTATTAGAAATTGCTGTGCATTCAATTACTTTCAGGTTTCAATTTCGTTCCTCACTGTTAGAAGGAGCCTTGATTATATTTTATAACTTATTTAACCATTTTCTAACGTATTACTTATTGCTGGAATTACCCGTAAGTGTATTCATTGAATGGAATCTTCCTTTTTATGTTATTTACATACTTTACAGTTGCGAACTCGACAATGCTCAAAGTCAAAGTACCGAAGTGTTACGTCAAGGAAAACTTTCAGTGGTCTTCAATACATTTTGCTGTGATGTAAGTATACTTTATTCGTGATGTTTTATAGGACTTATTATTTGCATTTCTATGGACAACAAATAGCTGTTTAGATGCCTCTATTCATTTACATAAAGTTGTTCAGAGTGTATTAAGATCGTAAAAAACGTTCGGTTTTCCAGAGCTATATACTTTAAAGGAATCACACGCTTAAAAAAATCACATACTTTAAGGCTGTCTTTGAATGAGTGTTAGGTTTCATCTTCTGCGATAGATGGCGCCAAAATCTCTTCTTATGCGTGGCTTTTACTTCTTAAGGGACTGTCCTAGAAGTTGGCGCCAGCGAATCGCTGCGGACCACGCCATATTCAAAATGGAAGCTTCTCTCGTTGGCTCAACAATCAAATCACAAAATACACTGTGTTACGTTTTAACCAATGACGTTATTTGGGGTGGAGCTTAGTACGTAGGCGGAGCTTCTATAGCTGAAATTCAGGGGTTCTCTGCTGATGTACATATTTTGTCTTAAAAAAATGCACGTACGATAGGATTTAAGATGATTTATGGGAGACACGATTCAAGTCTCACTTTTGGCCCCATTAATTATTTCTTTTTGGCCCAGATAATTAAAATATATCAGACACAAATGAGAGATTTCGTTTCTTCCAGACAGAAACACTGCTGAGCCAACTTATCGCGCCATCTGGCGTACAAAGTTAAATACTTTCGAGTCAGATAAATTGAATTTTAAAAACATGTTCTAACAATTTTTTCGGAATAATGACTACGGCACATATTAGATATACGTCGTTTTTATTTGTGCTCAAAATTTCAGACATTACAAAGTAATAGTCTGCAATAAAATGTATACAAAAGAATTTACATTACAGATGTAGGATAGAATTTCTCAAACACTTATTCAAAGACAGACTTAAAGGAAACACACACTTAAAAGAATCTCATTCTTTAAGGGTTAAATGATGAACAAAATATTTACAGAATTAATACAATGGTGTGTGTGTGATTGCTTTTTTTAATTTATTTGGGGGGGGGGGGGATTAACTACCACCGTGAGCTGCTCAGACGACTACAGGCAGTTTTTCTTCTTAGCCTATTGACACCTGCGGCAGAGTGCAGAGTATAGAGTCCGCCCCCCCACAATCCTTAGCCTCAGTCCACCACTTAGCACCTCTAAATTTCTGCAGGTCATCTTTCCATCTTGTTCTTAGCCTGTTGACACCCACTGCAGGGTATAGGCCTCCCACAGTCTTTCCCAACTTCCTCGATCCTTAGCCTCAGTCCACCACTTAGCACCTCTAAATTTCTGAAGGTCATCTCTTCATCTTGTTCTTAGCCTGTTGTCACCCACTGCAGGGTATAGGCCTCCCCCAGTCTTTCCCAACTTCCTCGATCCTTAGCCTCAGTCCACCACTTAGCACCTCTAAATTTCTGAAGGTCATCTTTCCATCTTGTTCTTAGCCTGTTGACACCCACTGCAGGGTATAGGCCTCCCTCAGTCTTTCCCAACTTCCTCGATCCTTAGCCTCAGTCCACCACTTAGCACCTCTAAATTTTTGAAGGTCATCTTTCCATCTTGTTCTTAGCCTGTTGACACCCACTGCAGGGTATAGGCCTCCCTCAGTCTTTTCCAACTTTCTCGATCCTTAGCCTCAGTCCACCACTTAGCACCTCTAAATTTCTGAAGGTCATCTCTTCATCTTGTTCTTAGCCTGTTGACACCCACTGCAGGGTATAGGCCTCCCCAGTCTTTCCCAACTTCCTCGATCCTTAGCCTCAGTCCACCACTTAGCACCTCTAAATTTCTGAAGGTCATCTTTCCATCTTGTTCTTAGCCTGTTGACACCCACTGCAGGGTATAGGCCTCCCTCAGTCTTTTCCAACTTCCTCGATCCTTAGCCTCAGTCCACCACTTAGCACCTCTAAATTTCTGAAGGTCATCTTTCCATCTTGTTCTTAGCCTGTTGACACCCACTGCAGGGTATAGGCCTCCCTCAGTCTTTCCCAACTTCCTCGATCCTTAGCCTCAGTCCACCACTTAGCACCTCTAAATTTCTGAAGGTCATCTTTCCATCTTGTTCTTAGCCTGTTGACACCCACTGCAGGGTATAGGCCTCCTCAGTCTTTCCCAACTTCCTCGATCCTTAGCCTCAGTCCACCACTTAGCACCTCTAAATTTCTGAAGGTCATCTTTCCATCTTGTTCTTAGCCTGTTGACACCCACTGCAGGGTATAGGCCTCCTCAGTCTTTCCCAACTTCCTCGATCCTTAGCCTCAGTCCACCACTTAGCACCTCTAAATTTCTGAAGGTCATCTTTCCATCTTGTTCTTAGCCTGTTGACACCCACTGCAGGGTATAGGCCTCCCTCAGTCTTTCCCAACTTCCTCGATCCTTAGCCTCAGTCCACCACTTAGCACCTCTAAATTTCTGAAGGTCATCTTTCCATCTTGTTCTTAGCCTGTTGACACCCACTGCAGGGTATAGGCCTCCCTCAGTCTTTCCCAACTTCCTCGATCCTTAGCCTCAGTCCACCACTTAGCACCTCTAAATTTCTGAAGGTCATCTTTCCATCTTGTTCTTAGCCTGTTGACACCCACTGCAGGGTATAGGCCTCCCCCAGTCTTTCCCAACTTCCTCGATCCTTAGCCTCAGTCCACCACTTAGCACCTCTAAATTTCTGAAGGTCATCTTTCCATCTTGTTCTTAGCCTGTTGACACCCACTGCAGGGTATAGGCCTCCCTCAGTCTTTCCCAACTTCCTCGATCCTTAGCCTCAGTCCACCACTTAGCACCTCTAAATTTCTGAAGGTCATCTTTCCATCTTGTTCTTAGCCTGTTGACACCCACTGCAGGGTATAGGCCTCCCTCAGTCTTTCCCAACTTCCTCGATCCTTAGCCTCAGTCCACCACTTAGCACCTCTAAATTTCTGAAGGTCATCGCTTCCATCTTGTTCTTAGCCTGTTGTCACCCACTGCAGGGTATAGGCCTCCCCCAGTCTTTCCCAACTTCCTCGATCCTTAGCCTCAGTCCACCACTTAGCACCTCTAAATTTCTGAAGGTCATCGCTTCCATCTTGTTCTTAGCCTGTTGACACCCACTGCAGGGTATAGGCCTCCCTCAGTCTTTCCCAACTTCCTCGATCCTTAGCCTCAGTCCACCACTTAGCACCTCTAAATTTCTGAAGGTCATCTCTTCCATCTTGTTCTTAGCCTGTTGACACCCACTGCAGGGTATAGGCCTCCCTCAGTCTTTCCCAACTTCCTCGATCCTTAGCCTCAGTCCACCACTTAGCACCTCTAAATTTTTGAAGGTCATCTTTCCATCTTGTTCTTAGCCTGTTGACACCCACTGCAGGGTATAGGCCTCCCCAGTCTTTCCCAACTTCCTCGATCCTTAGCCTCAGTCCACCACTTAGCACCTCTAAATTTCTGAAGGTCATCTTTCCATCTTGTTCTTAGCCTGTTGACACCCACTGCAGGGTATAGGCCTCCCTCAGTCTTTCCCAACTTCCTCGATCCTTAGCCTCAGTCCACCACTTAGCACCTCTAAATTTCTGAAGGTCATCTTTCCATCTTGTTCTTAGCCTGTTGACACCCACTGCAGGGTATAGGCCTCCCTCAGTCTTTCCCAACTTCCTCGATCCTTAGCCTCAGTCCACCACTTAGCACCTCTAAATTTCTGAAGGTCATCTTTCCATCTTGTTCTTAGCCTGTTGACACCCACTGCAGGGTATAGGCCTCCCTCAGTCTTTCCCAACTTCCTCGATCCTTAGCCTCAGTCCACCACTTAGCACCTCTAAATTTCTGAAGGTCATCTTTCCATCTTGTTCTTAGCCTGTTGACACCCACTGCAGGGTATAGGCCTCCCTCAGTCTTTCCCAACTTCCTCGATCCTTAGCCTCAGTCCACCACTTAGCACCTCTAAATTTCTGAAGGTCATCTTTCCATCTTGTTCTTAGCCTGTTGACACCCACTGCAGGGTATAGGCCTCCCCAGTCTTTTCCAACTTCCTCGATCCTTAGCCTCAGTCCACCACTTAGCACCTCTAAATTTCTGAAGGTCGTCTTTCCATCTTGTTCTTAGCCTGTTGACACCCACTGCAGGGTATAGGCCTCCCTCAGTCTTTCCCAACTTCCTCGATCCTTAGCCTCAGTCCACCACTTAGCACCTCTAAATTTCTGAAGGTCATCTTTCCATCTTGTTCTTAGCCTGTTGACACCCACTGCAGGGTATAGGCCTCCCTCAGTCTTTTCCAACTTCCTCGATCCTTAGCCTCAGTCCACCACTTAGCACCTCTAAATTTCTGAAGGTCATCTTTCCATCTTGTTCTTAGCCTGTTGACACCCACTGCAGGGTATAGGCCTCCCTCAGTCTTTCCCAACTTCCTCGATCCTTAGCCTCAGTCCACAACTTAGCACCTCTAAATTTCTGAAGGTCATCTTTCCATCTTGTTCTTAGCCTGTTGACACCCACTGCAGGGTATAGGCCTCCCTCAGTCTTTTCCAACTTCCTCGATCCTTAGCCTCAGTCCACCACTTAGCACCTCTAAATTTCTGAAGGTCATCTTTCCATCTTGTTCTTAGCCTGTTGACACCCACTGCAGGGTATAGGCCTCACTCAGTCTTTCCCAACTTCCTCGATCCTTAGCCTCAGTCTACAACTTAGCACCTCTAAATTTCTGAAGGTCATCTTTCCATCTTGTTCTTAGCCTGTTGACGCCCACTGCAGGGTATAGGCCTCCCTCAGTCTTTTCCCAACTTCCTCGATCCTTAGCCTCAGTCCACCACTTAGCACCTCTAAATTTTTGAAGGTCATCTTTCCATCTTGTTCTTAGCCTGTTGATACCCACTGCAGGGTATAGGCCTCCCTCAGTCTTTTTCCAACTTCCTCGATCTTTAGCGATTTCCTTGGGAAGTGAGTGTGCAAAAGTCACGAAAGAATGTTTTGCCTAAAGAACGAGCTAATTCGGGATTCCTTAATTATCGTTTCCTGTTTGTATTTTATTATTTTTAGCACGTCTTTTGGAAAAAAAGGTCTTGCTTATGTTATCAATTTGTCCGTCCGTCCGTCTGTACCCACGGTATCTCTGCAACTATTAGTCCGATTTGAAAAATTCTTTTTGCATTGGGAAGCCTAAAATATGCAAATGATCATCCCACATTTCGTTTGTTTTTATTACGATGTACAATTTCGCCGGTAGAGGGCGTAAATGCAGATGATGTCGAATTCAAAAATACGTTGTATTCCACATATTTGCTTCTAAACATCCGATTGAAAAACAATTTTTATCTTTCGATTCCATTTATATCGAAGAGTATTTTAGATATAGTTACTTTTTTCAAATTACGCATAGATTTTCCGCTAGGGGGCGTAAAAGTAAATAATCTTTTCCTCGATAACTTTTCTTCTAAAACTCCGATTTGAAAATTGTTTTCTTCATCGGATGCATCTCCTGATTGAAAATCTTTTGCATATAATTTCAAATTTTTGGTAAAGAATACTTTGGCCGCCAGGAGGCGTAAGAGTTAGTTTTTGCTTCTGATGTATTTGCCATAAAATCTGAGCTTCTAAAATATCGATTGAAAATTTCTTTCGTGGACTGATGCCACTCACATCGATAAATTTTTTTGGAATATTTCTTTCCTAAAATATTCCACAGTTTCTCCATGTACATCTTATTTTTGCCAATATCTCTACTTCCAGAAGTCCGATTTGAAATTTTTTTTCTTTGTTGGATAGTCTTTTCCGTGTGACATGTTTTTCATATAATTTCAAAATTTTCAAGTAATTCATAGACTTTCCGCCAGGGGGCGTAGCGGTAAATTGCGTTTCCAATTATATCTCTGCTTCTAAATCTCCGATTTTAAAAAATCTTTCTGCACCGGATACAGCTCCTGATTGGGAAATCGTTTACACATATTTTCTAATTTTTGTAAAAAAAATAGTTTGGCCACCAGGTGGCGTAAGTCTTAATTTCCGCTTCTGATGTATTTGCAGCAAAATATGAGATTCTAAAATCTCGATTGCAAGAAAAATCGTTTGTTGACCGATACTACTCATGTCGACAAACCTTTAGGAAAATTATCTTCTTGAAATAATGCAGGGTTTCTACGCCAGGAGGCGTAGACGCATATCTTATTTTTGTCAATATCTCTACTTCTAAGAGTCCGATTTGAAAAATTCCATCTTTGTTGCATGGTGTTTCCAATGCAAAATGATTTTCCTATAAATTCAAAATTTACAAGTAAATTTTAGGCTTTCCGCTAGGCGGCACAAAGGCAAATTGCGTTTTCTGCATCATTTCTGCTCCTAAAGCTCCGATTTAAAAAATTCTTCCTGTATCGCATACAAGACCCGATGGAAAATATTTTTCACATAATTTCTAATGTTTGGTAAAGAATGGTTTCGCCACCAGGGGTCATAAGTGTTTATTTCTGCTTCTGAAGTATCTGTAGCAAAATCTGGGCTCCTAAAAACTCGACTAATTTTTATTTCTTTGACCGATACCGCTTATATGGATAAACCTTTTGAGAATACTTTCTTCCTAAAATAATGCATGGTTTTCCCACCAGGGGACGTAAAGTCACATCTTATTTTTGTCGATATATCTGTTTCTAAGAGTTCGTAAGCTCACGATTCCGTTTACAGCAATATCTGAGGGATTAAAAACCCGATTGAAAATCTTCTTTCTTTGGTCAGATCTATTGTTTTCCATACCGGTTCCATTGACTTTGAATAGCTTTGATAAATTTAATTTGCGTCAGAACGGATTCAAAAGACGTGCTTATTACACCCGAAAATTCGGTGTCAACTTTCTTGTTTTTTCTTAGAACGATACCGCTCATATGGAAAAACTGTTGAGAATACTTTCTTCCTAAAATAATGCATGGTTTTCGCACCAGGGGCGTAAAGTCACATCTTATTTTTGTCGATAACTCTGTTTCTAAGAGTTCGTAAGCTCACGATTCCGTTTACAGCAATATCTGAGGGATTAAAAACCCGATTGAAAATCCTCTTTCTTTGGTCAGATCTATTGTTTTCCATACCGGTTCCATTGACTTTGAATAGCTTTGATAAATTTAATTTGCGTCAGAACGGATTCAAGAGACGTGCTTATTACACCCGAAAATTCGGTGTCAACTTTCTTGTTTTTTCTTAGAACGATACCGCTCATATGGAAAAACTGTTGAGAATACTTTCTTCCTAAAATAATGCATAGTTTTCCCACCAGGGGCGTAAAGTAACATCTTATTTTTGTCGATAACTCTGTTTCTAAGAGTTCGTAAGCTCACGATTCCGTTTACAGCAATATCTGAGGGATTAAAAACCCGATTGAAAATCTTCTTTCTTTGGTCAGATCTTTTGTTTTCCATACCGGCTCCATTGACTTTGAATAGCTTTGATAAATTTAATTTGCGTCAGAACGGATTCAAAAGACGTGTTTATTACACACGAAAATTCGGTGTCAACTTTCTTGTTTTTTTCTTAGAACGATACCGCTCATATGCAAAAACTGTTGAGAATACTTTCTTCCTAAAATAATGCATGTTTTTCCCACCAGGGGACGTAAAGTCACATCTTATTTTTGTCGATATCTCTGTTTCTAAGAGTTCGTAAGCTCACGATTCCGTTTACAGCAATATCTGAGGGATTAAAAACCCGATTGAAAATCTTCTTTCTTTGGTCAGATCTATTGTTTTCCATACCGGTTCCATTGACTTTGAATAGCTTTGATAAATTTAATTTGCGTCAGAACGGATTCAAAAGACGTGCTTATTACACACGAAAATTCGGTGTCAACTTTCTTGTTTTTTTTCTTAGAACGATACCGCTCATATGCAAAAACTGTTGAGAATACTTTCTTCCTAAAATAATGCATGGTTTTCCCACCAGGGGACGTAAAGTCACATCTTATTTTTGTCGATATCTCTGTTTCTAAGAGTTCGTAAGCTCTCGATTCCGTTTACAGCAATATCTGAGGGATTAAAAACCCGATTGAAAATCTTCTTTCTTTGGTCAGATCTATTATTTTCCATACCGGTTCCATTGACTTTGAATAGCTTTGATAAATTTAATTTGCGTCAGAACGGATTCAAAAGACGTGCTTATTACACCCGAAAATTCGGTGTCAACTTTCTTGTTTTTTTCTTAGAACGATACCGCTCATATGCAAAAACTGTTGAGAATACTTTCTTCCTAAAATAATGCATGGTTTTCCCACCAGGGGACGTAAAGTCACATCTTATTTTTGTCGATATCTCTGTTTCTAAGAGTTCGTAAGCTCACGATTCCGTTTACAGCAATATCTGAGGGATTAAAAACCCGATTGAAAATCTTCTTTCTTTGGTCAGATCTATTGTTTTCCATACCGGTTCCATTGACTTTGAATAGCTTTGATAAATTTAATTTGCGTCAGAACGGATTCAAAAGACGTGCTTATTACACCCGAAAATTCGGTGTCAACTTTCTTGTTTTTTTTTCTTAGAACGATACCGCTCATATGGAAAAACTGTTGAGAATACTTTCTTCCTAAAATAATGCATGGTTTTCCCACCAGGGGACGTAAAGTCACATCTTATTTTTGTCGATATATCTGTTTCTAAGAGTTCGTAAGCTCACGATTCCGTTTACAGCAATATCTGAGGGATTAAAAACCCGATTGAAAATCTTCTTTCTTTGGTCAGATCTATTGTTTTCCATACCGGTTCCATTGACTTTGAATAGCTTTGATAAATTTAATTTGCGTCAGAACGGATTCAAAAGACGTGCTTATTACACCCGAAAATTCGGTGTCAACTTTCTTGTTTTTTTCTTAGAACGATACCGCTCATATGGAAAAACTGTTGAGAATACTTTCTTCCTAAAATAATGCATGGTTTTCCCACCAGGGGGCGTAAAGTCACATCTTATTTTTGTCGATAACTCTGTTTCTAAGAGTTCGTAAGCTCACGATTCCGTTTACAGCAATATCTGAGGGATTAAAAACCCGATTGAAAATCTTCTTTCTTTGGTCAGATCTATTGTTTTCCATACCGGTTCCATTGACTTTGAATAGCTTTGATAAATTTAATTTGCGTCAGAACGGATTCAAGAGACGTGCTTATTACACCCGAAAATTCGGTGTCAACTTTCTTGTTTTTTTTCTTAGAACGATACCGCTCATATGGAAAAACTGTTGAGAATACTTTCTTCCTAAAATAATGCATGGTTTTCCCACCAGGGGACGTAAAGTCACATCTTTTTTTTGTCGATATCTCTGTTTCTAAGAGTTCGTAAGCTCACGATTCCGTTTACAGCAATATCTGAGGGATTAAAAACCCGATTGAAAATCTTCTTTCTTTGGTCAGATCTATTGTTTTTCCATACCGGTTCCATTGACTTTGAATAGCTTTGATAAATTTAATTTGCGTCAGAACGGATTCAAAAGACGTGCTTATTACACCCGAAAATTCGGTGTCAACTTTCTTGTTTTTTTCTTAGAACGATACCGCTCATATGGAAAAACTGTTGAGAATACTTTCTTCCTAAAATAATGCATAGTTTTCCCACCAGGGGGCGTAAAGTAACATCTTATTTTTGTCGATAACTCTGTTTCTAAGAGTTCGTAAGCTCACGATTCCGTTTACAGCAATATCTGAGGGATTAAAAACCCGATTGAAAATCTTCTTTCTTTGGTCAGATCTTTTGTTTTCCATACCGGCTCCATTGACTTTGAATAGCTTTGATAAATTTAATTTGCGTCAGAACGGATTCAAAAGACGTGTTTATTACACACGAAAATTCGGTGTCAACTTTCTTGTTTTTTTCTTAGAACGATACCGCTCATATGCAAAAACTGTTGAGAATACTTTCTTCCTAAAATAATGCATGTTTTTCCCACCAGGGGACGTAAAGTCACATCTTATTTTTGTCGATATCTCAGTTTCTAAGAGTTCGTAAGCTCACGATTCCGTTTACAGCAATATCTGAGGGATTAAAAACCCGATTGAAAATCTTCTTTCTTTGGTCAGATCTTTTGTTTTCCATACCGGCTCCATTGACTTTGAATAGCTTTGATAAATTTAATTTGCGTCAGAACGGATTCAAAAGACGTGCTTATTACACACGAAAATTCGGTGTCAAGTTTCTTGTTTTTTTTCTTAGAACGATACCGCTCATATGCAAAAACTGTTGAGAGTACTTTCTTCCTAAAATAATGCATGGTTTTCCCACCAGGGGACGTAAAGTCACATCTTATTTTTGTCGATATCTCTGTTTCTAAGAGTTCGTAAGCTCTCGATTCCGTTTACAGCAATATCTGAGGGATTAAAAACCCGATTGAAAATCTTCTTTCTTTGGTCAGATCTATTATTTTCCATACCGGTTCCATTGACTTTGAATAGCTTTGATAAATTTAATTTGCGTCAGAACGGATTCAAAAGACGTGCTTATTACACACGAAAATTCGGTGTCAACTTTCTTGTTTTTTTCTTAGAACGATACCGCTCATATGCAAAAACTGTTGAGAATACTTTCTTCCTAAAATAATGCATGGTTTTCCCACCAGGGGACGTAAAGTCACATCTTATTTTTGTCGATATCTCTGTTTCTAAGAGTTCGTAAGCTCACGATTCCGTTTACAGCAATATCTGAGGGATTAAAAACTCGATTCAAAATCTTCTTTCTTTGGTCAGATCTATTGTTTTCCATACCGGTTCCATTGACTTTGAATAGCTTTGATAAATTTAATTTGCGTCAGAACGGATTCAAAAGACGTGCTTATTACACACGAAAATTCGGTGTCAACTTTCTTGTTTTTTTTCTTAGAACGATACCGCTCATATGCAAAAACTGTTGAGAATACTTTCTTCCTAAAATAATGCATGGTTTTCCCACCAGGGGACGTAAAGTCACATCTTATTTTTGTCGATATCTCTGTTTCTAAGAGTTCGTAAGCTCACGATTCCGTTTACAGCAATATCTGAGGGATTAAAAACCCGATTGAAAATCTTCTTTCTTTGGTCAGATGTATTGTTTTCCACACCGGTTCCATTGACTTTGAATAGCTTTGATAAATTTAATTTGCGTCAGAACGGATTCAAAAGACGTGCTTATTACACCAGAAAATTCGGTGTCATCTTTCTTGTTTATGTGTCTGTCAATAACAGCTAAAGAAGAAAATTGTGCAGTTTTGTATGCAAAACTAATGTTTTCTGTAGTGCTTAGCAAAATCCTGGTAATAATTCATGAGAAATTCAATAAATAAAGTTTTGAGTTAGGCTGTTCCTCAACTGTTTTTTTTTTTTCTGGAATCATCTAAAACGACAGCAGCTGGATGCTGTCGTTTTAAATTATGCTTAATATTTGGCGTATTGCCCGACGTTTTGTAATTCCTTCATCAAAGCCTACATTTTTCGTAGACTGACTCCTTACCAAAAGAAAAATGAAGTTGCACAAAAGATATTTTATGTTTACCCATTATTACTGATTACTTACTCTCAACAAATAAATGTTTCAGTACCTGACGTACCTTTAAACTTCCAGTATAAACAACAAGAACAAAGCTGATAAGACTTCGTCTTTATCCGACTGAATTGTGCAAACAAAGAGCAAAAACTATTGTGTTGTCGGAAAAGTCATGACGTATTTTAGACATGTTTTGCAAAGGTCATTTATTGATAGAAAGAACAAAGATCAATCATTTATATATTAATGCCAGTTTTGTTCGATAACTTTTTGCCATCTTTCAGTGAGATGCCTCGTTCATAGAAGGACCTATCTTTCGTGGCCAGAAACTGTACAAGGTGCTGATTTACAGCCTCATCTGAATTGAACGTTATACCACGCAAGGACTGTTGAAGAGAGCGAAACAAGTGGAAGTCTGACGGCGCAAGGTCAGACGAGTATGCTGGTTGTGGCAACACATCCCACCCAAGCTCTAATAATTTTTGGCGGGTGATCAAACTTGTGTGTGGTCTCGCGTTGTCGTGATGAAACACAACACCTTTACGATGAACGAGCTCTGGACGTTTCTGAATGATGGATTCGTTCAAACTGTGCAATTGCCGACAGTACACATTGAAATTGATTGTTTGGTTCCGTGGTAGGAGCTCGAAAAACAAGACACCTTTAAAATCCCACCACACTGAGACCAGAACCTTCCGCTGAAGAATGTCTGCTTTGGATGTCATTTGAGGCGAAGCAGCACGTCGGGACCAAGACCGTTTGCGCAGCACATTGTTGTACACAATCCACTTTTCGTCACCAGTTATCAGTCGCTTCAAAAAACGATCGTATTCCTCACGTTTAATGAGCATATCGCAGATGTTTAAACGCGCCGTCAAGTGAGCTTCTTTGGGTTCATGAGGAACCCACACATGGAGCTTGCTTACGTATCCCAGCTCCTTCAGGTGGTCGTGAACGCTTGAATGATGGATTGTGTCTGCAATCTCTCGTGTCGTGTAACGTGGGTTTGACTCGATCAATGCCTTGATTTGGTCGTCATCAACCTCGGTGGGCCTCCCGGACCGAAGAGCAACTTTGAGGTCAAAATCACCAGCACGGAATTTTGCGAACCACCGCTGGCACTGACGTTCTTGTAGAGCATTATCACCGTACACTTTACGCAACTTTTCACAAGCTTGACACGCGTTCTTCCTTTTACGGAAGTAAAACAGTAAAATATGGAGAAAATGCTTCACCTTGATGTCATATCTCCGCAAATCAATCAAATCGCTCACTATTCCTTTTAGACTGCAGCTAGAAGTGGCACCTGTCGAATGCCATAGCGATAACAGAGCTGCGCATGCCTCTAGTACTTCCAAAACCGCCCAACCGCCATCGGGTGCCAAAATACGTCATGACTTTTCCGAAAACCCAATACATACCCTCACTGTTTCCTCTTTTGATTACAGTTAACTTTTGTTTCGCATTGTCATCATATATCAATATGGCTGGGCTCAGTGTTTTCGAACCCACATAAAGGAGGTGAAAATGAGCGTTTCAGTCTTAAAAGCCATTTGTGGAAGCTGAATATAGTTTGCATCATCGTGATTTATACTTACAGCATTGAAAAATGTAAAACTATCGATAGTTGCACAAAATTATCGATGTACTGAGTAGGATGAAATTATCGATACTATCGATAGTACCTCCACTTCTACCCAGGATCTCCAACTTTATTATTGCTGTAGCCTTGCTATATACACTCATGGTAAAAAAAAATAGTTGCACCCAGAAGGACTTCTCGGATTGCAATGCTACTCGCGAGGACGGTAAAGAATATCAGAAACAATAAATGGTTAACCATTGAGACTGGTATGGGCAATATTTATTGAGCTACCATACCGTGCAAATTAATTGGTACAAGTTATTTTATTCTCAGAATCGTAATGTGATCGTCAGTTGATGTCGGAAACCCGCGTAAACCGGTTTTATCGGCTGTGACTGTTAGAACTTGATAGTAAGAATGTGGTTTGACAGGTTTTATACACGAAATAGGCACTTCAGCTTCAGTTGTGAGCTTTCGTGTGTGACAGGGGTATGTTAGTTTTTGCTTTCTCTGTGAGTACGTGTTGCTTTCGTGGATTAAAAAATGGAAATTTCAACAAAGAAGCGTGCAAAACTAATTGCTCTAAAGGATAACACTTCAATGACAGTGAGAGATATCGCTTCTGCAGTTGGTGTAGGCAAATCAAGTGACTGCTTACGCGATACAATGCATCTGGATCATCATCTCTAAAATGGAGAGGTAAATGTGGAAGAAAACGAAAAACAACTCCACGGACCGATAAATATCTAATCAGAAATCGTAAAATGAATCAAAAAAAAAAAAAAAAAAAAAAAAACAAGCACCGACCTTCAAAGAGATTCAGTGGCTAGTTGTTGTGATGTTAGTGATTCAACTGTACGCCGTAGGCTTTCTGGAAGTTGGCCTGAAGGCAAGAAGACCAAGAAAAAACAATATTTGAATGCGAAAATGAAGATAAAACGTTTAGCATGGGCCAAAAAATATAAATCATGGACTGCTGACGACTGGAAAAAGGTAATTTTCAGTGATGAAACTCATTTATTTGTGCAGGGTTACCAAGCAAATGTCGTTAGACGAAGCATCTTAAGACCTGAGGATGTCAAACAAACTGTAAAACACCCTCTGAAACAGATGTTTTGGGGTTTTTTCACATCAAATGGCACTGGAAGCTTAGTTCCTGTTCAAGATATTCAGCCAAGTACGTAGAAATATTACAACGTAGGATTGTTCCATTCTTGCAAACTTTTGACGGGACATTTCAACATGACTTGGCCCCATGTCACAATTCGAAATTGGTCAAGCTGGAAAATCCAATTCATTTGCTTGATTGGCCTGGAAATTGACCAGACTTAAATCCCATAGAAAACTTGTGGAATATTTTGAAGAGACGTTTAGGTAAAATGGACTGTACAACCAAACAACGCATGATAACGAATGCTATAAAAGTGTGGTTTATGAAGTCAAAAATATGTGCACTCAATTAGTGGAGTCAATGCCAAAACGAATTCAAGAGGTCATTTCTGATAAAGGAGGACATACTTCATACTAATACAGGTATTTATCAGTGTATATCAAGGCATAGAATCATATTAAAGGCATAGTTTTGGAAAGAAGAGTGATTTTTTACTTTGTCACAATTAATTTGCAGTACACGCCAATAAGTAGTGTCTCTCAGTATGGCGTTGGGCTGCCATGTTTGCTCACACAACATGCCAGACGTCTCGGCATAGAGTTGGACAGGTTCCTAACTGTGTCCTGCTATAAATTATCCCATGCAGCTTGAATCTTTTCACGAAGTTGTTACAGATTGTGAGGTAGGAATGGAGTGTGGGTATTGGGTCCAATAGTGTCCAACACATTTTGAATTGGCGATAGGTCTAGCAATGCGGCTGGCTATGGTAGAGTGTCAGTGCCTTGAAGGCAAGCTCTTGAGAGAGCAGCAGTATGCGGACGAGCGTTGTCTTGTGGGAAATTCGCACCGGACTGAGCGTCCATAAAGGAACGCTCACTCCGGTGCGATTTTCCAACAAAGACGTTTAGCCAAAGAATATCTAACGCTTAAAGAAGGTCAACTCTCATAGAGATAACGTAAAAGAGGCGGCAACAGCGCCACCACATCTTAAGAGATAATATGCTCTGCGGGAAAGTTAACATTCAGGAGCAAAACACGTTAAGGGGACTACGGCAGTGAAGCTTTTCTTTGATCCACGATGGTTGACCTTCGATCTGACGACTATTTGCTTAGAGCAGTTGATTTTCGTTGTTGTTGCTGTTTTCTGATATGCCGCCCGTACCTAATTTTGGTGAGAAAACTATGCAATAAAATTAGTATTACTATTTAAATTAAATTTCAGCAAATATTACAGTTAGGCCTAAGGATCCGTAAAAAATGCAGACATTCCCTAGTATTTGGCATTACTGAAAAAGTTTCTGGAAAACAGGAGAACAAACAAAAGCCTTAACCAACCCGATTGGCGTAACAAAACTAACATATCCGATTTGCGAAGTGATTATGCTACCGAGAAGTTAACAATCACGTGCTGTGAGTAACTCGGCTGACTGTTCTTTACCCAAATAATTGAAGTCAACAGAAATACGCATGCGCAGTGTGACGTACCTGCCAGCAGGACTCACACCACATAAAGGCAGATAGCAGTCAGAACGAACGTCTGCGTAGCTCAGTTAGTAGAGCGGCTTGTTCCGGAATAAGCGGACTCGGGTTCGAATCCCGGCGTAGACCAAAAATGACGGAGAAATTTACTTCGCTGTAGCAGTCTACTCTGTCTGCTCCGGCATCAGCCTGTATGTTGGCTTCTGTGTATCGCATTTTTTCTCTTAAGATATGGCTGCGCTAGTTGCGTCTCGCTGAGCCTTAACTTCTTCTCGTTAGATATTCTTTGGTTTAGCGTTCAGAAATATTTAATAACACATATCGTTACACGCTTAGGTCTCGTATGTAACAACATGCGTATGTAACAACATGTGATGTTACGTCAGAAAAAATCAAGGACCTACGCGTATACATTAATAGTCCGACCGAGAACCATTAGGGCATCCTACCAGCACTCCAAATACTTTCAGGAAAAATAAAAATCAAATACAAATAATCCTGCCATCCATGTATTGTTCAACCTTATACATTTAAAACAAATTCCTTCATCTTTCAGGTCGGTGTTAACTTCATTGACGCTTTTAGCACTCATCGGTGCTTTAGTGGAAAACTACATTGAGAAAAACCCTTCTGAGAAAAGGAATTCAGGTATGTACATTTTTCACTGTCACATTTCTTACCGTTTTATCAAAACTGTTAAGAGAAAGGAACAGATTGCTTCCAAAAATGCCTTCTATCAAAAATACTGTATATTTCTATGTCAATCATTCACGGTGGTGTCACATTATTGTGACCACCAGCTAATATCCAGAGCAACCCCCGTGTGCAGCGCGGACAGCAGCTAGACGGGATGGGAGTGACTCAATATGGTGCTGGAAGGAGTTCACAGAAATGTGCAGCCATGCTGGCTGCAGTGCATCTGACAGCTGCTGGAGGGTGCGTGGCTGGAAGGGACTCAATAAGGTGCTGGAAGGTGTTCACAGGTTATGTGGAGCCATGCGGACTGCCAGCTGCTGGAGGATGCGTACCTGGAAGTGACTCAATTAGGCGCTGGAAGGTGTTCACAAATATGTGCAACCATGGTGACTGCAGTGCATCTGACAGCTGCTGGAGGGTGCGTGGCTGGAAGTGGCTCAATAACGTGCTGGAAGGTGTTCACAGAAATGTGCAGCCATGCTGGCTGCAGTGCATCTGACAGCTGCTGGAGGGTGCGTGGCTGGAAGGGACTCAATAAGGTGCTGGAAGGTGTTCACAGGTTATGTGGAGCCATGCGGACTGCCAGCTGCTGGAGGATGCGTACCTGGAAGTGACTCAATTAGGCGCTGGAAGGTGTTCACAAATATGTGCAACCATGGTGACTGCAGTGCATCTGACAGCTGCTGGAGGGTGCGTGGCTGGAAGTGGCTCAATAAAGTGCTGGAAGGTGTTCACAGGAATGTGCAGCCATGCTGGCTGCAGTGCATCTGACAGCTGCTGGAGGGTGCGTGGCTTTAAGGGACTCAATAAGGTGCTGGAAGGTGTTCACAGGTATGAGGAGCCATGCGGACTGCCAGCTGCTGGAGGATGCGTGGCTGGAAGTGACTCAATTAGGCGCTGGAAGGTGTTCACAAAAATGTGCAACCATGGTGACTGCAGTGCATCTGACAGCTGCTGGAGGGTGAGTGGCTGGAAGTGGCTCAATAAAGTGCTGGAAGGTGTTCACAGGAATGTGCAGAGATGCTGACTCCAGTGCATCTGACAGCTGCTGGAGGGTGCGTGGCTGGAAGTGACTCAATGAGGTGCTGGAAGGTGTTCACAGGAATGTGCAGCCATGCTGACTGCAGTGCATCTGACAGCTGCTGTATGGTGCGTGGCTGGAAGTGACTCAATAATGTACTGAAAGATATTCACAGGAATGGGCAGCCATGCTGACTGCAGTGCATCTGACAGCTGCTGGAGGGTGCGTGGCTGGAAGTGACTCAATGAGGTGCTGGAAGGTGTTCACAGAAATGTGCAGCCATGCTGACTGCAGTGCATCTGACAGCTGCTGTAGGGTGCGTGGCTGGAAGTGACGCAATAAGGTGCTGGAAGGTTTTCACAGGAATGTGCAGCCATGCTGACTGCAGTGCATCTGACAGCTGCTGGAGGGTGCGTGGCTGGAAGTGACTCAATAAGGTGCTGGAAGGTGTTCACAGGTATGTGGAGCCATGGTGACTGCAGTGCATCTGACAGCTGCTGGAGGATGCGTGGCTGGAAGTGACTCAATTAGGCACTGGAAGGTGTTCACAAAAATGTGCAACCATGGTGACTGCAGTGCATCTGACAGCTGCTGGAGGGTGCGTGGCTGGAAGTGGCTCAATAAAGTGCTGGAAGGTGTTCACATTAATGTGCAGCCATGCTGACTGCAGTGCATCTGACAGCTGCTGGAGGGTGCGTGGCTGGAAGTGACTCAATGAGGTGATGGAAGGTGTTCACAGGAATGTGCAGCCATGCTGACTGCAGTGCATCTGACAGCTGCTGGAGGGTGCGTGGCTGGAAGTGACTCAATAAGGTGCTGGAAGATATTCACATGAATGTGCAGCCATGCTGACTGCAGTGCATCTGACAGCTGCTGTAGGGTGCGTGGCTGGAAGTGACGCAATAAGGTGCTGGAAGGTTTTCACAGGAATGTGCAGCCATGCTGACTGCAGTGCATCTGACAGCTGCTGGAGGGTGCGTGGCTGGAAGTGACTCAATAAGGTGCTGGAAGGTGTTCACAGGTATGTGGAGCCATGCGGAGCCAGCTACTGGAGGATGCGTGGCTGGAAGTGACTCAATTAGGCACTGGAAGGTGTTCACAAAAATGTGCAACCATGGTGACTGCAGTGCATCTGACAGCTGCTGGAGGGTGCGTGGCTGGAAGTGGCTCAATAAAGTGCTGGAAGGTGTTCACATTAATGTGCAGCCATGCTGACTGCAGTGCATCTGACAGCTGCTGGAGGGTGCGTGGCTGGAAGTGACTCAATGAGGTGATGGAAGGTGTTCACAGGAATGTGCAGCCATGCTGACTGCAGTGCATCTGACAGCTGCTGGAGGGTGCGTGGCTGGAAGTGACTCAATAAGGTGCTGGAAGATATTCACATGAATGTGCAGCCATGCTGACTGCAGTGCATCTGACAGCTGCTGTAGGGTGCGTGGCTGGAAGTGACTCAATAAGGTGCTGGAAGATATTCACATGAATGTGCAGCCATGCTGACTGCAGTGCATCTGACAGCTGCTGTAGGGTGCGTGGCTGGAAGTGACTCAATAAGGTGCTGGAAGATATTCACATGAATGTGCAGCCATGCTGACTGCAGTGCATCTGACAGCTGCTGTAGGGTGCGTGGCTGGAAGTGACTCAATAAGGTGCTGGAAGATATTCACATGAATGTGCAGCCATGCTGACTGCAGTGCATCTGACAGCTGCTGGAGGGTGCGTGGTGGATGATCCATAAAGCGCACAACACGATCGAGGTGGACTCATAGATGAAGTCTTCATCGTGATGTTCCAACCACTCTTGGATATTTCTGGCTGTGTGACACGTCGCATTGGTCGTGCTGGAAGATCCCACCTGCCCCAGGGATGACAATCAGCAGGTATGTGTGTGCGTGGTTTGCAAGGATGTATTCATAACGAATTCAGTACATAGTGTCTTCCACAGGTATCAGTGAACTCAGGGAATACCACGAAAGCATTCCTCGGACTGTAACGCTGCCCCACCAACTTGTGTTCTCAGAGCAATGGTTGAAGAGTGTTTGTTCTCCGATGTTTCTCGCCTTTTACGCCAACGTCCATCCGTTCGATGAAGCAGAAAACGTGACTCATCGGAGAAAGCAGTCCTTTGTCAATCAGCGGAGGTCCAATTCCGATACTGCCGTGCAAATGTAAACCTTTTCTGCCGATTTACCTTCGTTAGCATAGGTGCAGTGACTATCCGTCTGCATCGCAGCCCCATACGCAGCTGGGTTTCCGGAACTGTCGTTTTAGACAAACTTCCGGTAAACCCCATGGTTCATTCGACCAGTGAGTTGCTCCACTGTAAAGCGTGGATCAGCCCTCACGCACCTTCGAAGCCGACGTTCATCTCTCACACTGTGCTGCACAGTTTCCATGTCGCTTATTCGCATTGCTGCCATTTCTCCCATCACGATACACTTTAACCACAGTAGCACTCGAACATCTCACAAACTGCGCTGTTTCAGAAATACTGCCGCACTTGGCCCGAAAGCCTGTAATCATACCTTCTTTCAAATCTGATAAATCGCTCCTTTTATCCATGACAGCAACGAGTGATATGCTTCCAGATCTGATCAAATGTAGAGGATTTTAGGAAGGGAGTGTCTGACTCCATGACTTAAACAACCCTTAGAAATAGGAAACTAGGAGATTTAGGCTAGAGTGCCCGATAGGAAAGTCACACGGAAGCGAAGTAGAAAGGGGGAGGAAGACGCCCTTTATTTATTACCGGGGGTGGGGCAGTACCCGGGGTCCGACGGCTTAACGTGCCCATCCGATGCACGGCGGGTATTTAGTGGATCGAGCGTTCGTACCTGCCTGGGATCGAACCTGAGGTCCTTTCCGTGGCAGTCACGAGCGTTGCCCACTAGGCCATCCGCGGCCCTCTTTGAATGATCAAAATATGTTTCCAGAATGACTACAGCACACGTTATATACCCTCCAAGCCAGCTCACGACACGTGCCTTCTTTCACTGGCTACGCGCTGTTGACCTGTAAAGTAGGAGGTGACCACAATAATGTGACTCAACTGTTGTATTTGAAATGCATTAGTAAAAGCAAAGATCATCTGACCTAGGGTAACATTACTGAAATACGTTTGTAAATATATTTACCAAGGTAAAATTTACCAAGTTAATCTTTCCTAGTGAAATATAACTCAAATGCATTTGTGATAAAAAATCTAATCTAATCTAATGAAACACAATTGAAACGCTGTCACTTTCGTGGGAGCACAGTTCCATATCACTGTCAATTTCGTGGAAGAATACTACGATTTATTTTTGCCTGGGGAATTCAAATGAAATCTTTCTTTATCTAAAAACTAGCCTGTTGAACCGGGCTAGTGAGAGTATAAAGTAAAAGCTATACTATCTACCAACAAGTAATTGGACACCTGTGATAGCAAAGGAAAACGAAGTTTATTCACCTTCAATAGTTGGTGGAGCCTCCACGAGCGGCGATTACAGCTGCGACCCTCCGGGGCATACTCTCAACCAGGCCTTGTACGACGGCTAGCGGTATTTTCTTCCACTCGGCTTGGAGAAGACAGGCCAGTTCCTTCACCGATTTTGGACAGTGGGGGCACCCCTTAAGTCGACGCTCCAACTCACACTCCATTCGATTAACCCCACTGTCACCATACCAAGCCATGGTGGACCTCGCAACATGACAGGTGACATTGTCATCCTGAAAGTAACATGGGTCCACCCCGTAAAACTGCCACAACGTAGGAAGCGCATGGACATCCAAAATGGTGCAGTAGGTCTCGGCGTTGAGTCTACCAGGAATTGCGACCAAGGGTCCCGTGCCATACCAGGAGAAACACCCCCAGAGCATAATTCCACCGCCGCCGAACTTCACAGTTGGCACAATACATTCCGGCAGGAGGCGTTCTCCAGGCAGACGCCAAACCCAGACCCTGCCATCCGAACGGTAGAGGGTGAACCTTGATTCGTCGCTCCAGAGAACCTGTTTCCACTGTTCAACGGTCCATTGTCGACGTTCTTTGCACCGCGTTAGCCGAGCAGCGCTATTGGACTTGGTGATCAAAGGATTGTGGGCGGCAGCACGTCCATGATAACCGAGCAGATGGGCTTCCTTACGGATGGTATTCATCGAAAGAACACTCCCGGATGCCTGTTGAAACTCCTCGCGGATGTGACCCATCGATTTGGTGCGGTTCTTCCAAATTTCTCTGGCCAGCACCCATCGGTCTCTAACTCCCAGTTTTGTGGGTCTGCCGTGTCGGGGCACATTCCGACAGTCACCTCTCATCTTCTACTTGCCAATCACGTAGGCCACTGTCGATTTTGGGTACTTCAACTCGCTGGATATGTCATCGGCCATTTCTGTGACACACCCGACGATTACACCTTTCTCGAAATCAGAGAGCTCCGAACTGCGTTTCATCTTGCATGCGACTGGTTGCGTTGTTGTTTCCCACACGATATTTAACGGCGGCGGCCGTGACGTGTATCAGGACCGCCGATATCGTCGATTGCAGGGGTGTCCAATTACTTGTTGGTAGATAATGTATATCAGCAATTAAATTAAAACTGGTAAATGGAGGTTTATATAACTTTGTAGTACAACTTCCCGGAATGGTAAATTAGGATAAAAAAATGTATTTGAATTATTTAGTAGTTGTCACGTCCAATGTAAAAAATTCACGATAAATTTGAGCCATTTCTTTTTTAGAATTACGTTAAAACAACGTTCTATTTTCTAGCTCACAACATCGTCACAGCATGATGATCTTTTGACGTATGACACTTTTGAATTAATAACGCAGATTGAAAAACTACGTTCTATTTTCTTTTTTTCTTCTCCGTCCTCAAGGTCATAATATACAATCGGCAAACAACGCTTACAAAAAAGGGCGTAATAAATGTATTTGCGAATGAAAATAGTCGTAACGGAGTTCTAAAAAAGAAACGCCTAAAATTTATGGTGAACTACTTTTCTGCACGCCTTAACGTTCGGTGTGATCAGGTTGATGTCAACAAAGCGAAAAGACACACTTAGATCGGGCAGAAACGCGTAACATTAAATAACTAAAAATCAAATTCAAATTAAAAAAAAAATCGCTTCGAGATGCACCAGAAGATGTGTACAGGTACCTGCATAACAAATTTCGTCGCTCAAGGTCGCCTAATTCTATGTGAAATCCGACCGACAGACACACACACACAGTCTGTTTTATATAGAGAGAGATAAATTAATTTTAAATGAGTTTATTTCTGTTTATCACATACTGCTGTTAGCTCTGATCATCAGCTACGAAATGCCAGACGGAGGTCACCGCTATCATTATCCATTCACTAGTTATCAACCTTAAAATGGCGTGCGGCGAAATGAAATCACGCAAACTTTAGCTTAACTTTCTAACGCTGCTGAATCAAAAGGTTTACGGAATGGCGGTTTGAAACTTGTTTTGTTACAAATGGAACTCTATAAGCTATCTAATCATGTATTATTTATTACTGTACGATTATTAGTTTCGAGGATATAAGCGTTCAAAATGTGACATGTTTTCGTTGCATCTGTGATCCTGATGTTACACCTACCCAACGCAGAGAAAGACGTAGTTTTGCATCAAAACGTAATACTGAGGAGAAAGTATTATGGAGAGGAAGAATTTTCCACCTCAGGTGTCCGCTCCGCGAACCAGGCTACCCAAACATTAGCACGACTGACTGATATGATCACTGACGAAGAAGATAGTTGCAAAGTTATCTGCAGCTGGTTTCAGAATTTAATATCCTAGTGGGCGTGGAACGGGGACTTATTATTTCTGACGATTGTTCACGCGCATTTTGCTAGCACGAACGTGTGTTCTCATAATGGTGGAAACTTCGGCAAAATCCTATTTGGAGCGACTACAATTTCCCTCCATATAGAATTTTGCCGAAACTTTTTCTGTACCACTGTCCGGTCGTCTAGGGAATCAACATTGAAAAGGAACTAGTGATTTTCTTGAGAAGTACTTACAGTTTCTTTACAAAAGAGAGCTCGCATAAAGATTTCAGTGTTTGAAAATCGTTCGTACAAGGGTTGCCCCCCCCTTAAAAACTGATAATGTTTATACAAAAAAAAAATATATATATATATATATACCTTCTGCCGTTGCCCTATTTTTGCATTGAAATCTCCCATAATTATCTTCAAATGCTGCTTACCTTTATTATTTAGATGGGGAATTTCCTCATAAAATTCTTCAATTTCTTCTTCAGGATGACTTGTGGTGGGTGCATAAGTTTGAATAATCTGAACCTGGTATCTTTTCGAGAGCTGGATAACAAGCCGTGCAGCTCTGTCAGAGAAACTTTCAACTTCTACAACTTTATCCTTCAATTTCTGTTTATTATAAATCCAACACCACTAGTTCTGCCAGTATCTGTTCCACGATAGTAGAAGAGATGTCCACTTTTCAGTTCGATGAGATCTTCTCCTTTTCTCCTTACCTCACTTAGCCCCACGATGTCCCACTTGATCCTTTGTAGTTCCTCTTCCAATTCAAGAAACCTTGAATCAGAAGATAGGGAGCGTCCATTATACGTAGCCAAGGTCAGCATCAGATGGCAGCCTAGTCCGGTCCTCCGGGGATTCTTAGCACCCTCTGCCTTCATGTCGCACTGGCCGCTGCCTTGGCCAGGTACATTCGCTCACGGCAACAGAAACCAGCGTGGAAATACTCTCGTAGAGTTTGCAGAGGCAGAAGGGTTTATCATCTTGAACTCCTTTTTCAAGAAAAAGCCACACAGGAAATGGACATGGAGACATCCAAATGGGACGACAAGTGAAATTGATTTTATTATGTGTAACAAAAAATTCGTCATAGAAGACTGCAGTGTGCTAAACAAGTTCAACACAGGTAGTGACCATAGATTGGTGAGATGTAAGATGCACCTCAACACTAAACTTGAACGAGGCAAGCTCATAAGACAAACAAAATCTATTGACATAACCAACCTTAAAAAACACCATAATACCTTCAAGTTGGAACTGAAGAACAGATTCTCTGCTTTAGAAGGCCTAACATCGGAAGAAATTGATATTTCTGAAGTTAACAGAAAAGTAACAAAAGCTCTTATGGAAACAGCAACAAAATTAGCTAGGTCTAAGAACAAGTTGCATGTGAACAAATTATCAGGAAAAACCAAAATGTTGATGCAAAAAAGAAGAGAGATGAGGACAACTAAAGAAGATGTGACTTCCATACTGGAATATATAGAGCTATGCAAGACAGTACGAAAAAGTATCACTGAAGACGTAAGGAAATTCAACTGTGAACTAGTGAAGAAAGAAATTGAAAACAACCAAAGCCTAAAGATAGCAAAGGGACATCTCAGTAAGGGGAGAAAGCAGTTTATGGCACTGAGAAAAGAAGATGGTTCTGTAACAAGAAATAGAGGCGATTTTTTGACAAGAGTGAAAGATTTCTACTCCAAATTATATGAAAGGGATGATAGATGTACTCCAGACATCATGAAAGGTACCAATACCAGAGTTCTTCCAGTCCTCCCAGCAGAAGTTGCACATGCAATCAAGAACATGAAGCGGGGAAAAGCTCCAGGAGAAGATGGAATTACTGTAGACATCATACAAGAAGCAAGTGGAGAAATCGAAACAGTACTCGCCCAAATTTTCACTCGATGCCTTAATGAAGGGAAAATTCCTCAGGATTGTAACAAAGCTACAATGATCCTGCTACATAAAAAAGGTGACATTGAGGATCTCAGGAACTACAGACCTATCAGCCTCCTATCAGTGGTTTATAAAATCTTCACTAAAGTTCTTTCACACCGCTTGAAGGTGACACTGGACATGGCTCAACCGAGAGAACAAGCTGGATTCAGGAGTGGCTACAGCTCAATAGATCATATCCACGTACTGAGAGAACTAATTGAAAGAGCGAGGGAATATGAACTTCCATTGTGCATGGCTTTTATCGATTATGAAAAAGCCTTTGATTCGGTGAAACCATCAGCAGTTACAATGGCTCTGAAAACCTGCGGTATTGAAGATGCATACATTAATATTATTAATAACATCTATGAAAATGCAAGTGCAAAGATTCGGCTGTTTGAAAATACAACACAAATACAAATTGGGATCATTTGGAATAGAAGGTGAAACGCCTGTATAGATATCCACATATTCTGTTGGAGCTTCGGGACCAATTAACGCACGAGTGGCGGCAAATCTTTGGACTGCCGAATTCCCGGGTTCAAATCCTATTGAAAATCTTTGGGATCATTTGGAATAGAAGGTTATAACGAAGTAAATTTCTCCGTCATTTTTATCCGCGCCGGGGCTCGAACCCGGATCCCCTCATTCCGGAATAAGTCACTCTACCAATTGAGCTACGCGGACGTTTTATTCTGCTTCCTATCTGCCTTTATGTCGTGTGCGTCCTTCTGGCAGGTACGTCACATCTCCTGTTACGTTACATCATCTCCCCCTTATTTTTTATTTTTTTTCGAAGTGCTGGAGAAGGGATTCTCTTATTTTTCCTATCTCGCGGTGTGGAAATAACATCACACCATTGCGAGTTTTTGAACGGTCGGGTCATCCGGATAGTTCGGGCGCCATTATAACGAAGTAAATTTCTCCGTCATTTCTGTCCACGCCAGGATTCGAACCCGGATCCCCTCATTCCGGAATAAGTCACTCTGCCAAAGGAGCTACGCGGACGTTTTATTCTGATTCCTATCTGCCTTTATGTCGTGTGCGTCCTTCTGGCAGGTACGTCACATCTCCTGGTACGTTACATCATCTCCCCCTTATTTTTTATTTTTCTTTCGACGTGCTGGAGAAGGGATTCTCTTATTTTTCCTATCTCGCGGTGTGGAAATAACATCACACCAATGCGAGATTTTGAACGATCGGGTCATCCGGATAGTTCGGGCGCCATTATAACGAAGTAAATTTCTTCGTCATTTTTGGTCTACGCCGGGATTCGAACCCGAGGCCGCTTATTCCGGAACAAGTCGCTCTACCAACTGAGCTACGCAGACGTTTTATTCTGATTCCTATCTGCCTTTATCTCGTGTGCGTCCTTCGGGCAGGTACGTCACATCTCCTGGTACGTTGCATCATCTCCCCCTTATTTTTTATTTTTTTCGAAGTGCTGGAGAAGGGATTCTCTTATTTTTCCTATCTCGCGGTGTGGAAATAACATCACACCAATGCGAGATTTTGAACGGTCGGGTCATCCGGATAGTTCGGGCGCCATTATAACGAAGTAAATTTCTCCGTCATTTTTGGTCTACGCCGGGATTCGAACCCGAGGCCGCTTATTCCGGAACAAGTCGCTCTACCAACTGAGCTACGCAGACGTTTTATTCTGATTCCTATCTGCCTTTATGTCGTGTGCGTCCTGCTGGCAGGTACGTCACAAGGTGAAACGCCTGTATAGACATCCGCATACTCTGGTATAGCTTCGGGGCAAATTCACGCATGGGTGGTTGGAAATCGGTTCTCAATGCATCCACAACCCCGTCGAGTTTCTACCACACCGGATTCAAGCTGCTATCAAGGCAAGAGACGACGTTATCAGGTAAGTTTTAAAAGGGGTGAGTAATTGTTTTGTCCGGTGAGCTTATCTTTTCTTTATCACACTGTCTCCATTTATTACACCTAATAAGTAAGTGGCATCTTTTCTATTTGGGGCTTATTAGCACATGTACAGTAAATATCCTCTTCTAAAACCTACCAACAAATATTCTTTTTATTTCCGTTAGGTGTTTGCAGCGTTCTTGTCGCATTTTCCCTGAAGAGCAATTGGCGGAAACTCGTCTCAACCAAAGAGTCCAATGGAGAGCTACGTATTCTTCATGGCATTAGATTCATGAGCATGATTTGGGTTATTATCGGACACACCTATGGATGGACAAAGACAAGTTTACTGCGTAAGTTCATTTTGATGTTGTCTAAATGTTATTTAGACACACCATGGTATTATTATACACACTGCCCTACCAATAATATCCAGACAACTATGAACAAAACCGCGAATGTGCAGCTTCACGTAGACGTCCTGGAGAATTCTGCACTACCAAAGTTCTGACAGTAGCCTGGGAAAGAACCATACCTCCATCAGTAGGTCAATGTACCATGTCATACTACACGTCCTGGAAAATTCTACGCTACCAACGTTGTGGCAGTACTTTGGGGAAGAACCATACCTCCATTAGAAGGACAATGTACCATGTCATACTACACGTCATGGACAATTATGCACTACTTCCATTGTGACCGTACTTTGGGGAAAATCCACACCTCCATCAGCATAGGACAATGTACTATGTCATGCTACACGTCCTGAATAATTCTGCACTGCCAACGTTGTGGCAGTACTTTGAGGTAGAACCATGCCTCCATTAGAAGGCAACGTACCATGTCATACTACACGTCATGGACAATTATGCACTACTTCCATTGTGACCGTACTTTGGGGAAAATCCACACCTCCATCAGCATAGGACAATGTACTATGTCATGCTACACGTCCTGAATAATTCTGCACTGCCAACGTTGTGGCAGTACTTTGGGGAAGAACCATACCTCCATTAGAAGGACAATGTACCATGTCATACTACACGCCATGGACAATTATGCATTACTTCCATTGTGACCGTACTTTGGGGAAAATCCACACCTCCATCAGCATAGGACAATATACTATGTCATGCTACACGTCCTGAATAATTCTGCACTGCCAACGTTGTGGCAGTACTTTGGGGAAGAACCATACCTCCATTAGAAGGACAATGTACCATGTCATACTACACGTCATGCACAATTATGCACTACTTCCATTGTGACCGTACTTTGGGGAAAATCCACACCTCCATCAGCATAGGACAATGTACTATGTCATGCCACACGTCCTGAATAATTCTGCACTGCCAACGTTGTGGCAGTACTTTGGGGAAGAACCATACCTCCATTAGAAGGACAATGTACCATGTCATACTACACGTCATGGACAATTATGCACTACTTCCATTGTGACCGTACTTTGGGGAAAATCCACACCTCCATCAGCATAGGACAATGTACTATGTCATGCTACACGTCCTGAATAATTCTGCACTGCCAACGTTGTGGCAGTACTTTGAGGTAGAACCATGCCTCCATTAGAAGGCAACGTACCATGTCATACTACACGTCATGGACAATTATGCACTACTTCAATTGTGACCGTACTTTGGGGAAAATCCACACCTCCATCAGCATAGGACAATGTACTATGTCGTACTACACGTCCTGAAAAGTTCTGCAATAACAACGTTGTGGCAGTACTCTGGTGAAGAACCATTCCTCCATTGGAAGGACAATGTACCATGTCATACTACACGTCCTGCACAAATATGCACTACTATCGTTGTGACAGTATATAACGAAGTAAATTTCTCCGTCATTTTTGGTCTACGCCGGGATTCGAACCCGAGGCCGCTTATTCCGGAACAAGTAGCTCTACCAACTAAGCTACGCAGACGTTTATTCTGATTCCTATCTGCCTTTATATCGTGTGCGTCCTGCTGGCAGGTACGTCACATCTCCTGGTACGTTACATCATCTCCCTCTTATTTCTTTTTATTTTTATTTTTTTTCGAAGTGCTGGAGAAAGGATTCTCTTATTTTTCCTATCTCGCGGTGTGGAAAGAACATCACACCAATGCGAGATTTTGAACGGTCGGGTCATCTGGACAGTTCGGGCGCTATTATAACGAAGTAAATTTCTCCGTCATTTCTGTCCACGCCAGGATTCGAACCCGGGTCCCCTCATTCCGGAATAAGTTGCTCTACCAATTGAGCTACGCTGGCGTTTTTTCTGATTCCGATCTGCCTTTATATCGTGTGCGTCCTGCTGGCAGGTACGTCACATCTCCTGGTACGTTACAAGTACTTTGGGGAAGATCCACACCTCCATCAGCTGAGGACAATGTACCATGTCATGTCATACTACACGTCCTGGATAATTTTGTACTGCCATCGTTGTGGCAGTACTTTGAGGGAAGAACTATATCTTTATCAGCAGGGTAGAATATATTGGGTGTGTGCATAAGTTCTGCTCGTTTTGGTAGGCTACAAAGAAAGGAGGAGAACACAGCAAATAACGTACCTAGGATTTCACATAATTGCTATCAGTCTGTATGACCTCTTGCCATCTGTCTATGATTAGGTGAATCCCACGCCGGAAAAACTCCTGTGTTTTAGAGTAAAAAAAGTCATGTAATGCCATTTTCATATCGTCCACATCATCGAAGGTTTGGAGAGTGAAGGCATTCTGTATTGATCGAAAAAGATGATAGTCCGTTTTTGCTAGGTCAGGGGAATGCGCCAGGCGAGGTAACACTTCCCAACCAAAGTCCAGTAATTTTTGCCGAGTGATTTTGCCAGTAATTTTGCAAAGGTCTGGCGTTGTCATGATGAAAGATCACGCCTTTGCGATTGACGAGAACTGGCCCTTCGATGTCAGTTGTTCTTGCAATCCTTCCAACTGTTGGCAGTAGAGATCAGTATTTATCGTTCGGTTAAATGTCAACATCAAACAAAGATCTTCGCTCTTTCCACGTTTATAAGTGAGTCACGGAAAAATTCTCATTGGCCGCCACCGGGAATCGAACCCAGGGTCTTCCAGTTACGCGCCGGATATGCTTCCGCTACACCACAGCAGCCTCGAATTCCTCCAGACTCACACACGCTAACTGCCAAGCCAAGTTGGCAGGTTGCTTCTTGGAGCCCCGCACAATGCTGGGGATTCACCAAAGATGGTAAGCAGCAACTGAAGAAATAATTAGAAGGCGAATGAATAATTAATACAGACATTTAATGTGGACCAGGAACATCAAACAAAGATCTTCGCTCTTTCCACGTTTATGAGTGAGTCACGGAAAAATTCTCATTGGCCGCCACCGGGAGTCGAACCCAGGGTCTTCCAGTTACGCGCCGGATATGCTTCCGCTACACCACAGCAGCCTCGAATTCCTCCAGACTCACACACGCTAACTGCCAAGCCAAGTTGGCAGGTTGCTTCTTGGAGCCCCGCACAATGCTGGGGATTCACCAAAGATGGTAAGCAGCAACTGAAGAAATAATTAGAAGGCGAATGAATAATTAATACAGACATTTAACGTGGAACAGGAACATCAAACAAAAATCTTCGCTCTTTCCACGTTTATAAGTGAGGTGAATCCAGGAAATAATCAAGGTGTCCAGAAAATAATCAACTGGGAAGTGTGGTGTCAACACTTCCCAGTTGATTATTTCCTGGACATCGCACCAAACTCTCAACAAAACCTTTTTCGGATTCAGTCCTCCTTTTGAGATCCATGGAGGAGACTCCTCACCTTGGCACACAGTCCGTCGACGCTTTACATTATGGTACAGTACCCATTTCTCATCACCCGTTACAATTCGTTTCAAAAACGGTACATTTCTGTGACGAGACAGCAAACAAACACAGGTACGGATTCTGTCCTCTCGTTGCTTTGCAGAAAGCTGGTTATCGAACTTGGTGATGAACCAAAGGACATGCATCCGTTTTTCGACAGTTGTTCTCTGTACCGACAACGTTTCCGCTAATTCCTCAACGGTTAGTTGTGGGTCATTTGTTATGGCTTGGTCCACATTCTTGTGAGAAACCGCGGATGGACGTCCCGGATATCCCGGTAACGTTGACCTGTGAGGGACGATGTCACACGTACCAGGGGTCCCTTTTCAGTCCACGTAAACAGTCCCCAGACGAGAATGCCAGCCCCACCACCTTGAGGAATACCCTTCTGGCAAGAAGGATCCATCGCTTCATGCGGTTTGCGCCGTACTCGTATCCTGCCGTCCGCATGTACCAACGAGAATCTCGACTCATCAGTCCAGGCAACATTTTCCCACATGTCTAGGGTTCAGTGGCGATGTTCCCGCGCCCATGCTAATCTTTGCACCCTGTGATGTGAGGTCAGCAGCGGTACCCTTGTGGGACGATGGCTTCTGTACCCCATAGCAAGGAGATGGTTCTGGATGGTGTGGCTGCTTACACGTTTTTGTGCACCAGCGTTAAATTTCCGAGTGATTTCTTGCACTGTGGCCCGTCTGTCCGCTGTTACAATGCGAGCTAGCCGACGATGACCCCGCTCATCCACACGCTGTTGTCCACGGCAGTTGGCCCTTGTAGGAATGGTTTTACTGGATTCGATGTACTCACGGTGCACCCGTGACACAGTGGCTCGTGAAAATCCCAGTGCCTGCACGACTTCCGAGATGGAGTGACCCATTCGTCAGGCCCTGGCAATTTGCCCACGATCAAATGCGCTTAGATCCTTCGTATACTGCGTCCGACTCTTGCTGATTCCCGTCGCATCGCTCCTTATATATATATTTTTTTTTTCGGCACTTTCCTTATGTCTGCCGGGCTTTATAATATATGGTTTTTGCTCACGGTGCTAAGCAACTGTTTGATAGTGTTTAAATTGTATTATTGATTTTGCACAGTGTGGTTTCTGATCATGTTGCATGTACATAAAGGGATATGATCAGTCGATTACACCATGTTCTGCAAGGTTTAGCACTTTTGTAGTGCAGGGGGTAATTGTTCATCATTCGGTTATTTGTACTGTACCTGAAGTATAGTTGCTATGCCAAAAGCTCAGTTTTGTATATACTAATGTACTTTCCTAATTGCACTGTAAAATTTATGTTTGGCACATTTCGCATGTTGGGTCACGATTACATGTCTTAAGTTTTATGCTCATGGTGCGGAGCAAACGCTTTGATAGTATTTCAATTATATGTTAATGTTACACAGTGTGGTTTTTCTCATGTCACATGCGCCTAACAGGACATAATGAGTCTATTAGATAATATTCTACGCTGTGTTGCATATTTGCTGTACAAAGAGTCAGTTTCATATTTTCATTATTTGTATTGTACCCGAAGTATAAATTTTCTGTAAAACGCAAGTTCTGTTTGTACTAATATACTTTACTCTTTGCACTGTGAAATTTACAGTTGTACCATGGAATTGTAACTCCTTATTAGTGTCTTCCCTATGCCGTTGCATGTTGTGTACATATGTTGTTGTTCATTACAAGTTAATCTATAGCACTGTGATTGAGGCACTTGTTTAAGCCTAAGTAATAGTTCTTTTTGCAATTTGACAGCGTTTCACAAGAGAGATATTGCATTCAATTTGTATAGAGTTCACACCATCATTGTGGATAGATCATTTATTCGCTTATCATTCAGATACTGAAAAGTATAAACCTTCTGCTCTTTTCTTCTCTTTTCTTCTTTTTTTCAAGATTGCTCAAAATATACATGTTTGTTTTTGCACTGTAAAATTTATAGTTCTACCTTGTACTGGTGTTCACCTGTTAGAGATGGCACTATGCTGATGCACATTGAGAACATATGATGTACATAGAGTAAGTCAACCCATCAGTCCAGTATTGTCAGTGTTATGAATTTGCTTACATTGTATATAGTGCATCCACGTAATGTAAATATCTCATTGTCATTGTAAATAGGTCATCTACTTGTTTATCTTTTGGTAACTGTTAAGCACAGGCCATCTGTATCTTCCTGTCCATGTTTGCTCCAAATAAAATATTGTTGAAGCTCCTTATATTGTTGGATCGCTGCATACGTCATGTCGTTTCCGTTTACAGGGCCTCCCACAGCGCCACATTTGCATAACGCCAGCTGTCTCTAATTCAATTGCTCTTCTGTGTATTGCAGTGAAAAACACCTCTACTCAGTGAAATTAGGTGTTTAATTGCGGAAGTAGTCCAAATTATCAGTGCTTGAAATATTCCCCCTTCAGCAAGGACTGTTTAATAATTTATTGAAGGATGAGAGAAATTTCTAACTGAAGTCCATGTGGATGTTCATTATTATTATTATTATTATTATTATTATTATATTGTTCCACATTTTCTTATTTTTTTTTTTCAATTAATTACTCCAAACATTCTGCTATGAACGAAAACAATTAGATTAAATGTAAGGGGAGTTCTCCCAAAACCCACTGGGTGCGTTCAAGGATTTTTCAGGAGGGAGAGGGCAAGCAGAACCCCCGAAAAGATGCCTGAATACATTATTGTTTCCGGGTAATGGTTCTTGTGTGTGTGACGCCGTATCCACCAAAAGCCCGTCACTTCTGTGGAATAGAAATCTGTATTCGCCGGAGAAGGCTTTCAACTCTTCCACTGTCCAATAACGATAGTCCCATGCGAACAACAGGCGTCGTTGCCGATGCACCTGGGTTAACATGGGCGCCTTGACGCGGCGTCGACACCGGAGACGCATGCGCAATAGGGTTCTCTCTACTGTTATCGAGGACACGTACCTGGTTAACCACAGCGTTCATTTGCGTGGTCAATTGCTGCACTGTTGTGTTCGATTGCCCTTTTCCAGTCAATGGAGGCGACGTTCTCCTTTGGGGTCCATTGGCTTTGGGTCTCCGCAGTTGTGACGTCGGGAGTTACCCGGTATGCCAGCGGTCCATTCTTGATACACCCTTATTACAGTTTCTCGCGAATAAAAAATCACTCTTTTTTCCAAAACTATGCCTTTATACACTGCCGGACAATTGCTAAGGACGGATGACAATAGCTACGATAGCAACCATAAAATGGAAGGCAGGAAAATGTGGAAATTAGCATAAGTGCGGGATACAGTAAGACGTGTTGTGCGTATGCAAATTTTGGATTGCCGAACTTGTTCGTGACGTCATAGCGCTGATAACAGATATAAAGGATTTGACGCGTATTGACCGTTGTTGTTCAAACACAAAGTTGAAAGGGAAAGAATCAATTGACGAACTTGCAATTTTCAGTATGTCTTCCCGACATCACCTAGATGATTTTACGCGTGGCCGTATTATTGGCAAGATTGAAGAAGGGCGAAAAATAACAGATGTTGTCAGGGAGTTCGATGTCAGCCACAGTGTTGTTTCAAGGCTTTGGAAATCATTTCAAACAAATGGAGAGTGTAGCAAACGTCACGGGGGAGGTCGTGTTCGCAGTACGACACCTGCAGAAGATCGGTACATAGTGCTATCAACAAAAAGACACCTGCGCAGCACAGCTAGTGAGGTAGCAAATCAGCTTATGGCTGCTACTGGCAAGCGGATCTCCCGAAAAACTGTCGCCAGACGTTTGCATGAAGGAGGACTATACGCCCGCCGTCCTGTTGTGTGCATCCCATTGTCCAGACGTCACCGTACCGCCCGTTTGCAATGGTGCCATCAACATCGCAATTGGACTGATAACGACTGGTCTGCTGTCCTCTTCTCAGATGAGAGTCTATCGTCTGATTGTCGACGACAACTGATCTGGCGTGATAGTGGTACTGCATATTGTCCAGCAAACATGCAGGATATCCGACATGTAGTGTCATGGTATGGGCTGGCATCATGATCAATGGCCGTACGTCCTTCTATGTGCTTCCAACTGGGACTATGACTGGCCAACGATACATTAATGATGTTCTGCTACCTCATGTTCGCATGTTCCGTGGTGCTGTCGGTGATAGATTCATTTTCATGGACGGCAACGCAACATGTCATCGAAGAGTCGCTGTCCAGGAGTGTCTTAAGAGCGAGGATATTCAACGCCTCGTATGGCCAGCACGTTCTCCAGATCTGAATCCCATTGAAAATGTGTGGGGTGCTTTGGGGAGGAGTCTTGCTGGTCGCCAATGCCCTCCAATAAACAAGGACACCCTCATCCGTGCACTGACAGAGGAATGGGATAAATTACCCCAACAGCTGCTTGATAATGTTGTGCAAAGCATGACACGACGTGTGGAATCTTGCATCGCCCTCCATGGTGGCCATATCCCGTATTGACATCTTACGCCGGAACGCCTGCGGACGGTAATTGCATTTTTTTCACGTTTACGTATTCTGCACAAAATGGCCTGTTTGTTCCTTGAACACGTTCCAAAGCCTTCTGGATTACAGAGCACAATAAATTGTCTTTCTTGTAATGTCCTGGCATTCTGACATTATTTTATTTCACTTGGCATCCAACCACACTTACTTCTTTATGCGCTATATAGCCGTTTATGATCCGCCGTTAGCAATTGTCCAGCAGTGTATCATTCTATGCCTTGATATGCACTGATAAATACCTGTATTAGTATGAAGTATGACCTCCTTTAGCAAAAATGAGCTCTTGAATTCGTTTTGGCATTGACTCCACTAATTGAGTGCACATATTTTTGACTTCATAAACCACACTTTTATAGCATTCGTTATCATGCGTTCTTTGGATGTACAGTCCATTTTACCTAAACGTCTCTTCAAAATATTCCACAAGTTTTCTATGGGATTTAAGTCTGGTCAATTTCCAGGCCAATCAAGCAAATGAATTTGATTTTCCAGCTTGACCAATTTCGAATTGTGACATGGGGCCAAGTCATGTTGAAATGTCCCCTCAAAAGTTTGCAAGAATGGAACAATCCTACGTTGTAATATTTCTACGTACTTGGCTGAATATCTTGAACAGGAACTAAGCTTCCAGTGCCATTTGATGTGAAAAAACCCCAAAACATCTGTTTCAGAGGGTGTTTTACAGTTTGTTTGACATCCTCAGGTCTTAAGTTGCTTCGTCTAACGACATTTGCTTGGTAACCCTGCACAAATAAATGAGTTTCATCACCGAAAATTACCTTTTTCCAGTCGCCAGCAGTCTATGATTTATATTTTTTGGCCCATGCTAAACGTTTTATCTTCATTTTCGCATTCAAATATTGTTTTTTCTTGGTCGTCTTGCAAACTTCCAGAAGCCTACGGCGTACAGTTGAATCACTAACATCACAACCACTAGCCAATAAATCTCTTTGAAGGATTCATTTACTATTTCTGATTAGATATTCATCGGTTCGTGGAGTTGTTTTTCGTTTTCTTACACATTTACCTCTCCTTTCTGGAGACGATGATCCAGATGCATTGTATCGCGTAAGCAGTCTTGATACACTTGATTTGCCTACACCAACTACAGAAGCGATATCTCTCACTGTCATAGAAGTGTGATCCTTCAGAGCAATTATTTTTGCACGCTTCCTTGGGGAAATATCCATTTTTCAATCAACGTACTCAGAGAAAGCAAAAACTAACATCCACCTGTTACGCACGAAAGCTCACAACTGAAGCTGAAGTGCCTATTTCCTGTTTAAAACCGGTCAAACCACATTCTTACTATCAAGCTCTAACAGTCACACCACCTCACAGCAGATAAAACCGGTTTACGTGGGTTTCCGAAATCAACTGGCGATAACATTAAAATTCTGAGAATAAAATAGCTTGTCCCAATTAATTTCCACGGTATAGTACCTATGCCCGTTGTGCTCACGTGACACACTATGGCTCATCCTTCCTGGCTGACAGCGTATGTCTCCGTGTGGTCAACCTTGTCACGTGCACTCTGTAACGCGCATGCGCGGGTACACTGTGGGTCCGGTGGTGGTCACATTGTTCTGGTACGACTGTGTACTCTCATTAATGTTGCAAACAGAATTTCAATATGCTTGCTAACCTGGATGTCAAAAATGAAATTTCAGAGATGTGTTCTAAATATTTCAGGTCGCCCGGCGAACGCATTAGTGTGGTTCCATAGTCTGGATTTCGGAGCTGTACTGAACGCCTGGCTGTCGGTTGAAGTATTTTTCTTGCTAAGGTAAGTGAAACCATCTCGCATTCAAACACTTTCTTTGTTCAGAAACGTAATTTAATACAATCCAATTACACTATCTATCAACAAGTAATTGGACAACCTGCAATCGACGATATCTGCGGTCCTGATACACGTCACGGCGGCCGCCGTTAAATATCGTGTGGGAAACAACAGCGCAACCAGTCGCATGCAAGATGCCACGCAGTTCGGAGCTCTCTGATTTCGAGAAAGGTGTAATCGTCGGGTATCACAGAAATGGCCGATGACATATCCAGCGAGTTGAAGTACCCAAAATCGACAGTGGCCTACGTGATTGGCAAGTGGAAGATGAGAGGAGACTGTCGGAATGTGCCCCGACCCGGCAGACCCACAAAACTGGGAGTTAGAGACCGACGGGTGCTGGCCAGAGAAATTCGGAAGAACCGCACCAAATCGATGGGCCACATCCGCGAGGAGTTTCAACAGGCATCCGGGAGTGTTCTTTCGATGAATACCATCCGTAAGGAAGCCCATCTGCTCGGTTATCATGGACCCACAAGCCTTTGATCACCAAGTTCAATAGCGCTGCTCGGCTAACGTGGTGCAAAGAACGTAGACAGTGGACCGTTGAACAGTGGAAACAGGTTCTCTGGAGCGACGTATCAAGGTTCACCCTCTACCGTTCGGATGGCATGGTCTGGGTTTGGCGTCTGCCTGGAGAACGCCTCCTGCCGGAATGTATTGTGCCAACTGTGAAGTTCGGCGGCGGTGGAATTATGCTATGGGGGTGTTTCTCCTGGTATGGCACGTGACCCTTGGACGCAATTCCTGGTAGACTCAACGCCGAGACCTACTGCACCATTTTGGATGACCATGCGCTTCCTACGTTGTGGCAGTTTTACGGGGTGGACTCATGTTACTTTCAGGATGACAATGCCACCTGTCATGTCGCGAGGTCCACCATGGCTTGGTATGGTGATAATGGGGTTAATCGAATGGACTGTCCCCGGACCTTAACCCTATCGAGCACCTCTGGGACGAGTTGGAGCACCGTCCGAAATCGGTGAAGGAACTGACCTGTCTTCTCCAAGCCGAGTGGAAGAAAATACCGCTAGCCGTCGTACAACGCCTGGTTGAGAGTATGCGCAGCTGTAATCGCCGCTCGTGGAGGCTTCACCAACTATGGAAGGTGAATAAACTTCGTCTTCCTTTGCTATCACAGGTGTCCAATTACTTGTTGGTAGATAGTGTATATATGCAAAAGGTGTTAAAAACAGAGTAAATGTACTATAAGTGAAAATGTACGCGACAGATTAACCGTGGCCAACGAGATAGAAAACCTGCGCGGCGATTTGTGACGTCAGCAAACGCCGTGTTGTCGTATCAACCGCTGTTGGCACGATTGACGTTAGATGGTTCTCTGGCTATGAAGTACGGACAACGAAGTGTTCTGACTTTCGCTTTGCTTTTAACTTTCGATGGCTAAGTTGCTCGTGTGAAGTTCAAAATGGTCAGCTTAATGTCTTGTTTCATCAAAAAAAAAAAAAAAAAGAAACGAAAATGTATGAACGATAGTCATTGTTTACAGAATAAAATAATCTTTAGTTAAGCACACGAACAAGTGGATTGACATGACAACAACATTTCCTACACGCTTTCTTCTTATCGCGGTAACTTCTTTTTTTTTTTTTTTTGATTGGAGGTTTAACGACCACCGTGAGCAACTCAATAGACTATAAGCAGTCGCCCGTCCCTGATTTAGGGTCACTGGTTTCAGGGAAGGGAGAGAGCCAGTGCCGTAAGACAAACACAACATCCATGCCTCACCGGGATTCGAACCCGGACCCGTTTTTTTTTTTTTTATTTATTTTTTGATTGGAGGTTTAACGACCACCGTGAGCAACTCAATGGACTATAAGCAGTCGCCCGTCCCTGTTTTAGGGTCACTGGTTCCAGGGAAGGAAGAGAGCCAGTGCCGTGAGACAAACACAACATCCATGCCTCACCGGGATTCGAACCCGGACCCGTTTTTTTTTTTTTTAATTTTTTTTTTTTGATTGGAGATTTAACGACCACCGTGAGCAACTCAATGGACTATAAGCAGTCGCCCGTCCCTGATTTAGGGTCACTGGTTCCAGGGAAGGAAGAGAGCCAGTGCCGTAAGACAAACACAACATCCATGCCTCACCGGGATTAGAACCCGGACCCGTTTTTTTTTTTTTTTTTTTTTTGATTGGAGGTTTAACGACCACCGTGAGCAACTCAATGGGCTATGAGCGTCCGCCCGTCCCTAATTTAAGGTCACTGGTTCCAGAGAAGGAAGAGAGCCAGTGCCGTAAGACAAACACAACATCCATGCCTCAGCGGGATTCGAACCCGGACCCGTTTTTTTTTTTTTTTTTTTTTTTTTTTGATTGTAGGTTTAACGACCACCGTGAGCAACTCAATGGACTATAAGCAGTCGCCCGTCCCTGATTTAGGGTCACTGGTTCCAGGGAAGGAAGAGAGCCAGTGCCGTAAGACAAACACAACATCCATGCCTCACCGGGATTCGAACGCGGACCCGTTTTTTTTTTTTCTTTTTTTTTTTTATTGTAAGGTTTAACGATCACCGTGAGCAACTCAATGGGCTATAAGCAGTCGCCCGTCCCTAATTTAGGGTCACTGGTTTCAGGGAAGGGAGAGAGCCAGTGCCGTAAGACAAACACAACATCCATTGATTGATTGGAGGTTTAACGACCACCGTGAGCAACTCAATGGGCTATAAGCAGTCGCCCGTCCCTAATTTAGGGTCACTGGCTTCAGGGAAGGGAGAGAGCCAGTGCCGTAAGACAAACACAACATCCATTGATTGATTGGAGGTTTAACGACCACCGTGAGCAACTCAATGGGCTATAAGCAGTCGCCCGTCCCTAATTTAGGGTCACTGGCTTCAGGGAAGGGAGAGAGCCAGTGCCGTAAGACAAACACAACATCCATTGATTGATTGGAGGTTTAACGACCACCGTGAGCAACTCAATGGGCTATAAGCAGTCGCCCGTCCCTAATTTAGGGTCACTGGCTTCAGGGAAGGGAGAGAGCCAGTGCCGTAAGACAAACACAACATCCATTGATTGATTGGAGGTTTAACGACCACCGTGAGCAACTCAATGGACTATAAGCAGTCGCCCGTCCCTAATTTAGGGTCACTGGTTCCAGGAAAGGGAGAGAGCCAGTGCCGTAAGACAAACACAACATCCATTGATTGATTGGAGGTTTAACGACCACCGTGAGCAACTCAATGGGCTATAAGCAGTCGCCCGTCCCTAATTTAGGGTCACTGGCTTCAGGGAAGGGAGAGAGCCAGTGCCGTAAGACAAACACAACATCCATGCCTCACCGGGATTCGAACCCGGACCCGTTTTTTTTGTTTGTTTTTTTTGTTTTTTTTTGATTGGAGGTTTAACGACCACCGTGAGCAACTCAATGGACTATAAGCAGTCGCCCGTCCCTAATTTAGGGTCACTGGTTCCAGGGAAGGGAGAGAGCCAGTGCCGTAAGACAAACACAACATCCATTGATTGATTGGAGGTTTAACGACCACCGTGAGCAACTCAATGGGCTATAAGCAGTCGCCCGTCCCTAATTTAGGGTCACTGGTTTCAGGGAAGGGAGAGAGCCAGTGCCGTAAGACAAACACAACATCCATGCCTCACCGGGATTCGAACCCGGACCCGTTTTTTTTTTTTTTTTTTTTGATTGGAGGTTTAACGACCACCGTGAGCAACTCAATGGACTATAAGCAGTCGCCCGTCCCTAATTTAGGGTCACTGGTTCCAGGGAAGGGAGAGAGCCAGTGCCGTAAGACAAACACAACATCCATTGATTGATTGGAGGTTTAACGACCACCGTGAGCAACTCAATGGGCTATAAGCAGTCGCCCGTCCCTAATTTAGGGTCACTGGTTTCAGGGAAGGGAGAGAGCCAGTGCCGTAAGACAAACACAACATCCATGCCTGACCGGGATTCGAACCCGGACCCGTTTTTTTTTTTTTTTTTTTTTTTTTTTTGATTGGAGGTTTAACGACCACCGTGAGCAACTCAATGGACTATAAGCAGTCGCCCGTCCCTAATTTAGGGTCACTGGTTCCAGGGAAGGGAGAGAGCCAGTGCCGTAAGACAAACACAACATCCATTGATTGATTGGAGGTTTAACGACCACCGTGAGCAACTCAATGGGCTATAAGCAGTCGCCCGTCCCTAATTTAGGGTCACTGGTTCCAAGGAAGGGAGAGAGCCAGTGCCGTAAGACAAACACAACATCCATTGATTGATTGGAGGTTTAACGACCACCGTGAGCAACTCAATGGGCTATAAGCAGTCGCCCGTCCCTAATTTAGGGTCACTGGTTTCAGGGAAGGGAGAGCCAGTGCCGTAAGACAAACACAACATCCATGCCTCACTGGGATTCGAACCCGGACCCCTTACGGACGAATGATCAGAGGCCATCGCTTAGACCACTGCGCCACCGGGGCGGCCGCGGTAACTTCCTAGGGCATTTTAATTAGCGGCATATACACTGACGGAAAAAATCCCAACACCACGAAAAAATAGTTGTAGAGGAATGAAATGGCGGCAATACATTTGTATAGGTAACATATTTAATCGATTAAGGTTTCAAGATCACAGCTTAATGTAAGCGCGAGAAGAGCCATTTTAAATGTCAAATGCTGGTACATTAATAACCGGTGTAACCGCCAGAATGTTGAATGCAAGCACGCAAACGTTCATGCATTGTGTCGTACAGGTGCTGGATGTCAGTTTGTGGGATGGAGTTCCATGCCTGTTGCACTTGGTCGGTCAATACAGGGACGGTTAATGCTGGTTGGGGGTGACGCTGGAGTTGTCATCCAATGATGCGTGCTCGATTGGTGAAAGATCTGATGATCTAGGAGGCCACAGCAAGATGTCGACACTCTGTAGAGCATGTTGGGTTACAACAGCGGTATGCGGGAGAGCGTTTTCCTGTTGGAAAACACCCCTGGAATGCTGTTCATGAATGGCAGCACAACAGGTTGAATCACCAGACCGACGTACAACTGTACCGACAGGGTGCGTGGGATAACCACGAGAATGCTCCTTCTGTCATAGGAAATTGCTCCCCAGACCATAACTCCTGGTGTAGGTACAGTGTGTCTCGGCCGCAGACAGGTTGGTTGCAGGCGCTCACCTGGCCTCCTTCTAACCAACACACGGCCATCACTGGCACCCAGGCAGAACCGGCTTTCAGCAGAAAACACTACAGATTTCCACTCCGTCCTCCAATGAGCTCTAGCTTGACACCACTGACGTCCCAAAGTGCAGTGGTTTGGAGTAAGTGGAATGCACGCTACAGGGCGTCTGGCCCGGAGCTGTCCTTCAAGTAACCGATTTGTAACAGTTCGTTGAGTCACTGTGGTGGCAACTGCAGCTCGAATTGCTGCCGCAGACGCGGTACGATGCGCCACGGCCATACGCCGTACACGGCGGTCTTCCCTCTCAGTAGTGCCACGTGGCCGGCCGGAACCCGGTCTTCTTGAGGCAGTACCTTCCTTTGACCACCGCTGCCAACAATCATGCACAGTGGCTATATTCCTGCCAAGTAGGTCTGCAATATTGCGGAAAGAAGATCCACCTTCTCGTAGCCCTATTACACGACCTCGTTCAAAGTCCGTGAGCTGTTGATAATGGCTTCGTCTTTTAAAGGCATTCTTGACTAACATCAACACACTACGTCGAATCTCGACGATAACTAACGCTCACGAACGTTACAGCGCGTATTTACAGCAAACCTGCTTTGCATGTTCCGAGGGGCGCTACTAGCGCCACACGTATGCGCCGAGTGCGAAATTTGCATAGACGTCATCTTGCAGATGTACTCTCACTGCCTACCAACTGTCGTTTATCTAACACAACCGCTTCTTGGTGTTGGGATTTTTTTCCGTCAGTGTATTTCATTAGCTCATATAAGATTTCAGATCGGCAGCTGCGATATCTTCAAAACCATCGTGATATGTGGGTATTGTTGTTTTGTTTATTTGCGGAAACACTTATGGTAGCTAACTGTGTCTTGTCAGAAATTAATTTCAGATTAGAAAAGGCTCTTGTGTATATTTATTAAAACAATTTCGGTAACTACATAGACGAAGAAATATTGAACAAATCGTAAAATCATTGACTTATTCTCCGTGATGTCGAAATCGTGACTTCGACGTGTGTCTAAGATATTACTCTTTGCGGAAAGAGCACTTTCTTTTAGTACAGCTCTGTATTTTCCTTTGCACTTTGGTACTATAAAGTTTTGTGCCATCTTTATACACTGAGTGGCCACTTCATTATGACCACCCCCTCAGCACTTCGTTGGGCCACCTTTTGCCTTTAAATACTGCGTCGATTCTTCGTGGCATGGACTCCACGAGATGTTGATAGGTGGTTTGTGGAATCTGAGACCATGCTTGATGAATAGCACTTTCCAGGAGAGTGAGATTGCAAGGTTGTGGATCCAGCTGACTGATGGCTCGTTCAACTTCATTCCACAAATTCTCAATGGGGTTGAGATCTGGAGATTGTGGGGGACACCTACGCAAAATAAACTCACCGGCATGTTCCTGAAACCAATCCTGTACAATACGAGCACTATGGTAGGACGCATTATCTTGTTGAAAGTCATTGGGATAAACCATCCACATGACAGGACGCACTTGGTCCGTGACGATGTTTAGATATGATGTGCCAGTCAGACACGAATTAAAGGGCCCAAAGCGTGCCAGGAAAACATTCCTGAACCCTTAACGTTGCCTCCACCAGCTTGAAGGGTTGTAGCAATGCATTTGGGGTCCATGCTTTCGTGCTGTTTCCGCGAAATTCTCACTCGGCCATCGGCATGGTGCAACTGAAAACGTGATTCATCGGACCACATAATTTGTTTCCAATTATCGACTGTCCAATCCTTGTGCGAACTGGAGACGTTTTCTCTTGTTAACTGCAGACAGCAAAGGTGTTGCAACAGGCCTTCGGCTGCCATATCCCATTCGATGCAGTGTACGGCGAACAGTGCGTGCAGAGATCATTTGAGGGGATCCTTGATTAAGATGGTCTGCAATTTGCTGCACTGTTGCCCTTCTGTTGTCTGTTACCAGTCTGGACACTCTCGGTTCCGCCCGAGCAGTCACTAGTCGATGACGACCACACGTTGCACGTAGAGACCCAGTTTTTTTGGCTGACAGTCCAGTCTTTAAACACTTTAACAACAGCTGCTCTGGAACACTTCGCGAATGCGGCGGTTTTTGGTGATACTCGCTCCATGGCTCCGAGCACCTACAATCATCCCACGCTGAAAGTCCGTCAAATCGAATTTTTACTCATCTCGTCACCCAAAAATCTCTTCCACTACTGTCGCAAGCACTAAGCTTTCCCTTTATATACTAGCCTTGCCGTCTGGCAACAACAGCGTGCAGCCATAGCTCATTTGCTTAAAACTGTCAGGTGTTCATAATAAAGTGGCCACTCAGTGTATATTGAAATGGCCACGAGATTATAAAGTGGAATTGCACTGCCTTAAACTTAGCGCCTCTTAGAAGAATGACAAATCCAAGCTTGACTCGAATACGTTTTATTCTTTCGTGGTCGGTAGCCCTAAGTATGATGACGTCACGGCTCTCAAGGGAAAGCAGTGAGAAAGCCTTCTATCTCGGTACCCATGGATTAACACAGTGGTGAAAATAACCCACATAGCTTTCGCAGACAGATTTTGCGGATTAGAAAATAAGAATCTCGGATTTGTATTAAACGTTTTAAACATGCAGTGTACTGAAACTGTACCACAAATATGTATATGGAATTTCACACAAACGCTCGAACACAAACACGCTTTGCTATGCAAATTAGCCTGGCATCAGACCAGGTTAAATAGTCGGTAAATGTGACGCAACTGATTGAGTTTTAAGAACGCCACGTGGGAAAAAGCTTCCAGCGGACGAGATAATTCGCGTTCGGTTGTTGCACGATCAACGAATGAATGTAATGCGATTTCAAACCGATTAAAACGATCCAAATATTCTACACTGCTGTCCACCCAAAATGCAACACCAAGAAGGACACAAGCCAGATTTACTGGACACATAACAACAGATACAAAGATGAAACGATTGAGCTTACAGGCCCGTGCGACTTGCGGAACACGCAGACATCGATAGTTCGTGTGCCCCCCCCACATGGCTGGCAATAACGGCCGCTACACGCCGCGGCATCGAACGAAAGAGGCTTTGGATGTGGGCTTGGGGTATGTCGGTCCAGGCTGCTTCCACACGTTGCCACAGTTCATCACGGGTGGTGCTTGCCGGGCCACTCGGTTGCCGATCAGCGACCAGACGTGTTCGATGGGCTGCATATCGGGAGAACAGGCGGGCCACGGCAGCAGTGACACCTGGTGGGCCGTGAAGAATTGTTGCACGATGCGTGCCACGTGCGGGCGCGCATTGTCCTGTTGAAACGTGGCCGCTGGCAGGTCCTGCAGGTAACAGAGGACTACAGGCTCCAAAACGTCGGAGATGTAGCGGTGGCTGTTGAATGTACCGGCGATGCGTACCAGAGGGGTCGGACTGTTATGGCGACGGACCGGTATGGCGATGCATAATGCAGGCGTCATACACTCTCTCGCCGCAGTGCGGCCACATGCGGATCCGACCATCGTGGTGTTGTAGGCAGAAGCGGGATTCGTCGGAGAAGGCAATCTCGTGCCATTCTGTAGTCCAGGTGCGCCGTTCAACGGCCCACTGCCACCGCACTAGCCGGTGGTGTAACTTCAATGGTAATCGGAGTAATGGGCGCCGTGCGACAAGTCCCCGCTCCTTCAGACGACGTCGAACGGTACGTGCTGACAAAGGTTGTTGCGAAACACAGCCTAATGCCTGCGCTAACGTTCGTGATGTGGCGCTGCGAGCAGTCAATGCCTGCCCTTTGATCGGTGGAGTGCCACGGTTGCGGCAATCGCTCGCGTTGGTCCGACCGTCCCTCCTGCACCCACCGAATCCATTCTCGCCTGACTGTGGCTGGATGTCGTCCCACACGGGCGCCGATGTCTCGGTACGATAAACCGCTCTTCGCGATAAGCCACTATTCGTCCTCTGTCGAACTCCGAAACGTGCTGGAATGACTGCTGTATTCTGCGAGGAGGCATCAGGAAGCTTCCCATTCATAGGTCCGGTAGCACAACACACTTCCACTACTTACACCCCGCCTTCTATGCACCCTTCTTATACTGCTTCTCGGTGGCGTGCTGGGCTCGCATGATTTGCATATGCCCTGCAATGTGACGCATGCTGCGAATTTCAGGCCAATCTTATGCTTCCTTCTTGGTGTTGCGTTTTGGGTGGCCAGCAGTGTATTTATAACGTTTTAAGTGTTAGCAAAAATATCCAGCTCGGAAACGAACTGGACGGCATAGTAATATTTCGCCTCGAATGAAACGAAATGTCCGGAAGTTCGCTGTGCATCACAGTCTGTTTGTACGGAATATAAGTCAACACAGAAACGTGAAAATGTCGAAAACTACAGGGTTCACAGAGTATTGCAACAGACACCCCTCGTGAAATGTGCAAGACTGTTAAAGAAACCGCCTTTAACTGCACAGCACACACAAGCTCGGTTAAACTCGGCCAAGACCATATATCAAAGAACGACGAATGGCTGCAAGTATTATTTAGTGATGAAAAGAAATTTAATTTAGATAGCCCAGACGGTTCGAAATATTATTGACATGATATGAGAACGGAAAAACGCCATATATTCAGCCAACAACACGGAGGAGGTTCTGTGATGGTATGGGAATTTTTTTTTATTTAATCGGCAAGGTAATATCTGCGTTTGGTCAGGACGTTAAAATGACATAACATACACTATCTACCAACAAGTAATTGGACACCTGTGATATCAAAGGAAAACGAAGTTTATTCACCTTCAATAGTTGGTGGAGCCTCCACGAGCGGCGATTACAGCTGCGCATACTCTCAACCAGGCGTTGTACGACGGCTAGCGGTATTTTCTTCCACTCGGCTTGGAGAAGACAGGTCAGTTCCTTCACCGATTTCGGACAGTGGGGGCATCCCTTAAGTCGACGCTCCAACTCGTCCCAGAGGTGCTCGATAGGGTTAAGGTCCTGGGCCAGTCCATTCGATTAACCCCATTGTCGACATACCAAGCCATGGTGGACCTCGCAACATGACAGGTAGCATTGTCATCCTGAAAGTAACATGGGTCCGCCTCGTAAAACTGCCACAACGTAGGAAGCGCATGGTCATCCAAAATGGGGCAGTAGGTCTCGGGGTTGAGTCTACCAGGAATTGCGACCAAGGGTCCCGTACCATACCAGGAGAAACACCCCCAGAGAATAATTCCACCGCCGCTGAATTTCACAGTTGGCACAATACATTCCGGCAGGAGGCGTTCTCCAGGCAGACGCCAAACCCAGACCCTGCCATCCGAACGGTAGAGGGTGAACCTTGATTCGTCGCTCCAGAGAGCCTGTTTCCACTGTTCAACGGTCCAATGTCGACGTTCTTTGCACCACGTTAGCCGAGCAGCGCTATTGGACTTGGTGATCAAAGGCTTGTGGGCGGCAGCACGTCCATGATAACCGAGCAGATGGGCTTCCTTACGGATGGTATTCATCGAAAGAACACTCCCGGATGCCTGTTGAAACTCCTCGCGGATGTGGCCCATCGATTTGGTGCGGTTCCTCCGAATTTCTCTGGCCAGCACCAGTCGGTCTCTAACTTCCAGTTTTGTGGGTCTGCCGGGTCGGGGCACATTCCGACAGTCACCTCTCATCTTCCACTGGCCAATCACGTAGGCCACTGTCGATTTTGGGAACTTCAACTCGCTGGATATGTCATCGGCCATTTCTGTGATACCCGACGAATACACCTTTCTCGAAATCAGAGAGCTCCGAACTGCGTGGCATCTTGCATGCGACTGGTTGCGTTGTTGTTTCCCAAATGATATTTAAGGGCGGCGGCCGTGACGTGTATCAGGACCGCAGATATCGTCGATTGTCCAATTACTTGTTGGTGATAGTGTATTAGGTGCTTGAATTAATTCCCGCTGTTGCCCAATAGAGGGCAGCAGTGGTGCCCTGTGACCCGGGCCACACGTGATCTCCCTTGCACACGCACGTACTGTCCGTAGTCTGGGCGACGCAGTGTGTGACACGCGATCGGAGGGCACAGAACACGAGTTTGTATCGCATTCACGATGTCGAGTTTCGTACCGAAAAAGGAGCATTTGCGTGAAGCATTACTCTTCTGATTTCATCTCAAGAAATCTGCAGCGGAAAGTCATCGTTTGCTAGTGCAGACCTATGGGGAAACATGCCCTAACATGCAGAGAGTGGTTCCGACGCTTCAAAGCCAACAATTATGTTTTGAAGGACAAAGAGCGCCCTGGAGAGCCGAAAAAGTTCGAAGATGGCGCATTGGAGGTCTTATTGGACGAGGATTCATGTCAGACGCTCCACAAGTTGTCTGAAACACTACGGGTCGATGAGTGAACGGTTAGCAAACGTTTAAAGGCAATGGGAATTATCCAGAAGCACGGAAACTGGATCCCACACGACAAGGTTATTCTTCTCCACGACAACGCTAGACCTCATGTCGCCAAATCCGCGAAGTAACTCTTGGAGGCAATTGGCTTGGACTTCTTACCCCACCAGCCTTATTCCCCGGACATTGCTCACTCGGACTTCCATTTGTTCCGGTCGCTACAACATGACCTGTCAGAGCAGCACTTCCTTTCTGTCGCGGATATCCAAAAATGTCTCGATGAATGGTTCGCGGAAGGACCTGCATTTTTCTACCGCGGAATCCATTTTTTACCCCAACGGTGGGAAAGGGTCGTAGCTGCCAACGGGCACTACTTTGAATAGACTATCCTGTACCGTTCTGTGGCAACACACAGGTGTTTCTGTGGAAAAAAACAGCGGGAAATAATTCAAGCACCTAATATAAAGTGTCTCATTTGCTGAATCATATGAAATCTCATTTATACGCTGGCGGAAAGTGAAAAAAGAACACCAAGGAGACGTCTGATACCAACGAAATTTATACATAACGGAATACAGAGGATAACGTGATCAAAACATTATGGCAAAATACAGCTGTATTTGCTGGTAAACTGAAAAATAACATTTCCATGTAACATGGTTAGTACGAGGTTGAACCGCCATGAACTGCGTCACACTGTGCAATTCTGGCATGGAGTCTGTCGTACAGATGTTGGATGTAAGTTTGGGGTATTGAGTTCCAAGCATCCTCAACCTGGACGCCTAAATCGGGGATGGTCGTGGCTAGAAAGTGAAAAAAGAACACCAAGAAGGAGACGTCTGATACCAACGAAATTTATACATAACGGAATACAGAGGATAACGTGATCCAAACATTATGGCAAAATACAGCTGTATTTGCTGGTAAACTGAAAAATAACATTTCCATGTAACATGGTTAGTACGAGGTTGAACCGCCATGAACTGCGTCACACTGTGCAATTCTGGCATGGAGTCTGTCGTACAGATGTTGGATGTAAGTTTGGGGTATTGAGTTCCAAGCATCCTCAACCTGGACGCCTAAATCGGGGATGGTCGTGGCTAGAAAGTGAAAAAAGAACACCAAGAAGGAGACGTCTGATACCAACGAAATTTATACATAACGGAATACAGAGGATAACATGATAAAAACATTATGGCAAAATACAGCTGTATTTGCAGGTAAACTGAAAAATAACATTTCCATGTAACATGGTTAGTACGAGGTTCAACCGCCATGAACTGCGTCACACTGTGCAATTCTGGCATGGAGTCTGTCGTACAGATGTTGGATGTAAGTTTGGGGTATTGAGTTCCAAGCATCCTCAACCTGGACGCCTAAATCGGGGATGGTCGTGGCTAGAAAGTGAAAAAAGAACACCAAGAAGGAGACGTCTGATACCAACGAAATCTATACATAACGGAATACAGAGGATAACGTGATCCAAACATTATGGCAAAATACAGCTGTATTTGCTGGTAAACTGAAAAATAACATTTCCATGTAACATGGTTAGTACGAGGTTGAACCGCCATGAACTGCGTCACACTGTGCAATTCTGGCATGGAGTCTGTCGTACAGATGTTGGATGTAAGTTTGGGGTATTGAGTTCCAAGCATCCTCAACCTGGACGCCTAAATCGGGGATGGTCGTGGCTAGAAAGTGAAGAAAGAACACCAAGAAGGAGACGTCTGATACCAACGAAATTTATACATAACGGAATACAGAGGATAACGTGATCAAAACATTATGGCAAAATACAGCTGTATTTGCTGGTAAACTGAAAAATAACATTTCCATGTAACATGGTTAGTACGAGGTTGAACCGCCATGAACTGCGTCACACTGTGCAATTCTGGCATGGAGTCTGTCGTACAGATGTTGGATGTAAGTTTGGGGTATTGAGTTCCAAGCATCCTCAACCTGGACGCCTCAATCGGGGATGGTCGTGGCTAGAAAGTGAAAAAGAACACCAAGAAGGAGACGTCTGATACCAACGAAATTTATACATAACGGAATACAGAGGATAACGTGATCAAAACATTATGGCAAAATACAGCTGTATTTGCTGGTAAACTGAAAAATAACATTTCCATGTAACATGGTTAGTACGAGGTTGAACCGCCATGAACTGCGTCACACTGTGCAATTCTGGCATGGAGTCTGTCGTACAGATGTTGGATGTAAGTTTGGGGTATTGAGTTCCAAGCATCCTCAACCTGGACGCCTAAATCGGGGATGGTCGTGGCTAGAAAGTGAAAAAAGAACACGAAGAAGGAGACGTCTGATACCAACGAAATTTATACATAACGGAATACAGAGGATAACGTGATCCAAACATTATGGCAAAATACAGCTGTATTTGCTGGTAAACTGAAAAATAACATTTCCATGTAACATGGTTAGTACGAGGTTGAACCGCCATGAACTGCGTCACACTGTGCAATTCTGGCATGGAGTCTGTCGTACAGATGTTGGATGTAAGTTTGGGGTATTGAGTTCCAAGCATCCTCAACCTGGACGCCTAAATCGGGGATGGTCGTGGCTAGAAAGTGAAGAAAGAACACCAAGAAGGAGACGTCTGATACCAACGAAATTTATACATAACGGAATACAGAGGATAACGTGATCAAAACATTATGGCAAAATACAGCTGTATTTGCTGGTAAACTGAAAAATAACATTTCCATGTAACATGGTTAGTACGAGGTTGAACCGCCATGAACTGCGTCACACTGTGCAATTCTGGCATGGAGTCTGTCGTACAGATGTTGGATGTAAGTTTGGGGTATTGAGTTCCAAGCATCCTCAACCTGGACGCCTCAATCGGGGATGGTCGTGGCTAGAAAGTGAAAAAGAACACCAAGAAGGAGACGTCTGATACCAACGAAATTTATACATAACGGAATACAGAGGATAACGTGATCAAAACATTATGGCAAAATACAGCTGTATTTGCTGGTAAACTGAAAAATAACATTTCCATGTAACATGGTTAGTACGAGGTTGAACCGCCATGAACTGCGTCACACTGTGCAATTCTGGCATGGAGTCTGTCGTACAGATGTTGGATGTAAGTTTGGGGTATTGAGTTCCAAGCATCCTCAACCTGGACGCCTCAATCGGGGATGGTCGTGGCTAGAAAGTGAAGAAAGAACACCAAGAAGGAGACGTCTGATACCAACGAAATTTATACATAACGGAATACAGAGGATAACGTGATCAAAACATTATGGCAAAATACAGCTGTATTTGCTGGTAAACTGAAAAATAACATTTCCATGTAACATGGTTAGTACGAGGTTGAACCGCCATGAACTGCGTCACACTGTGCAATTCTGGCATGGAGTCTGTCGTACAGATGTTGGATGTAAGTTTGGGGTATTGAGTTCCAAGCATCCTCAACCTGGACGCCTCAATCGGGGATGGTCGTGGCTAGAAAGTGAAAAAAGAACACCAAGAAGGAGACGTCTGATACCAACGAAATTTATACATAACGGAATACAGAGGATAACGTGATCAAAACATTATGGCAAAATACAGCTGTATTTGCTGGTAAACTGAAAAATAACATTTCCATGTAACATGGTTAGTACGAGGTTGAACCGCCATGAACTGCGTCACACTGTGCAATTCTGGCATGGAGTCTGTCGTACAGATGTTGGATGTAAGTTTGGGGTATTGAGTTCCAAGCATCCTCAACCTGGACGCCTCAATCGGGGATGGTCGTGGCTAGAAAGTGAAAAAAGAACACCAAGAAGGAGACGTCTGATACCAACGAAATTTATACATAACGGAATACAGAGGATAACGTGATCAAAACATTATGGCAAAATACAGCTGTATTTGCTGGTAAACTGAAAAATAACATTTCCATGTAACATGGATAGTACGAGGTTGAACCGCCATGAACTGCGTCACACTGTGCAATTCTGGCATGGAGTCTGTCGTACAGATGTTGGATGTAAGTTTGGGGTATTGAGTTCCAAGCATCCTCAACCTGGACGCCTCAATCGGGGATGGTCGTGGCTAGAAAGTGAAAAAAGAACACCAAGAAGGAGACGTCTGATACCAACGAAATTTATACATAACGGAATACAGAGGATAACGTGATCAAAACATTATGGCAAAATACAGCTGTATTTGCTGGTAAACTGAAAAATAACATTTCCATGTAACATGGTTAGTACGAGGTTGAACCGCCATGAACTGCGTCACACTGTGCAATTCTGGCATGGAGGCTGTCGTACAGATGTTGGATGTAAGTTTGGGGTATTGAGTTCCAAGCATCCTCAACCTGGACGCCTCAATCGCGGATGGTCGTGGCTGGCCGTGGAGACCGGATAAGTCGTTGTCCCATAAAATCCCATACGTGCTCGATGGGGGACAAATCCGGTGAACCATGGAAGTTGTCTCACACCCTGAAGTGCATGTTGCGTTGCACGTGCCGTGTGTGAGCGTGCGTTATCTTGCTGAAAAACACCACGATGAACCGACCTTAGAAATGGCACAACAACGGGCTGAATGATGTTGTTGATGTAGGAGGTGCTGTCTAACGTATCCGGTACAAACACTAGTTGCGTACGGGAGTGATAGCTGATCGCTCCCCACACCAGAAGACCAGGTGTAGGCCCTGTGTGTCGCTGGCGGATGCAAGAAGGGTGGAGATGCTCCCCTGTACGTCTGCGAACACGCATACGGCCATCGGAGGCTCCCAAGCAGAATCTGCTTTCATCGCTGAACACGACAGATCGCCATTGCGTTCTCCAGTGCAGACGTTGGCGACACCACTGCAGCCGTTCCTGACGGTGGGCTGGAGTCAGAGGTACACATGCCAGAGGCACACGTGCACGTAGTCCTGCATCCAGTAGACGGTTGCGGATTGTTCGCACAGTCACCTCAGGTGCAACGGCAGCTCGGATTTGCGTCGCAGTGGATGTTCTGCTTGACAACGCCGCTCTTCTTATACGTCGATCGGTCCGCTCATCAGTCCGTCTGTGACTCCCGGTTCCACGTCTTTTCGTGTGGGAATGTTCCTCGGACCATGTACGTCACCATCGTACCACCACTGATACTTCCCGTCCAATTCGCTCCGCAATACGATGATACGACCACCCGGCCTCGCGGAGTCCGACTAGACGACCTCGCTCAAAGTCCGATAACTGCTGAAATCGTACACGTCTTCCATGTCCAGGCATTGCAGCTTCTTCAGGGTCTTCGCACGTGTCCGTACGCCGACGACTGATTACATTCACTTCGCCGTAGTCCTTAAATACCACCGAAGATAATTTGCATAATATGCCGTGCTGTGGCGTAAGCGCTCACCGGTTGGTCCCGAAATTAACATCACACCTACGTAATCTCGACCCCATTAACATATGTAAATTTCATGATCGTCCGCCAATTCCTTCTTGGTGTTCTTTTTTCACTTTCCGCCGGTGTATATAAAAAAAATTATCTCGCTCTCCCTCTCTGTAATAGCCCGAACCGCAATAAATATTCTACAGCCCGAGCCCGATTCGGGCCCGTGCTTTCGGGCTCCAATCGTCTCAGCTCTGATACCTCGCCGGGATCCGAACTCGGACCCATCTCAGATGCCAGAGCTTAGACCATTGAGCCAATGTGGATGAAGCACTTCTGTGTAAAATGTTTGAAAGATTCTGAATTAAATGTAACAAATTTAGTTATAATTTGCATTTGGTTACCAAATGTAATTATCGATTCTTTTTGTTTCTCCTATGCAGTGGTTTACTCACTTGCTACACAGTATTTCGTATTATGGAAAAAACAAATGGACAGATAAACGTATTCTTGTTGGTCATGTATCGATATCTCAGGTAAGTGAATTAACAGCTGTTATTCCGTTTCATACACAGTGCGTCAAAGAATTTTTAAGACTGCGTCTGTAAAATGAAATAGAAACACGAAATTATAATTTGTTTTGGTTTGTTATTCAAAATAAGTCCCTCCGGCTTCAACACACTTGTTACAGCGATTTAATAATGATTCGAATGCCTGTTCCAGTTCACTCTGCGGAATTGCCTCCAAAGCACGCGTCGAAGCTGTTTCTATGGTCGAAATATCATCAAAATAACACCCTTTTAACGTCATTTTAGGTTTTGGGAATAAAGAAAAGTCGCAGGACGCTAAATCAGGCGAATGCGGTGGATGATTCAACATACAGACGTTATTTTTTCGCCAAAAATCTACGAACAAGAACTGAGGTGTGACTGGGTGCATTATCGTGCAACAAACACCAACTGTTTTCATCCCGATATTCTGGACGAATTCGACGAATTTTGCACATCAAACGCCTCAAAACATTTAAATAAAACTCACCAGTAATTGTTTGTCCACTTGGAACAAATTCTTTGTGGATAATACCCTTACTATCGAAGAATGTAATGAGCATTGTTTTGATTTTCGATGGAACTTTTCTTGTTTTTTTGGCTTGTGGCGAGTTTTTTGACTTCCATTCCGCACTTTGTCGCTTTGTTTTAGGATCATATTGAAAGCACCATGTTTCATCACCTGTAACAATCGATTTTAAGAAGTTTGGATCATTTTCAGCGGCTGAAATGATGTCTCTGCAATGTGCACTTCTCCTTGATTTTTTGTTCATTGGTTAACGTGTGTGGAAGAAATTTAGCACAGACTTTTATTTTGCCCAAATCTTCATGCAGGATGGTTCGAATCGTTTCTTTGTTGATGTTTAAAGACTCTTCCATCATTCTTAGTGACGCACATCGATTGTTTGCCACGAAATCACGCACTTTTTCAATAATCTCAGGTGTCCTAGATGAACTTGGTCTTCCGGTATGCTTATCATCTTCTAGCTTCCAAAAACGTTTCTGCCACAGGAAAACATTTGATCTACTTAAACAAAACTCACCGTAAACTTGTTTCATCATTTGGTACGTAGGCACTTTTATCAAGTTTTGCGTTAAATTTAATAACAGCCCTTTGTTCCATCTTAATAATTGAAGATGAAAAAAATTTGACTTCTCTAATGAACGGCCGTTTCGTTTGAGTTACTTTAACAACTGCGCAGTACTTTTGGCAGAAAGCAAGCAGATGGTCACGGTTTATAACGCATTCGCGATTACACTGGTGGCGCCACCGTAGGCTGAAATCTAGCGCCAGTCTTAAAAATTCTTTGACGCACTGTGTATTACCATCGAAATTTCTCTTAATAATTATGTAACGTCTTATACACTGAGCCAGTGTTGTGGTGGTAAATAAAAAGTACTTTACCGGTAAATAGATTAATCAAAAACAACCCTTAGGAATACCCTGGAAATTTGCAAAAACCTTGTAAAATCTGATTTATCATTTTTTTACGCTTTCTAAATGTATTTTGAAGAAGCGTAAATGCTCCAGCTTTTTCCGTCCGTCTGTCGGCACGATAACTCACGTAAAAATGGTTCGATTTCGATGAAATTTTAGTATGTGGTAGGGGACTACCTGGGGACAAACCCTATTGAAAATGGGTGAAGTAGGCTCAAAAGGTCACGACATAAGAGCGGGATCCATTCAATTGCCCTTATGCGTCATAACTTGCGTAAATACAGTTCGATTTCAACGAAATTTTAATATGTGGTAGGGAACCTCCTGTGAACGAAACCTTTTGAAAATGGGTGAAGTGGGGTCAAAGGTCACGACATAGGAACGGGATGCATTCCATTGCCCTTATGCGTCATAAGGTGCTTAAAAATGGTTCGCTTTCGATGAAATTTTGGTATGTGGTGCGGGACCACCTGGGGGCAAACCTATTGAAAATGGGCGAAATGGGGTCAAAGGTCAGGACATAGGAGCGGAATCACTTCCATCGCCATTATGTGTCATAAGTTACGTAAAAATGGTTCGATTTCGATGAAATTTTAAAAGGTGGTACGGGAAAACCTGGGAACCAACCTTACTGAAAATCGACGAAATGGGGTCAAAGGTCAGGACATAGGAGCGGGATCCATACCATCGCCCTTATGCGTCATAACTTACGTAAAAATGCTTCGATTTGGATAAAATGTTAGTATGTCGTAGGGGCCTGCCTGGGGACGAATCCTGTTGAAAATGGGCGAAATGGGGTCAAAGGTTAGGACACAGCAGCGGGATCTATTCCATAGCCCTTATGCATCATAACTTACGTGAAAAGGCTTCGATTGCGACAAAACCTTATCATGTTATTTCGGAGATATACCGAACCGGTTCTGCAGAATATCATCGAAATGCGATCAAAGGTCAGGGCACGGGACCGAGATTTATTCCACAGGCATTATTCTCATAACTTGAGTGATAACTTGAGTAATGATTTCTGTTATGTTGGAAAGCGTATTATAATCAATGCATTGCATGATTTTAGAAACTTGTATTATTTAGTATTCTTTACCAGAATTTCACTACTAATTAGTTTTACCGATTTTTTATTAAAATTACTTAATTTGAGTAATTTTAAATAAAATAAAGGAATGTTACTCAGGAGTCTTTTCAGGCAAAAGGCAGTAAACAATAAAACAGTACGTTTTTGTGTTTTCTCAGATTCAAATCTCTGTTTATTACCTTCTTTGCAGTTAATAAAGATAATTTTAACCACTCAGCGATTGCTTTTTGGGTTGGCGGATTTTCCTTTAAATCCATAGAACTTACTTTTAAAATAGTCGCAAAAGTACAATCGTGGCCAAAAGTCCTGATGCAGTATACCGAAAGTCAATTTCTGATGTTTCAACATATACAGCGTAATATTAAAGTCAGGAATACCTAGCATACATCATTTTAAAGAAACTTTCATGCTGAATTTAAATATCTTTACAGAATGTTATTACGAGTAACAGAAGTGAAGTTACAAGCAAAAGTACAGGGTCTAGTCAAAAAAATAGTTTATTTGGGAAATTAGTGTACAATACATTTAACGTAAAATTATTGTACAGTACATTATTGAAACCTGCAGGACACTTGAAATGACTTACCAACGAGCAAAATACGCTTTATTATTGAATTGGATAACCAGGGTTTCTTACTTACACAGTGCAACTTTTTTTTTTTTTTTTTTTTTAATTGGAGGTTTAACGACCACCGTGAGCAACTTAATGGGCTATAAGCAGTCGCCCGTCCCTAATTTAGGGTCACTGGTTCCAGGGAAGGGAGAGAGCCAGTGCCGTAAGACAAACACAACATCCATTGATTGATTGGAGGTTTAACGACCACCGTGAGCAACTCAATAGGCTATAAGCAGTCGCCCGTCCGTAATTTAGGGTCACTGGTTCCAGGGAAGGGAGAGAGCCAGTGCCGTAAGACAAACACAACATCCATTGATTGCTTGGAGGTTTAACGACCACCGTGAGCAACTCAATGGGCTATAAGCAGTCGCCCGTCCCTAATTTAGGGTCACTGGTTCCAGGGAAGGGAGAGAGCCAGTGCCGTAAGACAAACACAACATCCATTGATTGATTGGAGGTTTAACGACCACCGTGAGCAACTCAATGGGCTATAGGCAGTCGCCCGTCCGTAATTTAGGGTCACTGGTTCCAGGGAAGGGAGAGAGCCAGTGCCGTAAGACAAACACAACATCCATTGATTGATTGGAGGTTTAACGGCCACCGTGAGCAACTCAATGGGCTATAAGCAGTCGCCCGTCCCTAATTTAGGGTCACTGGTTCCAGGGAAGGGAGAGAGCCAGTGCCGTAAGACAAACACAACATCCATTGATTGATTGGAGGTTTAACGACCACCGTGAGCAACTCAATGGGCTATAGGCAGTCGCCCGTCCGTAATTTAGGGTCACTGGTTCCAGGGAAGGGAGAGAGCCAGTGCCGTAAGACAAACACAACATCCATTGATTGATTGGAGGTTTAACGACCACCGTGAGCAACTCAATGGGCTATAAGCAGTCGCCCGTCCCTACTTTAGGGTCACTGGTTCCAGGGAAGGGAGAGAGCCAGTGCCGTAAGACAAACACAACATCCATTGATTGATTGGAGGTTTAACGACCACCGTGAGCAACTCAATGGGCTATAAGCAGTCGCCCGTCCGTACTTTAGGGTCACTGGTTCCAGGGAAGGGAGAGATCCAGTGCCGTAAGATAAACACAACATCCATTGATTGATTGGAGGTTTAACGACCACCGTGAGCAACTCAATGGGCTATAAGCAGTCGCCCGTCCCTAATTTAGGGTCACTGATTCCAGGGAAGGGAGGGAGCCAGTGCCGTAAGACAAACACAACATCCATGCCTGACCGGGATTCGAACCCGGACCCCTCACGGACGAACGGTCAGAGGCCAGCGCCTTAGACCACTTCGCCTTCGGGGTGGCTGCAACTTTTGGCATGGAACTAATGTGCTTCTCTAGTTGTCCATTGTTGATTAAACGGTGCCATATGTCCTTACAGACTCAATTAAGGCTGTGCCGCCCCGGTGGCGCAGTGGTCTAAGGCGCTGGCCTCTGATCATTCGTCCGTCTGGGGTCCGGGTTCGAATCCCGGTGGGGCATGGATGTTGTGTTTGTCTTACGGCACTGGCTCTCTCCGTTCCCTGGAACCAGTGACCCTAAATTAGGGTCGGGTGACTGCTTATAGCCCATTGAGTTGCTCACGGTGGTCGTTAAACCTGCGATCAAAAAAAAAAAAAAAAAAAACAATTAAGGCTGTTTTAGATGTGGATCCTTGTTGACGGATCCTTTGCTTCAATCTCACCCACATAATCTCTATGGGATTAAGATCCAGTAATCTCTATGGGATTAAGATCCGATGACGGGATTAAGATCCAGTAATCTCTATGGGATTAAGACGCTTGATGGTACGTTATTTCAAGTGTCCTGCATTTCAAAATTGCCTTTATTCTTCAGCAAAATAACATTTCTACGTACATGACAATGGAATTCTGTTAATAAATACAGTGGTATATTCATCAGCTTTAAAGTTCAAGTGAAACGTAAAACAAAATATTGTTAAAATCATAAAATTATTTCGCCACGTAGGGCGAAGGAGAGGCAGACAATAAAGCACGAACGATACAAATGAAAATGTTTACCTACAGCATTGTAGACAGGGAAAGACATGATTCTATACTATGCACAAATTCCAATTAAGCATTACTACCATACTAAAGATTAAACATGCACAAGGTACTAATTCACATAAAAGACCATGAGTGAGAGGAACTAACAGGTGCAACAGTATTTAGAGATATGACAGTAATGGTTGAAACAAATAAGCACAAATACTTATCATCATCATCATCATTGTCAACCGTTATCAATCCGGTCTGTCTTGTGCCAGTCTCCTCCATGTCACTCCCGCATACTTTCGAATTTCTTCCACCCATCTCCCATGTGGTCTTCTTCTGGGTCTTTTCCTGTCCCTTGGAATCCAATCTAAAATTTCGGCTGTCCATCGATGGTCTGTCCTTCTGGCAGTATGTCCAGCCCATTGCCATTTCAGGGATTTAACTCTGATCATGATGTCTTCCACTCTTGTCATTTTTCGAATCCACGTGTTCCTCTTCTTATCTCTCCTGGTTACACCAAGCATGCACCTCTCCATGCTGCTTTGAGTTGTCTGCAGCCTTTGTATGTCTCTTTTAGCTAAGGTCCACGTCTCTGCACCATACGTAAGCACTGGAAGGATGCATTGAGCAAACGCTTTTCTTTTAAGACATAATGGCATATTGCTCTTGAAAATTATGCTGTTTCTTCCAAAAGCTCTCCAGGCAAGTTTTGTACGCCGATTAATTTCTTCATCAATGTGACCCTCACTTGATATCTGCTGTCCAAGATAAACGTACGTGTCTGTTATCTCCAGCTTTTCTCCATCAATCGATAAATCTTCATTTCTTGTAAAAGCATCCTACATCACTTTTGTCTTCTGAAAGTTCATTTTTAATCCCACTTCTTTACTCTTGTCAGCAAGTTCCTGGATCATACTCTGCAGCTCTGATGGGGTAGTTGCAAAAATGACTATGTCATCAGCAAAACGAAGGTGGGTTAGATAATCTCCATTAATCTTTATCCCTTTGTTTTCCCAGTTCAGTGATTGAAATGCATTTTCCAGTGTGGCGTTAAAGAGCTTCGGAGATATGGTGTCACCTCGTCTCATTCCCTTCCCAATTTTTATGAGTGTTGTATTTTCAAACAGCCGAATCTTTGCACTTGCATTTTCATAGATGTTATTAATAATATTAATGTATGCATCTTCAATACCGCAGGTTTTCAGAGCCATTGTAACTGCTGATGGTTTCACCGAATCAAAGGCTTTTTCATAATCGATAAAAGCCATGCACAATGGAAGTTCATATTCCCTCGCTCTTTCAATTAGTTCTCTCAGTACGTGGATATGATCTATTGTGCTGTAGCCACTCCTGAATCCAGCTTGTTCTCTCGGTTGAGCCATGTCCAGTGTCACCTTCAAGCGGTGTGAAAGAACTTTAGTGAAGATTTTATAAACCACTGATAGGAGGCTGATAGGTCTGTAGTTCCTGAGATCCTCAATGTCACCTTTCTTATGTAGCAGGATCATTGTAGCGTTGTTCCAATCCTCAGGAATCTTTCCTTCATTAAGGCATCGAGTGAAAATTTGGGCGAGTACTGTTTCGATTTCTCCACTTGCTTCTTTTATGATGTCTACAGTAATTCCATCTTCTCCTGGAGCTTTTCCACGCTTCATGTTCTTGATTGCATGTGCAACTTCTGCTGGGAGGACTGGAAGAACTCTGGTACTGGTATCTTTCATGATGTCTGGAGTACATGTATCATCCCTTTCATATAATTTGGAGTAGAAATCTTTCACTCTTGTTAAAATTTCGCCTCTATTTCTTGTTACAGAACCATCTTCTTTTCTCAGTGCCATAATCTGTTTTCTTCCCTTATTGAGATGTCCCTTTGCTATCTTTAGGCTTTGGTTGTTTTCAATTGCTTTCCTTACTAGTTCACAGTTGAATTTCCTTACGTCTTCAGTGATACTTTTTCGTACTGTCTTGCATAGCTCTATATATTCCACTTTGGAAGTCACATCTTCTTTAGTTGTCCTCATCTCTCTTCTTTTTTGCATCAACATTTTGGTTTTTCCTGATAATTTGTTCACATGCAACTTGTTCTTAGACCCAGCTAATTTTGTTGCTGTTTCCATAAGAGCTTTGGTTACTTTTCTGTTAACTTCAGAAATATCCACTTCTTCCGATGTTAGGCCTTCTAAAGCAGAGAACCTGTTCTTCAGTTCCAATTTGAAGGTATTATGGTGTTTTTTAAGGTTGGTTATGTCAATACATTTTGTTTGTCTTATGAGCTTGCCACGTTCAAGTTTGGTGTTGAGGTAATGGTAGAAACAAATAAGCACAAATACTTATCATATGTACAGAATTATGCAGTGAGAAGAGAGAAACATGCTAAACGAACCCAGGAGAGCAACTTTACAAAAAAAAAAAAAACAGAAACCGAACAGTAATGCAATGCACAAGTTTCATATCAAATGTACAGAACAATACAGTGACAAGGAAGAAATCCGCTAAACATACCCAGAAGGGCAGCTTCTCGTGAAACAGAAATGCAACAGTGATGCTACATTCAAAATTTACAACATATGTACAGAAGTATTCAGTGACAAGAGGAAATAACGCTAAAATGTACAGAGAGGGGCATCTTGTTACATTAAATTATACACACAGTGACTAATATTTTAAAAATATATTCAACATAATGAAGGGGACATTGCGTGGGCAGTAAACTGTGCAGAAGGAAGAATTATATACAAAAACATAAAACCCAACATTATCGAAGAGAACATGGGAAACATGGCGAGCTATCTCCAATGGCACATTAAAACAGAATAATCACAAATAGCGAAGCACCAAAATTAATACGTAAAAACATGATTTGTTACAGTGAACGTGGGCGACAACAAAAATCCCACTTATAGGTTGAGGTGTATCTGCAAATTGTGGATATGGAACCACCCAGCCGATTGGGCACAGGTGGATTGAAAAACGCTATCGGTGTTTGTTGAGGCAGCACGAGCAAGTTTCAATAATGTACTATACAGTATTTTTACGTTAAAATACATTGTACACTAATTTCACAAATGCCAATATTTTTGCTTTTTATGACTAGACGCTATACGTTTGCTTCAAACATCAACAAGTTAGTAAAATCATGTAACGCTTTCCAACTTACCAGAAGTCATTACTCAAATTATGAGGATAATGGCTGTGGAATAAATCTTTCTCCTATGCCCTGACCTTTGACCCCATTTTGATGATATTCAACAGAACTGGTTCTTTTTTTTTTTTTTTTTTTTTTTTTGGTTGGATGTTTAACGACCACCGTGAGCAACTCAATGGCCTATAAGAAGTCGCCCCCGTCCCTAATTTAGGGTCACTGGTTCCAGGGAAGGGAGAGAGCCAGTGCCGTAAGACAAACACAACATCCATGCCTCACCGGGATTCGAACCCGGACCCCGTTCGTCGGACGCATGATCAGAGGCCATCGCTTAGACCACTGCGCCAGCGGGGCCGGCCAGAACTGGTTCAGTGTACCTCCGGAACAACATGATTAAGTTTTGTCCGAATCGAAGCATGTTTAGTCAAGTTACGACGCGTAAGGGCAATGGAATGGATCCCGCTCCTATGTCTTGACCTTCGACCCCATTTCGTCCATTTTCAATAGGATATGTCCCCAGGTGATACCCTACCAGATACTAAAATTTCATCGAAATCCAACCATTTTTAGTCAGGTTATGATGCATAACAGCAATGGAATGGATCCCGCTCCTATATCCTGACCTTTGACCCCATTTCGTCCATTTTAAATAGGGTTCGTCCCCATGTGGTTCCCTACCACATACTAAACTTTCATCAAAATCGAACCGTTTCTACTAAAGTTATGACGCATAAGAGCAGTGGAATGGATCCCCCTTCCTATGTCCTAACCTTTGACCCCATTCCGTCCATTTTCAATAGGGTTCGCCCCCAGGTTGTCCCTTACCACATACTAAAATTTCATCGAAATCGAACCATTTTCACGCGAGTTATCGTGCGGAAGGGCAGACAGACTGACAGACAAACAGACAGATAGACAGACAGACAGAAAAAGCTGGAGCATTTAAGCTTCTTCAACCTACGGTTGGAAAGCGTAAAAAATTTACTTTCGGTCTACTGGTGCAGGACCTTTGGCCACGATTGTACATACCTTCTTTGGATATTCGTCTGGTGTTTTTTTTTTTTTCATGTTTAAAGCAATGCTTGACAATTTTTCCCTATATTATTAATACTATTGCTTATTTCATATTTACAAACACGAGTTCCATAGTTTTTCTGTGTTTTAAACAACACAATACGAATATTTCTCTTCGTAGAGAGCAAAAACAAAACCTTCTATCAACAACTTGTTTACGTGCGCCATTTTCTTAGCAAAACGATATTTAACTGCAACTGGTGTTTCTCTTGTGTTTATCTAACACCCCGTTGCCAGATTGAATTCTTAGAACTTCTTTTATTTATTATTTTTACGCAAGTTATCGTCCGTACGCACGATAACTTGCGTAAAAATGGTTCGATTCCGATAAAATTTTAGTATGTCGTAGGGGACCACCTAAGGACGAACCCTATTGAAAATAGACGAAATGGGGTCAAAGGTCAGGACATAGGATAGGGATCCATTCGATTGCTCTTATACGTCTTAACTTACGTAAAAATGCTTCGATTGCGACAAAACTTTATCATGTTATTTCGGAGATATAGTGAACCGGTTCTGTTGAATATCATCCAAATGGGGTCAAATGGGACACAGGAGCGATATTTATTCCACAGCTATCATCCTCATAACCTGAGTAATAACTTGAAGTAATGATTTCTCGTACGTTGGAAAGCGTATAATATAATCAATGCACTGCATCATTTTACTAACTTGTTTTTTCTAAAACTATGAGGTGGATATGGATTTCTTTTCCGTTATACACTGCTAGACAATTGCTAAGGACGGATCATAATCGGCTACATAGCGTATAAAAAAGTAAGTGTGGTTGGATGCCAAGTGAAATAAAATAATGTCAGAATGCCAGGACATTACAAGAAAGACAATTTATTGTGCTCTGAAATCCCAGAAGGCTTTGGAACGTGTTCAAGGGACAAACAGGCCATTTTGTGCAGAATACGTAAACGTGAAAAGAATGCAATTACCGTCCGCAGGCGTAAGATGTCAATACGGGATATGGCCACCATGGAGGGCGATGCAAGATTCCACACGTCGTGTCATGCTTTGCACAACATTATCAAGCAGCTGTTGGGGTAATTTATCCCATTCCTCTGTCAGTGCACGGATGAGGGTGTCCTTGTTTGTTGGAGGGAATTGGCGATCAGCAAGACTCCTCCCCAAAGCATCCCACACATTTTCAATGGGATTCGGTTGGTTGGTTGGTTGGTTGTTGGATTTTATTGGCGCAAGGGCCAGGTTTGGCCAAAGAGCGCCAGACAAAGAACGAGCAGCCACAGATTTTTAAAAAACGTGGAAAATGATGAAGATCAGACAGGCTTGGTAAAAGTTGAAAAAGAGTATGAAGAAAGCAGTGAAGAAAAGGTAGTTAATGTTTATTAAAAGTAACATATTTACTAATGGAAAAGGACGAACCGTCACTCTCCTCCCCCCACACTCCTCTGCAATGCTGGCAGAGGGCGGGGACGAACTGTCACTCTCCTCCCCCCATGTTCCTCTGCAATGCTGGTAGAGGCTGGGGACGAACTGTCACTCTCCTCCCCCCGTGTTCTTCTATAGTGTTGGGTGAGGGTGGGGACCTCGCTGAGGCCGAGACAGTTTGATGGACACCGCACACCTTTGCGGATTGAGGGCCGGGTCTTCTGCACGTGCAGGCTGTCTGCGGGGAACCGGAAGAGGCGGGCGTCTTCAAAAGAGAAGGCGCAGACCCAGCTGGACGAATAAGCTGGAGCTCGGTGAAATCCACCTGTGTGGCTTGTTCAACTGTAGATCGCCTGGCAAGTGCGGCGAGAGCTACAGGGCGCGGAACAAAGGGCTGCACGGGTTGTGGCAGAGACTGAACTACCGCGGCAAAAGTACGCTGTCGGGTGGTGGGTATACCCAACTTGGCCTTGGCAGCAGGGTACGAGAGGCCTTCCAGGGTCTTGAGACGCTGGATCGCCATCTCGTCCTTCCATTTCATACAAGTGCGGGAGTAAGCTGCATGGGCCTCACCACAGTTAACACAGGAGGCCGCAGAAGTGCAACCTTCCCCGTCATGTTCACTGGAGCTACAATTTGCGCAACGAGCGGAACTCTTACAAAAACGTTGGGAATGCCCGTACCTCTGGCACCTGAAACAGCGCAGAGGACTGGGAATGTACGGGCGAACGCCACAGACCAAGTAGCCAGCCTTGATTTCGGTCGGAACTTTCGGGGAGTTAAAAGTCAAGATCACATTTTTAGACTTAATGAAAGAACCATCACGCCGGAACATCATACGACGTGCAGCAATAACACCTTGGTCTGCAAGTTCAGTCACTAATTCTTCTTCACTGCATGGCAAGAGATCAAACTCCGAAATAACACCCCGAGAGGTGTTAAGAAACGGGTGAGGTGTCACTTTGACAGGAATGCCTTGAAGACTAGAGAGGCGCAGAAAAGCGTTACTCTGAGAAACACTGCAAGTTTGAACAAGCAGGTCCCCAGAGCGAAGCTTCCTCACAGACTTCAAGGGGCCAACCGCAGCGTCCAAAGCTTTAGAAATGAAAAAGGGAGATCTGGTGGACAGTCTCTCATTCGGATCGATGGATTCTACAAGTAAGTGTGTAGCATGCGTAGTCACAGCAATCGAGGGGAGACGACGCTTCGGAGCGACTGGTACAGCTGCCGAAGAAGAGGTTCCACATTCTTGGTCCAGGTCAAGGTCTAAAGACCGTTTAAGGGTATGAGACTTGGTAAGTTGAGAAGACGAAGGAGAGTCGTTTGCAACTATCATTCTCTCAGGTGACTTAAAGTTGGAGTTTTTCTTTTGTTTTTGCCCATGGAAAAAAGGAGGAAGATTCGTCTGCAGACTACTCCACCCACCACCGAGCCCTACAAGGGAGAACTGGAGGTCTGCAAGCCAAGAAAATGACGCTGGACACAGTTCTGGAGCTTATACGTTGCAGATATAGTCCGTTGGCTGTGATCACACGCACTCGGCGGACACTTCGGCCTCCGGGTACCGTCATGCCAACGCCTTTGGCATGATCCCACAGCCCCCGGGCTCACCCTGCCGTGCTATACGACAAAAAAGCCGCTAAAGCCGTGTACACAACTTGGTACAAGACTTCTGACTAGAGGTGGGTTAGTCTCGAGCCTCCCGTTTACAGCGAAGCCGGGGTCGAAGAGGAGTGTTGGTACACAGGAGGCACTTATCCGGTCTCCTGCGACCTCAGCCGCCAGACATCCCATTTCCGCCTCACGGGTCTCCGCACGCGGCAAACATGCAGGTAGGTCTAGCACCCAAACCAGCTAAAAGGAAAAAAAAGAAATCTAAAGAAGACAAATCCTGGCAGGGAACCTAAACTGAATCTCAGCAACCTACGAACTGAGCGGTTAATATAAATCAGTTAGTGGTGGAGGGTAACAAAACCACAAGACCGGGGTGTTAGTACATAACGTGGTAGCGATTAGGTAAAGTATACAACACGGGCAACTAGCCAGTGGAGAAAATAAAGAAAAACGAAAAAGCGAGACACAAGACCAGCTCGGGAACGTGGGGCCGCGACTCCCCAACAGCTGGATGAACAGCCGTCCCTGCAAACACCAACAGCACCGAAACAAAAACAAGCGGTGGCATGACATCAGATGTTGACCAGTCACAAGGTCAGCTCGGGCCGTGGGGGCGCCGCTCCCCAAATAACTGGAAAACCAGTTATCCCCGTGCGGGGTCAATGGGATTCAGATCTGGAGAACGTGCTGGCCATACGAGGCGTTGAATATCCTCGCTCTCAAGACACTCCTGGACAACGACTGTTCGATAACATGTTGCGTTGTCGTCCATGAAAATGAATCTATCACCGACAGCACCACGGAACATGCGAACATGAGGAAGCAGAACATCATTATTGTATCGTTGGCCAGTCATAGTCCCAGTTGGAAGCACATAGAGGGACGTACGGCCAATGATCATGATGCCAGCCCATACCATGACACTACATGTCGGATATCCTGTATGTTTGCTGGACAATATGCAGTACCACTATCACGCCAGATCAGTTGTCGTCGACAATCAGACGATAGACTGTATGTACTCTCATCTGAGAAGAGGACAGCAGACCAGTCGTTATCAGTCCAATTGCGATGTTGATGGCACCATTGCAAACGGGCGGTACGGTGACGTCTGGACAATGGGATGCACACAACAGGACGGCGGGCGTATAGTCCTCCTTCATGCAAACGTCTGGCGATAGTTTTTCGGGAGATCCGCTTGCCAGTAGCAGCCATAAACTGATTTGCTACCTCACTAGCTGTGCTGCGCCGGTGTCTTTTGGTTGATAGCACTATGTACCGATCTTCTGCAGGTGTCGTACTGCGAACACGACCTCCACCGTGACGTTTGCTACACTCTCCATTTGTGTGAAATGATTTCCAAAGCCTTGAAACAACACTGTGGCTGACGTCGAACTCCCTGGCAACATCTGTTATTTTTCGCCCTTCTTCAATCTTGCCAATAATACGGCCACGCGTAAAATCATCTAGGTGATGTCGGGAAGACATACTGAAAATTGCAAGTTCGTCAATTGATTCTTTCCCTTTCAACTTTGCGTTTGAACAACAACGGTCAATACGCGTCAAATCCTTTATATCTCTTATCAGCGCTATGACGTCACGAACAAGTTCGGCAATCCAAAATTTGCATACGCACAACACGTCTTACTGTATCCCGCACTTATGCTAATTTCCACATTTTCCTGCCTTCCATTTTATGGTTGCTATCGTTGCTATTGTGATCCGTCCTTAGCAATCGTCCGGAAGTGTATTTGAATCTATAGGATCGACGTGCCGACTCACAACCACGTCATCTCCGGCACCTATGTGCTCTCCTGCAATCCGAATGAGCACGTGTGCGTCGGGCAACCTTCCAGGGCCTCATTGCCCCCATGCCACGCCATCTCGCCGCTGGCATTCGGGCCGAGGGTGGTTATTCCCATTATCAGGTAGGTGGTCATAGTATTCTGATACGACTGTGTATGTATGTGACGTGCCTACATCAAAGGTGACGCACATATCAAGACGACAATGTTGCAGCGATAAATTCCTTCAGTGTAGCTTAAAGTATTCGGCTCCGGGGCAGAAGGATTCAGTTTTTATTACTGCCTCCGGAAAATTTTGCATACGTCAATATCGTGTAAATTCCTTTTATTGGCGTATGCAAAATTTTCTGTCCCGTGCCCTTCTATAGCGCCGTTTATCGTTTATTGCGCACAGCACTGGTTAGGTTTTTGCGGTTGTTTTAATTTTGGGAACCACTGTACATATATGGCGTTAAAAATTAACCCAAATACTCAAAACCGTTACCGACTGTGTTTCACATCTTGCAAAACAAAATCATTTTCTCTTTAATTGCTTCTACAATTAAGGTGATTCCACCTAAAATCTGTGCCTTATGTTTCCAATGGTAAAACTTCGTTACATATTTTCTTCGCAATTAATGCATTTTCAAAGATGAAAATTTGCACATCGATAAAACTGACTTTCAGTTATAGCATGGAATATTCAATACTTGCTAAAACATAACCATAATTATATTAAAAATCAACCATTTTTCTTGGAGTAATGTACAGACCTGCTACTAGATGGCGCGACCTGTACATTCATGACGTCAGTAGACACAAAAACGTTGGATTGCTTCGTTATAATTATGTTTTAGCAAGTATTAACAATCCAATGCTATAACTTAAAGTTAATTTTATCGATGTTCAAATTTTCATCCTTGGGAATACATTAATTACGAAGAAAATACAGTGTACTGACAAAAGTCACCGGACACTTAGAAGAGAAACACAACATAGCATTTCATCATCATCGGCATTGTCAACCATTATCAATCCAGTGCTGGACGAAGGTCTCTCCCCAGTCTCCTCCAAGTCACTCCCGCATGCTTTCGAATTTCATCCACCCATCTCCCATGTGGTCTTCTTCTGGGTCTTTTCCTGTCCCTTGGAATCCAATCTAAAATTTCGGCTGTCCATCGATGGTCTGTCCTTCTGGCAGTATGTCCAGCCCATTGCCATTTCAGGGATTTAACTCTGATCATGATGTCTTGTCATTTTTCGGATCCACGAGTTCCTCTTCTTATCTCTCGTGGTTACACCAAGCATGCACCTCTCCATGCTGCTTTGAGTTGTCTGCAGCCTTTGTATGTCTCTTTTAGTTAAGGTCCACGTCTGTGCACCATACGTAAGCACTGGAAGGATGCATTGATCAAACACTTTTCTGCTCCACGAGTTCCTCTTCTTATCTCTCCTGGTTACACCAAGCATGCACCTCTCCATGCTGCTTTGAGTTGTCTGCAGCCTTTGTATGTTTCTTTTAGTTAAGGTCCACGTCTGTGCAATATACGTAAGCACTGGAAGGATGCATTGATCAAACACTTTTCTGATCCACGAGTTCCTCTTCTTATCTCTCCTGGTTACACCAAGCATGCACCTCTCCATGCTGCTTTGAGTTGTCTGCAGCCTTTGTATGTTTCTTTTAGTTAAGGTCCACGTCTGTGCAATATACGTAAGCACTGGAAGGATGCATTGATCAAACACTTTTCTGATCCACGAGTTCCTCTTCTTATCTCTCCTGGTTACACCAAGCATGCACCTCTCCATGCTGCTTTGAGTTGTCTGCAGCCTTTGTATGTCTCTTTTAGTTAAGGTCCACGTCTGTGCACCATACGTAAGCACTGGAAGGATGCATTGATCAAACACTTTTCTGCTCCACGAGTTCCTCTTCTTATCTCTCCTGGTTACACCAAGCATGCACCTCTCCATGCTGCTTTGAGTTGTCTGCAGCCTTTGTATGTTTCTTTTAGTTAAGGTCCACGTCTGTGCAATATACGTAAGCACTGGAAGGATGCATTGATCAAACACTTTTCTGATCCACGAGTTCCTCTTCTTATCTCTCCTGGTTACACCAAGCATGCACCTCTCCATGCTGCTTTGAGTTGTCTGCAGCCTTTGTATGTTTCTTTTAGTTAAGGTCCACGTCTGTGCACCATACGTAAGCACTGGAAGGATGCATTGATCAAACACTTTTCTGATCCACGAGTTCCTCTTCTTATCTCTCCTGGTTACACCAAGCATGCACCTCTCCATGCTGCTTTGAGTTGTCTGCAGCCTTTGTATGTCTCTTTTAGTTAAGGTCCACGTCTCTGCACTGTACATTACTACATTATCGGTCCACCTTTGACCTTAATGCATTCACTGGCCCTTCGAGACATGCCTTCGACAAGGTTTTGAAACACAGTGATAGGTATGCGCTTCGATTCAGTACATGCCGCTAACTGTTGCTTAGTAGTAGACTTTAGTTTACGAAACTTTCCATGCTGCGCTCTAATTGATCCCACAGGTGCTCTATGGGATTAAGATCAGTGCTCTGTGCTGTCTGGTTCACACACGATAGAGAATTATCGTCAAATCACGCCGTAACAATCCTTGTTTTAGGGCTCGGTGCGTTATCCTGCTGGTACCAACAAGGCTCGGTTCCATAGTATTGCCACAGAGTTGGTAGGATATAATTGTCCACAATATCGAGGTAGATGTGCTGGTTAAAAGGTTTGTCCACGATAACGAATGGGCCGGACCACACCACGAAAAACACCCCACACGAGTACACTGCCAGCTCCAAACTTGACCGTAGGAACTGTACAATGTGGTAAATAGTGTTCCCCTGCCTGCTGCCATACCCACGCACGACCATCAGACTGATGGATCGTGTATCTGGATTCATCAATCCACAGGACCCGTTTCCATTGATCTACGATCCACGATAAATGTTCTTTACACCATGCTAAACGACGAGTAGCATTCCGAGTGGAGATGAAAGGCTTATGAGCAGCCGCACGACCACCGTAACCCATGGAATGAAGTTCTCTGCGAATGGTACGTGTACATACCGAGGTTCCAGCATTTTTACTCACATGTACACTCAGGTCTTGTGCAGTACTCCGTCATTTAGCTGTAACGACTCTCCTGAGGCTTCGACGTCCTCTATCACTGATTTTCTTTGGTCTGCTGGTACGTTTTGCTGCTTCACGTGTCTTCCACTTATTCAGTACATCCATAACAGTTGACTTGGGTATGTTTAAACGCCTCTCGGTTTCTCTTATGGACAACCCACTAATATAACACCCAACAATCTTTCCTTTCTCAAAGTCAGTTCATGACATTTTCACTCAACCTCACAGTGCGATATGATCGCGGTCAGGCCGTTTGCAGATGTACCGCGCATCTTAACAACGCAGCGGATCCGTTCATTTGCTTTTGAAGGGCTGTTTGGTGACTTTTTTCAATATAGGGTCTGTAAAGAAGTTTTTACCGTTAGAAAAATAAGGCAGAGATTTTTGGTAGGACCACCTTAATGTCTCACTTCCTCGCAAACGCTTCTTGTTCAAATTTCTTCAGCTTTTCTTAAGAATGAGCAATTCTTGTACTGTCACTTAAGCCGCAAAAGAAAAAAGACAGCTTGTAGTTAATTTACTTATTCTTTGTTTTTCAGGGTTAACCCCAGCGTTGCTGTTAGTTATGGGTTTAGTATTTCTTCTTCCCCTGATGAGCTCGGGTCCTTTCTGGTTCGAATACGTAGACCCAGAAATTGAATCCTGTAAAAGCAATTGGTGGGTAAATCTAATCTATCTAGGAAACTGGCTAAACATGAATCAAGTGGTAAGTGGTCACTTTTTTATTATTACTATTCTTTATTTTGTGTGGCCATTGAGAAAGTAACCACCGTTTGACGATTTAAAAAAAAATACTGCTAACTAATTTTTAATGTCATCATTATCATCATCTACAACCATTATCAATCCACTGCTGGACAAAGGTCTCCCCAAGTTTCATCCACAACGGTCTGTCTTGTGCCAGTCTCCTCCATGTCACTCCCGCATACTTTCGAATTTCATCCACCCATCTCCCATGTGGTCTTCTTCTGGGTCTTTTCCTGTCCCTTGGAATCCAATCTAAAATTTCGGCTGTCCATCGATGGTCTGTCCTTCTGGCAGTATGTCCAGCCCATTGCCATTTCAGGGATTTAACTCTGATCATGATGTCTTCCACTCTTGTCATTTTTCGGATCCACGAGTTCCTCTTCTTATCTCTCCTGGTTACACCAAGCATGCATCTCTCCATGCTGCTTTGAGTTGTCTGCAGCCTTTGTATGTCTCTTTTAGTTAAGGTCCACGTCTCTGCACCATACGTAAGCACTGGAAGGATGCATTGATCAAACACTTTTCTGATCCACGAGTTCCTCTTCTCATCTCTCCTGGTTACACCAAGCATGCACCTCTCCATGCTGGTTTGAGTTGTCTGCAGCCTTTGTATGTCTCTTTTAGTTAAGGTCCACGTCTCTGCACCATACGTAAGCACTGGAAGGATGCATTAATCAAATACTTTTCTTTTGAGACATAATGGCATATTGCTCTTGAAAATTACACTGTTTCTTGTAAAAGCTCTCCAGGCAAGTTTTATACGCCGATTAATTTCTTCATATCATCATCATCACAACCATTATCAAACCACTGCTGCCCGAAGGTCTCCCCAAGTTTCCTCCACAACGGTCTGTCTTGTGCCAGTCCCCTCCATGTCACTCCCGCATACTTTCGAATTTTATCCACCGATCTTCCATGTGGTCTTCTTCTGGGTCTTTTCCTGTCCCTTGGAATCCAATATAAAATTTCGGCTGTCCATCGATGGTCTGTCCTTCTGGCAGTATGTCCAGCCCATTGCCATTTCAGGGATTTAACTCTGATCATGATGTCTTGTCATTTTTCGGATCCACGAGTTCCTCTTCTTATCTCTCCTGGTTACACCAAGCATACACCTCTCCATGCTGCTTTGAGTTGTCTGCAGCCTTTGTATGTCTCTTTTAGTTAAGGTCCACGTCTCTGCACCATACGTAAGCACTGGAAGGATGCATTGATCAAACACTTTTCTTTTAAGACATAATGGCATATTGCTCTTGAAAATTATACTGCTTCTCCCAAAAGCTCTCCAGGTAAGTTGTACACTCCGATTAATTTCTTCATATGTATATACACTATTTACCAACAAGTAATTGGACACCCCTGCAATCGACGATATCTGCGGTCCTAACACACGTCACGGCCGCCGCCGTTAAATATCGTGTGGGAAACAACAACGCAACCAGTCGCATGCAAGATGCTACGCAGTTCGGAGCTCTATGATTTCGAGAAAGGTGTAATCGTCGGGTATCACAGAAATGGCCGATGACATATCCAGCGAGTTGAAGTACCCAAAATCGACAGTGGCCTACGTGATTGGCAAGTGGAAGATGAGAGGTGACTGTCGGAATGTGCCCCGACCCGGCAGACCCACAAAACTGGGAGTTAGAGACCGACGGGTGCTGGCCAGAGAAATTCGGAAGAACCGCACCAAATCGATGGGCCACATCCGCGAGGAGTTTCAACAGGCATCCGGGAGTGTTCTTTCGATGAATACCATCCGTAAGGAAGCCCATCTGCTCGGTTATCATGGACCCACAAGCCTTTGATCACCAAGTCCAATAGCGCTGCTCGGCTAACGTGGTGCAAAGAACGTCGACAGTGGACCGTTGAACAGTGGAAACAGGTTCTCTGGAGCGACGAATTAAGGTTCACCCTCTATCGTTCGGATGGCAGGGTCTGGGTTTGGCGTCTGCCTGGAGAACGCCTCCTACCGGAATGTATTGTGCCAACTGTGAAGTTCGGCGGCGGTGGAATTATGCTATGGGGGTGTTTCTCCTGGTATGGCACGGGACCCTTGGTCGCAATTCCTGGTAGACTCAACGCCGAGACCTACTGCACCATTTTGGATGACCATGCGCTTCCTACGTTGTGGCAGTTTTACGGGGTGGACCCATGTTACTTTCAGGATGACAATGCCACCTGTCATGTTGCGAGGTCCACCATGGCTTGGTATGGTGACAATGGGGTTAATCGAATGGACTGGCCCCGGACCTTAACCTTATCGAGCACCTCTGGGACGAGTTGGAGCGTCGACTTAAGGGTCCGAAATCGGTGAAGGAACTGACCTGTCTTCTCCAAGCCGAGTGGAATAAAATACCGCTAGCCGTCGTACAACGCCTGGTTGAGAGTATGCGCAGCTGTAATCGCCGCTCGTGGAGGCTCCACCAACTATTGAAGGTGAGTAAACTTCGTTTTCCTTTGCTATCACAGGTGTCCAATTTGTTGGTAGACAGTGTATTTACATGCAGTAGTTTATAGCAATGTAGCAAGCCTATGTATTAGTTATTTTTTTCTTTGTAAAATTCTTTGCAGTGCGTTCATCCAACTTGGTTTTTGTCAGCGGATTTCCAGTTGTTCATCATATCTTTGCTGATTCTTATGATTCTGTACAGGTAAGAACGTGTTGTATATCTCTTCTACCGAAACATTTTTTCTAAATTTAATAATGCTGCGGAATTACACGGTCGAGTCATATTATTGTGACCACCGGCGAATATCCAGAGTAACCGCCCTGTGCAGCGCGGACAGCAGTTAGACGAGCTGGGAGTGACTCAATAAGGTGCTCGAAGGTGTTCACAGATATGTCGAGCCATGCTGAATGTAGTGCATCTGACAGATGCTGGAGGGTGCGTGGTGGAAGATCCATACAGCGAGCAACACGATCGAGGTGGTCCCACAGATGCTCAACTGGGTTTAAGTCTGGGGAATTAGGGAGCCAGAGAAGTACTTTGAAGTCTTCATCATGCTCTTCCAACCACTCTCGGACATTTCTAGCTATGTGACACTTCGCATTGTCGTACTGAAAGATCCCATCCACCCAAGGGAAGACAATCAGCATGTATGGGTGTACGCGGTCTGCAAGGATGGATTCATAAAGAATTCGGTCCATAGTACCTTCCACAGGTATGTGTGGACCCAGGGAATGCCACCAAAACATTCCCCAAACCATAACGTTGCCCACACTAGCTTGTGTTCTTCCAGCAATGGTTGAAGAATGTTTATTCTCCGATGTTTCTCGCCTTATACGCGAACGTCCATCCGTTCGATGAAACAGAAAGCGTGACTCCTCGGAGAAGGCAATCCTTTGCCAATCAGCGGAGCTCCAATTTCGATACTGCCGACGCCTTTTCTGCCGATGCACCTTCGTTTGGCATATAGGTGCAGTGGCCATCCGTCTGCATCGGAGCCCCGTATGCAACAGAGTTCGCTGAAATGTCGGTTTTAGACACACTTCTGGTAGCCCCGTGGTTCATTCGGCCAGTGAGTTGCTCCACTGTAACGTGTAGATCGGCCCTCACGCATCTTCGAAGCTGAAGTTCACCTCTCATATCAACGGCACGTGGTGCTGCGCAGTTGGATATACTTCAACCACAGCAACGCGAACAGTTCGCAAACTGCGCTGATTCAAAAATTCTGCCACCTTTGGCCCGAAAGCCTGTAATCATCCTTTTTGGCGAATCTGATAAATCTCTACTTTTATCCATGACAGCAACGAGTGATACGTTTTCAACTTATATACACCCAAAGCCATCTCATGACACGTGCTTTCTTTCATTGGCTGCGCGCTGTTGACGTCAAAAGTAGGAGGTGATCACAATAATGTGAATCGACCGTGTATCTACACTGCTGGCCACCCAAAATGCAACACCAAGAAGGACACGAGATAGCAAAGCCAGATTTACTGGACACATAACAACAGATACAAAGATGAAACGATTGAGCTTACAGGCCAGTGCGACTTGCGGAACGCGCAGACATCAATAGTTCGTGTGGCCCCCATGGCTGGCAATAACGGCCGCTACACGCCGCGGCATCGAACGAAAGAGGCTTTGGATGTGGGCTTCGGGTATGTCGGTCCAGGCTGCTTCCACACGTTGCCACAGTTCATCACGGGTGGTGCTTGCCGGGCCACTCGGTTGCCGATCAGCGATCAGACGTGTTCGATGGGCGACATATCGGGAGAACAGGCGGGCCACGGCAGCAGTGACACCTGGTGGGCCATGAATAATTTTAGCACGATGCGAGCGCATTGTCCTGTTGAAACGTGGCCGCTGGCAGGTCCTTCAGGTAAGGGAGGACTACAGGCTATAAAACGTTGGAGATGGTGCTGTTTCTGTTGAGTGTACCGCCGATGCGTACCAGAGGGCTGCGGGTGTCATATCCAATTGCGCCCCAAACCATAACGCCAGACGACGGACCGGTATGGCGATGCATAATGCAGGTGTCATACAGACTCTCGCCGCGGTGCCGCCACAAGCGATTCCGACCATCGTGGTGTTGCAGGCAGAAGCGGGATTCGTCGGAGAAGACAATGTCGTGCCATTCCGTAGTCCAGGCGCAGCGTTCAACGCCACACTGCCGCCGCACTTGCCGGTGGTGTAACGTCAATGGTAATCGGAGCAATTGGCGCCGTGCGACAAGTCGCCGCTCCTGCAGACGACGTCGAACGGTGCGCGCTAACACAGGTTGTTTCGCAACACACCCTAATTCCTGCGCTAACGTTCATGATTTGGCGGTGCGAGCCGTCAATGCCCGCCGCACAACATGCCGGTTCTCTCGTTCGGTGGTGTGCCGCTGCTGCGGCAATCGCTCACGTCGGTCCGTCCGTCCGTCCCTCCTGCACCCACGGAATCCATAGTCGCCTTACTGTGGTTGGATGTCGTCCCACACGGGCGCCGATGTCTCGGTACGATAAACCGCTGTCTCGATAAGCCACTATTCGTCCTCTGTCGAACTCCGAAACGTGCTGGAATGACTGCCGTATTCTGCGACGAGGCATCAGGAAGCTTCCCACGCACAGGTTCCGCAGCACAACATACTTTTACTACTTTCACCCCGCCTTCTGTGCACCCTTCTTATAGTGCTTCTCGGTGGCGTGCCGGTCGCACATGATTTGCATATGCCTTGCAATTCTAATCGTTTGCATGTCCTCTTGCGGGCGACGCATGCTGCGAATTTCAGGCCAATCGGATGCTTCCTTCTTTGTGTTGCATTTTGGGTGGCCAGCGGTGTATATGAAAACCGGATTTTAGCATTCGAATAGTTCGAACTCTGAGCATTGGGATTACGAACTGCGAAAATCCGGATTTCGAACTTCGGGTATTTGGATTTCGGATGTATTTATTACTATAGAAAGTTGAATTTCTCAATAATACGCTAAGCATTTTTTTTGTTCACGTTCGGAAGGGGAAAATTTTTCTGGTTAAGAAGACGCAAACAAAAAATTTACAAAGAACGAACAAAAGAAACGATGGCTGGTTATCATTGCTGAACCGGATAAACCAGGTATCTTCCATTCACTAGCACTTAGAGTGTTTGTGATTAATTCACTAGGACACTGGGGCAGTAAAAAAAAGAAAGAAAGAAAAGATTGAAAGAGATATCCGGATTTTGAAATTCGGAATTCATGCGGCAATCTGGATTTCGGATTTATGATGTTTCGGATATTTTGAAATCCGAAAACCGGATTTCAAAATATCCGGTTTTTGACAGTGCTAGCCGGATATCCGAATATCCGGATTTTGAATTACGGATAACCGAAACTCGGAATTCAAATGCAGATTTCGGATTTCATGCGGAAATCCGGATTTCGGATTAATGATATTTCGGATATTTTGAAATCCGAAATCCGGTTTTCAAAATATCCGGTTTTTGACAGCACTAGCCGGATATCCGAATATCCGGATTTTTAATTTCGGATATCCGAAATGCGGATTTCAAAATATCCGGTTTTTGACAGCACTAGCCGGATATCTAAATATCCGGATTTCGAATTTCGGATAACCGAAATTCGAATTTCAAATCCAGATTTCCAATTTCATGCGGCAATCCGGATTTTGGATTAATGATATTTCGGATTTCAAAATATCCGGGGGTTTTGATGGCACTAGCTGGATATCCGAATACCCAGATTTTGATTTTCGGTTAACCCAAATTTGGATTTCATGCGGCAATCCGGATTTCGGATTAATGATATTTCGGATATTTTGAAATCCGAAATCCGGTTTTCAAAATATCCGTTTTTTGACAGCACTAGCCGGATATCCGGAGTTCGAATTTCGGATATCCGAAATTCGAATTTTCAAAATATCCGGGTTTTGCTAGCACTAGCCGGATATCCGGATATCCGGATTTTGAAATTCGGATATCCGAAATGCGGATTTCAAAATATCCGGTTTTTGACAGCACTACCCGGATATCTAATTATCCGGATTTTGAATTTCGGATATCCAAAATTCGGATTTCGGATTTATGATATTTCGGATATTTTGAAATTCTGATTTCAAAATTTCCAGTTTTTGACAGCACAAGCCGGATATCCGAATATCCTGATTTTGAATTTCGGATAGCCGAAATTCGAATTTCAAATCCAGATTTCCGATTTCATGCGGCAATCCGGATTTCGGATTAATAATATTTCGGATTTCAAAATATCCGGGGTTTTTGACAGCACCAGCCGGATATTCCGAATATCCGGATTTTGAATTTCGGATAACCGAAATTCCGATTTAAAATCCAGATTTCGTATATCATGTGGCATTCCGGATTTCGGATATTTTGACAACAGTAGCCGGATATCCGAATATCCGGGGTTTGAAATTCGGATATCCGAAATTCGGATTTCAAAATAAACGGTTTTTTGATTGCACTAGCCGGGTATCCGAATATCCGGATTTTGAATTTCGGATATCCGAAATCCGGATTTCAAATATCATGCGGCATTCCGGATTTCGGATTTATGATATTTCGGATATTTTGACAGCAAAAGCCGGATATCCGAATATCCGGATTTTGAATTACGAAATTCGGATTTCAAAATATCCGGTTTTTCACAGCACTAGTTCGAACGAGGCATGGTAGTGCGAGCCTGCAGACGGATGGGACATTCAGTTTCCGAAATTGTGCGAACGTTCAACATTCCGCGATCTACGATGTCACATCACATTCAATGCAGGAGGTACCAGAGACATACTCATCAGGTCAGTGCAGCGTAATTTAACGTCCATGGGGTGTGGAAGCAGAAGATGCACCAGAGTGCATCTGTTAACGCAAAGACATCGGACACAACGCATCACCTTGGCTTGTGAACACGGCTTGGTTTCTGGAAGACTGGCAACATGTAGTGTGGTCCGATGAGTCACGCTACCAGTTGTTACGAGATTATGGTAGGGTTCGGCTGTCGCGCAGACCACATGAGGCCACGGACCCTATCGGACACTGCGCCTCACTTGGGCTCGTGAACACGCTAATTGGACCCTGGAAGGCTGGCAACATGTGGTGTGGTTAGATGAGTCACGCTACCAGTTGTTACGAGATTAAGGTAGGGTTCGGCTGTCGCGCAGACCTCATGAGGCCATGGACTCTATCGGACACTGCGCCTCACTTGGGCTCGTGAACATGCTAATTGGACCCTGGAAGACTGGCAACATGTGGTGTGGTCCGATGAGTCACGCTACCAGTTGTTACGAGATTAGGGTAGGGTTCGGCTGTCGCGCAGACCTCATGAGGCCATGGACTCTATCGGACACTGCGCCTCACTTGGGCTCGCGAACACGCTAATTGGACCCTGGAAGACTGGCAACATGTGGTGTGGTTCGATGAGTCACGCTACCAGTTGTTACGAGATTATGGTAGGGTTCGGCTGTCACGCACACCCCATGAGGCCATGGACCCTATCGGACACCGCGCCTCACTTGGGCTCGTGAACACGCTAATTGGACCCTGGAAGACTGGCAACATGTGGTGTGGTTAGATGAGTCACGCTACCAGTTGTTACGAATATATGGTAGGGTTCGGCTGTCGCGCAGACCCCATGAGGCCATGGACCCTATCGGACACTGCGCCTCACTTGGGCTCGTGAACACGCTAATTATACCCTGGAAGACTGGCAACATGTGGTGTGGTTCGATGAGTCACGCTACCAGTTGTTACGAGATTATGGTAGGGTTCGGCTGTCGCGCAGACCACATGAGGCCATGGACCCTATCGGACGCTGCGCCTCACTTGGGCTCGTGAACACGCTAATTGGACCCTGGAAGACCATGCAACATGTGGTGTGGTTCCATGAGTCCCGCATCCATTTGTTACGAGCTGATGGTAGGCTTCGGATGTGTCGCAGACCTATCGACCCAAGACGTCAACAAGGCACTGTGCAATAGAGATGAGCTCTGGCCCTGGCTCGGACGGGATAAGAATTCATTAACTACCGAAAAACCCGGTACCGGGATCGGAATTACACTTCTTGAATTTCAGTACTGTAATTAATTCAACACGTGTAATTCCGAGTCCGGTTGAATTACACGTGTTGAATTCCATTGTGGATCTGTTACCATGGTGGAAGGATTTTCAATTTCCTAAGCTAGCTGCCATTGCAAGACAAATTTTGCTTAGCAAGACTTGCATTGTCCAAAGCTATGGTGCCAGCAAGGATTAGTTGAAGTAGGTCTGGTATCGAAAAACTGGGAAAAAAGCACATTCCTATTTTTGGGTATTTTATTAGAAATCAAGAATCTTATCTTTAAAATGATGTATTAATTTCCAAAATTGTGCAGTTAGAAGTATTGTTATTTACTTTTTTAATTTCCTCACTCCCGAGATGTTTGGGGTGACGTTGGTTTTTAATGCACCAGGTCGAGTTTTAGAGAAAAGAAGATCAAGTTGAAGCTCTGAGGCATTAGATTGAATTCTCTCTCTTTTTTCATGATGAACTTGATCTGGAAACTACTCACACATATGATAATATAGTTATTATTATACTATTAAGCGGAAAGCTTTGTTAATGCTACAAAATGCAGAATAATCTGGTCTGGAATGCTTTTACCTTTTTTTTTTTTTTTAATTTTGGAAATTTCCTTACATACTTTTTTTTATATTCTACTACATCACTCTAAACTACCTTTAGCATATATGTAAATTATATTGCAAAGATTAGTTTTCTAGAGTCAATATTTCAAACACTTACAACTGTCTGTACGGCTTTGCACATTTTATAATGCAATTTATTCAAAATAAAAGTTAATTTAGAAATCAAAAAAGAATAACGAATGAAAATTTTTTGTTGCCGCCCCGGTGGCGCAGTGGTCTAAGGCGTTGGCCTCTGATCATTCGTCCGTAAGGGGTCCGGGTTCGAATCCCGGTCAGGCATGGATGTTGTGTTTGTCTTACGGCACTGGCTCTCTCCCTTCCCTGGAACCAGTGACCCTAAATTAGGGACGGGCGACTGCTTATAGCCCATTTGAGTTGCTCACGGTGGTCGTTAAACCTCCAATCAATCAATGGATGTTGTGTTTGTCTTACGGCACTGGCTCTCTCCCTTCCCTGGAACCAGTGACCCTAAATTAGGGACGGGCGACTGCTTATAGCCCATTGAGTTGCTCACGGTGGTCGTTAAACCTCCAATCAATCAATGGATGTTGTGTTTGTCTTACGGCACTGGCTCTCTCCCTTCCCTGGAACCAGTGACCCTAAATTAGGGACGGGCGACTGCTTATAGCCCATTGAGTTGCTCACGGTGGTCGTTAAACCTCCAATCAATCAATGGATGTTGTGTTTGTCTTACGGCACTGGCTCTCTCCCTTCCCTGGAACCAGTGACCCTAAATTAGGGACGGGCGACTGCTTATTGCCCATTGAGTTACTCACGGTGGTCGTTAAACCTCCAATCAATCAATGGATGTTGTGTTTGTCTTACGTCACTGGCTCTCTCCCTTCCCTGGAACCAGTGACCCTAAATTAGGGACGGGCGACTGCTTATAGCCCATTGAGTTGCTCACGGTGGTCGTTAAACCTCCAATCAATCAATGGATGTTGTGTTTGTCTTACGGCACTGGCTCTCTCCCTTCCCTGGAACCAGTGACCGTAAATTAGGGACGGGCGACTGCTTATTGCCCATTGAGTTACTCACGGTGGTCGTTAAACCTCCAATCAATCAATGGATGTTGTGTTTGTCTTACGTCACTGGCTCTCTCCCTTCCCTGGAACCAGTGACCCTAAATTAGGGACGGGCGACTGCTTATAGCCCATTGAGTTGCTCACGGTGGTCGTTAAACCTCCAATCAAAAAAAAAAAAAATTTTTTTGTTTCTAAACGATTTTCTTTCCTTCAGCTTTTACCAAAATTACTGATTCCCCGGATACGGTCGAAGCGCACGTTGAATATTTATTTCTTTTCAAATCCACATTTTAGAACATTTGGCTTTATGCGTAGTATTTCAAAAAACATATTGATATTGTGAAGTGGATTAACTGAACTAAACTTTTTAAAATAATGATTTTTAAACTAATCCTTGCTTGGGCCATATCTTTTGGCCACTGTGTAATGCAAGCCTTGATAAGCAAAAGTTTCTAAGAATCCGGGTCCGGGCTCTTAAAATTGAGCCCGAACTCATCTCTACTGTGCAAACTGGTGGTGGTACCATACGTGTGTGGTGTGGCTTTAAATGGCACAGTTCGGGTCCTCGTAGACACGTCATTAACCGGTAATCGCTTTTTTGCTCTGCTGGGTGGCCATTTGTAGCCCTTCATGGACGTCATGTACCACAACAACGACATGATTTTCTAGGGGACAATGCACCATATCATCGGACATAAGTTGCCCAAAATTGGTTCAAGGAGCATTCCGGACAGTTCCGACGGATGGTGTGACCACCAATTTGCATGAGAAAAGGAGGTGTGACCACCAAATTGCATGAGAAAAGGAGGTGTGACAACCAAATTGCATGAAAAAGGAGGTGTGACCACCAAATTGCATGAGAAAAGGAGGTTTGACCACCAAATTGCATGAAAAAGGAGGTGTGACCACCAAATTGCATGAGAAAAGGAGGTTTGACCACCAAATTGCATGAAAAAGGAGGTGTGACCACCAAATTGCATGAGAAAAGGAGGTTTGACCACCAAATTGCATGAGAAAAGGAGGTGTGACCACCAAATTGCATGAGAAAAGGAAGTGTGACTACCAAATTGCATGAGAAAAGGAGGTGTGACTACCAAATTGCGTGAGAAAAGGAGGTGTGACCACCAAATTGCATGAGAAAAGGAGGTGTGACCACCAAATTGCATGAGAAAAGGAGGTTTGACCACCAAATTGCATGAAAAAGGAGGTGTGACCACCAAATTGCATGAGAAAAGGAGGTTTGACCACCAAATTGCATGAGAAAAGGAGGTGTGACCACCAAATTGCATGAGAAAAGGAAGTGTGACTACCAAATTGCATGAGAAAAGGAGGTGTGCCTACCAAATTGCATGAGAAAAGGAGGTGTGACTACCAAATTGCATGAGAAAAGGAGGTGTAACCACCAAATTGCATGAGAAAAGGAGGTGTGACTACCAAATTGCATGAGAAAAGGAGGTGTGACAAACAAATGCATGAGAAAAGGAGGTGTGACCACCAAATTGCATGAGAAAAGGAGGTGTGACAACCAAATTGCATGAGAAAAGGAGATGTGACAACCAAATTGCATCAGAAAAGGAGGTGTGACCACCAAATTGCATGAGAAAAGGAGGTGTGACCTCCAAATTGCATGAAAAAGGGAGGTGTGACCACCAAATTACATGAAAAAAGGAGGTGTGACCACCAAATTGCATGAAAAAAGGAGGTGTGACCACCAAATTGCATGAGAAAAGGAGGTGTGACCACAAAATTGCATGAGAGAAGGAGGTGTGACCACAAAATTGCATGAGAAAAGGAGGTGTGACTATCAAATTGCATGAGAAAAGGAGACGTGACCACCATGTTCTCCCGACATGAACCCAATAGAGCACTTATGGGACGTGGTGGAAAGTTCCATTCTCACCCAAGATCCTGCACCTGCGAATACCAAGGAACTGTTGGCGGCTGTTCAGACGGCATGGCAAAACGTCTCTCCAGATGTTTTCCGACCATTTTTGGAATAGATGCCACGTCCAGTTGCTGCACTTCGACGAGCTGGAGATTGTCCTATACGATGCTAAGTACGTATCCCATGACCAGTGTACTTTGGATGGTCAAATTCAATTCCATTCGCTGATGTAAATCAAATTTAATTTCTTCTTTTAGTCTACTTCATAACCTTTAGACTGCATAAGTTAGACTTCGTCTCTCCTGTTAATGAAATCGATCGAAGGACCAGTTTTAAAATGCGATGATTTTAAATTCAAGTTCATGTTTTACTGTTGAAAAAACTACCATGATGAAAACATAACACGTTTCTTTCTTTTAGCTCGCCATTTATGGGATTGATGACTCTGGGCTTTTTAACTCTGAGTTGCGATGTGCTTGTGGGTGCTTTGACATACCTGTGGGAGTTGCCACCAGCTGTCTTGGCATCCTCTGGAAACATTGAGTAAGAACGATGCCTTTGTGAAGATCTAATGCTATATATTTTTGTCAGTGTCGTTTAGGTGAACATTTTGTGAAGTAACGCTTCTAGATATGCTGCGGAATCATTAACAGGTCTAAAATGACGTTGGAGAGAAACCGTTTTCGATTTACAACGCGCAGACTCTGCAACAACAAATGATATCGTAGGGTCTGTGTGCCTCCAGTGCAATACACTGTCGAATTAGAATAATAGCACCACCCCGGAATCACAGTAGTGTACCCACGCATGCGCGTCACAGAGTGCACGTCACAAGATCTACCACACGAAGAGTCACTTTATTGTAACCATAGGCGCCGACTTCGTGTGTTCGAGACAATTTTTGAACCTCCAATGATTTTGTTGTGGGTTCCTCGAACCCCTAATACACTGCTCGACATTTGCTAAGCACGGATCATAAACGGCTATATAGCGCATAAAAAAGTAAGTGTGGTTGGATGCCAAGTGAAATAAAATAATGTCAGAATGCCAGGACATTACAAGAAAGACAATTTATTGTGCTCTGAAATCCAGAAAGCTTTGGAACGTGTTCAAGGGACAAACAGGTCATTTTGTGCAGAATACGTAAACGTGAAAAAAAATGCAATTACCGTCCGCGGGCTTTCCGGCGTAAGATGTGAATACGGGATATGGCCACCATGGAGGGCGATGCAAGATTCCACACGTCGTGTCATGCTTTGCACAACATTATCAAGCAGCTGTTGGGGTAATTTATCCCATTCCTCTGTCAGTGCACGGATGAGGGTGTCCTTGTTTATTGGAGGGCATTGGCGACCAGCAAGACTCCTCCCCAAAGCATCCCACACATTTTCAATGGGATTCAGATCTGGAGAACGTGCTGGCCATACGAGGCGTTGAATATCCTCGCTCTCAAGACACTCCTGGACAGCGACTGTTCCATGACATGTTGCGTTGTCGTCCATGAAAATGAATCTATCACCGACAGCACCACGGAACATGAGGTAGCAGAACATCATTAATGTATCGTTGGCCAGTCATAGTCCCAGTTGGAAGCACATAGAGGGACGTACGGCCATTGATCATGATGCCAGCCCATACCATGACACTACATGTCGGATATCCTGTATGTTTGCTGGACAATATGCAGTACCACTATCACGCCAGATCAGTTGTCGTGGACAATCAGACGATAGACTGTATCTACTCTCATCTGAGAAGAGGACAGCAGACCAGTCGTTATCAGTGCAATTGCGATGTTGATGGCACCATTGCAAACGGGCGGTACGGTGACGTCTGGACAATGGGATGCACACAACAGGACGGCGGGCGTATAGTCCTCCTTCATGCAAACGTCTGGCGACAGTTTTTCGGGAGATCCGCTTGCCAGTAGCAGCCATAAACTGATTTGCTACCTCACTAGCTGTGCTGCGCCGGTGTCTTTTTGTTGATAGCACTATGTACCGATCTTCTGCAGGTGTCGTACTGCGAACACGACCTCCCCCGTGACGTTTGCTACACTCTCCATTTGTTTGAAATGATTTCCAAAGCCTTGAAACAACACTGTGGCTGACGTCGAACTCCCTGGCAACATCTGTTATTTTTCGCCCTTCTTCAATCTTGCCAATAATACGGCCACGCGTAAAATCATCTAGGTGATGTCGGGAAGACATACTGAAAATTGCAAGTTCGTCAATTGATTCTTTCCCTTTCAACTTTGCGTTTGAACAACAACGGTCAATACGCGTCAAATCCTTTCTATCTCTTATCAGCGCTATGACGTCACGAACAAGTTCGGCAATCCAAAATTTGCATACGCACAACACGTCTTACTGTATCCCGCACTTATGCTGATTTCCACATTTTCCTGCCTTCCATTTTATGGTTGCTATCGTTGCTATTGTCATCCGTTCTTAGCAATTGTCCGGCAGTGTATCTTTGCGCGTGTTTCGTGAGAAAATACTCGTACGCATATATGCATAAATTTTAATTTTCGTTATCAATTCTTAGTTTTTTTTATTATCCATTCCCCGTTTAAAATACAATGAGTGACTGTCTGTACTTGATACTAAACACTTCTCACTCCGCTTCTAGTCCGTTAAAAGGCTTTGTCCGAGTGCGACTTTTGAACGCGATTCCGATACGTTCATTGCTTGCCAAGCGGAGATGTCTTGCTTATGTAAATGGATCTCAGCTGCCGGTATCCAAAGAAACCTAATCACCCCGTTTACTGTTAACTACACTACCTTATCGAAAGCTTTGGGACACAACCAAACATTTCCGTAAGTGCAAAGAACGATTGCGCAGAAAGGTGTGCTGTGAGTATGGAGGTACGTATATAAAGCTTAGATGTTCTGTCATTTTATCGATCACTTTGAACCGGATATTCCACGTGGACCTGAACTTTCCGAGTTCTAGCATGGACTGCCCATAGGGCGACCTTTTTGTAACGTTTCCACGTGGAGCATTGCAGATAAACTAAACGTATCTAAATCAACTCTAAGTGAATTTGTTGAGAGATGGAAGGAGAAAGTGCAACTACAGCAAAAAAAAACCACAAAAAAAAAACAAACAAACAGGTAGGCTCAGTTCTAATCCAGCCGTGAGTTTGGAACGTAGGACTTTCCAGATCGGAGAGTTGAAATGAGCTAGTCGAGTATGGTTTCAAAGCGTTTATTTAATTAGTTATAGCCAGCACAAGTCTATGATATGAAAAGAGGCTTACATAAATAATGCTGGATACATTGCGAACACAAGGCAGATCGATACACGAATTACCCAAAGTGGTGTTCTGTCTTCTTGGGCTTCTTACAGGTAGGCTCAGTTCTCATTGAGCTGTCAGTTTGGAACTTAGGACTACGACTTCCAGATCGGAGAGTTGAAATGAGCTAGTCGAGTATGGTTTCAAAGCGTTTATTTAATTAGTTATAGCCAGCACAAGTCTATGATATGAAAAGAGGCTTACATAAATAATGCTGGATACATTGCGAACACAAGGCAGATCGATACACGAATTACCCAAAGTGGTGTTCTGTCTTCTTGGGCTTCTTACAGGTAGGCTCAGTTCTCATTGAGCTGTCAGTTTGGAACTTAGGACTACGACTTCCACATCGGAGAGTTGAAATGAGCTAGTCGAGTATGGTTTCAAAGCGTTTATTTAATTAGTTATAGCCAGCACAAGTCTATGATATGAAAAGAGGCTTACATAAATAATGCTGGATACATTGCGAACACAAGGCAGATCGATACACGAATTACCCAAAGTGGTGTTCTGTCTTCTTGGGCTTCTTACAGGTAGGCTCAGTTCTCATTGAGCTGTCAGTTTGGAACTTAGGACTACGACTTCCAGATCGGAGAGTTGAAATGAGCTAGTCGAGTATGGTTTCAAAGCGTTTATTTAATTAGTTATAGCCAGCACAAGTCTATGATATGAAAAGAGGCTTACATAAATAATGCTGGATACATTGTGAACACAAGGCAGATCGATACACGAATTACCCAAAGTGGTGTTCTGTCTTCTTGGGCTTCTTACAGGTAGGCTCAGTTCTCATTGAGCTGTCAGTTTGGAACTTAGGACTACGACTTCCACATCGGAGAGTTGAAATGAGCTAGTCGAGTATGGTTTCAAAGCGTTTATTTAATTAGTTATAGCCAGCACAAGTCTATGATATGAAAAGAGGCTTACATAAATAATGCTGGATACATTGCGAACACAAGGCAGATCGATACACGAATTACCCAAAGTGGTGTTCTGTCTTCTTGGGCTTCTTACAGGTAGGCTCAGTTCTCATTGAGCTGTCAGTTTGGAACTTAGGACTACGACTTCCACATCGGAGAGTTGAAATGAGCTAGTCGAGTATGGTTTCAAAGCGTTTATTTAATTAGTTATAGCCAGCACAAGTCTATGATATGAAAAGAGGCTTACATAAATAATGCTGGATACATTGCGAACACAAGGCAGATCGATACACGAATTACCCAAAGTGGTGTTCTGTCTTCTTGGGATTCTTACAGGTAGGCTCAGTTCTGATTGAGCTGTTAGTTTGGAACGTAGGACTACGACTTGCAGATCGGAGAGTTGAAATGAGCTAGTCAAGGTGATTTCGAAGTGTTAATTTGATTTGTTATAGCCAACACAGGTCTATGATGTGAAAAGTACCTTTCCTAAATAATGCTGGATACATTGCGAAGACCAAACAGATCGATACACTGGCGTGCAAATATTAAGGACGAGATGTTTTTCGAATGTAACGTCGTGCAGAAGTGCTCCACATCGACTCAAATCATACCATAAGATCCCCAAGATGTAAGAATATGGGACTAGGGAGCAAAACCGTCCAAACAAGGAATCCAAAGGATACAAAGGCACTTTATTGAAAAGGTAGCTTCGAGCACAACTGGACAGAAGACAGAAACGTCCATGTGACAGGCGGCTGACAAGAAAAATCCAGTCTTTAGTAGGGGATATGATCACCCCTGACTGCGTTGCAGGATTTACAACGTCTGTCCATGCTGAGGACGAGGTTGTCAAGGAGCTGTTGAGGCATCGCGGCCCATTCCTCTTGTAGCACCAATCGCAGCTGCGGAATCGTTGCTGGTGACGTGCTGCCAAGCGTCTCCCGAGAAGGTCCCACACGGGTTCGATTGGATTTAGATCGTGTAACCTTGCGGGCCAATCCATGCGTTGAATATCTTCACTCTCCAACAGCTCTGCGACAGCCACTGTACGATGAGGTGTAGCTTTGTCGTCTATGAAGAGGAACTCAGGACCCACAGCTACTCTAAACAGACGCACGTGAGGCAGTAGAACCTCGGTACAATAGTGGGTAGCAGTGACTGAACCTCCTTGGAAAATGTGGTCAGTACGGCTACCAAGCATAATACCGCCCCAAACGAGAACTCCGCCACTTCCAAACCGGTCCCTTTGGATGATGTTGGAGGTGTGATTGCGTGTTCCCTGCTCTCTCCAGATGTGTATACGTCCAGAATAGCTTGTCAGACTGAATCGGCTCTCATCCGTAAAGAGAACTCGACCCCATTGCTGATGTGTCCAGTTCTTGTGTTCCTGGCACCACAGAAACCGCCGTCTTCGGTGGTGCCAGGAACACAGGCGTTAATGGCACACACCGTAATGTTCGTCGTGAAAATAGACCACCTTTGTGCAGCCTCCTGGCCACGGTAAAACGCGATATCGGACGTCCAGTTGTCTGTTGCATGTGCCTTGCGATTTCTCCCGCTGTCTCTTCTCGCCTGTAGGACAATATACCGGTCGTCCGCCGCAGTGGTTGCTCGTGGACGACCACTGCTAAACTCTCGGACAGCTGTTCCTGTCGTTTAAAATGCTCTCGAAGTTCGTAAAACAATGCTGTGAGCGATCCCGAACTCTTCGTCCACACTAGTCGCACTTCGACCTTCTTCCAACTTCCCAATGACGCGACCTCAGGTAAAGCCATCCAGATGTCGTCTCTTTCGAGCTTTCGAGCAGATGGTCGGGATTCCCATCTGCCTCATTAAGTCACGCGTTGTGTGCGTCGTTCGATTTTGATGAACTTTTAGTATGTGGAAAGGGGATCACCTGGGAAGGAACCCTATTGACAGTGAACGAAATGGGGTCAAAGGTCAGGAGATAGAAATGGGATCCATTCCACTGCTCTTATGCGTCATAAGTAACGTAAAACAGGTTCTATTTCGATGAAATTTTAGTATGTGGTAGGAGACCACCTGGGGACAAACCCTATTGAAAATGGGCGAAAGGGGCTCAAAGGACAGGACATAAGAGTGGAATCATTTCCATCGCCATTATGGGTCATAACTAACGTAAAAATGCTTCGATTTGGATGAAATGTCAGTATGTTCTAGGGGCCTGCCTGAGGACGAATTCTATTGAAAATTGGCGAAATGGGGTCAAAGGTTAGGACACAGGAGCGGGATCTGTTCCATAGCCCTTATGCATCATAACTTACGTAAAAATGCTTCGGTTGCGACAAAACGTCATCATGTTATTTCGGAGGTATACTGAACCGGTTTTGTTGAATATCATCGAAATGGGATCAAAGGTCAGGGCACAGGAGTGAGATTTATTCCACAGCCATTTTCCTCATAACTTGAGTAATGATTTCTGGTATGTTGGAAAGCGTATTATGATCAATGCATTGCATGTTTTTACTCACTTGTTTATAAAGTCAGATCTTTCTTACTTCCTTAGGCAGATCAACAAGGTGCTGGATTTGATACATATGAAGACATACACCCACATGGGTCCTTATTGTGTGGGTGTTGTCACGGGATACATCATTCTAAAGAAGAAGCATATTGAGCTCAGTAAGGTAAGTGCTGCAGTTTCTTACTCACACTTCGCTTTTGCTTTATATTTGGGACACATACGGGGATCTTAACAGAAGTTCTGCACACTAGTCGTTTTTTTTTGAGAAAAGTGTGCGGTAACGGAGAAAATCTATCTTGTACTCCGCTCTGCTGCTAGTGGCAGCTTGCCAGCGGTGAGATAGGTCCCGGATGCCCGGTAGTACGCCATCTTTGTTCAGCTGTCGTATTACTCGGGTCAGGTCCAATGACAGGTTCGTTTAGCGATTCGTAGCGGATGCCAAGGAGCTGTTTCTTTTAACTTTGGGAAAAGAGCAAAATCGGGTAGATTGAGATCAGGGCTGTATGGTGGGCGGGATAAAGCTTGCCAGCGATATTTCGACAAAACTCTCTGTAACGAAGCTGCACCATGACACGATGCGTTGTCATGCAGAAAGATCTCTCTCTCTCTCTCTCTCTTTCTCTCTCTCTCTCTCTCTCTCTCTCTCTCTCTCTCTCTCTCTCTCTCTCTCTCTCTCTCTCTCTCTGTCTCTCTCTCTCTCTCTCTCTCTCTCTCTCTCCCCCAACAAGTTCCGGAGATTTTGTGGCGAATTTCCGGTTTCCACTTTGTCCTCAGAAAGTCCCGATAATATTGTGCGTTGACATTTTACCCTACCGGCACTCGATCAGAGACCACAACACCCTGGGCACCGTAAGCAAAATTTATTTGCTTCACTTTGGATTGTTGCCAGCGACACTTTGAGGGGCGTAGGGAATTTGGATGGCTCGATTCCGCTGATTGTGACGTCAGTTCCAGCTCAACATCACGGGTCCAAGTCTCGTCAATTGCGACAATTCTGTTCAGGAAGATGTCGCCCTCCTTTTCGAACCTGCGGAGGTGATCCTGCGCGATGTGCTCATTCTGGATGCCTTCTGCTCTGAGGTCAGTTTATGAAACACCCAGAGCGTAGCGATTTTTCTTTTTCCCAGTAAGTCGGGGAAAATCCGGTGAACAAATTTGCCTGTTGAACAATGTCCTCGACGGTCAAACGACGAATCTCTCCAAGAAGCGTTGCAGCAATGGTGTTTGGTGGTTTTTGTCTGTCGCCGTTTGATTGAGGTCGTCCTGAGCAGTGATCATCTTCCCATGCTGCTTCGGCCCTCCTGAAAGCGCGATGCCCAGGAAAGGAATTGTGCTTCGATCAAGAGTTCCTTTCCCACAAACTTCTTGCAAGTCAGTGTGGATCTGTGTCGAAGTTTTTCATCGCAGAGTTTCTATTTTGAGGTACGAGCGCTGGTTAAACACCATGACTCGATCCGAGGAGCCGCACGCTTCCATTTCCAAATCCTCCCACGTCCACAGAGCAAATATTAGACTCTCTGCGTTGCTGAGAGTCTGTTCTTTACATGACGCAATCATTTTCCCGATGGCTTCTCTTTTAGATTAACGTGTGCAGAAAGTTTGTTATGACCCTCGTACCACTCATTTAACCTTCGCTTTGAGTTTTCTGTGATCTCCTCCAAATTTGGTTTCTTCTCGTCAATGTTTTCCTGACATGGCGACGCATTATTCCTCCAGAAGAAAAGTTGGCAACTTGACAGTGAGCCAAGTTCAATAAGAGGTAAACAAAACGAAGAGTTGTCTGCGCAGTACAATATGCAGATCAAGAGCGATAAGAGTGCATGATAATGTTGAACGATAAAATCTATGTGGGTTACGTTCGGTTAAAGCTATCTGTACACTGAAGAGCAATTGAATTAGAGATATCTGTCTAGTAACGTGTAGCACCACCTTTCGTCCTGATGACGGCGGCGATTCGTCTCGGCATGGACTCGACAAGACACCGGAAGCGTTGGGAAGCCATACGGATCCACGACCCCTGAACAAGCTCCCACAGTTCACGAAGATCTGATGCAGGGGGGTCAGGGCCTCGAACATCTCTCTCGATGGCTTCCCAGATGTGCTCGATGGGATTAGGTGACCCAGCTGGCCAAAGAAGCGAGGTCACGTCGGTGGAGTGTTCATCCAACCATTCGGATACAATTCAGGAGCTGCATTGTCTTATTGCAGGATGAGGTCCCCCAGTGGAATGTTGAAGACGCACAAACGGGAGCAAATGGTCGTCCAGGATATCCCGGTAACGTTGACCTGTGAGGGACGATGTCACACGTACCAGGGGTCCCATTTTAGTCCACGTAAACAGTCCATTGACGAAAATGCCATCCCCACCAGCTTGAAGAGTACCCTGCTGGCAAGAAGGATTCATCGCTTCATGTGGTTTGCGCCGTAATCGTATCCTGCCATCCGCATGTACCAACGTGAATCTGGACTCATCAGTCCATGCAACATTTTCCCACATGTCTAGGGTTCAGAGGCGATGTTCCCGCGCCCATGCTAATCTTTGCACCCTGTGATGTGAGGTCAGAAGCGGTACCTTCTTGTGACGATGGCTTCTATACCCCATAGCGAGGAGATGGTTCTGGATGGTGTGGCTGCTTACACGTTTTTGTGCACCAGTGTTAAATTGCCGAGTGATTTCTTGCACTGTATCCCGTCTATCCGCTGTTACAATGCGAGCTCGCCGACGATGACCCCGCTCATCCACACGCTGTTGTCCACGGCACTTGGCCCTTGCAGGAATGGTTTTACCGGATTCGATGTACTCACGGTGCACCCGTGACACAGTGGCTCGTAAACATCCCAGTGCCTGTACGACTTCCGAGATGGAGTGACCCATTCGTCGGGCCTCGACAATTTTCCCACGATCAAATGCGCTTAGATCCTTCGTCTTACCCATACTGCGTCCGACTCTTACTGATTCCCGTCGCATCACTCCTTATATTGTCGGATACGTCATGTCGTTTCCGTTTACAGGGCCGCCCACGGCGCCACATTTGCATAACGCCAGCTGTCTGTAATTCAATTGCTCTTCAGTGTGGGTTGTTAGTTGCATCTTGTTAAGAAACAGAGAGTTAACACAGAGGCTGACTCGAAAGTTTTGCAATATTTGCATAAACGTATGTGCTGCGGCGGGTATGTCACGTGTTTAAACTAGTTCAACCCGCGCACTGCCGTCAGTCGAATGGGATATAAAATGGTAGTCGTTGCTATGAACTTCATCGCATGTTTTCGTTCTGACTATGGTTAGAGGGCCTCAAACATGAACAGCCACGATAGGCTAATCAGGGAACTTTTACTTTACGAGTTGGAACTCGACCATAACGCTACTCAAGCAACACGAAACATTTGTCATGGAAAAGGGGAAGGTTCTGTGGACCACAGCACCACAACCAGATGGTTCAAGAAATTTCACTCACGTGACAGAAACCTCGATTATCAGCCAAGGTCTGGTAAGCCGCGAACCTCGGATTCGGAATCCTTGCGCCAGGCCATACACTGTTATAAGATTTAGTTCAACGTTGCACCACAATATTGTGCAGCATCTGACACTTACACCATGATCTGGTTCGATTTTCACACTTGCACTAAAAAAATGGTGAATGAAAACGTTTCTCTTGCACCACGTTTTCGTGCAAGTTAACAAATGCTGTCAAAGCGGCGTTACCTTGCACCACATTCTAGTGAAGTGAAGGAAACGGCGCATGCGTCTTCGTCATCAAGTCATCCGAAGGAGACAGATGTTGAGTTGTGCCGCCATCTTGGTTTTGTCGTCCCAGTGAGTGCGAGTTTGGAAAATTTTAAAGAAGTGTTCACTCAAAGTTTATTAGGTAAGTGATGAAAATAATTTTTGTAGTACATACACTGAAGTGCCAAAATACATAGCAACGTCACCTATGCGCGTACTCGGTTGCTTCCGCCAGTGCGTATATAAAGCGATAGACATCCTTGCCAGCTGTCAGAGCTGTTTTCGGCATGAGAATGACAAGTAATAACGATTTAAGCGATTTTCAACGCGGTGTCATAGTTGGCGCTCGTGAGATGGGCCATAGTATTTCGGAGGTGCAAAATACATAGCAACGTCACCTATGCGCGTACTCGGTTGCGTCCACCAGTGCGTATATAAAGCGATAGACATCCTTGCCAGCTGTCAGAGCTGTTTTCGGCATGAGAATGACAAGTAATAACGATTTAAGCGATTTTCAACGCGGTGTCATAGTTGGCGCTCGTGAGATGGGCCATAGTATTTCGGAGGTGCAAAATACATAGCAACGTCACCTATGCGCGTACTCGGTTGCGTCCGCCAGTGCGTATATAAATCGATAGACATCCTTGCCAGCTGTCAGAGCTGTTTTCGGCATGAGAATGACAAGTAATAACGATTTAAGCGATTTTCAACGCGGTGTCATAGTTGGCGCTCGTGAGATGGGCCATAGTATTTCGGAGGTGCAAAATACATAGCAACGTCACCTATGCGCGTACTCGGTTGCGTCCACCAGTGCGTATATAAAGCGATAGACATCCTTGCCAGCTGTCAGAGCTGTTTTCGGCATGAGAATGACAAGTAATAACGATTTAAGCGATTTTCAACGCGGTGTCATAGTTGGAGCTCGTGAGATGGGCCATAGTATTTCGGAGGTGCAAAATACATAGCAACGTCACCTATGCGCGTACTCGGTTGCGTCCTCCAGTGCGTATATAAAGCGATAGACATCCTTGCCAGCTGTCAGAGCTGTTTTCGGCATGAGAATGACAAGTAATAACGATTTAAGCGATTTTCAACGCGGTGTCATAGTTGGAGCTCGTGAGATGGGCCATAGTATTTCGGAGGTGCAAAATACATAGCAACGTCACCTATGCGCGTACTCGGTTGCGTCCTCCAGTGCGTATATAAAGCGATAGACATCCTTGCCAGCTGTCAGAGCTGTTTTCGGCATGAGAATGACAAGTAATAACGATTTAAGCGATTTTCAACGCGGTGTCATAGTTGGAGCTCGTGAGATGGGCCATAGTATTTCGGAGGTGCAACATACATAGCAACGTCACCTATGCGCGTACTCGGTTGCGTCCGCCAGTGCGTATATAAAGCGATAGACATCCTTGCCAGCTGTCAGAGCTGTTTTCGGCAAGAGAATGACAAGTAATAACGATTTAAGCGATTTTCAACGCGGTGTCATAGTTGGAGCTCGTGAGATGGGCCATAGTATTTCGGAGGTGCAAAATACATAGCAACGTCACCTATGCGCGTACTCGGTTGCGTCCTCCAGTGCGTATATAAAGCGATAGACATCCTTGCCAGCTGTCAGAGCTGTTTTCGGCATGAGAATGACAAGTAATAACGATTTAAGCGATTTTCAACGCGGTGTCATAGTTGGAGCTCGTGAGATGGGCCATAGTATTTCGGAGGTGCAAAATACATAGCAACGTCACCTATGCGCGTACTCGGTTGCGTCCTCCAGTGCGTATATAAAGCGATAGACATCCTTGCCAGCTGTCAGAGCTGTTTTCGGCATGAGAATGACAAGTAATAACGATTTAAGCGATTTTCAACGCGGTGTCATAGTTGGAGCTCGTGAGATGGGCCATAGTATTTCGGAGGTGCAAAATACATAGCAACGTCACCTATGCGCGTACTCGGTTGCGTCCGCCAGTGCGTATATAAAGCGATAGACATCCTTGCCAGCTGTCAGAGCTGTTTTCGGCATGAGAATGACAAGTAATAACGATTTAAGCGATTTTCAACGCGGTGTCATAGTTGGAGCTCGTGAGATGGGCCATAGTATTTCGGAGGTGCAAAATACATAGCAACGTCACCTATGCGCGTACTCGGTTGCGTCCGCCAGTGCGTATATAAAGCGATAGACATCCTTGCCAGCTGTCAGAGCTGTTTTCGGCATGAGAATGACAAGTAATAACGATTTAAGCGATTTTCAACGCGGTGTCATAGTTGGAGCTCGTGAGATGGGCCATAGTATTTCGGAGGTGCAAAATACATAGCAACGTCACCTATGCGCGTACTCGGTTGCGTCCGCCAGTGCGTATATAAAGCGATAGACATCCTTGCCAGCTGTCAGAGCTGTTTTCGGCATGAGAATGACAAGTAATAACGATTTAAGCGATTTTCAACGCGGTGTCATAGTTGGAGCTCGTGAGATGGGCCATAGTATTTCGGAGGTGCAAAATACATAGCAACGTCACCTATGCGCGTACTCGGTTGCGTCCGCCAGTGCGTATATAAAGCGATAGACATCCTTGCCAGCTGTCAGAGCTGTTTTCGGCATGAGAATGACAAGTAATAACGATTTAAGCGATTTTCAACGCGGTGTCATAGTTGGAGCTCGTGAGATGGGCCATAGTATTTCGGAGGTGCAAAATACATAGCAACGTCACCTATGCGCGTACTCGGTTGCGTCCGCCAGTGCGTATATAAAGCGATAGACATCCTTGCCAGCTGTCAGAGCTGTTTTCGGCATGAGAATGACAAGTAACAACGATTTAAGGGATTTTCAACGCGGTGTCATAGTTGGCGCTCGTGAGATGGGCCATAGTATTTCGGAGGTAGAAACGAAGTTCGGATTTTCGCGGACGACCAATTGCAAGGGTGTACCGTGACTACAAGAATTCCGGCAAAACCTCCAACCTACGATACCAGTGTGGCCGTAAGAAGACACTGGGTGAACGTGACCATCGTCGGCTGTCAAGAATCGTTTCACGCGACACTCTCGCGGGTAGCATCGGAATTCAATGCTGGAGCCTCAACAAGCATCAGCGTCCGGACTGTGCAACGTACCCTGTACGATATGGGCTTTGGGAGCCGACGCCCAACTCGAGTCCCCTTGATGGGTGCACGACACAGAGCTATGCGCCTCGCTCGGGCACGGCAACACCGCCACTGGACACTTGATGACTGGAAACGAGTAGCCTGGTCTGACGAGTCGCGTTTCCAACTGTATCGGGCAGATGGAAGGATTCGTGTGTGGCGCAAACACCATGAAGCCATGGATCCCGCCTGTCGACAGGGAACTGTACCGTTTGGTGAGGGGTCCGTAATGGTATGGGGTGTGTTCAGCTGGGCTTCACTGGGACACCTGGTACGTCTACAAACGTCTGTGACCGGACAACGCTATGTGTGCTTCCTTTCTGACGAGGTACACCCTTTCATGTCCTGCATTCATGCTGATGGGTTGGGCCTGTTCCAACAGGACAATGCACCTCCACACAAGTGTCGGGACGCCGCATTATGGTTAGAGGAGCAGTCATCTGAGTTTGGGGTGATGCCATTTCCACCCAAGTCCCCAGATATGAACGTGATAGAACACATTTGGGATGCAATGCAACGCGCTATCGAACACAGGAATCCAAGACCTCGGAATACACCCGAATTGTGGAACGCTCTGCAGGAAGTATGGTGTGCATTTCCTACAGCATATTTCCAGAAGCTAGTGGAGTCCATGCCCCGTCGTATTTCTGCTGTCCTGCGCTCCCGTGGGGGACCTACCATGTATTAGACTGGTGTACCAGTTTTTCTGGCACTTTAGTGTATATATCTGGTTTTTCTGACATAATTATTTTCACGTGTAGAACAATACAATTTTATTTTTCCGAGGAGGTTGTCCAAATGGAAGTAGGTTCAAACGTAGTATAGCAAGCTCAAATAGAGGCATTAATTGGCCCAATTTTTTGATCTTGAAATATGTACTAACATAAGCAATGAAGATTAAAATCTACCGAATATGCGCGAAAAATTTTAAAAAGAAAAAAAATCCTTTTGTTCCCCTAAATTGATGAAGTAAAAACAGACGTTTTACATCTGTACGTAGAAATTCTGTTTTCAAAATATTTTATACATAAAGCAGTGATGTAAAAAGACTACACTTGATTTTGTTGACATGTTGCACCAACAAGGGGAACTACTCCAACTGCACCACATTTTGGAAAAGGTACACCAACAAGTGGTGCAACTTTGCACCTTATGACAGAGTAAGGTTCCACTATAAATTGGTACAACCTTACATTTGAGCCGCCCCGGTGGCGCAGTGATCTAAGGCACTGGCCTCTGATCATTCGTCCGTAAGGGGTCCGGGTTCGAATCCCGGTCAGGCATGGATGTTGTGTTTGTCTTACGGCACTGGCTCTCTCCCTTCCCTGGAACCAGTGACCCTAAATTAGGGACGGGCGACTGCTTATAGCCCATTGAGTTGCTCACGGTGGTCGTTAAACCTCCAATCAATCAATGGATGTTGTGTTTGTCTTACGGCACTGGCTCTCTCCCTTCCCTGGAACCAGTGACCCTAAATTAGGGACGGGCGACTGCTTATAGCCCATTGAGTTGCTCACGGTGCTCGTTAAACCTCCAATCAATCAAAGGATGTTGTGTTTGTATTAAGGCACTGGCTCTCTCTCTTCCCTGGAACCAGTGACCCTAAATTAGGGACGGGCGACTGTTTATAGCCCATTGAGTTGCTCACGGTGGTCGTTAAACCTCCAATCAATCAATGGATGTTGTGTTTGTCTTACGGCACTGGCTCTCTCTCTTCCCTGGAACCAGTGACCCTAAATTAGGGACGGGCGACTGCTTATAGCCCATTGAGTTGCCCACGGTGGTCGTTAAACCTCCAATCAATCAATGGATGTTGTGTTTGTCTTACGGCACTGGCTCTCTTCCTTCCCTGGAACCAGTGACCCTAAATTAGGGACGGGCGACTGCTTATAGCCCATTGAGTTGCTCACGGTGGTCGTTAAACCTCCAATCAATCAATGGATGTTGTGTTTGTCTTACGGCACTGGCTCTCTCCCTTCCCTGGAACCAGTGACTCTAAATTAGGGACGGGCGACTGCTTATAGCCCATTGAGTTGCTCACGGTGCTCGTTAAACCTCCAATCAATCAAAGGATGTTGTGTTTGTCTTAAGGCACTGGCTCTCTCTCTTCCCTGGAACCAGTGACCCTAAATTAGGGACGGGCGACTGTTTATAGCCCATTGAGTTGCTCACGGTGGTCGTTAAACCTCCAATCAATCAATGGATGTTGTGTTTGTCTTACGGCACTGGCTCTCTCTCTTCCCTGGAACCAGTGACCCTAAATTAGGGACGGGCGACTGCTTATAGCGCATTGAGTTGCTCACGGTGGTCGTTAAACCTCCAATCAATCAAAGGATGTTGTGTTTGTCTTAAGGCACTGGCTCTCTCTCTTCCCTGGAACCAGTGACCCTAAATTAGGGACGGGCGACTGCTTATAGCCCATTGAGTTGCTCACGGTGGTCGTTAAACCTCCAATCAATCAATGGATGTTGTGTTTGTCTTACGGCACTGGCTCTCTCCCTTCCCTGGAACCAGTGACCCTAAATTAGGGACGGGCGACTGCTTATAGCCCATTGAGTTGCTCACGGTGGTCGTTAAACCTCCAATCAATCAATGGATGTTGTGTTTGTCTTACGGCACTGGCTCTCTCCTTCCCTGGAACCAGTGACCCTAAATTAGGGACGGGCGACTGCGTATAGCCCATTGAGTTCCTCACGGTGCTCGTTAAACCTCCAATCAATCAAAGGATGTTGTGTTTGTCTTAAGGCACTGGCTCTCTCTCTTCCCTGGAACCAGTGACCCTAAATTAGGGACGGGCGACTGTTTATAGCCCATTGAGTTGCTCACGGTGGTCGTTAAACCTCCAATCAATCAATGGATGTTGTGTTTGTCTTACGGCACTGGCTCTCTCTCTTCCCTGGAACCAGTGACCCTAAATTAGGGACGGGCGACTGCTTATAGCCCATTGAGTTGCTCACGGTGGTCGTTAAACCTCCAATCAATCAATGGATGTTGTGTTTGTCTTACGGCACTGGCTCTCTTCCTTCCCTGGAACCAGTGACCCTAAATTAGGGACGGGCGACTGCTTATAGCCCATTGAGTTGCTCACGGTGGTCGTTAAACCTCCAATCAATCAATGGATGTTGTGTTTGTCTTACGGCACTGGCTCTCTCCCTTCCCTGGAACCAGTGACCCTAAATTAGGGACGGGCGACTGCTTATAGCCCATTGAGTTGCTCACGGTGCTCGTTAAACCTCCAATCAATCAAAGGATGTTGTGTTTGTCTTAAGGCACTGGCTCTCTCTCTTCCCTGGAACCAGTGACCCTAAATTAGGGACGGGCGACTGTTTATAGCCCATTGAGTTGCTCACGGTGGTCGTTAAACCTCCAATCAATCAATGGATGTTGTGTTTGTCTTACGGCACTGGCTCTCTCTCTTCCCTGGAACCAGTGACCCTAAATTAGGGACGGGCGACTGCTTATAGCGCATTGAGTTGCTCACGGTGGTCGTTAAACCTCCAATCAATCAAAGGATGTTGTGTTTGTCTTAAGGCACTGGCTCTCTCTTCCCTGGAACCAGTGACCCTAAATTAGGAACGGGCGACTGCTTATAGCCCATTGAGTTGCTCACGGTGGTCGTTAAACCTCCAATCAATCAATGGATGTTGTGTTTGTCTTACGGCACTGGCTCTCTCCCTTCCCTGGAACCAGTGACCCTAAATTAGGGACGGGCGACTGCTTATAGCCCATTGAGTTGCTCACGGTGGTCGTTAAACCTCCAATCAATCAATGGATGTTGTGTTTGTCTTACGGCACTGGCTCTCTCCCTTCCCTGGAACCAGTGACCCTAAATTAGGGACGGGCGACTGCTTATAGCCCATTGAGTTGCTCACGGTGGTCGTTAAACCTCCAATCAAAAAAAAAAAAAAAAAAAAGATACGGGATCAGTTTGTTAATGCGAACTACGTCAATAGATGGCGCTGCTTCCCAACTCATCTTTTCTGTCCTCGCTGTTTTTAGGATCCAGTTCAGACTTGGTAAGTCAAACACAACATCCATGCCTCACTGGGATTCGAACCCGAACCCCTTTCGGACGAATGAGTAGAAGCCTTCGCTTAGACCACTGCGCCACCAGATCAGCGTTTTCAGCTTTAAAAAAGGTTCAAAGCCGTTATTACAATTAAGGGAATTCCATCTCAATGTAAACTTTAAGCTCTACGAGTTGTCAAATTTTAAAATGACCGATTTCCAGTAAAAGTGGACGTTGATCGTTCTTTTCCCGGGCCCTTCCTTTCTTGTACCTTGGGTCACAAGTACGGTAACTGTATTACCTCAAGAGGTTAACCAGGACAAAAAAATAATCAAATACATTTTTTTACGCTTTCCAAACGTAGGTTGAAGAAGCGTATATGCTACAGGTTTGTCCGTCTGCCGTCCGCACGGTAACTCACGTAAAAATGGTTCGATTTCGATGAAATTTTAGTGTGTGGTAGGGGGCCACGTGGGGACGAACCCTATTGAAAATGGGCGAAATGGGATCAAAGGTCAAGACATAGGAGAGGGATCCATTCCATTGCTCTTATGCATCATAACTTACGTAAAAATGCTTCGATTGCGACAAAAATTTATCATGTTGTTCCGGAAGAATACTGAACCCGTTCTGTTGAATATCATCGAAATGGGGTCAAAGGTCAGGACACACGAGCGACATTTATTCCACAGTCGTTATCCCCATAACTTGAATAAGAATGCTTCTATTGCGACAAAACTTTAGTATGGTGTTCCGGAGGTATACTGAACCGGTTCTGTTGAATATAATCGAAATGGGGTCAAAGGTCAGGGCACAGGAGCGAGATTTATTCCACAGCTATTATCCTCATAACTTGAGTAATGATTTCTAGTATGTTGGAAAGCGTATCATAATCAATGCATTGCATGATTTTTCTAAATTGTTTGTTTATTTATTAGAACACTTTTGATGCACAATATCACAATACAACACCCAAAAGAACGAACAATATGTCACATAATCTAAGGTTAATAATTACAAGAATATACATAATACACTAATGAAAGCAAAGTAAGTAAGGCAATTTTCCAGTTTTTAACAATATAATTCCCATGTTACGAAGATAAACACTTTACAACATAAAATACAGGAACAAATTCTCACTCAAATGTTGCCAATATGACTAAAACACCTTCAATATCAATTTAAAATGCCCATCAAGGAGCCAGGGAAAAAGGCTAAATTTTTAGCCTGACAAGCCCCTGATCTATGAAATTTAAAAAGAAAAAAGTAAATTTCGAATGAACATTCATACTTCCTTTGTTTCTGGTTTCTAATGCTCCTTTGTATCAACAGTTGCAGATCACCGCAGGATGGTGCGCCTCCGCAATTCTAAGTCTATGCTCAGTATACGGGCTTCACAGCTGGATCTCGGGGAACTTTCATGCCCTGTTGGCCTCCTCATTCTACGCAGCCTTCCACCGGACAGCGCTGGCGTTAGGTGTAGCCTGGGTGATTTTCATCTGCGTAAACGGAAAAGGAGGTAAGGAAAAAAATTTCCTATCAGTAATATGTAACAAAAATGTCACTTGAATTAAATTTCCCTTGCATAAATTAGTTACATGCATACATTTTCGCTATTTAGAGTTGCTAGTCATTAGGTTTCCAAATCATACAACAGGTGGCAGCACCGTACAGTTAACCGGTTATAGCCCAGTAGCACAGTAACGTCGAATCGACGTCGATTTTTGGTTACCAGGTCGATATTACGTCGAGGTATAGTTTTCGACGTAAAATAGATGATTTTACGATGTAGGCTTCGATGCCTAAGGCCTACCAGAGCGGCGCGCATCTTCCAGGCATTTTTCACCATTCACAAATTTCTTGTACCACTCAAAAAAAAATCTGGCACGGGACAAAGAGCCTTTCTTGTCGGCTGTTTTGATAAATTCATGCGTTTCTGTGGTGGTTTTATTCAAACGTACTAAAAATTTCTGAGCTGCTGTTTGGTCCGGTTTTAAATCCATACTGCGTTACAGAAACACGTTTGAACTCTACGCCATCTACTACAAGAATGAATTAGCGAAGCGCTGTGACGACGCGTCGTCACGTGACTGACCTTGCAGGTGTTCCCACACCGGCAGATGTATTTTTCTGCGTGAGTTTGTTTTGTCGCTATGTTGTCATTCGCTTTACTTTTTTACGCTATCTAACCGTAGGTTCAAGAAGCGTATATGCTCAAGCCTTGTCTGTCTGTTTGTCTGTCCGTCCGTCCGCACGATAACTCACGTAAAAATTATTCGATTTCGATGAAATTTCAGTATGTGGTGGGGGATAACCTGGGGAGGAATCCCATTCAAAATGGGCGAAATGGGGTCAAAAGTCACGACATGGGAGCGGGATTTATTCCATCGCCGTTATGCGTCATAACTTACGTAAAAATGCTTCGATTGCGACAAAACGTTATCATGTTGTTCTGAAGGTATACCAAACCAATTCTGTTTAATATCATCGAAATGGGTTCAAAGGTCAGGGCACAGTAGGTAGATTTATTCCACAGCCATTATCCTCATAAATTGACTAAAATGCTTCTATTGCGACAAAACTTTAGTATGTTGTTCCGGAAGTATACTGAACCAATTCTGTTTAATATAATCGAAATGGGGTCAAAGGTCAGGGCACAGGAGTGACATTTATTCCACAGCCATTTTCCTCATAACTTGACTAAAAATGCTTCTATTGCGACAAAACGCTAGTATGTTGTTCCGGAGGTATACTGAACCAATTCTGTTTAATATCATCGAAATGGGTTCAAAGGTCAGGGCACAGTAGGTAGATTTATTCCACAGCCATTATCCTCATAAATTGACTAAAATGCTTCTATTGAGACAAAACTTTAGTATGTTGTTCCGGAGGTATACTGAACCAATTCTGTTTAATATAATCGAAATGGGGTCAAAGGTCAGGGCACAGGAGCGAGATTTATTCCACAGCCATTATCCTCATAACTTGACTAAAAATGCTTCTATTGCGACAAAACTTTAGTATGTTGTTCCGGAGGTATACTGAACCAATTCTGTTTAATATCATCGAAATGGGGTCAAAGGTCAAGACACATAAGCGAGATTTATTCCACAGCTATTATCCTCATAACTTGAGTAATGATTCCTGGTGTGTTGGAAAGCGTATCATAATCGATGCGTTGCATGATTTCACTAAATTGTTAAATAAATTACGTATATTTAACAAATTCGAATGTTCTTGCCGCTTGCCTGCTAGAAAAATAAACCTGTTATTTACTTACACAAGGTTTTGTTTCAATCTATTGCACAGTTTTCGTTAGCAGAGATCAAGGTTTGAAGATCCCAAAAGCCGACCCGGTGACGCAGTGGTCTAAGCGATGGCCTCTGATCATTCGTCCGAAAGGGGTCCAGGTTCGAATCTCGGTGAAGCATGGATGTTGTGTTTGTCTTACGGCACTGGCTCTCTCCCTTCCCTGGAACCAGTGACCCTGAAATAGGGACGGGCGACTGCTTATAGCCCATTGAGTTGCTCACGGTGGTCGTTAAACCTCCAATCAGCCGCCCCGGTGGCGCAGTGGTCTAAGCGATGGCCTCTGATCATTCGTCCGAACGGGGTCCGGGTTCGAATCCCGGTGAGGTATGGATGTTGTGTTTGTCTTACGGCACTGGCTCTCTCCCTTCCCTGGAACCAATGACCCTAAATTAGGGACGGGCGACTGCTTATAGCCCATTGAGTTGCTCACGGTGGTCTTTAAACCTCCAATCAGCCGCCCCGGTGGCGCAGTGGTCTAAGCGATGGCCTCTGATCATTCGTCCGAACGGGGTCCAGGTTCGAATCCCGGTGAGGCATGGATGTTGTGTTTGTCTTACGGCACTGGCTCTCTCCATTCCCTGGAACCAGTGACCCTAAATTAGGGACGGGCGACTGCTTATAGCCCATTGAGTTGCTCACGGTGGTCGTTAAACCTCCAATCAGCCGCCCCGGTGGCGCAGTGGTCTAAGCGATGGCCTCTGATCATTCGTCCGAACGGGGTGCGGGTTTGAATCCCGGTGAGGCATGGATGTTGTGTTTGTCTTACGGCACTGGCTCTCTCCCTTCCCTGGAAGCAGTGACCCTAAATTAGGGACGGGCGACTGCTTATAGCCCATTGAGTTGCTCACGGTGGTCGTTAAACCTCCAATCAGCCGCCCCGCTGGCGCAGTGGTCTAAGCGATGGCCTCTGATCATTCGTCCGAACGGGGTCCGGGTTCGAATCCCGGGGAGACATGGATGTGGTGTTTGTCTTACGGCACTGGCTCTCTCCCTTCCCTGGAACCAGTGACCCTAAATTAGGGACGGGCGACTGCTTATAGCCCATTGAGTTGCTCACGGTGGTCTTTAAACCTCCAATCAGCCACCCCGGTGGCGAAGTGGTCTAAGCGATGGCCTCTGATCATTCGTCCGAACAGGGTCCGGGTTAGAATCCCGGTGAGGCATGGATGTTGTGTTTGTCTTACGGCACTGGCTCTCTACCTTCCCTGGAACCAATGACCCTAAATTAGGGACGGGCGACTGCTTATAGCCCATTGAGTTGCTCACGGTGGTCGTTAAACCTCCAATCAGCCGCCCCGGTGGCGCAGTGGTCTAAGCGATGGCCTCTGATCATTCGTCCGAACAGGGTCCGGGTTCGAATCCCGGTGAGGCATGGATGTTGTGTTTGTCTTACGGCACTGGCTCTCTCCCTTCCCTGGAAGCAGTGACCCTAAATTAGGGACGGGCGACTGCTTATAGCCCATTGAGTTGCTCACGGTGGTCGTTAAACCTCCAATCCAAAAAAAAAAAAAAAAAAAAAAGAAGAAGATGTCAAGGTTACGCTCATTCTACACTTCCGGTGATCGCTTTGTGACGTCTCTGTCCAAATCGCCACGTTTCTTTGTATCCACTGTCATAATCTATAAAACATTATTCGTAATTGAATGTTAAATGAATGAAACGGTATAATTTACAAAATCCGAGTAAATCCTATCAAAAAATGTGGCGACATTCTTGTCCAGTTAGACTTCCAGAACAAAAGTTGAAAATATCTTTGCTTAAGAAGTACGCTGGCTCCGGATAAAAGCAAAGAAAATGTAGTATGGTTATTGGATGTGTTTCTTTCATAAATGTATTTACAAATAAAGATTGTCATTAAGGCGTTTATTATGACGAAATCTTTTAAAGATACGCGTATAATTCATAATGAACTACTTTCTTTTACGTTGGGTGTGATTAGGTTGTGTGTAAACAAAGCGGAACGCTACTCTGCAAATCGAGAACTACTTCAAAGCTTTCTGATTCGGTAGCACAGCCAGAAATTCATTATTACATGAGAATAATATATCCTGCTGCGGGTTTTCCCTCCCAAAATTATATAAAAACAGTAAATATTCCCCTTGAAACTATTGGGTTGTCGCAAAAGTCATGACGCATTTTGGCACCTGATGGCGGTTGGGCGCTTTTGGAAGTACTAGAGACATGCGCAGCTCTCTTATCGCTATGGCATTCGACAGGTGCCGGTTCTAGCTGCAGTCTAAAAGGAATAGTGTGCGATTTGTTTGATTTGCGGAGATTTGACACTAAGTTGAAGATGGAAGACCAAACCGTGCATTTTCGCCATATTTTACTCTTTTACTTCCGTAAAGGGAAGAACGCGCGTCACGCTAGTGAAGAGTTGCGTAAAGTGTACGGGGATAATGCTCTACAAGAACGTCAGTGCCAGCGGTGGTTAGCAAAATTTCGTGCTGGTGATCTTGACCTCAACGATGCTCCTCGGTCCGGGAGGCCCACCGAGGTTGATGACGACCAAATCAAGGCATTGATCGAACCAAACCCACGTTACACGACACGAGAGATTGCAGACACAATCCATCATTCAAGCGTTCGCGACCACCTGAAGAAGCTGGGATACGTAAGCAAGCTCCATGTGTGGGTTCCTCGTGAACTCAAAGAAGCTCAATTGACGACGCGTATAAACATCTGCGATATGCTCTTTAAACGTGAGGAAAACGATCCTTTTTTGAAGCGACTGATAACTGGTGACGAAAAGTGGATTGTGTACAACAATGTGCTGCGCAAACGGTCTTGGTCCCAACGTGCTGATTCTCCTCAAACGACATCCAAAGCAGACATTCCTCAGCGGAAGGTTCATGGTCTCAGTGTGGTGGGATTTTAAAGGTGTCGTGTTTTTCGAGCTCCTACCACGGAACCAAACAATCAATTCGAATGTGTACTGTCGGCAATTGGACAGTTTGAACGAATCCATCATCCAGAAACGTCCAGAGCTCGTTCATCGTAAAGGTGTTGTGTTCCATCACGACAACGCGAGACCACTCACAAGTTTGATCACCCGCCAAAAATTATTGGAGCTTGGGTGGGATGTGTGGCCACACCTAGCATACTCGCCTGACCTCGCGCCGTCAGACTTCCACTTGTTTCGCTCTCTTCAACAGTCCTTGCGTGGTATAACGTTCAATTCAGATGAGGCTGTAAATAAGCACCTTGGAGAGTTTTCGCCACGAAAGACAGGTCCTTCTTTGAACGAGGCATTCTGCAGCTCACTACAAGATGGCAAAAGGTTATCGAACAAAGCGGGCATTATATCATTGATTGATCTTTGTTCTTTCTATCAATAAATGACCTTTGCAAAACATGGCTAAAATACGTCATGACTTTACCGACAACCCAATAAATTAACATTTAAAAAGTACAATCGTTTTCTCGCCCTATATGTAACAAAAATGTGCGGGAGGTATTTTTGAAATCCGCGGTACGAAAATAGTCACGTGACTGTGAATGTCTTCCGTACTTAATATAAATGTGCTTTTGTTCTGTGTTAGAGTCATGGAAGTTGTTGACAAGACTTCTACCTCCATAGCTACAATTCGGATCTACGATTCCCATGTTAGGACGGTGACGTCACTCAGTGACGTCACGATTATTCGTCTGCCAGGAAGGCGGGATGAGCAAGCCTTACTGTCTATTAACCTTGATCAGAGGTAACACATCCTTATCGTTTTGTTAGCTATTTAGTATTTCTATCAAAGAAAGTAATGTGCTTAAAATCAAGAAAATTCTGATTCGCCGTTTCTACGTCTACACTGACGGAAAAAAATCCCAACACCAAGAAGGGGTTGTGTTAGATAAACGACAGTTGGTAGGCGGTGAGAGTACATCTGTAAGATGACGTCTATGCACATTTCGCGCTCGGCGCATACGTGTGGCGCTAGTAGCGTCCCTCGGAACATGCAAAGCAGGTTTGCTGTAAATACGCGCTGTAACGTTCGTGAGCGTTAGTTATCGTTGAGATTCGACGTAGTGTGTTGATGTTAGTCAAGAATGCCTTTAAGAAGACGAAGAAGCCATTATCAACAGCTCACGGAGTTTGAACGAGGTGGTGTAATAGGGCTACGAGAAGGTGGATTTTCTTTCCGCAATATTGCAGAACGACGTGGCAGGAATGTAGCCACTGTGCATGATTGTTGGCAGCGGTGGTCAAATGAAGGTACTGCCTCAAGAAGACCGAGTTCCGGCCGGCCACGTGGCACTACTGAGAGGGAAGACCGCCGTGTACGGCGTATGGCCGTGGCGCATCGTACCGCGTCTGCGGCAGCAATTCGAGCTGCAGTTGCCACCACAGTGACACAACGAACTGTTACAAATCGGTTACTTGAAGGACAGCTCCGAGCCAGACGCCCTGTAGCGTGCATTCCGCTTACTCCAAACCACTGCCGTTTGCGACGTCAGTGGTGTCAAGCTAGAGCTCATTGGAGGACGGAGTGGAGATCTGTTGTGTTTTCTGATGAAAGCCGGTTCTGCCTGGATGCCAGAGATAGCCGTGAGTTGGTTAGAAGGAGGCCAGGTGAGCGCCTGCAACCAACCTGTCTACAGCCGAGACACACTGGACCTTCACCTGGAGTTATGGTCTGGGGAGCAATTTCCTATGACAGCAGGAGCACTCTCGTGGTTATCCCACGCACCCTGACGGCACAGTTGTACGTCGGTCTGGTGATTCAACCTGTTGTGCTGCCATTCATGAACAGCATTCCAGGGGGTGTTTTCCAACAGGATAACGCTCGCCCGCATACCGCTGTTGTGACCCAACATACTCTACAGAGTGTCGACATGTTGCCGTGGCCTGCTAGATCATCAGATCTTTCACCAATCGAGCACGCATCATTGAACGACAACTCCAGCGTCACCCCCAACCAGCATTAACCGTCCCTGTATTGACCGACCAAGTGCAACAAGCATGGAACTCCATCCCACAAACTGACATCCAGCACCTGTACGACACAATGCATGAACGTTTGCGTGCTTGCATTCAACATTCTGGCGGTTACACCGGTTATTAATGTACCAGCATTTCACATTTAAAATGGCTCTTCTCGCGCTTACAATAAGCTGTGATCTTGAAACCTTAATCGATTAAATATGTTACCTATACAAATGTATTGCCGCCATTTCATTCCTCCACAACTATTTTTTCGTGGTATTGGGATTTTTTTCCGTCAGTGTATTTTGTGCTGTTCCTCATGGAGTATAGAAAATCTGTTGTTGCTTGGTCCGATGAATGCGGTCAGTAAACTTTTCCAGCCAATTTTTTGCAAATTGTAATGAGTTGCCATAGAAACGTGGGACCTAGTATTGTCACGACGGATGACACTTTTTTAGATTACCAAACTAGGGCACCAAAATTTCAAGGCTCCCTTTTTTTTTTCTTTGTTTGTTTGGGGTTTAACGACCACTGTGAGCAACTCAATGGCCTATAAGCAGTCGCCCGTCAATAATTTAGGGTCGCCGCCCCGTGGCGCAGTGGTCTAAGCGATGGCCTCTGATCATTCGTCCGAGATGGGTCTCGGTTCGAATCTCGTGTGGCATGTATGTTGTCTTTGTCTTACCGCGCTGTCTCTCTTCCTTCCCTGGAACCAGTGGCCCTAAATTACACTAGCGTGAAAAATTAAGGACGAGACGGTTTTTTGAATGTAACGTCGTGCAGAAGTGCTCCACGTCTACTCAAATCATACCATAAGATCCCCAAGATGTAAGAATATGGGACAAGTGAGCAAAACCGTCCAAACAAGGAATCCAAAGGATACAAAGACACTTTATTGAAAAGGTAGCTTCGACTACAACTGGACAGAAGACAGAAGCGTCCATGTGACAGGCGGCTGTCAAGAAAAATCCAGTCTTTAGTAGGGGATATGATCACCCCTGACTGTGTTGCAGGATTTACAACGTCTGTCCATGCTGAGGACGAGGTTGTCAAGGAGCTGTTGAGGCATCGCGGCTCATTTCTCTTGTAGCGCCAATCGCAGCTGCGGAATCATTGCTGGCAGCTGGTGACGTGCTGCCAAGCGTCTCCCGAGAAGGTCCCACACGTGTTCGATTGGAGTTAGGTCCGGTGACCTTGCAGGCCAATCCATGCGTTGAATATCTTCACTCTCCAACAGCTCTGTGACAGCCACTGTACGATGAGGTGTAGCGTTGTCGTCCATGAAGAGGAACTCTGGACCCACAGCACCTCTAAACAGACGCACGTGAGGCAGGAGAACCTCGGTACAATAGCGGACACCAGTTACTGAACCTCCTTGGCCCGGTGGCGCAGTGGTCTAAGGCGTCGGCCTCTGATCATTCGTCCGTAAGGGGTCCGGGTTCGAATCCCGGTCAGGCATGGATGTTGTGTTTGTCTTACGGCACTGGCTCTCTCCCTTCCCTGGAACCAGTGACCCTAAATTAGGGACGGGCGACCGCTTATAGCCCATTGAGTTGCTCACGGTGGTCGTTAAACCTCCACTAAAAAAAAAAAAAAAAAAAAAAGAACCTCCTTGGAAGATGTGGAGGTCAGTACGGCTGCCAAGCATGATACCGCCCCAAAACGAGAACTCCGCCACCTCCAAACCGGTCCCTTTCGATGATGTTGGAGGTGTGATTGCGTGTTCCCTGCTCTCTCCAGATGTGTATACGTCCAGAATCGCTCGTCAGACTAAATCGGCACTCATCCTTTAAGAGAACTCGACCCCATTGCTGATGCGTCCAGTTCTTGTGTTCCTGGCACCACAGAAACCGCTGTCTCCGATGAGCAGGCGTTAATGACACACACCGTACAGGTCGTCGTGCAAATAGACCACCTTTGTGCAGCCTCCTGGCCACGGTAAAACGCGATAACGGACGCCCAGTTGTCTGTTGCATGTGCCTTGCGATTTCTCCCGCTGTCTCTTCTCGCCTGTAGGACAATATACCGGTCGTCCGCCGCAGTGGTTGCTCGTGGACGACCACTGCTAAACTCTCGGACAGCTGTTCCTGTCGTTTGAAATGCTCTCCAAGCTCGTGAAACGATGCTGTGAGCGATCCCAAACTCCTCGGCCACACTAGTCCCACTTCGACCTTCTTCCAACTTCCCAATGACGCGACCTCGGGTAAAGTCATCCAGATGTCGTCTACTGGATTGCCTGTTGGCCATATCACACGGTGGCAGCAACTCGACGTCGTTGAAACCGATGTACACCGTGCAATAGCTTTTACCGAATTGCTGAGCGTACACCGCCCGTGTGCTTTATATCCTTCTGACACTACCCCCCCCACACACACACACGTCGTGCTGCATATATGCAAATGCCCTACCGTACCGGACCCTAGTCTATCTCCTGAGTGGTGTTTCGGTCCGTTCTGCCTGCTGCTCGTTCCGCTGTTATCTAATTTCTACTCTTCGTCCTTAATTTTTGCACACCAGTGTAGGAACTGGCGACTGCATATAGCACACTGAGTTGCTCACGGTGGTCGTTAAACCTATAATTAAAAAAAGGATAAAATAATTTGGGTCACGGACTCCAAGGGAGGGAGAGAGCCACTGCCGTAAGACAAACACAGCATCCATGCTGTGTTTGTCTTGGCCAGCGCTTAGACCACTGTGCCACCTGAGGAGGGGGGTCGTTTTAAGCTGAGGCGTCTAGACTTCAATTCCTCCTGTACTGCGTAAAATTGGTGTGACCAAAAATGTACACCTATCGTTTAGTTTTGTGCCAACATCTTACGATAAATAACCCTCTTGCAACCCATCAAACTCATAGAATGAATTTCCTTGGGTGGAAACCCAGCAAAAACACAAGTTTTAGGAAACTGCTGGCCACCAGCTGGCAGTAATGGGTCACTGCTAGCTGAAATATACCCCTCACGGTACGGTAGCGGTCTGTAGATCGCAGCGACATCAGTTGGCAGCCATTGATGGCTCTGCAGCATCGCCGTGAATTACGAGCCTCCAAGCCACAGGTGACTCGTATCTGGCAACCGAAGTAACTGCAACACGAGGGGAAAGCAGCGGTATTGCGGATGCGCAGAAGTAATCCGTGCGTAGTCTCTCGTGGTACCAGTTAGTTGAAGACGTCGCCATCGTGTTACTTCAGTGGAGTTGAAGAAAAAAAGAGCCATATGTAGAATTTGTGGATTAAGAAAAGGATTTTGTGGATAAGGAAAATGGCAGGAGTGGACGACATTTTTTTTTTGATTGGAGGTTTAACGACCACCGTGGGCAACTCAATGGGCTATAAGCAGTCGCCCGTCCCTAACTTAGGGTCACTGGTTCCAGGGAAGGGAGAGAGCCAGCGCCGTAAGACAAACACAACATCCATGCCTCACCGGGATTCGAACCCGAACACCTTTCTCACGAATGATCAGAGGCCTTCGTTTACAGCACTGCGCCACCGGGGCCGCTATTGGAGGTTTAACGACCACCGTGAGTCCCTTAATGGGCTGTAACCAGTCTCCCGTCCCTGATTTAGGTCCACTGGTTCCAGGGAAGGGAGAGAGCCAGTGCCGTAAGACAAACACAACATCCATGCCTCACCGGGATCCGAACCCGGACCTCTTTCGGACGAATGATCAGATGCCATCGCTTAGACCACTGTGCCACCGGGGCGGCTATTGGAGGTTTAACGACCACCGTGAGTAACTCAATGGGCAATGAGCAGTCGCCCGTCCCTAACTTAGGGTCACTGGTTCCAGGGAAGGGAGAGAGCCAGTGCCGTAAGACAAACACAACATCCATGCCTGACCGGGATTCCAACCCGGACCCCTTACGGACGAATGATCAGAGGCCAACGCCTTAGACCACTGCGCCAGTGGACGACATCATGACTAGAGTTGAAATGGCAATGGGATGGACATGTTGCCAGAAGAACGGACCACCGATGGACAACCGAAATTTTAGACTGGATTCCGAGGGACTGGAAAAGGCCCAGGAGGAGACACCCATGGGATATGGAAGAATGAAATTCGAAAGTATGCTGGAGTGACATGGAGGAGACAGGCTCAAGACATACAATTGAGGAAGAAGGGAGACCTTCATCCAGCAGTGAATTGATAATATTTGTTGATGATGATGATATAGAGAGGCGAATTAATTTTCATTGAATGAAATGCCACGTCGACAAAGATTACCTTTGGAAGAAAATTATATAAATAATTAATGAACTGTAAGAAAAGTCAATTACTCTCACGTATTTTTTTTTATTTTATTCGAGATTTAACGACCACCATGAGCAACTCAATGGACTATAAGCAGTCGCCCGTCCCTAATTTAGGGTCGCTGGTTCCAGGGAAGGGAGAGAACAAGTGCAGTAAGACAAACACGACATCCATGCCTCTCAGGGATTCGAACCCGGATCCCTTTCGGATGAATGATCAGAGGCCATCGCCTTAGACCACTGCGCCTCCCATGTATTTATAGAAACTCATTTCGTAGCAAAAGTCCTGCACTAACACAGAAAGAATCGAGAATACAGATAGCCACGAAATACACCCACTCCATTCCCATGAATTACAAGAAATAATTTATGTGTAATCTTTTGTTTTAACATACACTAAAGCGCTTCAAACAAAAATCCCGAAAAGACATTAAAAAATCGTTATGTTTAAAAAAAAATAAGAATTATACGCGTACAAAATTTATCAATTATTTGAAAAAAAAAACCAGCAACGCTATGTGGATATAATGTATTCATTCATGGGTTGAATACACAAGATTCGAGGAATTTGCTGCCAAAAATAAGGACAAGTAAAATAAAATATCTTTCCTCTTTAAAACAAATATAGCTTCGGACCGTGGAAAAAGAAGATACAACGTTAAAAATGTAACAGAACGTGACATGAACGGTTAGGGCCGCCCCGGTGGCTCAGTGGTCTAAGGCGATGGCTTCTGATCATTCGTCCGAAAGGGGTCCAGGTTCGAATCCCGTCATGCATGGATGTTGTGTTTGTCTTACGGCACTGGCTCTCTCCCTTCCCTGGAACCAGTGACCCTAAATTAGGGACGGGCGACTACTTATAGCCCATTGAGTTGCTCACGGTGGTCGTTAAACCTCCAACCTAAAAAAAAATAAACGGTTAGGCATGTAACAGAACGTGACATAACCGGTTAACACAACGTGACATGAAAGGTTGTGAATCCCGGTTAGGCATGGATGTTGTGCTTGTCTTACAGCACTGGCTCTCTCCCTTCCCTGGAACCAGTGGCCCTAAATTCGGGACGGGCGACTACTTATAGCCCATTGAGTTGCTCACGGTGGTCGTTAAACCTCCAATCAATCAATGGATGTTGTGTTTGTCTTACGGCACTGGCTCTCTCCCTTCTCTGGAACCAGTGACCCTAAATTAGGGACGGGCGACTACTTATAGCTCATTGAGTTGCTCACGGTGGTCGTTAAACCTCCAACCTAAAAAAAATAAACGGTTAGGCATGTAACAGAACGTGACATAACCGGTTAACACAACGTGACATGAAAGGTTGTGAATCCCGGTTAGGCGTGGATGTTGTGCTTGTCTTACAGCACTGGCTCTCTCCCTTCCCTGGAACCAGTAGCCCTAAATTCGGGAGCCCATTGAGTCGCTCACGGTGGTTCGTTAAACCTCTAATAGAAAAAAAGTTCCGTCTCATCCATTTCCTACCTTTACCATTTCTGTGAGAAAGGAGTGAAAACATCTGCCAAAGTCTACCAGGGCAGGGTTTTGGAGCTAGTAGTCAAAAATATGAGTCACACCCTTTTCCAAAACACACAGTGGAGCTTTCAGCAGGATTCCGCACCTGTCCACAAGGCCAAGTCAACCCATTAGTGGCTTCAAGCGAACTTGCCTGACTTCATTTCTCGAGCTGATTGGCCTTCAAGCAGTCAAGACCTCAACCCATTGGACAGGGCCCGATGGAGCTCTAGCGGGGCCCTGGGAGTAATTTCTATTGCGGGGCCCAGAGCAAAATTTCATTGTGGGCACTAAAAATAAATCTCATATTTTAATAAAGTCGTTTCTGGAAATTATCGTTCGTGAGGAAGGCACACGAACACTACCGTAAAGACAAAATGATTATTTTAGAGAAGTATTTGCTTTAAGCTTAAGAAAAAACCATAATACGGACTGAGAGTTCAGAGAGAGAGAAAGAGGGGGGGGGGAGAGACGGAAAAAGAGAGAGGGAAAGAGATAGAGAAAGACAGGAAGAGAGAGAGAAAGAGGAAAAGAGAGAGGAAGAGAGATAGAGAAAAAGAGAAAGGAACAGAGATAGAGAAAAAGAGAGGCAGAAAGAGAAAAAGAGAGAGAGGATGAGAGATAGAGAAAGAGAGAAATAGAGAGAGAGAGAGAGAGGGGGGAAGAGAGAGAGAGAAAGAGAGAAAAAGAGAGAGGGAAAGAGATAGACAGAAAGAGAGAGAGAAAGAGGAAAAGAGAGAGGAAGAGAGATAGAGAAAAACAGAGGCAGAAAGAGAAAGAGAGAGAGAAGAAGAGAGATAGAGAAAGAGAGAAATAGAGAGAGAGGGGAAGAGAGATAGAGAAAGAGAGAAAAAGAGGGAGGGAAAGAGATAGAGAAAGGCAGAAAGAGAGAGAGAAGAAGAGAAATAGAGAAAGAGAGAAAAAGAGAGAGGGAAAGAGATAGAGAAAGACAGAAAGAGAGAGAGGAAGAGAGATAGAGAAAGAGAGAAAGAGAGAAAGAGAAAGAGAGGGGGAAGAGAGATAGAGAAAGAGAGAAATAGAGAGAGAGTGGAAGAGAGAAATAGAGAGAGAGAGTGGAAGAGAGATAGAGAAAGAGAGAAAAAAGTGGGAGGGAAAGAGATAGAGAAAGGCAGAAAGAGAGAGAGAGAGGAAGAGAGAAAAAGAGAGAGGGAAAGAGATAGAGAAACACAGAAAGAGAGAGAGGAAGAGAGATAGAGAAAGAGAGAAAGAGAAAGAGAGGGGGAACAGAGATAGAGAAAGAGAGAAAAAAAGAGTGGGAAAGAGATAGAGAAAGACAGAAAGAGAGAGAGGAAAAGAGAGAGGAAGAGAGATAGAGAAAAAGAGACAGGAAGAGAGTTGGAGAAAAAGAGAGGCAGAAAGAGAAAAAGAGGGAGAGGAAGAGAGAGAGAAAGTAAAATTAAAATCTACGATTTTCTTTCCCGGTAGAAGAGGTTTAGGTTGAATTGTGACTCTTATAACAGCTTATTCACAAAATGATAAAAATATACCTGCTTAGCGAATATTTTCTCATCGCGAATATTTTTGTGTAGGAAATATAATAAGAATCCCTCTAAAATAAATTGGTTTAAACAGTTTTTTCCCCTGATACATGTTTAGTGATTGATTTTTGATGCGCAGTGGAGTAACTGACAAATTAGTCACATTCTAAACTTTTATATGCGTTCATATATGAAAGTCGCCTTTTTTCCTTTTTCCAATTTCTTGTAATGTTGGAAAAGTGTCCTCCATATTTAGTCCGAAAGTAACTTGGATATTGTTCTTTTTATTTCCTTAAATTTAAATATCAGGTTTTCACACAAATTGTTGGATACATAAAAGTAAGGGGACCACAAAATGATGAAATTTAATTTGCTATTTCATGAATGCGGAGAAGATTAAGGTGGTTACAAAAATCATTTCGAATCTGCAAATCTCAGTGTCCGTACGACTAACAAGGGGAGGGGGGGGATAAGGTATTCAAAAATCGGGAGATTCGAAACAAACAAAAATCTTCAAAAATATATTTTCAAGAGCCTTGCGCCCCAAAAGTTACAAAAAAAAAAATGTGGTTAATTATTTTTTTTACCGAAAATTATTTTGTTTTCTAAACTGCGGTGCCCCTAAAGGCGCGGGGCAAGCCGGCCTTGCCATTTCACTACGAATTGTAGGTCACACTGGAGGACATGGCCTGCAGAAAGACACACCCAAGTATTGACAGTCTTAAACCTTTAACGACCATAACGCCCAAAACGCGCAGACATACAAACGCCCATAGCTACCGAAAACGCCTGCCTAGAGTGAGTCAGATTTCCTACCTTTACCTGTTCTTTGAATTTGCAGGACCTATGACTAATCATGAGTGATCACACTCAGTCATCTACATCATACAACATACACAGTGTGGCAAAGAATTTTTAAGACTGGGTCTGTAAAATGCAATAGAAACAAGAAATTATAATTTGTTTTGGTTTGTTATTCAAAATAAGTCCCTCCGGCTTCAATACACAGTGTGGCAAAGAATTTTTAAGACTGGGTCTGTAAAATGCAATAGAAACAAGAAATTATAATTTGTTTTGGTTCAATGTTATTCAAAATAAGTCCCTCCGGCTTCAATACACTTGTTACAGCGATTTAATAATGATTCGAATGCCTGTTCCAGTTCACTTTGCGGAATTGCCTCCAAAGCACGCGTCGAAGCTGTTTTTATGGTCGAAATATCATCAAAATAACACCCTTTTAACGTCATTTTAAGTTTTGGGAACAAAGAAAAGTCGCAGGGTGCTAAATCAGGCGAATACGGTGTATGGTTCAACACACAGACATTATTTGTCGCCAAAAATCTACGAACAAGAAGTGACGTGTGACTGGGTGCATTATCGTGCAACAAACACCAACGGTTTTCATCCCGATATTCTGGACGAATGCGACGAATTCTGCCCATCAAACGCCTCAAAACATTTAAATAAAACTCACCAGTAATTGTTTGTCCACTTGGAACAAATTCTTTGTGGATAATACCCTTACTATCGAAGAATGTAATGAGCATTGTTTTGATTTTCGATGGAGATTTTCTTGTTTTTTTGGCTTGTGGCGAGTTTTTTTACTTCCATTCCGCACTTTGTCGCTTTGTTTTAGCATCATATTGCAAACACCATGTTTCATCACCTGTAACAATCGATTTTAAGAAGTTTGGATCATTTTCAGCGGCTGAAATGATGTCTCTGCAATGTGCACTTCTCCTTGATTTTTGTTCATTGGTTAACGTGTGTGGAACAAATTTAGCACAGACTTTTGTTTTGCCCAAATCTTCATGCAGGATGGTTCGAATCGTTTCTTTGTTGATGTTTAAAGACTCTTCCATCATTCTTAGTGACGCACATCGATTGTTTGCCACGAAATCACGCACTTTTTCAATAATCTCAGGTGTCCTAGATGAACTTGGTCTTCCGCTATGCTTATCATCTTCTAGCGTCCAAAAAAACGTTTGTGCCACAGGAAAATATTTCATCTACTTAAACAAAACTCACCGTAAACTTGTTTCATCATTTGGTACGTTTCCGAGACACTTTTATCAAGTTTTGAGTTAAATTTAATAACAGCCCTTTGTTCCATCTTAATAATTGAACATGAAAAAAATTTGACTTCTCGGCCGTTTCGTTTGAGTTACTTTAACAACTGCGCAGTACTTTTGGCAGAAAGCAAGCAGATGGTCACGGTTTATAACGCATTCGCGATTACACTGGTGGCGCCACCGTAGGCTGAAATCTAGCGCCAGTCTTAAAAATTCTTTGACGCAGTGTGTGTAAAGCAACTGATGGCCCCAATCGGTGATGAAATTAATAAATGCATAATTTATTAATTATACGTTAAAGGGTTAAACGCGCTCTTTGGTGCGTGCATTAGCAGCTTTCCCTGTGGTGACCCTGCTAAGCTATGGATGAGTGACCACAGAGACTGAAGAACTGTGTAAACGAAAAAAGGATGCCATTTTGAAAAGTGATTGGTGCCATGTATTCACGAGTGTACTATTACGTCATATCGCAAGCATATTAAAATATCTTTAAATTTCTTTTGCAATTTCGTTGAATACTTGGTAAGAGTGTTTATGGTAAGACTAGGTTTACTTACTGCATTACACTTCTCCCCCGTAAAATAAGTCTTGTTACTTTCAGAACGATCCTCGACTGCACATGCGCTATCGTTACCTGTTTGTTCTGTTTCCTGTTCCAAGTGCCGTTCTGTTTTGTTTCATTTCCACTGTCTCTACAGACAAAGTACATAATCGTTCCTATTTTTAACGGTGAGTTCATTTCAGGGCCTGTGAACTGGATTCTGTTGCGCCAGGGATGGATTCCCTTAAGTAGACTGACATTTATGGTCTATTTACTCCATGGCTTAATAATGTGGACGAGAGTAGGAACGGCAAGAGACAGATACTACACTAGTCATTATAATGCGGTAAGTAACAAATCTGAGAACTAATAACTTGTTTCATATATATATACATATAACGTTTGTATATACACTGACGGAAAAAAAATCCCAACACCACGAAAAAAATAGTTGTAGAGGAATGAAATGGCGGCAATACATTTGTATAGGTAACATATTTAATCGATTAAGGTTTCAAGATCACAGCTTATTGTAAGCGCGAGAAGAGCCATTTTAAATGTGAAATGCTGGTACATTAATAACCGCCAGAATGTTGAATGCAAGCACGCAAACGTTCATGCATTGTGTCGTACAGGTGCTGGATGTCAGTTTGTGGGATGGAGTTCCATGCCTGTTGCACTTGGTCGGTCAATACAGGGACGATTAATGCTGGTCGGGAGTGACGCTGGAGTTGTCGTCCCATGATGTCCCATACGTGCTCGATTGGTGAAAGATCTGGTGATCTAGCAGGCCACGGCAACATGTCGACACTCTGTAGAGCATGTTGGGTTACAACAGCGGTATGCGGGCGAGCGTTATCCTGTTGGAAAACACCCCCTGGAATGCTGTTCATGAATGGCAGCACAACAGGTTGAATCACCAGACCGACGTACAACTGTGACGTCAGGGTGCGTGGGATAACCACGAGAGTGCTCCTGCTGTCATAGGAAATTGCTCCCCAGACCATAACTCCAGGTGTAGGTACAGTGTGTCTCGGGCGCAGACAGGTTGGTTGCAGGCGCTCACCTGGCCTCCTTCTAACCAACACACGGCCATCACTGGCACCCAGGTAGAACCGGCTTTCATCAGAAAACACAACAGATTTCCACTCCGTCCTATAATGAGCTCTAGCTTGACACCACTGACGTCGCAAACGGCAGTGGTTTGGAGCAAGTGGAATGCACGCTACAGGGCATCTGGCTCGGAGCTGTCCTTCAAGTAACCGATTTGTAACAGTTCGTTGTGTCACTGTGGTGGCAACTGCAGCTCGAATTGCTGCCGCAGACGCGGTACGGTGAGCCACGGCCATACGCCGTACACGGCGGTCTTTCCTCTCAGAAGTGCCACGTGGCCGGCCGGAACCCGGTCTTCTTGAGGCAGTACCTTCCCTTGACCACCGCTGCCAACAATCATGCACAGTGGCTACATTCCTGCCACGTCGTTCTGCAATATTGCGGAAAGAAAATCCACCTTCTCGTAGCCCTATTACACGACCTCGTTCAAACTCCGTGAGCTGTTGATAATGGCTTCTTCGTCTTCTTAAAGGCATTCTTGACTGACATCAACACACTACGTCGAATCTCAACGATAACTAACGCTCACGAACGTTACAGCGCGTATTTACAGCAAACCTGCTTTGCATGTTCCGAGGGGCGCTACCAGCGCCACACGTATGCGCCGAGCGTGAAATTTGCATAGACGTCATCTTACAGATGTAGTCTCACCGCCTACCAACTGTCGTTTATCTAACACAACCCCTTCTTGGTGTTGGGATTTTTTTTCAGTCAGTGTATATATATATATGTGTGTGTGTGTGTGTGTGTGTGTGCAAGTGTGTTTGTGTGTGAAAGGGAGTGAGACAAGGTGACACCATATCTCCGAAACACTTTAATGAGACATTGGAAAATGTCTTTCTATCACTGAACTAGGAAAACAAATGGATAAAGATTAATGGAGATTATCTAACCCACCTTCGTTTTGCTGATGACGTAGTCATTTTTGCAACTACCCCATCAGAGCTGCAGCGTATGATCCAGGAACTTGCTGACAAGAGTAAAGAAGTGGGATGAAAAATGAACTTTTAAAAGACAAAAATGATGTTCAATGCTTTTACAAGAAATGAAGATTTATCGATTGATGGAGAAAAACTGGAGATAACAGACACGTACGTTTATCTTGGACAGCAGATACCAAGTGAGGGTCACATTGATGAAGAAATTAATCGGCGTACAAAACTTGCCTGGAGAGCTTTTGGAAGAAACAGCATAATTTTCAAGAGCAATATGCCATTATGTCTTAAAAGAAAAATGTTTGATCAATGCATCCTTCCAGTGCTTTCGTATGGTGCAGAGACGTGGACCTTAACTAAAAGAGACATACAAAGGCTGCAGACAACTCAAAGCAGCATGGAGAGGTGCATGCTTGGTGTAACCAGGAGAGATAAGAAGAGGAACTCGTGGATCCGAAAAATAACAAGATTTCATGATCAGAGTTAAATCCCTGAAATGGCAATGGGATGGACATACTGCCATAAGGACAGACCGTCGATGGACAGCCGAAACTTTAGATTAGATTCCAAGGGACAGGAAAAGACCCAGAAGAAGACCACATGAGAGATGGGTGGATGAAATTCGAAAGTATGCGGGAGTGACATGGAGGAGACAGGCACAAGACAGACCGTTGTGGAGGAAACTTGGGGAGAACTTCGTCCAGCAGTGGCTTTATAATGGTTGACAATGATGATGATGATGATGATGATGATATGTATATACAACCAGCTGTAACGATGTTCAGATACAGCTGCCAGGTATCTGAACATCATTGCGCTCAGATATGTCTGTATTAAATGATTTGGTCCGCAACGATGTTCAGATACAGCTGCCACGTATCTGAACATCGATGCGTTCAGATATGTCTGTATTAAATGATTTGGTCTGCCACGATGTTCAGATACAGCTGCCAGGAATCTGAACATCGTTGGGTTCAGATATGTCTGTATTAAATGATTTGGTCCGCAACGATGTTCAGATACAGCTGCTAGGTATCTGAACATCGTTGCGCTCAGATATGTCTGTATTAAATGATTTGGTCCGCAACGATGTTCAGATACAGCTGCCAGGTATCTGAACATCGTTGCGCTCAGATATGTCTGTATTAAATGATTTGGTCCGCAACGATGTTCAGATACAGCTGCCAGGTATCTGAACATCGTTGCGTTCAGATATGTCTCTATTAAATGATTAGGTCTGCAACGATGTTCAGATACAGCTGCCAGGTATCTGAACATCGTTGCGTTCAGATATGTCTGTATTAAATTACTTGGTCCGCAACGATGTTCACATACAGCTGCCAGGTATCTGAACATCGTTGCGTTCAGATATGTCTCTATTAAATGATTAGATCCGCAACGATGTTCATATACAGCTGCCAGGTATCTGAACATCGTTGCGTTCAAATATGTCTGTATTAAATTATTTGGTCAGCAACGATGTTCAGATATGTCTGTATTAAATTACTTGGTCCGCAACGGTGTTTAAATACAGCTTCCAGGTATCTGAGCATTGTTGCGTTCAAATATGTCTGTATTAAATTATTTGGTCAGCAACGATGTTCAGATACAGCTGCCAGGTATCTGAACATCGTTGCGTTCAGATATGTCTGTATTAAATGATTTTGTTCGCAACGATGTTCAGATACAGCTGCCAGGTATCTGAACATCGTTGCGTTTAAATATGTCTGTATTAAATGATTAGGTCCGCAACCATGTTCAGATACAGCTGCCAGGTATCTGAACATCGTCGCGTTCAGATATGTCTGTATTAAATGATTTGGTCCGCAACGATGTTCAGATATGTCTGTATTAAATTACTTGGTCCGCAACGGTGTCGAGATGCAGCTTCCAGGTATCTGAACATCGTTGCGTTCAAATATGTCTGTATTAATATACTTGTTCAGCAACGATGTTCAGATATGTCTGTATTAAATTATTTGATCCGCAACGATGTTCAGATACAGCTTCCAGGTATCTGAACATCGTTGCGTTCAAATATGTCTGTATTAAATTACTTGGTCAGCAACGATGTTCAGATACAGCTGCCAGGTATCTGAACATCGTTGCGTTCAGATATGTCTGTATTAAATGATTTGGTCCGCAACGATGTTCAGATACAGCTGCCAGGTATCTGAACATCGTTGCGTTCAGATATGTCTGTATTAAATGATTTGGTCCGCAACGATGTTCAGATATGTCTGTATTAAATTACTTGGTTCGCAACGGTGTTCAGATGCAGCTTCCAGGTATCTGAACATCGTTGCGTTCAAATATGTCTGTATTAAATTACTTGGTCCGCAACGTTGTTCTGACACAGCTTCCAGGTATCTGAACATCGTTACGTTCAGATATGTCTCTATTAAATTACTTGGTCCTCAACGATGTTCAGATACAGCTGCCAGGTATCTGAACATCGTTGCGTTCAGATATGTCTGTATTAAATGATTTGATCAGCAACGATGTTCAGATATGTCTGTATTAAATTACTTGGTCCGCAACGGTGTTCAGATACAGCTTCCTGGTATCTGAACATCGTTGCGTTCAAATATGTCTGTATTAAATTACTTGGTCAGCAACGATGTTCAGATATGTCTGTATTAAATTACTTGGTCCGCAACGATGTTCAGATACAGCTTTCCAGGTATCTGAACATCGTTACGTTCAGATATGTCTCTATTAAATTACTTGGTCCGCAACGATGTTCAGATACAGCTGCCAGGTATCTGAACATTGTTGCGGACCAAGTTCACCCATTCATGGCAACTGTGTTCCCTGCTGGTGATGGCCATCACTAAGAAGATTATGCGCCATGCCACACTGCCAGAATCGTGAAGGAGCTGTTCGAGAAACATTCTAGTGACTTTTTGTTAATGTCCTGGTCTCCAAATTGACCTGACATGAACTCAGTCCAACATTTGTGGTTCGACTTGAAAAAGCGGGTTCGCACTAAATCACCACCACGCCGAAATGTAAGGCAACTGGAGAACCTGCTGCTGACATTGTGGTACCAGATACCTCAGGATACATATCTCCACCTCATCGAGTCGATGCCTCGCCGAGTGGCCGCTCTTTTGCGGGCTGAAGGGAGAATCGACAGCCACAGGTGGTCATGATGTCATGACTCATTGTTGTACGAGCGTATAATTTTATTTAATGAGCGTATCCACACTGCTGGCCACCCAAAAAGCAACACCAAGAAGGACACGAGATAGCAAAGCCAGATTCACTGGACACATAACAACAGATACAAAGATGAAACGATTGAGCTTACAGGCCCGTGCGACTTGCGGAACACGCAGACATCAATAGTTCGTGTGGCCCCCATGGCTGGCAATAACGGCAGCGGCATCGAACGAAAGAGGCTTTGGATGTGGGCTTGGGGTTTGTAGGTACAGGCTGCTTCCACACGTTGCCACAGTTCATCAGGCGTAGCCGCGGGTGGTGCTTGCCGGGCCACTCGGTTGCCGATCAGCGACCAGACGTGTTCGATGGGCGACATATGGGGGAACAGGCGGGCCAAGACAGTAGTGACACCTGGTGGGCCGTGAAGAATTGTTGCCCGATGCGTGCTACATGGGGGCGCGCATTGTCCTGTTGAAACGTGGCCGCTGGCAGGTTCTGCAGGTAAGGTAGGACTACAGGCTCCAAAACGTCGGAGATGGTGCGGTGGCTGTTGAGTGTACCGGCGATGCGTACCAGAGGGGTGCGGGTGTCATATCCAATTGCGCACCAAACCATAACGCAAGGCGACGGACCGGTATGGCAATGCATAATGCAGGCGTCATACAGTCCCTCGCCGCGGGGCCGCCACACGCGGATCCGACCATCGTGGTGTTGCAGGCAGAAGCGGGATTCGTCGGAGAAGACAATGTCGTGCCATTCCGTAGTCCATGTGCGGCGTTCAAAGGCCCACTGCCGCCGCATTCGCCGGTGATGTAACGTCAATGGTAATCGGAGCAATGGGCGCCGTGCGACAAGTCCCCGCTCCTGCAGACGACGTCGAACGGTACGTACTGACACAGGTTGTTGAGCAACACACCCTAATGCCTGCGCTAACGTTCGTGATGTGGCGCTGTGAGCCGTCAATGCCCGCTGCACAACATGCCGGTCCTCACGTTCTGTGGTGTACCGCGGCTGTGGTAATCGCTCACGTCGGTCCGTCCCTCCTGCACCCACCGAATCCTTACTCGCCTCACTGTGGCTGGATGTCGTCCCACACGGGCGCCGATGTTTCGGTACGATAAACCACTGTCGCGATAAGCCACTATTCGTCCTCTGTCGAACTCCAAAACGTGCTGGAATGACTGCCGTAATCTGCGACGAGGCATCAGGAAACTTCCCACGCACAGGTCCGGCAGCACAACACACTTCCGCTACTTACACCCTGCCTTCTGTGCACCCTTCTATTGCTTTTCGGTGGCGTGCCGGGCGTACATGATTTGCATGTGCCCTGCAAATGCTAATCGTTTGCATGTCCCTCTCGCGGGCGACGCATGCTGCGAATTTCAGGCCAATCGGATGCTTCCTTCTTGGTGTTGCATTTTTGGTGGCCAGCAGCGTATGAACAAAGAAGATTAGCATCATCACCTTCCCAGCTGATTTCGTTCGGTGGATTTTTTTCGGAGGAGGAGAGTCTGTGTATTTACAGACACTCGTTGCGCGCTTCATGAGGGGTTCGAAGAAGCGGAACCATATTTCATCTCCAGTTATTAATGTGTTTAGAAAGTTTGGATCCTTTACAATTATTTGTTTCAACTCATGACACGCCTGAACTCTGGCTAAGAATCGTTCTCTCGTCAGGTGATCAGGTACAGATCTGGAACTTACACGATCCAGCAGTAATTTGTCGCGTAAAAGGCGGAATGCCGACGTTTTTGAAATATTAGTTAACGCCGCTCGGTCTTCACACCTCATTCGTCAATCTTCTTTCAGGATTGCCAAAACAGTGTGTGACGTACCTGCCAGCAGGACGCACACGACATAAAGGCAGATAGGAATCAGAATAATCGTCTGCGTAGCTCACTTGGTAGAGCGACTTGTTCCGGAATAAGCGGCCTCGGGTTCGAATCCCGGCGTAGACCAGAAATGACGGAGAAATTTACTTCGTTATAATGGCGCCCGAACTATCCGGATAACCCGACCGTTCACAATCTCGCATTGGTGTGATGTTATTTCCACACCGCGAGACAGGAAAAATCAGAGAATCCCTTCTCCAGCGCTTCGAAAAATAAAAATGTGTGATGTTGCATTTCACACAGCAGATTGACTGGGAGTTCTCAAGTGCACGTTCTACAGTGGATGGCTGCCTGCAACGATTCATGGTCACGGCTGACCTGTGGGCCATGCCCCCGGCCCTCTTTCGGGGGGGGGGGAGATGTGACGTACCTGCCAGCAGGACGCACACGACATAAAGGCAGATAGGAATCAGAATAATCGTCTGCGTAGCTCAGTTGGTAGAGCGACTTGTTCCGGAATAAGCGGCCTCCGGTTCGAATCCCGGCGTAGACCAGAAGTGACGGAGAAATTTACTTCGTTATAAGTGTTAACAACACGCCCCGTAATAACACTTTGAGGTAGACCATGCCTATTAGCGAGTTCTGCCGACAAAAACCCTTTTTTAGCACGTCTTTTGTAAAAAAAGATCGTGCTTCTGTTATCGGTTTGTCCGTCCGTCCGTCCGTCTGTACCCACGATATCTCAGCAACTATTACTCCGATTTGAAAAATTATTTTTGCATTGGGAAGCTTCAAATATGCAAATAATGATCATTCATTTCGTTTTTTTTTTTTACCATGTACAATTCCGCCGCTAGAGGGCGTAAATGCAGATGATGTCGAATTCAAAAATACGTTTTATTCCACATATTTGCTTCTAAACATCCGATTGAAAAAAAAATTATATCTTTCGATTCCATTTATGTCGAAGAGTATTTTACATATACACTGCCGGGCAATTGGTAAGGACGGATGACAATAGCAACCATAAAATGGAAGGCAGGAAAATGTGGAAATTAGCATAAGTGCGGGATACAGTAAGACGTGTTGTGCGTATGCAAATTTTGGATTGCCGAACTTGTTCGTGACGTCATAGCGCTGATAAGAGATATAAAGGATTTGACGCGTATTGACCGTTGTTGTTCAAACGCAAAGTTGAAAGGGAAAGAATCAATTGACGAACTTGCAATTTTCAGTATGTCTTCCCGACATCACCTAGATGATTTTACGCGTAGCCGTATTATTGGCAAGATTGAAGAAGGGCGAAAAATAACAGATGTTGCCAGGGAGTTCGACGTCAGCCACAGTGTTGTTTCAAGGCTTTGGAAATCATTTCAAACAAATGGAGAGTGTAGCAAACGTCACGGGGGAGGTCGTGTTCGCAGTACGACACCTGCAGAAGATCGGTACATAGTGCTATCAACAAAAAGACACCGGCGCAGCACAGCTAGTGAGGTAGCAAATCAGTTTATGGCTGCTACTGGCAAGCGGATCTCCCGAAAACTGTCGCCTCACGTTTGCATGAAGGAGGACTATACGCCCGCCGTCCTGTTGTGTGCATCCCATTGTCCAGACGTCACCGTACCGCCCGTTTGCAATGGTGCCATCAACATCGCAATTGGACTGATAACGACTGGTCTGCTGTCCTCTTCTCAGATGAGAGTAGATACAGTCTATCGTCTGATTGTCGAAGACAACTGATCTGGCGTGATAGTGGTACTGCATATTGTCCAGCAAACATACAGGATATCCGACATGTAGTGTCATGGTATGGGCTGGCATCATGATCAATAGCCGTACGTCCCTCTATGTGCTTCCAACTGGGACTATGACTGGCCAACGATACATTAATGATGTTCTGCTACCTCATGTTCGCATGTTCCGTGGTGCTGTCGGTGATAGATTCATTTTCATGGACAACAACGCAACATGTCATCGAACAGTCGCTGTCCATTAGTGTATTGAGAGCGAGGATATTCAACGCCTCGTATGGCCAGCACGTTCTCCAGATCTGAATCCCATTGAAAATGTGTGGGATGCTTTGGGGAGGAGTCTTGCTGGTCGCCAATGCCCTCCAATAAACAAGGACACCCTCATCCGTGCACTGACAGAGGAATGGGATAAATTACCCCAACAGCTGCTTGATAATGTTGTGCAAAGCATGACACGGCGTGTGGAATCTTGCATCGCCCTCCATGGTGGCCATATCCCGTATTGACATCTTACGCCGGAGGACGGTAATTGCATTTTTTTCACGTTTACGTATTCTGCACAAAATGGCCTGTTTGTCCCTTGAACACGTTCCAAAGCCTTCTGGATTTCAGAGCACAATAAATTGTCCTTCTTGTAATGTCCTGGCATTCTGACATTATTTTATTTCACTTGGCATCCAACCACACTTACTTTATTATGCGCTATATAGCCGTTTATGATCCATCCTTAGCAATTGTCCAGCAGTGTAGTTACTTTTTCAAATTACGCATAGATTTTCCGCTAGAGGGCGTAAGGGTAAATTAAATTTCCCCTGATAACTCTTCTTCTAAAACTCCGATTTGAAAAAGTTTCTTCAGCGGATACATCTCCTGATGGAAAATCTTTTGCATATAATTTCAATTTTTTGGTAAAGAATACTTTGGCCACCAGGGGGCGTAAGCGCTAATTTTTGCTTCTGATGTATTTGCCATAAAATCGTAGCTTCTAAAAGATCGAAAAAAAATATTTCGTGGATTGATGCCACTCACTTCGATAAACCTTTTCGGAATATTTTCTACTTAAAATATTCCGCAGTTTCTCCGCCAGGGGGCGTAGATGTACATGTTATTTTTGTCAATATCTCTCCTTCTAAGAGTCCGATTTGAAAAATTCCTTCTTTGTTGGATAGTATTTTCTTTGTGACATGTTTTTCATATAATTTCAAAATTTTCAAGTAATACGTAGACTTTCCGCCAGGGGGCGTAGCGGTAAATTGCGTTTCCCTCTATATCTGTGCTTCTAAATCTCCGATTTGAAAAAATTCTTTCTGCACCGGATATAGCTCCTGATGGGAAATCGTTTGCACATAATTTCTAATTTTTGTAAAAAATAGTTTGGCTACCAGGGGGCGTAAATCTCAATTTGCGCTCTTGTTGTATTTACAGCAAAATATGAGCTCCTAAATTCTCGATTGAAAAAAACGCCGTTTGTTGACCGATACTACTCCCCATGTCGACAAACCTTTTAGGAAAATTTTCTTCTTGAAAAAATGCATGGTTTCTGCGCCAGGGGGCGTAGATGCATATCTTATTTTTGCCAATATCTGTACTTCTAAGAGTCCGATTTGAAAAATTCCTTCTTTGTTGGATAGTGTTTCCGATGCGAAATGTTTTCCTATAAATTCAAAATTTTCAAGTAAATCATACACTTTCCGCTGGGGGGCACAAAGGTAAATTGCGTTTTCTGCGTTATTTCTGTTACTAAAACTCCGATTTGAAAAATTCTTCCTGTATCGCATACAAGACCTGATGGAAAATATTTTTCACATAATTTCTAATGTTTGGTAAAGAATGGTTTGGCCACCAGGGGTCATAAGTGTTAATTTCTGCTTCTGAAGTATTTGTTGCAAAATCTGGGCTCCTGAAAACTCGACAATTTTTTTCTTCGACCGATACCGCTTATACGGATAAACCTTTTGAGAATACTTTCTTCCTAAAATAATGCATGGTTTTCCCACCAGGGGACGGAAAGTCACATCTTATTTTTGTCGATATCTCTGTTTCTAAGAGTTCGTAAGCTCACGATTCCGTTTACAGCAATATCTGAGGGATTAAAGACCCGATTGAAAATCTTCTTTCTTTGGTCAGATCTATTGTTTTCCATACCGGTTCCATTGACTTTGAATAGCTTTGATAAATTTAATTTGCGTCAGAACAGATTCAAAAGACGTGCTTATTACACCCGAAAATTCGGTGTCAACTTAAACATTTATCTTTGTAAGCTTTTCTCATTAAATTAGCTGTTTTTGGAGCCGTTTTACCCAAATGATAGCAAAATTTTATCATGCAGCGCGTGTTTCACTTATTAACTCTGAGTCACTCACCTCCACAGCTGTGTTATATTCAATTAACATTTATTTTAAACGTTATTATCATAGGAATAATCATATGTTATAAACAAATATTTAACCAATTCACCATAGTTATCTTCAAACGTTAATCGGTACCAACGTTACATTCTAATACGGAACACGTGTTAAAGTTATGAACAATGGAACACGTGTTGATGCTATTCATTGGAACACGTGTTACTGTCATCAATGTTACATACAAGGTGTTAATTTTATTGTTATATTTATTATTATGAACAAATTATAGGTGCATCAATTACAGATCATTTACCGATTAAATTTACTTTATCGTGCCTTTTTATAACTATGGGACTTTTGTTCTACAGTGATCGTATATGGACAAAAACGTGCCCCTTATATGTACTGGCATATAATAAAGCACGGCGTTGTGATTCACCTTTATACCGTCACTGGAATGGTGGGGGAGTAAAGGTGCAGCTCGTGAAAGGAATCAGAAACATAAACACATATCTTGTTTTACACATACCTTAACTTATGTCTTGTGTGATTATAAGGAAAACAAACAGGAATCTTATGTGGAAGTAATCAAAATAGTTTAATACGTGAGAATTAGGAACACTACGGTACCACGTGCGTGGGTGCAGCCGTTAACAATACCTTACACATAAAATTTACTCTTACTACGATTTTTCTCTATAACGTCTCCGATCATTTCTGCATACATCTATCTATATATATAAGTGCAAGGCTTAGTGATTCATTTTTCTTCCAGTTCCTTTTCTCCTATGCTTCACCTAAATGTTTTACCTAGCTAACTGGGTTTTCATTGTTTTATCATGACCAATACACACGCCACGTGCTCTAAATAGGGCTATGAATTAATTTAAGCAAGTACATGCAATAACAGGGAAAAGGAAAATAACTTATCTGGTATCTTCATATGTCATTCAGGTTTTCAACACTAGGCATATACACCTAATTGAGCTGACTGGCGCTATCCGAACTCGGCTCTCCGTTTGCCAACGCTGGGCATACTTCATCTCTCTCTGATCATACTCGGCACTCACTACCCACGTCTGTCCCTTGCCGCTACTCGCACTCCACTCCCCTTGACCAGTGAAGACCTCTGACCTTCTGAGCTTCACCTTGTCCGCGGATGCCAAGGTCACTTGACCAGTCTGGGATTCATCTAATCAGTCCGGGGAACGTCACTTCGCTCCCTTCTTGGGAACTGACCCTTCAACTTTTCCGACCCCCCTATATCCCCTGGGGCCTAAGTATCGTCACAAGGCTTGAGATTGCCTCCCGCTATCCCCTGGGGCTATCTATGCACGTGCATGTTGGACTAAATTTATTTTAAATAATTTTATTTCCAACAGCTGCATGGCGAAACAACTGCGCAATAACAAAACCAGAATCATCTGCCACGGCTAATAACTGTTGCCAGAGATACTTCCTTAATTCAGTTAGTCGTCTGCGTGGTTATTTTCCCGCTTCGCACTGTTGCCAACTCAAAAAGAATTACTCTCAGTTTTTATGGAACGGCCTTTGTACAGTGTTTATCGTCAAGTCAAGTCAATGCGTGCGTTCAAATTGTTAATGCGTTCTATTATTCAGATTGCAGTTTCTGTCTAACTTGCTTGAAAAAGCCATCTGGTTGATGTGCGAAAGCTTGCAAACGTTTATTTATATATTCCAAAGCCAAAAAATCGGATTACTAGTGTAGTTTCACTATTTTGTACATGATTGGTGTACAGTTCTTAATTAGATAATCATGATTGGTGATAATTATGGAAATTATCTAATTGAAAAAATTATCTTTAATTAGATAATTATGACTGGGTGTACAATTTTTCAATTGGATAATTCTCAATTTGCCGCATCAAGTATTTGTAAAGGCCTTGTACATCAATTCTGTTTTCAGTTGGTAAATTTCTAATAGCAGTTCTTTGATCATGTCAGCAAGTTCCTGGATCATACTCTGGAACTCTGAGGGTGCAGTTACAAAAATCATTTACACAGTGCGTCAAAGAATTTTTAAGACTGGCGCTAGATTTCAGCCTACGGTGGCGCCACCAGTGTAATCGCGAATGCGTTATAAACCGTGACCATCTGCTTGCTTTCTGCCAAAAGTACTGCGCAGTTGTTAAAGTAACTCAAACGAAACGGCCGTTCATTAGAGAAGTCAAATTTTTCATGTTGAATTATTAAGATGGAACAAAGGGCTGTTATTAAATTTAACGCAAAACTTGGTAAAAGTGCCTCGGAAATGTACCAAATGGTGAAACAAGTTTACGGTGAGTTTTGTTTAAGTAGATCAAATGTTTTCCTGTGGCACAAACGCTTTTCGGACGCTAGAAGATGATAAGCATACCGGAAGACCAAGTTCATCTAGGACACCTGAGATTATTGAAAAAGTGCGTGATTTCGTGGCAAACAATCGATGTGCGTCACTAAGAATGATGGAAGAGTCTTTAAACATCAACAAAGAAACGATTCGAACCATCCTGCATGAAGATTTGGGCAAAACAAAAGTCTGTGCTAAATTTGTTCCACACACGTTAAACAATGAACAAAAATCAAGGAGAAGTGCACATTGCAGAGACATCATTTCAGCCGCTGAAAATGATCCAAACTTCTTAAAATCGATTGTTACAGGTGATGAAACATGGTGTTTGCAATATGATCCTAAAACAAAGCGACAAAGTGCGGAATGGAAGTCAAAAAACTCCCCACAAGCCAAAAAACAAGAAAAGTTCCATCGAAAATCAAAACAATGCTCATTACATTCTTCGATAGTAAGGGTATTATCCACAAATAATTTGTTCCAAGCGGACAAACAATTACTGGTGAGTTTTATTTAAATGTTTTGAGGCGTTTGATGGGCAGCATTCGTCGCATTCGTCCAGAATATCGGGATGAAAACAGTTGGTGTTTGTTGCACGATAATGCACCCAGTCACACCTCACTTCTTGTTCGTAGATTTTTGGCAAAAAATAACGTCTGTGTGTTGAATCATCCACCGTATTTGCCTGATTTAGCACCCTGCGACTTTTATTTATTCCCAAAACTTACAATGACGTTAAAAGGGTGTTATTTTGATGATATTTCAACCATAGAAACAGCTTCGACGCGTGCTTTGGAGGCAATTCCGCAAAGTGAACTGGAACAGGCATTCGAATCATTATTAAATCGCTGTAACAAGTGTATTGAAGCCGGAGGGACTTATTTTGAACAAATGATAATATGTTGTTTCTATTTCATTTTACAGACCCAGTCTTAAAATCTCTTTGCTACACTGTGTATGATGTCAGAAAAAGCGAAAAGTGCGTTAAAAATCTCTAATTATTCTTTATCTCCATCATTACTCCCTGTTGTTTTTACACACACGTGAGATTTCTCGTGTCCGTAAGTTCTATAAAGTGAGGTTTGACGAAGATCAAATGTCGCTTTCACCGCTGCCTTTGCGCACGTGAAACAGCTTTGCATGCATTTGAGAACTCACAACTCTTCGAAAAGTAATTATTTTTGTGGTCACCTGTCAATCAGGAGGTAATTTGCAGTCGGATGAGGAATAATTTGAGACGGAATGTATTCATTTCGCCTTAGGTTATGGTAATAATCCTGGTTACTGAGTGACCTACGGTGGAGATTACACAGAGCACGTAGTGCGTGTGTTCTGGAGGCAAAGAACAGATGCAAAAACAGATTGAAATAAGGAAAAAGAAAGCCACTTAAACGCATCATCATGCGTTTCTTCACACGAATGGTGTCCGCCTTAGCTGACAGCATTACTGTAATTCACAAGGCAAGTGCCATGCCCTTTGCCTTGTGGCGCGAAATTAGTGATGGAACTCGCACGAGAGAGAGAGAGCGATGCACGAAATGCAACCTCAACTCAACAAGAAAAATTAATCAAACACGAACGACACGTGCAAACAGAAGGAGGACCTGATCTAAGTCTTGGCTCGTGCGGAAGAAAGGGAAACCGGATAAAGTTTTGCTGTTGGTATTTAAATTATTTCAATTCAGAACTTTTATCGAATTAAAATCGCGGTTTTTGGTCGAATTATTTTATCTCTGAGTCCACATTTCTTCATCATGTGACACTACATAAGCCCCTTCCTCCTTCCCCTGAGGTGTGGCTTCTAACTGTCGCGGTTTTCGGTAGATTTTTTCTCTCCGAGTCCACATTTCTTCATCATGTGACACTACATATGCCCCTTTCTCCTTCCCCTGAGGTGTGGCTTCTAACTGTCGCGGTTATCGGTAGATTTTTTTTCTCTCCGAGTCCACATTTCTTCATCATGTGACACTACATAAGACCCTTTCTCCTTCCCCTGAGGTGTGGCTTCTAACTGTCGCGGTTTTCGGTAGATTTTTTCTCTCCGAGTTCACATTTCTTCATCATGTGACACTACATAAGCCCCTTTCTCCTTCCCCTGAGGTATGGCTTCTAACTGTCGCGGTTTTCGGTAGATTTTTTTTTCTCTCCGAGTCCACATTTCTTCATCATGTGACACTACATAAGCCCCTTTCTCCTTCCCTTGAGGTGTGGCTTCTAACTGTCGCGGTTTTCGGTAGATTTTTTCTCTCCGAGTCCACATTTCTTCATCATGTGACACTACATAAGCCCCTTTCTCCTTCCCCTGAGGTGTGGCTTCCAACTGTCGCGGTTTTCGGTAGATTTTTTTCTCTCCGAGTCCACATTTCTTCATCATGTGACACTACATAAGCCCCTTTCTCCTTCCCTTGAAGTGTGGCTTCTAACTGTCGCGGTTTTCGGTAGATTTTTTTCTTTCCGAGTCCACATTTCTTCATCATGTGACACTACATAAGCCCCTTTCTCCTTCCCTTGAGGTGTGGCTTCTAACTGTCGCGGTTTTCGGTAGATTTTTTTCTCTCCGAGTCCACATTTCTTCATCATGTGACACTACATAAGCCCCTTTCTCCTTCCCCTGAGGTGTGGCTTCCAACTGTCGCGGTTTTCGGTAGATTTTTTTCTCTCCGAGTCCACATTTCTTCATCATGTGACACTACATAAGCCCCTTTCTCCTTCCCTTGAAGTGTGGCTTCTAACTGTCGCGGTTTTCGGTAGATTTTTTCTCTCCGAGTCCACATTTCTTCATCATGTGACACTACATAAGCCCCTTTCTCCTTCCCCTGAGGTGTGACTTCTAACTAACGCGGTTTTCGGTAGATTTTTTTCTCTCCGAGTCCACATTTCTTCATCATGTGACACTACATAAGCCCCTTTCTCCTTCCCCTGAGGTGTGACTTCTAACTGTCGCGGTTTTCGGTAGATTTTTTTCTCTCCGAGTCCACATTTCTTCATCATGTGACACTACATAAGCCCCTTTCTCCTTCCCCTGAGGTGTGGCTTCTAACTGTCGCGGTTTTCGGTAGATTTTTTTCTGTCCGAGTCCACATTTCTTCATCATGTGACACTACATAAGCCCCTTTCTCCCTCCCCTGAGGTGTGGCTTCTAACTGTCGCGGTTTTCGGTAGATTTTTTTCTCTCCGAGTCCACATTTCTTCATCATGTGACACTACATAAGCCCCTTTCTTTTTCCCCTGAGGTGTGGCTTCTAATTATCGCGGTTTTCGGTAGATTTTTTTCTCTCCGAGTCCACATTTCTTCATCATGTGACACTACATATGCCCCTTTCTCCTTCCCCTGGGGTGTGGCTTCTAACTGTCGCGGTTTTCGGTAGATTTTTTTCTCTCCGAGTCCACATTTCTTCATCATGTGACACTACATAAGCCCCTTTCTCCTTCCCCTGAGGTGTGACTTCTAACTGTCGCGGTTTTCGGTAGATTTTTTTTCTCTCCGAGTCCACATTTCTTCATCATGTGACACTACATAAGCCCCTTTCTCCTTCCCCTGAGGTGTGGCTTCTAACTGTCGCGGTTTTCGGTAGATTTTTTTCTGTCCGAGTCCACATTTCTTCATCATGTGACACTACATAAGCCCCTTTCTCCTTCCCCTGAGGTGTGGCTTCTAACTGTCGCGGTTTTCGGTAGATTTTTTCTCTCCGAGTCCACATTTCTTCATCATGTGACACTAAATAAGCCCCTTTCTTTTTCCCCTGAGGTGTGGCTTCTAATTATCGCGGTTTTCGGTAGATTTTTTTCTCTCCGAGTCCACATTTCTTCATCATGTGACACTACATATGCCCCTTTCTCCTTCCCCTGGGGTGTGGCTTCTAACTGTCGCGGTTTTCGGTAGATTTTTTTCTCTCCGAGTCCACATTTCTTCATCATGTGACACTACATAAGCCCCTTTCTCCTTCCCCTGAGGTGTGGCTTATAACTGTCGCGGTTTTCGGTAGATTTTTTTCTCTCCGAGTCCACATTTCTTCATCATGTGACACTACATAAGCCCCTTTCTCCTTCCCCTGAGCCCCGCACGGGGATAACTGGTTTTCCAGTTATTTGGGGAGCGGCGCCCCCACGGCCCGAGCTGACCTTGTGACTGGTCAACATCTGATGTCATGCCACCGCTTTGCTGTCGGTGTTTGCAGGGACGGCTGTTCATCCAGCTGTTGGGGAGTCGCGGCCCCACGATCCCGAGCTGGTCTTGTGTCTCGCTTTTTCGTTTTTATTTAGTTTTTCCACTGGCTAGTTGCCCGTGTTGTATACTTTACCTAATCGCTACCACGTTATGCACTAACACCCCGGTCTTGTGGTTTTGTTACCCTCCACCACTAACTGTATTATATTAACCGCTCAGTTCGTAGGTTGCTGAGATTCCGTTTAGGTTCCCTTCCAGGATTTGTCTTCTTTGGATTTCTTTTTCCTTTTAGCTGGTTTGGGTGCTAGACCTACCTGCATGTTTGCCGCGTGCGGAGACCCGTGAGGCGGAAATGGGATGTCTGGCGGCTGAGGTCGCAAGAGACCGGATAAGTGCCTCCTGTGTACCAACACTCCTCTTCGACCCCGGCTTTGCTGTAAACGGGAGGCTAGAGACTAACCCACCTCTAGTCAGAAGTCTTGTACCAAGTTGTGTACACGGCTTTAGCGGCTTTTTTGTCGTATAGCACGGCAGGGTGAGCCCGGGGGCTGTGGGATCATGCCAAAGGCGTTGGCATGACGGTACCCGGAGGCCGAAGTGTCCGCCGAGTGCGTGTGATCACAGCCAACGGACTATATCTGCAACGTATAAGCTCCAGAACTGTGTCCAGCGTCATTTTCTTGGCTTGCAGACCTCCAGTTCTCCCTTGTAGGGCTCGGTGGTGGGTGGAGTAGTCTGCAGACGAATCTTCCTCCTTTTTTTCCATGGGTAAAAAGAACAAAAACTCCAAATTTAAGTCACCTGACAAAATGATAGTTGCCAACGACTGTCCTTCGTCTTCTCAACCTACCAAGTCTCATACCCTTAAACGGTCTTTAGACCTTGACCTGGACCAAGAATGTGGAACCTCTTCTTCGGCAGCTGTACCAGTCGCTCCGAAGCGTCGTCTCCCCTCGATTGCTGTGACTACGCATGCTACTCACTTGCTTGTAGAATCCATCGATCCGCATGAGAGACTGTCCACCAGATCTCCCTTTTTCATTTCTAAAGCTTTGGACGCTGCGGTTGGCCCCTTGAAGTCTGTGAGGAAGCTTCGCTCTGGGGACCTGCTTGTCCAAACTTGCAGTGTTTCTCAGAGTAACACTTTTCTGAACCTCACTAGTCTTCAAGGCATTCCTGTAAAAGTGACACCTCACCCGTTTCTTAACACCTCTCGGGGTGTTATTTCGGAGTTTGGTCTCTTGCCATGCAGTGAAGACGAATTCGTGACTGAACTTGCTGATCAAGGTGTTATTGCTGCACGTCGTATGATGTTCCGGCGTGATGGTTCCATGATTAAGTCAAAAAATGTCATCTTGACTTTTAACACCCCGAAAGTTCCGACCGAAATCAAGGCTGGCTACTTGGTCTGTGGAGTTCGCCCGTACATTCCCAGTCCTCTGCGCTGTTTCAGGTGCCAGAGGTACGGGCATTCACAACGTTTCTGTAAGAGTTCCGCTCGTTGCGCAAATTGTGGCTCCAGTGAACATGACGGGTAAGGTTGCACTTCTGCGGCCTGCTGTGTTAACTGCGGTGAGGCCCATGCAGCTTACTCCCGCAACTGTATGAAATGGAAGGACGAGATGGCGATCCAGCGCCTCAAGACCCTGGAAGGCCTCTCGTACCCTGCTGCCAAGGCCAAGTTGGGTATACCCACCACCCGACAGCGTACTTTTGCCGCAGTAGTTCAGTCTCTGCCACAACCCGTGCAGCCCTTTGTTCCGCGCCCTGTAGCTCTCGCCGCCCTTGCCAAGCGATCTACAGCTGACCAAGCGACACAGGTGTTTTTCCCCGAGCTCGAGATTTTTCGAATACCTGATTCTGGGCCTTCTCTTTTGCTGCCGACCGTCTCTTCCAGTTTCCAGTCGAAAGCCTGCACGTGCGGAAGACCCGGCCCTCAATCCGCAAAGGTGTGCAGTGTCCATCCAACTGTCTCGGCCTCAGCGAGGTCCCCACCCTCAACCAACATTATAGAGGAACATAGGGGGAGGAGAGTGACAGTTCGTCCCCAGCCTCAAACAACATTGCAGAGGAACATGGGGGGAAGAGAGTGACAGTTCGTCCCCGCCCTCTGCCAGCATTGCAGAGGAGTGTGGGGGAGGAGAGTGACTCATCCTTTGTGTAGTTGTGTTTAAAGAAATAAAAAAAATATAATTATAATAGTAAATTAATAAATTTTTATATAAACCTAATTAACTACCTTGTCTTCACAGCTTTCATCATACTCTTTTTCAACTTTTACCAAGCCTGTCTGTTCTTAATCACTTTCCACGTTTTTAAAAATCTGTGGCTGATAGTTCTTTGTCTGGCGCTCTTTGGCCAAACCTGGCCCTTGCGCCAATAAAATCCAACAACCAACCAACCAACCAACCAACCTTCCCCTGAGGTGTGGTTTCTAACTGTCGCGGTTTTCGGTAGATTTTTTCTCTCCGAGTCCACATTTCTTCATCATGTGACACTACATAAGCCCCTTTCTCCTTCCCCTGGGGTGTGGCTTCTAACTGTCGCGGTTTTCGGTAGATTTATTTTCTCTCCGAGTCCACATTTCTTCATCATGTGACACTACATAAGCCCCTTTCTCCTTCCCCTGAGGTGTGGCTTCTAACTGTCGCGGTTTTCGGTAGATTTTTTTCTCTCAGAGTCCACATTTCTTCATCATGTGACACTACATAAGCCCCTTTCTACTTCCCCTGAGGTGTGGCTTCTAACTGTCGCGGTTTTCAGTAGATTTTTTTTTCTCCGAGTCCACATTTCTTCATCATGTGACACTACATAAGCCCCTTTCTCCTTCCCCTGAGGTGTGACTTCTAACTGTCGCGGTTTTCGGTAGATTTTTTTCTCTCCGAGTCCACATTTCTTCATCATGTGACACTACATAAGCCCCTTTCTCCTTCCCCTGAGGTGTGGCTTCTAACTGTCGCGGTTTTCGGTAGATTTTTCTGTCCGAGTCCACATTTCTTCATCATGTGACACTACATAAGCCCCTTTCTCCTTCCCCTGAGGTGTGGCTTCTACCTGTCGCGGTTTTCGGTAGATTTTTTTCTCTCCGAGTCCACATTTCTTCATCATGTGACACTACATAAGCCCCTTTCTCTTTCCCCTGAGGTGTGGCTTCTAATTATCGCGGTTTTCGGTAGATTTTTTTCTCTCCGAGTCCACATTTCTTCATCATGTGACACTACATATGCCCCTATCTCCTTCCCCTGGGGTGTGGCTTCTAACTGTCGCGGTTTTCGGTAGATTTTTTTCTCTCCGAGTCCACATTTCTTTATCATGTGACACTACATATGCCCCTTTCTCCTTCCCCTGAGGTGTGGCTTCTAACTGTCGCGGTTTTCGGTAGATTTTTTTCTCTCCGAGTCCACATTTCTTCATCATGTGACATTACATATGCCCCTTTCTCCTTCCCCTGAGGTGTGGCTTCTAACTGTCGCGGTTTTCGGTAGATTTTTTTCTCTCCGAGTCCACATTTCCTCATCATGTGACACTACACATGCCCCTTTCTCCTTCCCCTGAGGTGTGGTTTCTAACTGTCGCGGTTATCGGTAGATTTTTTCTCTCCGAGTCCACATTTCTTCATCATGTGACACTACATAAGCCCCTTTCTCCTTCCCCTGAGGTGTGGCTTCTAACTGTCGCGGTTTTCGGTAGATTTTTTTTCTCTCCGAGTCCACATTTCTTCATCATGTGACACTACATATGCCCCTTTCTCCTTCCCCTGATGTGTGGCTTCTAACTGTCGCGGTTTTCGGTAGATTTTTTTCTCTCCGAGTCCACATTTCTTCTTCATGTGACACTACATAAGCCCCTTTTTCCTTCCCCTGAGGTGTGGCTTCTAACTGTCGCGGTTTTCGGTAGATTTTTTTCTCTCCGAGTCCACATTTCTTCATCATGTGACACTACATATGCCCCTTTCTCCTTCCCCTGAGGTGTGGCTTCTAACTGTCGCGGTTTTCGGTAGATTTTTTTCTCTCCGAGTCCACATTTCTTCATCATGTGACACTACATATGCCCCTTTCTCCTTCCCCTGAGGTGTGGCTTCTAACTGTCGCGGTTTTCGGTAGATTTTTTTCTCTCCGAGTCCACATTTCTTCATCATGTGACACTACATATGCCCCTTTCTCCTTCCCCTGAGGTGTGGCTTCTAACTGTCGCGGTTTTCGGTAGATTTTTTTCTCTCCGAGTCCACATTTCTTCATCATGTGACACTACATAAGCCCCTTTCTCCTTCCCCTGAGGTGTGGCTTCTAACTGTCGCGGTTTTCGGTAGATTTTTTCTCTCCGAGTCCACATTTCTTCATCATGTGACACTACATAAGCCCCTTTCTCCTTCCCTTGAGGTGTGGCTTCTAACTGTCGCGGTTTTCGGTAGATTTTTTCTCTCCGAGTCCACATTTCTTCATCATGTGACACTACATAAGCCCCTTTCCCCTTCCCTTGAGGTGTGGCTTCTAACTGTCGCGATTTTCGGTAGATTTTTTCTCTTCGAGTCCACATTTCTTCATCATGTGACACTACATAAGCCCCTTTCTCCTTCCCCTGAGGTGTGGCTTCCAACTGTCGCGGTTTTCGGTAGATTTTTTTCTCTCCGAGTCCACATTTCTTCATCATGTGACACTACATAAGCCCCTTTCTCCTTCCCCTGAGGTGTGGCTTCTAACTGTCGCGGTTTTCGGTAGATTTTTTCTCTCCGAGTCCACATTTCTTCATCATGTGACACTACATAAGCCCCTTTCTCCTTCCCCTGAGGTGTGGCTTCTAACTGTCGCGGTTTTCGGTAGATTTTTTTCTCTCCGAGTCCACATTTCTTCATCATGTGACACTAAATAAGCCCCTTTCTCCTTCCCCTGAGGTGTGGCTTCTAACTGTCGCGGTTTTCGGTAGATTTTTTTCTCTCCGAGTCCACATTTCTTCATCATGTGACACTACATAAGCCCCTTTTCCTTCCCCTGAGGTGTGGCTTCTAACTGTCGCGGTTTTCGTTAGATTTTTTCTCTCCGAGTCCACATTTCTTCATCATGTGACACTACATAAGCCCCTTTCTCCTTCCCCTGAGGTGTGGCTTCTAACTGTCGCGGTTTTCGGTAGATTTTTTCTCTCCGAGTCCACATTTCTTCATCATGTGACACTACATAAGCCCCTTTCTTCTTCCCCTGAGGTGTGGCTTCCAACTGTCGCGGTTTTCGGTAGATTTTTTTCTCTCCGAGTCCACATTTCTTCATCATGTGACACTACATAAGCCCCTTTCTCCTTCCCCTGAGGTGTGGCTTCTAACTGTCGCGGTTTTCGGTAGATTTTTTCTCTCCGAGTCCACATTTCTTCATCATGTGACACTACATAAGCCCCTTTCTCCTTCCCCTGAGGTGTGGCTTCTAACTGTCGCGGTTTTCGGTAGATTTTTTCTCTCTGAGTCCACATTTCTTCATCATGTGACACTACATAAGCCTCTTTCTCCTTCCCCTGAGGTGTGGCTTCTAACTGTCGCGGTTTTCGGTAGATTTTTTTCTCTCTGAGTCCACATTTCTTCATCATGTGACACTACATAAGCCTCTTTCTCCTTCCCCTGGGGTGTGGCTTCTAACTGTCGCGGTTTTCGGTAGATTTTTTTCTCTCTGAGTCCACATTTCTTCATCATGTGACACTACATATGCCCCTTTCTCCTTCCCCTGAGGTGTGGCTTCTAACTGTCGCGGTTTTCGGTAGATTTTTTTCTCTCCGAGTCCACATTTCTTCATCATGTGACACTACATATGCCCCTTTCTCCTTCCCCTGAGGTGTGGCTTCTAACTGTCGCGGTTTTCGGTAGATTTTTTTCTCTCCGAGTCCACATTTCTTCATCATGTGACACTACATAAGCCCCTTTCTCCTTCCCCTGAGGTGTGGCTTCTAACTGTCGCGGTTTTCGGTAGATTTTTTTCTCTCCGAGTCCACATTTCTTCATCATGTGACACTACATAAGCCCCTTTCTCCTTCCCTTGAGGTGTGGCTTCTAACTGTCGCGGTTTTCGGTAGATTTTTTTCTCTCCGAGTCCACATTTCTTCATCATGTGACACTACATAAGCCCCTTTCTCCTTCCCTTGAGGTGTGGCTTCTAACTGTCGCGATTTTCGGTAGATTTTTTTCTCTCCGAGTCCACATTTCTTCATCATGTGACACTACATAAGCCCCTTTCTCCTTCCCCTGAGGTGTGGCTTCTAACTGTCGCGGTTTTCGGTAGATTTTTTCTCTCCGAGTCCACATTTCTTCATCATGTGACACTACATAAGCCCCTTTCTCCTTCCCCTGAGGTGTGGCTTCTAACTGTCGCGGTTTTCGGTAGATTTTTTTCTCTCCGAGTCCACATTTCTTCATCATGTGACACTACATATGCCCCTTTCTCCTTCCCCTGAGGTGTGGCTTCTAACTGTCGCGGTTTTCGGTAGATTTTTTTCTCTCCGAGTCCACATTTCTTCATCATGTGACACTACATAAGCCCCTTTCTCCTTCCCCTGAGGTGTGGCTTCTAACTGTCGCGGTTTTCGGTAGATTTTTTTCTCTCCGAGTCCACATTTCTTCATCATGTGACACTACATAAGCCCCTTTCTCCTTCCCCTGAGGTGTGGCTTCTAACTGTCGCGGTTTTCGGTAGATTTTTTCTCTCCGAGTCCACATTTCTTCATCATGTGACACTACATAAGCCCCTTTCTCCTTCCCCTGAGGTGTGGCTTCTAACTGTCGCGGTTTTCGGTAGATTTTTTTCTCTCCGAGTCCACATTTCTTCATCATGTGACACTACATAAGCCCCTTTCTCCTTCCCCTGAGGTGTGGCTTCTAACTGTCGCGGTTTTCGGTAGATTTTTTCTCTCCGAGTCCACATTTCTTCATCATGTGACACTACATAAGCCCCTTTCTCCTTCCCCTGAGGTGTGGCTTCTAACTGTCGCGGTTTTCGGTAGATTTTTTCTCTCCGAGTCCACATTTCTTCATCATGTGACACTACATAAGCCCCTTTCTCCTTCCCCTGAGGTGTGGCTTCTAACTGTCGCGGTTTTCGGTAGATTTTTTCTCTCCGAGTCCACATTTCTTCATCATGTGACACTACATAAGCCCCTTTCTCCTTCCCCTGAGGTGTGGCTTCTAACTGTCGCGGTTTTCGGTAGATTTTTTTCTCTCCGAGTCCACATTTCTTCATCATGTGACACTACATATGCCCCTTTCTCCTTCCCCTGAGGTGTGGCTTCTAACTGTCGCGGTTTTCGGTAGATTTTTTTCTCTCCGAGTCCACATTTCTTCATCATGTGACACTACATAAGCCCCTTTCTCCTTCCCCTGAGGTGTGGCTTCTAACTGTCGCGGTTTTCGGTAGATTTTTTCTCTCCGAGTCCACATTTCTTCATCATGTGACACTACATAAGCCCCTTTCTCCTTCCCCTGAGGTGTGGCTTCTAACTGTCGCGGTTTTCGGTGGATTTTGTTTCTCTCCGAGTCCACATTTCTTCATCATGTGACACTACATAAGCCCCTTTCTCCTTCCCCTGAGGTGTGGCTTCTAACTGTCGCGGTTTTCGGTAGATTTTTTCTCTCCGAGTCCACATTTCTTCATCATGTGACACTACATAAGCCCCTTTCTCCTTCCCCTGAGGTGTGGCTTCTAACTGTCGCGGTTTTCGGTAGATTTTTTCTCTCCGAGTCCACATTTCTTCATCATGTGACACTACATAAGCCCCTTTCTCCTTCCCCTGAGGTGTGGCTTCTAACTGTCGCGGTTTTCGGTAGATTTTTTTCTCTCCGAGTCCACATTTCTTCATCATGTGACACTACATAAGCCCCTTTCTCCTTCCCCTGAGGTGTGGCTTCTAACTGTCGCGGTTTTCGGTAGATTTTTTTCTCTCCGAGTCCACATTTCTTCATCATGTGACACTAAATAAGCCCCTTTCTCCTTCCCCTGAGGTGTGGCTTCTAACTGTCGCGGTTTTCGGTAGATTTTTTTCTCTCCGAGTCCACATTTCTTCATCATGTGACACTACATAAGCCCCTTTTCCTTCCCCTGAGGTGTGGCTTCTAACTGTCGCGGTTTTCGGTAGATTTTTTTCTCTCCGAGTCCACATTTTTTCATCATGTGACACTACATAAGCCCCTTTCTCCTTCCCTTGAGGTGTGGCTTCTAACTGTCGCGGTTTTCGGTAGATTTTTTCTCTTCGAGTCCACATTTCTTCATCATGTGACACTACATAAGCCCCTTTCTTCTTCCCCTGAGGTGTGGCTTCCAACTGTCGCGGTTTTCGGTAGATTTTTTTCTCTCCGAGTCCACATTTCTTCATCATGTGACACTACATAAGCCCCTTTCTCCTTCCCCTGAGGTGTGGCTTCTAACTGTCGCGGTTTTCGGTAGATTTTTTCTCTCCGAGTCCACGTTTCTTCATCATGTGACACTACATAAGCCCCTTTCTCCTTCCCCTGAGGTGTGGCTTCTAACTGTCGCGGTTTTCGGTAGATTTTTTTCTCTCCGAGTCCACATTTCTTCATCATGTGACACTACATAAGCCCCTTTCTCCTTCCCCTGAGGTGTGGCTTCTAACTGTCGCGGTTTTCGGTAGATTTTTTTCTCTCCGAGTCCACATTTCTTCATCATGTGACACTACATAAGCCCCTTTCTCCTTCCCCTGAGGTGTGGCTTCTAACTGTCGCGGTTTTCGGTAGATTTTTTTTCTCTTTGAGTCCACATTTCTTCATCATGTGACACTACATAAGCCTCTTTCTCCTTCCCCTGGGGTGTGGCTTCTAACTGTCGCGGTTTTCGGTAGATTTTTTCTCTCCGAGTCCACATTTCTTCATCATGTGACACTACATAAGCCCCTTTCTCCTTCCCCTGAGGTGTGGCTTCTAAGTGTCGCTGTTTTCGGTAGATTTTTTTCTCTCCGAGTCCACATTTCTTCATCATGTGACACTACATAAGCCCCTTTCTCCTTCCCCTGAGGTGTGGCTTCTAACTGTCGCGGTTTTCGGTAGATTTTTTTCTCTCTGAGTCCACATTTCTTCATCATGTGACACTACATAAGCCTCTTTCTCCTTCCCCTGGGGTGTGGCTTCTAACTGTCGCGGTTTTCGGTAGATTTTTTCTCTCCGAGTCCACATTTCTTCATTATGTGACACTACATAAGCCCCTTTCTCCTTCCCCTGAGGTGTGGCTTCTAACTGTCGCGGTTTTCGGTAGATTTTTTCTCTCCGAGTCCACATTTCTTCATCATGTGACACTACATAAGCCCCTTTCTCCTTCCCCTGAGGTGTGGCTTCTAACTGTCGCGGTTTTCGGTAGATTTTTTTCTCTCCGAGTCCACATTTCTTCATCATGTGACACTAAATAAGCCCCTTTCTCCTTCCCTTGAGGTGTGGCTTCTAACTAATCTTCCAAGATGGTCTCGGTTCAAGTCCTTGATGAGACGTAGGTTGTGTATTTGCGTAATGCCCCTTCCCTGGTACAAATGGCCGACAGGTCTTATATACACTATACTGACAAAAGTCACCAGACACCCCTTAAAAAGCAAATGAACGGATCCGCTGCGTTGTTAAAATGCGCGCTACAACTGCAAACGGTATAAAACAAGCCTGCAGCTGACGGCGATCATATCGCACTCTGAGGTTGAGTGAAAATGTCGCGGCGGGAGAGAACTGACTTTGAGAAAAGAAAGGTTGTTGGGTGTTATATTAGTGGGTTGCTTATAAGAGAAACCGAGTGGTGTTTAAACATGCCCAAGTCAACTGTTTTGGATGTACTGAATAAGTGGAAGACACATGAAGCAGCAAAACGTACCGGCATATCAACGAAAATCAGTGATAGAGGACGTCGAAGCCTCAGAAGAATCGTTACAGCTAATTAACGAAGTTCTGCACATGACCACAGCTTGCAGGTGAGTAAAATGCGGGAACCTCGGCATGTACATGTACCATTCGCAAAGAAATTCATTCCATGGGTTACCGTGGTCGTGCGGCTGCTCATAAGCCTTTCATCTCCACTCGGAATGCTACTCGTCGTTTAGCATGGAGTAAAGAACATTTATCGTGGATCGTAGATCAATGGAAACGGGTCCTGTGGATTGATAAATCCAGATACACGATCCATCAGTCTGATGGTCGTGTGTTGGTATGGCAGCAGGTAGAGGAACACTATTTACCACATTGTACAGTTCCTACGGTCAAGTTTGGAGCTGGCAGTGTGCTCGTGTGGGGTGTTTTCGTGGTGTGGTTCGGCCCATTCGTTATCGTGGACAAACCTTTTAACCAGCACATCTACCTCGATATTGTGCACAATTATATCCTACCAACTCTGTGGCAATACTATGGAACCGAGCTTTGTTGGTATCAACAGGACGTTTGGTTACATACACTGGCGGAAAGTGAAAAAGAACACCAAGAAGTAGACGTCTGATACCAACGAAATTTATATATAACGGAACACAGAGGATAACGTGATCAAAACATTATGGCAAAATACAGCTGTATTTGCTGGTAAACTGAAAAATAACATTTCCATGTAACATGGTTAGTACGAGGTTGAACCGCCATGAACTGCGTCACACTGTGCAATTCTGGCATGGAGTCTGTCGTACAGATGTTGGATGTAAGTTTGGGGTATTGAGTTCCAAGCATACTCAACCTGGACGCCTCAATCGGGGATGGTCGTGGCTAGAAAGTGAAAAAAGAACACCAAGAAGGAGACGTCTGATACCAACGAAATTTATACATAACGGAATACAGAGGATAACGTGATCAAAACATTATGGCAAAATACAGCTGTATTTGCTGGTAAACTGAAAAATAACATTTCCATGTAACATGGTTAGTACGAGGTTGAACCGCCATGAACTGCGTCACACTGTGCAATTCTGGCATGGAGTCTGTCGTACAGATGTTGGATGTAAGTTTGGGGTATTGAGTTCCAAGCATCCTCAACCTGGACGCCTCAATCGGGAATGGTCGTGGCTAGAAAGTGAAAAAAGAACACCAAGAAGGAGACGTCTGATACCAACGAAATTTATACATAACGGAATACAGAGGATAACGTGATCAAAACATTATGGCAAAATACAGCTGTATTTGCTGGTAAACTGAAAAATAACATTTCCATGTAACATGGTTAGTACGAGGTTGAAACTGAAAAATAACATTTCCATGTAACATGCGTCACACTGTGCAATTCTGGCATGGAGTCTGTCGTACAGATGTTGGATGTAAGTTTGGATTATTGAGTTCCAAGCATCCTCAACCTGGACGCCTCAATCGGGGATGGTCGTGGCTAGAAAGTGAAAAAAGAACACCAAGAAGGAGACGTCTGATACCAACGAAATTTATACATAACGGAATACAGAGGATAACGTGATCAAAACATTATGGCAAAATGCAGCTGTATTTGCTGGTAAACTGAAAAATAACATTTCCATGTAACATGGTTAGTACGAGGTTGAACCGCCATGAACTGCGTCACACTGTGCAATTCTGGCATGGAGTCTGTCGTACAGATGTTGGATGTAAGTTTGGGGTATTGAGTTCCAAGCATCCTCAACCTGGACGCCTCAATCGGGGATGGTCGTGGCTAGAAAGTGAAAAAAGAACACCAAGAAGGAGACGTCTGATACCAACGAAATTTATACATAACGGAATACAGAGGATAACGTGATCAAAACATTATGGCAAAATACAGCTGTATTTGCTGGTAAACTGAAAAATAACATTTCCATGTAACATGGTTAGTACGAGGTTGAACCGCCATGAACTGCGTCACACTGTGCAGTTCTGGCATGGAGTCTGTCGTACAGATGTTGGATGTAAGTTTGGGGTATTGAGTTCCAAGCATCCTCAACCTGGACGCCTCAATCGGGGATGGTCGTGGCTAGAAAGTGAAAAAAGAACACCAAGAAGGAGACGTCTGATACCAACGAAATTTATACATAACGGAATATAGAGGATAACGTGATCAAAACATTATGGCAAAATACAGCTGTATTTGCTGGTAAACTGAAAAATAACATTTCCATGTAACATGGTTAGTACGAGGTTGAACCGCCATGAACTGCGTCACAATGTGCAATTCTGGCATGGAGTCTGTCGTACAGATGTTGGATGTAAGTTTGGGGTATTGAGTTCCAAGCATCCTCAACCTGGACGCCTCAATCGGGGATGGTCGTGGCTAGAAAGTGAAAAAGAACACCAAGAAGGAGACGTCTGATACCAACGAAATTTATACATAACGGAATACAGAGGATAACGTGATCAAAACATTATGGCAAAATACAGCTTTATTTGCTGGTAAACTGAAAAAAACATTTCCATGTAACATGGTTAGTACGAGGTTGAACCGCCATGAACTGCGTCACACTGTGCAATTCTGGCATGGAGTCTGTCGTACAGATGTTGGATGTAAGTTTGGGGTATTGAGTTCCAAGCATCCTCAACCTGGACGCCTCAATCGGGGATGGTCGTGGCTAGAAAGTGAAAAAAGAACACCAAGAAGGAGACGTCTGATACCAACGAAATTTATACATAACGGAATACAGAGGATAACGTGATCAAAACATTATGGCAAAATACAGCTGTATTTGCTGGTAAACTGAAAAATAACATTTCCATGTAACATGGTTAGTACGAGGTTCACTGTGCAATTCTGGCATGGAGTCTGTCGTACAGATGTTGGATGTAAGTTTGGGGTATTGAGTTCCAAGCATCCCCAACCTGGACGCCTCAATCGGGGATGGTCGTGGCTAGAAAGTGAAAAAAGAACACCAAGAAGGAGACGTCTGATACCAACGAAATTTATACATAACGGAATACAGAGGATAACGTGATCAAAACATTATGGCAAAATACAGCTGTATTTGCTGGTAAACTGAAAAATAACATTTCCATGTAACATGGTTAGTACGAGGTTCACTGTGCAATTCTGGCATGGAGTCTGTCGTACAGATGTTGGATGTAAGTTTGGGGTATTGAGTTCCAAGCATCCTCAACCTGGACGCCTCAATCGGGAATGGTCGTGGCTAGAAATTGAAAAAAGAACACCAAGAAGGAGACGTCTGATACCAACGAAATTTATACATAACGGAATACAGAGGATAACGTGATCAAAACATTATGGCAAAATACAGCTGTATTTGCTGGTAAACTGAAAAATAACATTTCCATGTAACATGGTTAGTACGAGGTTGAACCGCCATGAACTGCGTCACACTGTGCAATTCTGGCATGGAGTCTGTCGTACAGATGTTGGATGTAAGTTTGGGGTATTGAGTTCCAAGCATACTCAACCTGGACGCCTCAATCGGGGATGGTCGTGGCTAGAAAGTGAAAAAAGAACACCAAGAAGGAGACGTCTGATACCAACGAAATTTATACATAACGGAATACAGAGGATAACGTGATCAAAACATTATGGCAAAATGCAGCTGTATTTGCTGGTAAACTGAAAAATAACATTTCCATGTAACATGGTTAGTACGAGGTTGAACCGCCATGAACTGCGTCACACTGTGCAATTCTGGCATGGAGTCTGTCGTACAGATTTTGGATGTAAGTTTGGGGTATTGAGTTCCAAGCATCCTCAACTTGGACGCCTCAATCGGGGATGGTCGTGGCTAGAAAGTGAAAAAAGAACACCAAGAAGGAGACATCTGATACCAACAAAATTTATACATAACGGAATACAGAGGATAACGTGATCAAAACATTATGGCAAAATGCAGCTGTATTTGCTGGTAAACTGAAAAATAACATTTCTATGTAACATGGTTAGTACGAGGTTGAACCGCCATGAACTGCGTCACACTGTGCAATTCTGGCATGGAGTCTGTCGTACAGATTTTGGATGTAAGTTTGGGGTATTGAGTTCCAAGCATCCTCAACCTGGACGCCTCAATCGGGGATGGTCGTGGCTAGAAAGTTTAAAAAGGACACCAAGAAGGAGACGTCTGATACCAACGAAATTTATACATAACGGAATACAGAGGATAACGTGATCAAAACATTATGGCAAAATACAGCTGTATTTGCTGGTAAACTGAAAAATAACATTTCCATGTAACATGGTTAGTACGAGGTTGAACCGCCATGAACTGCGTCACACTGTGCAATTCTGGCATGGAGTCTGTCGTACAGATGTTGGATGTAAGTTTGGGGTATTGAGTTCCAAGCATCCTCAACCTGGACGCCTCAATCGGGGATGGTCGTGGCTAGAAAGTGAAAAAAGAACACCAAGAAGGAGACGTCTGATACCAACGAAATTTATACATAACGGAATACAGAGGATAACGTGATCAAAACATTATGGCAAAATACAGCTGTATTTGCTGGTAAACTGAAAAATAACATTTCCATGTAACATGGTTAGTACGAGGTTGAACCGCCATGAACTGCGTCACACTGTGCAATTCTGGCATGGAGTCTGTCGTACAGATGTTGGATGTAAGTTTGGGGTATTGAGTTCCAAGCATCCTCAACCTGGACGCCTCAATCGGGGATGGTCGTGGCTAGAAAGTGAAAAAAGAACACCAAGAAGGAGACGTCTGATACCAACGAATTTTATACATAACGGAATACAGAGGATAACGTGATCAAAACATTATGGCAAAATACAGCTGTATTTGCTGGTAAACTGAAAAATAACATTTCCATGTAACATGGTTAGTACGAGGTTGAACCGCCATGAACTGCGTCACACTGTGCAATTCTGGCATGGAGTCTGTCGTACAGATGTTGGATGTAAATTTGGGGTATTGAGTTCCAAGCATCCTCAACCTGGACGCCTAAATCGGGGATGGTCGTGGCTGGCCGTGGAGACCGGATAAGTCGTTATCCCTTAAAATCCCACACGTGCTCAATGGGGGACAAATCCGGTGGCCATGGAACTGTCTCACACTCTGAAGTGCAGGTTGCGTTGCACGTGCCGTGTGTGGCCGTGCGTTATCTTGCTGGAAAACACCACGATGGACCGACCTTACAAATGGCACAACAACGGGCTGAATGATGTTGTTGGTGTAGGAGGTGCTGTTTAACGTGCCCGGTACAAACACTAGTTGTGTACGGGAGTGATAGCTGATTGCTCTCCACACCAGGAGACCAGGTGTAGGCCCTGTGTGTCGCTGGCGGATGTAAGATGGGTAGAGACGCTTCCATGTGCGTCTGCGAACACGCATACGGCCATCGGAGGCTCCCAAGCAGAATCTGCTTTCATCGCTGAACACGACAGATCGGCATTGCGTTCTGCAGTGCAGACGTTGGCGACACCACTGCAGCCGTTCCTGACGGTGGGCTGGAGTCAGAGGTACACATGCCAGAGGCACACGTGCACGTAGTCCTGCATCCAGTAGACGGTTGCGGATTGTTCGCACAGTCACCTCAGGTGCAACGGCAGCTCGGATTTGCGTTGCAGTGGATGTTCGGCTTGACAACGCCGCTCTTCTTATGCGTCGATCGGTCCGCTCATCAGTCCGTCTGTGACTTCCGGTTCCACGTCTTCTCGTGTTGGACGCAAATCCGAGCTGCCGTTACACCTGAGGTGACTGTGCGAACAATCCGCAACCGTCTACCGGATGCAGGACTACGTGGACGTGTGCCTCTGGCATGTGTACCCCTAACTCCAGCCCACCGTCAGGAACGGCTGCAGTGGTGTCGCCAACGTCTGCACTGGATAACGCAATGGCGATCTGTCGTGAAACTTTTGATGTGGATGGTCTGCTGGCATCCATCTTTTACTTTGCTTTTACTTTAAAACCTAGGAAAGAATCACAATTTGTTAGCCTTATGGATATATATATTAACTTTTAACTCATTATAATTAATTCATTAACATTTGCAGTGTTTGTAAGACGAGGGATAACATTTTAGACAGACAAAATAAACAATTCCTCAGTCACTGATGGGGTGTTTAGTAACGTCCTTCTATATTATTATTTTTTATAGTGATTCCATAGCGATCCCATTATGAAACTTTCAGGATATGTCGAAAAATAATGTTTCTCAAACATATATTTTTTCCAGATTTTAAAAAAAAAACATGCTTTTTAATATTTCAATTTTAAAACTGACATTAAATTTTTTTAATAGTGTCATGTTACATATCAAATGAAAGCCCAATTCAATATCTTTAAAATGAGCCATAATTCATGACCCTAGCTCTACTAGAACCCGAGTAATTGGCAGATAAAGTTTGCTCAGATGATGAAATTTCAGGGGTTTTTTTTTGGAAATTTCAAAAATCAATAACTCAAAAACGGATGCATTAAAAATTCTGAAAAAATTCATATATGTTTATATTGATGAATTCTACAAATATACTAAGTTTCATAAAAATCACAAATGGTCAGTTTGAAAATGCTATTTTTTGCTGGTTGATTTCACATGAATGACCCGATTCCATCCATGCCAAATTCTGACAGCTTGGACGCAAAAAAGTGTGTGTAGGTGAGCGATCCACATCGTTCCTGTTGGTGAACCAGTTTCCAGGAAATGCTGCAATAACCGGAAAAGGTGGTAGTTGCTTTGGGCCAGAGGTCTGCACGGCACTTAATTTGGAAAGCCCCGGCCCGTTTCAATTTTTTTTTTTTTATTAAAGCGCGGCTCGGTTCGTATATTTCTCTCGCTTCCACAAGGCCCGGGCTGGCCCGTAAAAGTTCAAAAATTATCAAAACACGAACTTTACAACTGGTGCACTCGGTCATTCGACTACTGAAGAGTTTTCGTTTTCTTAAGGTGGACGTCAAGTAATTTTGCTTCCTATACTTCCAATGCGCAAACTTCTGTACACATTTCCTTCACTATTAGTGTGTTCCAAAGGATGAAAATTTGAACATCGATTAAAATAGCTTCATTTCATAACTTGGAATACTTAATATTTTCTAAAAACATAACCATAATTATACTAACAAGTTAGTAAAATCATGCAATGCGTTGATTGCGATACGCTTTCCAACATACAAGAAATTATTACTCAAGTTATGAGGGCCGCCCCGGTGGCGCAGTGGTCTAAGCGATGGCCTCAGATCATTCTGCCAAACGGGGTCCGGGTTCGAATCCCGGTCACGCACCGATGTTGTGTTTGTCTTACGGCACTGGCTCTCTCCCTTCCCTGGAACCAGTGACCCTAAATTAGGGACGGGCGACTGCTTATAGCCCATTGAGTTGCTCACGGTGGTCGTTAAACCTCCAATCAATCAATGGATGTTGTGTTTGTCTTACGGTGCTGGCTCTCTCCCTTCCCTGGAACCAGTGACCCTAAATTAGGGACGGGCGACTGCTTATAGCCCATTGAGTTGCTCACGGTGGTCGTTAAACCTCCAATCAATCAATGGATGTTGTGTTTGTCTTACGGCACTGGCTCTCTCCCTTCCCTGGAACCAGTGACCCTAAATTAGGGACGGGCGACTGCTTATAGCCCATTGAGTTGCTCACGGTGGTCGTTAAACCTCCAATCAAAAAAAAAAAAAAAAAATATGAGGATAATATCTGTGGAATAGATCTCGGTCCTGTGCCCTGACCTTTGATCCCATTTCGATGATATTCAACAGAACCGGTTCACTATACCACCGAAACAACATGATAAAGTTCTGTCACAATGGAAGCATTTTTACGTAAGTTATGATGCATAATGGCTATGGAATAGATCCCGCTTCTGGGTCCTAACCTTTGACCCCATTTCGCCCATTTCCAACAGGATTAGTCCGCAGGCAGTCCCCTACGACATACTAACATTTCATCCAAATCGAAACACTTTTGCGTAAGTTTTGACGCATAATGGCGATGGAAGTGATTCCGCTCCTATGTCCTGACCTTTGACCCCATTTCGCCCATTATCAAAAGGATTTGTTCTCTAGTGGTCCCCTACCACATACTAAACTTTTATCGAAATCGAACCTTTTTTACGTTAGATATGACGCATAAGAGCAGTGGAATGGATCCCGCTCCTATGTCCTGACCTTTGACCCCATTTCGTTCACTTTCAATAGGGTTCTTTCCCAGGTGTTTTCCTTTGACATACTAAAATTTCATCGAAATCGAACGATTTTTACGCGAGTTATCGTGCGGACGGACGTACGCACACAACGCGTGACGTAATGAGGCAGATGGGAATCGCGACCATCTGCTCGAAAGAGTGTGACGTGATAAAACTTTAATAGGACCCACACACAACGCGTGGCGTAATGAGACAAATGGCGTGACTGCGCGCCAGCATTTCAATCGCGAGATTGTGACGTCATAAGATTTCTAAACGTGGGTTACATTAATAGGACGCCATGAAACTAAAAACGTGGTGATTCGGGGTGGTTATTTAACGCAATAAACGAATTTTCCTAAAGTCGAGATCAAGCTAAATCGATTTCTAGTACCAGAAAACGGTAGGTTAACGACTTTCATCAAAAATCCTGAGAGCCGTTTTCAAAATAAAATTTACATACATACAAGAATTGCTCCTTTAATAGTATGGGATAAGGGCGATGGAATGGATCCCGCTCCTATGTCCTGACCTTTGACCCCATTGCTTTCAATTTCAATAGGGTTCCTTCCCAGGTGTTTCCCTTCGATATACTAAAATTTCATCGAAATCGAACCATTTTTACGTACATTATGACGCATAACAGCAGTGGAATAAATCCCGCTCCTTTGTCCTAACCTTTGACCCCATTTCGTCCATTTTCAATAGGGTTCGTCCTCGAGTGGTCCCGTACCACACAGTGAAATTTCATCGATATCGAACCATTTTTACGCGAGTTATCGTGCCGACAGACAGACGGATGGACTGACGGACGGACAGAGCTGAGCATATACGCTTCTTCAACCAACGGTTGGAATGCGTAAAAAATTAGTAACATTTCCTTTGGTGGTGTTGAGACCAGAAAATAGATGGCGCGACATGCACATTGATGACGTCAGTAGACAAACAAATGTTTAATTGCTTAATGATGGCTATGTTTAAGAAAATATTAAGTATTCGAAGTTATGATATGAAGTTATTTTAATCGATGTTCAAATTTTCATCCTTGGGAATACATTAACTGTGAAGAAAATGTGTATAGAAGTTTGCCCATTGGATGTCATCATCATCATCATTGTCAACCATTATCAATCCACTGCTGGACGAAGGTCTCCCCAGGTTTCCTCCACAACGGTCTGTCTTGTGCCAGTCTCCTCCATGTCACTCCCGCATACTTTCGAATTTCATCCACCCATCTCCCATGTGGTCTAATTGAAGAGCGAGGGAATATGAGCTTCCATTGTGCATGGCTTTTATCGATTGTGAAAAGGCCTTTGATTAGGTCAAACCATCAGCGGTTACAATGGCTCTGAAATCCTGCGGTATTGAAGATGCATACATTAATATTATTAATAACATCTACGAAAATGCAAGTGCAAAGATTCTGCTGTTTGAAAATACAACACACATAAAAATTGGAAAAGGAGTGAGACAAGGTGACACCATATCTCCGAAGCTCTTTAATGCCACATTGGAAAATGTCTTTCAATCACTGAACTGGGAAAACAAAGGTATAAAGATTAATGGAGATTATCTAACCCACCTTCGTTTTGCTGATGACATAGTCATTTTTGCAACTACCCCATCAGAGCTGCAGAGTATGATCCAGGAACTTGCTGACAAGAGTAAAGAAGTGGGATTAAAAATGAACTTTCAGAAGACAAAAGTGATGTACAATGCTTTTACAAGAAATGAAGATTTATCGATTGATGGAGAAAAGCTGGAGATAACAGACACGTACGTTTATCTTGGACAGCAGATATCAAGTGAGGGTCACATTGATGAAGAAATTAATCGGCGTACAAAACTTGCCTGGAGAGCTTTTGGAAGAAACAGCATAATTTTCAAGAGCAATATGCCATTATGTCTTAAAAGAAAAGTGTTTGATCAATGCATCCTTCCAGTGCTTACGTATGGTGCAGAGACGTGGACCTTAACTAAAAGAGACATACAAAGGCTGCAGACAACTCAAAGCAGCATGGAGAGGTGCATGCTTGGTGTAACCAGGAGAGATAAGAAGAGGAACTCGTGGATCCGAAAAATGACCAGAGTGGAAGACATCATGATCAGAGTTAAATCCCTGAAATGGCAATGGGCTGGACATACTGCCAGAAGAACAGACCATCGATGGACAGCCGAAATTTTAGATTGGATTCCAAGGGACAGGAAAAGACCCAGAAGAAGACCACATGGAAGATGGGGGATGAAATTCGAAAGTATGCGGGAGTGACATTGGATGTATAGGAAGCAAAATCACTGGGCGTCCACCTTAATTGTTACACGTATTCTATTACAATAAACGTTAATTTAAAATATTTTTGAGACTATGTAGAAGTCACGGGAGGTCCGAGGAAGGGGGGGGGAGGCTTGTATACTAAAAAATATTTGCATGAACAGGAGAATGTCCATACCTTTCAAATTTTCTGGATTTTCAAATTATCATTCCCCACCGCCGAACCCGGAAATATCTTTGGGGATAAGGGGGGGGGGTTTAATTCGAAAAGTAGGAAACATCCAGAATTACATAGTGCGTCAAAGAATTTTTTGAGACTGGATCTGTAAAACGAAACAGAAACAAGAAATTATAATTTGTTTTGGTTTGTTATTCAAAATAAGTCCCTCCGGCTTCAATACACTTGTTACAGCGGTTTAATAATGATTCGAATGCCTGTTCCAGTTCACTTTGCGGAATTGCCTCCAAAGCACGCGTCATTTTAAGTTTTGGGAATGAAGAAAAGTCGCAGGGTGCTAAATCAGGCGAATACGGTGGAAGATTTAACACACAGACGTTATTTTTCGGCAAAAATCTACGAACAAGAAGTGAGGTGTGACTGGGTGCATTATCGTGCAACAAACACCAACTGTTTTCATCCCGATATTCTGGACGAATGCGACGAATTCTGCCCATCTAACGACTCAAAACATTTAAATAAAACTCACCAGTAATTGTTTGTCCACTTGGAACAAATTCTTTGTGGATAATACCCTTACTATCGAAGAATGTAATGAGCATTGTTTTGATTTTCGATGGAATTTTTCTTGTTTTTTTGGCTTGTGGCGAGTTTTTTGACTTCCATTCCGCACTTTGTCGCTTTGTTTTAGGATCATATTGAAAACACCATGTTTCATCACCTGTAACAATCGATTTTAAGAAGTTTGGATCATTTTCAGCGGCTGAAATGATGTCTCTGCAATGTGCACTTCTCCTAGATTTTTGATCATTGGTTAACGTGTGTGGAACAAATTTTGCACAGACTTTTGTTTTGCCCAAATCTTCATGCAGGATGGTTCGAATCGTTTCTTTGTTGATGTTTAAAGACTCTTCCATCATTCTTAGTGACGCACATCGATTGTTTGCCACGAAATCACGCACTTTTTCAATAATCTCAGGTGTCCTAGATGAACTTGGTCTTCCGGTATGCTTATCATCTTCTAGCGTCCAAAAAACGTTTGTGCCACAGGAAAACATTTGATCTACTTAAACAAAACTCACCGTAAACTTGTTTCATCATTTGGTACGTAGGCACTTTTACCAAGTTTTGCGTTAAATTTAATAACAGCCCTCTGTTCCATCTTAATAATTGAACGTGAAAAAAATTTGACTTCTCTAATGAACGGCCGTTTCGTTTGAGTTACTTTAACAACTGCGCAGTACTTTTGGCAGAAAGCAAGCAGACGGTCACGGTTTATAACGCATTCGCGATTACACTGGTGGCGCCACCGTAGGCTGAAATCTAGCGCCAGTCTTAAAAATTCTTTGACGCACTGTTCATGAGTCTCATCGTTTTACTGAGAGATTTTATGGCTTTATTAACTGCACTAGCATATCGTATCGCTGGAACCCAATATGTCTCTCGTGTGTGTGTGCGTGGGGAAGACATTTGTGCCGCTTAAGACGCGATGTTCCAGACTTTGTGCTGTCGTAACTCAAAAGGTTTTTGCATTTAGTGCACTGCACAACGGGTTTTCGGCCGACTAGTTTCGGAACGGGACAGTAATTTAAAATATTTCCAAATATCGCTTTACCCCTTTGCATTGTCTACAAGCACATATTCTCCGGAAGTGATTCTTTTTCCACGAAAATCTTTCGCTTTTTTAAACTTCGTAATAAGTAGGGAAGAGAGTATTTATCAGAAACACTGAACTGAGTATATGCTAAGGAAAAGCAACGACAGACACCCCAGCTAATCAGTGTCACAGAAGTTTTTGAAAACGGCTGCCTGAGAGTACAAATGGGGGGGGGGAAACACGGCCCAGATTTATACACAGAAGTAAGTTTCTCCCAGCTCATTTAAAACAACTTTAAAGCTTTTCACACATCTAGAGAACAAAGTGCCGCCGACCAGAACAATAAAAAAGATCGTATGCGAGCAGGTCGCTTGGTTTAGAAATGCTGCAGTTAATAGCCTGCCCTGAAGCATTAGAGGAGGGTAGCAGTTAGGGGGAGAGAGAGAGAGAGAGAGAGAGAGAGAGAGAAGGGTCCACATTCACATTGAAAAACTAAGGGAGCTGAACCACATCAATTGTTTTGCAGGAGGGGACGATGTCGTAAAACTTCTATTTTTTCCATCACCGGAAATTATTCAATCATATCCTGCTGCTGTACGTTGCGAGATTTTCAAATAAGAAAGGCATCGTACAGTGACTGTTTTGCTAAAAAAAAAAAAAAACCTGCTCGGCCCGTGTCTGTTTCGCATTAAGGTTTGGACTCCGTAAATAATCTTTACGACGAATTGTATCGTTGGCTGCGTGGAAGAAGAGATTCCCAACAAACAAAGCTGACTGATCACTAATTTGAAGGTCGAATGGAGGTTATTGAAAGCCCTGCCCGATCCGTGTTCCTAACTTATAAATGAGGAAAGGAACGACCCGGCCCTTACCTGTGCAAACCTCTACTTTGGGCAATGTCTGAGAAAATAGGCTGGTCCTAGCTCCAGCCTATTCCACGGACAAGGCCCCAAGCACCTCCCAGCCCAGGTCCCTGATCTACGACAGAAGTTCACAACCCAGGTCCCTGATCTACTACAGCTGCTCCCAGCCCAGGTCCCTGATCTACGACAGAAGCTCCCAGACCAGGTCCCTGATCTACGACAGAAGTTCCCAGCCCAGGTCCCTGATCTACGACAGTAGCTCCCAGCCCAGGTCCCTCATCTACGATAGAAGCTCATAGCCCAGGTCCTTGATCTACCACAGAAGCTCCCAGCCCAGGTCCCTGATCTACGACAGTAGCTCCGAGCCCAGGTCCCTGATCTACGACAGAAGCTCCCAGACCAGGTCCATGATCTACGACAGAAGCTCCCAGCCCAGGTCCATGATCTACGACAGCTGCTCCCAGCCCAGGCCCCTGATCTACAACAGCTGCTCCCAGCCCAGGTCCCTGATCTACGACAGCAGCTCCCAGCCCAGGTCACTGGATCTACGACAGAAGCTCCCAGCCCAGGTCTCTGATCTACGACAGTAGCTCCCAGCCCAGGTCCCTGATCTACGACAGAAGCTCCCAGCCCAGGTCCCTGATCTACGACTGAAGCTCCCAGACCAGGTCCATGATCTACGACAGCTGCTCCCAGCCCAGGTCCCTGATCTACGACAGCTGCTCCCAGCCCAGGTCCCTGATCTACGACAGAAGCTCCCAGCCCAGGTCCCTGATCTACTACAGTAGCTCCCAGCCCAGGTCCGTGATCTACGACAGCAGCTCCCAGCCCATGTCCCTGATCTACGACAGCTGCTCCCAGCCCAGGTCCCTGATCTACGACAGTAGCTCCCAGGCCAGGTCCCTGATCTACGACAGTAGCTCCCAGCCCAGGTCCCTGATCTACGACAGCAGCTCCCAGCCCAGGTCCCTGATCTACGACAGCAGCTCCCAGCCCAGGTCCCTGGTCTACGACAGCAGCTCCCAGACCAGGTCCCTGATCTACGACAGCTGCTCCCAGCCCAAGTCCCTGATCTACGACAGCTCCTCCCAGTCCAGGTCCTTGATCTACGACAGCAGCTCCCAGCTCAGGTTTCTGGTCTTGTGACAGACCACCCGTGCTGTGCGAGGTCTCGCTCCATCATGCTGTTGGGGGATGCCCTTGCGGTTCAGCAGTGCTGGTCGTTTCGACGTGAGCAATGCGTGAAAATAGTCGACCTGAGCGTCTACTGGTAGTCGCTTGGGGTAATATCCGGGGAATAGGCTCGTTCCAGCTCCAGCCTATTCCCGGGACACTCCCAGCCGATGTCCCTGATTGACGACAACAATTCCCAGTCCTGGTCCCTGATTTACGACAGCAGCTTCCAGCCCAGTTCCCTGATCTGTTTCACAGGCCACCCGTGCTGTGTGAGGCCTCGCTCCATCCTGCTGTAGAAGGACGCGTTTGCAGTTCTGGTCGTTTCGACGTGACCTATGCTTGCAGATCATCGAGCTGGCCGCAGTACCAATCGGCTGTGAGAGTGGTGATGTCCGGCCGCAGCTCAAGAAGCACGATGCCACCAAAGAGACAACAGGACGTTACGTGGGTGTAAGCCGGTTCTGGGGGTCGGCGATATTTACTTACACACTTCTTTGCTTCCTAACCGCCACAATTCTACAAGGACGGTATCCAGCATCTGACCAGACGATGGGGGCAGGTCACGGCTAACGATTGGGACAACATATTGGACTGATGTGTACTTGTATCTACAGTAATTAGCACTTTTCTGTTGCCTTGCATTTGCAGACATTACTTTCTTTAAAAACCCGATACTGAAGTTACAGCGTCAGCCGTTTTTTTACGCTTTCCGACCGTAGGTTGAAGAAACGTATATGCTCCAGCATTGTCCGCACGATAACTCACGTGAAAATGGTTCGATTTCGACGATATTTTAGTATGTGGTAGGGGACCACATGGGGACGAACCCTATTGAAAATGGGACAAATGGGGTCAAAGGTCAGATTATAGGAGCGGGATCCATTCCATTGCTCTTATGCGTCATAACTTGCGTAAAAATTGTTCGATTTCGATGAAATTTTAGTATGTGGTAGGGAACCTTATGGGCCAGAACCCTATTGAAAATGGGCGGAATGGGGTCAAAGGTCAGGCCTGGTAGAAGAGCGGGATTTATTCCATTGTCCTTATGCGTCATAACTTGCGTAAAAATGGTTCGATTACGATGAAATTTTAGTATGTGGTAAAGAACCACATGGGGACGAACCCTATTGAAAATGGGCGAAATGGGGTCAAAGGTCAGGACACTGGAGTGGTATCCATTCCACTGCCCTTGTGAATCATAACTTACCTAAAATGCTTGGATTGCGACAAAACGTTACTAGGTTGTTCCGGAGGTATAGTGAACCGGTTCTGTTGAATATCAGCGAAATGGGGTCAAAGGTCATTGCACAAAAGCGAAATTTATTCCACACCCATTATTCTCATAACTTGCGTAAAACCGCTTCTGTTGCAACAAAACTTTATCATGTTGTTCCGGAGGTATAGTGAACCGGTTCTGTTGAATATCAACGAAATGGGGTCAAAGTTCATTGCACAAAAGCGAGATTTATTCCACACCCATTATTCTCATAACTTGGGTAAAACCGCTTCTGTTGCAACAAAACTTCATCATGTTGTTCCGGAGGTATAGTGAACCGGTTCTGTTGAATATCGACGAAATGGGGTCAAAGGTCATTGCACAAAAGCGAGATTTATTCCACACCCATTATTCTCATAACTTGCGTAAACCGCTTCTGTTGCAACAAAACTTTATCATGTTGTTCCGGAGGTATAGTGAACCGGTTCTGTTGAATATCAACGAAATGGGGTCAAAGGTCATTGCACAAAAGCCAGATTTATTCCACACCCATTATTCTCATAACTTGGGTAAAACCGCTTCTGTTGCAACAAAACTTCATCATGTTGTTCCGGAGGTATAGTAAACCGGTTCTGTTGAATATCAACGAAATGGGGTCAAAGGTCATTGCACAAAAGCCAGATTTATTCCACACCCATTATTCTCATAACTTGGGTAAAACCGCTTCTGTTGCAACAAAACTTCATCATGTTGTTCCGGAGGTATAGTGAACCGGTTCTGTTGAATATCAACGAAATGGGGTCAAAGGTCATTGCACAAAAGCGAGATTTATTCCACACCCATTATTCTCATAACTTGCGTAAAACCGCTTCTGTTGCAACAAAACTTTATCATGTTGTTCCGGAGGTATAGTGAACCGGTCCTGTTGAATATCAACGAAATGGGGTCAAAGGTCATTGCACAAAAGCCAGATTTATTCCACACCCATTATTCTCATAACTTGCGTAAAACCGCTTCTGTTGCAACAAAACTTTATCATGTAGTTCCGGAGGTATAGTGAACCGGTTCTGTTGAATATCAGCGAAATGGGGTCAAAGGTCATTGCACAAAAGCGAAATTTATTCCACACCCATTATTCTCATAACTTGCGTAAAACCGCTTCTGTTGCAACAAAACTTTATCATGTTGTTCCGGAGGTATAGTGAACCGGTTCTGTTGAATATCAACGAAATGGGGTCAAAGGTCATTGCACAAAAGCGAGATTTATTCCACACCCATTATTCTCATAACTTGCGTAAAACCGCTTCTGTTGCAACAAAACTTTATCATGTTGTTCCGGAGGTATAGTGAACCGGTTCTGTTGAATATCAACGAAATGGGGTCAAAGTTCATTGCACAAAAGCGAGATTTATTCCACACCCATTATTCTCATAACTTGCGTAAAACCGCTTCTGTTGCAACAAAACTTTATCATGTAGTTCCGGAGGTATAGTGAACCGGTTCTTTTGAATATCAGCGAAATGGGGTCAAAGGTCATTGCACAAAAGCGAAATTTATTCCACACCCATTATTCTCATAACTTGCGTAAAACCGCTTCTGTTGCAACAAAACTTTATCATGTTGTTCCGGAGGTATAGTGAACCGGTTCTGTTGAATATCAGCGAAATGGGGTCAAAGGTCATTGCACAAAAGCGAAATTTATTCCACACCCATTATTCTCATAACTTGCGTAAAACCGCTTCTGTTGCAACAAAACTTTATCATGTTGTTCCGGAGGTATAGTGAACCGGTTCTGTTGAATATCAACGAAATGGGGTCAAAGGTCATTGCACAAAAGCGAGATTTATTCCACACCCATTATTCTCATAACTTGCGTAAAACCGCTTCTGTTGCAACAAAACTTTATCATGTTGTTCCGGAGGTATAGTGAACCGGTTCTGTTGAATATCAACGAAATGGGGTCAAAGGTCATTGCACAAAAGCCAGATTTATTCCACACCCATTATTCTCATAACTTGCGTAAAACCGCTTCTGTTGCAACAAAACTTTATCATGTTGTTCCGGAGGTATAGTGAACCGGTTCTGTTGAATATCAACGAAATGGGGTCAAAGGTCATTGCACAAAAGCCAGATTTATTCCACACCCATTATTCTCATAACTTGCGTAAAACCGCTTCTGTTGCAACAAAACTTTATCATGTTGTTCCGGAGGTATAGTGAACCGGTTCTGTTGAATATCAACGAAATGGGGTCAAAGGTCATTGCACAAAAGCGAGATTTATTCCACACCCATTATTCTCATAACTTGCGTAAAACCGCTTCTGTTGCAACAAAACTTTATCATGTTGTTCCGGAGGTATAGTGAACCGGTTCTGTTGAATATCAACGAAATGGGGTCAAAGTTCATTGCACAAAAGCGAGATTTATTCCACACCCATTATTCTCATAACTTGCGTAAAACCGCTTCTGTTGCAACAAAACTTTATCATGTTGTTCCGGAGGTATAGTGAACCGGTTCTGTTGAATATCAACGAAATGGGGTCAAAGGTCATTGCACAAAAGCGAGATTTATTCCACACCCATTATTCTCATAACTTGCGTAAAACCGCTTCTGTTGCAACAAAACTTTATCATGTTGTTCCGGAGGTATAGTGAACCGGTTCTGTTGAATATCAACGAAATGGGGTCAAAGGTCATTGCACAAAAGCCAGATTTATTCCACACCCATTATTCTCATAACTTGCGTAAAACCGCTTCTGTTGCAACAAAACTTTATCATGTAGTTCCGGAGGTATAGTGAACCGGTTCTGTTGAATATCAGCGAAATGGGGTCAAAGGTCATTGCACAAAAGCGAAATTTATTCCACACCCATTATTCTCATAACTTGCGTAAAACCGCTTCTGTTGCAACAAAACTTTATCATGTTGTTCCGGAGGTATAGTGAACCGGTTCTGTTGAATATCAACGAAATGGGGTCAAAGTTCATTGCACAAAAGCGAGATTTATTCCACACCCATTATTCTCATAACTTGCGTAAAACCGCTTCTGTTGCAACAAAACTTTATCATGTTGTTCCGGAGGTATAGTGAACCGGTTCTGTTGAATATCAACGAAATGGGGTCAAAGTTCATTGCACAAAAGCGAGATTTATTCCACACCCATTATTCTCATAACTTGCGTAAAACCGCTTCTGTTGCAACAAAACTTTATCATGTTGTTCCGGAGGTATAGTGAACCGGTTCTGTTGAATATCAACGAAATGGGGTCAAAGGTCATTGAACAAAAGCCAGATTTATTCCACACCCATTATTCTCATAACTTGCGTAAAACCGCTTCTGTTGCAACAAAACTTTATCATCTTGTTCCGGAGGTATAGTGAACCGGTTCTGTTGAATATCATCGAAATGGTGTCAAAGGTCAGGACACAGGAGCGAGATTTATTCCACAGCCATTATCCACATAACTTGAGTAGTAATTTCTAGTATGTTGGAAAGCGTATCATAATCAATGCATTGCATGATTTTACTAACTTGTATTTAATAGCCGTACCTCTCATAAGCGGAAAATTTCATCTCATTTTTAACAAACCAGTGTCATTTTATTTTTATTATCTTCGTTTCTACTTTTTGTCCATTCATACTAACCGAAGCGATTCTAATATTTGTTCTAATAATTTTGTTTTGCAGTTCTACGAATACGTAACCACCGTAGTTGTTGCTGTTGCCGTATCTGTACCTCTGTACTTAATTGTGGAAGCACCAGTGAGTCGGCTACTGCGCATGCTCGTGGAAAAAGTCTTGATTCCCAAGGCAATTAGTGGAACTGAGGATTTCGCAGAGAAGCAAGAATCAACTGCAGTTGCTGTCGATGTAAATAATGGTTTTATTTTTTCTAACGTGGAACTAATATCTGTAAAATCTGTACGTTTAGATGAACAGAATATTAGCTCAATGTTTCTTGAAGGACAAAATAGTTGTGTAAAATAAAATCATTACAAAACAGCGATGTCTCTATTTTTTGACAAATGGGTTTTCTTACTTCAGGGTATTTCAAGCAATTCATCAGAAATGGAATCGGATCAAAATTACAATATCAGAGTTGTACACTGAAATGCCAAAAGTCATGGGACACGTACCTATTAGGTGCTTGAATGTTTGCCACGCAAACACCTGTGTGTTGCCACAGAACGGTACAGGATAGTCTATTCATAGTAGTGTCTGTTGGCAGCTACGACCCTTTCCCACCGTTAGGGTAACAAATGGATTCCGCGGTAGAGAAATGCAGGTTCTTTCGAGGCGAACCATTCATCGAGCCATTTTTGGATATCCGCGACGGAAAGGAAGTGCTGCTCTGACAGGTCATGTTGTAGCGACCGGAACAAATGGAAGTCCGAGGGAACAATGTCCGGGGAATAAGGCGGGTGCAGTAAGAAGTTCCAGCCAAATGCCTCCAAAAGTTCCTTCACGGATTTGGCAACATGAGGTCTAGCGTTGTCTTGGAGAAGAATAACCTTGTCATGTGGGATACAGTTTCCGTGCTTCTGGATCATTCCCATTGCCTTTAAACGTTTGCTAACCGTTCACTCATCGACCCGTAGTGTTTCAGGCAACTCGTGGAGCGTCTGACATGAATCCTCGTCCAATAAGACCTCCAATGCGCCGTCTTCGAACTTTTTCAGCTGTCCAGGGCGCTCTTTGTCCTTTACGTCATATTCGTTGGCTTTGAAGCATCGGAACCACTCTCTGCATGTTAGGGCATGTTCCCCATAGGTCTGCACTAGCAAACGATGAGTTTCCGCTGCAGATTTCTTCAGATGAAAGCAGAAGAGTAATGCTTCCCGCAAATGCTCCTTTTTTGGTACAGAACTCGACATCGCGAATGCGATACAAACTCGTGTTCTGTGCCCTCCGATCGCGTGTCACACACTGCTTCGCCTAGACTACGGACGGTACTTGCGTGTGCAAGGGAGATCACGTGCGGCTCGGGTCACAAAGCACCACTGCTGCCCTCTATTGCGCAACAGCGGGAATTAATTCACGCACCTAATCGTATGGTGTAGGACCTCCTCTTTCCCGGCGAAGAGCAGCAACTCGACGTGTCATCGATTCCACAAGTGGCCGAAGAACTTCTGGGCCGCCCCGGTGGCGCAGTGGTCTAAGCGATGGCCTCTGATCATTCGTCCGAAAGGGATCCGGGTTCGAATCCCGGTGAGGCATGGATGTTGTGTTTGTCTTACGGCACTGGCTCTCTTCCTTCCCTGGAACCAGTGACCCTAAATTAGGTAAGGGCGACTGCTTATAGCCCATTGAGTTGCTCGCAGTGGTCGTTAAAGCTTATCAAAAAAAACAAAAAAAAAAAAACAAGAAAGATGACACCGAATTTTCGGGTGTAATAAGCACTTTTTTAATCCGTTCTGACGCAAATTAAATTTATCAAAGCTATTCAAAGTCAATGGAACCGGTATGGAAAACAATAGATTTGACCAAAGAAAGAAGTTTTTCAATCGGGTTTTTAATCCCTCAGATATTGCTGTAAACGGAATCGTGAGCTTACGAACTCTTAGAAACAGAGTTATCGACAAAAATAAGATGCGACTTTACGTCCCCTGGTGGGAAAACCATGCATTATTTTAGGAAGAAAGTAGTCTCAAAAGGTTTATCCGTATAAGCGGTATCGGTCAAAGAAAAAAATTAGTCGAGTTTTCAGGAGCCCAGATTTGCAACAAATACTTCAGAAGCAGAAATTAACACATATGACCCCTGGTGGCAAAACCATTCTTTACCAAGCATTAGATATTGTGTGAAAACTATTTTCCATCAGGTCTTGTATGTGATACAAGAAGAATTTTTCAAATCAGAGCTTTACGAGCAAAAATAACGGAGAAAACGCAATTTACCTTTGTGCCCCCTAGTGGAAAGTGTATGATTTATTTGAAAATTTTGAATTTATAGGAAAAACATTTCGCATAGGAAACACTATCCAGCAAAGAAGGAATATTTCAAATCATAAACTTAGAAGTAGAGATATTGAAAAAAATAAGATATACGTCACACCCCCTGGCGTAGAAACCATGCACTATTTTAAGAAGAAAAGGTTTCTAAAAGGTTTGTCGACATAAGTAGTATCGGCCAACAAACGACGTTTTTTTCAATCGAGAATTTAGAAGCTCATATTTTGCTGCAAATACAACAGAAGCGGAAATTAAGATTTACGCCCCCTGGTGGCTAAACTATTTTTTTACAAAAATTAGAAATTGTGTGCAAACGATTTCCCATCAGGAGCTGTATCCGGTGCAGAAAGAAGTTTTCAAATCGGAAATTTAGAAGCAGAGATATAGGGGGAAACACAATTTACCGCTACGCCCCCTAGCGGAAAGTCTATGAATTACTTGAAAATTTTGAAATTATATTAAAAACATGTCACACGGAAAACACTATACAACAAAGAAGGAATTTTTCAAATCGGGCTCCTAGAATGAGAGATATTGACAAAAATAAGATATACATCTACGCCCTCTGGCGGAGAAACTGTGGAATATTTTAAAAAGAAAATATTCCGAAAAGGTTTATCGATGTCAGTGGCATCAGTCCACGAAAGAATTTTTTCAATCGATATTTTAGAAGCTCAGATTTTATGGCAAATACATCAGAAGCGAAAATTAACACTTACGCCCCCTGGTGGCCAAAGTGTTCTTTATCGAAAATTCGAAATTATATGCAAAAGATTGTGCATCAGGAGATGTATCCGCTGAAGAATTGTTTTTTTTTTCAAATCGGAGTTTTAGAACAAGAGTTATCGCGAAAAATGTAATTTACTTTTACGCCCCCTAGCGAAAAATCTATGCGTAATTTGGAAAAGTAACTATATCTAAAATACTCTTCGACATAAATGGAATCGAAAGATAATTTTTTTTTTTCTATCGGATGTTTAGAAGCAAATATGTGGAATAAAACGTACTGTTGAATTCAACATCATCTGCATTTACGCCCTCTAGCGGCCAAATTGTACATCGTAAAAAAACACGAAATGAAGGATCATCATTTGCATATTTCAAGCTTCCCAATGCAAAAATAATTTTTCAAATGGGACTAATAGTTGCAGAGATATCGTGGGTACAGACGGACGGACAAACCGATAACAGAAGCACCATCTTTTTTTACAAAAGACGTGCTAAAAAAAGGACTTCTGGAGAGATTTTGAGCCATGCCGTCTGTTCTCTGGTATTTGTAGGTGCAGGAGGATCTTGGGAGCGAATCAATGGGATATAAGCAGTCACCCGTCCCTAATTTAGGGTCACTGACTCCAGGGAAGGGAGAGAGCCAGTGCCTTAAGACAAACACAACATCCATGCCGCACCGGGATTCGAACCCGGACCCCTTGCGGACGAATGATCAGAAGCCATCTCTTAGACATCTGCGTCACCGGGATCGGGGTGGGGGGTGGGGGCAGATGCAGCTTTCCACCACGGCCCATAAGTGCTCTGTCGAGTTCATGTCGGTGGAACATAGTATCCACACTATCCGTCCGAACTATCCAGAATCCCGCCCCAGTGGCGCAGTGGTTTAAGCGATGGCTTCTGATCATTCGTCCGAAAGGGTTCCGGATTCGAATCCCGGTGAGGCATGGATGTTGTGTTTGTCTTACGGCACTGGCTCTCTCCCATTCCTGAAACCAGTGACCCTAAATTAGGCGACTGCTTATAGCTCAATCCCATTCCTGAAACCAGTGACCCTAATTACAGGCGACTGCTTATAGCCCAATGAGTTGCTCACGGGGGTCGTTAAACCTCCTATCAAATAAAACAAGTTAGTAAAATCATGCAATGCATTGATTATGATACGCTTTCCAACATAACAGAAATCATTGCTCAAGTTATGAGGATAATGGCTGTAGAATAAATCTCGCTCCTATGACATGACCTTTGACCCCATTTCGATGATATTCAACAGAACCAGTTCAGTATACCTCCGGAACAACATGATAAAGTTTTGTTTCAATCGAAGAATTTTTACGTAAGTTGTAACGCATAAGAGCGATGAAAGGGATCCCGATCCTAAGTCCTGACCTTTGACCCCATTTCACCCATTTTCAATACGGTTCGTTCCCCAGATGGTCCCTCTACCACATACTAAAAATTTCATCGAAATCGAACCATTTTTTCGCAAGTTCTGACGCATGAGGGCAAATATCAGGAATACAGAGCAACAAAAAAATTTATATTTTGATATGTTATTTCGAAGTATTGCAATGCTAAGTCTAAACCATCAAGATTAATAATGATAGACGAATTAGAGACAAATTCATTTAGAATAAACATCAAAACAAAGATGAATGATAATTTTTTATTCGTGTTCGAGTAAGAAATTTTGTTAAATTGTTTTTATTATTCCCGAACATGAAACACCAGCAATCAATGTTAACATGGGGTTCTCCATCGAACATTGGTTCTTCATCGCTGTCTATTTATTCGCCGCATTTGATAGAGGTTTTCTTCAGACATAAACAGTGCGCCACCAGTGTAATCGCGAATGCATTATAAACCGTGACCATCTGCTTGCTTTCTGCCAAAAGTACTGCGCAGTTGTTAAAGTAACTCAAACGAAACGGGCGTTCATTAGAGAAGTCAAATTTTTTTCATGTTCAATTATTAAGATGGAACAAAGGGCTGTAATTAAATTTAACGCAAAACTTGGTAAAAGTGCCTCGGAAACGTACCAAATGATGAAACAAGTTTACGGTGAGTTTTGTTTAAGTAGATCAAATGTTTTCCTGTGGCACAAACGTTTTTTTGGACGCTAGAAGATGATAAGCATACCGGAAGACCAAGTTCATCTAGGACACCTGAGATTATTGAAAAAGTGCGTGATTTCGTGGCAAACAATCGATGTGCGTCACTAAGAATGATGGAAGAGTCTTTAAACATCGACAAAGAAACGATTCGAACCATGAAGATTTGGGCAAAACAAAAGTCTGTGCTAAATTTGTTCCACACACGTTAACCAATGAACAAAAATCAAGGAGAAGTACACATTGTAGAGACATCATTTCAGCCGCTGAAAATGATCCAAACTTCTTAAAATCGATTGTTACAGGTGATGAAACATGGTGTTTGCAATATGATGCTAAAACAAAGCGACAAAGTGCGGAATGGAAGTCAAAAAACTCGCCACAAGCCAAACAAACAAGAAAAGTTCCATCGAAAATGAAGACAATGCTCATTACCTTCTTCGATAGTAAGGGTATTATCCACAAAGAATTTGTTCCAAGTGGACAAACAATTACTGGTGAGTTTTATTTAAATGTTTTGATGCGTTAGATGGGCAGAATTCGTCGCATTCGTCCAGAATATCGGGATGAAAACAGTTGGTGTTTGTTGCACGATAATGCACCCAGTCACACCTCACTTCTTGTTCGTAGATTTTTGGAGAAAAGTAACGTCTGTGTGTTGAATCACCCACCGTATTCGCCTGATTTAGCACTCTGCGACTTTTCTTTATTCCCAAAACTCAAAATGACGTTAAAAGGGTGTTATTTTGATGATATTTCGACCCTACAAACAGATTCGACGCGTGCTTTGGAGGCAATTCCGCAAAGTGAACTGGAACAGGCATTCGAATCATTATTAAATCGCTGTAACAAGTGTATTGAAGCCGAAGGGACTTATTTTGAATAACAAACCAAAACAAATTATAATTTCTTGTTCCTATTTCATTTTACAGACCCAGTCTTAAAAATTCTTTGACGCACTATGTAGATTCATTGAGGGTTATAATAACGTCGTACATTTTTTCCATGCTCCTCGCCTTAGCTTTTCGGAATAGTCTTTTTGTAGGCTGATCTTCTTCCAATGGAAGGTCATGTGTTTAGAGACTGGAATGTGATCGGAAACCATCGGTTCTTGAATGTCCAAGCTGTTCCATATTTACTTCTTCCGCTTGTCCTTGTTCCAACAGCGCCGTATTCTTCTTTTTCTTCTTATTAAAGTTGAAACGTGCACGTTTCGTATAGGGGGTCGACCAGCCATATTTTTTATACTGTTTTACCATCCACGTGATACTCTGTTAATAGTAATGAATAAAAATGAACTAATCATATTTTATCACAGCGGATACGCTCGTCATCAAGTGACTATTCAAAAATGTAACAAAAAAAATGTTGTACTAAGTTTATATTTTGAAGGGAGAACATGCGAAATCAGAGTTCCGCTGCTTACTTTGTACTACGCATTAATTCCAAGCAACTGGCAGAACTCACTTTTTGTTCTAAAAGAAAATTGAAGAAATGTGTAATACGCACACAGCGCGTGACGTAATGAGGCAGATGGTCGCGAGAGTGTGACGTCATAAAACTTTAATAGGATCCACAAACAACGCGTGACGTAATGAGCCAACATCTCAATCACGAGTCGATCGCGACAGTGTGGCGCCATAAGATTTCTAAGAATGGGAAACATTAATAGGACGACGCCATGACACTAAAAACGTGGTAACTCGGGGTGCTAATTTAACCCACTAAACTAATTTTTCCAAAGTCGAGATCAAGCTAAATCGATTTCTAGTACCGAAACACGGTGGGTTAGCCACTTTAATCAAAAACCTTAGAGCCGTTTTCAAAATAAAATTTACATGTATACAAGAATTGCTCCTTTAATAAGATGTGACGGAATGCATACCGCTATTATGTCCTGACCTTTGACCACACTTAACCCATTTTCAATAGGGTTCGTCCCCAGGTGGTCCTCTATGACATACTAAAATTCCATCGAAATCGAACCATATTTACGCAAGTTATGACGCATAAAGGCAATGGAATGCATCCCGCTCCTATGTCCTGACCTTTCACCCCACTTCGCCCATTTTGAACAGGTTTCGTCCCCAAGTGGCCCCCTACCACATATTAAAATTTCATAGAAATCGAACAATTTTTACGCGAGTTATCGTGCGAAAAGACGGACAAAGCTGAAGCATATACGCTTCTTCAACCTAAGGTTGTAAAGCGTAGTAAAATCATCCAATGCATTAATTATGATACGCTTTCCAAAATACTAGAAATCATTACTCAAGTTATTACTCAAGTTATGAGGAAAATGGCTGTGGAATAAATCTCACTCCTGTGTCCTGACCTTTGATCCCATTTCGATGATATTCAACAGAACTGGTTCAGTATACCTCCGAAATAACATGATAAAGTTTTGTCACAATCGAAGCAATTTCACGTAAGTTATGATGCATAAGGGATATGAAATAAATCCCGCTTCTGTGTCCTAACCTTTGACCCATTTCGCCCATTTTCAATAGGACTCGTCCCCAAACAGGCCCCTACAACATACTAACATTTCATCCAAATCGAAACATTTTCACGTAAGTTATGACGCATAATGGTGATGGAAGTGATTCCGCTCCTATGTCATGACCTTTGACCCTCATTTCGCCAATTTTCAATTGCGTTTGTCCCCAGGTGATCCCCTACCACATACTAAAATTTAATCGAAATCAAACCTTTTTTACGTTAGTTATGACGCATAAAAGCGGTGGAATGGATCCCGCTCCTATGTCCTGACCTGTGACCTCATTTCGTTCCCTTTCAATAGGGTTCCTTCTCACGTGTTCCCCTACCACACACTAACATTTCATCGAAATCGAACGATTCTTACGCGAGTTATCGTGCAGACGAGCATACGCACACAACGCGTGACGTAATGAGGCAGAGGGGAATCGCGACCATCTGCTCGCAAGAGTATGATGTCATAAAACTTTAATAGAATCCGTACATTTGTTTGTCTACTGACGTCATGAAAATACAGGTCGCGCCAGCTTTTTTCAGGACAACTCGTGCGTTCCCAAGGATGAAAATTTGAACATCCATTAAAATAGCTTCCTTTTATAACTTGGAATACCTAATATTTTCTAAAACATAACCAAAATTATGCAATCCAACATTTGTTTGTCTACTGACGTCATCAAATTAAAGGTCGCGCCATCCTTTTTCTGGTTTCAACACCACCAAAGGAAAAGTTATTGATTTTTAATATAATTATGGTTATGTTTTAGAAAATATTAAGTATTCCAAGTTATATTAAGGAGTTATTTTAATCGATGTTCAAATTTTCATCCTTGGGAACACATTAATTGTGAAGGAAATGTGTACAAAGGTTTTTCCATTTGAAATATAGGAAGCAAAATTACTTGACGTCCACCTTGATAATATGGGGTAAAGGCAATGGAATGGATCGCAATCCTATGTCCTGACATTTGACCCCCATGTCCTCCATTTTCAACAGGGTTCGCCCCCAGGTGGTCCCGTACCACATACTGAAATTTCATCGAAATCGAGGCATTTTTACGCACGTTATGACGCATAAGGGCAATGGAATGCATCCCGCTCTTATGTTCTGACCTTTGACCGCAATTCACCCATTTTGAATAGGGTTCGTCCGCAGGCGGTCCCCTACCACATAGAAAAATTGCATTGAAATTGAACAATATTTTCGCAAGTTATGACGCATAAGTGCAATGAAATGGATCCCACTCCAGTGTCCTGACCTTTGACCCCATTCCGCCCATTTTCAATAGGTTTCTTTCCTAGGTCGTTTCTTACCACATACCAAACTTTCATCGAAATCGAACCATTTTTACGCGCAGTTATGACGCATAAGGGCAACGGAACAAATCCCGCTCTTATGTCCTGCCTGACCTTTGACCCCATTTCGCCCATTTTCAATAGGGTTCGTCCCCAGGTGGTTCCTTACCACATACTAAAATTTCATCGATCTCGAACCATATTTACGCATGTTACGACGCATAAAGGCAATGGAATGGATCCCGCTCCTATGTCCTGACCTTTGAGCCCATTTCGTTTATTTTCAATAGGGATCGTCCCCAGGTGGTTCCCTACCACATACTGAAATTCCATCGAAATCGAACCATTTTTATGCAAGTAACGACGCATAAGAGCAATGGAATGGATCCCGCTCTTATGTCCTGACTTTGATCCTGTTTCGCCCATTTTCAACAGGGTTCGTCCCGAGGTGGTCCCCTACCACATACTAAAATTTCGTCGAAATCGAACCATTTTTACGTGAGTTATCGTGCGGAAAGACGGACGGACGGACAAAGCTAGAGCATATATGCTTCTTCAACCTACGGTTGGAAAGCGTAAAAAAACGGTCCAGAATGCTCCTCGAACCTATTTTGAGACACTGGGGCCCAGTCACGTGGTGCATTGTCCGCCTGAAAATCCCGTTATTGTTGCTGTACATGACGTCCGCATGAAGGGCTGCAAATGGTCGGCCTGCAGATCAACAAAGCGTTTACCGGTTAATGACATGTTTACGAAGACCAGAGGACCGTAACCGTGCCACGTAAAGACACCTCACATGTGTATGGAGCCATCACCATCTTGCACAGTGCCTTGTTGACAGCTTGAATCCATGGCCTCATGGGGTCTGCGCCACTGAAGAGTCCCGCTTCCGTAACAACTGGAAGCGGGACTCTTCGGACCACACCACATGTTGCCAGTCTTCCAGAGTCCAAGCCGTGTTCGCAAGCCAAGGTGAATCGTTGTGTCCGATGTCGTTGTGTTAACGGAGGCACTCTGGTGGATCTTCTGCTTCCACACCCCATGTACGTTAAATTACGCTGCACTGACTTGATGAGTATGTCTCTGGTACCTCGTGCATTGAATGTGGATGTCTTTTGAGACAGTATCGGCAATCCTGGTCAGACGCGACTCGTCACGGTCATTCAGCTCCCGTGGTCGGCAACTGCGCTGCCCACGGTGGTTGGTAATGTCTTCTATGAGATGTTCTAGGTACACACGTGACACCGTGGATTGAGGAATGTTGGATGTTCGCCTGGCATCAGAAACTGAATATCACATCTGTCTGGCTTCCACTACCATGCCTAGTTCAAACTCCGATAATTCACGCCGCCGGATTGCCATAATCCTACTGTCGTTTGCTCAACCTGATTCACGAGGCTGCACCTAGACACTGATATAAATCGAGGAATGCGTCGAAGCCTTTATACGACGGCAGCGAAAGTTAAAATTTGCATACTGATGTCCCATGACTTTTGGCACTTAAATGTAATGTGAATTGTCATTAATTAAGTTGCAATGACACACCAATCATTTCCACGTAGCCTAGTATCCGCCTAGGCCGTTGCCTCCGAGGGTTAGAAAGAAGAAATGGAGCCGCCCGATGACCAGTGGTCTAAGCGGTGGCTTCTGATCATCAGTCCGAGATGGGTGTGGGTTCAAATCCCGGTGAGGCATGGTTGTTGTGTGGGCCTTACGGCACTGGCTCCCTCGCAGCCCTGGAAGCAGTGGCCTTAAATTAGGGACGGGTGACTGCTTATAGCCAATTGAGTATCTCACGGTGGTTATTAAACTCCTAATCAAAAAAGGAAAAACATTCCTGTTTGGCACGGATGTTGTGTTTGTCTTACGGCACTGGTTCTCTCCCATTCCTGGAGCAAGTGGCCCTAAATTAGGGACGGACAACTGCTAATAGCCGATTGAGTTGCTCACGGTGGTCGTTATACCCCAATCAAAAGCAAAAAGAGTCCCCGTGAGGCATGGTTGTTGTGTTTGTCTTACGGCACTGGTTCTCTCCCATTCCTGGAGCAAGTGGCCCTAAATTAGGGACGAGCAACTGCTTATAGCCCATTGAGTTGCTCATGGTGGTCGTTATTCCCCCAATCAAAAGAAAAAAGGGTCCCCGTGAGGCATGGTTGTTGTGTTTGTCTTACGGCACTGGCTCTCTCCCACTCTTGGAACCAGTGGCCCTAAATTAGAGACGAGCAACTGCTTATAGCCCATTGAGTTGCTCACGGTGGTCGTTATACCCCCAATCAAAAGCAAAAAGAGTCCCCGTGAGGCATGGTTGTTGTGTTTGTCTTACGGCACTGGCACTCTCCCACCCCTGGAACCAGTGTCCCTAAATTAGGGACGGGCAACTGCTTATAGCCCATTGAGTTGCTCATGGTGGTCGTTATTCCCTCAATCAAAAAAGAAAAGAGTCCCGTGAGGCATGGTTGTTGTGTTTGTCTTACGGCACTGGCTCTCTCCCACTCTTGGAACCAGTGGCCCTAAATTAGGGACGAGCAACTGCTCCCATTGAGTTGCTCACGGTGGTCGTTATACCCCCAATCAAAAGAAAAAGAGTCCCCGTGAGGCATGGTTGTTGTGTTTCTCTGACGGCACTGGCTCTCTCCCCACCCCTGGAACCACTGGCCCTAAATTAGGGACGGGCAACTGCATATAGCCCATTGAGTTGCTCACGGTGGTCGTTATACCCCCAATCAAAAGAAAAAACAGTCCCCGTGAAGCATGGTTGTTGTGTTTCTCTGACGGCACTGGCTCTCTCCCACCCCAGGAACCACTGGCCCTAAATTAGGGACGGGCAACTGCATATAGCCCATTGAGTTGCTCACGGTGGTCGTTATACCCCCAATCAAAAGAAAAAACAGTCCCCGTGAAGCATGGTTGTTGTGTTTCTCTGACGGCACTGGCTCTCTCCCTTCCTTGGAACCACTGGCCCTAAATTAGGGACGGGCAACTGCTTATAGCCCATTGAGTTGCTCACGGTGGTCGTTATACCCCCAATCAAAAGAAAAAAGAGTCCCCGTGAGGCATGGATGTTGTGTTTGTCTTACGGCACTGGCTCTCTCCCACCCCTGGAACCAGTGGCCCTAAATTAGGGACGGGCAACTGCATATAGCCCATTGAGTTGCTCACGGTGGTCGTTATACCCCCAATCAAAAGAAAAAAGAGTCCCCGTGAGGCATGGTTGTTGTACATATTTTATTTTCTAGCTCATCATTCCACTCAATTAAGGTTAAGGGAAGACACTTCGGTTTTAATGAACCACGGACATAGTGAACGAAATATGAAAGTCTGCAGAGGTTCACTGTAAGAAGAGTTGACTGTACTAATTTCTACTAATACACAGAAGTGCCAGAAAAACTGGTACACCAGTCTAATACTTGGTAGCTCCCCCAAGGGAGCACAGGATTGCAGAAATACGACGAGGCATGGACTCCACTAGCTTCTGGAAATATGCTGTAGGCAATGCACACCATACTTCCTGCAGAGCGTTCCACAATTTGGGTGTATTCCGAGGTCTCGGATTCCTGTGTTCGATAGCATGGCATCCGAAATGTGTTCTATCACATTCAGATCTGGGGACTTAGGTGGAAATGGCAGCACCCCTAAACTCAGATGAATGCTCCTCTAACTATAATGTGGCGTCCCGACACTTGTGTGGAGGTGCATTGTGCTGTTGAAGCAGGCCCAACCCATCAGCATGAATGCAGGACATGAACGGGTGTACCTCGTCAGAAAGGAAGCGCACATAGCGTTGGCCGGTCACAGATGTTTGTAGACGTACGAGGGATCCCAGTGAAGTATAACAAAACACATCCCATACCATTATGGACCCCCCCCCCACCACCACCAGCCGGTACATTTCCCTGTTGACAGGCGGGATCCATGGCTTCATGGGGTTTGCGCCACACACGAATCCTTCCATCTGCCCGATACAGTTGGAAACGCGACTCGTCAGACCAGGCTACTTGTTTCCAGTCATCAAGTGTCCAGTGGCGGTGTTGCCGTGCCCAAGCGAGGCGCATAGCTCTGTGTCGTGCACCCATCAAGGGGACTCGAGTTGGGCGTCGGCTCCCAAAGCCCATATCGTACAGGGTACGTTGCACAGTCCGGACGTTGACGCTTGTTGAGGCTCCAGCATTGAATTACGATGCTACCTGCGAGAGTGTCGCGTGAAACGATTCTTGACAGCCGACGATGTTCACGTTCACCCAATGTCTTTTTACGGCCACACTGGTAGCGTAGGTTGGAGGTTTTGCCGGAATTCTTGTAGTCACGGTACACCCTTGCAATGGTCGTCCGTGGAAATCCGAACTTCGTTTCTACCTCCGAAATACTATGGCCCATCTCACGAGCGCCAACTATGACACCGCGTTGAAAATCGCTTAAATCGTTATTACTTGTCATTCTGATGCCGAAAACAGCTCTGACAGCTGGCAAGGATGTCTATCGATTTATATACGCACTGGCGGATGCAACCGAGTACGCGCATAGGTGACGTTGCTATGTATTTTGCATAAGCCCCTCTGTACCAGTTTTTCTGGCACTTCAGTGTACCTTTGTATGTCATGTACCATGCTTTTAGATGTAACTCTGACTTGGCTACATTTGTACAGGAAGATCAGTGTCTTGTCAGGACTTTTGTGGCCCTTTCCCAGATCTTCCCCAATTACTTATTGAGGCTGCAATGTATTTTGGGTTTTAATATAACAACTAAATAAACTGAATTGAATTAAATTGAAATTTTCTACTGGAACACAACTATTTATACCTAGCGTCAGAACCTTAAAACCCAAAGTAAATCTTCCCATAATATATAAAAGAAAAAGAAAAAAAGGTGAAATGATTTACTCCCTCTGCACAGATAACAGTTTTCAAAAGACAGTTATAACAAGTTAGTAAAATCAAGCTACGCATTGATTATGATATGCTTTCCAACATACCAGAAATCATTACTCAAGTTATGCGGATAATGGCTGTGGAATAAATCTCGCTCCTATGACCTGAGATTTGATCCTATTTCGATGATATTCAACACAACCCGTAAAGTATACTTCCTGAACAATATGATGAAGTTTTGTTTCAATCAAAGCATTTTTACCTAAGTTATGACAATGGAATGGATCCCGATCCTAAGTCGTGAAATTTGACCCCATTTCCCCCATTTTCAATAGGGTTCGTCCCCAGGTAGTCCCCTACCACATACCAAAATTTCGTTTTAATCAAACCATATTTACGCACGTTATGACGCATAAGGGCAATGGAAAGGATCCCGCTACTATGTTCTGACGTTCGACCCCACTTCACCGATTTTCAATAGGGTTCGTCCCCAGGTAGTCCCCTACTACATGCCAAAATTTCATTATAATCAAACCATATTTACGCTCGTTGTGACGCATAAGGGCAATGGAAAGGATCCCGCTACTATGTTCTGACGTTCGACCCCACTTCACCGATTTTCAATAGGGTTCGTCCCCAGGTAGTCCCCTACTACATGCCAAAATTTCATTATAATCAAACCATATTTACGCACGTTATGACGCATAAGGGCAATGGAAAGGATCCCGCTACTATGTTCTGACGTTCGACCCCACTTCACCGATTTTCAATAGGGTTCGTCCCCAGGTAGTCCCCTACTACATGCCAAAATTTCATTATAATCAAACCATATTTACGCACGTTATGACGCATAAGGGCAATGGAAAGGATCCCGCTACTATGTTCTGAAGTTCGACCCCACTTCACCGATTTTCAATAGGGTTCGTCCCCAGGTAGTCCCCTACTACATGCCAAAATTTCATTATAATCAAACCATATTTACGCACGTTATGACGCATAAGGGCAATGGAAAGGATCCCGCTACTATGTTCTGACGTTCGACCCCACTTCACCGATTTTCAATAGGGTTCGTCCCCAGGTAGTCCCCTACTACATGCCAAAATTTCATTATAATCAAACCATATTTACGCACGTTATGACGCATAAGGGCAATGGAAAGGATCCCGCTACTATGTTCTGACGTTCGACCCCACTTCACCGATTTTCAATAGGGTTCGTCCCCAGGTAGTCCCCTACTACATGCCAAAATTTCATTATAATCAAACCATATTTACGCACGTTATGACGCATAAGGGCAATGGAAAGGATCCCGCTACTATGTTCTGACGTTCGACCCCACTTCACCGATTTTCAATAGGGTTCGTCCCCAGGTAGTCCCCTACCGCATACCAAAATTTCGTTTTAATCAAACCATATTTACGCACGTTATGACGCATAAGGGCAATGGAAAAGATCCCGCTACTATGTTCTGACGTTCGACCCCACTTCACCGATTTTCAATAGGGTTCGTCCCCAGGTAGTCCCCTACTACATGCCAAAATTTCATTATAATCAAACCATATTTACGCACGTTGTGACGCATAAGGGCAATGGAAAGGATCCCGCTACTATGTTCTGACGTTCGACCCCACTTCACCGATTTTCAATAGGGTTCGTCCCCAGGAAGTCCCCTACTACATGCCAAAATTTCATTATAATCAAACCATATTTACGCACGTTGTGACGCATAAGGGCAATGGAAAGGATCCCGCTACTATGTTCTGACGTTCGACCCCACTTCACCGATTTTCAATAGGGTTCGTCCCCAGGTAGTCCCCTACTACATGCCAAAATTTCATTATAATCAAACCATATTTACGCACGTTGTGACGCATAAGGGCAATAAAAAGGATCCCGCTACTATGTTCTGACGTTCGACCCCACTTCACCGATTTTCAATAGGGTTCGTCCCCAGGTAGTCCCCTACTACATGCCAAAATTTCATTATAATCAAACCATATTTACGCACGTTGTGACGCATAAGGGCAATGGAAAGGATCCCGCTACTATGTTCTGACGTTCGACCCCACTTCACCGATTTTCAATAGGGTTCGTCCCCAGGTGGTCCCCTACCACATACCAAAATTTCATTATAATCAAACCATATTTACGCAAGTTATGACGCATAAGGGCAATGGAAAGGATCCCGCTACTATGTCCTGACGTTCGACCCCACTTCACCGATTTTCAATAGGGTTCGTCCCCAGGTAGTCCCTACTACATGCCAAAATTTCATTATAATCAAACCATATTTACGCACGTTATGACGCATAAGGGCAATGGAAAGGATCCCGCTACTATGTTCAGACGTTCGAACCCACTTCACCGATTTTCAATAGGGTTCGTCCCCAGGTAGTCCCCTACTACATGCCAAAATTTCATTATAATCAAACCATATTTACGCACGTTATGACGCATAAGGGCAATGGAAAGGATCCCGCTACTATGTTCTGAAGTTCGACCCCACTTCACCGATTTTCAATAGGGTTCGTCCCCAGGTAGTCCCCTACTACATGCCAAAATTTCATTATAATCAAACCATATTTACGCACGTTATGACGCATAAGGGCAATGGAAAGGTTCCCGCTACTATGTTCTGACGTTCGACCCCACTTCACCGATTTTCAATAGGGTTCGTCCCCAGGTAGTCCCCTACTACATGCCAAAATTTCATTATAATCAAACCATATTTACGCACGTTGTGACGCATAAGGGCAATGGAAAGGATCCCGCTACTATGTTCTGACGTTCGACCCCACTTCACCGATTTTCAATAGGGTTCGTCCCCAGGTAGTCCCCTACTACATGCCAAAATTTCATTATAATCAAACCATATTTACGCACGTTGTGACGCATAAGGGCAATGGAAAGGATCCCGCTACTATGTTCTGACGTTCGACCCCACTTCACCGATTTTCAATAGGGTTCGTCCCCAGGTAGTCCCCTACTACATGCCAAAATTTCATTATAATCAAACCATATTTACGCACGTTGGGACGCATAAGGGCAATGGAAAGGATCCCGCTACTATGTTCTGACGTTCGACCCCAGTTCACCGATTTTCAATAGGGTTCGTCCCCAGGTAGTCCCCTACTACATGCCAAAATTTCATTATAATCAAACCATATTTACGCACGTTATGACGCATAAGGGCAATGGAAAGGATCTCGCTACTATGTCCTGACGTTCGACCCCACTTCACCGATTTTCAATAGGGTTCGTCCCCAGGTAGTCCCCTACTACATGCCAAAATTTCATTATAATCAAACCATATTTACGCACGTTATGACGCATAAGGGCAATGGAAAGGATCCTGCTACTATGTTCTGACGTTCGACCCCACTTCACCGATTTTCAATAGGGTTCGTCCCCAGGTAGTCCCCTACTACATGCCAAAATTTCATTATAATCAAACCATATTTACGCACGTTATGACGCATAAGGGCAATGGAAAGGATCCCGCTACTATGTTCTGACGTTCGACCCCACTTCACCGATTTTCAATAGGGTTCATCCCCAGGTAGTCCCCTACTACATGCCAAAATTTCATTATAATCAAACCATATTTACGCACGTTGTGACGCATAAGGGCAATGGAAAGGATCCCGCTACTATGTTCTGACGTTCGACCCCACTTCACCGATTTTCAATAGGGTTCGTCCCCAGGTAGTCCCCTACTACATGCCAAAATTTCATTATAATCAAACCATATTTACGCACGTTATGACGCATAAGGGCAATGGAAAGGATCCCGCTACTATGTTCTGACGTTCGACCCCACTTCACCGATTTTCAATAGGGTTCGTCCCCAGGTAGTCCCCTACTACATGCCAAAATTTCATTATAATCAAACCATATTTACGCACGTTGTGACGCATAAGGGCAATGGAAAGGATCCCGCTACTATGTTTTGACGTTCCACCCCACTTCACCGATTTTCAATAGGGTTCGTCCCCAGGTAGTCCCCTACTACATGCCAAAATTTCATTATAATCAAACCATATTTACGCACGTTATGACGCATAAGGGCAATGGAAAGGATCCCGCTACTATGTTCTGACGTTCCACCCCACTTCACCGATTTTCAATAGGGTTCGTCCCCAGGTAGTCCCCTACTACATGCCAAAATTTCATTATAATCAAACCATATTTACGCTCGTTATGACGCATAAGGGCAATGGAAAGGATCCCGCTACTATGTTCTGACGTTCGACCCCACTTCACCGATTTTCAATAGGGTTCGTCCCCAGGTAGTCCCCTACTACATGCCAAAATTTCATTATAATCAAACCATATTTACGCACGTTATGACGCATAAGGGCAATGGAAAGGATCCCGCTACTATGTTCTGACGTTCGACCCCACTTCACCGATTTTCAATAGGGTTCGTCCCCAGGTAGTCCCCTACTACATGCCAAAATTTCATTATAATCAAACCATATTTACGCACGTTATGACGCATAAGGGCAATGGAAAGGATCCCGCTACTATGTTCTGACGTTCGACCCCACTTCACCGATTTTCAATAGGGTTCGTCCCCAGGTAGTCCCATACTACATGCCAAAATTTCATTATAATCAAACCATATTTACGCACGTTATGACGCATAAGGGCAATGGAAAGGATCCCGCTACTATGTCCTGACGTTCGACCCCACTTCACCGATTTTCAATAGGGTTCGTCCCCAGGTAGTCCCCTACTACATGCCAAAATTTCATTATAATCAAACCATATTTACGCACGTTATGACGCATAAGGGCAATGGAAAGGATCCCGCTACTATGTTCTAACGTTCGACCCCACTTCACCGATTTTCAATAGGGTTCGTCCCCAGGTAGTCCCCTACTACATGCCAAAATTTCATTATAATCAAACCATATTTACGCACGTTATGACGCATAAGGGAAATGGAAAGGATCCCGCTACTATGTTCTGAAGTTCGACCCCACTTCACCGATTTTCAATAGGGTTCGTCCCCAGGTAGTCCCCTACTACATGCCAAAATTTCATTATAATCAAACCATATTTACGCACGTTGTGACGCATAAGGGCAATGGAAAGGATCCCGCTACTATGTTCTGACGTTCGACCCCACTTCACCGATTTTCAATAGGGTTCGTCCCCAGGTAGTCCCCTACTACATGCCAAAATTTCATTATAATCAAACCATATTTACGCACGTTATGACGCATAAGGGCAACGGGAAAGGATCCCGCTACTATGTCCTGACGTTCGACCCCACTTCACCGATTTTCAATAGGGTTCGTCCCCAGGTAGTCCCCTACTACATGCCAAAATTTCATTATAATCAAACCATATTTACGCACGTTATGACGCATAAGGGCAATGGAAAGGATCCCGCTACTATGTTCTGACGTTCGACCCCACTTCACCGATTTTCAATAGGGTTCGTCCCCAGGTAGTCCCCTACTACATGCCAAAATTTCATTATAATCAAACCATATTTACGCACGTTGTGACGCATAAGGGCAATGGAAAGGATCCCGCTACTATGTTCTGACGTTTGACCCCACTTCACCGATTTTCAATAGGGTTCGTCCCCAGGTAGTCCCCTACTACATGCCAAAATTTCATTATAATCAAACCATATTTACGCACGTTATGACGCATAAGGGCAATGGAAACGATCCCGCTACTATGTTCTGACGTTCGACCCCACTTCACCGATTTTCAATAGGGTTCGTCCCCAGGTAGTCCCCTACCGCATACCAAAATTTCGTTTTAATCAAACCATATTTACGCACGTTGTGACGCATAAGGGCAATGGAAAAGATCCCGCTACTATGTTCTGACGTTCGACCCCACTTCACCGATTTTCAATAGGGTTCGTCCCCAGGTAGTCCCCTACTACATGCCAAAATTTTATTATAATCAAACCATATTTACGCACGTTGTGACGCATAAGGGCAATGGAAAGGATCCCGCTACTATGTTCTGACGTTCGACCCCACTTCACCGATTTTCAATAGGGTTCGTCCCCAGGAAGTCCCCTACTACATGCCAAAATTTCATTATAATCAAACCATATTTACGCACGTTGTGACGCATAAGGGCAATGGAAAGGATCCCGCTACTATGTTCTGACGTTCGACCCCACTTCACCGATTTTCAATAGGGTTCGTCCCCAGGTAGACCCCTACTACATGCCAAAATTTCATTATAATCAAACCATATTTACGCACGTTGTGACGCATAAGGGCAATCAAAAGGATCCCGCTACTATGTTCTGACGTTCGACCCCACTTCACCGATTTTCAATAGGGTTCGTCCCCAGGTAGTCCCCTACTACATGCCAAAATTTCATTATAATCAAACCATATTTACGCACGTTATGACGCATAAGGGCAATGGAAAGGATCCCGCTACTATGTCCTGACGTTCGACCCCACTTCACCGATTTTCAATAGGGTTCGTCCCCAGGTAGTCCCCTACTACATGCCAAAATTTCATTATAATCAAACCATATTTACGCACGTTATGACGCATAAGGGCAATGGAAAGGATCCCGCTACTATGTTCTGACGTTCGACCCCACTTCACCGATTTTCAATAGGGTTCGTCCCCAGGTAGTCCCCTACTACATGCCAAAATTTCATTATAATCAAACCATATTTACGCACGTTATGACGCATAAGGGCAATGGAAAGGATCCCGCTACTATGTCCTGACGTTCGACCCCAGTTCACCGATTTTCAATAGGGTTCGTCCCCAGGCAGTCCCCTACTACATGCCAAAATTTCATTATAATCAAACCATATTTACGCACGTTATGACGCATAAGGGCAATGGAAAGGATCCCGCTACTATGTCCTGACGTTCGACCCCAGTTCACCGATTTTCAATAGGGTTCGTCCCCAGGTAGTCCCCTACTACATGCCAAAATTTCATTATTATCAAACCATATTTACGCACGTTATGACGCATAAGGGCAATGGAAAGGATCCCGCTACTATGTTCTGACGTTCGACCCCACTTCACCGATTTTCAATAGGGTTCGTCCCCAGGTAGTCCCCTACTACATGCCAAAATTTCATTATAATCAAACCATATTTACGCACGTTATGACGCATAAGGGCAATGGAAAGGATCCCGCTACTATGTTCTGACGTTCGACCCCACTTCACCGATTTTCAATAGGGTTCGTCCCCAGGTAGTCCCCTACTACATGCCAAAATTTCATTATAATCAAACCATATTTACGCACGTTATGACGCATAAGGGCAATGGAAAGGATCCCGCTACTATGTTCTGACGTTCGACCCCACTTCACCGATTTTCAATAGGGTTCGTCCCCAGGTAGTCCCCTACTACATGCCAAAATTTCATTATAATCAAACCATATTTACGCACGTTGTGACGCATAAGGGCAATGGAAAGGATCCCGCTACTATGTCCTGACGTTCGACCCCACTTCACCGATTTTCAATAGGGTTCGTCGCCAGGTAGTCCCCTACTACATGCCAAAATTTCATTATAATCAAACCATATTTACGCACGTTATGACGCGTAAGGGCAATGGATAGGATCCCGCTACTATGTTCTGACGTTCGACCCCACTTCACCGATTTTCAATAGGGTTCGTCCCCAGGTAGTCCCCTACTACATGCCAAAATTTCATTATAATCAAACCATATTTACGCACGTTATGACGCATAAGGGCAATGGAAAGGATCCCGCTACTATGTTCTGACGTTCGACCCCACTTCACCGATTTTCAATAGGGTTCGTCCCCAGGTAGTCCCCTACTACATGCCAAAATTTCATTATAATCAAACCATATTTACGCACGTTATGACGCATAAGGGCAATGGAAAGGATCCCGCTACTATGTTCTGACGTTCGACCCCACTTCACCGATTTTCAATAGGGTTCGTCCCCAGGTAGTCCCCTACTACATGCCAAAATTTCATTATAATCAAACCATATTTACGCACGTTGTGACGCATAAGGGCAATGGAAAGGATCCCGCTACTATGTTCTGACGTTCGACCCCACTTCACCGATTTTCAATAGGGTTCGTCCCCAGGTAGTCCCCTACTACATGCCAAAATTTCATTATAATCAAACCATATTTACGCACGTTGTGACGCATAAGGGCAATGGAAAGGATCCCGCTACTATGTTCTGACGTTCGACCCCAGTTCACCGATTTTCAATAGGGTTCGTCCCCAGGTAGTCCCCTACTACATGCCAAAATTTCATTATAATCAAACCATATTTACGCACGTTATGACGCATAAGGGCAATGGAAAGGATCCCGCTACTATGTCCTGACGTTCGACCCCACTTCACCGATTTTCAATAGGGTTCGTCCCCAGGTAGTCCCCTACTACATGCCAAAATTTCATTATAATCAAACCATATTTACGCACGTTATGACGCATAAGGGCAATGGAAAGGATCCCGCTACTATGTTCTGACGTTCGACCCCACTTCACCGATTTTCAATAGGGTTCGTCCCCAGGTAGTCCCCTACTACATGCCAAAATTTCATTATAATCAAACCATATTTACGCACGTTGTGACGCATAAGGGCAATGGAAAGGATCCCGCTACTATGTTCTGACGTTTGACCCCACTTCACCGATTTTCAATAGGGTTCGTCCCCAGGTAGTCCCCTACTACATGCCAAAATTTCATTATAATCAAACCATATTTACGCACGTTATGACGCATAAGGGCAATGGAAAGGATCCTGCTACTATGTTCTGACGTTCGACCCCACTTCACCGATTTTCAATAGGGTTCGTCCCCAGGTAGTCCCCTACTACATGCCAAAATTTCATTATAATCAAACCATATTTACGCTCGTTGTGACGCATAAGGGCAATGGAAAGGATCCCGCTACTATGTTCTGACGTTCGACCCCACTTCACCGATTTTCAATAGGGTTCGTCCCCAGGTAGTCCCCTACTACATGCCAAAATTTCATTATAATCAAACCATATTTACGCACGTTGTGACGCATAAGGGCAATGGAAAGGATCCCGCTACTATGTTCTGACGTTCGACCCCACTTCACCGATTTTCAATAGGGTTCGTCCCCAGGTAGTCCCCTACTACATGCCAAAATTTCATTATAATCAAACCATATTTACGCACGTTGTGACGCATAAGGGCAATGGAAAGGATCCCGCTACTATGTTCTGACGTTCGACCCCAGTTCACCGATTTTCAATAGGGTTCGTCCCCAGTAGTCCCCTACTACATGCCAAAATTTCATTATTATCAAACCATATTTACGCACGTTATGACGCATAAGGGCAATGGAGAGGATCCCGCTACTATGTCCTGACGTTCGACCCCACTTCACCGATTTTCAATAGGGTTCGTCCCCAGGTAGTCCCCTACTACATGCCAAAATTTCATTATAATCAAACCATATTTACGCACGTTATGACGCATAAGGGCAATCAAAATGATCCCGCTACTATGTTCTGACGTTCGACCCCACTTCACCGATTTTCAATAGGGTTCGTCCCCAGGTAGTCCCCTACTACATGCCAAAATTTCATTATAATCAAACCATATTTACGCACGTTATGACGCATAAGGGCAATGGAAAGGATCCCGCTACTATGTTCTGACGTTCGACCCCACTTCACCGATTTTCAATAGGGTTCGTCCCCAGGTAGTCCCCTACTACATGCCAAAATTTCATTATAATCAAACCATATTTACGCACGTTGTGACGCATAAGGGCAATGGAAAGGATCCCGCTACTATGTTCTGACGTTCGACCCCACTTCACCGATTTTCAATAGGGTTCGTCCCCAGGTAGTCCCCTACTACATGCCAAAATTTCATTATAATCAAACCATATTTACGCTCGTTGTGACGCATAAGGGCAATGGAAAGGATCCCGCTACTATGTTCTGACGTTCGACCCCACTTCACCGATTTTCAATAGGGTTCGTCCCCAGGTAGTCCCCTACTACATGCCAAAATTTCATTATAATCAAACCATATTTACGCACGTTGTGACGCATAAGGGCAATGGAAAGGATCCCGCTACTATGTTCTGACGTTCGACCCCAGTTCACCGATTTTCAATAGGGTTCGTCCCCAGGTAGTCCCCTACTACATGCCAAAATTTCATTATTATCAAACCATATTTACGCACGTTATGACGCATAAGGGCAATGGAAAGGATCCCGCTACTATGTCCTGACGTTCGACCCCACTTCACCGATTTTCAATAGGGTTCGTCCCCAGGTAGTCCCCTACTACATGCCAAAATTTCATTATAATCAAACCATATTTACGCACGTTATGACGCATAAGGGCAATGGAAAGGATCCCGCTACTATGTTCTGACGTTCGACCCCACTTCACCGATTTTCAATAGGGTTCGTCCCCAGGTAGTCCCCTACTACATGCCAAAATTTCATTATAATCAAACCATATTTACGCACGTTATGACGCATAAGGGCAATGCAAAGGATCCCGCTACTATGTTCTGACGTTCGACCCCACTTCACCGATTTTAAATAGGGTTCGTCCCCAGGTAGTCCCCTACTACATGCCAAAATTTCATTATAATCAAACCATATTTACGCACGTTGTGACGCATAAGGGCAATGGAAAGGATCCCGCTACTATGTTTTGACGTTCGACCCCACTTCACCGATTTTCAATAGGGTTCGTCCCCAGGTAGTCCCCTACCACATACCAAAATTTCGTTTTAATCAAACCATATTTACGCACGTTATGACGCATAAGGGCAATGGAAAGGATCCCGCTAGTATGTTCTGACGTTCGACCCCACTTCACCGATTTTCAATAGGGTTCGTCCCCAGGTAGTCCCCTACTACATGCCAAAATTTCATTATAATCAAACCATATTTACGCACGTTGTGACGCATAAGGGCAATTTAATGGATCCCGCTTCTATGTCGTGGTCTTTGACCCCATTAACCCATTTTCAATATGGTTCGTCCCCAGGTGGTTTCCTACCACATACTAAATTTTCGTCGAAATCGAACCATTTTCACTGGAGTTATCGTACGGACAGGTTGACGTACAAAGCTGAAGCATATACGCTTCTTCAACGTACGATTGGAAAGCGTAAAAAACGTGTTGAATTCTTCTTATTCGGACTAAATAGCATAGAAAGACTGCTATTAGCAGCAGAGGTTTTCAGACGAAAGTCAGAATCAAGCAATTAAATTCCTGTTCTCCATTAGTTTTTTTTTTACGCTTTAAAAACCGTAGGCTTAAGAAACGTACATGCTATAGCTATTGTCCGTATGCCGTCCTCACGATAACTCGCGTAAAAATGGTTCGATTTCCATGAAATTTCGGTATGTGTTAGGGGACCACCTGGGAACGAACCGCGTTGAAAATGGGCGAAATGGGGTCAAAAGTCAGGACATACTATACCGTGCAAATTAATTTATGACAAGGTATTTTATTCTCAGAATTGTAATGTGTCCGCCAGTTGACGTCGGAAACCCACGTAAACCGGTTTTTATCAGCTGTGACTGTTAGAACTTGATAGTAAGAATGTGGTTTGACCGGTTTTAAACAGGAAATAGGCACTTCAGCTTCAGTTGTGAGCTTTCGTGTGTGACAGAAAGCTCACAACTATAGTACGTTGATTGAAAAATGGATATATTACGAAGTACGTTGAAGATCTCGGAAACTACAGACCTATCAGCCTCCTATCAGTAGTTTATAAAATCTTCACTAAAGTTCTTTCACACCGCTTGAAGGTAACACTGGACATGGCTCAACCGAGAGAACAAGCTGGATTCAGGAGTGGCTACAGCACAATAGATCATATCCACGTGCTGAGAGAACTAATTGAAAGAGCGAGGGAATATGAACTTCCATTGTGCATGGCTTTTATCGATTATGAAAAAGCCTTTGATTCGGTGAAACCATCAGCAGTTGCAATGGCTCTGAAAACCTGCGGTATTGAAGATGCATACATTAATATTATTAATAACATCTATGAAAATGCAAGTGCAAAGATTCGGCTGTTTGAAAATACAACACACATAAAAATTGGAAAAGGAGTGAGACAGGGTGACACCATATCTCCGAAGCTCTTTAATGCCACATTGGAAAATGTCTTTCAATCACTGAACTGGGAAAACAAAGGGATAAAGATTAATGGAGATTATCTAACCCACCTTCGTTTTGCTGATGACGTAGTCATTTTTGCAACTACCCCATCAGAGCTACAGGGTATGATCCAGGAACTTGCTGACAAGAGTAAAGAAGTGGGATTAAAAATGAACTTTCAGAAGACAAAAGTGATGTTCAATGCTTTTACACGAAATGAAGATTTATCGATTGATGCGAGAAAAACTGGAGATAACAGACACGTACGTTTATCTTGGACAGCAGATATCAAGTGAGGGTCACATTGATGAAGAAATTAATCGGCGTACAAAACTTGCCTGGAGAGCATTTGGAAGAAACAGTATAAATTTCAAGAGCAACATGCCGTTAGGTCTTAGAATAAAAGTGTTTGATCAATGCATCCTTCCAGTGCTTACGTATGGTGCAGAGACGTGGACCTTAACTAAAAGAGACATACAAAGGCTGCAGACAACTCAAAGCAGCATGGAGAGGTGCATGCTTGGTATAACCAGGAGAGATAAGAAGAGGAACTCGTGGATCAGAAAAATGACAAGAGTGGAAGACATCATGATCAGAGTTAAATCCTTGAAATGGCAATGGGCTGGACATACTGCCAGAAGGACAGACACAGCCAAAATTTTAGATTGGATTCCAAGGGACAGGAAAAGACCCAGAAGAAGACCACATGGGAGATGGGTGGATGAAATTCGAAAGTATGCAGGGGTGACATGGAGGAGACTGGCACAAGACAGACCGTTGTGGAGGAAACTTGGGGAGACCTTTGTCCAGCAGTGGATTGATAATGGTTGACAATGATGATGATGATGACGTTGATTGAAAAATGGATATATTTCCCCAAAGAAGCGTGCAAAAATAATTGCTCTGAAGGATCACACTTCTATGACAGTGAGAGATATCGCTTCTGCAGTTGGTGTAGGCAAATCAAGTGTATCAAGACTGCTTACGCGATACAATGCATCTGGATCATCGTCTCGAAAAAGGAGAGGTAAATTTGGAAGAAAACGAAAAACAACTCCACGAAGCGATGAATATCTAATCAGAATGGGTAAATGAATCCTTCAAAGAGATTTATTGGCTAGTGGTTGTGATGTTAGTGATTCAATTGTACGACGTAGGCTTCTGGAAGTTTGCAACAAGACCAAGAAAAACAATATTTGAATGCGAAAATGAAGATGAAACGTTTAGCATGGGCCAAAAAATATAAATCATGAACTGCTGACGACTGGAAAAAGGTAATTTTCAGTGATGAAACTCATTTATTTGTGCAGGGTTACCAAGCAAATGTCGTTAGACGAAGCATCTTAAGACCTGAGGATGTCAAACAAACTGTAAAACACCCTCTGAAACAGATGTTTTGGGGTTTTTTCACATCAAATGGCACCGGAAGCTTAGTTCCTGTTCAAGATATTCAGCCAAGTACGTAGAAATATTACAACGTAGGATTGTTCCATTCTTGCTGACCTTTGACGGGACATTTCAACATGACTTGGCCCCATGTCACAATTCGAAATTGGTCAAGCTGGAAAATCAAATTCATTTGCTTGATTGGCCTGGAAATTGACCAGACTTAAATCCCATAGAAAACTTGTGGAATATTTTGAAGAGACGTTTAGGTAAAATGGACTGTACAACCAAAGAACGCATGATAACGAATGCTATAAAAGTGTGGTTTATGAAGTCAAAAATATGTGCACTCAATTAGTGGAGTCAATTCCAAAAGCAATTCAAGAGGTCATTTCTGCTAAAGGAGGACATACTTCATAATAATACGGGTATTTATCAGTGTATAACAAGGCATAGAATCATATAAAGGCAGTTTTAGAAAAAAGAGTGATTTTTTACTTTGTCGCAATTAATTTGCACAGTATATAGTACGACCGGGATGTATTCCATTGCCCTTATGCGTCGTAACTTGCCTAAAAAAGGTTCCATTTCGACGAAATTTTAGTTTGTGGTAGGGGACAACACGAGGACGTACCCTGTTGAAAAGGGGGGAAATGGGGCCAAAGGTCAGGACACAGGAGCAAGATTTATTCCACAGCCTTTATCCTCATAACTCGATTAAAAATGTTTCTATTGCGACAAAACTTTAGTATGTTGTTCCGGAGGTATACTGAACCAGTTCTGTTTAATATCATCGAAATGGGGTCAAAGGTCAGGGCACAGGAGCAAGATTTATTCCACAGCCTTTATCCTCATAACTCGATTAAAAATGTTTCTATTGCGACAAAACTTTAGTATGTTGTTCCGGAGGTATACTGAACCAGTTCTGTTTAATATCATCGAAATGGGGTCAAAGGTCAGGACACAGGAGCAAGATTTATTTCACAGCCTTTATCCTCATAACTTTACTAAAAATGCTTGTATTGCGACAAAACTTTAGTATGTTGTTCCGGAGGTATACTGAACCAATTCTGTTTAATATCATCGAAATGGGGTCAAAGGTCAGGGCACAGGAGCGAGATTTATTAAACAGCCATTATCCTCATAACTTGACTAAAAATGCTTATATTTCGACAAAACTTTAGTATGTTGCTTCGGAGGTATACTGAACCAATTCTGTTTAATATAATCGAAATGGGGTCAAATGTCAGGACACAGGAGCGAGATTTATTCCACAGCCTTTATCGTCATAACTTGACTAAAAATGCTTATATTTCGACAAAACTTTAGTATGTTGCTTCGGAGGTATACTGAACCAATTCTGTTTAATATCATCGAAATGGGGTCAAATGTCAGGACACAGGAGCGAGATTTATTCCACAGCCATTATCCTCATAACTTGACTAAAAATGCTTCTATTGCGACAAAACTTTGGTATGTTGTTCCGGAGGTATACTGAACCAATTCTGTTTAATATCATCGAAATGGGGTCAAATGTCAGGACACAGGAGCGAGATTTATTCCACAGCCTTTATCGTCATAACTTGACTAAAAATGCTTATATTGCGACAAAACTTTAGTATGTTGCTTCGGAGGTATACTGAACCAATTCTGTTTAATATCATCGAAATGGGGTCAAATGTCAGGACACAGGAGCGAGATTTATTCCACAGCCTTTATCGTCATAACTTGACTAAAAATGCTTATATTGCGACAAAACTTTAGTATGTTGTTCCGGAGGTATACTGAACCAATTCTGTTTAATATCATCGAAATGGGGTCAAATGTCAGGACACAGGAGCGAGATTTATTCCACAGCCTTTATCGTCATAACTTGACTAAAAATGCTTATATTTCGACAAAACTTTAGTATGTTGTTCCGGAGGTATACTGAACCAATTCTGTTTAATATCATCGAAATGGGGTCAAATGTCAGGACACAGGAGCGAGATTTATTCCACAGCCTTTATCGTCATAACTTGACTAAAAATGCTTATATTGCGTCAAAACTTTAGTATGATGTTCCGGAGGTATACTGAACCAATTCTGTTTAATATCATCGAAATGGGGTCAAATGTCAGGACACAGGAGCGAGATTTATTCCACAGCCTTTATCGTCATAACTTGACTAAAAATGCTTATATTTCGACAAAACTTTAGTATGTTGTTCCGGAGGTATACTGAACCAATTCTGTTTAATATCATCGAAATGGGGTCAAATGTCAGGACACAGGAGCGAGATTTATTCCACAGCCTTTATCGTCATAACTTGACTAAAAATGCTTATATTGCGACAAAACTTTAGTATGTTGTTCCGGAGGTATACTGAACCAATTCTGTTTAATATCATCGAAATGGGGTCAAATGTCAGGACACAGGAGCGAGATTTATTCCACAGCCTTTATCGTCATAACTTGACTAAAAATGCTTATATTGCGTCAAAACTTTAGTATGTTGTTCCGGAGGTATACTGAACCAATTCTGTTTAATATCATCGAAATGGGGTCAAATGTCAGGACACAGGAGCGAGATTTATTCCACAGCCTTTATCGTCATAACTTGACTAAAAATGCTTATATTGCGACAAAACTTTAGTATGTTGTTCCGGAGGTATACTGAACCAATTCTGTTTAATATCATCGAAATGGGGTCAAATGTCAGGACACAGGAGCGAGATTTATTCCACAGCCTTTATCGTCATAACTTGACTAAAAATGCTTATATTGCGACAAAACTTTAGTATGTTGTTCCGGAGGTATACTGAACCAATTCTGTTTAATATCATCGAAATGGGGTCAAATGTCAGGACACAGGAGCGAGATTTATTCCACAGCCTTTATCGTCATAACTTGACTAAAAATGCTTATATTGCGACAAAACTTTAGTATGTTGTTCCGGAGGTATACTGAACCAATTCTGTTTAATATCATCGAAATGGGGTCAAATGTCAGGACACAGGAGCGAGATTTATTCCACAGCCTTTATCGTCATAACTTGACTAAAAATGCTTATATTGCGACAAAACTTTAGTATGTTGTTCCGGAGGTATACTGAACCAATTCTGTTTAATATCATCGAAATGGGGTCAAATGTCAGGACACAGGAGCGAGATTTATTCCACAGCCTTTATCGTCATAACTTGACTAAAAATGCTTATATTGCGACAAAACTTTAGTATGTTGTTCCGGAGGTATACTGAACCAATTCTGTTTAATATCATCGAAATGGGGTCAAATGTCAGGACACAGGAGCGAGATTTATTCCACAGCCTTTATCGTCATAACTTGACTAAAAATGCTTATATTGCGACAAAACTTTAGTATGTTGTTCCGGAGGTATACTGAACCAATTCTGTTTAATATCATCGAAATGGGGTCAAATGTCAGGACACAGGAGCGAGATTTATTCCACAGCCTTTATCGTCATAACTTGACTAAAAATGCTTATATTGCGACAAAACTTTAGTATGTTGCTTCGGAGGTATACTGAACCAATTCTGTTTAATATCATCGAAATGGGGTCAAATGTCAGGACACAGGAGCGAGATTTATTCCACAGCCTTTATCGTCATAACTTGACTAAAAATGCTTATATTGCGACAAAACTTTAGTATGTTGTTCCGGAGGTATACTGAACCAATTCTGTTTAATATCATCGAAATGGGGTCAAATGTCAGGACACAGGAGCGAGATTTATTCCACAGCCTTTATCGTCATAACTTGACTAAAAATGCTTATATTTCGACAAAACTTTAGTATGTTGTTCCGGAGGTATACTGAACCAATTCTGTTTAATATCATCGAAATGGGGTCAAATGTCAGGACACAGGAGCGAGATTTATTCCACAGCCTTTATCGTCATAACTTGACTAAAAATGCTTATATTGCGTCAAAACTTTAGTATGATGTTCCGGAGGTATACTGAACCAATTCTGTTTAATATCATCGAAATGGGGTCAAATGTCAGGACACAGGAGCGAGATTTATTCCACAGCCTTTATCGTCATAACTTGACTAAAAATGCTTATATTTCGACAAAACTTTAGTATGTTGTTCCGGAGGTATACTGAACCAATTCTGTTTAATATCATCGAAATGGGGTCAAATGTCAGGACACAGGAGCGAGATTTATTCCACAGCCTTTATCGTCATAACTTGACTAAAAATGCTTATATTTCGACAAAACTTTAGTATGTTGTTCCGGAGGTATACTGAACCAATTCTGTTTAATATCATCGAAATGGGGTCAAATGTCAGGACACAGGAGCGAGATTTATTCCACAGCCTTTATCGTCATAACTTGACTAAAAATGCTTATATTGCGTCAAAACTTTAGTATGATGTTCCGGAGGTATACTGAACCAATTCTGTTTAATATCATCGAAATGGGGTCAAATGTCAGGACACAGGAGCGAGATTTATTCCACAGCCTTTATCGTCATAACTTGACTAAAAATGCTTATATTGCGACAAAACTTTAGTATGTTGTTCCGGAGGTATACTGAACCAATTCTGATAAATATCATCGAAATGGGGTCAAATGTCAGGACACAGGAGCGAGATTTATTCCACAGCCTTTATCGTCATAACTTGACTAAAAATGCTTATATTGCGACAAAACTTTAGTATGTTGTTCCGGAGGTATACTGAACCAATTCTGTTTAATATCATCGAAATGGGGTCAAATGTCAGGACACAGGAGCGAGATTTATTCCACAGCCTTTATCGTCATAACTTGACTAAAAATGCTTATATTTCGACAAAACTTTAGTATGTTGTTCCGGAGGTATACTGAACCAATTCTGTTTAATATCATCGAAATGGGGTCAAATGTCAGGACACAGGAGCGAGATTTATTCCACAGCCTTTATCGTCATAACTTGACTAAAAATGCTTATATTGCGACAAAACTTTAGTATGTTGTTCCGGAGGTATACTGAACCAATTCTGTTTAATATCATCGAAATGGGGTCAAATGTCAGGACACAGGAGCGAGATTTATTCCACAGCCTTTATCGTCATAACTTGACTAAAAATGCTTATATTGCGACAAAACTTTAGTATGTTGTTCCGGAGGTATACTGAACCAATTCTGTTTAATATCATCGAAATGGGGTCAAATGTCAGGACACAGGAGCGAGATTTATTCCACAGCCTTTATCGTCATAACTTGACTAAAAATGCTTATATTGCGACAAAACTTTAGTATGTTGTTCCGGAGGTATACTGAACCAATTCTGTTTAATATCATCGAAATGGGGTCAAATGTCAGGACACAGGAGCGAGATTTATTCCACAGCCTTTATCGTCATAACTTGACTAAAAATGCTTATATTGCGACAAAACTTTAGTATGTTGTTCCGGAGGTATACTGAACCAATTCTGTTTAATATCATCGAAATGGGGTCAAATGTCAGGACACAGGAGCGAGATTTATTCCACAGCCTTTATCGTCATAACTTGACTAAAAATGCTTATATTGCGACAAAACTTTAGTATGTTGTTCCGGAGGTATACTGAACCAATTCTGTTTAATATCATCGAAATGGGGTCAAATGTCAGGACACAGGAGCGAGATTTATTCCACAGCCTTTATCGTCATAACTTGACTAAAAATGCTTATATTGCGACAAAACTTTAGTATGTTGTTCCGGAGGTATACTGAACCAATTCTGTTTAATATCATCGAAATGGGGTCAAATGTCAGGACACAGGAGCGAGATTTATTCCACAGCCTTTATCGTCATAACTTGACTAAAAATGCTTATATTGCGACAAAACTTTAGTATGTTGTTCCGGAGGTATACTGAACCAATTCTGTTTAATATCATCGAAATGGGGTCAAATGTCAGGACACAGGAGCGAGATTTATTCCACAGCCTTTATCGTCATAACTTGACTAAAAATGCTTATATTGCGACAAAACTTTAGTATGTTGTTCCGGAGGTATACTGAACCAATTCTGTTTAATATCATCGAAATGGGGTCAAATGTCAGGACACAGGAGCGAGATTTATTCCACAGCCTTTATCGTCATAACTTGACTAAAAATGCTTATATTGCGACAAAACTTTAGTATGTTGTTCCGGAGGTATACTGAACCAATTCTGTTTAATATCATCGAAATGGGGTCAAATGTCAGGACACAGGAGCGAGATTTATTCCACAGCCTTTATCGTCATAACTTGACTAAAAATGCTTATATTGCGACAAAACTTTAGTATGTTGTTCCGGAGGTATACTGAACCAATTCTGTTTAATATCATCGAAATGGGGTCAAATGTCAGGACACAGGAGCGAGATTTATTCCACAGCCTTTATCGTCATAACTTGACTAAAAATGCTTATATTGCGACAAAACTTTAGTATGTTGTTCCGGAGGTATACTGAACCAATTCTGTTTAATATCATCGAAATGGGGTCAAATGTCAGGACACAGGAGCGAGATTTATTCCACAGCCTTTATCGTCATAACTTGACTAAAAATGCTTATATTGCGACAAAACTTTAGTATGTTGTTCCGGAGGTATACTGAACCAATTCTGTTTAATATCATCGAAATGGGGTCAAATGTCAGGACACAGGAGCGAGATTTATTCCACAGCCTTTATCGTCATAACTTGACTAAAAATGCTTATATTGCGACAAAACTTTAGTATGTTGTTCCGGAGGTATACTGAACCAATTCTGTTTAATATCATCGAAATGGGGTCAAATGTCAGGACACAGGAGCGAGATTTATTCCACAGCCTTTATCGTCATAACTTGACTAAAAATGCTTATATTTCGACAAAACTTTAGTATGTTGTTCCGGAGGTATACTGAACCAATTCTGTTTAATATCATCGAAATGGGGTCAAATGTCAGGACACAGGAGCGAGATTTATTCCACAGCCTTTATCGTCATAACTTGACTAAAAATGCTTATATTGCGACAAAACTTTAGTATGTTGTTCCGGAGGTATACTGAACCAATTCTGATAAATATCATCGAAATGGGGTCAAATGTCAGGACACAGGAGCGAGATTTATTCCACAGCCTTTATCGTCATAACTTGACTAAAAATGCTTATATTGCGACAAAACTTTAGTATGTTGTTCCGGAGGTATACTGAACCAATTCTGATAAATATCATCGAAATGGGGTCAAATGTCAGGACACAGGAGCGAGATTTATTCCACAGCCTTTATCGTCATAACTTGACTAAAAATGCTTATATTGCGACAAAACTTTAGTATGTTGTTCCGGAGGTATACTGAACCAATTCTGTTTAATATCATCGAAATGGGGTCAAATGTCAGGACACAGGAGCGAGATTTATTCCACAGCCTTTATCGTCATAACTTGACTAAAAATGCTTATATTGCGTCAAAACTTTAGTATGATGTTCCGGAGGTATACTGAACCAATTCTGATAAATATCATCGAAATGGGGTCAAATGTCAGGACACAGGAGCGAGATTTATTCCACAGCCTTTATCGTCATAACTTGACTAAAAATGCTTATATTGCGACAAAACTTTAGTATGTTGTTCCGGAGGTATACTGAACCAATTCTGTTTAATATCATCGAAATGGGGTCAAATGTCAGGACACAGGAGCGAGATTTATTCCACAGCCTTTATCGTCATAACTTGACTAAAAATGCTTATATTGCGACAAAACTTTAGTATGTTGTTCCGGAGGTATACTGAACCAATTCTGTTTAATATCATCGAAATGGGGTCAAATGTCAGGACACAGGAGCGAGATTTATTCCACAGCCTTTATCGTCATAACTTGACTAAAAATGCTTATATTGCGACAAAACTTTAGTATGTTGTTCCGGAGGTATACTGAACCAATTCTGTTTAATATCATCGAAATGGGGTCAAATGTCAGGACACAGGAGCGAGATTTATTCCACAGCCTTTATCGTCATAACTTGACTAAAAATGCTTATATTGCGACAAAACTTTAGTATGTTGTTCCGGAGGTATACTGAACCAATTCTGTTTAATATCATCGAAATGGGGTCAAATGTCAGGACACAGGAGCGAGATTTATTCCACAGCCTTTATCGTCATAACTTGACTAAAAATGCTTATATTGCGACAAAACTTTAGTATGTTGTTCCGGAGGTATACTGAACCAATTCTGTTTAATATCATCGAAATGGGGTCAAATGTCAGGACACAGGAGCGAGATTTATTCCACAGCCTTTATCGTCATAACTTGACTAAAAATGCTTATATTGCGACAAAACTTTAGTATGTTGTTCCGGAGGTATACTGAACCAATTCTGTTTAATATCATCGAAATGGGGTCAAATGTCAGGACACAGGAGCGAGATTTATTCCACAGCCTTTATCGTCATAACTTGACTAAAAATGCTTATATTGCGACAAAACTTTAGTATGTTGTTCCGGAGGTATACTGAACCAATTCTGTTTAATATCATCGAAATGGGGTCAAATGTCAGGACACAGGAGCGAGATTTATTCCACAGCCTTTATCGTCATAACTTGACTAAAAATGCTTATATTGCGACAAAACTTTAGTATGTTGTTCCGGAGGTATACTGAACCAATTCTGTTTAATATCATCGAAATGGGGTCAAATGTCAGGACACAGGAGCGAGATTTATTCCACAGCCTTTATCGTCATAACTTGACTAAAAATGCTTATATTGCGACAAAACTTTAGTATGTTGTTCCGGAGGTATACTGAACCAATTCTGTTTAATATCATCGAAATGGGGTCAAATGTCAGGACACAGGAGCGAGATTTATTCCACAGCCTTTATCGTCATAACTTGACTAAAAATGCTTATATTGCGACAAAACTTTAGTATGTTGTTCCGGAGGTATACTGAACCAATTCTGTTAAATATCATCGAAATGGGGTCAAATGTCAGGACACAGGAGCGAGATTTATTCCACAGCCTTTATCGTCATAACTTGACTAAAAATGCTTATATTGCGACAAAACTTTAGTATGTTGTTCCGGAGGTATACTGAACCAATTCTGTTTAATATCATCGAAATGGGGTCAAATGTCAGGACACAGGAGCGAGATTTATTCCACAGCCTTTATCGTCATAACTTGACTAAAAATGCTTATATTGCGACAAAACTTTAGTATGTTGTTCCGGAGGTATACTGAACCAATTCTGATAAATATCATCGAAATGGGGTCAAATGTCAGGACACAGGAGCGAGATTTATTCCACAGCCTTTATCGTCATAACTTGACTAAAAATGCTTATATTGCGACAAAACTTTAGTATGTTGTTCCGGAGGTATACTGAACCAATTCTGTTTAATATCATCGAAATGGGGTCAAATGTCAGGACACAGGAGCGAGATTTATTCCACAGCCTTTATCGTCATAACTTGACTAAAAATGCTTATATTGCGACAAAACTTTAGTATGTTGTTCCGGAGGTATACTGAACCAATTCTGTTTAATATCATCGAAATGGGGTCAAATGTCAGGACACAGGAGCGAGATTTATTCCACAGCCTTTATCGTCATAACTTGACTAAAAATGCTTATATTGCGACAAAACTTTAGTATGTTGTTCCGGAGGTATACTGAACCAATTCTGTTTAATATCATCGAAATGGGGTCAAATGTCAGGACACAGGAGCGAGATTTATTCCACAGCCTTTATCGTCATAACTTGACTAAAAATGCTTATATTGCGACAAAACTTTAGTATGTTGTTCCGGAGGTATACTGAACCAATTCTGTTTAATATCATCGAAATGGGGTCAAATGTCAGGACACAGGAGCGAGATTTATTCCACAGCCTTTATCGTCATAACTTGACTAAAAATGCTTATATTGCGACAAAACTTTAGTATGTTGTTCCGGAGGTATACTGAACCAATTCTGTTTAATATCATCGAAATGGGGTCAAATGTCAGGACACAGGAGCGAGATTTATTCCACAGCCTTTATCGTCATAACTTGACTAAAAATGCTTATATTGCGACAAAACTTTAGTATGTTGTTCCGGAGGTATACTGAACCAATTCTGTTTAATATCATCGAAATGGGGTCAAATGTCAGGACACAGGAGCGAGATTTATTCCACAGCCTTTATCGTCATAACTTGACTAAAAATGCTTATATTGCGACAAAACTTTAGTATGTTGTTCCGGAGGTATACTGAACCAATTCTGTTTAATATCATCGAAATGGGGTCAAATGTCAGGACACAGGAGCGAGATTTATTCCACAGCCTTTATCGTCATAACTTGACTAAAAATGCTTATATTGCGACAAAACTTTAGTATGTTGTTCCGGAGGTATACTGAACCAATTCTGTTTAATATCATCGAAATGGGGTCAAATGTCAGGACACAGGAGCGAGATTTATTCCACAGCCTTTATCGTCATAACTTGACTAAAAATGCTTATATTGCGACAAAACTTTAGTATGTTGTTCCGGAGGTATACTGAACCAATTCTGTTTAATATCATCGAAATGGGGTCAAATGTCAGGACACAGGAGCGAGATTTATTCCACAGCCTTTATCGTCATAACTTGACTAAAAATGCTTATATTGCGACAAAACTTTAGTATGTTGTTCCGGAGGTATACTGAACCAATTCTGTTTAATATCATCGAAATGGGGTCAAATGTCAGGACACAGGAGCGAGATTTATTCCACAGCCTTTATCGTCATAACTTGACTAAAAATGCTTATATTGCGACAAAACTTTAGTATGTTGTTCCGGAGGTATACTGAACCAATTCTGTTTAATATCATCGAAATGGGGTCAAATGTCAGGACACAGGAGCGAGATTTATTCCACAGCCTTTATCGTCATAACTTGACTAAAAATGCTTATATTGCGACAAAACTTTAGTATGTTGTTCCGGAGGTATACTGAACCAATTCTGTTTAATATCATCGAAATGGGGTCAAATGTCAGGACACAGGAGCGAGATTTATTCCACAGCCTTTATCGTCATAACTTGACTAAAAATGCTTATATTGCGACAAAACTTTAGTATGTTGTTCCGGAGGTATACTGAACCAATTCTGTTTAATATCATCGAAATGGGGTCAAATGTCAGGACACAGGAGCGAGATTTATTCCACAGCCTTTATCGTCATAACTTGACTAAAAATGCTTATATTGCGACAAAACTTTAGTATGTTGTTCCGGAGGTATACTGAACCAATTCTGTTTAATATCATCGAAATGGGGTCAAATGTCAGGACACAGGAGCGAGATTTATTCCACAGCCTTTATCGTCATAACTTGACTAAAAATGCTTATATTGCGACAAAACTTTAGTATGTTGTTCCGGAGGTATACTGAACCAATTCTGTTTAATATCATCGAAATGGGGTCAAATGTCAGGACACAGGAGCGAGATTTATTCCACAGCCTTTATCGTCATAACTTGACTAAAAATGCTTATATTGCGACAAAACTTTAGTATGTTGTTCCGGAGGTATACTGAACCAATTCTGTTTAATATCATCGAAATGGGGTCAAATGTCAGGACACAGGAGCGAGATTTATTCCACAGCCTTTATCGTCATAACTTGACTAAAAATGCTTATATTGCGACAAAACTTTAGTATGTTGTTCCGGAGGTATACTGAACCAATTCTGTTTAATATCATCGAAATGGGGTCAAATGTCAGGACACAGGAGCGAGATTTATTCCACAGCCTTTATCGTCATAACTTGACTAAAAATGCTTATATTGCGACAAAACTTTAGTATGTTGTTCCGGAGGTATACTGAACCAATTCTGTTTAATATCATCGAAATGGGGTCAAATGTCAGGACACAGGAGCGAGATTTATTCCACAGCCTTTATCGTCATAACTTGACTAAAAATGCTTATATTGCGACAAAACTTTAGTATGTTGTTCCGGAGGTATACTGAACCAATTCTGTTTAATATCATCGAAATGGGGTCAAATGTCAGGACACAGGAGCGAGATTTATTCCACAGCCTTTATCGTCATAACTTGACTAAAAATGCTTATATTGCGACAAAACTTTAGTATGTTGTTCCGGAGGTATACTGAACCAATTCTGTTTAATATCATCGAAATGGGGTCAAATGTCAGGACACAGGAGCGAGATTTATTCCACAGCCTTTATCGTCATAACTTGACTAAAAATGCTTATATTGCGACAAAACTTTAGTATGTTGTTCCGGAGGTATACTGAACCAATTCTGTTTAATATCATCGAAATGGGGTCAAATGTCAGGACACAGGAGCGAGATTTATTCCACAGCCTTTATCGTCATAACTTGACTAAAAATGCTTATATTGCGACAAAACTTTAGTATGTTGTTCCGGAGGTATACTGAACCAATTCTGTTTAATATCATCGAAATGGGGTCAAATGTCAGGACACAGGAGCGAGATTTATTCCACAGCCTTTATCGTCATAACTTGACTAAAAATGCTTATATTGCGACAAAACTTTAGTATGTTGTTCCGGAGGTATACTGAACCAATTCTGATAAATATCATCGAAATGGGGTCAAATGTCAGGACACAGGAGCGAGATTTATTCCACAGCCTTTATCGTCATAACTTGACTAAAAATGCTTATATTGCGACAAAACTTTAGTATGTTGTTCCGGAGGTATACTGAACCAATTCTGTTTAATATCATCGAAATGGGGTCAAATGTCAGGACACAGGAGCGAGATTTATTCCACAGCCTTTATCGTCATAACTTGACTAAAAATGCTTATATTGCGACAAAACTTTAGTATGTTGTTCCGGAGGTATACTGAACCAATTCTGTTTAATATCATCGAAATGGGGTCAAATGTCAGGACACAGGAGCGAGATTTATTCCACAGCCTTTATCGTCATAACTTGACTAAAAATGCTTATATTGCGACAAAACTTTAGTATGTTGTTCCGGAGGTATACTGAACCAATTCTGTTTAATATCATCGAAATGGGGTCAAATGTCAGGACACAGGAGCGAGATTTATTCCACAGCCTTTATCGTCATAACTTGACTAAAAATGCTTATATTGCGACAAAACTTTAGTATGTTGTTCCGGAGGTATACTGAACCAATTCTGTTTAATATCATCGAAATGGGGTCAAATGTCAGGACACAGGAGCGAGATTTATTCCACAGCCTTTATCGTCATAACTTGACTAAAAATGCTTATATTGCGACAAAACTTTAGTATGTTGTTCCGGAGGTATACTGAACCAATTCTGATAAATATCATCGAAATGGGGTCAAATGTCAGGACACAGGAGCGAGATTTATTCCACAGCCTTTATCGTCATAACTTGACTAAAAATGCTTATATTGCGACAAAACTTTAGTATGTTGTTCCGGAGGTATACTGAACCAATTCTGATAAATATCATCGAAATGGGGTCAAATGTCAGGACACAGGAGCGAGATTTATTCCACAGCCTTTATCGTCATAACTTGACTAAAAATGCTTATATTGCGACAAAACTTTAGTATGTTGTTCCGGAGGTATACTGAACCAATTCTGTTTAATATCATCGAAATGGGGTCAAATGTCAGGACACAGGAGCGAGATTTATTCCACAGCCTTTATCGTCATAACTTGACTAAAAATGCTTATATTGCGACAAAACTTTAGTATGTTGTTCCGGAGGTATACTGAACCAATTCTGTTTAATATCATCGAAATGGGGTCAAATGTCAGGACACAGGAGCGAGATTTATTCCACAGCCTTTATCGTCATAACTTGACTAAAAATGCTTCTATTGCGACAAAACTTTAGTATGTTGTTCCGGAGGTATACTGAACCAATTCTGTTTAATATCATCGAAATGGGGTCAAATGTCAGGACACAGGAGCGAGATTTATTCCACAGCCTTTATCGTCATAACTTGACTAAAAATGCTTATATTGCGACAAAACTTTAGTATGTTGTTCCGGAGGTATACTGAACCAATTCTGTTTAATATCATCGAAATGGGGTCAAATGTCAGGACACAGGAGCGAGATTTATTCCACAGCCTTTATCGTCATAACTTGACTAAAAATGCTTATATTGCGACAAAACTTTAGTATGTTGTTCCGGAGGTATACTGAACCAATTCTGTTTAATATCATCGAAATGGGGTCAAATGTCAGGACACAGGAGCGAGATTTATTCCACAGCCTTTATCGTCATAACTTGACTAAAAATGCTTCTATTGCGACAAAACTTTAGTATGTTGTTCCGGAGGTATACTGAACCAATTCTGTTTAATATCATCGAAATGGGGTCAAATGTCAGGACACAGGAGCGAGATTTATTCCACAGCCTTTATCGTCATAACTTGACTAAAAATGCTTATATTGCGACAAAACTTTAGTATGTTGTTCCGGAGGTATACTGAACCAATTCTGTTTAATATCATCGAAATGGGGTCAAATGTCAGGACACAGGAGCGAGATTTATTCCACAGCCTTTATCCTCATAACTTGACTAAAAATGCTTATATTGCGACAAAACTTTAGTATGTTGTTCCGGAGGTATACTGAACCAATTCTGTTTAATATCATCGAAATGGGGTCAAATGTCAGGACACAGGAGCGAGATTTATTCCACAGCCTTTATCGTCATAACTTGACTAAAAATGCTTATATTGCGACAAAACTTTAGTATGTTGTTCCGGAGGTATACTGAACCAATTCTGTTTAATATCATCGAAATGGGGTCAAATGTCAGGACACAGGAGCGAGATTTATTCCACAGCCTTTATCCTCATAACTTGACTAAAAATGCTTCTATTGCGACAAAACTTTAGTATGTTGTTCCGGAGGTATACTGAACCAATTCTGTTTAATATCATCGAAATGGGGTCAAATGTCAGGACACAGGAGCGAGATTTATTCCACAGCCTTTATCGTCATAACTTGACTAAAAATGCTTATATTGCGACAAAACTTTAGTATGTTGTTCCGGAGGTATACTGAACCAATTCTGTTTAATATCATCGAAATGGGGTCAAAGGTCAGGACACAGGAGCGAGATTTATTCCACAGCCTTTATCCTCATAACTTGACTAAAAATGCTTATATTGCGACAAAACTTTAGTATGGTGTTCCGGAGGTATACTGAACCAATTCTGTTTAATATCATCGAAATGGGGTCAAATGTCAGGACACAGGAGCGAGATTTATTCCACAGCCTTTATCGTCATAACTTGACTAAAAATGCTTATATTGCGACAAAACTTTAGTATGGTGTTCCGGAGGTATACTGAACCAATTCTGTTTAATATCATCGAAATGGGGTCAAATGTCAGGACACAGGAGCGAGATTTATTCCACAGCCTTTATCGTCATAACTTGACTAAAAATGCTTATATTGCGACAAAACTTTAGTATGGTGTTCCGGAGGTATACTGAACCAATTCTGTTTAATATCATCGAAATGGGGTCAAATGTCAGGACACAGGAGCGAGATTTATTCCACAGCCTTTATCGTCATAACTTGACTAAAAATGCTTATATTGCGACAAAACTTTAGTATGGTGTTCCGGAGGTATACCGAACCAATTCTGATTAATATCATCGAAATGGGGTCAAATGTCAGGACACAGGAGCGAGATTTATTCCACAGCCTTTATCGTCATAACTTGACTAAAAATGCTTATATTGCGACAAAACTTTAGTATGTTGTTCCGGAGGTATACCGAACCAATTCTGATAAATATCATCGAAATGGGGTCAAATGTCAGGACACAGGAGCGAGATTTATTCCACAGCCTTTATCGTCATAACTTGACTAAAAATGCTTCTATTGCGTCAAAACTTTAGTATGATGTTCCGGAGGTATACTGAACCAATTCTGTTTAATATCATCGAAATGGGGTCAAATGTCAGGACACAGGAGCGAGATTTATTCCACAGCCATTATCCTCATAACTTGACTAAAAATGCTTCTATTGCGACAAAACTTTAGTATGTTGTTCCGGAGGTATACTGAACCAGTTCTGTTTAATATCATCGAAATGGGGTCAAAGGTCAGGATACAGGAGCAAGATTTATTCCACAGCCTTTATCCTCATAACTCGATTAAAAATGTTTCTATTGCGACAAAACTTTAGTATGTTGTTCCGGAGGTATACCGAACCAATTCTGTTTAATATCATCGAAATGGGGTCAAAGGTCAGGACACAGGAGCCAGATTTATTCCACAGCAATTATCCTCATAACTCGATTAAAAATGTTTCTATTGCGACAAAACTTTAGTATGTTGTTCCGAAGGTATACCGAACCAATTCTGTTTAATATCATCGAAATGGGGTCAAAGGTCAGGACACATGAACAAGATTTATTCCACAGCCTTTATCCTCATAACTCGATTAAAAATGTTTCTATTGCGACAAAACTTTAGTATATTGTTCCGAAGGTATACCGAACCAATTCTGTTTAATATGATCGAAATGGGGTCAAAGGTCAGGACACATGAGCAAGATTTATTCCACAGCCTTTATCCTCATAACTCGATTAAAAATGCTTGTATTGCGACAAAACTTTAGTATGTTGCTCCGGAGGTATACTGAACCAATTCTGTTTAATATCATCGAAATGGGGTCAAAGGTCAGGACACAGGAACGAGATTTATTCCACAGCCATTATCCTCATAACTTTACTAAAAATGCTTGTATTGCGACAAAACTTTAGTATATTGTTCCGGAGGTATACTGAACCAGTTCCGTTTAATATCATCGAAATGGGGTCAAATGTCAGGGCACAGGAGCGAGATTTATTCCACAGCAATTATCCTCATAACTTGACTAAAAATGCTTCTATTGCGACAAAACTTTAGTATGTTGTTCCGGAGGTATACCGAACCAATTCTGTTTAATATAATCGAAATGGGGTCAAAGGTCAGGGCACAGGAGCGAGATTTATTCCTCAGCTATTATCCTCATAACTTTAGTAACATAAAAATGCTAACATAAAAATGCTTCGATTACAACAAAACTTTTTCATGTTGTTCCGGATATATACTGAACCGGTTCTGTTGAATATAATCGAAATGGGGTCAAAGGTCAGGACACAGGAGCAAGATTTATTCCACTGCCGTTATCTTCATAACTCGATTAAAAATGCTTCGATTGCCACAAAACATGTTGTTCCGGAGGTATACCGAATCAATTCTGTTTAATATCATCGAAATGGGGTCAAAGGTCAGAGCACAGGAGCGAGATTTATTCCTCAGCTATTATCCTCATAACTTTAGTAATAAGTTGAGCAATGATTTCTGGTATGTTGGAAAGCGTATCAAAATAAATGGATTTCATGATTTTACTAACTTGTTATTTTCTCTTTCTAAAATATTCCTTTCGTATCCAAAAGAATACAAAAGATGTGCGGGTTTTAAAATAGAATTAGGTGCCACCTTTCTCGTTTGTTATTGCGAGCCATTTACCTTCTCGTTCGATAATATCTCCCTATTGTACATAAAAAAGGTAAAAAAGTTAGCACGGCTTTATATTTTTTAGTTATAAAATATTTTCATCTCACTGATAGTAATTTTATCTTTTTTTCAATAGCAGATAAGAGAAGTAGCACTAGCTCGCACAAATCACTTCAAAGAATTTCCAACGCTCATTTCCAAAGAATCATACGTCAAAAAGCCCCTTTTGACGTATTTATTTGACGTCAGTCTCAAATAAATACGTCAAAAGGGGCTTTTCGACGCATGAATCTTTGTATGATCATCAGGCACAAACACAAGTATTGTGTCTGTCGCAAAGGGTAGTTTAAGGATGGCAGTTTTCAAGCTTAAAGTAAGTATTTTCTGTTTTTCTATGTGCCGTTTCTGGATTCATTGTTTTCCTTAATTTATTCACCAAAGTATAACGGATATAAAGAGAGATAAAATACTTCTTTGTCGCATAAATATTAAAAGACGTTTTGACTTCACGTTGCACTACTTCAATAAACGCGACGTAGCATATACTCGCATCAGCAAAGATGAAAAAAATGTCCTGCGAAATACGGAGTCCAGCTCCAACAGTACTATTATTGACTCGTACCTGGTAAAGTACCTCTTGAAATGATGTTGCATGTTTCAGTTTTGAAAACGAACAAGTTATTAAAATCATGCAATGCATTAATTATGATACGCTTTCCAACCTACCAGAAATCATTACTCAAGTTATGAGGATAATGGCTGTGGAATAAATCTTGCTCCTGTGTCCTGACCTTTGACCCCATTTCGATTATATTCAACAGAACCGGTTCAGTATATATCCGGAACAACATGAAAAAGTTTTGTTGTAATCGAAGCATTTTTATGTTACTAAAGTTATGAGGATAATAGCTGAGCAATAAATCTCGCTCCTGTGTCCCGACCTTTGACCCCATTTCGATGATATTAAACATATTTGGTTCAGTATACCTCCGGAACAACACTGTAGAGTTTTGATGCAATCGAAGTAGTTTTAGTCAAGTTATGAGGATAATGGCTGTGGAATCAATTTCGCTCCTGTGTCCCGACCTTTGACCCCATTTCGATGATATTAAACATATTTGGTTCAGTATACCTCCGGAACAACACTGTAGAGTTTTGATGCAATCGAAGTATTTTTAGTCAAGTTATGAGGATAATGGCTGTGGAATATATCTCGCTCTTGTGCCCTGACCTTTGATCCCATTTCGATGATATTAAACAGAATTGGTTCAGTATACTTCCGGAACAACACTGTAGAGTTTTGACGCAATCGAAGTATTTTTAGTCAAGTTATGAGGATAATGGCTGTGGAATAAATTTTGCTCCTGTGTCCTGACCTTTGACCCCATTTCGATTATATTCAACAGAACCGGTTCAGTATATATCCGGAACAACATGAAAAAGTTTTGTTGTAATCGAAGCATTTTTATGTTACTAAAGTTATGAGGATAATAGCTGAGCAATAAATCTCGCTCCTGTGTCCCGACCTTTGACCCCATTTCGATGATATTAAACATATTTGGTTCAGTATACCTCCGGAACAACACTGTAGAGTTTTGATGCAATCGAAGTAGTTTTAGTCAAGTTATGAGGATAATGGCTGTGGAATAAATTTCGCTCCTGTGTCCCGACCTTTGACCCCATTTCGATGATATTAAACATATTTGGTTCAGTATACCTCCGGAACAACACTGTAGAGTTTTGATGCAATCGAAGTATTTTTAGTCAAGTTATGAGGATAATGGCTGTGGAATATATCTCGCTCTTGTGCCCTGACCTTTGATCCCATTTCGATGATATTAAACAGAATTGGTTCAGTATACTTCCGGAACAACACTGTAGAGTTTTGACGCAATCGAAGTATTTTTAGTCAAGTTATGAGGATAATGGCTGTGGAATAAATTTTGCTCCTGTGTCCTGACCTTTGACCCCATTTCGATTATATTCAACAGAACCGGTTCAGTATATATCCGGAACAACATGAAAAAGTTTTGTTGCAATCGAAGCATTTTTATGTTACTAAAGTTATGAGGATAATAGCTGAGGAATAAATCTCGCTCCTGTGTCCCGACCTTTGACCCCATTTCGATGATATTAAACATATTTGGTTCAGTATACCTCCGGAACAACACTGTAGAGTTTTGATGCAATCGAAGTAGTTTTAGTCAAGTTATGAGGATAATGGCTGTGGAATAAATTTCGCTCCTGTGTCCCGACCTTTGACCCCATTTCGATGATATTAAACATATTTGGTTCAGTATACCTCCGGAACAACACTGTAGAGTTTTGATGCAATCGAAGTATTTTTAGTCAAGTTATGAGGATAATGGCTGTGGAATATATCTCGCTCTTGTGCCCTGACCTTTGATCCCATTTCGATTATATTAAACAGAATTGGTTCAGTATACTTCCGGAACAACACTGTAGAGTTTTGACGCAATCGAAGTATTTTTAGTCAAGTTATGAGGATAATGGCTGTGGAATAAATTTTGCTCCTGTGTCCTGACCTTTGACCCCATTTCGATTATATTCAACAGAACCGGTTCAGTATATATCCGGAACAACATGAAAAAGTTTTGTTGCAATCGAAGCATTTTTATGTTACTAAAGTTATGAGGATAATAGCTGAGGAATAAATCTCGCTCCTGTGTCCCGACCTTTGACCCCATTTCGATGATATTAAACATATTTGGTTCAGTATACCTCCGGAACAACACTGTAGAGTTTTGATGCAATCGAAGTATTTTTAGTCAAGTTATGAGGATAATGGCTGTGGAATAAATTTCGCTCCTGTGTCCCGACCTTTGACCCCATTTCGATGGTATTAAACATATTTGGTTCAGTATACCTCCGGAACAACACTGTAGAGTTTTGATGCAATCGAAGTATTTTTAGTCAAGTTATGAGGATAATGGCTGTGGAATATATCTCGCTCTTGTGCCCTGACCTTTGATCCCATTTCGATGATATTAAACAGAATTGGTTCAGTATACTTCCGGAACAACACTGTAGAGTTTTGACGCAATCGAAGTATTTTTAGTCAAGTTATGAGGATAATGGCTGTGGAATAAATTTTGCTCCTGTGTCCTGACCTTTGACCCCATTTCGATTATATTCAACAGAACCGGTTCAGTATATATCCGGAACAACATGAAAAAGTTTTGTTGCAATCGAAGCATTTTTATGTTACTAAAGTTATGAGGATAATAGCTGAGGAATAAATCTCGCTCCTGTGTCCCGACCTTTGACCCCATTTCGATGATATTAAACATATTTGGTTCAGTATACCTCCGGAACAACACTGTAGAGTTTTGATGCAATCGAAGTAGTTTTAGTCAAGTTATGAGGATAATGGCTGTGGAATAAATTTCGCTCCTGTGTCCCGACCTTTGACCCCATTTCGATGATATTAAACATATTTGGTTCAGTATACCTCCGGAACAACACTGTAGAGTTTTGATGCAATCGAAGTATTTTTAGTCAAGTTATGAGGATAATGGCTGTGGAATATATCTCGCTCTTGTGCCCTGACCTTTGATCCCATTTCGATTATATTAAACAGAATTGGTTCAGTATACTTCCGGAACAACACTGTAGAGTTTTGACGCAATCGAAGTATTTTTAGTCAAGTTATGAGGATAATGGCTGTGGAATAAATTTTGCTCCTGTGTCCTGACCTTTGACCCCATTTCGATTATATTCAACAGAACCGGTTCAGTATATATCCGGAACAACATGAAAAAGTTTTGTTGCAATCGAAGCATTTTTATGTTACTAAAGTTATGAGGATAATAGCTGAGGAATAAATCTCGCTCCTGTGTCCCGACCTTTGACCCCATTTCGATGATATTAAACATATTTGGTTCAGTATACCTCCGGAACAACACTGTAGAGTTTTGATGCAATCGAAGTATTTTTAGTCAAGTTATGAGGATAATGGCTGTGGAATAAATTTCGCTCCTGTGTCCCGACCTTTGACCCCATTTCGATGGTATTAAACATATTTGGTTCAGTATACCTCCGGAACAACACTGTAGAGTTTTGATGCAATCGAAGTATTTTTAGTCAAGTTATGAGGATAATGGCTGTGGAATATATCTCGCTCTTGTGCCCTGACCTTTGATCCCATTTCGATGATATTAAACAGAATTGGTTCAGTATACTTCCGGAACAACACTGTAGAGTTTTGACGCAATCGAAGTATTTTTAGTCAAGTTATGAGGATAATGGCTGTGGAATAAATCTCGCTCCTGTGTCTTCGATCCCATTTCGATTATATTCAACAGAATTGGTTCAGTGTACCTTCGGAAAAACACACTGAAGTTTTGTCGCAATCGAAGCATTTTTAGTCAAGTTATGAGGATAATGGCTGTGGAATAAATTTTGCTCCTCTGCCCTGATCTTTGACCCCATTTAGATGATTTTCAACTGAACCAGTTCTGTATACCTCCTGAACATCATACTAAAGTTTTGTCGCAATCGAAGCACTTTTAGTCAAGTTATGAGGATAATGGCTGTGGAATATAACTAGCTCATGTGCGCTGACCTTTGACACCATTTCGATGATATTCAAAAGAATTGGTTAGTATACCTCCCGGAACAACACAATAGAGTTTTGCCGGAATCGAAGTATTTTTAGTCAATTTATGAGGATAATGGCTGTGGAATAAACCTCGCTCCTGTGCCTTCGATCCGATTTCGATGATATTCAACAGAATTGGTTCAGTGTACCTTCGGAAAAACACACTAAAGTTTTGTCGCAATCGAAGCACTTTTAGTCAAGTTATGAGGATGATGGCTGTGGAATAAATCTCGCTCCTATGTCCTGACCTTTAACCCCATTTCGAGAATATACAACAGAATTGGTTTAGTAAACCTCCCGGAACAACATGATAGAGTTTTGACGCAATCGAAGCATTTTTACCTAAGTTATAACGCATAAGGGCAGTGGAATGGATCCCGCTCCTATGTCCTGACCGTTGATCCCATTTCGTCCATTTTGAAAAGGTCTCGTCCCCAGGAGGTCTCCTACCATATACTAAGATTTCGCACAATGCTGGAGCATATACGCTTCTTCAACCTACAGTTGGAAAGTGTAAAAAAGGTGAAAACGTTATCACCGCTTAATATATTACAGTTATAAGATATTTTCATCTCAGTGATAGTCATCTTATCTCCTTTTCAATAGCAGATAAGAGAACTAGCAATAAGCATGCAAAAATCTCTTCGAAGAATTTCCAACGCTCATTTCCAAATAATCACGCCTCAAAAAACCTATTTTGACGTATTTATTTGACGTCAGTAACAAACTGTCCGATCATCAAGCGCGGCAAAAGTCTTGTGTCTGTGGCAAATGGTAGTTTAAGGATGGCAGCTTTCAAGTTTTAATTAAGTAGCCGTTTCTGGATTCATTACTTCCTTTCTATTTATTCACCAAATTATAACGGATATAGAGAGAGATAAAATATTTCTTTGTCGCATAAATATTATAAAAGATGTTTTTGTTTTCACGTGGGACAACTTCAATAAACGCGACGTAGCACATATTCGTGCATAAGCACAGATGGACAAAACCTCGTGCGAAATACGGAGTCCAGCTTTATGATTGACTCGTAATTGTAAAGTACCTATTCGAATCCTGTTGAATATTTCAGTTTTTTAAAAACGAACAAGTTAGTAAAATCATGCAATGCATTGATTACACAGTATGGCAAAGAATTTTTTAAGACTGGGTCTGTAAAATGAAATAGAAACAAGAAATTATAATTTGTTTCGGTTTCTTATTCAAAATAAGTCCCTCCGGCTTCAATACACTTGTTACAGCGATTTAATAATGATTCGAATGCCTGTTCCAGTTCACTTTGCGGAATTGCCTCCAAAGCACGCGTCGAAGCTGTTTCTATGGTCGAAATATCATCAAAATAACACCCTTTTAACGTCATTTTAAGTTTGGGGAACAAAGAAAAGTCTACGGTGCTAAATCAGGCGAATACGGTGGATGATTCAACACACAGACGTTATTTTTCGCCAAAAATCTACGAACAAGAAGTGATGTGTGACTGGGTGCATTATCGTGCAACAAACACCAACTGTTTTCATCCCGATATTCTGGACGAATGCGACGAATACTGCCCTTCAAACGCCTCAAAACATTTAAATAAAACTCACCAGTAATTGTTTGTGGACTTGGAACAAATTCTTTGTGGATAATACCCTTACTATCGGAGAATGTAATGAGCATTGTTTTGATTTTCGATGGAACTTTTCTTGTTTTTTCGGCTTGTGGCGAGTTTTTTTATTTCCATTCCGCACTTTGTCGCTTTGTTTTAGAATCATATTGAAAGCCCCATGTCTCATCACCTGTAACAATCAATTTTAAGAAGTTTGGATCATTTTCAGCGGCTGAAATGATGTCTCTGCAATGTGCACTTCTCTTTGATTTTTGTTCATTGGTTAACGTGTGTGGAACAAATTTAGCACAGACTTTTGTTTTGCCCAAATCTTCATGCAGGATGGTTCGAATCGTTTCTTTGTCGATGTTTAAAGACTCTTCCATCATTCTTAGTGACGCACATCGATTGTTTGCCACGAAATCACGCACTTTTTCAATAATCTCAGGTGTCCTAGATGAACTTGGTCTTTCGGTATGCTTATCATTTTCTAGCGTATCTCTTCCGTCCAAAAAACGTTTGTGCCACAGGAAAACATTTGATCTACTTAAACAAAACTCACCGTAAACTTGTTTCATCATTTGGTACGTTTCCGAGGCACTTTTACCAAGTTTTGCGATAAATTTAATAACAGCCCTTTGTTCCATCTTAATAATTGAACGTGAAAAAAATTTGACTTCTCTAATGAACGGCCGTTTCGTTTGAGTTACTTTAACAACTGCGCAGTACTTTTGGCAGAAAGCAACCATGTTACATGGAAATGTTATTCTTCAGTTTACCAGCAAATACAGCTGTATTTTGCCATAATGTTTTGATCACGTTATCCTCTGTATCCCGTTATGTATAAATTTCGTTGGTATCAGACGTCTCCTTCTTGGTGTTCTTTTTTCACTTTCTAGCCACGACCATCCCCGATTTAGGCGTCCAGGTTGAGGATGCTTGGATCTCAATACCCCAAACTTACATCCAACATCCGTATGACAGACTCCATGCCAGAATTGCACAGTGTGACGCAGTTCATGGCGGTTCAACCTCGTACTAACCATGTTACATGGAAATGTTATTTTTCAGTTTACCAGCAAATACAGCTGTATTTTGCCATAATGTTTTGATCACGTTATCCTCTGTATTCCGTTATGTATAAATTTCGTTGGTATCAGACGTCTCCTTCTTGGTGTTCTTTTTTCACTTTCCGCCAGTGTATGTAGCATTATATAGTAGCTGAAACTTCCTGTATATCATTTCAGTATATTTGCATTGTGGTCATCGCAGTGGTCTTCGTTTTGGCTCTGAGCATCGACGGAGCTCCAATAGAGGACAAATGCATGCCAAATGCTTGTGATTTTGCTAAATGCTCAGATATGAAGGATTGCGTATCGCCATTTGGCGAGGTCAAGAGAAAAGGTGGAATGTGTGGCTGCTGTGATCTTTGCGTTCTCCAACTCTGTAAGTACTGATTAATTCATACAGATATTTAATTACAACATGTACTAGCTGTTGTTTTTCTGCTGCATTAATTTCAGACAGCTTCCACTCAACTAACGACATCCCATAGCTTAGTCATTCGGTATCTTTCTTTGAATCTTCAAAATCAGTATCGTTCAAAAAATAACCAGACTGATGTAATAGTGCCAAAACAAACCCAAGTAGAACAAGAAAGATGACACCGAATTTTCGGGTGTAATAAGCACGTCTTTTGTATCCGTTCTGACGCAAATTAAATTTATCAAAGCTATTCAAAGTCAATGGAACCGGTATGGAAAACAATAGATCTGACCAAAGAAAGAAGATTTTCAATCGGGTTTTTAATCCTTCAGATATTGCTGTAAACGGAATCGTGAGCTTACGAACTCTTAGAAACAGAGATATCGACAAAAATAAGATGTGACTTTACGTCCCCTGGTGGGAAAACTATGCATTATTTTAGGAAGAAAGTATTCTCAACAGTTTTTCCATATGAGCGGTATCGTTCTAAGAAAAAAGACAAGAAAGGTGACACCGAATTTTCGTGTGTAATAAGCACGTCTTTTGAATCCGTTCTGACGCAAATTAAATTTATCAAAGCTATTCAAAGTCAATGGAACCGGTATGGAAAACAATAGATCTGACCAAAGAAAGAAGATTTTCAATCGGGTTTTTAATCCCTCAGATATTGCTGTAAACGGAATCGTGAGCTTACGAACTCTTAGAAACAGAGATATCGACAAAAATAAGATGTGACTTTACGTCCCCTGGTGGGAAAACTATGCATTATTTTAGGAAGAAAGTATTCTCAACAGTTTTTCCATATGAGCGGTATCGTTCTAAGAAAAAAGACAAGAAAGGTGACACCGAATTTTCGGGTGTAATAAGCACGTCTTTTGAATCCGTTCTGACGCAAATTAAATTTATCAAAGCTATTCAAAGTCAATGGAACCGGTATGGAAAACAATAGATCTGACCAAAGAAAGAAGATTTTCAATCGGGTTTTTAATCCCTCAGATATTGCTGTAAACGGAATCGTGAGCTTACGAACTCTTAGAAACAGAGATATCGACAAAAATAAGATGTGACTTTACGTCCCCTGGTGGGAAAACTATGCATTATTTTAGGAAGAAAGTATTCTCAACAGTTTTTCCATATGAGCGGTATCGTTCTAAGAAAAAAGACAAGAAAGGTGACACCGAATTTTCGTGTGTAATAAGCACGTCTTTTGAATCCGTTCTGACGCAAATTAAATTTATCAAAGCTATTCAAAGTCAATGGAACCGGTATGGAAAACAATAGATCTGACCAAAGAAAGAAGATTTTCAATCGGGTTTTTAATCCCTCAGATATTGCTGTAAACGGAATCGTGAGCTTACGAACTCTTAGAAACAGAGATATCGACAAAAATAAGATGTGACTTTACGTCCCCTGGTGGGAAAACTATGCATTATTTTAGGAAGAAAGTATTCTCAACAGTTTTTCCATATGAGCGGTATCGTTCTAAGAAAAAAGACAAGAAAGGTGACACCGAATTTTCGTGTGTAATAAGCACGTCTTTTGAATCCGTTCTGACGCAAATTAAATTTATCAAAGCTATTCAAAGTCAATGGAACCGGTATGGAAAACAATAGATCTGACGAAAGAAAGAAGATTTTCAATCGGGTTTTTAATCACTCAGATATTGCTGTAAACGGAATAGTGAGCTTACGCCCTCTGGTTGCAGACTTGTGCGTTAAGAAAAACATATATTTATATGAGAAACATTTCGCGCAGGAAACGTTCTCCAACATAGAAAGGATTTTTCAAATAGGACGCTTAGAAACAGAGATATCGACAAAAAATAAGATGTGACTTTACGTCCCCTGGTGGGAAAACCATGCATTATTTTAGGAAGAAAGTATTTTCAAAAGGTTTTTCCATATAAGAGGCATCGGTCCAAGAAAAAGAAATTAGTCGAGTTTTCGGTATACTTACAGGTTTTCTCATTTATTTATTTATTTTTAACATAGAAAATCATCTTAGTTAAAACTGAAATTACTTCTGCAAAGCGCTTTGTAAACTTCATACTCTTGGAAACTCAAATTCTTGGGCTGATAAGCACAGAGTATTTTTAAGTGAAGCTTTTCTTCCAGATTTAAAGAAAGAACGGAGATTTTAACAAAATATCCACTCCATTCATTGTAATCGACAAGCAAAAAAGTCACGACGCAAAGGAACAACACATCACCGAGAGAGACACACACAGTAAAAACAACTAACTGAACTTTGCTACGGCATTTGAAACCCTCCTGCCACCCTTGAGCTTGGTCGGGGTAAGTTTCTCTGTCAACCCACGGCGTTAAGGAAATGGATACTCTCCCGGAAAATCAAATTAGCGCGGGGCCAGATAGATCTGGCCCCACAGTTTTTTTTTTTTTTTTTTTTTTTGCGCACGCGGTTAAGACAGTGTTGTATGTAGGTCATCATACTGAATGAGACGGGGAGGAAATCGTCTCCTCTTCGCTTGCGTAGTGATGTTACTGGGGCCTGTTGGGGCTGGCCCCAATAACCTCAAACTCTGAACGTGTACTCTTTCCTCAGGGAATAGTTTTTCGTTTTTGAAGGAAACTTTTCCCTTGGGAAATGGATTTTGAAGAGAAAAGTTTATCACCATGTAGTTAAGAGAAAGAATAGGAATCAGGGCAAAAAAAAAAAAAAAATTCCGGAAATAGAAATTTTTAGGTGGGGCCCGGCCCCTCTGGCCCCTAATAACGAACCGCCCCTGCGGTCTATACTATCGTTCTTATCCCACTCGTACGTCACTTTCTCTCTGACCTCAGATGTGCTGCCAACCTCATTCTCGTTTGAGGGAAAAGACATAACGTTAAGTTTGGAAGTATAAAGAAGAACGAACTCAAATTTACATAGGAAAAGGAAAAAAAATGATCGTTATATTAGTTATATTAGTCAATGGCCTTATAAAGTCTGCGCCACACTCGAACCCTAACATCAGCGCGTAACAACTAGAAGCGGGACTCATCGGACCACACAACATACTGCCAGTCTTTCAGGGTCCAATTACCATGTTCACGAGCCCAGGTGAGGCGCTATGTCCGATAGAGTCCATGACCTTATGGGTCTACGCCACACCCGAATCCTTCCATAATCTCGTAACAACTGGTAGCGTGACTCATCGGACCACGTCACATGTTGCCAGTCTTCCATAGTCCAATTACCGTGTTCACGAGCCCAGGTGAGGGGCTGAGTCAGATATGGTCCATGGCCTTATGGGGTCTGTGCCACACCCGAATCCTACCATAATCTCGTAACAACTGGTAGCGTGACTCATCGGACCAAGCCACATGTTGCCAGTCTTCCAGAGTCCAATTACCGTGTTCACGAGCCCAGGTGAGGGGCTGTGTCCGATATGGTCCATGGCCTCATGGGGTCCCCGCCACACCCGAATCTTACCATAATCTCGTAACAACTGGTAGCGTGGCTCATCGGACCACACCACATGTTGCCAGTATTCCATGGTTCAATTACCGTGTTCACGAGCCCAGGTGAGGGGCTGTGTCCGATATGGTCCATGGCCTCATGGGGTCCCCGCCACACCCGAATCCTACCATAATCTCGTAACAACTGGTAGCGTGGCTCATCTTACCACACCACATGTTGCCAGTATTCCATGGTTCAATTACCGTGTTCACGAGCCCAGGTGAGGGGCTGTGTCCGATAGGGTCCATAGCTTCATGGGGTCTGTGCCACACCCGAATCCTACCATAATCTCGTAACAACTGGTAGCGTGGCTCATCGGCCCACACCACATGTTGCCAGTCTTAAAGGGTCCAATTACCGTGTTCACGAGCCCAGGTGAGGGGCTGTGTCCGATAGGGTCCATGGCCTCATGGGGTCTGTGCCACACCCGAATCCTACCATAATCTCGTAAGAACTGGTAGCGTGGCTCATCGGACCACACCACATGTTGCCAGTCTTCCAGAGTCCAATTACCCTGTTCACGAGCCCAGGTGAGGGGCTGTGTCCGATAGGGTCCATGGCCTCATGGGGTCTGTACCACACCCGAATCCTACCATAATCTCGTAAGAACTGGTAGCGTGGCTCATCGGACCACACCACATGTTGCCAGTCTTCCAGAGTCCAATTACCCTGTTCAAGAGCCCAGGTGAGGGGCTGTGTCCGATAGGGTCCATGGCCTCATGGGGTCTGTACCACACCCGAATCCTACCATAATCTCGTAACAACTGGTAGCATGGCTCATCGGACCACACCACATGTTGCCAGTCTTCCAGGGTCCAATTACCGTGTTCGCGAGCCCAGGTGAGGGGCTGTGTCCGATATGGTCCATGGCCTCATGGGGTCCCCGCCACACCCGAATCCTACCATAATCTCGTAACAACTGGTAGCGTGACTCATCGGACCAAGCCACATGTTGCCAGTCTTCCAGAGTCTAATTACCGTGTTCACGAGCCCAGGTGAGGGGCTCTGTCCGATATGGTCCATGGCCTCATGGGGTCCCCGCCACACCCGAATCCTACCATAATCTCGTAACAACTGGTAGCATGGCTCATCGGACCACACCACATGCTGCCAGTCTTCCATGGTCCAATTACCGTGTTCACGAGCCCAGGTGAGGGGCTGTGTCCGATAGGGTCCATGGCCTCATGGGGTCTGTGCCACACCCGAATCCTACCATAATCTCGTAACAACTGGTAGCGTGGCTCATCGGACCACACCACATGTTGCCAGTCTTCCAGGGTCCAATTACCGTGTTCACGAGCCCAGGTAAGGGGCCGTGTCCGATAGGGTCCATGGCCTCATGGGGTCTGTGCCACACCCGAATCCTACCATAATCTCGTAACAACTGGTAGCATGGCTCATCGGACCACACCTCATGTTGCCAGTCTTATAGGGTCCAATTACCGTGTTCACGAGCCCAGGTGAGGGGCTGTGTCCGATAGGGTCCATGGCCACATGGGGTCTGTGCCACACCCGAATCCTACCATAATCTCGTAACAACTGGTAGCGTGGCTCATCGGACCACACCACATGTTGCCAGTCTTCCATGGTCCAATTACCGTGTTCACGAGCCCAGGTGAGGGGCTGTGTCAGATATGGTCCATGGCCTTATGGGGCCTGCGCCACATCGGAATCCTACCATAATCTCGTAACAACTGGTAGCGTGACTCATCGGACCAAGCCACATGTTGCCAGTCTTCCAGCGTCCAATTACCGTGTTCACGAGACCAGGTGAGGGGCTGTGTCCGATATGGTCCATGGCCTCATGGGGTCCCCGCCACACCCGAATCCTACCATAATCTCGTAACAACTGGTAGCGTGGCTCATCGGACCACACCACATGTTGCCAGTCTTCCAGGGTCCAATTACCGTGTTCACGAGCCCAGGTAAGGGGCTGTGTCCGATAGGGTCCATAGCTTCATGGGGTCTGTGCCACACCCGAATCCTACCATAATCTCGTAACAACTGGTAGCGTGGCTCATCGGACCACACCACATGTTGCCAGTCTTCCAGCGTCCAATTACCGTGTTCACGAGACCAGGTGAGGGGCTGTGTCCGATATGGTCCATGGCCTCATGGGGTCCCCGCCACACCCGAATCCTACCATAATCTCGTAACAACTGGTAGCGTGGCTCATCGGACCACACCACATGTTGCCAGTCTTCCAGGGTCCAATTACCGTGTTCACGAGCCCAGGTGAGGGGCTGTGTCAGATATGGTCCATGGCCTTATGGGGCCTGCGCCACATCGGAATCCTACCATAATCTCGTAACAACTGGTAGCGTGACTCATCGGACCAAGCCACATGTTGCCAGTCTTCCAGAGTCCAATTACCGTGTTCACGAGCCCAGGTGAGGGGCTGTGTCCGATATGGTCCATGGCCTCATGGGGTCCCCGTCACACCCGAATCTTACCATAATCTCGTAACAACTGGTAGCGTGGCTCATCGGACCACACCACATGTTGCCAGTATTCCATGGTTCAATTACCGTGTTCACGAGCCCAGGTGAGGGGCTGTGTCCGATATAGTCCATGGCCTCATGGGGTCCCCGCCACACCCGAATCCTACCATAATCTCGTAACAACTGGTAGCGTGGCTCATCTTACCACACCACATGTTGCCAGTATTCCATGGTTCAATTACCGTGTTCACGAGCCCAGGTGAGGGGCTGTGTCCGATAGGGTCCATGGCCTCATGGGGTCTGTGCCACACCCGAATCCTACCATAATCTCGTAACAACTGGTAGCGTGGCTCATCGGACCACACCACATGTTGCCAGTCTTCCAGGGTCCAATTACCGTGTTCACGAGCTCAGGTAAGGGGCCGTGTCCGATAGGGTCCATGGCCTCATGGGGTCTGTGCCACACCAGAATCCTACCATAATCTCGTAACAACTGGTAGCATGGCTCATCGGACCACACCACATGTTGCCAGTCTTCCAGGGTCCAATTACCGTGTTCACGAGCCCAGGTGAGGGGCTGTGTCCGATAGGGTCCATGGCCACATGGGGTCTGTGCCACACCCGAATCCTACCATAATCTCGTAACAACTGGTAGCGTGGCTCATCGGACCACACCACATGTTGCCAGTCTTCCAGGGTCCAATTACCGTGTTCACGAGCCCAGGTGAGGGGCTGTGTCAGATAGGGTCCATGGCCTCATGGGGTCCCCGCCTCACCCGAATCCTACCATAATCTCGTAACAACTGGTAGCGTGGCTCATCGGACCACACCACATGTTGCCAGTATTCCATGGTTCAATTACCGTGTTCACGAGCCCAGGTGAGGGGCTGTGTCCGATATGGTCCATGGCCTCATGGGGTCCCCGCCACACCCGAATCCTACCATAATCTCGTAACAACTGGTAGCGTGGCTCATCTTACCACACCACATGTTGCCAGTATTCCATGGTTCAATTACCGTGTTCACGAGCCCAGGTGAGGGGCTGTGTCCGATAGGGTCCATAGCCTCATGGGGTCTGTGCCACACCCGAATCCTACCATAATCTCGTAACAACTGGTAGCGTGGCTCATCGGACCACACCACATGTTGCCAGTCTTCCAGGGTCCCATTACCGTGTTCACGAGCCCAGGTGAGGGGCTGTGTCCGATAGGGTCCATGGCCTCATGGGGTCTGTGCCACACCCGAATCCTACCATAATCTCGTAACAACTGGTAGCGTGGCTCATCGGACCACACCACATGTTGCCAGTCTTCCAGGGTACAATTACCGTGTTCACGAGCCCAGGTGAGGGGCTGTGTCAGATATGGTCCATGGCCTTATGGGGCCTGCGCCACATCGGAATCCTACCATAATCTCGTAACAACTGGTAGCGTGACTCATCGGACCAAGCCACATGTTGCCAGTCTTCCAGAGTCCAATTACCGTGTTCACGAGCCCAGGTGAGGGGCTGTGTTCGATATGGTCCATGGCCTCATGGGGTCCCCGCCACACCCGAATCTTACCATAATCTCGTAACAACTGGTAGCGTGGCTCATCGGACCACACCACATGTTGCCAGTATTCCATGGTTCAATTACCGTGTTCACGAGCCCAGGTGAGGGGCTGTGTCCGATATGGTCCATGGCCTCATGGGGTCCCCGCCACACCCGAATTTTACCATAATCTCGTAACAACTGGTAGCGTGGCTCATCTTACCACACCACATGTTGCCAGTATTCCATGGTTCAATTACCGTGTTCACGAGCCCAGGTGAGGGGCTGTGTCCGATAGGGTCCATGGCCTCATGGGGTCTGTGCCACACCCGAATCCTACCATAATCTCGTAACAACTGGTAGCGTGGCTCATCGGACCACACCACATGTTGCCAGTCTTCCAGGGTCCAATTACCGTGTTCACGAGCCCAGGTGAGGGGCTGTGTCCGATATGGTCCATGGCCTCATGGGGTCCCCGCCACACCCGAATCCTACCATAATCTCGTAACAACTGGTAGCGTGGCTCATCGGACCACACCACATGTTGCCAGTCTTCCAGAGTCCAATTACCCTGTTCACGAGCCCAGGTGAGGGGCTGTGTCCGATAGGGTCCATGGCCTCATGGGGTCTGTGCCACACCCGAATCCTACCATAATCTCGTAACAACTGGTAGCATGGCTCATCGGACCACACCACATGTTGCCAGTCTTCCAGGGTCCAATTACCGTGTTCGCGAGCCCAGGTGAGGGGCTGTGTCCGATATGGTCCATGGCCTCATGGGGTCCCCGCCACACCCGAATCCTACAATAATCTCGTAACAACTGGTAGCGTGACTCATCGGACCAAGCCACATGTTGCCAGTCTTCCAGAGTCTAATTACCGTGTTCACGAGCCCAGGTGAGGGGCTGTGTCCGATATGGTCCATGGCCTTATGGGGCCTACGCCACATCGGAATCCTACCATAATCTCGTAACAACTGGTAGCGTGACTCATCGGACCAAGCCACATGTTGCCAGTCTTCCAGAGTCTAATTACCGTGTTCACGAGCCCAGGTGAGGGGCTGTGTCCGATATGGTCCATGGCCTCATGGGGTCTCCGCCACACCCGAATCCTACCATAATCTCGTAACAACTGGTAGCGTGGCTCATCTTACCACACCACATGTTGCCAGTATTCCATGGTTCAATTACCGTGTTCACGAGCCCAGGTGAGGGGCTGTGTCCGATAGGGTCCATGGCCTCATGGGGTCTGTGCCACACCCGAATCCTACCATAATCTCGTAACAACTGGTAGCGGGGCTCATCGGACCACACCACATGTTGCCAGTCTTCCAGCGTCCAATTACCGCGTTCACGAGCCCAGGTAAGGGGCCGTGTCCGATAGGGTCCATGGCCTCATGGGGTCTGTGCCACACCCGAATCCTACCATAATCTCGTAACAACTGGTATCATGGCTCATCGGACCACACCACATATTGCCAGTCTTCCAGGGTCCAATTACCGTGTTCACGAGCCCAGGTGAGGGGCTGTGTCCGATAGGGTCCATGGCCTCATGGGGTCTGTGCCACACCCGAATCCTACCATAATCTCGTAAGAACTGGTAGCGTGGCTCATGGACCACACCACATGTTGCCAGTCTTCCAGGGTCCAATTTCCTGTTCACGAGCCCAGGTGAGGGGCTGTGTCAGATATGGTCCATGGCCTTATGGGGCCTGCGCCACATCGGAATCCTACCATAATCTCGTAACAACTGGTAGCGTGACTCATCGGACCAAGCCACATGTTGCCAGTCTTCCAGAGTCCAATTACCGTGTTCACGAGCCCAGGTGAGGGGCTGTGTCCGATATGGTCCATGGCCTCATGGGGTCCCCGCCACTCCAGAATCCTACCATAATCTCGTAACAACTGGTAGCGTATCTCATCGGACCACACCACATGTTGCCAGTATTCCATGGTTCAATTACCGTGTTCACGAGCCCAGGTAAGGGGCTGTGTCCGATAGGGTCCATAGCTTCATGGGGTCTGTGCCACACCCGAATCCTACCATAATCTCGTAACAACTGGTAGCGTGGCTCATCGGACCACACCACATGTTGCCAGTCTTCCAGCGTCCAATTACCGTGTTCACGAGACCAGGTGAGGGGCTGTGTCCGATATGGTCCATGGCCTCATGGGGTCCCCGCCACACCCGAATCCTACCATAATCTCGTAACAACTGGTAGCGTGGCTCATCGGACCACACCACATGTTGCCAGTCTTCCAGGGTCCAATTACCGTGTTCACGAGCCCAGGTGAGGGGCTGTGTCAGATATGGTCCATGGCCTTATGGGGCCTGCGCCACATCGGAATCCTACCATAATCTCGTAACAACTGGTAGCGTGACTCATCGGACCAAGCCACATGTTGCCAGTCTTCCAGAGTCCAATTACCGTGTTCACGAGCCCAGGTGAGGGGCTGTGTCCGATATGGTCCATGGCCTCATGGGGTCCCCGTCACACCCGAATCTTACCATAATCTCGTAACAACTGGTAGCGTGGCTCATCGGACCACACCACATGTTGCCAGTATTCCATGGTTCAATTACCGTGTTCACGAGCCCAGGTGAGGGGCTGTGTCCGATATAGTCCATGGCCTCATGGGGTCCCCGCCACACCCGAATCCTACCATAATCTCGTAACAACTGGTAGCGTGGCTCATCTTACCACACCACATGTTGCCAGTATTCCATGGTTCAATTACCGTGTTCACGAGCCCAGGTGAGGGGCTGTGTCCGATAGGGTCCATGGCCTCATGGGGTCTGTGCCACACCCGAATCCTACCATAATCTCGTAACAACTGGTAGCGTGGCTCATCGGACCACACCACATGTTGCCAGTCTTCCAGGGTCCAATTACCGTGTTCACGAGCTCAGGTAAGGGGCCGTGTCCGATAGGGTCCATGGCCTCATGGGGTCTGTGCCACACCAGAATCCTACCATAATCTCGTAACAACTGGTAGCATGGCTCATCGGACCACACCACATGTTGCCAGTCTTCCAGGGTCCAATTACCGTGTTCACGAGCCCAGGTGAGGGGCTGTGTCCGATAGGGTCCATGGCCACATGGGGTCTGTGCCACACCCGAATCCTACCATAATCTCGTAACAACTGGTAGCGTGGCTCATCGGACCACACCACATGTTGCCAGTCTTCCAGGGTCCAATTACCGTGTTCACGAGCCCAGGTGAGGGGCTGTGTCAGATAGGGTCCATGGCCTCATGGGGTCCCCGCCTCACCCGAATCCTACCATAATCTCGTAACAATTGGTAGCGTGGCTCATCGGACCACACCACATGTTGCCAGTATTCCATGGTTCAATTACCGTGTTCACGAGCCCAGGTGAGGGGCTGTGTCCGATATGGTCCATGGCCTCATGGGGTCCCCGCCACACCCGAATCCTACCATAATCTCGTAACAACTGGTAGCGTGGCTCATCTTACCACACCACATGTTGCCAGTATTCCATGGTTCAATTACCGTGTTCACGAGCCCAGGTGAGGGGCTGTGTCCGATAGGGTCCATAGCCTCATGGGGTCTGTGCCACACCCGAATCCTACCATAATCTCGTAACAACTGGTAGCGTGGCTCATCGGACCACACCACATGTTGCCAGTCTTCCAGGGTCCCATTACCGTGTTCACGAGCCCAGGTGAGGGGCTGTGTCCGATAGGGTCCATGGCCTCATGGGGTCTGTGCCACACCCGAATCCTACCATAATCTCGTAACAACTGGTAGCGTGGCTCATCGGACCACACCACATGTTGCCAGTCTTCCAGAGTCCAATTACCGTGTTCACGAGCCCAGGTGAGGGGCTGTGTTCGATATGGTCCATGGCCTCATGGGGTCCCCGCCACACCCGAATCTTACCATAATCTCGTAACAACTGGTAGCGTGGCTCATCGGACCACACCACATGTTGCCAGTATTCCATGGTTCAATTACCGTGTTCACGAGCCCAGGTGAGGGGCTGTGTCCGATATGGTCCATGGCCTCATGGGGTCCCCGCCACACCCGAATTTTACCATAATCTCGTAACAACTGGTAGCGTGGCTCATCTTACCACACCACATGTTGCCAGTATTCCATGGTTCAATTACCGTGTTCACGAGCCCAGGTGAGGGGCTGTGTCCGATAGGGTCCATGGCCTCATGGGGTCTGTGCCACACCCGAATCCTACCATAATCTCGTAACAACTGGTAGCGTGGCTCATCGGACCACACCACATGTTGCCAGTCTTCCAGGGTCCAATTACCGTGTTCACGAGCCCAGGTGAGGGGCTGTGTCCGATAGGGTCCATGGCCTCATGGGGTCTGTGCCACACCCGAATCCTACCATAATCTCGTAACAACTGGTAGCGTGGCTCATCGGACCACACCACATGTTGCCAGTCTTCCAGAGTCCAATTACCCTGTTCACGAGCCCAGGTGAGTGGCTGTGTCCGATAGGGTCCATGGCCTCATGGGGTCTGTGCCACACCCGAATCCTACCATAATCTCGTAACAACTGGTAGCATGGCTCATCGGACCACACCACATGTTGCCAGTCTTCCAGGGTCCAATTACCGTGTTCGCGAGCCCAGGTGAGGGGCTGTGTCCGATATGGTCCATGGCCTCATGGGGTCCCCGCCACACCCGAATCCTACAATAATCTCGTAACAACTGGTAGCGTGACTCATCGGACCAAGCCACATGTTGCCAGTCTTCCAGAGTCTAATTACCGTGTTCACGAGCCCAGGTGAGGGGCTGTGTCCGATATGGTCCATGGCCTTATGGGGCCTGCGCCACATCGGAATCCTACCATAATCTCGTAACAACTGGTAGCGTGACTCATCGGACCAAGCCACATGTTGCCAGTCTTCCAGAGTCTAATTACCGTGTTCACGAGCCCAGGTGAGGGGCTGTGTCCGATATGGTCCATGGCCTCATGGGGTCTCCGCCACACCCGAATCCTACCATAATCTCGTAACAACTGGTAGCGTGGCTCATCTTACCACACCACATGTTGCCAGTATTCCATGGTTCAATTACCGTGTTCACGAGCCCAGGTGAGGGGCTGTGTCCGATAGGGTCCATGGCCTCATGGGGTCTGTGCCACACCCGAATCCTACCATAATCTCGTAACAACTGGTAGCGGGGCTCATCGGACCACACCACATGTTGCCAGTCTTCCAGCGTCCAATTACCGCGTTCACGAGCCCAGGTAAGGGGCCGTGTCCGATAGGGTCCATGGCCTCATGGGGTCTGTGCCACACCCGAATCCTACCATAATCTCGTAACAACTGGTAGCATGGCTCATCGGACCACACCACATGTTGCCAGTCTTCCAGGGTCCAATTACCGTGTTCACGAGCCCAGGTGAGGGGCTGTGTCCGATAGGGTCCATGGCCTCATGGGGTCTGTGCCACACCCGAATCCTACCATAATCTCGTAAGAACTGGTAGCGTGGCTCATCGGACCACACCACATGTTGCCAGTCTTCCAGGGTCCAATTTCCGTGTTCACGAGCCCAGGTGAGGGGCTGTGTCCGATAGGGTCCATGGCCTCATGGGGTCTGTGCCACACCCGAATCCTACCATAATCTCGTAACAACTGGTAGCGTGGCTCATCGGACCACACCACATGTTGCCAGTCTTCCAGGGTCCAATTACCGTGTTCACGAGCCCAGGTGAGTGGCTGTGTCCGATATAGTCCATTGCCTCATCGGGTCTGTGCCACACCCGAATCCTACCATAATCTCGTAAGAACTGGTAGCGTGGCTCATCGGACCACACCACATGTTGCCAGTCTTGCAGGGTCCAATTACCGTGTTCACGAGCCCAGGTGAGGGGCTGTGTCCGATAGGGTCCATGGCCTCATGGGGTCTGTGCCACACCCGAATCCTACCATAATCTCGTAACAACTGGTAGCATGGCTCATCGGACCACACCACATGTTGCCAGTCTTCCAGGGTCCAATTGCCGTGTTCACGAGCCCAGGTGAGGGGCTGTGTCCTATAGGGTCCATGGCCTCATGGGGTCTGTGCAACACCCGAATCCTACCATAATCTCGTAAGAACTGGTAGCGTGGCTCATCGGACCACACCTCATGTTGCAAGTCTTCCAGGGTCCAATTACCCTGTTCACGAGCCCAGGTGAGGGGCTGTGTCCGATAGGGTCCATGGCCTCATGGGGTCTGTGCCACACCCGAATCCTACCATAATCTCGTAACAACTGGTAGCGTGGCTCATCGGACCACACCACATGTTGCCAGTCTTCCAGGGTCCAATTACCGTGTTCACGAGCCCAGGTGAGTGGCTGTGTCCGATATAGTCCATTGCCTCATCGGGTCTGTGCCACACCCGAATCCTACCATAATCTCGTAAGAACTGGTAGCGTGGCTCATCGGACCACACCACATGTTGCCAGTCTTCCAGGGTCCAATTACCCTGTTCACGAGCCCAGGTGAGGGGCTGTGTCCGATAGGGTCCACGACCTTATGGGTCTACGCCACACCCGAATCCTTCCATAATCTCGTAACAACTGGTAGCGTGACTCATCGGACCACGTCACATGTTGCCAGTCTTCCATAGTCCAATTACCGTGTTCACGAGCCCAGGTGAGGGGCTGTGTCATATATGGTCCATGGCCTCATGGGGTCCGCGCCACACCCGAATCCTACCATGATCTCGTAACAACTGGTAGCGTGGCTCAACGGACCACACCACATGTTGCCAGTCTTCCAGAGTCCAATTACCGTGTTCACGAGCCCAGGTGAGTGGCTGTGTCCGATATAGTCCATTGCCTCATCGGGTCTGTGCCACACCCGAATCCTACCATGATCTCGTAAGAACTGGTAGCGTGGCTCATCGGCCCACACCACATGTTGCCAGTCTTGCAGGGTCCAATTGCCGTGTTCACGAGCCCAGGTGAGGGGCTGTGTCCTATAGGGTCCATGGCCTCATGGGGTCTGTGCCACACCCGAATCCTACCATAATCTCGTAACAACTGGTAGCGTGACTCATCGGACCAAGCCACATGTTGCCAGTCTTCCAGAGTCCAATTACCGTGTTCACGAGCCCAGGTGCGGGGCTGTGTCCGATATGGTCCATGGCCTCATGGGGTCCCCGCCACACCCGAATCCTACCATAATCTCGTAACAACTGGTAGCGTGGCTCATCTTACCACACCACATGCTGCCAGTATTCCATGGTTCAATTACCCTGTTCACGAGCCCAGGTGAGGGGCTGTGTCCGATAGGGTCCATGGCCTCATGGGGTCTGTGCCACACCCGAATCCTACCATAATCTCGTAACAACTGGTAGCGTGGCTCATCGGCCCACACCACATGTTGCCAGTCTTCCAGGGTCCAATTGCCGTGTTCACGAGCCCAGGTGAGGGGCTGTGTCCTATAGGGTCCATGGCCTCATGGGGTCTGTGCCACACCCGAATCCTACCATAATCTCGTAAGAACTGGTAGCGTGGATCATCGGACCACACCACATGTTGCCAGTCTTCCAGGGTCCAATTACCGTGTTCACGAGCCCAGGTGAGGGGCTGTGTCCGATAGGGTCCATGGCCTCATGGGGTCTGTGCCACACCCGAATCCTACCATAATCTCGTAACAACTGGTAGCGTGGCTCATCGGACCACACCACATATTGCCAGTCTTCCAGGGTCCAATTACCGTGTTCACGAGCCCAGGTGAGAGGCTGTGTCCGATATAGTCCATTGCCTCATCGGGTCTGTGCCACACCCGAATCCTACCATAATCTCGTAAGAACTGGTAGCGTGGCTCATCGGCCCACACCACATGTTGCCAGTCTTCCAGGGTCCAATTACCGTGTTCACGAGCCCAGGTGAGCGGCTGTGTCCGATATATTCCATTGCCTCATCGGGTCTGTGCCACACCCGAATCCTACCATAATCTCGTAAGAACTGGTAGCGTGGCTCATCGGCCCACACCACATGTTGCCAGTCTTCCAGGGTCCAATTGCCGTGTTCACGAGCCCAGGTGAGGGGCTGTGTCCGATATAGTCCATGGCCTCATCGGGTCTGTGCCACACCCGAATCCTACCATAATCTCGTAACAACTGGTAGCGTGGCTCATCGGACCACACCACATGTTGCCAGTCTTCCAGGGTCCAATTACCGTGTTCACGAGCCCAGGTGAGTGGCTGTGTCCGATATAGTCCATTGCCTCATCGGGTCTGTGCCACACCCGAATCCTACCATAATCTCGTAAGAACTGGTAGCGTGGCTCATCGGCCCACACCACATGTTGCCAGTCTTCCAGGGTCCAATTACCGTGTTCACGAGCCCAGGTGAGTGGCTGTGTCCGATATAGTCCATTGCCTCATCGGGTCTGTGCCACACCCGAATCCTACCATAATCTCGTAAGAACTGGTAGCGTGGCTCATCGGCCCACACCACATGTTGCCAGTCTTCCAGGGTCCAATTACCGTGTTCACGAGCCCAGGTGAGGGGCTGTGTCCTATAGGGTCCATGGCCTCATGGGGTCTGTGCCACACCCGAATCCTACCATAATCTCGTAAGAACTGGTAGCGTGGATCATCGGACCACACCACATGTTGCCAGTCTTCCAGGGTCCAATTACCGTGTTCACGAGCCCAGGTGAGGGGCTGTGTCCTATAGGGTCCATGGCCTCATGGGGTCTGTGCCACACCCGAATCCTACCATAATCTCGTAAGAACTGGTAGCGTGGCTCATCGGACCACACCACATGTTGCCAGTCTTCCAGGGTCCAATTACCGTGTTCACGAGCCCAGGTGAGTGGCTGTGTCCGATATAGTCCATTGCCTCATCGGGTCTGTGCCACACCCGAATCCTACCATAATCTCGTAACAACTGGTAGCGTGGCTCATCGGACCACACCACATGTTGCCAGTCTTCCAGGGTCCAATTACCGTGTTCACGAGCCCAGGTGAGTGGCTGTGTCCGATATAGTCCATTGCCTCATCGGGTCTGTGCCACACCCGAATCCTACCATAATCTCGTAAGAACTGGTAGCGTGGCTCATCGGCCCACACCACATGTTGCCAGTCTTCCAGGGTCCAATTACCGTGTTCACGAGCCCAGGTGAGTGGCTGTGTCCGATATAGTCCATTGCCTCATCGGGTCTGTGCCACACCCGAATCCTACCATAATCTCGTAAGAACTGGTAGCGTGGCTCATCGGCCCACACCACATGTTGCCAGTCTTCCAGGGTCCAATTGCCGTGTTCACGAGCCCAGGTGAGGGGCTGTGTCCTATAGGGTCCATGGCCTCATGGGGTCTGTGCCACACCCGAATCCTACCATAATCTCGTAAGAACTGGTAGCGTGGATCATCGGACCACACCACATGTTGCCAGTCTTCCAGGGTCCAATTACCGTGTTCACGAGCCCAGGTGAGGGGCTGTGTCCGATAGGGTCCATGGCCTCATGGGGTCTGTGCCACACCCGAATCCTACCATAATCTCGTAACAACTGGTAGCGTGGCTCATCGGACCACACCACATGTTGCCAGTCTTCCAGGGTCCAATTACCGTGTTCACGAGCCCAGGTGAGTGGCTGTGTCCGATATAGTCCATTGCCTCATCGGGTCTGTGCCACACCCGAATCCTACCATAATCTCGTAAGAACTGGTAGCGTGGCTCATCGGACCACACCACATGTTGCCAGTCTTCCAGGGTCCAATTACCGTGTTCACGAGCCCAGGTGAGTGGCTGTGTCCGATATAGTCCATTGCCTCATCGGGTCTGTGCCACACCCGAATCCTACCATAATCTCGTAAGAACTGGTAGCGTGGCTCATCGGCCCACACCACATGTTGCCAGTCTTCCAGGGTCAAATTGCCGTGTTCACGAGCCCAGGTGAGGGGCTGTGTCCTATAGGGTCCATGGCCTCATGGGGTCTGTGCCACACCCGAATCCTACCATAATCTCGTAAGAACTGGTAGCGTGGATCATCGGACCACACCACATGTTGCCAGTCTTCCAGGGTCCAATTACCGTGTTCACGAGCCCAGGTGAGTGGCTGTGTCCGATATAGTCCATTGCCTCATCGGGTCTGTGCCACACCCGAATCCTACCATAATCTCGTAACAACTGGTAGCGTGGCTCATCGGACCACACCACATGTTGCCAGTCTTCCAGGGTCCAATTACCGTGTTCACGAGCCCAGGTGAGTGGCTGTGTCCGATATAGTCCATTGCCTCATCGGGTCTGTGCCACACCCGAATCCTACCATAATCTCGTAACAACTGGTAGCGTGGCTCATCGGACCACACCACATGTTGCCAGTCTTCCAGGGTCCAATTACCGTGTTCACGAGCCCAGGTGAGTGGCTGTGTCCGATATAGTCCATTGCCTCATCGGGTCTGTGCCACACCCGAATCCTACCATAATCTCGTAACAACTGGTAGCGTGGCTCATCGGACCACACCACATGTTGCCAGTCTTCCAGGGTCCAATTACCGTGTTCACGAGCCCAGGTGAGTGGCTGTGTCCGATATAGTCCATTGCCTCATCGGGTCTGTGCCACACCCGAATCCTACCATAATCTCGTAAGAACTGGTAGCGTGGCTCATCTGCCCACACCACATGTTGCCAGTCTTCCAGGGTCCAATTGCCGTGTTCACGAGCCCAGGTGAGGGGCTGTGTCCGATATAGTCCATTACCTCATCGGGTCTGTGCCACACCCGAATCCTACCATAATCTCGTAACAACTGGTAGCGTGGCTCATCGGACCACACCACATGTTGCCAGTCTTCCAGGGTCCAATTACCGTGTTCACGAGCCCAGGTGAGTGGCTGTGTCCGATATAGTCCATTGCCTCATCGGGTCTGTGCCACACCCGAATCCTACCATAATCTCGTAAGAACTGGTAGCGTGGCTCATCGGCCCACACCACATGTTGCCAGTCTTCCAGGGTCCAATTACCGTGTTCACGAGCCCAGGTGAGTGGCTGTGTCCGATATACTCCATTGCCTCATCGGGTCTGTGCCACACCCGAATCCTACCATAATCTCGTAAGAACTGGTAGCGTGGCTCATCGGCCCACACCACATGTTGCCAGTCTTCCAGGGTCCAATTGCCGTGTTCACGAGCCCAGGTGAGGGGCTGTGTCCTATAGGGTCCATGGCCTCATGGGGTCTGTGCCACACCTCAATCCTACCATAATCTCGTAAGAACTGGTAGCGTGGATCATCGGACCACACCACATGTTGCCAGTCTTCCAGGGTCCAATTACCCTGCTCACGAGCCCAGGTGAGGGGCTGTGTCCTATAGGGTCCATGGCCTCATGGGGTCTGTGCCACACCCGAATCCTACCATAATCTCGTAACAACTGGTAGCGTGGCTCATCGGACCACACCACATGTTGCCAGTCTTCCAGGGTCCAATTACCGTGTTCACGAGCCCAGGTGAGTGGCTGTGTTCGATATAGTCCATTGCCTCATCGGGTCTGTGCCACACCCGAATCCTACCATAATCTCGTAAGAACTGGTAGCGTGGCTCATCGGCCCACACCACATGTTGCTAGTCTTCCAGGGTCCAATTACCGTGTTCACGAGCCCAGGTGAGTGGCTGTGTCCGATATAGTCCATTGCCTCATCGGGTCTGTGCCACACCCGAATCCTACCATAATCTCGTAAGAACTGGTAGCGTGGCTCATCGGCCCACACCACATGTTGCCAGTCTTCCAGGGTCCAATTGCCGTGTTCACGAGCCCAGGTGAGGGGCTGTGTCCTATAGGGTCCATGGCCTCATGGGGTCTGTGCCACACCCGAATCCTACCATAATCTCGTAAGAACTGGTAGCGTGGATCATCGGACCACACCACATGTTGCCAGTCTTCCAGGGTCCAATTACCGTGTTCACGAGCCCAGGTGAGTGGCTGTGTCCGATATAGTCCATTGCCTCATCGGGTCTGTGCCACACCCGAATCCTACCATAATCTCGTAACAACTGGTAGCGTGGCTCATCGGACCACACCACATGTTGCCAGTCTTCCAGGGTCCAATTACCGTGTTCACGAGCCCAGGTGAGTGGCTGTGTCCGATATAGTCCATTGCCTCATCGGGTCTGTGCCACACCCGAATCCTACCATAATCTCGTAACAACTGGTAGCGTGGCTCATCGGACCACACCACATGTTGCCAGTCTTCCAGGGTCCAATTACCGTGTTCACGAGCCCAGGTGAGTGGCTGTGTCCGATATAGTCCATTGCCTCATCGGGTCTGTGCCACACCCGAATCCTACCATAATCTCGTAACAACTGGTAGCGTGGCTCATCGGACCACACCACATGTTGCCAGTCTTCCAGGGTCCAATTACCGTGTTCACGAGCCCAGGTGAGTGGCTGTGTCGGATATAGTCCATTGCCTCATCGGGTCTGTGCCACACCCGAATCCTACCATAATCTCGTAAGAACTGGTAGCGTGGCTCATCGGACCACACCACATGTTGCCAGTCTTCCAGGGTCCAATTACCCTGTTCACGAGCCCAGGTGAGGGGCTGTGTCCGATAGGGTCCATGACCTTATGGGTCTACGCCACACCCGAATCCTTCCATAATCTCGTAACAACTGGTAGCGTGACTCATCGGACCACGTCACATGTTGCCAGTCTTCCATAGTCCAATTACCGTGTTCACGAGCACAGGTGAGGGGCTGTGTCAGATATGGTCCATGGCCTTATGGGGTCCGCGCCACACCCGAATCCTACCATGATCTCGTAACAACTGGTAGCGTGACTCATCAGACCAAGCCACATGTTGCCAGTCTTCCAGAGTCCAATTACCGTGTTCACGAGCCCAGGTGAGGGGCTGTGTCAGATATGGTCCATGGCATCATGGGGTCCCCGCCACACCCGAATCCTACCATAATCTCGTAACAACTGGTAGCGGGGCTCATCGGACCACACCAGATGCTGCCAGTCTTCCAGGGTCCAATCGCCGTGTTCACGAGCCCAGGTGAGGGGCTGTGTCCTATAGGGTCCATGGCCTCATGGGGTCTGTGCCACACCCGAATCCTACCATAATCTCGTAACAACTGGTAGCATGGCTCATCGGACCACACCACATGTTGCCAGTCTTCCAGGGTCCAATTGCCGTGTTCACGAGCCCAGGTGAGGGGCTGTGTCCTATAGGGTCCATGGCCTCATGGGGTCTGTGCAACACCCGAATCCTACCATAATCTCGTAAGAACTGGTAGCGTGACTCATCGGACCACACCACATGTTGCCAGTTTTCCAGGGTATAATAACCCTGTTCAAGAGCCCAGGTGAGGGGCTGTGTCCGATAGGGTCCATGGCCTCATGGGGCCTGCGCCACACCCGAATCCTACCATAATCTCGTAACAACTGGTAGCGTGGCTCATCGGACCACACCACATGTTGCCAGTCTTCCAGGGTCCAATTACCGTGTTCACGAGCCCAGGTGAGGGGCTGTGTCCGATGTCGTGGTGTTAACAAAAGCACTCTAGTGGGCCTTCTGCTCCCATATCCCATGGACGCCCCTAAATTACGCTGCACTGACCTGATGGATATGTCTCTGGTACCACCTGCATTGAACGTGGATGTTGTTTGAGTCAGTTGTCTGTTAGCATGGACAATCCTGGTAAGACGCAGCAGATCACAGTCATTCAGCACACGTGGTCGGCCACTGTCCTGTCCGCATTAGGTGGTAATGCCTTACATAACGAATTCTCGTTCTCGTAGACACGTGACGTCGTGGATCGGAGAAATGTTGAATCGGAAATTGTATGTCACATCCGTCACTACCATGCCTCGTTCAAACTCATTCACGTCGACATACCATAATCCTACTGGCGGTTGTTCAACCTGACTCACGAGATTACACCTCGTAACTACGTCGAAGCCTTTATAGCGCCAGTTAAAAATTTGCCTGTACCATGACTTTCGGCACGGCAAGGTACATTCTTACCCAATGTTTTATTAAATTCTACGTTTATTTGAAATATTTGAATTTATATATATTTTTTAGTTTATGCAAACTTGTGTGTATTTGTCATAAAACATTCCGTCTTCTTTTGTTTTCAGTTGAAGGTGATACCTGCTTTAATGTCGGTAAAAACTGGCATCCCGTTACTTCAGAATGCGGCAGTGGTCTGGATTGCAATTTGGGGATTTGCGAGAAAGAACAAGAATAGGTATCAAAATTAGAAAGATCAAGAATATCTGTGAGAAACAACAAGTATCAAGATTTGTGTGCAAAAAAAAAAAAAAAAAAAAAAAATGAGTTCATGAAACAAATTGTGAAAAAATAAAATTTGGGAGACAATATTTTGAAAAATCTCATTTCATTTGATAACAGTTTGAAGACAACAGAAGGATTCATTGGTGTCAGCGTATCTGGATACGTAACATAACTTGAAATCAACTTAATTCAAAAATTTCTGTATTCTAAAAACAAGTTAATATAATCATGCAATTTTTTTTTGATTGGAGGTTTAACGACCACCGTGAGCAACTCAATGGGCTATAAGCAGTCACCCGTCCCTATTTCAGGGTCACTGGTTCCAGGGAAGGGAGAGAGCCAGTGCCGTAAGACAAACACATCATCCATGCCTCACCGGGATTCTTTTTTTATTTTTTTTGGAGGTTTAACGACCACCGTGAGCAACTCAACGGGCTATAAAGCAGTCGCCCGTCCCTAATTTAGGGTCACTGGTTCCAAGGAAGGGAGAGAGCCAGTGCCGTAAGACAAACACATCATCCATGCCTCACCGGGATTCTTTTTTTATTTTTTTGGAGGTTTAACGACCACCGTGAGCAACTCAATGGGCTATAAAGCAGTCGCCCGTCCCTAATTTAGGGTCACTGGTTCCAAGGAAGGGAGAGAGCCAGTGCCGTAAGACAAACACATCATCCATGCCTCACCGGGATTCTTTTTTTATTTTTTGGAGGTTTAACGACCACCGTGAGCAACTCAATGGGCTATAAAGCAGTCGCCCGTCCCTAATTTAGGGTCACTGGTTCCAAGGAAGGGAGAGAGCCAGTGCCGTAAGACAAACACATCATCCATGCCTCACCGGGATTCTTTTTTTATTTTTTTGGAGGTTTAACGACCACCGTGAGCAACTCAACGGGCTATAAAGCAGTCGCCCGTCCCTAATTTAGGGTCACTGGTTCCAAGGAAGGGAGAGAGCCAGTGCCGTAAGACAAACCCAACATCCATGCCTCACTGGAATTCGAACCCGGGCCCCTTTCAGAAGAATGATCAGAGGCCATCCCTTAGACCACTGCGCCACCGGGGCGGCTAAAAAATCATGCAATGCATTGATTAGGATACGCTTTCCAACCTACTCGTACAAGAAATCATTACTCAAGTTATGAGTTGTGGAATACATCTCACTCCTGTGGCCTAACCTTTGACCCCATTTCGATGATATTCAACAGAACTGGTTCAGTATACCTCCTGAACAACGTGATGTAGTTTTGTTGCAATCGAAGCAACTTTACGTAAGTCATGACGCATAAGGGCGATGGAATGGATTCCGCTCCTATGTCCTGACCTTTGACCCCGTTTCGCCAATTTTCAATGGGGTTCGTCCCCAGGTTGTCCCCTATCACATACTAAAATTACATCAAAATCGAATCATTTGTATAGCTGGAGCATATGCGCTTCTTCAACCTATGGTTGGAAAAAGTAAAGAAATGTAACTGCCGCTGTTTTAGAAATTTCGCGACACTCGTGCTTTCCTAGCTCGCAGCGTAAAATGTATTAAACACAAAAGTATTAAATTTACGTCATTTGTAGAGAATTGTTTAGAGAATACGCTAAAATAAACCATTTTTCGATTCTGGCGGTACTTCCAAGACCTATTGTACATATTTCAAAGTTAAGGTAAACAAAAAAGTGCTATCAGTTCACGTTACGGACACACTAACAGCAACAGAACCTAGGAACATTTTAGGTACGTAGAACCATGGCCAAATTTTTGCACCTGGTGGCCCTTGTTTAGAATTTCGATTTAATTTAGGAGAAATTAAAATTTTAAATTTCGCAAAAATTCTCGATTTTGCGATGCGATCCATTTTAAACAGCGATGGGATCCATTTTAAACAAGAAAGATGACACCGAATTTTCGGGTGTAATAAGCACGTCTTTTGAATCCGTTCTGACGCAAATTAAATTTATCAAAGCTATTCAAAGTCAATGGAACCGGTATGGAAAACAATAGATCTGACGAAAGAAAGAAGATTTTCAATCGGGTTTTTAATCCCTCAGATATTGCTGCAAACGGAATCGTGAGCTTACGAACTCTTAGAAACAGAGATATCGACAAAAATAAGATGTGACTTTACGTCCCCTGGTGGGAAAACCATGCATTATTTTAGGAAGAAAGTATTCGCAAAAGGTTTTTCCATATGAACGGTATCGGTCCAAGAAAAAAAACAAGAAAGATGACACCGAATTTTCGGGTGTAATAAGCACGTCTTTTGAATCCGTTCTGACGCAAATTAAATTTATCAAAGCTATTCAAAGTCAATGGAACCGGTATGGAAAACAATAGATCTGACGAAAGAAAGAAGTTTTTCAATCGGGTTTTTAATCCCTCAGATATTGCTGTAAACGGAATCCTGAGCTTACGAACTCTTAGAAACAGAGATATCGACAAAAATAAGATGTGACTTTACGTCCCCTGGTGGGAAAACCATGCATTATGTTAGGAAGAAAGTATTCTCAACAGTTTTTCCATATGAGCGGTATCGGTCTAAGAAAACAAACAAGAAAGATGACACCGAATTTTCGGGTGTAATAAGCACGTCTTTTGAATCCGTTCTGACGCAAATTAAATTTATCAAAGCTATTCAAAGTCAATGGAACCGGTATGGAAAACAATAGATCTGACCAAAGAAAGAAGTTTTTCAATCGGGTTTTTAATCCCTCAGATATTGCTGTAAACGGAATCGTGAGCTTACGAACTCTTAGAAACAGAGATATCGACAAAAATAAGATGTGACTTTACGTCCCCTGGTGGGAAAACCATGCATTATTTTAGGAAGAAAGTATTCTCAAAAGTTTTTCCATATGAGCGGTATCGTTCTAAGAAAAAAGACAAGAAAGGTGACACCGAATTTTCGGGTGTAACAAGCACGTCTTTTGAATCCATTCTGACGCAAATTAAATTTATCAAAGCTATTCAAAGTCAATGGAACCGGTATGGAAAACAATAGATCTGACGAAAGAAGATTTTCAATCGGGTTTTTAATCCCTCAGATATTGCTGTAAACGGAATCGTGAGCTTACGAACTCTTAGAAACAGAGATATCGACAAAAATAAGATGTGACTTTACGTCCCCTGGTGGGAAAACCATGCATTATTTTAGGAAGAAAGTATTCTCAACAGTTTTTCCATATGAGCGGTATCGGTCTAAGAAGAAAAACAAGAAAGATGACACCGAATTTTCGGGTGTAACAAGCACGTCTTTTGAATCCATTCTGACGCAAATTAAATTTATCAAAGCTATTCAAAGTCAATGGAACCGGTATGGAAAACAATAGATCTGACCAAAGAAAGAAGATTTTCAATCGGGTTTTTAATCCCTCAGATATTGCTGTAAACGGAATCGTGAGCTTACGAACTCTTACAAACAGAGATATCGACAAAAATAAGATGTGACTTTACGTCCCCTGGTGGGAAAACCATGCATTATTTTAGGAAGAAAGTATTCTCAACAGTTTTTCCATATGAGCGGTATCGGTCTAAGAAAAAAAACAAGAAAGTTGACACCGAATTTTCGGGTGTAATAAGCACGTCTTTTGAATCCGTTCTGACGCAAATGAAATTTATCAAAGCGATTTAAAGTCAATGGAACCAATGTATGGAAAACAATAGATCTGACCAAAGAAAGAAGATTTTCAATCGGGTTTTTAATCCCTCAGATATTGCTGTAAACGGAATCGTGAGCTTACGCCCTCTGGTTGCAGACTTGTGCGTTAAGAAAAACATGAATTTATATGAGAATCATTTTGCACCGGAAACGCTCTCCAACACAGAAAGAATTTTTCAAATCGGACTCTTAGAAGCCGAGATATCGACAAAAATGAGATGCGGCTTTACGTCCCCCCTGGTGGGAAAACCATGCATTATTTTAGGAAGAAAGTATTCTCAAAAGGTTTATCCATATGAGCGGTATCGGTCCAAGAAAAAAAAAAAGTTTAGCCGAGTTTTCAGGAGCCCAGATTTTGCTACAAATACATCAGAAGCAGAAATTAACGCTTATGCCCTTCAGTGGCGAAACCATTCTTTACCAAACATTAGAAATTATGGTGAAAATATTTTCCCTCATGTGTTTTGTGCGATACAGGAAGAATTTTTTTCAAATCGCAGTTTTAGAAGCAGAAATAACGCAGAAAACGCAATTTACCTTTGTGCCCCCTAGCGGAAAGTCTATGAGTTACTTGAAAATTTTGAAATTTTATGAAAAACATGCCACACTGGAAACACTATCCAACAAGGAAGGAATTTTTCAAATCGGACTCCTAGAAGTAGAGATATTCACAAAAAAGAAATATATACGTCTACGCCCCCTGGTGTAGAAACCATGCATTATTTTGAAGTAGAAAATGTTCCTAAAAGGTTTGTCGACATGAGTAGTATCGGTCGACAAACGACGTCTTTTTCAATCGATAATTTAGAAGCTCATATTTTGCTGCAAATACATCAGAAGCGGAAATTTCGATTTACGCCCCCTGGTAGCCAAACCGTTTTTTTTTTTTTCAAAAATTAGAAATTATGTGCAAACGATTTCTCATCAGAAGCTGTATCCGGTGCAGAAAGAATTTTTCAAATCGGAGATTTTGAAGCACAGATATATGAGGAAACGCAATTTACCTCTGCGCCCCTAACGTAAAGTCTATGAATTACTTGCTAATTTTGAAGTTATATGAAAAACGTGCCACACTGAAAACACTATCCAGATATAATGATAAAAATAAGATATACATCTACGCCCCTTGGCGGAGAAACTGTGGAATATTTTAAGAAGAAAATATTCCGAAAAGGTTTATCGATGTGAGTGGCATCAGTCCGTGAAAGAATTTTTTCAATCGATATTTTAGAAGCTCAGAGTTTATGGCAAATACATCAGAAGCATAAATTAACTCTTACGCCCCCAGGTGGGTAAAGTATTTTTACCAAAAATTAGAAATTATATGCAAAAGATTTTCCATCAGGAGGTGTCTCCGCTGTAGAAAAAGTTTTCAAATCGGAGTTTTAGAAGAGTTATCAGGAAAAATGTAATTTACTTTTACTCCCCCTAGCGAAAAATTTATGCGTAATTTGAAAAAGTAACTATATCTAAAATACTATTCGACATAAATGGAATCGAAAGACGTAAATTTTTTTTTTTTTTTTTTTTTGATTGGAGGTTTAACGACCACCGTGAGCAACTCAATGGGCTATAAGCAGTCGCCCGTCCCTAATTTAGGGTCACTGGTTCCAGGGAAGGGAGAGAGCCAGTGCCGTAAGACAAACACAACATCCATTGATTGATTGGAGGTTTAACGACCACCGTGAGCAACTCAATGGGCTATAAGCAGTCGCCCGTCCCTAATTTAGGGTCACTGGTTCCAGGGAAGGGAGAGAGCCAGTGCCGTAAGACAAACACAACATCCATTGATTGATTGGAGGTTTAACGACCACCGTGAGCAACTCAATGGGCTATAAGTAGTCGCCCGTCCCTAATTTAGGGTCACTGGTTCCAGGGAAGGGAGAGAGCCAGTGCCGTAAGACAAACACAACATCCATTGATTGATTGGAGGTTTAACGACCACCGTGAGCAACTCAATGGGCTATAAGCAGTCGCCCGTCCCTAATTTAGGGTCACTGGTTCCAGGGAAGGGAGAGAGCCAGTGCCGTAAGACAAACACAACATCCATTGATTGATTGGAGGTTTAACGACCACCGTGAGCAACTCAATGGGCTATAAGTAGTCGCCCGTCCCTAATTTAGGGTCACTGGTTCCAGGGAAGGGAGAGAGCCAGTGCCGTAAGACAAACACAACATCCATTGATTGATTGGAGGTTTAACGACCACCGTGAGCAACTCAATGGGCTATAAGTAGTCGCCCGTCCCTAATTTAGGGTCACTGGTTCCAGAGAAGGGAGAGAGCCAGTGCCGTAAGACAAACACAACATCCATTGATTGATTGGATGTTTAACGACCACCGTGAGCAACTCAATGGGCTATAAGTAGTCGCCCGTCCCTAATTTAGGGTCACTGGTTCCAGGGAAGGGAGAGAGCCAGTGCCGTAAGACAAACACAACATCCATTGATTGATTGGAGGTTTAACGACCACCGTGAGCAACTCAATGGGCTATAAGCAGTCGCCCGTCCCTAATTTAGGGTCACTGGTTCCAGGGAAGGGAGAGAGCCAGTGCCGTAAGACAAACACAACATCCATTGATTGATTGGAGGTTTAACGACCACCGTGAGCAACTCAATGGGCTATAAGCAGTCGCCCGTCCCTAATTTAGGGTCACTGGTTCCAGGGAAGGGAGAGAGCCAGTGCCGTAAGACAAACACAACATCCATTGATTGATTGGAGGTTTAACGACCACCGTGAGCAACTCAATGGGCTATAAGCAGTCGCCCGTCCCTAATTTAGGGTCACTGGTTCCAGGGAAGGGAGAGAGCCAGTGCCGTAAGACAAACACAACATCCATTGATTGATTGGAGGTTTAACGACCACCGTGAGCAACTCAATGGGCTATAAGCAGTCGCCCGTCCCTAATTTAGGGTCACTGGTTCCAGGGAAGGGAGAGAGCCAGTGCCGTAAGACAAACACAACATCCATTGATTGATTGGAGGTTTAACGACCACCGTGAGCAACTCAGTGGGCAATAAGCAGTCGCCCGTCCCCAATTTAGGGTCACTGGTTCCAGGGAAGGGAGAGAGCCAGTGCCGTAAGACAAACACAACATCCATTGATTGATTGGAGGTTTAACGACCACCGTGAGCAACTCAATGGGCAATAAGCAGTCGCCCGTCCCCAATTTAGGGTCACTGGTTCCAGGGAAGGGAGAGAGCCAGTGCCGTAAGACAAACACAACATCCATTGATTGATTGGAGGTTTAACGACCACCGTGAGCAACTCAGTGGGCTATAAGCAGTCGCCCGTCCCTAATTTAGGGTCACTGGTTCCAGGAAAGGGAGAGAGCCAGTGCCGTAAGACAAACACAACATCCATTGATTGATTGGAGGTTTAACGACCACCGTGAGCAACTCAATGGGCTATAAGCAGTCGCCCGTCCCTAATTTAGGGTCACTGGTTCCAGGGAAGGGAGAGAGCCAGTGCCGTAAGACAAACACAACATCCATGCCTCACCGGGATTCGAACCCGTACCCCTTTCGGACGAATGATCAGAGGCCATCGCTTAGACCACTGCGCCACCGGGGCGGCAAATTTTTTTTTTTTTCAATCGGATGTTTAGAAGCAAATATGTGGAATAAAACGTAGTTTTGAATTCGACATCATATGCATTTACGCCCTCTACCGGAGAAATTGAACATCGTAAAAAAAAAAAAAAACGAAATGTAGGATCATCATGCTTATATTTCAAGCTTCCCAATGCAAAAAGAATTTTTCAAATAGGACTACTAGCAGCAGACATATCGAGGGTACAGACGGACGGACGGAAAAACAGGTAACATAAGTACAGTCTTGTTTTACAAAAGATGCGCTAAAAACGGATATATAGCAAACTATAAATCATAACGCATTGCAATTTTTACGGCATTAACACACAACTATCATCCCTCTTTTACAAAAAAAAAAAAAAAAAATTAAGAAAAAGTCATTTTTGGATTTTTAAGCATTTTTTAAAGGTGCAAAGGAAAGGAACGAACGACTACCTATGTCTTCAGCGGTAACCACACAGGAAAGTTCTGGCCCCGCGACTTGCCGCCATGGTAACGCAGCTATTTTCAGCGCTCTTTTTTCACTAGGTGAAAGGACAGGCTGAAATCAAACTGGTAATGAAGCAATACCTTATGACGTAGCGAAACTTTTAAAGTTCGGCGTTTCCCCCCGGCATACGTGAATACCTATGGAATTTTTCTACCACTTCTACTTCTAGAAAAGTCTGAAACACAAAAAACTCAAAAAGGTGGCTCATCTTTTCTGCTCAAAATGTTAATACACTGGCGGAAAGTGAAAAATGAACACCAAGAAGGAGACGACTGATACCAACGAAATTTATACATAACGGAATACAGAGGATAACGTGATCAAAACATTATGGCAAAATACAGCTGTATTTGCTGGTAAACTGAAAAATAACATTTCCATGTAACATGGTTAGTACGAGGTTGAACCGCCATGAACTGCGTCACACTGTGCAATTCTGGCATGGAGTCTGTCGTACAGATGTTGGATGTAAGTTTGGGGTATTGAGTTCCAAGCATCCTCAACCTGGACGCCTCAATCGGGGATGGTCGTGGCTAGAAAGTGAAAAAGAACACCAAGAAGGAGACGTCTGATACCAACAAAATTTATACATAACGGAATACAGAGGATAACGTGATCAAAACATTATGGCAAAATACAGCTGTATTTGCTGGTAAACTGAAAAATAACATTTCCATGTAACATGGTTAGTACGAGGTTGAACCGCCATGAACTGCGTCACACTGCGCAATTCTGGCATGGAGTCTGTCGTACAGATGTTGGATGGAAGTTTGGGGTATTGAGTTCCAAGCATCCTCAACCTGGACGCCTCAATCGGGGATGGTCGTGGCTGGCCGTGGAGACCGGATAAGTCGTTGTCCCATAAAATCACACACTTGCTCAATGGGGGACAAATCCGGTGAACGTGCAGGCCATGGAAGTTGTCTCACACCCTGAAGTGCATGTTGCGTTGCACGTGCCGTGTGTGGGCGTGCGTTATCTTGCTGGAAAACACCACGATGGACCGACCTTACAAATGGCACAACAACGGGCTGAATGAGGTTGTTGATGTAGGAGGTGCTGTTTAACGTACCCGGTACAAACACTAGTTGTGTACGGGAGTGATAGCTGATCGCTCTCCACACCAGGAGACCATCAGGTGTAGGCCCTGTGTGTCGCTGGCGGATGCAAGAAGGGTGGAGACGCTCCCCTGTGCGTCTGCGAACACGTATACGGCCATCGAAGGCTCCCAAGCAGAATCTGCTTTCATCGCTAAACACGACCGAACACCATTGCGTTATCCAGTGCAGACGTTGGCAACACCACTGCAGCTGTTCCTGACGGTGGGCTGGAGTCAGAGGTACACATGCCAGAGGCACACTTGCACGTAGTCCTGCATCCAGTAGACGGTTGCGGATTGTTCGCACAGTCACCTCAGGTGCAACGGCAGCTCGGATTTACGTCACAGTGGATGTCCTGCTTGACAACGCCGCTCTTCTTATGCGTCGATCGGTCCGCCCGTGACTCCCGGTTCCACGTCTTCTCGTGTGGGAATGTTCCTCAGACCATCTACATCACCATCGTACGCCACCACCGATACTTCCCGTCCAATTCGCTCCGCAATACGACGATACGACCACCCGGCCTCGCGGAGTCCGACTAGACGACCTCGCTCAAAGTCCGATAACTGCTGAAATCGTACGCGTCTTTCATGTCCAGGCATTGCAGCTTCTTCAGGGTCTTCGCACGTGTCCGTACGCCGACGACTGATTACATTCACTTCGCCGTACTCCTTAAATACCACCGACGATAATTTGCATATTATGCCGTGCTGTGGCGTAAGCGCTCACCGGTTGGTCCCGAAATTAACATCACACCTACGTCAACTCGACCCCATTAACATATGTGAATTTCATGATCGTACGCCAATTCCTTCTAGGTGTTCTTTTTTCACTTTCCGCCAGTGTAGTTTTAAAGATAATTATACCAGTAATGTTGAAATGCTGTAAAAATTCCATGAAGTTTTGATTTGAAATTAAGGGGCGGCAAAGTCTGCTATCGTGTTACGTCAAACCGTATGCATTGACATCACGACCCTGTTCTTAATCGCAAAAAAGTTACGGATCTTAAATTACACTCACGGACAATGAAATTTGCGCACCAAGAAGGAAGCAGCGGATTGAACTGAAATTTTATGGACGTAATAATACAGATGTATGATACACATGATGGCAAAAACATAGCTACAGGACAATTACAGAGGCATCTGTGGCACGCAGTATGGTCATCTTCAATAGCGCGTCGCACCGCTTCGTGCGGCGATACGGTCCGGCACGGAGGCGAACAGACGCCTGTTTTTTTTTATTGGAGGTTTAACGACACCACCGTGAGCAACTCAACGGGCTATAAGGAGTCGCCCGTCCCTTTTTTTATTGGAGGTTTAACGACCACCGTGAGCAACTCAATGGGCTATAAGCAGTCGCCCGTCCCTAATTTAGGGTCACTGGTTCCAGGGAAGGGAGAGAGCCAGTGCCGTAAGCCAAACACAACATCCATGTCTCACCGGGATTCGAACCCGGACCCCCTTACAGACGAAAGACCATAGGCCAGCGCCTTAGACCACTGCGAAACCGGGGCGGCTTTTACAGGTTCACTGTTCAGAGAACGGGCATGCGCACTAGTACTTATAAAGTGAAATATTGTTGTATGGCCATACAAGCAGCCCCGGTGGCTCAGTGGTCTAAGGCGCTGGCCTCTGATCATTCTTCCGTAAGGGGTCCGGGTTCGAATCCCGGTGAGGCATGGATGTTGTGTTTGTCTTATGGCACTGGCTCTCTCCCTTCCCTGGAACCAGTGACCCTAAATTAAAGACGGGCGACTGCTTATAGCCCATTGAGTTGCTCACAGTGGTCGTTAAACCTCCAATCCAAAAAAAAAAAAAAAAAAATGGCCATACAAAATGTCGACGAATGTTTAGAACAGATATTCAGCCAGACATTGCACTCGCACCAACCCAATATTTATCTTACTTTTATCCGCCCCCCCTCCATCAAGGGAACCAATGAATAGGGCACATGAAAAGCTAGTTACGGCATTCTATGGTGATATGACAACTGAAACTACGGCAAAACAAAGACTTTTCGTTAATATAGACAAGATGTACAACATGCGAGAAAGAACACAAAACCAGGAAATCAAAATTTTGTTTATTTTGTAATCATAAGAAAGGTTCATACAATGGATTTTGTAATCATTAGGATACAACCCAATAGAATATTATTGAATGGAACGCTCTCATACACTCCAGGATTCGTGAAAGAAATTTAGCGTATCAAAACGAAAATCGTTACAACACATACAATCAAAAGAGGGGGCAGCTTACAAAAAAAAAAAAATCCATAACTTAATTACACTTAAAATATTTTATCTCAAATTATAAAACGTGACAGTAACAAACTAATTACTGGCTTCCGTAGATTCTAGAATGACATCTTTAAAGCCTATGTGTTCAGCATTGTTAAAAGTATTTATATTTATATATGTATATAATGGAGAGAGAAATCCACGGGCGACTGGAAATTTATTATTTTCATGGTGTTATTGAAAACGTATATTAAGTGATAGAAGCACCTACTCATTTTGAGTCACACTTTCTAACCTTAGGGAAAAAAAAAAAAAACAGGAAAAAAAAAAACAACAACAAACAAACAAAGTATTTCTCATTGATTCTACACAAGAAGCTTCCAAAATAATAAACGAGTTACAGGTGAGAATCATTCAAACAATCGTCAGCCATCCATCCCGAATTCTTTGTTGAGCAAGTTTAGGTCTTGCCTGTCGGTGGCTTCGTACAGATCAGGTCGTTTGAGTAGCGTTATGACCATTCTCAGCACTGACCAAATGTTCCCGGACATCGTCGCTTTCACTCTCGTGCCTTGAGGACCGCGCCCAGCGTTCTGTAAATTCAAGGCAGTTAGAAAATGTTCCGCTGCTTCCCTGCAATGGAAATGAAGAAATTGAAACATCATGGGGCATACAAAAATCAAAGATATGCATTAATAAGAAACGCTCAAATACACTACAAAGGGTTCCTAACGAGTGCTGTTCACGGATTTGGGGGATATTCGGATATTTTAGTATCTGAAAACCGGATTTTTAGCATTCGAATAGTTTGAACTTGGGATTATCCGGATTTCAAGGCAGTTAGAAAATGTTCCGTTGCTTCCCCGCATTAGAAATGAAAAAAATGAAATTAAAACATGATAGGGGAATACAAAAGTAAAAGATATGCATAATAAGAAACACTGAAATACACTACGAGGGGTTCCTAACAAGTGCTGTTCACAGATTTTTTGGATATCCGGATATTTTAGTATCTGAAAATTGGATTTTTAGCATTCAAATAGTTTGAACTCGGGATATCCGGATTTCAAGGCTGTTAGAAAATGTTCTGTTGCTTCCCTGCATTGGAAATTAAGAAATTGAAATTAAAACATGATGGGTCATACAAAAGTGAAAGATATGCATAATAAGAAACACTGAAATACACTACGAGGGGTTCCTAACGAGTGCTGTTCACAGATTTTTTGGATATCCGGATATTTTAGTATCTGAAAATTGGATTTTTAGCATTCAAATAGTTTGAACTCGGGATATCCGGATTTCAAGGCAGTTAGAAAATGTTCCGTTGCTTCCCTGCATTAGAAATGAAAAAAATGAAATTAAAACATGATAGGGGAATACAAAAGTAAAAGATATGCATAATAAGAAACACTGAAATACACTACGAGGGGTTCCTAACGAGTGCTGTTCATGGATTTTTTGGATATCCGGATATTTTGGTATCCAATAACCGGATTTTTAGCATTCGAATAGTTCGAACTCCGGATTTCAAAGCAGTTAGAAAATGTTCTGCTGCTTCCCTGCATTAGAAACGAAGAAATTGAAATTAAAACATGATGGGGGAATACAAAAGTCAAAGATATGCAAAATAAGAAACACTGAAATACACTACGAGGGGTTCCTAACGAGTGCTGTTCACAGATTTTTTGGATATCCGGATATTTTAGTACCTGAAAATTGGATTTTTAGCATTCAAATAGTTTGAACTCGGGATATCCGGATTTCAAGGCTGTTAGAAAATGTTCTGTTGCTTCCCTGCATTGGCAATTAAGAAATTGAAATTAAAACATGATGGGTCATACAAAAGTCAAAGACATGCATAAGAAACACTGAAATACACTACGAGGGGTCCTAACTAGTGCTGTTCACGTTTTTGGATATCCGGATATTTTAGTATCCGAAAACCGGATTTTTAGCATTCGAATAGTTCGAACTCCAGATTTCAAGGCAGTTAGAAAATGTTCCGCTGCTTCCCTGCAATGGAAATGAAGAAATTGAAACATCATGGGGGCACACAAAAGTCAAAGATATGCATTAATAAGAAACACTCAAAAACTCTACAAAGGGTTCCTAACGAGTGCTGTTCACGGATTTTTGGGATATCCGGATATTTTAGTATCTGAAAACCGGATTTTTAGCATTCAAATAGTTTGAACTCGGGATATCCGGATTTCAAGGCAGTTAGAAAATGTTCCGTTGCTTCCCTGCATTAGAAATGAAAAAATTGAAATTAAAACATGATGCGGTAATACAAAAGTCGAAGATATGCATTAATAAGAAACGCTCAAATACACTACAAAGGGTTCCTAACGAGTGCTGTTCACGGATTTTGGGGATATTCGGATATTTTAGTATCTGAAAACCGGATTTTTAGCATTCGAATAGTTCGAACTCCAGATATCCGGATTTCAAGGCAGTTAGAAAATGTTTCGCTGCTTCCCTGCATTAGAAATGAAGACATTGAAATTAAAACATGATGGGTAAATCAGGGTTCGTACTCATTTTGGGGGAAGAAATTCAAGGACTTTCCAGGCCTTTTCCAGGCCATATACAAAAAATTCCAGGATGATTACTACGCTTTACAGTATCATGCTCAAATTAGTTTTTAAAAGCAATTTCAGTTTTAAGTAATAAAAATGATGAAAGATGCAAATGGATGAGTGTGCTTTTTACCCATTACATTTCTTTTTAATGTTTTTAATTGGCGAATTACCCAATAATGCTAAATTGAATCATGATGCAATTACCACAAGGCTATTCAGAAAATCCTTTCCCTCAATCAGAAAATGATTAATTTAATCAGTCATTTTAGCTGCATCACTATTCTGCACTATCTTCCATGTAATCAGACTATTATTGATAACAACTGAAATTATAGTTGTAAATGCATTTATGGCACCTCTATTCATAGTGATTGTGGAATAGCTTTTTTACGGGTCTTATAGAGGTTATTTTTCATCAAAGTTTGTTGTCAAATTTTCGAACTAAAGCCTAGTTCGTCATCAGGACTACGTCACTGGAGTAGTTGCTGCCACTCAATTGGAAGAGTCCATCCGCAATTATCGTTAACTGTGGTACTTCTTCTTCTTGCTATTTCGATCCCTTCTTCTAGTTTCCTCTTTACTAAGTTTGACTGGTGGGCGATTATTTTCACTGAGTCCCAATTTATGGAGTGTCCACTTGCTTGTATATGTCTGTCTGGCCCTGTTTTGTTCCCAATGTTCCTAATAGCTGCTTGGTGTTCTTTCATTCGGACCTTAATACTTCTCCCTGTTTCTCCTATATAGCTGAGTCCGCAGTTACAGTCGATGCAGTAAATTACTCCTTCCTGCAATTGGATGTCCAATTCTTTCTGCTTTAAAGCTGGCAGGAATTTCTTTATTTTGTTATTAAGATCTGGAGCTAGCCTGATATTATATTTTGCTCCGATCCTTTTCAGTTTCTCGAAAAGTCCCTTGTGGTACGTAATTTTGCTGTTAAATTTGAAGTTGGTTTTCTCCTGCTTCTTTTTGGCACTTGTTTAAATATTTTCTCAACATATGGGGAGGGGTAATTGTTTTCTGCCAATATTTCCTTTAATTCTTCTTTGTGAAGATCTTTCTGAGTAGCTGAAGAGACCAGGATTTCAATCTTTTCCAAAAATTGTCTTGCCGTATTCGATTTAATATAATCAGGGTGGAATGAGCAGAAGTCTAACATCTTCCCTGTGTTGGTGGGTTTTCTAAAAAGCTGAGTGAATATTTTCCCCTCTCTTGAGGTCAAGGTTAAATCTAGGTAATTGATGCTATGGTCTCTTTCCTGTTCTAGGGTGTACTGCAAGGTATTCTCTAGTAAGTTAAATTCTTCCAGAATCTGAGAGGGTAGAGATTGGTCCACAGTATCTACTATAATTAGGACATCATCCATGTACCTCACGTAGAGAGCAAACAAGGAGGGTTGTATAAGGATTTTTGCCTCTAGTTTACTTATATAATAATTTGCTAGCAGAGGTGCTAGTGGAGAACCCATTGCAAGTCCTGAAGTTTGCCTGTAATATTTCTTTCCAAACTGGAAGAAATTATTCTTGAAGGAAAATAGGAGCAGTTCATATATGCCAAGTAGTATTTCTTTATTGTGATTATGGAATACTATTTTTTCCGCAAGGTCATCTGCAATGAAATCCAGTAATAGCAAGAAGAAGAAGTACCACAGTTAACGATAATTGCGGATGGACTCTTCCAATTGAGTGGCAGCAACAACTCCAGTGACGTAGTCCTGATGACGAACTAGGCTTTAGTTCGAAAATTTGACAACAAACTTTGATGAAAAATAACCTCTATAAGACCCGTAAAAAAGCTATTCCACAATCACTGAAATTATTATAAAATAAAGTGAGGGCAGATTCAGAATTTAAGAATGGGGAGGGCGCACGTCTAACAGAGGACTGGTAAAAAAATCTCTGAGATTTATTTCCTCCAAAAAACACGGTGGTAAAACATGGAGGACCCATAAGGGGGAGATGGGGTGCTTGCCTGTCAGAGTACATCACAAACAGCAGTTCTGAAGTACTGCTGTGTGGATCACTGAAAAGTTCGGGCCAATGTAAGACAAAACGTGGAGTTGCAAATCCATAAGTGAAAAAGTGTGATGTCTGAAAACAAGAAACGTGAGACAAAGCAAAGCACTTATCTACTTACTCAACCCCCCCCCCCTTTTTTTTTAAATGGGGCATGTGCCTGTTATGCCCACAGGTGGATTCTAGCTCTGATAAAAAGTGTTTCCATACATGGGAATGATTTTTTTTTTCTTTTTAACATTCCCAATAACTGCCACTGGTGGCTGCATATTGGGATGTGACTTTGAAGGCAATGAAAATCTTAATTACTAGACAGAATATGTTCCAGACTTGAGGAAAATTTCCCCCAATTGTAGTACAGTTATGTTAAATCAAAAAGCATAAGCCACGGAATCACTATGCACCTCAAGAAATGATTCGGGAGTGGACGATCATAGAAAGGTGAACCAATAGAGTTTAAAACAGAAAGTGTAATTTTAGGAACATGGCAACAAATTTCAAATAAGTTTCATCATAGAAATCAGAAAGTCCTGGCCCACCACCCAACCCAAAAGAATCTAACCACCTTTATGTCTACCAGTACACTTGCCTCATATTACTTTCCAAAAATTATTTTTCATATCAAACAAGATTGCCTCAATTTACTTTTATTTTTTTAAATCAAAATCACTGCTAAACTAAATTTATGAAGTGCTACCCCAAAATGTGGAACTAGCTAAACTATTTATAAAAACCTTAAACATAAAACAATTTCAGTTTTTTATTGGTATAAATTAGGATATTCTTAAGTATTTTACATAAATGAAAAATGATGAGCATAAGGAATCTCTACCTCCAGTTAAGCTTCAATCATAACCAGAATCAGAATAACCACTTTTGGTTCAACTCCCAAAACATAAGACAATTATATGAATTAAGTTTTTAAAAGCTTTTTTTAAAAAAATTGGAAGTTTGTCAGTTATATAAACCAAAATCTGATCAATGCATTAAGGACAATTGATTGAATTGTTTTGGCCACAAATTCATAGTAAAATGTACAGCAAAAATATGTTTTAGGAGCCCATGAGTATTTACTGTACAAGTATATATAAGGTTTTATATTACTTACCAAAGTTTTAGTCCAATAAGAAGCCCAATTGTGGAAGTTAGTTGCAGAAAGTTATAAGTTTTTGGAACAGAAGAGTTCATTAGTCTATTTACATGAACTTCATATGAAAAACACTAAATAATTATGAAGATAAAAGATCAAAACTGGTTTGAAGTTCAACATGCTTCAAAGAAAGAAAAAAAAGTTCATTTCTATTGTAAATTGTACAAATATAAAATTTTTATGTTTTAGTATTAATTCTCTATATGCTTGGAAGATACCACAAATATGGAGTATCAATGGATGGTTATACAGATTTAAGATTGCTGACTTTGGTTTCAAGTTCCATATCCATTTTTTTAAGTACTGCTCTTTTCTCATGAGCAGTTTTTCTAAAGCTATTAGATTTTACAATGTATGTATTGTTATTTGTAGTTTCAGCTTTTAAAGCTAAATCATCAGCAGAGTTAAGTAATTCTTTGACTTCTCCTTCAATGAGTTTCTTTTTCTTTTCTATGCTATCAATTTCATCTAAAATAGCTTTCCTTTTTCCACATATGGCTGCTTTTTCCTTTTCTTTGGACTTATCATCCAAATAATGTATGTATTTTTGCCTTGCAGCTCCAACTGATAACAGAAGAGATTTTGAGATATTTACCTTATCAATACCACCTACATAGGATATATGATCATAAATAATTCTCTGTGCTGCAATTGACTCCTCTCTCATGTTTTCTACAATGAGCTCCTTATTGACTGAAAAACCCCTCTCAACAGAAGCTTGCCCATGTGACAACAGTAAAAGAAGTTTCACAACTTTCCACAGTTCACTAAAAGCTTTAGTAGAAGACATGTACTCATACAATAATGTGTATACTCTTTGTTGTTTATCTTCTGGATCAAAGTTTATGAATGAAGATTTTACTGCTGCAACACTGGTCACAAATTCCTTAAACTGCCATATTACACCATCACATAATTCTGGTTGTATTCTATGAGCATCAACAAGAAGTGTGAGAATGGATGTTAGATTCTTAATACAAGTCTCACTATTTTTTGACATCAACCGAGGATCTAAACACTTCATGTGGCGAACAAGGGAGTACTTAAGTGGATTTTTTTCCAATAGCTACACAACTAGCTTTTGCAAAAATATTCGGCATTCCATTCTAAACTCCATAAGTTTGCGTTCACTAATGTTCTTAGCACTTAATTCTTTCAATACCTTCTCTGTTTGAAACCCAACATCAATTTCTTTATAGTGACAACACTGAGATGCATCTGTAAGGTCTACTTGTAACAGCTTTAAGGCAGAGTTAGCTTCTGCCATTACGGTTCTTTTAACAAAGCGATTCATCATATTTCTTAGCATCTTTTCAAGATCTGTGGCCATAAAAGGCATCATTGGCTTATCTGACTGATATGCCTTGAGAAATGGTACCAGCTGTTTTGAAACTGAATTGAAGAAATGCAGTTTAGCCAAAACAAAAGGATCTTTAGTGAAAGTTTTGATAGCATCAAATGATACAGTGTGGGGATTCTTGATGCACTTCTTTTCAACTTGGTTAACATAATTTTCAATGTCTGCCCAAATTTCTAATGCTCGCTCGCAGGCAGGAGTATTTTCTAGCCACCTGTGTGGGCAGAATTTTAATGGCATCTTACTGGCTAAAATTATTTTAGAAAAATCTTCCCTCCTTGCAGGTGAATCTTTAAAAAGCCTAAATAACGATGAAAGCAACTTTTGAATTTCCCACCCTGTTGCTGAGGCTCCATGTCGAAAGGCATTGTTTACAATGTGAAGTCCACAGCTCCCTGTGTTTAGGAGTTGGACATTTGAGTCAGCACTAAGTGTTGATTGCAGCATATCAAAAACTTCCAATTAACATTGGGTCCATCCATTGATAACTGCACAATGTTACACAGTGGGAGGCACGCCATGCATTCAAGAAATTTTTCCATCATTATGTCTGCACTAGCATGACCCAAAAAAACTGATGACAAATATCTGGTTGAAACTGTTCCTTTTTCCCATAAACGAACATGTATATCCATTTGTTTTGACTGACTAAACTTGTTTAAACTTTCGTCAAACAAAATCACAAAATTTTCATTTTCAGTTTTGACTTCCTGAACCAACACTGATTTAAAGTGAGGTGCCAAACCAAAGCAACAAATGTAGGAACATTTTTTTTCGCCACAGCTGAAGTTTCCAGCAATTCTGCTGTCAGAAAACATTAGGCGGAATAAAACATCATTACCTGCACAAGACCTGTAAGAGTAATGGGATTTAACCACTTTTAAACACCACAATGCTCCTGCTTTAATGGTTGCATTTTTTTCAAGAGGAATATGCAGAGGATTAGATGTGGATGCAATAGGCTGTACTTGTTTATCACTTGATACACATAGCAATTTATCAACAGTTAGTGGAACATTTTTACAGCTTTCTGTCAACATACTATGTTTTTTTCCTTTCATGTGGCTTCTTAAAGCGGATTCCCCCATATTCGAAACATCTATTATTTTAATGGATAAAAATGCATTTTGCAACATGGCAATTGCTTTCATCTTTTTTAATCCATCCAGCATATTTAGGATTTATTAGCCAAAGATCACTAAAAGTACACTTACCCATATTTAATGGGGAGGGGGGTGAAAAAATGGGTAAATCAACTGAAACAGTAAATGAAAACCAAAAAAATATCTAAGATCAGGAACCACACAACTAAAAATTGAGAATTTCCCCTGAGTAAGGGGCTACACATGTGACCAATTACTATAGGCCAGATTTTAAGTAATTAAAGAAAAAGGGGTCTTACTGCTATGTTGTTTCCTGCTCCCCCAGCTTTGTCCTTTAGGCAGCCTGGGTTGCAAATGCTTTGGCATTGATTTAGTCTTCATTCAAAACAAGGAAACAACACTTAGTGAAGTTACTGTTTTATGACCTGTACGCCAATCAGTAGACAGAGTGTTGTGCTAAAAGACTGTTACAAAGCATCACCTCTTACAGCTGGGCTCCAAACCAGAGGAAAGGAAATGCTAACAAACACTTAGTGCCTGAGGGAAGCAAAACTTTGTACTGGGTCCCCTCCTCCAAGTCTCAAATCTTTCATACTTACCCAGCTGGAGAGTGGACGTAGGGCTTCAAGCTTGGAGAATGAATACTGCTCTTATATCTATGCCTTTGAATTTAATTTCGACCATTTTCAACAGGGTAGGTTCCTAGGTTGTACCTAACAGCATACTAAAATTTCGCCAAAATCCAACCCCTTTTACGTGAATTATCGTACGGACAAATGGAAAAAACCAAAGCATAAACGTTTCTGCAACCTACAGTTCGAAAGGGTTAGTAATTTCTAAAATAAAAACATAACGAACAGCGTGAAAACTAGCTCATACACAGAATATTTGAAACTACAGTATGCGCTCTCAATTATTAGAGATGATAGGGGAGAAGGGAATAGAACTGTCCATAATTAGCATGTTCTCGTTGCGCTAGGCGCTTAAGCACTGCTGAATTCCGTCAGATCCCCAATGGTCAAATGATTGAAATGTGCTGATGTTCATGGAATGAAATGGTTGATCAGCTATGATAACCGCATAAAAGTTCGAAGGGGGGCGATTTTTTTACTTTATGCAACATTCTACATTACTCCAGTATTTATCTTGTCATCATCAACAATAGCAATGTAACTACCACTTATGATCGCGGATATCGGCCAACTGAAAATCTGCCATACAACTAAGGGATACAACACACAGGTATCCTGTTACAATGTATTGTAATTGAAAAAAAAAAAAAAAAAAAAAAAAAAAGATTTCAGAAATTAAAATCGAAAAAAAAAAAAACTTTCAGAAATTAATATCATCAAGTCATGGTGTTTCAAAAATCCGCTTTCCTTTATAATGTTTAAAAACATGTAATGTTTTTTCTTTTTTACCTGTCGTGTATAATAAAATGGGTTGATTTTTTTATGGAATCAGACGTCCATATGTCCGATTGTCTTCGTCTGAGTTCACACATTAGCTACTGTGTACAAGTAGACATATTTTTTCAGCTCAAAAATATGTAGTTTTGTATGTATTCACAGTATAACTCATTCCGTATTCCCACAGAACAAAATTCAGCAGATACAAATGAAGAACATCAAGACCCACCCAACACCATGTTTCCGATTGTCTGCTGTTTATATTCAAGAAATGCGAATATGGATCAATGGTGAATGCAGCAACTATGGTTATTTATTTATTACCAAGAAAAAAAAGGAGCCTGAAAGCTGTAAAGCTGAAACGGATATTTCTCCCCCTCCCGAAAACATTCCGATTAAGTTCAAACAGCAGGAGCACGCGTCCACGCACACTCAACCTCTGGAATGTCCTGATGGAACGGCTTCTTTTCATTTGGCACATCGCCATAAATCACCACCTGCAGCTCACTGAAGTGTCTTCCTCCTTCACCCTAACTATAGGAGAAAACATAAAAAAAAATGCTGCCCAATTTTCGACAAAATGACCAAATTTACGTTATAACGTTGCAATTTACTAAAATACGTTTATCTGCTGAATTTCACCTAAATCCATTGAAAACTTTTTAATTATAGATTTTTTTATTAAAACAGTAACTCAGACATCTGAATAAAAATGTATGTTTGTAATTAAAATAGAGTCCATATCATCACAGAAACAAAATTTAAGGATCACTCTGTTTAAATAAACCATGGCATCTAAAAAAAAATAATTTGCTTGCTTTTCCCGTAATTTATAATTGCCGTTTCTTTTTTGAATCCGATTTTGCAACGGAAGATTTTTTTTTTTTTTTTGCATCTGCTAAAGTTTCAAACGGAATTCGGCGAAATTTGCACTAGAACTTTATTGTGATGTATTTTAACCACTGTACAAATTTTACTGTGTTATTTTCAAAATTCCGGAAAATGGATTTCTGAAAATATCTCTTAGTCCTTTTGAGCCGTGGAAGTGATAAACAGGTGTTTGCTTTCTTCCCAACCAAGGGCTTCGGATCAGCGCTCCCAGCTGTCAATCAACCGTTGCTATGGTAACACACTTTCTGCTCAAGGCTCACTGTCTAAAGAGGCACACATAATAAAAATTTCCAATGCTAACTTTTTAAGTTTTAAACCGATTCATATGGAATTTTGGGAGTGAGCTTCTGTAATCCAATTATAGTAAATGTAAAAATTTCAGCCACTTTTGTGAAAAATTCGCAAAGATAGTTTTCTTATTTTTTATCATAAGTACCCGAAGTCTCTTGAGGGGTGGGCCGGAAGCAAGCGTCTTAATGCAATAAACAAGGAGCAGATGAATGTGTTGTTCAGGCATACTCTTCACTGGTGGATGCCAGCTGACTTGATAAACACCGACCCCCTTGCAAATGCTAAATGTCTCTTCTTTCCCCTTCTGTTGTTCTCAGTAGTTGTCGGACGGACAACAAGTTCAGGGCTAGAGAATGCATCAAGCTCCCCTTCCTTAACAGACCTGCTAGTAATCATCCAATTTTATTGCACTGGAAGTAGTGCTCCCCCCCCCCAGCCAAATTAGGATTTGGGCACATCCGAAACACCACTGTAGCCGGCGGTTTCTTTGAGAACAGAGGAGAGGAACTTAAAAAAATTAAGGGGTAACAGTCAGTAACACGATTTCCTAAAAGGGCATTTTTTTAAGCACTAATTTCAAATTTCAAGGCTTTTCAAGACAGCATTAAAAAAATACCGTTTTTCCAGGATATTCCAGGCCTTGAAAACGTAATCATGATTTTCCAGGACTTTCCAGGTTTTCAAGCACGCGTGTGCACCCTGTATTTATTAAGAGGTGCTGCAATGACCCAAACTGAGCCTGAAAGGGAAACTGCAATTTGTTAAGAGGTTGGCATCATTTGATTATTTATTTATTAAGTGGTGCTGTAATGACCCTAACTGAGCCTGAAAGGGAAACTGCAATTTGTTAAGAGGTTGGCAACATTCAATTTTTTATTTATTAAGTGGTGCTGCAATGACCCAAACTGAGCCTGAAAGCGAAACTACAATTTGTTAAGAGGTTGGTATCATTTGATTTTTTATTTATTAAGTGGTGCTGCAATGACCCAAACTCAGCCTGAAAGGGAAACTGCAATTTGTTAAGAGGTTGGCATCATTTGATTTTTTATTTATTAAGTGGTGCTGCAATGACGCAAACTGAGCCTGAAAGCGAAACTACAATTTGTTAAGAGGTTGGTATCATTTGATTTTTTATTTATTAAGTGGTGCTGCAATGATCCAAACTGAACCTGAAAGGGAAACTGCAATTTGTTAAGAGGTTGGCAACATTCAATTTTTTATTTATTAAATGGTGCTGCAATGACCCAAACTGAGCCTGAAAGGGAAACTGCAATTTGTTAAGAGGTTGGCATCATTAGATTTTTTATTTATTAAGTGGTGCTGCAATGACATAAACTCAGACTGAAAGGGAAACTGCAATTTGTTAAGAGGTTGGCATCATTTGATTTTTTATTTATTAAGTGGTGCTGCAATGACCCAAACTGAGCCTGAAAGCGAAACTACAATTTGTTAAGAGGTTGGTATCATTTGATTTTTTATTTATTAAGTGGTGCTGCAATGAATGACCCAAACTCAGCCTGAAAGGGAAACTGCAATTTGTTAAGAGGTTGGCATCATTTGATTTTTTATTTATTAAGTGGTGCTGCAATAACCCAAACTGAGCCTGAAAGGGAAACGGCAATTTGTTAAGAGGTTGGCATCATTTGATTTTTTATTTACTAAGTGGTGCTGCAATGACCCAAACTGAGCCTGAAAGGGAAACTGCAATTTGTTAAGAGGTTGGCATCATTTGATTATTTATTTATTAAGTGGTGCTGCAAAAACCCAAACTGAGCCTGAAAGCAAAACTGCAATTTGTTAAGAGGTTGGCAACATTTGATTTTTTTATTTATTAAGTAGTGCTGCAATGGCCCAAACTGAGCCTGAAAGTGAAGCTGCAATTTGTTAAGAGGTTGGCATCATTTGATTTTTTATTTATTAAATGGTGCTGCAATTATCCAAACTGCAATTTGTTAAGCGGTTGGCATCATTTGATTTTTTTATTTATTAAGTGGTGCTGCAATGACCCAAACTGAGCCCGAAAGGGAAAACTGCAATTTGTTAAGAGGTTGGCATCATTTGATTTTTTATTGATTAAGTGGTGCTGCAATGAACCAAACTGAGCCTGAACGGGGAAACTGCAATTTGTTAAGAGGTTGGCATCATTAGATTTTTTTTTATTAAGTGGTGCTGCAATGACCCAAACTGAGCCTGAAAGTGAAGCTGCAATTTGTTAAGATGTTGGCATCATTTACTTTTTTTTTATTTATTAAGTGGTGCTGCAATGACCCAAACTGAGCCTGAAAGTGAAGCTGCAATTTGCCGCCCCGGTGGCGCAGTGGTCTAAGGCGTTGGCCTCTGATCATTCGTCTGTAAGGGGTCAGGGTTCGAATCCCAGTCAGGCATGGATGTTGTGTTTGTCTTACGGCACTGGCTCTCTCCCTTCCCTGGAACCAGTGACCCTAAATTAGGGACGGGCGACTGCTTATAGCCCATTGAGTTGCTCAAGGTGGTCGTTAAACCTCCAATCAAAAAAAAAAAAAAAAAGAAGCTGCAATTTGTTAAGAGGTTGGCATCATTTGATTTTTTATTTATTAAGTGGTGCTGAAATGACCCAAACTGAGCCTGAAAGCGAAACTACAATTTGTTAAGAGGTTGGCATCATTTGATTTTCTATTTATTAAAAGTGGCGCTGCAATGACCCAAACTGAGCCTGAAAGCGAAGCTGCAATTTGTTAAGAGGCTGGCATCATTTAATTTTTTATTTATTAAGTGGTGCTGCAATGACCCAAACTGAGCCTGAAAGCGAAACTACAATTTGTTAAGAGGTTGGTATCATTTGATTTTTTATTTATTAAGTGGTGCTGCAATGACCCAAACTGAGCCTGAAAGGGAAACTGCAATTTGTTAAGAGGTTGGCATCATTTGATTTTTTATTTATTAAGTGGTTCTGCAATGGCCCAAACTGAAACTGAAAGGGAAACTGCAATTTGTTAAGAGGTTGGTATCATTTGATTTTTTATTTATTAAGTGGTGCTGCAATGACCCAAACTGAGCCTGAAAGGGAAACTGCAATTTGTTAAGAGGTTGGTATCATTTGATTTTTTATTTATTAAGTGGTGCTGCAATGACCCAAAATGAGCCTGAAAGGGAAACTGCAATTTGTTAAGAGGTTGGCATCATTTGATTTTTTATTTATTAAGTGGTTCTGCAATGGCCCAAACTGAAACTGAAAGGGAAATTACAATTTGTTAAGAGGTTGGCATCATTTGATTTTTTATTTATTAAGTGGTGCTGCAATGACCTAAACTGCAATTTGTTAAGAAGTTGGCATCATTTGATTTTTTTATTTATTAAGTGGTGCAGCAATGACCCAAACTGAGCCTGAAAGTGAAGCTGCAATTTGTTAAGAGGTTGGCATCATTTGATTTTTTATTTATTAAGTGGTGCTGCAATGACCCAAACTGAGTCTGAAAGCAAAGCTGCAATTTGTTAAGAGGTTGGCAACATTCAATTTTTTATTTATTAAGTGGTGCTACAATGACCCAAACTGAGCCTGAAAGGGAAACTGCAATTTGTTAAGAGGTTGACATCATTTGATTTTCTTTTATTAAAAATGGTGTTGCAATGACCCAAACTGAGCCTGAAAGGGAAACTGCAATTTGTTAAGAGGTTGGCATCATTTGATTTTTTTATTTATTAAGTAGTGCTGCAATGGCCCGAAGTGAGCCTGAAAGGGAAACTGCAATTTGTTAAGAGGCTGGCATCATTTAATTTTTTATTTATTAAGTGGTGCTGCAATGACCCAAACTGAGCCTGAAAGCAAAACTACAATTTGTTAAGAGGTTGGTATCATTTGATTTCTTATTTATTAAGTGGTGCTGCAATGACCCAAACTGAGCCTGAAAGGGAAACTGCAATTTGTTAAGAGGTTGACATCATTTTATTTTTTATTTACTAAGTGGTGCTGCAATGACCCAAACTGAGCCTGAAAGGGAAACTGCAATTTGTTAAGAGGTTGGCATCATTTGATTTTCTTTTATTAAAAATGGTGTTGCAATGACCCAAACTGAGCCTGAAAGGGAAACTGCAATTTGTTAAGAGGTTGGCATCATTTGATTTTTTTATTTATTAAGTAGTGCTGCAACGGCCCGAAGTGAGCCTGAAAGGGAAACTGCAATTTGTTAAGAGGCTGGCATCATTTAATTTTTTATTTATTAAGTGGTGCTGCAATGACCCAAACTGAGCCTGAAAGCAAAACTACAATTTGTTAAGAGGTTGGCATCATTTGATTTTTTATTTACTAAGTGGTGCTGCAATGACCCAAACTGAGCCTGAAAGGGAAACTGCAATTTGTTAAGAGGTTGGCATCATTTGATTTTTTATTTACTAAGTGGTGCTGCAATGACCCAAACTGAGCCTGAAAGGGAAACTGCAATTTGTTAAGAGGTTGGCATCATTTGATTTTCTATTTATTAAAAATGGTGTTGCAATGACCCAAACTGAGCCTGAAAGGGAAACTGCAATTTGTTAAGAGGTTGGCATCATTTGATTTTTTTATTTATTAAGTAGTGCTGCAATGGCCCGAAGTGAGCCTGAAAGGGAAACTGCAATTTGTTAAGAGGCTGGCATCATTTAATTTTTTATTTATTAAGTGGTGCTGCAATGACCCAAACTGAGCCTGAAAGCAAAACTACAATTTGTTAAGAGGTTGGTATCATTTGGATTTCTTATTTATTAAGTGGTGCTGCAATGACCCAAACTGAGCCTGAAAGGGAAACTGCAATTTGTTAAGAGGTTGGCATCATTTGATTTTTTATTTACTAAGTGGTGCTGCAATGACCCAAACTGAGCCTGAAAGGGAAACTGCAATTTGTTAAGAGGTTGGCATCATTTGATTTTTTATTTACTAAGTGGTGCTGCAATGACCCAAACTGAGCCTGAAAGGGAAACTGCAATTTGTTAAGAGGTTGGCATCATTTGATTTTTTATTTACTAAGTGGTGCTGCAATGACCCAAACTGAGCCTGAAAGGGAAACTGCAATTTGTTAAGAGGTTGGCATCATTTGATTATTTATTTATTAAGTGGTGCTGCAAGGACCCAAACTGAGCCTGAAAGCAAAACTGCAATTTGTTAAGAGGTTGGCATCATTCAATTTTTTATTTATTAAGTGGTGCTGCAATGACCTAAACTGCAATTTGTTAAGAAGTTGGCATCATTTGAATTTTTTATTTATTAAGTGGTGCTGCAATGACCCAAACTGAGCCTGAAAGGGAAACAGTAATTTGTTAAGAGGTTGGCATCATTTGATTTTTTTATTTATTAAGTAGTGCTGCAATGGCCCGAACTGAGCCTGAAAGGGAAACTGCAATTTGTTAAGAGGCTGGCATCATTTAATTTTTTATTTATTAAGTGGTGCTGCAATGACCCAAACTGAGCCTGAAAGCAAAACTACAATTTGTTAAGAGGTTGGTATCATTTGATTTCTTATTTATTAAGTGGTGCTGCAATGACCCAAACTGAGCCTGAAAGGGAAACTGCAATTTGTTAAGAGGTTGGCATCATTTGATTTTTTATTTACTAAGTGGTGCTGCAATGACCCAAACTGAGCCTGAAAGGGAAACTGCAATTTGTTAAGAGGTTGGCATCATTTGATTTTTTATTTACTAAGTGGTGCTGCAATGACCCAAACTGAGCCTGAAAGGGAAACTGCAATTTGTTAAGAGGTTGGCATCATTTGATTTTTTATTTACTAAGTGGTGCTGCAATGACCCAAACTGAGCCTGAAAGGGAAACTGCAATTTGTTAAGAGGTTGGCATCATTTAATTATTTATTTATTAAATGGTGCTGCAAGGACCCAAACTGAGCCTGAAAGCAAAACTGCAATTTGTTAAGAGGTTGGCATCATTCAATTTTTTATTTATTAAGTGGTGCTGCAATGACCTAAACTGCAATTTGTTAAGAAGTTGGCATCATTTGAATTTTTTATTTATTAAGTGGTGCTGCAATGACCCAAACTGAGCCTGAAAGGGAAACTGCAATTTGTTAAGAGGTTGGCATCATTTGATTTTTTTATTTATTAAGTAGTGCTGCAATGGCCCGAAGTGAGCCTGAAAGGGAAACTGCAATTTGTTAAGAGGCTGGCATCATTTAATTTTTTATTTATTAAGTGGTGCTGCAATGACCCAAACTGAGCCTGAAAGCAAAACTGCAATTTGTTAAGAGGTTGGCATCATTCAATTTTTTATTTGTTAAGTGGTGCTGCAATGACCTAAATTGCAATTTGTTAAGAAGTTGGCATCATTTGAATTTTTTATTTATTAAGTGGTGCTGCAATGACCCAAACTGAGCCTGAAAGTGAAGCTGCAATTTGTTAAGAGGTTGGCATCATTTGATTTTTTATTTATTAAGTGGTGCTGCAATGACCCAAACTGAGCCTGAAAGCGAAACTACAATTTGTTAAGAGGTTGGTATCATTTGATTTTTTATTTATTAAGTGGTGCTGCAATGACCCAAACTGAGCCTGAAAGTGAAGCTGCAATTTGTTAAGAGGTTGGCATCATTTGATTTTTATTTATTAAGTGGTGCTGCAATGACCCAAACTGAGCCTGAAAGTGAAGCTGCAATTTGTTAAGAGGTTGGCATCATTTGATTTTCTATTTATTAAGTGGTGCTGCAATGACCCAAACTGAGCCTGAAAGCAAAGCTGCAATTTGTTAAGAGGTTGGCAACATTCAATTTTTTATTTATTAAGTGGTGCTGCAATGACCCAAACTGAGCCTGAAAGGGAAACTGCAATTTGTTAAGAGGTTGGCATCATTTGATTTTTTAATTATTAAGTGTTGCTGCAATGCTTATGTGACAAATTCAAACAATGTCAGATGACACTGAAGTACATACCTGAATGCTCCTAGGTTGATGCAGCTGATACCTAAGTTAAATCTCGAGCGAATGAAGCCAGGTGACAGCTCCAATGCATGTCGATAGGCGTCAATTGCTTCCTCAGACCTGTTACCATTGGCTAAAGTTGCTCCGAGTCGATTCCATAGCCGACTCTCCTGCGCACACAAAAATGAAATGAGTCACATAAAGTATTTAAAATCAATTCTAAACTTCAACTGAAAGCAAACACAAGTAAAAAGTCACAGTTATTAGCAGCTGCAAAAAGGAGAAAAGTCACACAAACACAAAGGGAAGAAAATCACAATCATCAGCAATTAGACATGAATCATTTGGGCATGGCACTTTCAAAGGAAGGAACGGTTTCTCTAAGGTTACATTTGAACATGAAATGATTTTAATAGTAAAAAAAGCATACAATTTATAAGGGGGGGGGAAACTTACACACATCCAAATAAGATTTAGGCTCTATTTAAAGTTTAACGGCAAAGGATCCAAGCAATTTTTTGGTTGCTGTGTGCTGCTAAAACGTGGAAAGAGCGATGTTTTTGCTCATTCGCTGACACCACGTAGGAAGCATGTTTGACAGAGAGAACAAATTGGATGGTGAAATTAGTAGGCGAGTGAATTCTTCATTGAAAATCATAGCTGCTCTGGAAGGTTTTCACAGGAATGATGGGTTCTCTAGAGAGTCCCGCATGGCTGTGTATATGAAAGTGTAATTGTTCCTACTCTGATGTATGGCAGTGAAACCTGGGTACTGCAGAAGAAACATAGGAGTCGTTTGTGTGCTGGAGAAATGCATTACTTACGTGGGGTTTGTGGCAAGACACGATCTGATTGTGTGAGGAATGAAGATGTATTGCAGTTGTGTGATGTGAAGCAAAATGTTGTTAGCAAGGTGGAGACCAATATGCTTCGGTGGTTTGGCCATGTTGAAAGAATGAGTGATGAAATGCTTACTAAGAAAATCTTTTCAGCCCAAGTGGCAGGAAGGAAAGGCAGAGGAATACAAGGGTGGATCAGATTCAGGAGTGTCTGCATGAGAAAAAGATTATGAGTATGAAGTATAAAAGATCTTGTGTGCGGTGTGTAAGGGATATCAGTGCAGTACGAGTTGTATGTCAAGATCGCTGTAAATGGAGAAGTTTGATACGACAACAATAAGTAAAAATATCTGGAAGTTTGTATTTCTTTTTGGAGCTAATCTCTGAATCTCAGAGAACAGCTTAGTGATATATATGATGTATGTATTAATATACACTGAGTGGCCACTTTATTATGACCACCCCTCACTTCTTCGTTGGGCCACCTTTTGCCTTTAATACTGAGTCGATTCTTCATGGCATGGACTCCACAAGATGTTGATATGTGGTTTGTGGGATCTGAGACCATGCTTAATGAATAGCACTTTCCAGGAGTGTGAGATTGCAGGGTTGTGGTGGATCCAGCTGTCTGATGGCTCGTTCAACTTCATCCCACAAATTCTCAATGGGGTTGAGATCTGGAGATTGTGGGGCACCTAAGCAAAGTAAACTCACCGGCATGTTCCTGAAACCAATCCTGTATAATACGAGCACTATGACAGGATGCATTATCTTGTTGAAAGTAGCCATCGTCATTGGGATAAACCATCCACATGACAGGATGCACTTGGTCCGCAACAATACTTAGATATATGTGCCAGTCAGACGTTGATCAACACGAATTAAAGGGCCCAAAGCATGCCAGAAAAACATTCCCCAAACCATAACGTTGCCTCCACCAGCTTGAAGGGTTGTAGCAATGCATTATGGGTCCAAGCTTTCGTGCTCTTTCCGCCAAATTCTCACTCGGCCATCGGCATGCTGCAACTGAAAACTTGCTTTATCGGACCACATAATTTGTTTCCAATTATCGACTGTCCAATCCTTGAGCTCCTGTGCGAACTGGAGACGTTTTCTCTTGTTAACTGCAGACAGCAAAGGTGTTCGAACAGGCCTTTGGCTGCCATATCCCATCCGATGTAGTGTACGGCGAACAGTGCGTGCAGAGATCATTTGAGGGGATCCTTGATTAAGATGGCCTGTAATTCGCTGCACTGTTGCCCTTCTGTTGTCTGTTACCAGTCTGGACACTCTCCGTTCCGCCCCGAGCAGTCACTAGTCGATGACGACCACACGTTGCACGTAGAGACCCAGTTTTTTGGCTGACAGTCCAGTCTTGAAACACATTAACAACAGCTCCTCTGGAGCATTTCACGAATGCGGTGGTTTCGGTGACACTTGCTCCATGGCTCCGAGCTCCTACAATCGCATTTTTTACCCATCTCGTCACCAAAAAATCACTTCTACTACTGTCGCAAGCACTAAGCTTTCCCTTTTTATACTAGCCTCGCCCTCTGGCGGCAACAGCGTGCAGCCAAAACTCATTTGCTTAAAACTGTCAGGTGGTCATAATAAAGTGGCCACTGAGTGTATATATAGCCAGTGCCATTAATGCCCACCAGATGGAGAAGTCTCAGTAGCTGAGCCCATCTTACGAATTTATGATGTCAGAAGCTGACAGAAAAACACACATAGCGCCGTGGATTGTTGGCCACCGTGGTGCAAGGCTGACGCCACGTATTTGGAAGATTTTCAATTTACAATTCTTATCAAAATTGCACATGCATACTACTAGAGGTGGGACGAATCCAAAATTTTCCTGAATTCAAATCCTAAAAGGTTCTTGAATCCCTCAAATCTTTCATATAAGAATAATTATAAGAAAAAAAAAATGGAAAAAAAAAAAAAGACTTCTACTTAAAATTAAGTTTTTTATTGAAGCCAAATCAGGGTTCCCACTCAAAAGTAATAAAAAAAAAAATCCCTGACTTTTCCAGGTTCTCCAGGTGGTTTTTAAAGTTTTCCAGAGTGGCATGTTGCAAAGAATTGCTACATTCCATTCCATTCATTTTTCTCACCAAAGCACACACTTGTAAATTCTTTATGTAATTTGCCTTTATAAAATTACCTGCTTTTCATTAATAACAACTAACTGTGCACATTATTTTCTGTACCAAAGTTCCGTGAACTTTTGTGAATACTACCCACACGGAATTTGTAAATACATTCCCATAGAAACAGGTCATATGTAAGAAAAAATCTGTCAGTTGAATAGTTTCAGTTTTTCTATAACACAATGCAGCTAAGCTTAATGATGGAATGGCTCTGTTCAAAGAAACATGTTTCAAGAGAACCAACAGACAAAGGACTTTGATCCATCGTTTGGTTGGTTCTCTTGTGAAGTGTTTCTTCAAGCAGGAGCCATTGTGCCTAATTGTTCCATGTTATAACTGTGAATACTACCCACACGGAATTTGTAAATACATTCCATAGAAACAGGTCATGTGTAAGAAAAAATCTGTCAGTTGAATAGTTTCAGTTTTTCTATAACACAATGCAGCTAAGCTTAATGATGGAATGGCTCTGTTCAAAGAAACATGTTTCAAGAGAACCAACAGACAAAGGACTTTGATCCATCATTTGGTTGGTTTTCTTGTGAAGTGTTTCTTCAAGCAGGAGCCATTGTGCCTAATTGTTCCATGTTATAACTGTGAATACTACCCACACGGAATTTGTAAATACATTCCCATAGAAACAGGTCATGTGTAAGAAAAAATCTGTCAGTTGAATAGTTTCAGTTTTTCTATAACACAATGCAGCTAAGCTTAATGATGGAATGGCTCTGTTCAAAGAAACATGTTTCAAGAGAACCAACAGACAAAGGACTTTGATCCATCATTTGGTTGGTTCTCTTGTGAAGTGTTTCTTCAAGCAGGAGCCATTGTGCCTAATTGTTCCATGTTATAACTGTGAATACTACCCACACGGAATTTGTAAATACATTCCATAGAAACAGGTCATGTGTAAGAAAAAATCTGTCAGTTGAATAGTTTCAGTTTTTCTATAACACAATGCAGCTAAGCTTAATGATGGAATGGCTCTGTTCAAAGAAACATGTTTCAAGAGAACCAACAGACAAAGGACTTTGATCCATCATTTGGTTGGTTTTCTTGTGAAGTGTTTCTTCAAGCAGGAGCCATTGTGCCTAATTGTTCCATGTTATAACTGTGAATACTACCCACATGGAATTTGTAAATACATTCCCATAGAAACAGGTCATGTGTAAGAAAAAATCTGTCAGTTGAATAGTTTCAGTTTTTCTATAACACAATGCAGCTAAGCTTAATGATGGAATGGCTCTGTTCAAAGAAACATGTTTCAAGAGAACCAACAGACAAAGGACTTTGATCCATCATTTGGTTGGTTCTCTTGTGAAGTGTTTCTTCAAGCAGGAGCCATTGTGCCTAATTGTTCCATGTTATAACTGTGAATACTACCCACACGGAATTTGTAAATACATTCCCATAGAAACAGGTCATGTGTAAGAAAAAATCTGTCAGTTGAATAGTTTCAGTTTTTCTATAACACAATGCAGCTAAGCTTAATGATGGAATGGCTCTGTTCAAAGAAACATGTTTCAAGAGAACCAACAGACAAAGGACTTTGATCCATCATTTGATTGGTTCTCTTGTGAAGTGTTTCTTCAAGCAGGAGTCATTGTGCCTAATTGTTCCATGTTATAACTGTGAATACTACCCACACGGAATTTGTAAATACATTCCCATAGAAACAGGTCATGTGTAAGAAAAAATCTGTCAGTTGAATAGTTTCAGTTTTTCTATAACACAATGCAGCTAAGCTTAATGATGGAATGGCTCTGTTCAAAGAAACATGTTTCAAGAGAACCAACAGACAAAGGACTTTGATCCATCATTTGATTGGTTCTCTTGTGAAGTGTTTCTTCAAGCAGGAGTCATTGTGCCTAATTGTTCCATGTTATAACAACTGCCTGCAGAAATTGAACGAAAGCTTAATAACTGGCAATTTAAAAATTCAATTTTGCATCTTTTTTTAGAGAATAAAGGAAATACTTAATATAACTGAAAGTAAGATCTACCAAATTTTAGGCAGGCAGTTATTGCAAGCAAAAGTTTGAAATCTTGAAAAAATAACTTTTTTTGGCAAAATAAAGTATCCATTGATTTTTACAAAAAAAAAAGGGGGGTAATTTTCCCTGAATTTTCCAGGTTGAGTGGGAACCCTGCAAATTTGAAATCTGTGTTTAATGAAAAACAAATTAAAGAATACAGTTTCCAAAAAATATACCCATACTTGTTAAGAAGATACAAATGAAATTTATAATTTTCTTTTACTAAATGAAGTACATAACTCTTGAGTCTTGGGGTTCATTTCCATTCCCTGAACATAACATGACGAAAAAAAAATTGAGTAACAATTCACATTTTTGACATTTTTTGTTCAATAACAAAAGTTTACAGAGATAGATATTAATATATACATAATATCTAAGGTATTTTACCTGATATTGCCGAAGTATTTCGCACGTTGTTTGCTCTGTGCGGCACGTTCTCCTGGCCCGAGAGGTCCGTTCGTTACGGAGCTTTGGTTAGTTATAAGAATTTTGCAGAAATAAAACAGTTTGGTTATATATTTTCAGTTCTACATTCATTCCTTCGCACAATCAAATGTTTGAAATTTACTATTAAATAAAAGATCTTAGTAGAAAGAGTTATACTCATCGGGTCTGGAGACATCTCACAAGGGTTCCTTGTTACGGAGAGCGCTTTCAGCGGTGTTCAACCACCATCGTCTGGACACTGTTTCTACACGAGGGTTCCTCCCGTGTATGTGGTTTTTGGAGTTGCATGTCGGGAATCGATGAGAAGGTTTGCTGCTTGTATGTATTAGATGATTTTGTTTCCAATGTGTCGCCATCTATTGGATGGGTTGGTAGGTATCAGTCGTAAGTATAAACAGTGGCCAGATTTTTTTTTTCTTTTTTTTTGATTGGAGGTTTAACGACCACCGTGAGCAACTCAATGGGCTATAAGCAGTCACCCGTCCCTAATTTTGGGTCACTGGTTCCAGGAAAGGGAGAGAGCCAGTGCCGTAAGACAAACACAACACCCATGCCTCATCGGGATTCGAACCCGGACTCCTTCGGACGAGTGATCAGAGGCCAACGCCTTAGACCACTGCGCCACGGGGCGGTGGCAAGGATCTTAAGGATTGACAAAGCTCTGAGACAGGAAGTCCTGAGCCGTCGAACGTGTGAGCGAAAGGTGAGCGCACGGTTGACAGTCATACCAAGCAACTTGGTCAGGGTTCCCACTCAAAGGTAAAAAAAAATTCCCTGACTTTTCCAGGTTCTCCAGGTGGTTTTTAAAAGTTTTCCAGAGTGGCATGTTGCAAAGAATTGTTACATTTCATTCCATTCCATTCATTCATTTTTCTCACCAAAGCACACACTTGTAAATTCTTTAAGTAATGTGTCTATAAAATTATCTGCTTTTCATTAATAACAACTAACTGTGCACATTATTTTCTGCACCAAAGTTCCGTGAACTTTTGTGAATACTACCCACACGGAATTTGTAAATACATTCTCATAGAAACAGGTCATACATATGTAAGAAAAAATCTGTCAGTTGAAAAGTTTCAGTTTTTCTATAACACAATGCAGCTAAGCTTGATGATGGAATGGCTCTGTTCAAAGAAACATGTTTCAAGAGAACCAACAGACAAAGGACTTTGATCCATCATTTGGTTGGTTCTCTTGTGAAGTGTTTCTTCAAGCAGGAGCCATTGTGCCTAATTGTTCCATGTTATAACTGTGAATACTACCCACACGGAATTTGTAAATACATTCCCATAGAAACAGGTCATATGTAAGAAAAAATCTGTCAGTTGAATAGTTTCAGTTTTTCTATAACACAATGCAGCTAAGCTTAATGATGGAATGGCTCTGTTCAAAGAAACATGTTTCAAGAGAACCAACAGACAAAGGACTTTGATCCATCATTTGGTTGGTTCTCTTGTGAAGTGTTTCTTCAAGCAGGAGCCATTGTGCCTAATTGTTCCATGTTATAACTGTGAATACTATCCACACGGAATTTGTAAATACATTCCCATAGAAACAGGTCATATGTAAGAAAAAATCTGTCAGTTGAATAGTTTCAGTTTTTCTATAACACAATGCAGCTAAGCTTAATGATGGAATGGCTCTGTTCAAAGAAACATGTTTCAAGAGAACCAACAGACAAAGGACTTTGATCCATCATTTGGTTGGTTCTCTTGTGAAGTGTTTCTTCAAGCAGGAGCCATTGTGCCTAATTGTTCCATGTTATAACTGTGAATACTACCCACACGGAATTTGTAAATACATTCCCATAGAAACAGTAAGAAAAAATCTGTCAGTTGAATAGTTTCAGTTTTTCTATAACACAATGCAGCTAAGCTTAATGATGGAATGGCTCTGTTCAAAGAAACATGTTTCAAGAGAACCAACAGACAAAGGACTTTGATCCATCATTTGGTTGGTTCTCTTGTGAAGTGTTTCTTCAAGCAGGAGCCATTGTGCCTAATTGTTCCATGTTATAACTGTGAATACTACCCACACGGAATTTGTAAATACATTCCCATAGAAACAGGTCATATGTAAGAAAAAATCTGTCAGTTGAATAGTTTCAGTTTTTCTATAACACAATGCAGCTAAGCTTAATGATGGAATGGCTCTGTTCAAAGAAACATGTTTCAAGAGAACCAACAGACAAAGGACTTTGATCCATCATTTGATTGGTTCTCTTGTGAAGTGTTTCTTCAAGCAGGAGCCATTGTGCCTAATTGTTCCATGTTATAACTGTGAATACTACCCACACAAAATTTGTAAATACATTCCCATAGAAACAGGTCATATGTAAGAAACAATCTGTCAGTTGAATAGTTTCAGTTTTTCTATAACACAATGCAGCTAAGCTTAATGATGGAACGGCTCTGTTCAAAGAAACATGTTTCAAGAGAACCAACAGACAAAGGACTTTGATCCATCATTTGGTTGGTTCTCTTGTGAAGTGTTTCTTCAAGCAGGAGCCATTGTGCCTAATTGTTCCATGTTATAACAACTGCCTACAGAAATTGAACAAAAGCTTAATAACTGCCAATTTTAGAAATTCAATTTTGCCTTTTTTTTAGAGAATAAAGTCTACTTAATATAACAAAGTAAGATCTACCAAATTCTAGGCAGGTAGTAATTGCAAGCAAAAGTTTGAAATCTTGAAAAAATAAGTTTTTTTGGCAAAATAAAGTACCCATTGATATTTACAAAAAAAAAGAGGGTAATTTTCCCTGATTTTTACAAAAAAGGGTAATTTTCCCTGAGTTTTCCCTGATGTTTGGACCCATTTTCAAATTCCCTGAGAATTCCAGGTTTTCCCTGTTTTCCAGGTTGAGTGGGAACCCTGTTGGTTTCCGGCAAAAGTAGAATGGCTGCATGGTCCAAATAGAGCTCTGGATCGGGATGGAGGCCACGCCGCCGGCAGAAATGGACACACGCTGTCTTTTCTGCAGAAAGAATGAAACCATTGTTGTTAGCCACTTTAACTATCTGGTTAGTTGCAGACTGCAGCTGCCTTTCAATGAAATGCATCCTTGATGACGAGCAGAAGATGTGAAGGTCGTCAACATAAATGGTAGCCGAAACCGCAGGAGGAAGATTTTTCAGCAAGCAATTGTTGCGGAGGATGAACAGAGTCACGGAAAGAATGCTGCCTTGAGGAACACCTTGTTCTTGATGGGAAAAGGCAGAGAGCGTCGTACCCAGGCGCACCTGGAACACGCGGTTACGAAGAAAGTTGGCAAATAAGGTTGGCAGGTTTCCCCGCAACCCACTCTCGTGGAGGTCACGGAGGATACCGCGGCGCCACGCTCTATCATAATCTTTGTCGATGTGCAAAAAGACAGACACCGGGTGCTGCCTACGTACGAATGCCTCACGAACGGACGTCTCAAGGAGGAGGAGATGGTCAGGAGCTGAACGATGACGGCGGAAGCCGCTTTGTGATGGAGACGGTATTCAGTGTTCTTCTAAAAAAAATTAATTAGCCGGGAATTAACCATGCGTTCAAGGATTTTGCACAGACAGCTAGTGAGGGCAATTGGCCGATAACTAGTGAGAGACCTGGGGTCTTTGCCAGGCTTGGGAAAAGGTAAAACAAAAGCATTTCGCCAGGAGTCCGGGAAACTGTGCTCTGACCAAATGCGGTTGAAAAGCACTAACAGATTCTCGAGAGACGATTGCGAGAGATGACGGATCATGTCATAGTGGATGCCATCGGGACCTACAGATGTTGCAGAGCCAACGAGAGACTGCTTCCATTCTGAATATGGTGAGGCCTGCAATGATTTGATGATGCCAACTTCTGGGACAATCCCTCAAGAAGTAAAAGCCACGAACAAGGAATGATTTTTTGCGCCGTCTATCGCAGAAGATAAACCCTAACACTTATTCAAAGACAGGGAACAAAAATGGCACAGACACATAAAGGGAACTTACTAAGAGGAGCTCTAATGCTAGACATGCTATGGCATAATGCTGTCTAATGCTATGGCATAACACAGAGTATGCAGAGTAAAAAATCTTACCTCGGGCCTCATTTGTAAAGCAGCCCTAAAGCAGTCAGCAGCTTTGTCATATTCTCCTGATAAATTGAACAAAACACCGAGGCCTGCCTGCACGTCGGGATCAGGGTCATTAGGCGACATGCGTGCTGCCTCTATGAACATATCCCTAGCAGACGTATGCTTCTCCCTACATACAAAAGAAAAATTTAATTATAACATACAACACTTAATGACATGAAAAACATAACAGATTACACAGCGTGGCAAAGAATTTTTAAGATTGGGTCTGTAAAATGAAATAGAAACAAGAAATTATAATTTGTTACATACATACATACATACATACATACATACATACATACATACATACATACATACATACATACATATCACTAAGCTGTTCTCTGAGAATCAGAGGTTAGCTCCAAAAAGAAATACAAACTTCCAGATATTTTTACCTATTGTTGTCGTATCAAACTTCTCCATTTACAGCGATCTTGACATACAACTAGTGCTTCACTGATATCCATTACACGCCGTACGCAAGATCTTTTATACTTCATACTCATAATCTTTTTCTCATGCAGAAACTCCTGAATCTGATCCACCCATGTCTTCCTTGGCCTTCCTAAAGGGACATCTCAGTAAAGGAAGAAAACAGATTATGGCTCTGAGAAAAGAAGATGGTTCTATAACAAGAAATAGAGGCGAAATTTTGACAAGAGTGAAAGATTTCTACTCCAAATTATATGAAAGGGATGATACATGTACTCCAGACATCATGAAAGGTACCAGAGTTCTTCCAGTCCTCCCAGCAGAAGTTGCTCATGCAATCAAGAACATGAAGCGGGGAAAGCTCCAGGAGAAGATGGAATTACTATAGACATCATACAAGAAGCAAGTGGAGAAATTGAAACAGTACTCGCCCAAATTTTCACTCGATGCCTTAATGAAGGGAAGATCCCTGAGGATTGGAACAATGCTACAATGATCCTGCTACATAAAAAAGGTGACATTGAGGATCTCAGGAACTACAGACCTATCAGCCTCCTATCAGTGGTTTATAAAATCTTCACTAAAGTTCTTTCACACCGCTTGAAGGTAACACTGGACATGGCTCAACCGAGAGAACAAGCTGGATTCAGGAGTGGCTACAGCACAATAGATCATATCCATGTACTGAGAGAACTAATTGAAAGAGCGAGGGAATATGAACTTCCATTGTGCATGGCTTTTATCGATTATGAAAAAGCCTTTGATTCGGTGAAACCATCAGCAGTTACCACGGCTCTGAAATCCTGCGGTATTGAAGATGCATACATTAATATTATTAATAACATCTATGAAAATGCAAGTGCAAAGATTCGGCTGTTTGAAAATACAACACACATAAAAATTGGAAAGGGAGTGAGACAAGGTGACACCATATCTCCGAAGCTCTTTAATGCCACATTGGAAAATGTCTTTCAATCACTGAACTGGGAAAACAAAGGGATAAAGATTAATGGAGATTATCTAACCCACCTTCGTTTTGCTGATGACGTAGTCATTTTTGCAACTACCCCATCAGAGCTGCAGAGTATGATCCAGGAACTTGCTGACAAGAGTAAAGAAGTGGGATTAAAAATGAACTTTCAGAAGACAAAAGTGATGTTCAATGCTTTTACAAGAAATGAAGATTTATCGATTGATGGAGAAAAACTGGAGATAACAGATACGTATGTTTATCTTGGACAGCAGATATCAAGTGAGGGTCACATTGATGAAGAAATTAATCGGCGTACAAAACTTGCCTGGAGAGCTTTTGGAAGAAACAGCATAATTTTCAAGAGCAATATGCCATTATGTCTTAAAAGAAAAGTGTTTGATCAATGCATCCTTCCAGTGCTTACGTATGGTGCAGAGACGTGGACCTTAACTAAAAGAGACATACAAAGGCTGCAGACAACTCGAAGCAGCATGGAGAGGTGCATGCTTGGTATAACCAGGAGAGATAAGAAGAGGAACTCGTGGATCCGAAAAATGACGAGAGTGGAAGACATCATGATCAGAGTTAAATCCCTGAAATGGCAATGGGCTGGACATACTGCCAGAAGGACAGACCATAGATGGACAGCCGAAATTTTAGATTGGATTCCAAGGGACAGGAAAAGACCCAGAAAAAGACCACATGGGAGATGGGTGGATGAAATTCGTAAATATGCGGGAGTGACATGGAGGAGACTGGCACAAGACAGACCGTTGTGGAGGAAACTTGGGGAGACCTTCGTCCAGCAGTGGATTGATAATGGTTGACAATGATGATGATGATGATGATGACATACAACTAGTGCTTCACTGATATCCATTACACGCCGTACGCAAGATCTTTTATACTTCATACTCATAATCTTTTTCTCATGCAGAAACTCCTGAATCTGATCCACCCATGTCTTCCTTGGCCTTCCTGTACCTTTCCTTCCTGCCACTTGGGCTGAAAAGATTTTCTTAGTAAGCATTTCATCACTCATTCTTTCAACATGGCCAAAATACCGAAGCATATTGGTCTCCACCTTGCTAACAATATTTCGCTTTACATCACACAAGTGCAATACATCTTCATTCCTCACACAATCAGATCGTGTCTTGCCACAAACCCCACGTAAGTAACGCATTTCTCCAGCACACAAACGACTCCTATGTTTCTTCTGCAGTACCCAGGTTTCACTGCCATACATCAGAGTAGGAACAATTACTGTTTCATACACAGCCATGCGGGACTCTCTAGAGAACCCATCATTCCTGTGAAAACCTCCCAGAGCAGCTATGACTTTCAAAGAAGAATTCACTCGCCTACTGATTTCACCATCCAACTTGTTCTCTCTGTCAAACATGCTTCCTAAATACACAAACTCACTCACCTGGCCAATCACAGTGCCATTTATACTTACATTACATTCAGTGCTACCAGTTCCTCTCTCAAACACCATAACTTTGGTTCTTCCCTTATTTATACTCAGTTTGAATTTCATGCAAACTTCGTGCATCCGAGTCAACATACTCTGCAACTCACTTTTGCTCTCTGCCAACAGGACAGTGTCATCCGCATACAGCAATCTGCACACACGGATATCACTAAGACATAAACCACTATTATCTATTTTGGCATCACGCATGCATGCATCCATAAATATATTAAACAGCCATGGTGACATTACACAACCTTGCCTAACTCCTGCCCCAATGGAAAACCATTTTGATAAAACACCATTCACTCGTACACAAGCTCTACTACCAGCATACATGGCTTTTACACTATTAAGTAGATTCCCAGTAACACCATATTCATTCAATACCTTCCACAAAAGTGTCCTATTCACTCGGTCCTAAGCTTTCTCTAAATCTATGAAGGCAGTAAAAACTTTCTTCCCAACAGCCAGATACTTTTCAATCATCATGCGTAATTCAAAAATCTGGTTTACCAGGCATAAAACCACTCTGAACATCCCACACTTTCTCTAATGTAAGACCCCGTACTTTTTCAATAACAACCTTACCAAACACTTTCCCTGGCACACTCAGTAGGCTAATACCATGAAAGTTCTTGCATTCAGTCTGATCACCTTTTCCCTTATACAAGGGAACAATGATAGCATCCTTCCAATCCCAAGCGACCATTCTTAACTCCCAGCACAACTGGCAAATTTCAGTTAACCAGTCAATTATAGAGTCGCCACTGTATTTCAACATCTCTGCAGTTATGCCATCAACTCAAGGAGCCTTACCATTCTGAAGAGATTGAGCTTTACACACTTCTTCTCTTGAGATCCCTCCTGTGCTTTCATCCCTCACTGTGACATCATCTACATCTGTCTCAGAATCATCTTTGCTTTCCTGATCTAATAACTCACAGAAGTATTCACCCCATCTGTCACTTAACTCATTGGGCTCCCATATCATTTCCCCAATCTCATTCTTCACACAACTTATAACTTTGTTTCCCCTATTTTTCCTGAGTCTCATGTACTTCCAGAAGGACTTCCTATCTTTCCAAAAAGCCAGTTCATGCCTTTCCACTTTCTCTTTCCTATCTTTTGCCTTACTGTGGCGAACCAGCTTAGCAGCTTCACGCTTCTTACAGCGATATTCATCCACAGAGACTACCTTGCAACATCCCCAAATAGGCTTCCTTCTTTCTCTTTACTGCCTCATCAATCTCACTATTCCACCAAGCATCACCTCTATTGTTACCCACTATTGTGGTGCCACAGACCTCTTTAGCAGCAGTGACAACACAGTTCTTAAAACATTTCCACTTCTTTTCGACATCCCTCTCACCAGACTTCAGATCCTTCAGTCGTTCCCTGAGTAAGTCAGAATACCGCTGATGATCTTCAAGGAGCCTATCAACCTTTATTCATTCTATCCTGGGTCTCTTCCTATTTCTTTTCCTCCAACCAACATTAAGTTTCACTCGTGACACGACCAAGTAATGATCAGAACCAACATCCGCACCTCTCATCACACGGGTGTCAACAACTAAGTATTTCAAACGTTGATCGCAGACAACAAAATCTATCACACTCTTTTGATCAAGAGTACGATTTTCCCAAGTATATGTGTGGATATACTTGTGGTTGAAAAATGTATTAGATACACACAAATCATTTTCAATGCAGAGTTCAAATAATCTTTCACCATTATCATTCACACAAGGATCATTAAACTTACCCAGAACATTGTCAGAAATTGCATTCTGCACACCTACTCTAGCATTGAAATCCCCTGCTATTATAACTTTTTCTTTAGCACCAAACTGGCTCAAAACAGCTTTTAGCTCATTCCAGAAATCTTCTTTCTTATCAGAAGGTTCCGAGTCACAGGGAGCATACACTACAACAATTACAATTCCCTGAAGTTTCACTTTCAAACGAATCCAGAGAATTCTCTCACTTACGCAACTATAGTGAATCAAGTTGTTCTTCATCTTTTCACTTATAATCACACCTACACCAGCCTGTCCTCTCATATTATGCAATACTCCAGACCACACACTCACCGTGCCATTCACTTCTTCTACCCCGATTTCCTTCTTTTTGGTTTCACTTACACACAGCACATCCAGTCTATACTTATTCATCTCCTCAATCATCTCACTCATCTTGCCATTTATACCTCTAGTATTCCATACACCAATCTTACATTCACTCAGCCGCGATCGCTTTCTCATACGCCGTTTAGAAAGTCCAGGTCGATTCCGTGGTGGACCGTCCTTCTCAAGTGTGGTAGGTCCACCATATCCCACACTTCAGTCATTCTTAATATTTCCTTTTGTCTTTTTAATCAGGTAAGTACATCAGTGTGGGGGATTAGCCCACAGCTGAGGGTTCCAGTTGGTCATTCAACCTAAGGATTCTGGAACAAAACCCAGTGAGTTGGGGTCTTTTCGCCAATGTCACACAGAACTAGCTGGCACCTCTCCAAGATTCACAGAGGCCCTAGTTGCTGTTGTGTGTGCCATTGTTACCACGGAGCGCCCCGAGGAGGCAAACCCTTCGCTCACTACGGGCGGGCGTAGTCACCGGACACCTAGGGGAGAAATACAACATGGCATTAATTGACATACATTAGTACTGTGTCGGTCCAGCTTTGGCCTTAATGCATGCACTGACCCTTCCAGGCATGCTTTCGACAAGGTTTTGGAACACAGCGATAGGTATGTGCCTCCATTCAGTACATAATGCTGCCGCTAACTGTTGCTTAGTAGTTAGGCCTTGGTTTCAAACTTCTTAAGCGGTGCTCTAATTCATTCCATTGGTGCTCTATAGCATTACGGTCAGGGCTCTGTGCTGGCCAGTCCACACACGATACGGAATTATCGTCAAGCCACGATGTAACAGTCTTTGCTCTATGGCTCGACGCATTATCCTGTTGGTACCAACACGGCTCGTTTCCATAGTATTGCCACAGAGTTGGTAGGGCATAATTGTCCAGAATTTTGAAGTAGACGTGCTGGTTAACAGGTTTGTCCATGATAACCAATGGGCTGGGACCATACCACGAAAAACACCCCCCCACACGAGTACACTGCCAGCTCCAAACTTGACCGTCACTGTGGTAAATAGCGTTCCCCCAGCTTCCGCCATACCCACGCACGACCATCAGACTGATGGATCGTGTATCTGGATTCATCAGTCCATAGGACCCGTTTCCATTGATCTACGGTCCACGATAAATGTTCTTTGCACCATGCTAAACGACGAGTAGCATTCCGAGTGGAGATGAAAGGCTTATGAGCAGACGCACGACCACGGCAACCCATGGAATGAAGTTCTCTGCGAATGGTACGTGTACATACCGAGGTTCCAGCATTTTCACTTACCTGTACACCGAGGTCTTGTGCAGTACTCCGTCGATTTTTTTTTTATTGGTGGTTTAACGACCACTATGAGCAACTCAATGGGCTATAAGCAGTTGCTTGTCCCTAATTTAGGGTCACTGGTTCCAGGGAAGGGAGAGAGCCAGTGCCGTAAGACAAACACAACATCCATTGATTGATTGGAGGTTTAACGACCACCGTGAGCAACTCAATGGGCTATAAGCAGTCACCCGTCCCTAATTTAGGGTCACTGGTTCCAGGGAAGGGAGAGAGCCAGTGCCGTAAGACAAACACAACATCCATTGATTGATTGGAGGTTTAACGACCACCGTGAGCAACTCAATGGGCTATAAGCAGTCGCCCGTCCCTAATTTAGGGTCACTGGTTCCAGGGAAGTGAGAGAGCCAGTGCCGTAACACAAACACAACATCCATTGACTGATTGGAGGTTTAACGACCACCGTGAGCAACTCAATGGGCTATAAGCAGTCGCCCGTCCCTAATTTAGGGTCACTGGTTCCAGGGAAGGGAGAGAGCCAGTGCCGTAAGACAAACACAACATCCATTGATTGATTGAAGGTTTAACGACCACCGTGAGCAACTCAATGGGCTATAAGCAGTCGCCCGTCCCTAATTTAGGGTCACTGGTTCCAGGGAAGGGAGAGAGCCAGTGCTGTAAGACAAACACAACATCCATTGATTGGTTGGAGGTTTAACGACCACCGTGAGCAACTCAATGGGCTATTAGCAGTCGCCCGTCCCTAATTTAGGGTCACTGGTTCCAGGGAAGGGACAGAGCCAGTGCCGTAAGACAAACACAACATCCATTGATTGATTGGAGGTTTAACGACCACCGTGAGCAACTCAATGGGCTATAAGCAGTCGCCCGTCCCTAATTTAGGGTCACTGCTTTCAGGGAAGGGAGAGAGCCAGTGCCGTAAGACAAACACAACATCCATTGATTGATTGGAGGTTTAACGACCACCGTGAGCAACTCAATGGGCTATAAGCAGTCGCCCGTCCCTAATTTAGGGTCACTGGTTCCAGGGAAGGGAGAGAGCCAGTGCCGTAAGACAAACACAACATCCATTGATTGATTGGAGGTTTAACGACCACCGTGAGCAACTCAATGGGCTATAAGCAGTCGCCCGTCCCTAATTTAGGGTCACTGGTTTCAGGGAAGGGAGAGAGCCAGTGCCGTAAGACAAACACAACATCCATTGATTGATTGGAGGTTTAACGACCACCGTGAGCAACTCAATGGGCTATGAGCAATCGCCCGTCGCTAATTTAGGGTCACTGGTTCCAGGGAAGGGAGAGAGCCAGTGCCGTAAGACAAACACAACATCCACGCCTCACCGGGATTCGAACCCCTTACGGACGAATGATCGGAGGCCATCGCTTAGACCACTGCGCCACCGGGGCAGCTAATCTGTCGATTAGCTGTAACGACTCTCCTGAGGTTTCAACGCCCTCTATCACTGATTTTCTTTGGTCTGCCGGTACGTTTTGCTGCTTCACGTGTCTTGCACTTAATCAGTACATCCAAAACAGTTCACTTGGGTATGTTTAAACACCTCTAAGTTTCTCTTATGGACAACCCACTGATATAACACCCATTTTTTCCTTTCTCAAAGTCAGTTCTCTCCCACAGCGACATTTTCACTCAACCTCACCGTGCGATATGATCACGGTCAGCTGCAGGCTTGTTTTTATACTGTTTGCAGCTGCACTGCGCATCTCAACAATGGAGCGGATTTGTTCATTTGCTTTTGAGGGGCTGTCCGGTGACTTTTCTCAATATAGTGTATACAAATCTGAGATGTTCTGTTGTGTTATCAGTAGCTTTGAAGCAGATGTAAACATGAACTTTCAGAGTTCCAGCATCAGCTGGTCATAGCATGCCATTTGAGTAACATTTCCTAACGAAGCATTGCAACTAAACTAAATGTACCAAAATCAACTCTAAGTGAATTTTTTTAGAGCAGAAGCGCGACAGTGCATCTACAGCAAAAAAAAAAAAAAAAAAAAGAGAAGAAAACGTTCAGGAGGGCTGCACAAACTGACAGAACGAGATAAAACAGTCATGTTAAGAAATTCCTTTCTTTACCTGCAGTTTCCATCCCTGCTGAAGTAGGAAATGCTTGTAATGGCTCCAATAGTACCATAACTACCCGCAGAGAGTTGCACGATGTGAGTTACTACAGTAAAGTGCCGGCAAACGAGCCACACATCACTGCGGTGAATACGAAGGGCCGTTTGGAGTGGTGTGTATCCTGCCATTCCTGGGCTGTGGGCGACTGGACAGTTGTTCTGTGGAGTGATGAGTCACTCTTCTAATCTAATGGGTGTGTTTGGATTTGACAACCTGGGAAAGGATTTTTGTTGGACTGTTTTTTCAACTGTTAAGTTCGGCAGAGGCATGGAGTTGTTTTTCTAGGATGGGACTCAGCCGTTACTCATGGTATGTAGTTGTTTTTCTTGGATGGGACTCAGCCGTGTCTCATGGTATGTAGTTGTTTTTCTTGGATGGGACTCAGCCATGACTCGTGGTATGGAGTTGTTTTTCTTGGATGAGACTCAGCTGTGGCTCATGGTATGTAGTTTTCCTTGGATGGAACTCACCCATGGCTCATGGTGTGGAGTTGTTTTTCATGAATGGGACTCAGCCAGGACTCATGGTATGGAGTTGTTTTTCTTGGATGGGACTGAGCCCTGACTCATGGTATGTAGTTGTTTTTCTTGGATGGGACTCAGCCGTGACTCATGGTATGTAGTTGTTTTTCTTGGATGGGACTCAGCCGTGCCTCATGATATGGAGTTGTTTTTCTTGGATGGAACTCAGCTGTGGCTCATGGTATGAAGTGGTTTTTCTTGGATGGGACTCAGCCATGACTCATGGTATGTAGTTGTTTTTCTTGGATTGGACTCAGCCATGACTCATGGTATGTAGTTGTTTTTCTTGGTATGTAGTTGTTTTTCTTGGATGGGACTCAGCCGTGACTCATGGTATGGAGTTGTTTTTCTTGGATGGGACTCAGCCCTGACTCATGGTATGGAGTTGATTTTCTTGGATGGGACCCAGCCGTGACTCATGGTATGTAGTTGTTTTTCTTGGATGGAACTCAGCCATGGCTCATGGTACGGAGTTGTTTTTCTTGGATGGGACTCAGCCATGACTCATGGTATGTAGTTGTTTTTCATGGATGGGACTCAGCCAGGACTCATGGTATGGAGTTGTTTTTTTTGAATGGGACTCAGCTGTGGCTCATGGTATGTAGTTGTTTTTCTTGGATGGGACCCAGCCATGGCTCATGGTATGGAGTTGTTTTTCTTGGATGGGACTCAGCCATGACTCATGGTATGTAGTTGTTTTTCTTGGATGGGACCCAGCCATGGCTCATGGTATGTAGTTGTTTTTCTTGGATGGAACTCAGCCATGGCTCATGGTATGTAGTTGTTTTTCTCGGATGGGACTCAGCCATGACTCATGGTATGTAGTTGTTTTTCATGGATGGGACTCAGCCAGGACTCATGGTATGGAGTTGTTTTTCTTGGATGGGACTCAGCCATGACTCTTGGTATGGAGATGTTTTTCTTGGATAGGACTCAGCCATGACTCACGGTATGGAGTTGTTTTTCTTGGATGGGACTCAGCCCTGACTCATGGTATGTAGTTGTTTTTCATGGATGGGACTCAGCCATGACTCACGGTATGGAGTTGTTTTTCTTGGATGGGACTCAGCCCTGACTCATGGTATGGAGTTGTTTTTCATGGATGGGACTCAGCTGTGGCTCATGGTATGTAGTTGTTTTTCTTGGATGGAACTCAGCTGTGGCTCATGGTATGTAGTGGTTTTTCTTGGATGGGACTCAGCCCTGACTCATGGTATGGAGTTGTTTTTCTTGGATGGGACTCAGCCATGACTCATGGTATGGAGTTGTTTTTCTTGGATGGGACTCAATCGTGACTCATGCTATGAAGTTGTTTTTCTTGGATGGGACCCAGCCATGACTCATGGTATGTAGTTGTTGTTTTTTTTTTTATGGAATTCAGCCATGGCACATGGTATGGAGTTGTTTTTCTTGGATGGGACTCAGCCCTGACTCATGGTATGTAGTTGTTTTTCATGGATGGGACTCAGCCATGACTCATGGTATGGAGTTGTTTTTCTTGGATGGGACTCAACCGTGACTCATGGTATGGAGTTGTTTTTCTTGGATGGGACTCAGCCATGACTCATGGTATGTAGTTGTTTTTCATGGATGGGACTCAGCCCTGACTCATGGTATGGAGTTGTTTTTCTTGGATGGGACTCAGCCCTGACTCATGGTATGTAGTTGTTTTTCATGGATGGGACTCAGCTGTGGCTCATGGTATGTAGTTGTTTTTCATGGATGGGACTCAGCTGTGGCTCATGGTATGTAGTTGTTTTTCTTGGATGGAACTCAGCCATGGCTCATGGTATGGAGTTGTTTTTCTCGGATGGGACTCAGCCATGACTCATGGTATGTAGTTGTTTTTCATGGATGGGACTCAGCCAGGACTCATGGTATGGAGTTGTTTTTCTTGGATGGGACTCAGCCATGACTCTTGGTATGGAGATGTTTTTCTTGGATAGGACTCAGCCATGACTCACGGTATGGAGTTGTTTTTCTTGGATGGGACTCAGCCCTGACTCATGGTATGTAGTTGTTTTTCATGGATGGGACTCAGCCATGACTCACGGTATGGAGTTGTTTTTCTTGGATGGGACTCAGCCCTGACTCATGGTATGGAGTTGTTTTTCATGGATGGGACTCAGCTGTGGCTCATGGTATGTAGTTGTTTTTCTTGGATGGAACTCAGCTGTGGCTCATGGTATGTAGTGGTTTTTCTTGGATGGGACTCAGCCCTGACTCATGGTATGGAGTTGTTTTTCTTAGATGGGACTCAGCCATAACTCATGGTATGGAGTTGTTTTTCTTGGATGGGACTCAACCGTGACTCATGCTATGGAGTTGTTTTTCTTGGATGGGACCCAGCCATGACTCATGGTATGTAGTTGTTGTTTTTTTTTGGATGGAATTCAGCCATGGCACATGGTATGGAGTTGTTTTTCTTGGATGGGACTCAGCCCTGACTCATGGTATGTAGTTGTTTTTCATGGATGGGACTCAGCCATGACTCATGGTATGGAGTTGTTTTTCTTGGATGGGACTCAACCGTGACTCATGGTATGGAGTTGTTTTTCTTGGATGGGACTCAGCCATGACTCATGGTATGTAGTTGTTTTTCATGGATGGGACTCAGCCCTGACTCATGGTATGGAGTTGTTTTTCTTGGATGGGACTCAGCCCTGACTCATGGTATGTAGTTGTTTTTCATGGATGGGACTCAGCTGTGGCTCATGGTATGTAGTTGTTTTTCTTGGATGGAACTCAGCTGTGGCTCATGGTATGTAGTGGTTTTTCTTGGATGGGACTCAACCCTGACTCATGGTATGGAGTTGTTTTTCTTGGATGGGACTCAGCCATGACTCATGGTATGGAGTTGTTTTTCTTGGATGGGACTCAACCGTGACTCATGCTATGGAGTTGTTTTTCTTGGATGGGACCCAGCCATGACTCATGGTATGTAGTTGTTTTTTTTTTTTTTGGATGGAATTCAGCCATGGCACATGGTATGTAGTTGTTTTTCATGGATGGGACTCAGCCAGGACTCATGGTATGGAGTTGTTTTTCTTGGATTGGACTCAGCCATGACTCATGGCATGTAGTTGTTTTTCTTGGTATGTAGTTGTTTTTCTTGGATGGGACTCAGCCGTGACTCATGGTATGGAGTTGTTTTTCTTGGATGGGACTCAGCCCTGACTCATGGTATGGAGTTGATTTTCTTGGATGGGACCCAGCCGTGACTCATGGTATGTAGTTGTTTTTCTTGGATGGAACTCAGCCATGGCTCATGGTACGGAGTTGTTTTTCTTGGATGGGACTCAGCCATGACTCATGGTATGTAGTTGTTTTTCATGGATGGGACTCAGCCAGGACTCATGGTATGGAGTTGTTTTTCTTGAATGGGACTCAGCTGTGGCTCATGGTATGTAGTTGTTTTTCTTGGATGGGACCTAGCCATGGCTCATGGTATGGAGTTGTTTTTCTTGGATGGGACTCAGCCATGACTCATGGTATGAGGTTCTTTTCCTTGGATGGGACCCAGCCATGACTCATGGTATGTAGTTGTTTTTCTTGGATGGAACTCAGCCATGGCTCATGGTATGGAGTTGTTTTTCTCGGATGGGACTCGGCCATGACTCATGGTATGTAGTTGTTTTTCATGGATGGGACTCAGCCAGGACTCATGGTATGGAGTTGTTTTTCTTGGATGGGACTCAGTCATGACTCTTGGTATGGAGATGTTTTTCTTGGATAGGACTCAGCTGTGGCTCATGGTATGTAGTTTTTCTTGGATGGAACTCACCCATGGCTCATGGTATGGAGTTGTTTTTCATGAATGGGACTCAGCCAGGACTCATGGTATGGAGTTGTTTTTCTTGGATGGGACTCAGCCATGACTCATGGTATGTAGTTGTTTTTCATGGATGGGACTCAGCCATGACTCACGGTATGGAGTTGTTTTTCTTGGATGGGACTCAGCCCTGACTCATGGTATGGAGTTGTTTTTCTTGGATGGGACTCAGCCCTGACTCATGGTATGTAGTTGTTTTTCATGGATGGGACTCAGCTGTGGCTCATGGTATGTAGTTGTTTTTCTTGGATGGAACTCAGCTGTGGCTCATGGTATGTAGTGGTTTTTCTTGGATGGGACTCAGCCCTGACTCATGGTATGGAGTTGTTTTTCTTGGATGGGACTCAGCCATGACTCATGGTATGGAGTTGTTTTTCTTGGATGGGACTCAACCGTGACTCATGCTATGGAGTTGTTTTTCTTGGATGGGACCCAGCCATGACTCATGGTATGTAGTTGCTTTTTTTTTTTGGATGGAATTTAGCCATGGCACATGGTATGGAGTTGTTTTTCTTGGATGGGACTCAGCCCTGACTCATGGTATGTAGTTGTTTTTCATGGATGGGACTCAACCGTGACTCATGGTATGGAGTTGTTTTTCTTGGATGGGACTCAGCCATGGCTCATGGTATGTAGTTGTTTTTCATGGATGGGACTCAGCCATGACTCATGGTATGGAGTTGGTTTTTCTTGGATGGGACTCAGCCTTGACTCATAGTATGTACCGTATATACTCGCGTATAGGTCGAGAAATTTCGGACAAAATGTGAGCTCCAAAGTAATGGGGTCGACTTATACGCGGGGTCTAAAAAAATCGTAAGTCCAAAAGTTCACAAATAAAGGTAACTTGATCACGCTAGTTACATTAAATGAAAACTTTTACAAAAAGTTCGTAAGTTGGAAGTTTTCGACCTTATCTTAGGTCTTCATCACGCCAATGGAGGACTAAGATTGTTGCCAGATTCTACATTTGAATTTTTACTATTTTTGTTGCCAAAACTTAGAATTGATCTCCAGATCATCGGAATGTAGAGAGGAGATTCGGAATTGCAAGTCATTGAGTTGAAAATAATTTCCAGGCTTTCACGGTAACGTAGGGCAAAACGATTGTCAAAAGAAGCAATTCGTTTTGCTTCGTTCCAATTTAGGAACTGCAGAAGTGTCTTCCATTGTCAAAATAGACAAGGCAGTATTAGGATTGGCTTTCAAAACATCTTTTTTATGTTCCAAGATTCTATGGCTAATGCTCCTGTATGTGCTTCCAATGTATAAGTTATCCCCAGTAGAAGAAGAGATAGGAATGCAGTAAACTCCTGGGAGGTTCAGGCTTTCAACTTTGTCCCAATCCCTTTGTAGATGTTTCAAGATGTTTAGGGTAGATTTGATGGCAAGATGGTAACCAAAACTTCTAAAAAGAATCTGTAACTTATAAGCATAGGAAGGATGGTAGGGAACAGAACCACAGAATTTCAGGTCTTCTTTCTTATGAGGAAGGAGGCATTCGATTTTCGAATGGTTTTCATATTTCTTTATGAGGGAGTTGACAGTAACAGCAGGGAAACCATGGGAGAGGGCTATTGTAGAAATTTTGGAGAGTTCTTCTTGAAGAGAGAGTTGGTTGTTGCAAATGATATGAGCCCTGTGGATGTAGGACTTCAATGCTGCAAGCTTGTAGAGATGCAGGGTGAAAGATTTGTAGGGAATTATGTTAGTGGCCGCAGAAGGTTTACGATAGACGGAACGAGTAATGGAGAGATCAGCGTTTCTGCAGATAGATACATCCAGGAAATCAATTTTGTGGTTTACTTCCTTAGATATAGTGAGATTAATGGAAGTAAATTTTTCCGTAATGGAGTTGATCAGTGTCTGTAGTTCAGACTCGGAATGTGGTCAGCTAATGAAAATGTTGTACACATATCTTAACCATAGGGAAGGTTGGTCGGTTGGTTGGTTGGTTGTTTGATTTTTATGGCGCAAGGGCCATGATTGGCCAAAGAGCGCCAGACATAAGACAGACAAAGAAACAGTATTAAAAACGTGCTATGAAGCTTAAAATATGGCTGATCAATTAAAACTGAAGAATGAGAACGATGGAAGGGCTAAAAAAGATAATGAAACAAACAGTATTAAAAACATGATACAATGATTAAAATCTAGCTGATTCAGTAAAACTGAGAAATGAGGATGATGATAAGGCTAAAATCTAGATACGTTTAAAATAGTCAATTTGTTTAAAAAATGTAAAAACAGCAACAGTATTGCAGTGGTCATTTAGGAGCCGCTGCAGTGTAGCGGCGTCCTCGGTCAACAAATGAGAATGAAAGAAATGAAAACGTACATCACGAAAACGAACACAGGTACACAGAAGATGAGTGACGGTGAGTCGGCAGTTGCACGTCTCACACATCGGCGCAGTGTCGCCACACAGCAAAAAGCGGTGAGTGAAACAACAATGCCCAATGCGGAGACGCGCAAGCACCACTTCCTCCCTACGGTTCCGACGATATGAGGTTTTCCAGACTTCCAGATTAGGTTTAATACGATGCAGCTTATTTTCCACCTGTTGGTCCCACAGACCCTGCCACGTTCGGCTGATATGATCGCGAACGATAAAGCGGAAATCCCGGTGAAACAGTGGCAAGGGTCTGACGACCAAAGAGGAAGCAGATCTAGCAGCAGCATCGGCAGACTCGTTACCCGAGATTCCAACATGTCCAGGAATCCAGCAAAACTTAACCTGAAAACCGGCCTCGAGCAAACGACGAAGCAACCGTCTCACATCCAAGAGAAAAGGATGGTCACAGCAATCCGCAGATAATAAGGACTGCAAGACACTTAAAGAATCCGTATAGACCATAGCACAATGATGAGAACTCGACTGAACATGGAGAAGGGCGAGATACACAGCATGCATCTCCGCCGAAAACACCGCGGCCTCAGCTGGGATTAGCGCTACTGAAACGTCATCAACACAGACAGCCGCGGATCCAACAATTCCATGCATCTTGGAGCCATCAGTGAAAATGGGAGTGTAGTCAGAATTGAGGTCACGGTGCTCAGCAAAGAGCTGCTGGTACACTGACACAGGGGTTGAGGATTTATCGAACGATGTAAAGGTGGTATCAACCACGACACCAAGTGGGTGCCATGGAGGATCCCCAAAGCCCCTGATCTCTCCAACAAGTGACAAGTCGAGCCCTGCATCACGGGCTACGGCCGCCATACGAAGACCGAAAGTTGAAATGCACGAGGGCCGGTTCCCGAATAAACGAGCATGCTGGGGATGAAAAACTGCATCGTATAAAGGATGGTCTGGAAGAGATCTAAGTTTCAGATAGAATTGAATAGACAGCGGCAGACGGCGTAATTCAAGCGATGGTTCGTTCGCGTCAGCGTAAAGGCTGGGAATTGGAGATGTCCGAAAAGCTCCCGAACAAAGACGCAGTGCTGGATGGTGAATAGTGTCCAAAGGCCGGAGAACGGAACGACGAGCAGAGCCATACACGATACAACCATAATCCAGCTTCGACCGTATTAAGGAATGGTAAATGCGAATTAAAGACATCCTGTCTGCGCCCCATGAGACTCTCGAAAGGATCTTAAGAATGGATAGAGCCCGCAGACAGGAAATCTTGAGCCGACAAACGTGCGCACGGAATGTAAGCGCACGGTCGACGGTCAGACCAAGGAACTTGGTCTCCGGCAAAACTGGTATGGCTGCACGGTCTAAATACAGCTCTGGGTCAGGATGGAGGCCACGCCTCCGGCAGAAATGGACAACACACGCTGTTTTGTCAAGAGAAAGAACGAAACCATTGCTATTCGCCGCTTTAAAGATCTGATTAATTGCAGACTGCAACTGCCTTTCAATAAAATGCATGCTTGATGACGAGCAGAAAATGTGCAAGTCATCAACATAGACAGTAGCCGAAACCGCAGGAGGAAGATTTGTGAGGAGACAATTAATGCGCAGGATGAACAATGTGACAGATAAAATGCAACCTTGATGAATACCTTGTTCTTGATGGAATGTTGCCGATAGCGTCGTACCCAGGCGCACCTGGAACACCCAATTGCGAAGAAAATTTAAAATAAATGTCGGAAGATTTCCTCGCAATCCGCATGCGTGGAGGTCACGGATAATACCGTGCCACCACGCTCGATCATAAGCTTTTTCAGTATCAAAAAATACAGAAACCAGGTGCTGCCTACGCACGAACGCCTCGCGCACAGATGTCTCAAGGTGCAGGAGATGATCGTGAGGTGAACGATGACGGCGAAAGCCGCTTTGTGATGGTGAAAGAACTTGATGATATTCTAAAAAATGAACTAACCGGGAATTAACCATGCGTTCAAGAACTTTACACAGACAGCTAGTGAGAGCAATTGGACGATAACTAGAGGGAGACTTGGGATCCTTGCCAGGTTTGGGAAAAGGCAGAACAACTGCTTTTCGCCAAGACTTCGGGAAACTGTGCTCCGACCAAATACGATTGTACAAGATTAAGAGATTCTCGAGAGACGACTGCGAGAGATGACGGAGCATGTCATAGTGGATGCCACGGGGACCGACAAACGTAGCGCTGGACCGATGCAGAGCCACTCTGAGTTCAACCATGCTGAAGGGGGAGTTATAACTTGTGTCATTAAAAGGCGCAAAGGAGATTCTCTGGCGTTCTGCAGTAGATTTAATCCTGAGAAAGGAGGAAGGATACGCCAGGTCACTCGACACGGAGGCAAACGCCTCCCCCAAACAATCAGCAATCTCCCCGACATCAGCATATGTGCAGCCGTTACTCTCGAGAATGGAGATCTGGTGAGAGCTGTAGTTACCCCGGATCTTACGAATCTTTTCCCACATACTTTTCGAACTGGCACGTGAAGTGAGAGAGGAAACATACTGGATCCAAGACTCCCTCTTGCTACGTCGACGCACCAACCGAGCATAGGATTTTGCTCGTTTGAATGTAACGAGATTAGCATCGGTTGGATAACGCTGAAACTTAGACCAGGCCTTATGTTGAGCTCTCCTAGCCACTGCGCATTCAGGGTTCCACCAAGGCTTCGGACTTCTGGAGAGTGTCGTAGATGTTTTTGGTATAGAAAGATCAGCTGCCTGAAGAATACAATTTGTGACTTCAAGAACCGCTGCGTCGATTGACTCCTGGGTCACCATTGTAGAAGATATCAATGCTGATGGTGTGAAGACCTCCCATCTCGCACGCTCCATCCTCCACCGAGGAGGGCGGGAGGCAGAAGATGGCATGATCGCATGATGCGAGAGGACAATTGGAAAATGGTCGCTCCCGTGGAGGTCTTTACACACCGTCAACGACCAGTCAGCAATAATCGATGGTGATCCCAAGGTCAAATCGATCAAACTGAAGGATCTTGTCGGTTCATGGAAGTACGTGTCAGCACCGGTGTTAAAAAGGCACAAAGAGGCCGAGGACAGAAGAGACTCTATGCGACGACCTCTCGTGCTGATGCTGACAACTACCCCACAAATGATGATGAGCATTGAAGTCACCCAGTAAAAGAAAGGGTGAAGGCAGCTGATCAACCAATCTCTCCAGAACAGAGACGCTTACGTTCTCGTCCGGCGGCAGATAGACACTGCAGACAGTAAGAGGCCCAGGGACAGATATTCGAACCGCCACGGCCTGCAAAGTAGTGGATAACGCAACGGAAGACACCGGAACACTGTGAGGGACAAAAATAGCGACTCCCCACAGGCGATGTCTCCCAGTGCATTATCTGTCCGATACGCACTGTAGCCTCGAACTGAAAGCAGGTCTGATGGTTTAAGTTTTGTTTCCTGTAAACAAAAGCACACCGGAGAGGAGAACGAAAGCAGATGTTGCACTTCATCAAAACTCGTCCGAAAACCTTGACAGTTCCACTGAATGATTGAAGCCATGGTTATAAATGAAATGAAAATGAAAATGTTCAAACGAAGTCAGGCTCCATCGCCTCTGATGGGGGTTCCCCCAGATCTGGAGGCGTGTGACCAGGGGCCAAGATGGAAGCATGCTTTGTCCCAAGTGTCTTAACAGGAGGCGCACGACGTTGAGTCGTGTGCTCAGATTTTGGAGGAGAAGAAATGCTTTTCTTATCCTGGGCTTTGGTTTTCTTGCTAGAAGAAGTGGCCTGAGTTCCCTTGTTGGTGGTGGGATGAGTCTGCTTCGGCGAAGTGGTGGGTGGCGCTTTCAGACCCCTAGCTCGAGACTGGAGTGCCTCCAGTCCGGCTGCGATGATTTCGTCTACATTGTATGGACATTTAGTGGGGATCTGAATGTCGGTCTGAATGGCAACCGTAGATTTGGCAACCACCACTGAAGCGTATGATCGCCGATCAGATGTAACAGGAACCACTCTTCTTCTGGCCTCAGGATAGGAAATATTTTCCACCGTTTTGAGCCTTTGGATTTCCTTCTCCTCATTCCACTTGGGACAATCTTTGGATGATGTCGCGTGTGAACCCTTACAGTTCACACAAAACTCGGCCTCGGCCACACATTCCTGCAAAAGATGTTCTGTGGCACCACAGCGTGCACACCGAGGATTGCTCCTGCACGACTGCTGAGAATGACCATAAGACTGGCACCTAAAACATCTCAAAGGGTTAGGGATGTACGGGCGTACCTCTAGGTGAAGATACCCTGCCTTGATGGACGTAGGCAGGGAAGGACTGTCGAAAGTTAAAATGATGTTGCGGGATGGGACGGACTGCCCATTCCGCCTGAAGAGGATACGCCGCACACCCGTAACGTGTTGACTCCTCAGTTCTTCAAGTAGTTCTTCCTCAGTACACTCAACGAGGTCCTGAGAGGAGACAACACCTCGAGATGAATTTAGGTACCCATGAGGTGTTATTTTAACCGGAGTCTCAAGCAGCGTGGTAGTGTTTATATAAGTGTGGTACTGTATGCCACAGTGGACATCTCTACAAGAAGATCTCCAGATTGGAGCTTGCGATGGATTGAAGAGCTTTATTAATCCAAAATGGACTTTTGGCACTCAAAGGCTTTGAAGGGTCCAATGAGTGCTGTTATATGGAAACATTCAAACTATATTTAAATCGCAACTTTTGTCATTTTGTGGGCCAACGACAGCAGTGAGAAATTTCCTCCCCAGTCAGAAAGGCGCCAAGCCCAGATCCATTTCGGAGAAAGGCCATTCCCTCGCCGGACCCCACCCACGGACAAAAGGATAGCCCCATTCTTTCCTCAGCTGTCGGCAAAATCTCTAGCCCACGGGTACAAAGGACCAAGCAATTAAGAATTTCTTCTTACGTCAAAGACAGAGCGTGTAAGGGAATGGGACAGAGAGGAGACGTCTTCATGGCAATCTCGACGAAAAGTAGGAACGGCTTTTGCTCGAAGGCAGAGCAGGAAGACGACGAAGTAGAAAGAGATTTTCACGCGGGCTGGTAGCCACACAAGATAGGAACAGATTAGGCGGGAAAAGCGTAGAGAAGGCCATCCTTAACATCCAACTCCCGCTGGAAGTATTTACTGTCCGAACTGACCAACTATTATTCCAATATTTTCACTTCCCCCATCTGATGAATAAAGATATGTGCAAAAGGAAACCTCTGGAATAATGTTCAATTTTTAACTACTTTATTTGCTTCTCTGCTCCAACGACAGGAACCTGCAAACGATTCTTCTGATAAGTTGGTGTCTACTACAATATTTGAAATAAATCAAGCCAACAGTGCACAAAAAGAAACGAGCATTAGAAGAATCAGGAACATGTTTTTTTGCGGAAGGGGATGAGCCTTCCTCCATACCTCTTTTGGTTGTTGGTTCGTGGGAAACAGAATTGAGAGCCATGAAAAAAAATTATGAATTCGTCCGCCGACTTCCCCACCCACAATCGAGCCCAACGAGGGAGAGCCAGAGGTCCGCAAGCCCAAGTGGACGCAGGACACGGCTCTAGGGATAGCAAGCGGATATAGCAAGTTGATAGGGCAGACATGCGCTCGGCGTGCACCCAGACTTTCCCATGCCTGGGGAACACCCCTTTGGCATGCCCACCCTATCCCCAGACTCACCCTGTCGTGCGAAACGACAAGCCGTTAGAGGTCTGGGCTCCACTCGGCCACAGACCTCATTGACTAGGAGTGGGTTAGTTCCCAGCCGCCCGTTTAGGGTGAAGCAGGGGGCAAAGAGGAGTGTTGGCAACTGGCGACAACAACACCCAGGCCTCCAGAAACCTCAGCCTCCAGCATCCCCTTTTCCACCTCACGGGTCACCGCACATGGCAAACATTGACTAGGAGTGGGTTAGTTCCCAGCCGCCCGTTTAGGGTGAAGCAGGGGGCAAAGAGGAGTGTTGGCAACTGGCGACAACAACACCCAGGCCTCCAGAAACCTCAGCCTCCAGCATCCCCTTTTCCACCTCACGGGTCACCGCACATGGCAAACGTGCAGGTAGGTCTAGCTAACCCTCTCGGAAGAACAAAGAAAGGAACATGAAATGGAGAAGATAGGATAGAAAGCAAGAAACTAAAATCCAGAGCTGGCGCATAATCACAACCTCAGCAACCTACAACTGAGGCGGGAACGTGTTAAGTGAAAAAACAAAAAAAATGGGAAAATCATCACATATAGTACATGTTGGCTCGGGCCGTGGGGACGCCATCCCCCAGCAGCTGGATGAACAGCTGTCCCTTCGGTTATGTAATCTTTAAAGCCGCAGAAGCAAGAGAAACCGTCACAAGGTTAGCTCGGGCCGTGGGGGCGCCGCTCCCCAAATAACTGGAAAACCAGTTATCCCCGTGCGGGGAGGGAAGTTTGAAAAGGGTGTTGAGGAATGATGGAAACTTCAATATGTTGCACGTAGATTTCAGCAAGCAGAGGGGAAAGAGGTGAGCCCATGGGGAGACCAGATTGTTGCCTATACACAATTTTGTTGAAAACAAAACAACTGTGTTGATGAATAGTGTGGAAACAATCATAAAGAACTTTAATAAGAGTACCGGGGTTTCAAAATGAAGAATCAATTTCTTCATGAGGAGCATGTAGGAATCAAAATATAGTACAGAGGGAAACAAAGATTCTACATCAAGAGTATACAGATTAACACTAGGAATTAGGAAGTTTGTGGATTAAGTTTGAAGTAGAGACAACAGTATGAGGATGGTTGGCTGCCAGGGATTTGCATTTGAGGACCAATCTCTTTTCAAGGTTTACTGCTGGAGAAAAAGAATATTCCGCTAAAGGCCTGATGGGGTTACCAGCTTTATGCAGTTTCACTTGCAGGAAAAGCCTGGGAGTTCTAAAGTAAGGAGGGGTGATATATCACCAAGGAAGGATTGAAGAGTTTCTTTCTTAGCTAATGTGTCAACAGAGTATTTGAGTGAGTTGGTGGTGTCTGACTGCAAAGGAATGCAGTTAGCAGATGTGAGAAATGAATGCACTTTTTGGTTTAGTGTTTCTTTACCAATGATGACTGGGCAACCAACTTTATCTGCTTTGCATACGGCTAGGTCATTTTCCTCAATAAATGACCTGAATTCTTTTAAACAAGAAGAAGAGTACTTGATTGGCACAGAATTTTGCTTGGATAAGATAACAGCAGCGTTGGCATGAAGGATAGGCTAGTGAACAGTCTCAGTTCTGTGGATGGGTGATTCTGTAACAGAAACAGTTTGTGGAAGATTGATAGGAAGAGCAGGTGAAAAATTTTGGGCCTAATGATAAGAATTTATCCAAGCTAGGAGGAATAGTGACAGAAGAAAGATTTACATACTTTGGCTTGTCAGTAGAGGCTGAATATTATATATAATTCAAGACTACACACTTGTGATGTTCATTTAGAATAAATTATCAACGTTTTTTCACAATTAAAATGTTTTATTAACATCGACTATAGTTTCGCAGAGCGTCTGGCTCTGCATCATCAGGACAAATGGAGCGTAAACATTCAAATCATTGTGACATCATCAGAGTTCTGACGGTCATGGTTATTGGTGAGTTGTTTCCACGCGCTTGAAAGAAATGTCATAGACGTCATGTCATTGACAAGTCGTGAAGAATTCCGGTATATGTGGAAAGCTTCTAATACATTAAGCTTGTTAGTCGAATCAGGTTTATCAATAAGAATAGCGTTTCCAAACAAAAATTTATGGTTATTTTCGTGACAATGTTGGGCTATTGATGACTTCTTCAGTTCATATTTCCGTACGTAAGTCTTGTGTTCCTTCACACGGAAACTTAAGTTTCCGTGAGGTCACCTGACCTCAATCCCATCGAGAACATCTGGGATGCCATTGAGAGAGATGACCCCTCCATCAAATCTTCGTGAACTGTGGGAGCTTGTTCAGGGGTCGTGGATCAGTATGGCTTCCCAACGCTTCCGGTGTCTTGTCGAGTCCATGCCGAGACGATCGCCGCCGTCATCAGGGCGAAAGGTGGTGCTGCACGTTACTAGACAGGTATCTCGAATTCAATTGCTCTTCAGTTAAACTGACACTGAACTCCATGAAATCTTCGTGAACTGTGGGAGCTTGTTCAGGGGTCGTGGATCCGTATGGCTTCCCAACGCTTCCCTTGTCTTGTCGAGTCCATGCCGAGACGATCGCTGCCGTAATCAGGGCGAAAGGTGGTGCTGCACATTACTAGACAGGTATCTCGAATTCAATTGCTCTTCAGTTAAACTGACAGTGAACTCCATGAAATCTTCGTGAACTGTGGGAGCTTGTTCAGGGGTCGTGGATCCGTATGGCTTCCCAACGCTTCCCGTGTCTTGTCGAGTCCATGCCGAGACGATCGCTGCCGTCATCAGGGCGAAAGGTGGTGCTGCACGTTACTAGACAGGTATCTCGAATGCAATTGCTCTTCAGTTAAACTGACAGTGAACTCCGTGAAATCTTCGTGAACTGTGGGAGCTTGTTCAGGGGTCGTGGATCCGTATGGCTTCCCAACGCTTCCCGTGTCTTGTCGAGTCCATGCCGAGACGATCGCCGCCGTCATCAGGGCGAAAGGTGGTGCTGCACGTTACTAGACAGGTATCTCGAATTCAATTGCTCTTCAGTTAAACTGACAGTGAACTCCATGAAATCTTCGTGAACTGTGGGAGCTTGTTCAGGGGTCGTGGATCCGTATGGCTTCCCAACGCTTCCGGTGTCTTGTCGAGTCCATGCCGAGACGATCGTCGCCGTCATCAGGGCGAAAGGTGGTGCTGCACGTTACTAGACAGGTATCTCGAATTCAATTGCTTTTCAGTTAAACTGACAGTGAACTCCATGAAATCTTCGTAAACTGTGGGAGCTTGTTCAGGGGTCGTGGATCCGTATGGCTTCCCAACGCTTCCGGTGTCTTGTCGAGTCCATGCCGAGACGATCGCCGCCGTCATCAGGGCGAAAGGTGGTGCTGCACGTTACTAGACAGGTATCTCGAATTCAATTGCTCTTCAGTTAAACTGACACTGAACTCCATGAAATCTTCGTGAACTGTGGGAGCTTGTTCAGGGGTCGTGGATCCGTATGGCTTCCCAACGCTTCCCTTGTCTTGTCGAGTCCATGCCGAGACGATCGCTGCCGTAATCAGGGCGAAAGGTGGTGCTGCACATTACTAGACAGGTATCTCGAATTCAATTGCTCTTCAGTTAAACTGACAGTGAACTCCATGAAATCTTCGTGAACTGTGGGAGCTTGTTCAGGGGTCGTGGATCCGTATGGCTTCCCAACGCTTCCCGTGTCTTGTCGAGTCCATGCCGAGACGATCGTCGCCGTCATCAGGGCGAAAGGTGGTGCTGCACGTTACTAGACAGGTATCTCGAATTCAATTGCTTTTCAGTTAAACTGACAGTGAACTCCATGAAATCTTCGTAAACTGTGGGAGCTTGTTCAGGGGTCGTGGATCCGTATGGCTTCCCAACGCTTCCGGTGTCTTGTCGAGTCCATGCCGAGACGAATCGCCGCCGTCATCAGGGCGAAAGGTGGTGCTGCACGTTACTAGACAGGTATCTCGAATTCAATTGCTCTTCAGTTAAACTGACAGTGAACTCCATGAAATCTTTGTGAACTGTGGGAGCTTGTTCAGGGGTCGTGGATCCGCATGGCTTCCCAACGCTTCCCGTGTCTTGTCGAGTCCATGCCGAGACGATCGCCGCCGTCATCAGGGCGAAAGGTGGTGCTGCACATTACTAGACAGGTATCTCGAATTCAATTGCTTTTCAGTTAAACTGACAGTGAACTCCATGAAATCTTCGTAAACTGTGGGAGCTTGTTCAGGGGTCGTGGATCCGTATGGCTTCCCAACGCTTCCGGTGTCTTGTCGAGTCCATGCCGAGACGAATCGCTGCCGTCATCAGGGCGAAAGGTGGTGCTGCACGTTACTAGACAGGTATCTCGAATTCAATTGCTCTTCAGTTAAACTGACAGTGAACTCCATGAAATCTTTGTGAACTGTGGGAGCTTGTTCAGGGGTCGTGGATCCGCATGGCTTCCCAACGCTTCCCGTGTCTTGTCGAGTCCATGCCGAGACGATCGCCGCCGTCATCAGGGCGAAAGGTGGTGCTGCACATTACTAGACAGGTATCTCGAATTCAATTACTCTTCAGTGTAGTGAAAGATTTGATATCATGCATTCATGGCTGAAAGATGGATAAAATTATGTCATCTTAAAGAATTAAAAAAGAAAGTGATGATGAAGAAATGGGGTGGGTAATGTTATCAAAATAAAATAAAATTAAGCAATGAATGCTGTGCAGCAAAAAGACAAATCATCATCAACTATTATCAATTTACTGCTGGTTGAAGGTCTCCCAAAGTTTCTTCCACAACAGTTTATCTTGCGCCAGTCTCCATGTCACTCCTGCATGTTTTCGAATTCCATCCACCTGTATCCCATCTGGTCTTCTTCTGGGTCTTTTCCTGTCTGTTGGAATCCAGTCTAGACTAGAATTTCATTCGTCTATTGGTGGTTTCTTCTTCTGGTAACATGTCTAGCCCATTGCCGTTTCAGGGATTTTACAGTAGGTCTCGGCGTTGAGTCTACCGGGAATTGCGACCAAGGGTCCCGTGCCATACCAGGAGAAACACCCCCGTAGCCTAATTCCACAGCCGCCGAACTTCACAGTTGCCGCAATACATTCCGGCAGGAGGCGTTCTCCAGGCAGACGCCAAACCCAGACCCTGCCATCCGAACGGTAGAGGGTGAGCCTTGATTCGTCGCTCCAGAGAACCTGTTTCCACTGTTCAACGGTCCCCTGTCGATGTTCTTTGCACCACGTCAGCCGAGCAGCGCTATTGGACTTGGTGATCAAAGGCTTGTGGGCGGCAGCACGTCCATGATAACCGAGCAGATGGGCTTCCTTACGGATGGTATTCATCGAAAGAACACTCCCGGATGCCTGTTGAAACTCCTCGCGGATGTGGCCCATCGATTTGGTGCGGTTCTCCCGAATTTCTCTGGCCAGCACCCGTCGCTCTCTAACTCTCAGTTTTGTGGGATTCCGACAGTCACCTCTCATCTTCCACTTGCCAATCACGTAGGCCACCGTCGATTTTGGGTACTTCAACTCTCTGGATATGTCATCGGCCATTTGTGTGATACCCGACGATTCCACCTTTCTCGAAATCAGAGAGCTCCGAACTGCGTGGCGTCTTGCGTGCGACTGGTTGCGTTGTTGTTTCCCACACGATATTTAACGGCGGCGGCCGTGACGTGTATCAGGACTGCAGATATCGTCGATTGCTGGGGTGTCCAATTACTTGTTGGTAGATAGTGTATTTTTACATACTGTTATATTGACACTCATACTTGCAGGTAATGAAAACCACTTTACAATAGATGCTGGAATTGTCCACCATTCTGTTGAAGACACAAATTCACCGGATGACACATGTTGGCGGACACTCTTTCCAGCGTGTTGGCTGGTATCAAGGTTAATAGATATCACTTTAGGTTGAGCCACTTCGGAAACGAGCTGCTATTGGCTAGCGAAACGACGTCGCGTCGGGAGCAAAGCAGCGAGAGGCAAAGAGGCGAGAGCCAAGAGCCTTCGCTGCTACGGGTTACACTTTAGCAAGGAATGTAAATAAACGCGATGGAAAAGGTTTTCAAATACCAATAATTTCTAACTTCAAAGGATTACATATTTATCAGTGACCTGTTATTTCCTCTTTCGCGAATTAATTAATTTTGAAAAAAAAAAAATAATAACAGCTTTTGTATAAAGAAATATGAGGGCATTGCAGTAAACAAACATATTGCTGACCTTCGTAGTTCCGCAGTTCGCAGGAAGTTATATTTACAAAAAAAGTTATTGTCAGTGCGAAAGTAAATTCTTAGAAATCCGAACTTTTTAAAGCCTAGTCTTTCGATTATGATTATCAGCACATCAGGTAGTCCCGTTAACAGGCTAAACAAACAAGAAGTAAATATGCTATTCATCATTTCATTTTTGCAAAATAAATCTTGTTGTTTACAGAATTCCACTTAGTAGCCTTCAAATACGAACAAAAATTCGCAAGAAATGCTCATTTTTAAATTTATTTAAATAGGTGCCAGAAAAAGCTATCAGAAATTATATAATACTATCGCAATGGCGGTCAGAATTTAAATGAAAACAAAAATAAAACTTATCATAGTGTGCCACGGTCCATCCCTGCCTAAAATTTCCTCCCAAACTAGGCAAGCTCAAATGCACAGAAAGGGACTGCCTTATGTTAAGTTGACATGATATTAAGTTACTGACAGCACACAAAAAACAACATAATTTTTTTAACTGAATTGTTTAACTTAAATTTAGTATCTCAAATTGAATAGAAGATAGCGTTTGACTATAGGTACAGCATCTTCTTTCAATTTCTTTCTGCCGGGTAATCCAAGTAATTCTGATTTTAAGTCACGAACATAATAGTCAACAGTAAAATGTTCCGAGCAAATTCTTGCATTTTTAACTTTAAAATTATCCTTTTGTTTACATTTCAGTACCCAGAGTTTTTTCAAATCAGGATTTGCAGGAAAACAATGATAAATAATATCTGTACCTCGAGTCTTCCTAGTGTAGGATAAACATCCTGCTACTGCACATCCAAGCATATAGTGTTACACTGATATAAAATAATAATATGCACAACTGATGTTGAGAAATAGCTACTAGTTATGAAGTATATTTACCAATTTCCAAGAACGAGTTTGAGTTTGCACTCCCAAGCCAAAGATGCCGTGCGAAATAGCTACTAGTTATGAAGTATATTTACCAATTTCCAAGAACGAGTTTGAGTTTGCACTCCCAAGCCAAAGATGCCGTGCGAAATAGCTACTAGTTATGAAGTATATTTACCAATTTCCAAGAACGAGTTTGAGTTTGCACTCCCAAGCCAAAGATGCCGTGCGAAATAGCTACTAGTTATGAAGTATATTTACCAATTTCTAAGAACGAGTTTGAGTTTGCACTCCCAAGCCAAAGATGCCGTGCGAAATAGCTACTAGTTATGAAGTATATTTACCAATTTCTAAGGACGAGTTTGAGTTTGCACTCCCAAGCCAAAGATGCCGTGCGAAATAGCTACTAGTTACGAAGTATATTTACCAATTTCTAAGGACGAGTTTGAGTTTGCACTCCCAAGCCAAAGATGCCGTGCGAAATAGCTACTAGTTATGAAGTATATTTACCAATTTCTAAGGACGAGTTTGAGTTTGCACTCCCAAGCCAAAGATGCCGTGCGAAATAGCTACTAGTTATGAAGTATATTTACCAATTTCTAAGGACGAGTTTGAGTTTGCACTCCCAAGCCAAAGATGCCGTGCGAAATAGCTACTAGTTATGAAGTATATTTACCAATTTCTAAGGACGAGTTTGAGTTTGCACTCCCAAGCCAAAGATGCCGTGCGAAATAGCTACTAGTTATGAAGTATATTTACCAATTTCTAAGGACGAGTTTGAGTTTGCACTCCCAAGCCAAAGATGCCGTGCGAAATAGCTACTAGTTATGAAGTATATTTACCAATTTCTAAGGACGAGTTTGAGTTTGCACTCCCAAGCCAAAGATGCCGTGCGAAATAGCTACTAGTTATGAAGTATATTTACCAATTTCTAAGGACGAGTTTGAGTTTGCACTCCCAAGCCAAAGATGCCGTGCGAAATAGCTACTAGTTATGAAGTATATTTACCAATTTCTAAGGACGAGTTTGAGTTTGCACTCCCAAGCCAAAGATGCCGTGCGAAATAGCTACTAGTTATGAAGTATATTTACCAATTTCTAAGGACGAGTTTGAGTTTGCACTCCCAAGCCAAAGATGCCGTGCGAAATAGCTACTAGTTATGAAGTATATTTACCAATTTCTAAGGACGAGTTTGAGTTTGCACTCCCAAGCCAAAGATGCCGTGCGAAATAGCTACTAGTTATGAAGTATATTTACCAATTTCTAAGGACGAGTTTGAGTTTGCACTCCCAAGCCAAAGATGCCGTGCGAAATAGCTACTAGTTATGAAGTATATTTACCAATTTCTAAGGACGAGTTTGAGTTTGCACTCCCAAGCCAAAGATGCCGTGCGAAATAGCTACTAGTTACGAAGTATATTTACCAATTTCTAAGGACGAGTTTGAGTTTGCACTCCCAAGCCAAAGATGCCGTGCGAAATAGCTACTAGTTATGAAGTATATTTACCAATTTCTAAGGACGAGTTTGAGTTTGCACTCCCAAGCCAAAGATGCCGTGCGAAATAGCTACTAGTTATGAAGTATATTTACCAATTTCTAAGGACGAGTTTGAGTTTGCACTCCCAAGCCAAAGATGCCGTGCGAAATAGCTACTAGTTATGAAGTATATTTACCAATTTCTAAGGACGAGTTTGAGTTTGCACTCCCAAGCCAAAGATGCCGTGCGAAATAGCTACTAGTTATGAAGTATATTTACCAATTTCTAAGGACGAGTTTGAGTTTGCACTCCCAAGCCAAAGATGCCGTGCGAAATAGCTACTAGTTATGAAGTATATTTACCAATTTCTAAGGACGAGTTTGAGTTTGCACTCCCAAGCCAAAGATGCCGTGCGAAATAGCTACTAGTTATGAAGTATATTTACCAATTTCTAAGGACGAGTTTGAGTTTGCACTCCCAAGCCAAAGATGCCGTGCGAAATAGCTACTAGTTATGAAGTATATTTACCAATTTCTAAGGACGAGTTTGAGTTTGCACTCCCAAGCCAAAGATGCCGTGCGAAATAGCTACTAGTTATGAAGTATATTTACCAATTTCTAAGGACGAGTTTGAGTTTGCACTCCCAAGCCAAAGATGCCGTGCGAAATAGCTACTAGTTATGAAGTATATTTACCAATTTCTAAGGACGAGTTTGAGTTTGCACTCCCAAGCCAAAGATGCCGTGCGAAATAGCTACTAGTTATGAAGTATATTTACCAATTTCTAAGGACGAGTTTGAGTTTGCACTCCCAAGCCAAAGATGCCGTGCGAAATAGCTACTAGTTATGAAGTATATTTACCAATTTCTAAGGACGAGTTTGAGTTTGCACTCCCAAGCCAAAGATGCCGTGCGAAATAGCTACTAGTTATGAAGTATATTTACCAATTTCTAAGGACGAGTTTGAGTTTGCACTCCCAAGCCAAAGATGCCGTGCGAAATAGCTACTAGTTATGAAGTATATTTACCAATTTCTAAGGACGAGTTTGAGTTTGCACTCCCAAGCCAAAGATGCCGTGCGAAATAGCTACTAGTTATGAAGTATATTTACCAATTTCTAAGGACGAGTTTGAGTTTGCACTCCCAAGCCAAAGATGCCGTGCGAAATAGCTACTAGTTATGAAGTATATTTACCAATTTCTAAGGACGAGTTTGAGTTTGCACTCCCAAGCCAAAGATGCCGTGCGAAATAGCTACTAGTTATGAAGTATATTTACCAATTTCTAAGGACGAGTTTGAGTTTGCACTCCCAAGCCAAAGATGCCGTGCGAAATAGCTACTAGTTATGAAGTATATTTACCAATTTCTAAGGACGAGTTTGAGTTTGCACTCCCAAGCCAAAGATGCCGTGCGAAATAGCTACTAGTTATGAAGTATATTTACCAATTTCTAAGGACGAGTTTGAGTTTGCACTCCCAAGCCAAAGATGCCGTGCGAAATAGCTACTAGTTATGAAGTATATTTACCAATTTCTAAGGACGAGTTTGAGTTTGCACTCCCAAGCCAAAGATGCCGTGCGAAATAGCTACTAGTTATGAAGTATATTTACCAATTTCTAAGGACGAGTTTGAGTTTGCACTCCCAAGCCAAAGATGCCGTGCGAAATAGCTACTAGTTATGAAGTATATTTACCAATTTCTAAGGACGAGTTTGAGTTTGCACTCCCAAGCCAAAGATGCCGTGCGAAATAGCTACTAGTTATGAAGTATATTTACCAATTTCTAAGGACGAGTTTGAGTTTGCACTCCCAAGCCAAAGATGCCGTGCGAAATAGCTACTAGTTATGAAGTATATTTACCAATTTCTAAGGACGAGTTTGAGTTTGCACTCCCAAGCCAAAGATGCCGTGCGAAATAGCTACTAGTTATGAAGTATATTTACCAATTTCTAAGGACGAGTTTGAGTTTGCACTCCCAAGCCAAAGATGCCGTGCGAAATAGCTACTAGTTATGAAGTATATTTACCAATTTCTAAGGACGAGTTTGAGTTTGCACTCCCAAGCCAAAGATGCCGTGCGAAATAGCTACTAGTTATGAAGTATATTTACCAATTTCTAAGGACGAGTTTGAGTTTGCACTCCCAAGCCAAAGATGCCGTGCGAAATAGCTACTAGTTATGAAGTATATTTACCAATTTCTAAGGACGAGTTTGAGTTTGCACTCCCAAGCCAAAGATGCCGTGCGAAATAGCTACTAGTTATGAAGTATATTTACCAATTTCTAAGGACGAGTTTGAGTTTGCACTCCCAAGCCAAAGATGCCGTGCGAAATAGCTACTAGTTATGAAGTATATTTACCAATTTCTAAGGACGAGTTTGAGTTTGCACTCCCAAGCCAAAGATGCCGTGCGAAATAGCTACTAGTTATGAAGTATATTTACCAATTTCTAAGGACGAGTTTGAGTTTGCACTCCCAAGCCAAAGATGCCGTGCGAAATAGCTACTAGTTATGAAGTATATTTACCAATTTCTAAGGACGAGTTTGAGTTTGCACTCCCAAGCCAAAGATGCCGTGCGAAATAGCTACTAGTTATGAAGTATATTTACCAATTTCTAAGGACGAGTTTGAGTTTGCACTCCCAAGCCAAAGATGCCGTGCGAAATAGCTACTAGTTATGAAGTATATTTACCAATTTCTAAGGACGAGTTTGAGTTTGCACTCCCAAGCCAAAGATGCCGTGCGAAATAGCTACTAGTTATGAAGTATATTTACCAATTTCTAAGGACGAGTTTGAGTTTGCACTCCCAAGCCAAAGATGCCGTGCGAAATAGCTACTAGTTATGAAGTATATTTACCAATTTCTAAGGACGAGTTTGAGTTTGCACTCCCAAGCCAAAGATGCCGTGCGAAATAGCTACTAGTTATGAAGTATATTTACCAATTTCTAAGGACGAGTTTGAGTTTGCACTCCCAAGCCAAAGATGCCGTGCGAAATAGCTACTAGTTATGAAGTATATTTACCAATTTCTAAGGACGAGTTTGAGTTTGCACTCCCAAGCCAAAGATGCCGTGCGAAATAGCTACTAGTTATGAAGTATATTTACCAATTTCTAAGGACGAGTTTGAGTTTGCACTCCCAAGCCAAAGATGCCGTGCGAAATAGCTACTAGTTATGAAGTATATTTACCAATTTCTAAGGACGAGTTTGAGTTTGCACTCCCAAGCCAAAGATGCCGTGCGAAATAGCTACTAGTTATGAAGTATATTTACCAATTTCTAAGGACGAGTTTGAGTTTGCACTCCCAAGCCAAAGATGCCGTGCGAAATAGCTACTAGTTATGAAGTATATTTACCAATTTCTAAGGACGAGTTTGAGTTTGCACTCCCAAGCCAAAGATGCCGTGCGAAATAGCTACTAGTTATGAAGTATATTTACCAATTTCTAAGGACGAGTTTGAGTTTGCACTCCCAAGCCAAAGATGCCGTGCGAAATAGCTACTAGTTATGAAGTATATTTACCAATTTCTAAGGACGAGTTTGAGTTTGCACTCCCAAGCCAAAGATGCCGTGCGAAATAGCTACTAGTTATGAAGTATATTTACCAATTTCTAAGGACGAGTTTGAGTTTGCACTCCCAAGCCAAAGATGCCGTGCGAAATAGCTACTAGTTATGAAGTATATTTACCAATTTCTAAGGACGAGTTTGAGTTTGCACTCCCAAGCCAAAGATGCCGTGCGAAATAGCTACTAGTTATGAAGTATATTTACCAATTTCTAAGGACGAGTTTGAGTTTGCACTCCCAAGCCAAAGATGCCGTGCGAAATAGCTACTAGTTATGAAGTATATTTACCAATTTCTAAGGACGAGTTTGAGTTTGCACTCCCAAGCCAAAGATGCCGTGCGAAATAGCTACTAGTTATGAAGTATATTTACCAATTTCTAAGGACGAGTTTGAGTTTGCACTCCCAAGCCAAAGATGCCGTGCGAAATAGCTACTAGTTATGAAGTATATTTACCAATTTCTAAGGACGAGTTTGAGTTTGCACTCCCAAGCCAAAGATGCCGTGCGAAATAGCTACTAGTTATGAAGTATATTTACCAATTTCTAAGGACGAGTTTGAGTTTGCACTCCCAAGCCAAAGATGCCGTGCGAAATAGCTACTAGTTATGAAGTATATTTACCAATTTCTAAGGACGAGTTTGAGTTTGCACTCCCAAGCCAAAGATGCCGTGCGAAATAGCTACTAGTTATGAAGTATATTTACCAATTTCTAAGGACGAGTTTGAGTTTGCACTCCCAAGCCAAAGATGCCGTGCGAAATAGCTACTAGTTATGAAGTATATTTACCAATTTCTAAGGACGAGTTTGAGTTTGCACTCCCAAGCCAAAGATGCCGTGCGAAATAGCTACTAGTTATGAAGTATATTTACCAATTTCTAAGGACGAGTTTGAGTTTGCACTCCCAAGCCAAAGATGCCGTGCGAAATAGCTACTAGTTATGAAGTATATTTACCAATTTCTAAGGACGAGTTTGAGTTTGCACTCCCAAGCCAAAGATGCCGTGCGAAATAGCTACTAGTTATGAAGTATATTTACCAATTTCTAAGGACGAGTTTGAGTTTGCACTCCCAAGCCAAAGATGCCGTGCGAAATAGCTACTAGTTATGAAGTATATTTACCAATTTCTAAGGACGAGTTTGAGTTTGCACTCCCAAGCCAAAGATGCCGTGCGAAATAGCTACTAGTTATGAAGTATATTTACCAATTTCTAAGGACGAGTTTGAGTTTGCACTCCCAAGCCAAAGATGCCGTGCGAAATAGCTACTAGTTATGAAGTATATTTACCAATTTCTAAGGACGAGTTTGAGTTTGCACTCCCAAGCCAAAGATGCCGTGCGAAATAGCTACTAGTTATGAAGTATATTTACCAATTTCTAAGGACGAGTTTGAGTTTGCACTCCCAAGCCAAAGATGCCGTGCGAAATAGCTACTAGTTATGAAGTATATTTACCAATTTCTAAGGACGAGTTTGAGTTTGCACTCCCAAGCCAAAGATGCCGTGCGAAATAGCTACTAGTTATGAAGTATATTTACCAATTTCTAAGGACGAGTTTGAGTTTGCACTCCCAAGCCAAAGATGCCGTGCGAAATAGCTACTAGTTATGAAGTATATTTACCAATTTCTAAGGACGAGTTTGAGTTTGCACTCCCAAGCCAAAGATGCCGTGCGAAATAGCTACTAGTTATGAAGTATATTTACCAATTTCTAAGGACGAGTTTGAGTTTGCACTCCCAAGCCAAAGATGCCGTGCGAAATAGCTACTAGTTATGAAGTATATTTACCAATTTCTAAGGACGAGTTTGAGTTTGCACTCCCAAGCCAAAGATGCCGTGCGAAATAGCTACTAGTTATGAAGTATATTTACCAATTTCTAAGGACGAGTTTGAGTTTGCACTCCCAAGCCAAAGATGCCGTGCGAAATAGCTACTAGTTATGAAGTATATTTACCAATTTCTAAGGACGAGTTTGAGTTTGCACTCCCAAGCCAAAGATGCCGTGCGAAATAGCTACTAGTTATGAAGTATATTTACCAATTTCTAAGGACGAGTTTGAGTTTGCACTCCCAAGCCAAAGATGCCGTGCGAAATAGCTACTAGTTATGAAGTATATTTACCAATTTCTAAGGACGAGTTTGAGTTTGCACTCCCAAGCCAAAGATGCCGTGCGAAATAGCTACTAGTTATGAAGTATATTTACCAATTTCTAAGGACGAGTTTGAGTTTGCACTCCCAAGCCAAAGATGCCGTGCGAAATAGCTACTAGTTATGAAGTATATTTACCAATTTCTAAGGACGAGTTTGAGTTTGCACTCCCAAGCCAAAGAGGCCGTGCGAAATAGCTACTAGTTATGAAGTATATTTACCAATTTCTAAGGACGAGTTTGAGTTTGCACTCCCAAGCCAAAGAGGCCGTGCGAAATAGCTACTAGTTATGAAGTATATTTACCAATTTCTAAGGACGAGTTTGAGTTTGCACTCCCAAGCCAAAGATGCCGTGCGAAATAGCTACTAGTTATGAAGTATATTTACCAATTTCTAAGGACGAGTTTGAGTTTGCACTCCCAAGCCAAAGATGCCGTGCGAAATAGCTACTAGTTATGAAGTATATTTACCAATTTCTAAGGACGAGTTTGAGTTTGCACTCCCAAGCCAAAGATGCCGTGCGAAATAGCTACTAGTTATGAAGTATATTTACCAATTTCTAAGGACGAGTTTGAGTTTGCACTCCCAAGCCAAAGATGCCGTGCGAAATAGCTACTAGTTATGAAGTATATTTACCAATTTCTAAGGACGAGTTTGAGTTTGCACTCCCAAGCCAAAGATGCCGTGCGAAATAGCTACTAGTTATGAAGTATATTTACCAATTTCTAAGGACGAGTTTGAGTTTGCACTCCCAAGCCAAAGATGCCGTGCGAAATAGCTACTAGTTATGAAGTATATTTACCAATTTCTAAGGACGAGTTTGAGTTTGCACTCCCAAGCCAAAGATGCCGTGCGAAATAGCTACTAGTTATGAAGTATATTTACCAATTTCTAAGGACGAGTTTGAGTTTGCACTCCCAAGCCAAAGATGCCGTGCGAAATAGCTACTAGTTATGAAGTATATTTACCAATTTCTAAGGACGAGTTTGAGTTTGCACTCCCAAGCCAAAGAGGCCGTGCGAAATAGCTACTAGTTATGAAGTATATTTACCAATTTCTAAGGACGAGTTTGAGTTTGCACTCCCAAGCCAAAGAGGCCGTGCGAAATAGCTACTAGTTATGAAGTATATTTACCAATTTCTAAGGACGAGTTTGAGTTTGCACTCCCAAGCCAAAGATGCCGTGCGAAATAGCTACTAGTTATGAAGTATATTTACCAATTTCTAAGGACGAGTTTGAGTTTGCACTCCCAAGCCAAAGATGCCGTGCGAAATAGCTACTAGTTATGAAGTATATTTACCAATTTCTAAGGACGAGTTTGAGTTTGCACTCCCAAGCCAAAGATGCCGTGCGAAATAGCTACTAGTTATGAAGTATATTTACCAATTTCTAAGGACGAGTTTGAGTTTGCACTCCCAAGCCAAAGATGCCGTGCGAAATAGCTACTAGTTATGAAGTATATTTACCAATTTCTAAGGACGAGTTTGAGTTTGCACTCCCAAGCCAAAGATGCCGTGCGAAATAGCTACTAGTTATGAAGTATATTTACCAATTTCTAAGGACGAGTTTGAGTTTGCACTCCCAAGCCAAAGATGCCGTGCGAAATAGCTACTAGTTATGAAGTATATTTACCAATTTCTAAGGACGAGTTTGAGTTTGCACTCCCAAGCCAAAGATGCCGTGCGAAATAGCTACTAGTTATGAAGTATATTTACCAATTTCTAAGGACGAGTTTGAGTTTGCACTCCCAAGCCAAAGATGCCGTGCGAAATAGCTACTAGTTATGAAGTATATTTACCAATTTCTAAGGACGAGTTTGAGTTTGCACTCCCAAGCCAAAGATGCCGTGCGAAATAGCTACTAGTTATGAAGTATATTTACCAATTTCTAAGGACGAGTTTGAGTTTGCACTCCCAAGCCAAAGATGCCGTGCGAAATAGCTACTAGTTATGAAGTATATTTACCAATTTCTAAGGACGAGTTTGAGTTTGCACTCCCAAGCCAAAGAGGCCGTGCGAAATAGCTACTAGTTATGAAGTATATTTACCAATTTCTAAGGACGAGTTTGAGTTTGCACTCCCAAGCCAAAGATGCCGTGCGAAATAGCTACTAGTTATGAAGTATATTTACCAATTTCTAAGGACGAGTTTGAGTTTGCACTCCCAAGCCAAAGATGCCGTGCGAAATAGCTACTAGTTATGAAGTATATTTACCAATTTCTAAGGACGAGTTTGAGTTTGCACTCCCAAGCCAAAGATGCCGTGCGAAATAGCTACTAGTTATGAAGTATATTTACCAATTTCTAAGGACGAGTTTGAGTTTGCACTCCCAAGCCAAAGATGCCGTGCGAAATAGCTACTAGTTATGAAGTATATTTACCAATTTCTAAGGACGAGTTTGAGTTTGCACTCCCAAGCCAAAGATGCCGTGCGAAATAGCTACTAGTTATGAAGTATATTTACCAATTTCTAAGGACGAGTTTGAGTTTGCACTCCCAAGCCAAAGATGCCGTGCGAAATAGCTACTAGTTATGAAGTATATTTACCAATTTCTAAGGACGAGTTTGAGTTTGCACTCCCAAGCCAAAGATGCCGTGCGAAATAGCTACTAGTTATGAAGTATATTTACCAATTTCTAAGGACGAGTTTGAGTTTGCACTCCCAAGCCAAAGAGGCCGTGCGAAATAGCTACTAGTTATGAAGTATATTTACCAATTTCTAAGGACGAGTTTGAGTTTGCACTCCCAAGCCAAAGATGCCGTGCGAAATAGCTACTAGTTATGAAGTATATTTACCAATTTCTAAGGACGAGTTTGAGTTTGCACTCCCAAGCCAAAGATGCCGTGCGAAATAGCTACTAGTTATGAAGTATATTTACCAATTTCTAAGGACGAGTTTGAGTTTGCACTCCCAAGCCAAAGATGCCGTGCGAAATAGCTACTAGTTATGAAGTATATTTACCAATTTCTAAGGACGAGTTTGAGTTTGCACTCCCAAGCCAAAGATGCCGTGCGAAATAGCTACTAGTTATGAAGTATATTTACCAATTTCTAAGGACGAGTTTGAGTTTGCACTCCCAAGCCAAAGATGCCGTGCGAAATAGCTACTAGTTATGAAGTATATTTACCAATTTCTAAGGACGAGTTTGAGTTTGCACTCCCAAGCCAAAGATGCCGTGCGAAATAGCTACTAGTTATGAAGTATATTTACCAATTTCTAAGGACGAGTTTGAGTTTGCACTCCCAAGCCAAAGAGGCCGTGCGAAATAGCTACTAGTTATGAAGTATATTTACCAATTTCTAAGGACGAGTTTGAGTTTGCACTCCCAAGCCAAAGATGCCGTGCGAAATAGCTACTAGTTATGAAGTATATTTACCAATTTCTAAGGACGAGTTTGAGTTTGCACTCCCAAGCCAAAGATGCCGTGCGAAATAGCTACTAGTTATGAAGTATATTTACCAATTTCTAAGGACGAGTTTGAGTTTGCACTCCCAAGCCAAAGATGCCGTGCGAAATAGCTACTAGTTATGAAGTATATTTACCAATTTCTAAGGACGAGTTTGAGTTTGCACTCCCAAGCCAAAGATGCCGTGCGAAATAGCTACTAGTTATGAAGTATATTTACCAATTTCTAAGGACGAGTTTGAGTTTGCACTCCCAAGCCAAAGATGCCGTGCGAAATAGCTACTAGTTATGAAGTATATTTACCAATTTCTAAGGACGAGTTTGAGTTTGCACTCCCAAGCCAAAGATGCCGTGCGAAATAGCTACTAGTTATGAAGTATATTTACCAATTTCTAAGGACGAGTTTGAGTTTGCACTCCCAAGCCAAAGATGCCGTGCGAAATAGCTACTAGTTATGAAGTATATTTACCAATTTCTAAGGACGAGTTTGAGTTTGCACTCCCAAGCCAAAGAGGCCGTGCGAAATAGCTACTAGTTATGAAGTATATTTACCAATTTCTAAGGACGAGTTTGAGTTTGCACTCCCAAGCCAAAGATGCCGTGCGAAATAGCTACTAGTTATGAAGTATATTTACCAATTTCTAAGGACGAGTTTGAGTTTGCACTCCCAAGCCAAAGATGCCGTGCGAAATAGCTACTAGTTATGAAGTATATTTACCAATTTCTAAGGACGAGTTTGAGTTTGCACTCCCAAGCCAAAGATGCCGTGCGAAATAGCTACTAGTTATGAAGTATATTTACCAATTTCTAAGGACGAGTTTGAGTTTGCACTCCCAAGCCAAAGATGCCGTGCGAAATAGCTACTAGTTATGAAGTATATTTACCAATTTCTAAGGACGAGTTTGAGTTTGCACTCCCAAGCCAAAGAGGCCGTGCGAAATAGCTACTAGTTATGAAGTATATTTACCAATTTCTAAGGACGAGTTTGAGTTTGCACTCCCAAGCCAAAGATGCCGTGCGAAATAGCTACTAGTTATGAAGTATATTTACCAATTTCTAAGGACGAGTTTGAGTTTGCACTCCCAAGCCAAAGATGCCGTGCGAAATAGCTACTAGTTATGAAGTATATTTACCAATTTCTAAGGACGAGTTTGAGTTTGCACTCCCAAGCCAAAGATGCCGTGCGAAATAGCTACTAGTTATGAAGTATATTTACCAATTTCTAAGGACGAGTTTGAGTTTGCACTCCCAAGCCAAAGATGCCGTGCGAAATAGCTACTAGTTATGAAGTATATTTACCAATTTCTAAGGACGAGTTTGAGTTTGCACTCCCAAGCCAAGAGATGCCGTGCGAAATAGCTACTAGTTATGAAGTATATTTACCAATTTCTAAGGACGAGTTTGAGTTTGCACTCCCAAGCCAAAGATGCCGTGCGAAATAGCTACTAGTTATGAAGTATATTTACCAATTTCTAAGGACGAGTTTGAGTTTGCACTCCCAAGCCAAAGATGCCGTGCGAAATAGCTACTAGTTATGAAGTATATTTACCAATTTCTAAGGACGAGTTTGAGTTTGCACTCCCAAGCCAAAGATGCCGTGCGAAATAGCTACTAGTTATGAAGTATATTTACCAATTTCTAAGGACGAGTTTGAGTTTGCACTCCCAAGCCAAAGATGCCGTGCGAAATAGCTACTAGTTATGAAGTATATTTACCAATTTCTAAGGACGAGTTTGAGTTTGCACTCCCAAGCCAAAGATGCCGTGCGAAATAGCTACTAGTTATGAAGTATATTTACCAATTTCTAAGGACGAGTTTGAGTTTGCACTCCCAAGCCAAAGATGCCGTGCGAAATAGCTACTAGTTATGAAGTATATTTACCAATTTCTAAGGACGAGTTTGAGTTTGCACTCCCAAGCCAAAGATGCCGTGCGAAATAGCTACTAGTTATGAAGTATATTTACCAATTTCTAAGGACGAGTTTGAGTTTGCACTCCCAAGCCAAAGATGCCGTGCGAAATAGCTACTAGTTATGAAGTATATTTACCAATTTCTAAGGACGAGTTTGAGTTTGCACTCCCAAGCCAAAGATGCCGTGCGAAATAGCTACTAGTTATGAAGTATATTTACCAATTTCTAAGGACGAGTTTGAGTTTGCACTCCCAAGCCAAAGATGCCGTGCGAAATAGCTACTAGTTATGAAGTATATTTACCAATTTCTAAGGACGAGTTTGAGTTTGCACTCCCAAGCCAAAGATGCCGTGCGAAATAGCTACTAGTTATGAAGTATATTTACCAATTTCTAAGGACGAGTTTGAGTTTGCACTCCCAAGCCAAAGATGCCGTGCGAAATAGCTACTAGTTATGAAGTATATTTACCAATTTCTAAGGACGAGTTTGAGTTTGCACTCCCAAGCCAAAGATGCCGTGCGAAATAGCTACTAGTTATGAAGTATATTTACCAATTTCTAAGGACGAGTTTGAGTTTGCACTCCCAAGCCAAAGATGCCGTGCGAAATAGCTACTAGTTATGAAGTATATTTACCAATTTCTAAGGACGAGTTTGAGTTTGCACTCCCAAGCCAAAGATGCCGTGCGAAATAGCTACTAGTTATGAAGTATATTTACCAATTTCTAAGGACGAGTTTGAGTTTGCACTCCCAAGCCAAAGATGCCGTGCGAAATAGCTACTAGTTATGAAGTATATTTACCAATTTCTAAGGACGAGTTTGAGTTTGCACTCCCAAGCCAAAGATGCCGTGCGAAATAGCTACTAGTTATGAAGTATATTTACCAATTTCTAAGGACGAGTTTGAGTTTGCACTCCCAAGCCAAAGATGCCGTGCGAAATAGCTACTAGTTATGAAGTATATTTACCAATTTCTAAGGACGAGTTTGAGTTTGCACTCCCAAGCCAAAGAGGCCGTGCGAAATAGCTACTAGTTATGAAGTATATTTACCAATTTCTAAGGACGAGTTTGAGTTTGCACTCCCAAGCCAAAGATGCCGTGCGAAATAGCTACTAGTTATGAAGTATATTTACCAATTTCTAAGGACGAGTTTGAGTTTGCACTCCCAAGCCAAAGATGCCGTGCGAAATAGCTACTAGTTATGAAGTATATTTACCAATTTCTAAGGACGAGTTTGAGTTTGCACTCCCAAGCCAAAGATGCCGTGCGAAATAGCTACTAGTTATGAAGTATATTTACCAATTTCTAAGGACGAGTTTGAGTTTGCACTCCCAAGCCAAAGATGCCGTGCGAAATAGCTACTAGTTATGAAGTATATTTACCAATTTCTAAGGACGAGTTTGAGTTTGCACTCCCAAGCCAAAGATGCCGTGCGAAATAGCTACTAGTTATGAAGTATATTTACCAATTTCTAAGGACGAGTTTGAGTTTGCACTCCCAAGCCAAAGATGCCGTGCGAAATAGCTACTAGTTATGAAGTATATTTACCAATTTCTAAGGACGAGTTTGAGTTTGCACTCCCAAGCCAAAGATGCCGTGCGAAATAGCTACTAGTTATGAAGTATATTTACCAATTTCTAAGGACGAGTTTGAGTTTGCACTCCCAAGCCAAAGATGCCGTGCGAAATAGCTACTAGTTATGAAGTATATTTACCAATTTCTAAGGACGAGTTTGAGTTTGCACTCCCAAGCCAAAGATGCCGTGCGAAATAGCTACTAGTTATGAAGTATATTTACCAATTTCTAAGGACGAGTTTGAGTTTGCACTCCCAAGCCAAAGATGCCGTGCGAAATAGCTACTAGTTATGAAGTATATTTACCAATTTCTAAGGACGAGTTTGAGTTTGCACTCCCAAGCCAAAGATGCCGTGCGAAATAGCTACTAGTTATGAAGTATATTTACCAATTTCTAAGGACGAGTTTGAGTTTGCACTCCCAAGCCAAAGATGCCGTGCGAAATAGCTACTAGTTATGAAGTATATTTACCAATTTCTAAGGACGAGTTTGAGTTTGCACTCCCAAGCCAAAGATGCCGTGCGAAATAGCTACTAGTTATGAAGTATATTTACCAATTTCTAAGGACGAGTTTGAGTTTGCACTCCCAAGCCAAAGATGCCGTGCGAAATAGCTACTAGTTATGAAGTATATTTACCAATTTCTAAGGACGAGTTTGAGTTTGCACTCCCAAGCCAAAGATGCCGTGCGAAATAGCTACTAGTTATGAAGTATATTTACCAATTTCTAAGGACGAGTTTGAGTTTGCACTCCCAAGCCAAAGATGCCGTGCGAAATAGCTACTAGTTATGAAGTATATTTACCAATTTCTAAGGACGAGTTTGAGTTTGCACTCCCAAGCCAAAGATGCCGTGCGAAATAGCTACTAGTTATGAAGTATATTTACCAATTTCTAAGGACGAGTTTGAGTTTGCACTCCCAAGCCAAAGATGCCGTGCGAAATAGCTACTAGTTATGAAGTATATTTACCAATTTCTAAGGACGAGTTTGAGTTTGCACTCCCAAGCCAAAGATGCCGTGCGAAATAGCTACTAGTTATGAAGTATATTTACCAATTTCTAAGGACGAGTTTGAGTTTGCACTCCCAAGCCAAAGATGCCGTGCGAAATAGCTACTAGTTATGAAGTATATTTACCAATTTCTAAGGACGAGTTTGAGTTTGCACTCCCAAGCCAAAGATGCCGTGCGAAATAGCTACTAGTTATGAAGTATATTTACCAATTTCTAAGGACGAGTTTGAGTTTGCACTCCCAAGCCAAAGATGCCGTGCGAAATAGCTACTAGTTATGAAGTATATTTACCAATTTCTAAGGACGAGTTTGAGTTTGCACTCCCAAGCCAAAGATGCCGTGCGAAATAGCTACTAGTTATGAAGTATATTTACCAATTTCTAAGGACGAGTTTGAGTTTGCACTCCCAAGCCAAAGATGCCGTGCGAAATAGCTACTAGTTATGAAGTATATTTACCAATTTCTAAGGACGAGTTTGAGTTTGCACTCCCAAGCCAAAGATGCCGTGCGAAATAGCTACTAGTTATGAAGTATATTTACCAATTTCTAAGGACGAGTTTGAGTTTGCACTCCCAAGCCAAAGATGCCGTGCGAAATAGCTACTAGTTATGAAGTATATTTACCAATTTCTAAGGACGAGTTTGAGTTTGCACTCCCAAGCCAAAGATGCCGTGCGAAATAGCTACTAGTTATGAAGTATATTTACCAATTTCTAAGGACGAGTTTGAGTTTGCACTCCCAAGCCAAAGATGCCGTGCGAAATAGCTACTAGTTATGAAGTATATTTACCAATTTCTAAGGACGAGTTTGAGTTTGCACTCCCAAGCCAAAGATGCCGTGCGAAATAGCTACTAGTTATGAAGTATATTTACCAATTTCTAAGGACGAGTTTGAGTTTGCACTCCCAAGCCAAAGATGCCGTGCGAAATAGCTACTAGTTATGAAGTATATTTACCAATTTCTAAGGACGAGTTTGAGTTTGCACTCCCAAGCCAAAGATGCCGTGCGAAATAGCTACTAGTTATGAAGTATATTTACCAATTTCTAAGGACGAGTTTGAGTTTGCACTCCCAAGCCAAAGATGCCGTGCGAAATAGCTACTAGTTATGAAGTATATTTACCAATTTCTAAGGACGAGTTTGAGTTTGCACTCCCAAGCCAAAGATGCCGTGCGAAATAGCTACTAGTTATGAAGTATATTTACCAATTTCTAAGGACGAGTTTGAGTTTGCACTCCCAAGCCAAAGATGCCGTGCGAAATAGCTACTAGTTATGAAGTATATTTACCAATTTCTAAGGACGAGTTTGAGTTTGCACTCCCAAGCCAAAGATGCCGTGCGAAATAGCTACTAGTTATGAAGTATATTTACCAATTTCTAAGGACGAGTTTGAGTTTGCACTCCCAAGCCAAAGATGCCGTGCGAAATAGCTACTAGTTATGAAGTATATTTACCAATTTCTAAGGACGAGTTTGAGTTTGCACTCCCAAGCCAAAGATGCCGTGCGAAATAGCTACTAGTTATGAAGTATATTTACCAATTTCTAAGGACGAGTTTGAGTTTGCACTCCCAAGCCAAAGATGCCGTGCGAAATAGCTACTAGTTATGAAGTATATTTACCAATTTCTAAGGACGAGTTTGAGTTTGCACTCCCAAGCCAAAGATGCCGTGCGAAATAGCTACTAGTTATGAAGTATATTTACCAATTTCTAAGGACGAGTTTGAGTTTGCACTCCCAAGCCAAAGATGCCGTGCGAAATAGCTACTAGTTATGAAGTATATTTACCAATTTCTAAGGACGAGTTTGAGTTTGCACTCCCAAGCCAAAGATGCCGTGCGAAATAGCTACTAGTTATGAAGTATATTTACCAATTTCTAAGGACGAGTTTGAGTTTGCACTCCCAAGCCAAAGATGCCGTGCGAAATAGCTACTAGTTATGAAGTATATTTACCAATTTCTAAGGACGAGTTTGAGTTTGCACTCCCAAGCCAAAGATGCCGTGCGAAATAGCTACTAGTTATGAAGTATATTTACCAATTTCTAAGGACGAGTTTGAGTTTGCACTCCCAAGCCAAAGATGCCGTGCGAAATAGCTACTAGTTATGAAGTATATTTACCAATTTCTAAGGACGAGTTTGAGTTTGCACTCCCAAGCCAAAGATGCCGTGCGAAATAGCTACTAGTTATGAAGTATATTTACCAATTTCTAAGGACGAGTTTGAGTTTGCACTCCCAAGCCAAAGATGCCGTGCGAAATAGCTACTAGTTATGAAGTATATTTACCAATTTCTAAGGACGAGTTTGAGTTTGCACTCCCAAGCCAAAGATGCCGTGCGAAATAGCTACTAGTTATGAAGTATATTTACCAATTTCTAAGGACGAGTTTGAGTTTGCACTCCCAAGCCAAAGATGCCGTGCGAAATAGCTACTAGTTATGAAGTATATTTACCAATTTCTAAGGACGAGTTTGAGTTTGCACTCCCAAGCCAAAGATGCCGTGCGAAATAGCTACTAGTTATGAAGTATATTTACCAATTTCTAAGGACGAGTTTGAGTTTGCACTCCCAAGCCAAAGATGCCGTGCGAAATAGCTACTAGTTATGAAGTATATTTACCAATTTCTAAGGACGAGTTTGAGTTTGCACTCCCAAGCCAAAGATGCCGTGCGAAATAGCTACTAGTTATGAAGTATATTTACCAATTTCTAAGGACGAGTTTGAGTTTGCACTCCCAAGCCAAAGATGCCGTGCGAAATAGCTACTAGTTATGAAGTATATTTACCAATTTCTAAGGACGAGTTTGAGTTTGCACTCCCAAGCCAAAGATGCCGTGCGAAATAGCTACTAGTTATGAAGTATATTTACCAATTTCTAAGGACGAGTTTGAGTTTGCACTCCCAAGCCAAAGATGCCGTGCGAAATAGCTACTAGTTATGAAGTATATTTACCAATTTCTAAGGACGAGTTTGAGTTTGCACTCCCAAGCCAAAGATGCCGTGCGAAATAGCTACTAGTTATGAAGTATATTTACCAATTTCTAAGGACGAGTTTGAGTTTGCACTCCCAAGCCAAAGATGCCGTGCGAAATAGCTACTAGTTATGAAGTATATTTACCAATTTCTAAGGACGAGTTTGAGTTTGCACTCCCAAGCCAAAGATGCCGTGCGAAATAGCTACTAGTTATGAAGTATATTTACCAATTTCTAAGGACGAGTTTGAGTTTGCACTCCCAAGCCAAAGATGCCGTGCGAAATAGCTACTAGTTATGAAGTATATTTACCAATTTCTAAGGACGAGTTTGAGTTTGCACTCCCAAGCCAAAGATGCCGTGCGAAATAGCTACTAGTTATGAAGTATATTTACCAATTTCTAAGGACGAGTTTGAGTTTGCACTCCCAAGCCAAAGATGCCGTGCGAAATAGCTACTAGTTATGAAGTATATTTACCAATTTCTAAGGACGAGTTTGAGTTTGCACTCCAAGCCAAAGATGCCGTGCGAAATAGCTACTAGTTATGAAGTATATTTACCAATTTCTAAGGACGAGTTTGAGTTTGCACTCCCAAGCCAAAGATGCCGTGCGAAATAGCTACTAGTTATGAAGTATATTTACCAATTTCTAAGGACGAGTTTGAGTTTGCACTCCCAAGCCAAAGATGCCGTGCGAAATAGCTACTAGTTATGAAGTATATTTACCAATTTCTAAGGACGAGTTTGAGTTTGCACTCCCAAGCCAAAGATGCCGTGCGAAATAGCTACTAGTTATGAAGTATATTTACCAATTTCTAAGGACGAGTTTGAGTTTGCACTCCCAAGCCAAAGATGCCGTGCGAAATAGCTACTAGTTATGAAGTATATTTACCAATTTCTAAGGACGAGTTTGAGTTTGCACTCCCAAGCCAAAGATGCCGTGCGAAATAGCTACTAGTTATGAAGTATATTTACCAATTTCTAAGGACGAGTTTGAGTTTGCACTCCCAAGCCAAAGATGCCGTGCGAAATAGCTACTAGTTATGAAGTATATTTACCAATTTCTAAGGACGAGTTTGAGTTTGCACTCCCAAGCCAAAGATGCCGTGCGAAATAGCTACTAGTTATGAAGTATATTTACCAATTTCTAAGGACGAGTTTGAGTTTGCACTCCCAAGCCAAAGATGCCGTGCGAAATAGCTACTAGTTATGAAGTATATTTACCAATTTCTAAGGACGAGTTTGAGTTTGCACTCCCAAGCCAAAGATGCCGTGCGAAATAGCTACTAGTTATGAAGTATATTTACCAATTTCTAAGGACGAGTTTGAGTTTGCACTCCCAAGCCAAAGATGCCGTGCGAAATAGCTACTAGTTATGAAGTATATTTACCAATTTCTAAGGACGAGTTTGAGTTTGCACTCCCAAGCCAAAGATGCCGTGCGAAATAGCTACTAGTTATGAAGTATATTTACCAATTTCTAAGGACGAGTTTGAGTTTGCACTCCCAAGCCAAAGATGCCGTGCGAAATAGCTACTAGTTATGAAGTATATTTACCAATTTCTAAGGACGAGTTTGAGTTTGCACTCCCAAGCCAAAGATGCCGTGCGAAATAGCTACTAGTTATGAAGTATATTTACCAATTTCTAAGGACGAGTTTGAGTTTGCACTCCCAAGCCAAAGATGCCGTGCGAAATAGCTACTAGTTATGAAGTATATTTACCAATTTCTAAGGACGAGTTTGAGTTTGCACTCCCAAGCCAAAGATGCCGTGCGAAATAGCTACTAGTTATGAAGTATATTTACCAATTTCTAAGGACGAGTTTGAGTTTGCACTCCCAAGCCAAAGATGCCGTGCGAAATAGCTACTAGTTATGAAGTATATTTACCAATTTCTAAGGACGAGTTTGAGTTTGCACTCCCAAGCCAAAGATGCCGTGCGAAATAGCTACTAGTTATGAAGTATATTTACCAATTTCTAAGTCTGGTGGCGAGTTTTCGCGGCGTTTGCTCCCGGTGTCACGTCATGTGCAGATCCGAGAAAATGGAGACTGCAACTGCAAATTGCAATGCCCCCCCCCCCCCCCCGGCTGGTATGTCCCTCACAGCTGTAATGATGATGTTCCGCAAGTCCCGTACTGTCTTAGGGTTGTTGTGGTAAACTGTGTCTTTCAGATAGCCCCACAAATAAAAGTCTGGAAGACCCAAATCTGCTGGGCGAGGCGGCCGAAGTTTTTCTTGAGATTAATCGATCGCGGAAGAACTCGCAGAGCACCTCCATTGTGTCGCTCGATGTGTGGCATGTTGCCGCATCTCGTTGAAACCAACGGTAACGTTCGTGTTCGTCCAGCATCGCTACAAGTTGATGGATGATGTCTGCATACGCAGCGGAATTCACAGTTGTGTCGGAAAAAAAAAAAAAAAAAAAAGGCCCTACAATTCGCCGTCTAGACATGGTGCACCACACTTCAACTTTCTGACAGTGAAGTCCCACCTCATGCAATGTGTGCGGATCCTCCGCGGCCCGTACGCGAGTGTTTTGGCTGTTGACATATCCGTTCAAATGAGACCATGCCTCGTCACTGAAAAAAGTCTAGTTAAGCCGGTTAGTCAAATTGTTGCGCATTAAACCATTGGCAGTAGGCAATGCGCTTCTCCCACTCTAAAGGACGTAGCTCTTGCACTACTTGAATTCTGTATGGCTGTAGATTTAGACGTTCAGTAGCCCTCTGGCAGGCTGAATATGACGCCCCTAACTCTTGAGACAGCCGCCGAAGTGACTTCCGGGGAGAGCGCTGCGGGGAAATGTGAATTTTCTCCAGAAATGTGGACATCACCGCGGACGGCTGGCCGCTTTTAGGCTTATCTTGAACACTGCCTGTCTCGCGAAAAACGACGATTACCCCTTTCTCGAAATCAGACAGCTCCGAACTGCGTGGCATCTTGCATGCGACTGTTCACTAGGTCACACACAGTTGTTTTCCCTCGTATAGGAGCATCAGGGAAACTTCGTTGGAAAGAGCTGGTTGCAACGTTGGTAAGATTTTTCCGCAAAATAAACTTCTAACAAAGCCACTCTCTGTTCTTGCACGAGACTCGTGGCTGACTGAACGTTACTGCTTGCCAGCGCCCACGTCGTGTCCCGTGGCGCACCTCGTTCCCCAAGGTCACACAACAACAGCCACAAGCAGCAATACTCGGATATCGTTTATGGTTTCTAAATCAGAGAGGGATATCGTTATGGTTTCTCGAAATCAGAGAGCTCCGAACTGCGTGGCATCTTGCATGCGACTGTTCACTAGGTCATACACAGTTGTTTTCCCTCGTATACGAGCATCAGGGAAACTTCTTTGGAAAGAGCTGGATCTGGATACAACGTTGGTAAGATTTTTCTGCAAAATAAACTTCTAACAAAGCCACTCTCTGTTCTGGCACGAGACTCGTGGCTGACTGAACGTTACTGCTTGCCAGCGCCCACGTGTGTGTCCCGTGGCGCACCTCGTTCCCCAAGGTCACACAACAACAGCCACAAGCAGCAATACTCGGATATCGTTCATGGTTTCTCGAAATCACAGAGGGATATCGTTATGGTTTCTCGAAATCAGAGAGCTCCGAACTGCGTGGCATCTTCAGGGTTCCCACTCAAAAGTAATAAAAAAATTCCCTGACTTTTCCAGGTTCTGCAGGTGGTTTTAAAAATTTTCCAGAGTGGCATGTTGCAAAGCACACACTTGTAAATTCTTTAAGTAATTTGTCTTTATAAAATTATCTGCTTTTCATTAATAACAACTAACCGTGCACATTATTTTCTGTACCAAAGTTCCGTGAACTTTTGTGAATACCACCCACAGGGAATTTGTAAATACAGTCCCATAGAAACAGGTCATATATATGTAAGAAAAAATCTGTGAGTTGAAAAGTTTCAGTTTTTCTATAGCACAATGTAGATAAACTTAATGATGGAATGGCTCTGTTCAAAGAAACATGTTTCAAGAGAACCAACAAAGGACTTTGATCCATCATTTAGGTAGTTCTCTTGTGAAGTGTTTCTTCAAGCAGCAGCTATTGTGCCTAATTGTTCCATGTTATAACAACTGTCTACAGAAATTGAACAAAAGCTTAATAACTGCCAATTTTAAAAATTCAATTTTGCATTTTTTTAGAGAATAAAGGAAACACTTAATATAACTGAAAGTAAGATCTACTGAATTCTAGGCAGGTAGTAATTGCAAGCAAAAGTTTGAAATCTTGAAAAAATAAGTTTTTTTGGCAAAATAAAGTATCCATTGATTTTTACAAAAAATTATTTTCCCTGATTTTTACAAAAAAAGGGTAATTTTCCCTGATTTTTACTAAAAAGGGTAATTTTCCCTGAGTTTTCCCTGATTTTTGGAACCATTTTCAAATTCCTGAGAATTCCAGGTTTTCCCTGTTTTCCAGGTTGAGTGGGAACCCTGATCTTGCATGCGACTGTTCTCTAGGTCGTACACAGTTGTTTTCCCTCGTATAGGAGCATCAGGGAAACTTCTTTGGAAAGAGCTGGATCTGGATACAACGTTGGTAAGATTTTTCCGCAAAATAAACTTCTAACAAAGCCACTCTCTGTTCTTGCACGAGACTCGTGGCTGACTTAACGTTACTGCTTGCCAGCGCCCACGTCGTGTCCCGTGGCGCACCTCGTTCCCCAAGGTCACACAACAACAGCCACAAGCAGCAATACTCGGATATCGTTTATGGTTTCCCGAAATCAGAGAGGGATATCATTATGGTTTCTCGAAATCGGAGAGCTCCGAACTGCGTGGCATCTTGCATGCGACTGTTCACTAGGTCATACGCAGTTGTTTTCCCTCGTATACGAGCATCAGGGAAACTTCGTTGGAAAGAGCTGCGTGCAACGTTGGTAAGATTTTTCCGCAAAATAAACTTCTAACAAAGCCACTCTCTGTTCTCGCACGAGACTCGTGGCTGACTGAACGTTACTGCTTGCCAGCGCCCACGTCGTGTCCCGTGGCGCACCTCGTTCCCCAAGGTCACACAACAACAGCCACAAGCAGCAATACTCAGATATCGTTTATGGTTTCTCGAAATCAGAGAGGGATATCGTTATGGTTTCTCGAAATCAGAGAGCTCCGAACTGCGTGGCATCTTCACGGTTCCCACTCAAAAGTAATAAAAAAATTCCCTGACTTTTCCAGGTTCTCCAGGTGGTTTTTAAAAATTTTCCAGAGTGGCATGTTGCAAAGCACACACTTGTAAATTCTTTAAGTAATTTGTCTTTATAAAATTATCTGCTTTTCATTAATAACAACTAACCGTGCACATTATTTTCTGTACCAAAGTTCCGTGAACTTTTGTGAATACCACCCACAGGGAATTTGTAAATACAGTCCCATAGAAACAGGTCATATATATGTAAGAAAAAAATCTGTGAGTTGAAAAGTTTCAGTTTTTCTATAGCACAATGTAGATAAACTTAATGATGTAATGGCTCTGTTTAAAGAAACATGTTTCAAGAGAACCAACAAAGGACTTTGATCCATCATTTAGGTAGTTCTCTTGTGAAGTGTTTCTTCAAGCAGCAGCTATTGTGCCTAATTGTTCCATGTTATAACAACTGTCTACAGAAATTGAACAAAAGCTTAATAACTGCTAATTTTAAAAATTCAATTTTGCATTTTTTTAGAGAATAAAGGAAACACTTAATATAACTGAAAGTAAGATCTACTAAATTCTAGGCGGGTAGTAATTGCAAGCAAAAGTTTGAAATCTTGAAAAAATAAGTTTTTTTGGCAAAATAAAGTATCCATTGATTTTTACAAAAAATTATTTTCCCTGATTTTTACAAAAAAAAAGGGTAATTTTCCTGATTTTTACTAAAAAGGGTAATTTTCCCTGAGTTTTCCCTGATTTTTGGAACCATTTTCAAATTCCCTGAGAATTCCAGGTTTTCCCTGTTTTCCAGGTTGAGTGGGAACCCTGATCTTGCATGCGACTGTTCTCTAGGTCATACACAGTTGTTTTCCCTCGTATAGGAGCATCAGGGAAACTTCGTTGGAAAGAGCTGGCTGCAACGTTGGTAAGATTTTTCCGCAAAATAAACTTCTAACAAAGCCACTCTCTGTTCTTGCACGAGACTCGTGGCTGACTGAACTTTACTGCTTGCCAGCGCCCACGTCGTGTCCCGTGGCGCACCTCGTTCCCCAAGGTCACACAACAACAGCCACAAGCAGCAATACTCGGATATCTTTTGTGGTTTTACAGCAAATACTTTTAAAAATAGAGTTCGGGGACTTTTGAATCACCCTGTATTATATTCTAGGTCCAGAAATTGGAACCATTCATACTTTTGCCCCAAATGTGGTTCATATTGGGTTGTCGGAAAAGTATTTTGGCCTCCGATGGCGGTCGGGCGGTTTTGGAAGTACTAGAGGCATGCGCAGCTCTGTTATCGCTATGGCATTCGACAGGTGCCAGTTCTAGCTGCAGTCTAAAAGGAATAGTGAGCGATTTGATTGATTTGTGGAGATTTCACATCAAGTTGAAGATGCAAGACCAAACTGTGCATTTTCGCCATATTGTACTGTTTTACTTCCGTAAAGGGAAGAACGCGTGTCAAGCTTGTGAAAAGTTGCGTAAAGTGTATGGCGATAATGCTCTACAAGAACGTCAGTGCCAGCGGTGGTTCGCAAAATTCCGTGCTGGTGATTTTGACCTCAACGATGCTCCTCGGTCCGGGAGGCAAACCGAGGTTCATGACTACCAAATCAAGGCATTGATCGAGTCAAACCCACGTTACACGACACGACGAGATTGCAGACACATTGCACATCCATCATTGAAGCATTCACGACCACCTGAAGAAGCTGGGATACGTAAGCAAGCTCGATGTGTGGGTTCCTCGTGAACTCAAAGAAGCTCAATTGACGGCGCGTATAAACATCTGCGATATGCTCATTAAACGTGAGGAAATCGATCCTTTTTGAAGCGACTGATAACTGGTGACGAAAAGTGGATCGTGTTCAATAATGTGCTGCGCAAACGGTCTTGGTCCTGACGTGCTGCTTCGTCTCAAACGAGATCCAAAGCAGACATTCATCAGCGGAAGGTTCTGGTCTCAGTGTGGTGGGATTTTAAAGGTGTCGTGTTTTTCGAGCTCCTACCACGGAACCAAACAATCAATTCGAATGTGTACTGTCGGCAATTGCACAGTTTGAACGAATCCATCATTCAGAAACGTCCAGAGCTCGTTCATCGTAAAGGTGTTGTGTTCCATCACGACAACGCGAGACCACACACAAGTTTGATCACCCGCCAAAAATTATTGGAGCTTGGGTGGGATGTGTTGCCACACCTAGCATACTCGCCTGAACTTGCGCCGTCAGACTTCCACTTGTTTCGCTCTCTTCAACAGTCCTTGCATGGAATAATGTTCACTTTAGATGAGGCTGTAAATCAGCACCTTGTACGGTTTTTCGCCACGAAAGACAGGTCCTTCTATGAACGAGGCATCTCACTGAAAGATGGCAAAAGGTTATCGAACAAAACGGGCGTTATTATATAATTGATTGATCTTTGTTCTTTCTATCAATAAATGACCTTTGCAAAACATGGCTAAAATACGCCATGACTTTTACGACAACCCAATAGTCAGCGACTGCACTGATGGAACTAGCCTCCGGTGTTAAGTAACAAAGGGTGAAAACTTCAACGTAAAGAACATGGTGGAAACACTAAATTTCTCAAATACCAATTTCACTGTACCGTTTCATACCAATTTCAGCAGCATCATTTTAAAACATGAGGTACACACTTTTGTGCATTGAACATTTTGAACACATACCCTGAAAAAAAGAAATGCAAAACATAAATGAAAAGTTCATCATAAATTGAAAAAAAAAAAAAAAAAAAAAATGAGGGTTCTAATTTTGTTATCTTAAAAGATAAAATTTCCTGGGCATCTAGATCTTACTACCTGGCAAATAAATAATTTCTGAACATGGCCAGCCAAGCATGTAACTTCAAAGATATTTTTCAAGCCCTGCAGATAGAAAATATGACCCTTTTCTTCCCCCCACTAATGCCCTCCAAATTTCTCTTCAGTTTTGCATCGATTTCGAGAATAACCTAAATGATGACAATAAAAATCGATCTCGAGTAAAACCTAAATGATGACAATAAAAATCGATCTCGAGTAAAACCTAAATGATGACAATAAAAATCGATCTCGAGTAAAACCTAAATGATGACAATAAAAATCGATCTCGAGTAAAACCTAAATGATGACAATAAAAATCGATCTCGAGTAAAACCTAAATGATGACAATAAAAGAATCTCACATATAGCATTAAGAATGATCATTTATGATTCTTACATACCTAGAGAGGACAGAGGAAACTGTATAAAGTTGTTCCTTAGGGGTCTCTGCCACAGCTGGAGAAACCAGGTGTGTGTACTTGGGATTGTTATGAAGCCAACGAAGCAGAGTCGCACATGCCTGGCTCTGCATGGTTTCATTTGTGTAGCTCACCGCAAGGGCCATCAGAGCAGTGAGATTGTCAGGCTTCAACTCTAAGCACCTGAAACACACAAGAACAAAATATACATACATGAGGCTAATGGGGGGAAAAAAAGCTGTACTGTTTAACCAGGTAAAAAATCAGAATGTGTGGCAAAACATTTTGAATAAAATGTAACACAAGCAAGACAGACAGGATTGTTCATGTTAATTTCATACATGGGACTGAGGAATAAGAAAAAAAGCTGAACTTTTTAACTGGGAGAAAAATAAGAACGTGTTGCCAAACAGAGTGAATATCGGCCTCTTGAGGACGACAGAAGTCCTGTTGAAAGCTCCTGAGGATGACAGAAGTTCTGTTGATAGAGATACATCGGCCTCCTGAGGACGACTGAAGTTCTGTCAAAAGCTCCTGAGGACGACAGAAGTTCTGTTGATAGAGATACATCGGCCTCCTGAGAAAGACAGAAGTTCTGTTGATAGAGATACATCGGCCTCCTGAGGATGACAGAAGTTCTGTTGAAAGCTCCTGAGGATGACAGAAGTTTTGTTCAAAGCTCCTGAGGATGACAGAAGTTTTGTTGAAAGCTCCTGAGGACGACAGAAGTTCTGTTGAAAGAGATAGATCGGCCTCCTGAGGATGACAGAAGTTCTGTTGAAAGCTCCTGAAGACGGCAGCAGTTCTGTTGATAGAGATACATCGGCCTCCTGAGAAAGACAGAAGTTCTGTTGATAGAGATACATCGGCCTCCTGAGGATGACAGAAGTTCTGTTGAAAGCTCCTGAGGATCACAGAAGTTCTGTTGATAGAGATAGATCGGCCTCTTGAGGACGACAGAAGTTCTGTTGATATAGATACATCGGCCACTTGAGGATGACAGAAGTTCTGTTGAAAGCTCCTGAGGATGACAGAAGTTCTGTTGAAAGCTCCTGAAGATGACAGAAGTTTTGCTGAAAGCTCCTGAGGATGACGGAAGTTCTGTTGATAGAGATAGATCGGCCTCCTGAGGATGACAGAAGTTCTGTTGAAAGCTCCTGAAGATGACAGAAGTTTTGCTGAAAGCTCCTGAGGATGACGGAAGTTCTGTTGATAGAAATAGATCGGCCTCCTGAGGATGACAGAAGTTCTGTTGAAAGCTCCTGAGGACGGCAGAAGTTCTGTTGATAGAGATACATCGGCCACCTGAGGACGACAGAAGTTCTGTTGATAGAGATACATCGGCCTCCTGAGGACGACAGAAGTTCTGTTGAAAGCTCCTGAGGACGACAGAAGTTCTGTTGATAGAGATATATCGGCCTCCTGAGGACGACAGAAGTCCTGTTGAAAGCTCCTGAGGACGGCAGAAGTTCTGTTGAAAGCTCCCGAGGACGACAGAAGTTCTGTTGAAAGCTCCTGAGGACGACAGAAGTTTTGTTGAAAGCTCCTGAGGATGACAGAAGTTCTGTTGATAGAGATAGATCGGCCTCCTGAGGACGACAGAAGTTCTGTTGAAAGCTCCTGAGGACGGCAGAAGTTCTGTTGATAGAGATACATCGGCCACCTGAGGACGACAGAAGTTCTGTTGATAGAGATACATCGACCTCCTGAGAACGACAGAAGTTCTGTTGAAAGCTCCTGAGGACGGCAGAAGTTCTGTTGATAGAGAAACATCGGCCTCCTGAGGACGACAGAAGTTCTGTTGAAAGCTCCTGAGGACGACAGAAGTTTTGTTGAAAGCTCCTGAGGATGACAGAAGTTCTGTTGAAAGCTCCTGAGGACGGCAGAAGTTCTGTTGATAGAGATTCATCGGCCACCTGAGGACGACAGAAGTTCTGTTGATAGAGATAGATCGGCCACCTGAGGACGACAGAAGTTCTGTTGATAGAGAAACATCGGCCTCCTGAGGACGACAGAAGTTCTGTTGAAAGCTCCTGAGGACGACAGAAGTTTTGTTGAAAGCTCCTGAGGACGACAGAAGTTTTGTTGAAAGCTCCTGAGAATGACAGAAGTTCTGTTGAAAGCTCCTGAGGACGGCAGAAGTTCTGTTGATAGAGATACATCGGCCACCTGAGGACGACAGAAGTTCTGTTGAAAGCTCCTGAGGACGAGAGAAGTTCTGTTGATAGAGATAGATCGGCCTCCTGAGGACGACAGAAGTTCTGTTGATAGAGATAGATCGGCCTCCTGAGGACGACAGAAGTTCTGTTGAAAGGTCCTGAGGACGGCAGAAGTTCTGTTGATAGAGATACATCGGCCGCCTGAGGACGACAGAAGTTCTGTTGATAGAGATACATCGGCCTCCTGAGGACGACAGAAGTTTTGTTGAAAGCTCCTGAGGATGACAGAAGTTCTGTTGATAGAGATAGATCGGCCTCCTGAGAACGACAGAAGTTCTGTTGATAGAGGTACATCGGCCACCTGAGGACGACAGAAGTTCTGTTGAAAGCTCCTGAGGATGACAGAAGTTCTGTTGAAAGCTCCTGAGGACGACAGAAGTTCTGTTGATAGAGATAGATCGGCCTCCTGAGGACGACAGAAGTTCTGCTGATAGAGATAAATCGGCCTCCTGAGGACGACAGAAGTTCTGTTGAAAGCTCCTGAGGATGACAGAAGTTCTGTTGATAGAGATACGATAAAAACTGTGTTTCGCATGAAAGGAACGTGTAAGTCATAAAAGCTGTCTACGTACGATAAAAAACATTATCCCTGCTGATACTATAGACTAATTTTAAAAAAAAAACTTTATTCACAAGTAAAAGCAAGTTAAAAGCGAGATCTTTCGGGATCCCCAGATCCCATCTTCAGGCTTAAGGCCATAAAGAACAACAAGTGGTCCACTTATATACGATCAGGTTTGACCCATGATGCAACGCAGTGGGCGTTGACATCGGTCAACATAGCAAATCAGAAACAATCAAAAGTTCGAAGATATGAAAGGTTATACAATATTGTCCGTAGTGGTGCCGGGCATATCGATGGGGATTCGTTTTGGAAACAGGGTTCGTACACTTTTGGGGGAAAAAAATTCAAGGACTTTCCAGGCCTTTTCCAGGACATATACAAAAAAATTCAAGGACTTTCCAGGCCATATACAAAAAAATTCCAGGATGATTATTATGCTTTAAAAAAATAATTTGAACATGATACTGCAAAGTAATTTCAGTTTTAAGTAATAAAAATGATGAAAGATGCAAATGGATGAATGTGCTTTATGCAAATTGATCAAGTTTATCAAGCACAAGACCATAAAGAATAAATTCTGTTCTTATGCCCTGACCTTTGAATTCAAGTTGGATCATTTTCTACAAGGGTAGGTTTCTCCTCCCTGACAACATACCAAAACTTTGTCGCAATCAAACAGATTTTATGTGAGTTAACATTCCTAAGCTTGGAGAACAAATACTGCTCTTATGTCTTGGCCTTTAAATTTAATTTTGACCTTTTTCAAGAGGGTAGGTTTCCAGGTTGTACCCAAAAGCATACTAAAATTTCGCCGAAATTCAACCGCTTTCATGCGAATTATCCTACAGACAAACCCAAAGCATAAACGTTTCTGCAACCATAGTTCAAAAGTGTTAGGAATTTCGAAAATAAAAGCATAACGAACAGCGCGAAAACTAGCTCATAAATAGAATATTTGAAAATACAGTATGCACTCTCAATTATTAGGGATGGTAGAGAGGAAGGGAATAGAACTGTCCAAAATTAGCATGTTTTCGTTGCGCTAGGGCGCTTAAGCACGGCTGAATTCCTTCAGATACCCCCAATGTTCAAATGACTGAACTGTGCTGATGTTCATGGAATGAAATGGTTGATCAGCTATGATGACCAAATAAAAGTTCGGGGGGGCTTTTTTTTTTTTTTTAGTTTATGCAACATTTTACATCACTCCAGTATTTATCTTGTCATCATCAACAATCGCAATGCAACTACCGCTTACGATCGCGGATATCAGCAACCGAAAATCTGCCATATCACTAAGTGATATAACTCATAGTATCCTGGATTCCCAGGGACAGGAAAAGACCCAGAAGAAGACCACATGGGAGATGGGTGGATGAAATTCGAAAGTATGCAGGGGTGACATGGAGGAGACTGGCACAAGACAGACCGTTGTGGAGGAAACTTGGGGAGACCTTCGTCCAGCAGTGGATTGATAATGGTTGACAATGATGATGATGATGATGACAGTATTGTAATTGAAAAAAAAAGGATGTGGAAAAAAGAAACTTTCAGAAATTAAGATCATCAAGTCCTGCGTTTCAAAAATCCGTTTTCCTTTATAACGTTTAAAAACATGTTTTTGCTTTTTTACCTGTAGTGTAAATAAAAAAACTATGTTGATTTTTTTTTTTATGGAATCAGACGTCCGTATGTCTGATTGTCTTCATCTGAGTTCACACGTTAGCTACTGTGTACAAGTAGACCTATTTTTTCAGCTCAAAAATATGTAGTTTTGTATATATTCACAGTATAAGTCATTCCTTATTCCCACAGAACTGAACTCAGCATATGCAAAATGAAGAACATCAAGACCCGCCCAACACTGTTTCAGATTGTCTGCTGTTTATATTCAAGAAATGCAAACACGGATCAATGGTGAATGCAGCAACTATGATTTTTATTTATTACCAAGAAAAAAAAAAAAAAGAGCCGTGAAAGCTGTAAAGCTGAAACGGATATTTCTCTCAACCCCCCCCCCCCTGCACAAAAACATTCCGATTAAGATCAAACAGCAGGAGGACGCGTCCACACACACAACCTTTGGAATGACCTGATGGAATGGCTTCTTTTCATTTGGCACATCGCCATAAATCACCACCTGCAGCTCACTGAACTGTCAAGTTGCACATTTCCTCCTTCACTTTAACTATAATAGAAATTGTAAAAAAAAATGTTCCCCAATTTTCGACAAAATTAAATTACCAAATTTACGTCATGATGTTGCAATTTACTGAAATACGTTTGTTTATCTGCTGAATATTGCTTAGATCCATTGAAAACTTTTTAATTATAGACGATTTTTTTTATTAAAACAGTAACTCAGACGTCTGAATAAAAACGTATGTTTGTAATTCAAATAGAGTCCATATCATCACAGAAAAAAAAATTTAAGGATCACTCTGTTTAAATAAACCATGGCATCTAAAAAAAATAATTCACTTGCTTTTCCCGTAATTTATAATTACTGTTTCTTTTTTTCAATCCGATTATGCAACGGATTTTTTTTTTTTTTTTTTTTTTTTGCATCTGCTAAAGTTCCTAACGGAATTTGGCGAAATTTGCACTAGAACTTTATTGTGATGTATCTTAACTACTGTAAAAATTTTACTGTGTTATTTTCAAAATTCGGAAAAATGGATTTCTGAAAATATTCTCCTAGTCCTTTTGAGCTGTGGAAGTGATAAACAGGTGTTTGCTTTCTTCCCAACCCAAGGCTTCAGATCGGCGCTCCCAGCTGTCAATCAACCGTTGCTATGGTAACACCCTTTTGCTGGAGGCTCACTCTGTCCAAAGAGGCACACATAATAAAAATTACCAATGCTAACTTTTAAAGTTTTAAACCGATTCAATTGGAATTTTGGAAGTGAGCTTCTGTAATCCAATTACAGTGAATGTAAAAATTTCAGCTACTTTCGTGAAAAATTCGCAAAGATAGTTTTCTTATTTTTTATCATAAGTAGCGGAAGTCTCTTGAGGGGAGGGAGGGTGGCATGCACATAAACAAGAAGAAGATGAATGTGTTGTTCATGCATACTCCTCACTGGTGGATGCCAGCTGACTTGGTGCATACGCGACCCCCTGCAAATGCTAAATGCCTCTTCTTTCCCCTTCCGTTCTCAGTTGTCGGACGGACATCAAGCTCTCCTTCGACCTACTAGTAATCATCCAATTTTATTGCACTGGAAGTAGTGCCTTTTTTTTTCTTTTTTTTTCCCCCAGCCAAATTAGGATTTGGTGCACGTCGGAAACCGCTGCCTGTGGTTTTTTTGAGAACAGAGAAAAGGAACTTTAAAAAAATGAAGGGGTAACAGTAACACGATTTCCTAAAAGGGCATTTTTTTAAGTACTAATTTCAAATTTCAAGGCTTTTCAAGACAGCATTAAAAAAACACCGTTTTTCCAGGATATTCCAGGCCTTGAAAACGTAATCATGATTTTCCAGGACTTTCCAGGTTTTCAAGCACGCGTGCGCACCCTGTTCCATATGTGAGGAATGAATGACGGAAGTTCTGAGTTACAGCATAAAGGCCCATATGAATGGATATATAGGCTCTCAGAGAGGAAAACATTTCCCCTTGTTACTTTAGAGTTCAAAACCACTGCGTTCTTCCAGTCAGGTATTTTCCCCTCTTGGTCCACAGTTTCAGTTAGTGCTGTGTTGGTGGAGCCTGACCTCAAGTAATATTGGTGTTCCGATAATCGTACTTTTAAGGTCCTGAGAGTCGAACCTATATAATATTTCACATCCTCTGGATTATTAGGGTTGACTAAAGGTATGCGGTATACACCGGGTCTAGATAGATCAGGAATCACGTCACGATCAGTTCTGATAATAGAAAAGATGTTACGAGTCGATACTCCAAAACCAAGTCCATATTTCTTGCATGTTTTTCTAAGGATTGTCACAAGTGGTTGAGAAAACTCAGTCTTGCCTATATACCGTAAAGTTGTTTTTGGAGTAGTTAGGGTAGTGGATCGAGTTCGTTGAACTATATTCATGAAGCGTCCGAAGTACGAATCTGGGTACCCAAAGGATCGGGCCATAGTCCGAATGTACTTAAGTTCATTGTCCAGGGCCCCGGGTGACGACGAATGAGAATAAGCTCGTTTAATATGGAAGTAGAAGGAGGTAGATTTATGACAAATAGGGTTAAAGGACGAAAAACGGAATCATACAGGGCCCAGCTGTTGGTTTACGATACACAGAAAAACTGATAAAATTGGTATCTAAGTCTCGAGTGGGTAGTATGTCTAAAAAGGGGAGCTTGCCCTCAGCTTCCAGTTCCAAAGTAAACTTAATCATGGGGAACTGTGAGGAGAAGCATTTGGTAAATTCCTCTAGTAGAGACATTGAATGTGGCCAAAAGATAGAGATACATCGGCCTCCTGAGGACGACAGAAGTTCTGTTGAAAGCTCCTGAGGACGACAGAAGTTTTGTTGAAAGCTCCTGAGGATGACAGAAGTTCTGTTGAAAGCTCCTGAGGACGGCAGAAGTTCTGTTGATAGAGATACATCGGCCACCTGAGGACGACAGAAGTTCTGTTGAAAGCTCCTGAGGACGACAGAAGTTCTGTTGATAGAGATAGATCGGCCTCCTGAGGACGACAGATGTTCTGTTGATAGAGATAGATCGGCCTCCTGAGGACGACAGAAGTTCTGTTGATAGAGATAGATCGGCCTCCTGAGGACGACAGAAGTTCTGTTGAAAGCTCCTGAGGACGACAGAAGTTTTGTTGAAAGCTCCTGAGGATGACAGAAGTTCTGTTGAAAGCTCCTGAGGACGGCAGAAGTTCTGTTGATAGAGATACATCGGCCACCTGAGGACGACAGAAGTTCTGTTGAAAGCTCCTGAAGACGACAGAAGTTCTGTTGATAGAGATAGATCGGCCTCCTGAGGACGACAGAAGTTCTGTTGATAGAGATAGATCGGCCTCCTGAGGACGACAGAAGTTCTGTTGATAGAGATAGATCGGCCTCCTGAGGACGACAGAAGTTCTGTTGATAGAGATAGATCGGCCTCCTGAGGACGACAGAAGTTCTGTTGAAAGCTCCTGAGGACGGCAGAAGTTCTGTTGAAAGCTCCTGAGGACGGCAGAAGTTCTGTTGATAGAGATACATCGGCCGCCTGAGGACGACAGAAGTTCTGTTGAAAGCTCCTGAGGACGACAGAAGTTCTGTTGATAGAGATAGATCGGCCTCCTGAGGACGACAGAAGTTCTGTTGATAGAGATAGATCGGCCTCCTGAGGACGACAGAAGTTCTGTTGAAAGCTCCTGAGGACGGCAGAAGTTCTGTTGATAGAGATACATCGGCCGCCTGAGGACGACAGAAGTTCTGTTGAAAGCTCCTGAGGACGACAGAAGTTCTGTTGATAGAGATAGATCGGCCTCCTGAGGACGACAGAAGTTCTGTTGAAAGCGCTAGAGGATTATGTATGACGGGCTGAATGAAATTGGTGTTTGCTGTAGGGTTTGTGTGGTGTATGAGGCAGATGGAGCATTACATTAGTCAGAGTTGACAACGGTTTGACTACCAGGGAAAAGTAAATAGTGTAATTATGTACATAGTGGTTTTAATTGAGTGTGTGAATGTGTTTGTATGTTGTGTACCTTCGAATGGTTTTTATGGGGATTGTAAAGGGTTGAGAGTACAATACACGAGTATTTATTAAGTGGGCGAATAAGTGTTTTTGAAGTGAGTACCATTTTTCGAATTGTGAATTTTAAGGCCATCTTGCATATGGGGGAGTGAAAGAAGAACACAATAAGAAAAATTGGCATAATGAAAGTTGACAACACTCGCATTACAGTGGGTATACACCTTGTGATGAAGAGCTATGTTACATCTCAGACGGCAGACTGAAGTCAGTTTTTTGTACTGTGAATAAAAATAGGATGTTTCATGGCCAGAAGAATGAATATAAAACAGGAGTTTTTCAACCAAGGAGTTTTTCAACCAAGGAGTTTTTCAACCAAGGAGTTTTTCAACATTTGAAGGCTAGCCACATAAAATATGTTATAATCGACGTGCATGAAGTGTAAAGCAAAAAAGTGACCAAGATCTTTTGGGTAAGCGGTTGATTTTTCGATTGGTATGTCAGTAATGACTTGCACATAAATTTGCACACTTTGTGGGTATTTAATACCTTAAAAGACGCAAATAATATGATAGAGTGAATATAAACACAGTATACGCAAGACAGAATTGTTCACTGAAATTTGTGTATGTAAATATTAAATTGGAGCGCATCACTGCATTCAAAATATATCGTCATCATTGTCAACCATTATCAATCCACTGCTGGACGGAGGTGTCCCCAAGTTTCCTCCACAACGGTCAGTCTTGTGCCAGTCTCCTCCATGTCACTCCCGCATACTTTCGAATTCCATCCACCCATCTCCCATGTGCGTCTTCTTCTGGGTCTTTTCCTGTCCCTTGGAATCCAATCTAAAATTTCGGCTGTGTCTGTCTTTCTGGCAGTATGTCCAGCCCATTGTCATTTTTCTGATCCACGAGTTCCTCTTCTTATCTCTCCTGGTTACACCAAGTATGCACCTCTCCATGCTGCTTTGAGTTGTCTGCAGCCTTTGTATGTCTCTTTTAGTTAAGGTCCACGTCTCTGCACCATACGTAAGCACTGGAAGGATGCATTGATCAAACACTTTTCTTTTAAGACATAATGGCATATTGCTCTTGAAAATTATGCTGTTTCTTCCAAAGGCTCTCCAGGCAAGTTTTGTACGCCGATTAATTTTTTCATCAATGTGACCCTCACTTGATATCCTGCTGTCCAAGATAAACGTACGTGTCTGTTATCTCTAGTTTTTCTCCATCAATCGATAAATCTTCATTTCTTGTAAAAGCATTGAACATCACTTTTGTCTTCTGAAAGTTCATTTTTAATCCCACTTCTTTACTCTTGTCAGCAAGTTCCTGGATCATACTCTGCAGCTCTGGTGGGGTAGTTGCAAAAATGACTACGTCATCAGCAAAACGAAGGTGGGTTAGATAATCTCCATTAATCTTTATCCCTTTGTTTTCCCAGTTCAGTGATTGAAAGACATTTTCCAATGTTGCATTAAAGAGCTTCGGAGATATGGTGTCACCTTGTCTCACTCCTTTTCCAATTTTTATGTGTGTTGTATTCTCAAACAGCCGAATCTTTGCACTTGCATTTTCATAGATGTTATTAATAATATTAATGTACGCATCTTCAATACCGCAGGATTTCAGGGCCATTGTAACTGCTGATGGTTTCACCGAATCAAAGGCTTTTTCATAATCGATAAAAGCCATGCACAATGGAAGTTCATATTCCGTCGCTCTTCCAATTAGTTTTCTTCAAAATATATATATATATTTGAGAGAAAAAAATACAATTACAGTAGAAATCTTCTCTCAGTCTGACTTCCGTTGTAGGAAAGTTGTCCACCATTTTCAAGCTGCAATACAAGTACCGTAATTTTCGGACTACAAGCCGCATCGCCGTAAGGGCCGCAGGCGAGAAATTTTGCAATCTTGGAAGCAAAAGTTGCCGTACAGGCCGCACCTCTGAAGTTGTGGTGCTGCTCAGAAAGCTAAATTATCTTCCTTATTTTCATGAATTAACTCACACCCAACGTGATTATATGTATACTTCAAAGGCTAATTCTGCAACTCAGTGTTGATTTGCTTTATACATTTATTTTTTCATACTGGCAAAAAAAATTATTTATACCTTTTTTATTAATCATGCTAATGATGTTACTTGTTTGCCTTTATTAAATGCTCAAAACCATTTATGTAATCAATATAAATCACAGTTAATCTTAAGACTCCCGTTAGAATATCGCATTGCTCGTAAAACCGCACAATTGTCTAAATTCCATTCAATGTGGTTGTCTGCTACAGGATGGTTCTCTGTTCCGCAATAGAATCTATCTTAGAAGTAATTAACTTATAAATTATAGCTTGTAATGCTTTCGATTAATGTTTTCTTTAATAATATGTTCCTTCTATGTTATGCTTTTTTTCTCATCTAGAGATGTTTTTGTTAGAATGAAGTTGCGCTTCCTTTTACCACCCACTCGGCTTTTGTGCACGCCACTCTCAAATGGCTGTACGTGGAATCACGTGAGAAAAACTCCACCTCCGTTGGCGGGGAAGTCAGAACATCGAAGACGGTATAGGGACTATCTGTAAAGTGCATTTTGTCGACCAAAAGACGGTAAAAAACAGAAAATTGCGTGCAGGGATCTTGCATAGGCTTTTCCGCAGTATTTTGAGTGACTTCTGTAAAACCGTAAGATGGAGTGAAATTCCGTAAAAGTTGGCATCTCTGTCTGAATTCCGACAAATCTTTCAGAGACAGAACCATCATATCCTGCCACGGGACAGCCATTTTCAGTCGTCCTCTGCGTCAACGAAATAGCTAACAACTGACCTTACGCTGCATTTACGTAATTGCGCACCTAGCCCGGAACGAAATAACTGCGCCATCTTAAAGAGCAGGGAACGACACACACTGGTGTGCAAAAATTAAGGACGAAGAGGAGAAATTAGCATAACACTGGAACGAGCAGGCAGCAGTACGGACCGAAAGACCACTCAGGAGATAGACTAGGGTCTGGTACGGTAGGGTATGCGCATATATGCAGCACGACGTGGGGGGGGTCGGAAGGGTATAAAGCACACGGGCGTTGTACGCTCAGCAATTCGGTGAAAGCTACTGCACGGTGTACATCGGTTTAAACGACGTCGAGTTGCTGCCACTGTGTCGTAAAGGTGTCGTCTACAGGCAATCCAGTGGACGACATCTGGATGACTTTACCCGAGGTCGCATCATTGGGAAGTTGGAAGAAGGTCGAAGTGTGACTAGTGTGGCCGAGGAGTTCGGGATCGCTCACAGCATCGTTTCACCAGCTTGGAGAGCATTTCAAACGACAGGAACAGCTATTCGAGAGTTTAGCAGTGGTCGTCCACAACCAACCACGGCGGCGGACGACCGGTACATTGTCCTACAGGCGAGAAGAGACAGCGGGAGAAATCGCAAGGCACATGCAACAGACAACTGGACGTCCGTTATCACATCTCACCGTGACCAGGATGCTGCACAAAACTGGTCTATTTGCACGACGACCAGTACGGTGTGTGCCATTAACGCCTGCTCATCTGAGATGGCGGTTTCTGGGGTGCCAGGAACACAAGAACTGGACACATCAGCAATGGGGTCGAGTTCTCTTTACGGATGAGAGCCGATTTAGTCTGACGAGCGATTCTGGATGTATACACATCTGGAGAGAGCAGGGAACACGCAATCACACCTCCAACATCATCGAAAGGGACCGGTTTAAAGGTGGCGGAGTTCTCGTTTGGGGAGGTATCATGCTTGGTAGCCGTACTGACCTCCACATCTTCCAAGGAGGTTCAGTCATTGGTGTCCGCTATTGTACCGAGGTTCTCCTGCCTCACGTGCGCCTGTTTAGAGGTGCTGTGGGTCCTGAGTTCCTCTTCATGGACAACAACGCTACGCCGCATCGTACAGTGGCTGTCGCAGAGCTGTTGGAGAGTGAAGATATTCAACACATGGATTGGCCCGCAAGGTCCCCGGACCTAAATCAAATGGAACACGTGTGGGACTTTCTCGGGAGACGCTTGGCAGCACGTCAGCAGCCGCCAGCAACGATTCCGCAGCTGCAATTGGCGCTACAAGAGGAATGGGCCGCGATGCCTCAACAGCTCCTTGACAACCTCGTCCTCAGCATGGACAGACATTGTAAATCCTGCATCGCAGTCAGGGTGATCATATCCCCTACTAAAGACTGGATTTTTCTTGGCAGCCACCTGTCACATGGACGTTTCTGTCTTTCGTCCAGTTGTGCTCGAAGCTACCTTTTCAATAAAGTGCCTTTGTATCCTTTGGATTCCTTGTTTGGACGGTTTTGCTCACTTGTCCCATATTCTTACATCTTGGGGATCTTATGGTATGATTTGAGTCAATGTGGAGCACTTCTGCACGACGTTACATTCGAAAAACCGTCTCGTCCTTAATTTTTGCATGCCAGTGTTTAAACAATCTCAATTGCAGAACACTCCGAAAGACCACCAAACCATATGTAAACAATCTTCATCAGGATTCTATAACGTACACATCGTTTCTCCTACATACCATGTGATTAGAACAAAACTCCTCCTCCATAAGCGCCATCTACATCGCGAAACCTATTCGTCACTTATGCCGGAAAAATGACAAATTAAGATTGGCGGTATATGTTGATGTTGTTATACGTTTAACCAAATTATGAGCAGACCTTTAAAAAAGCATCATTCGATTCATCGTTTAAAAACAGCATTTTTTCCCGTGAAAACTTATTTTTTTGCTCGACAGTTTTTGCTGTGGATTGCCGTTTCGGCCCAGTTGGACGCAAATATTACATTTTTCCATAATTTGTAGCAGTTGGACGCAAATATAAAATTTTTTTGTAATTTGTAGCAGTTGGGCACAAATATAACATTTTTTTGTAATTTGTAGCAGTTTGGCGCAAATATTACATTTTTCTGTTATTTGTAGCAGTTTGGTGCAAATATTACATTTTTTTGTAATTTGTAGCAGTTTGGCGCAAATATTACATTTTTTTGTAATTTGTAGCAGTTTGGCGTAAATATTACATTTTCCCATAATTTGTAGCAGTTGGACGCAAATATAACATTTTTTTGTAATTTGTAGCAGTTTGGCGCAAAAATTACATTTTTCCGTAATTTGTAGCAGTTGGACGCAAATATAACATTTTTTTGTAATTGTAGCAGTTTAACGCAAATATTACATTTTTCCGTAATTTGTAGCAGTTGGACGCAAATATAACATTTTTTGGTAATTTGTAGCAGTTGGACACAAGTATAACAATTTTTTTTAATTTGTAGCAGTTTGGCGCAAATATTACATTTTTGTAATTTGTAGCAGTTTGGCGCAAATATAACATTTTTTTGTAAATTGTAGCAGTTTGGCACAAATATAACATTTTTTTGTAATTTGTAGCAGTTTGGCGCAAATATTACATTTTTGTAATTTGTAGCAGTTTGGCATAAATATTACATTTTTTTGTAATTTGTAGCAGTTTGGCGAAAATATTACATTTTTCCGTAATTTGTAGCAGTTGGACGCAAATATAACATTTTTTTGTAATTTGTAGCAGTTTGGCGCAAATATTACATTTTTCCGTAATTTGTAGCAGTTGGACGCAAATATAACATTTTTTTGTAATTTGTAGCAGTTGGGCGCAAATATAACATTTTTTTGTAATTTGTAGCAGTTTGGCGCAAATATTAACATTTTTTTGTAATTTGTAGCAGTTGGCGCAAATATAACATTTTTTTGTAATTTGTAGCAGTTGGATGCAATTATAACATTTTTTTGTAATTTGTAGCAGTTTGGCGCAAATATTACATTTTTCCGTAATTTGTAGCAGTTGGACGCAAATATAACATTTTTTTGTAATTTGTAGCAGTTTGGCGCAAATATTACATTTTTTTGTAATTTGTAGCAGTTGGCGCAAATATTACATTTTTCCGTAATTTGTAGCAGTTGGACGCAAATATAACATTTTTTTGTAATTTGTAGCAGTTTGTAATTTTTTTGTAATTTGTAGCAGTTTGGCGCAAATATTACATTTTTCCGTAATTTGTAGCAGTTTGGCGCAAATATTACATTTTTCCGTAATTTGTAGCAGTTGGACGCAAATATAACATTTTTTTGTAATTTGTAGCAGTTGGGCGCAAATATAACATTTTTTTGTAATTTGTAGCAGTTTGGCGCAAATATTAATTTTTTTTGTAATTTGTAGCAGTTGGCACAAATATAACATTTTTTTGTAATTTGTAGCAGTTGGATGCAATTATAACATTTTTTTGTAATTTGTAGCAGTTTGGCGCAAATATCACATTTTTCCGTAATTTGTAGCAGTTGGACGCAAATATAACATTTTTTTGTAATTTGTAGCAGTTTGGCGCAAATATTACATTTTTTTGTAATTTGTAGCAGTTGGCGCAAATATTACATTTTTCCGTAATTTGTAGCAGTTGGACGCAAATATAACATTTTTTTGTAATTTGTAGCAGTTTGGCGCAAATATTACATTTTTCCGTAATTTGTAGCAGTTTGGCGCAAATATTACATTTTTCCGTAATTTGTAGCAGTTGGACGCAAATATAACATTTTTTTGTAATTTGTAGCAGTTTGGCACAAATATTACATTTTTTTGTAATTTGCAGCAGTTTGGCGCAAATATTACATTTTTCCATAATTTGTAGCAGTTGGACGCAAATATAATATTTTTTTGTAATTTGTAGCAGTTGGACGCAAATATAACAATTTTTTTTAATTTGTAGCAGTTTGGCGCAAATATTACATTTTTTTGTAATTTGTAGCAGTTTGGCGCAAATATTACATTTTTTTGTAATTTGTAGCAGTTGGCGCAAATATTACATTTTTCCGTAATTTGTAGCAGTTGGACGCAAATATAACATTTTTTTGTAATTTGTAGCAGTTTGGCGCAAATATTACATTTTTCCGTAATTTGTAGCAGTTTGGCGCAAATATTACATTTTTCCGTAATTTGTAGCAGTTTGGCGCAAATATTACATTTTTCCGTAATTTGTAGCAGTTGGACGCAAATATAACATTTTTTTGTAATTTGTAGCAGTTGGGCGCAAATATAACATTTTTTTGTAATTTGTAGCAGTTTGGCGCAAATATTAAATTTTTTTTGTAATTTGTAGCAGTTGGCACAAATATAACATTTTTTTGTAATTTGTAGCAGTTGGATGCAATTATAACATTTTTTTGTAATTTGTAGCAGTTTGGCGCAAATATCACATTTTTCCGTAATTTGTAGCAGTTGGACGCAAATATAACATTTTTTTGTAATTTGTAGCAGTTTGGCGCAAATATTACATTTTTTTGTAATTTGTAGCAGTTGGCGCAAATATTACATTTTTCCGTAATTTGTAGCAGTTGGACGCAAATATAACATTTTTTTGTAATTTGTAGCAGTTTGGCGCAAATATAACATTTTTTGTAATTTGTAGCAGTTTGGCGCAAATATTACATTTTTCCGTAATTTGTAGCAGTTGGACGCAAATATAACATTTTTTTGTAATTTGTAGCAGTTTGGCACAAATATTACATTTTTTTGTAATTTGCAGCAGTTTGGCGCAAATATTACATTTTTCCATAATTTGTAGCAGTTGGACGCAAATATAATATTTTTTTGTAATTTGTAGCAGTTGGACGCAAATATAACAATTTTTTTTAATTTGTAGCAGTTTGGCGCAAATATAACATTTTTTTGTAATTTGTAGCAGTTTGGCGCAAATATTACATTTTTGTAATTTGTAGCAGTTTGGCGTAAATATTACATTTTTTTGTAATGTGTAGCAGTTTGGCGCAATATATTACATTTTTCCGTAATTTGTAGCAGTTGGACGCAAATATAACATTTTTTTGCAATTTGTAGCAGTTTGGCGCAAATATTACATTTTTCCGTAATTTGTAGCAGTTGGACGCAAATATAACATTTTTTTGTAATTTGTAGCAGTTTGGCGCAAATATTACATTTTTCCGTAATTTGTAGCACTTGGACGCAAATATAACATTTTTTTGTAATTTGTAGCAGTTGGGCGCAAATATAACATTTTTGTAATTTGTAGCAGTTTGGCGCAAATATTAAATTTTTTTTGTAATTTGTAGCAGTTGGCGCAAATATAACATTTTTGTAATTTGTAGCAGTTGGATGCAATTATAAAATTTTTTTGTAATTTGTAGCAGTTGGACGCAAATATAACATTTTTTTGTAATGTGTAGCAGTTGGACGCAAATATAACATTTTTTTGTAATTTGTAGCAGTTTGGCGCAAATATTACATTTTTCCGTAATTTGTAGCAGTTGGACGCAAATATAACATTTTTTTGTAATTTGTAGCAGTTGGGCGCAAATAATAATTTTTTTTTGTAATTTGTAGCAGTTGGCACAAATATAACATTTTTTTGTAATTTGTAGCAGTTGGATGCAATTATAACATTTTTTTGTAATTTGTAGCAGTTTGGCGCAAATATTACATTTTTCGTAATTTGTAGCAGTTGGACGCAAATATAACATTTTTTTGTAATTTGTAGCAGTTTGGCACAAATATTACATTTTTGTAATTTGTAGCAGTTGGGCGCAAATATCACATTTTTCCGTAATTTGTAGCAGTTGGACGCAAATATAACATTTTTTTGTAATTTGTAGCAGTTTGGCGCAAATATTACATTTTTCCGTAATTTGTAGCAGTTTGGCACAAATATAACATTTTTGTAATTTGTAGCAGTTGGATGCAAATATAACATTTTTTTGTAATTTGTAGCAGCTTGGCGCAAATATTACATTTTCCGTAATTTGTAGCAGTTGGACTTGAATATAACATTTTTTTTGTAATTTGTAGCAGTTGGGCGCAAATATTACATTTTTTTAATTTGTAGCAGTTGGGCACAAATATTACATTTTTGTAATTTGTAGCAGTTGGATGCAATTATAACATTTTTTTGTAATTTGTAGCAGTTTGGCGCAAATATTACATTTTTCCGTAATTTGTAGCAGTTGGACGCAAATATAACATTTTTTTGTAATTTGTAGCAGTTTGGCACAAATATTACATTTTTGTAATTTGTAGCAGTTGGGCGCAAATATCACATTTTTCCGTAATTTGTAGCAGTTGGACGCAAATATAACATTTTTTTGTAATTTGTAGCAGTTTGGCGCAAATATTACATTTTTCCGTAATTTGTAGCAGTTTGGCACAAATATAACATTTTGTAATTTGTAGCAGTTGGACGCAAATATAACATTTTTTTGTAATTTGTAGCAGCTTGGCGCAAATATTACATTTTTCCGTAATTTGTAGCAGTTGGACGCAAATATAACATTTTTTGTAATTTGTAGCAGTTGGGCGCAAATATTACATTTTTTTAATTTGTAGCAGTTGGGCACAAATATTACATTTTTGTAATTTGTAGCAGTTTGGCGCAAATATTACATTTTTTTTTAATTTGTAGCAGTTGGGCACAAATATTACATTTTTTTGTAATTTGTAGCAGTTTGGCGCAAATATTACATTTTTTGTAATTTGTAGCAGTTTGGCGCAAGATGATGAAATTGGCGCAGTTCGGCGTAATTGGGGCAAACTTTCCATCACTGTGTTCCATTGTGCAATGAGGGTTTTCAGTTCCCCAAATTCTCACATTCTAAGTTTATTAACCTTTCCAGAAACATGAAAAGTGCACTCATCCGAGAAACAGATTTGTCTCAGGAAAGATTCAGCACCTGCAATGTTCTCCATCATCTCTTCAGCAAACTGTTTACGCGATTGTCTGGGGGCTATGTGATGCGTAATCTGCGGTTTATACGGGCGCATTTCCAATCTCTGCCGTAACATTCTGTGCACTGATGACTTGGGGATGGCCAGCTGAAGTGCTGCTTGTCTGATTGACTTTTCAAGGGCTACAAAAGTGAATGTCTGTCTCACAAATCCTCTCTTTCCCCTTTCTGGAACCAGGAATGGTCATCCAGGGCTTTCCTTTGTAAGGATGCTACCAGCTCTCTTGAATGACGTGTACCACTTTCTCATGCTGTTACGTGTGGGCAGTTTTGCTCCCATACTTTGTTCTGAAATTCTGCTGATCCAGCATTTTGAATTGGGTTTCAATAAACACCACTCCACAATCTGTGCTTTCGTCGCAGGATCCATTGGGTACAATTCTAGAAAACTTGAGGGGTATTACTTACAACCTGCAACAACCAGAATACTGATATTAGAGTGTTGTATCAAAAGTTATCATCATTTGAAATTGCTTACACCTGTTTGAGACAACCTGTACATTCATGTAAATATTCCTTAAATATTCCTACTTTTCCTCTTTTTTTTTTTTTAACAATTCAGACCCATCGCTTAATTACTGCATTATGTAAGGAGAAAAAGGAGCATTCAAAAAGCTCTTAAATTATTTTTTAGCAATTCAGTCCCATCACTTACTGCATTATGTAAGGAGAAAAAGAAGCATTTAAAGAGCTCTTAAACTCCAGTTGTTGTTTTTTTAACAATTCAGTCTCATCACTTATTTGCTGCATTATGTAAGGAGAAAAAGGAGCATTTAATGAGCTCTTCAAATTCTTTTTTTTAACAATTCAGTCCCATCACTTAATTGAGGTATTATGTAAGGAGAAAAAGGAGCATTTAAAGAGCTTTCAAATTCCAGTTGTTGTTTTTTAACAATTTAGTCCGATCACTTAATTGTTGCATTATGTAAGGAGAGAAAGGAGGATTCAAAGAGCTCTTAAATTATTATTTTTAGCAATTCAGTCCCATCACTTGCTGCATTATGTAAGGAGAAAAAGAAGCATTTAAAGAACTTTCAAATTCCAGTTGTTGTTTTTTAACATTTCAGTCCCATCACTTAATTGTTGCATTATGTAAGGAGAAAAAGGAGCATTTAAAGAGCTCTTAAATTCCAGTTGTTTTTTAACAATTCAGTCCCATCACTTAATTGCTGCATTGTGTAAAAAGAAAAAGGAGCATTCAAACAGCTCTTAAATTATTATTTTTTAGCAATTCAGTCCCATCACTTACTGCATTATGTAAGGAGAAAAAGAAGCATTTAAAGAGCTCTTAAACTCCAGTTGTTGTTTTTTTAACAATTCAGTCTCATCACTTATTTGCTGCATTATGTAAGGAGAAAAAGGAGCATTTAAAGAGCTCTTAAATTCTTTTTTTTAACGATTCAGTACCATCACTTAATTGCTGTATTATGTAAGGAGAAAAAGGAGCATTTAAAGAGCTTTCAAATTCCAGTTGTTGTTTTTTAACAATTTAGTCCGATCACTTAATTGTTGCATTATGTAAGGAGAGAAAGGAGCATTCAAAAAGCTCTTAAATTATTATTTTTTAGCAATTCAGTCCCATCACTTACTGCATTATGTAAGGAGAAAAAGAAGCATTTAAAGAGCTCTTAAACTCCAGTTGTTGTTTTTTTAACAATTCAGTCTCATCATTTATTTGCTGCATTATGTAAGGAGAAAAAGGAACATTTCAGGAGCTCTTAAATTCTTTTTTATTAACGATTCAGTCCCATCACTTAATTGCTGTATTATGTAAGGAGAAAAAAGGAGCATTTAAAGAGCTTTCAAATTCCAGTTGTTGTTTTTTAACAATTTAGTCCGATCACTTAATTGTTGCATTATGTAAGGAGAGAAAGGAGCATTCAAAGAGCTCTTAAATTATTATTTTTTAGCAATTCAGTCCCATCACTTGCTGCATTATGTAAGGAGAAAAAGAAGCATTTAAAGAGCTTTCAAATTCCAGTTGTTGTTTTTTAACATTTCAGTCCGATCACTTAATTGTTGCATTATGTAAGGAGAAAAAGGAGCATTTAAAGAGCTCTTAAATTCCAGTTGTTTTTTAACAATTCAGTCCCATCACTTAATTGCTGCATTGTGTAAAAAGAAAAAGGAGCATTTAAAGAGCTCTTAAATTCCAGTTGTTTTTTAACAATTCAGTCCCATCACTTAATTGCTGCATTGTGTAAAAAGAAAAAGGAGCATTCAAACAGCTCTTAAATTATTATTTTTTAGCAATTCAGTCCCATCACTTACTGCATTATGTAAGGAGAAAAAGAAGCATTTAAAGAGCTCTTAAACTCCAGTTGTTGTTTTTTTAACAATTCAGTCTCATCACTTACTTGCTGCATTATGTAAGGAGAAAAAGGAGCATTTAAAGAGCTCTTAAATTCTTTTTTTTAACGATTCAGTCCCATCACTTAATTGCTGTATTATGTAAGAAGAAAAAGGAGCATTTAAAGAGCTTTCAAATTCCAGTTGTTATTTTTTAACAATTTAGTCCGATCACTTAATTGTTGCATTATGTGAGGAGAGAAAGGAGCATTCAAAGAGCTCTTGAATTATTATTTTTTAGCAATTCAGTCCCATCACTTGCTGCATTATGTAAGGAGAAAAAGAAGCATTTAAAGATCTTTCAAATTCCAGTTGTTGTTTTTTAACATTTCAGTCCGATCACTTAATTGTTGCATTATGTAAGGAGAAAAAGGAGCATTTAAAGAGCTCTTAAATTCCAGTTGTTTTTTAACAATTCAGTCCCATCACTTAATTGCTGCATTGTGTAAAAAGAAAAAGGAGCATTCAAACAGCTCTTAAATTATTATTTTTTAGCAATTCAGTCCCATCACTTACTGCATTATGTAAGGAGAAAAAGAAGTATTTAAAAAGTTCTTAAACTCCAGTTGTTGTTTTTTTAACAATTCAGTCCCATCACTTATTTGCTTCATTATGTAAGGAGAAAAAGGAGCATTTAAAGAGCTCTTACATTCTTTTTTTAACGATTCAGTCCCATCACTTAATTGCTGTATTATGTAAGGAGAAAAAGGAGCATTTAAAGAGCTTTCAAATTCCAGTTGCTGTTTTTTAACAATTTAGTCCGATCACTTAATTGTTGCATTATGTAAGGAGAGAAAGGAGCATTCAAAGAGCTCTTAAATTATTATTTTTTAGCAATTCAGTCCCATCACTTGCTGCATTATGTAAGGAGAAAAAGAAGCATTTAAAGAGCTTTCAAATTCCAGTTGTTGTTTTTTAACATTTCAGTCCGATCACTTAATTGTTGCATTATGTAAGAAGAAAAAGGAGCATTTAAAGAGCTCTTAAATTCCAGTTGTTTTTTAACAATTCAGTCCCATCACTTAATTGCTGCATTATGTAAAAAGAAAAAGGAGCATTTAAAGAGCTCTTAAATTCTTTTTTTTTTTTTAGCAATTCAGTCCCATCACTTGCTGCATTATTTAAGGAGAAAAAGAAGCATTTAAAGAGCTCTTAAACTCCAGTTGTTGTTTTTTTAACAATTCAGTCTCATCACTTATTTGCTGCATTATGTAAGGAGAAAAAGGAGCATTTAAAGAGCTCTTAAATTCCAGTGTTTTTTTTAACAATTCAGCCCCATCACTTAATTGCTGCATTATGTAAAAAGAAAAAGGAGCATTCAAACAGCTCTTAAATTATTATTTTTTAGCAATTCAGTCCCATCACTTACTGCATTTTGTAAGGAGAAAAAGAAGTATTTAAAAAGTTCTTAAACTCCAGTTGTTGTTTTTTTAACAATTCAGTCCCATCACTTATTTGCTTCATTATGTAAGGAGAAAAAGGAGCATTTAAAGAGCTCTTAAATTCTTTTTTTTAACGATTCAGTCCCATCACTTAATTGCTGTATTATGTAAGGAGAAAAAGGAGCATTTAAAGAGCTTTCAAATTCCAGTTGTTGTTTTTTAACAATTTAGTCCAACCACTTAATTGTTGCATTATGTAAGGAGAGAAAGGAGCATTCAAAGAGCTCTTAAATTATTATTTTTTAGCAATTCAGTCCCATCACTTAATTGCTGCATTATGTAAGGAGAAAAAGAAGCATTTAAAGAGCTTTCAAATTCCAGTTGTTGTTTTTTAACATTTCAGTCCGATCACTTAATTGTTGCATTATGTAAGGAGAAAAAGGAGCATTTAAAGAGCTCTTAAATTCCAGTGTTTTTTTAACAATTCAGCCCCATCACTTAATTGCTGCATTATGTAAAAAGAAAAAGGAGCATTTAAAGAGCTCTTAAATTCTTTTTTTTTTTTTTTAGCAATTCAGTCCCATCACTTAATTGCTGCATTATGTAAGGAGAAAAAGGAGCATTTAAAGAGCTCTTAAATTCTTTTTCTTAGCAATTCAGTCCCATCACTTGCTGCATTATGTAAGGAGAAAAAGAAGCATTTAAAGAGTTTTCAAATTCCAGTTGTTGTTTTTTAACAATTCAGTCCGATCACTTAATTGTTGCATTATGTAAGGAGAAAAAGGAGCATTTAAAGAGCTCTTAAATTCCAGTTGTTTTTTAACAATTCAGTCCCATAATTGCTGCATTATGTAAAGAGAAAAAGGAGCATTTAAAGAGCTCTTAAATTCTTTTTTTTTTTTTTAGCAATTCAGTCCCATCACTTGCTACATTATGTAAGGAGAAAAAGAAGCATTTAAAGAGCTCTTAAACTCCAGTTTGTTTTTTTTAACAATTCAGTCCCATCACTTAATTGCTGCATCATGTAAGGAGAAAAAGGAGCATTTAAAGAGCTCTTAAATTCTTTTTTTTAACGATTCAGTCCCATCACTTATTTGCTGTATTATGTAAGGAGAAAAAGGAGCATTTTAAAGAGCTCTTAAATTCTAGTTGTTGTTTTTTTAAATTCAGTCCCATCACTTAATTGCTGCATTATGTAAGGAGAAAAAGGAGCATTTAAAGAGCTCTTAAATTATTATTTTTTAGCAATTCAGTCCCATCACTTGCTGCATTATGTAAGGAGAAAAAGAAGCATTCAAAGAGCTTTCAAATTCCAGTTGTTGTTTTTTAACAATTCAGTCCGATCACTTAATTGTTGCATTATGTAAGGAGAAAAAGGAGCATTTAAAGAGCTCTTAAATTCCAGTTGTTTTTTAACAATTCAGTCCCATAATTGCTGCATTATGTAAAAAGAAAAAAGAGCATTTAAAGAGCTCTTAAATTCTTTTTTTTTTTAGCAATTCAGTCTCATCACTTGCTGCATTATGTAAGGAGAAAAAGAAGCATTTAAAGAGCTCTTAAACTCCAGTTTTTTTTTTAACAATTCAGTCCCATCACTTAATTGCTGCATTATGTAAGGAGAAAAAAGAGCATTTAAAGAGCTCTTAAGTTCTTTTTTTTAACGATTCAGTCCCATCACTTATTTGCTGTATTATGTAAGGAGAAAAAGGAGCATTTTAAAGAGCTCTTAAATTCTAGTTGTTTTTTTTTTTTAAATTCAGTCCTATCACTTAATTGCTGCATTATGTAAGGAGAAAAAGAAGCATTTAAAGAGCTCTTAAAATCCAGTTGTTGTTTTTTAACAATTCAGTCCGATCACTTAATTGTTGCATTATGTAAGGAGAAAAAGGAGCATTTTAAAGAGCTCTTAAATTCTAGTTGTTGTTTTTTTTTTAAATTCAGTCCTATCACTTAATTGCTGCATTATGTAAGGAGAAAAAGAAGCATTTAAAGAGCTCTTAAAATCCAGTTGTTGTTTTTTAACAATTCAGTCCGATCACTTAATTGTTGCATTATGTAAGGAGAAAAAGGAGCATTTAAAAAGCTCTTAAATTCCAGTTGATGTTTTTTAACAATTCAGTCCCATCGCTTAATTGCTGCATTATGTAAAGAGAAAAAGAAGCATTTTAAGAGCTTTTAAATTCCAGTTGTTGTTTTTTAACAATTTAGTCCCATCACTTAATTGCTGCATTACGTAAGGAGAAAAAGGAGCATTTAAAGAGCTCTTAAATTCCAGTTGTTGTTTTTTAACAATTCAGCCCCATCACTCAATTGGTGCATTATGTAAGGAGAAAAAGAAGCATTTAAAGAGCCCTTAAATTCCACTTGTTTTTTTTAACAATTCAGTCCCCATCATTAATTGCTGCATTATGTAAGGAGAAAAAAGAGCATTTAAAGAGCTCTTAAATTCCAGGTTATCACCCTGCAGACTGAACTCACAACAGATTACCTACTCTCTAACTTGATTTCAGAAATCAAAACATGAATGACACTTCTTAACAAGTGGTTCTTATTGCTTTTTCCAGAGATTGCCTTAATTGGACAAAAGTAACTGAGCATTAGGTCAAAACATATCCATCACACAAGAATTAATTACCTCTTTAGGGCAGGAATAGCAGCCGGATCCTGCTCATTTTCAGCTTGGCATGTTCCTAAATACTGCCACGCCTGAAAACATATAAGTGAAAAAGATCTTGTTTATTTTGACTGACATTAAAATATTATTAATGCATTTTACCAGAACAAAGTCATTTGCTTTAATTAATACCATTTTTTTTCTTATAAATGCTGGAATCACATTTAAAAGAAGTTTAATTATTTCATGCAAAGCACACAACACTCTGTAAAACAAACAACAACAAAAAAAGTTTTGCTACCACTGTATAAACAGACTTGCAGACACAGTATCTACTCTTCACAACATAATATCATTTGCTGTGAACATGCTTGATGTGCAGTATACATCAAATAGTGAATACCACAAAAGAATCTTGCCAGAAATCATCACGCCTAGATAAAAAGCAAACCCAAGACATATTTAAGGATGGTCCCCCCCCCCCCTTTTCATTACCATATCACAGACAACACATTACATGAGACATTTTCATCCTGTTTTAAAAAGTTGTCACAGAAATGAATTCTTACGTCAAAGTCATTCATCGAAAATATTTACCGTGAAGTAAAACTGGAAAAATTATTTTCATACTTATAAAAACAGGACTGAAAAAATCCTTTTTACACCTTGAAGAGGACTGGAAAAATCATGTTTGCACTTTGGAAGAGGACTGAAAAAATCATTTTTGTTCTTTGAACAGTGACGATTATGGGCAAAACACGTAACAATATTAACAAAGAAAGGTGACTTGATCACGCTAGTTACGTTAACTAAAACTTTTACAAAAAGTTCGTAAGTTGAAGCTTTCGACCTTATCTTAGGTCTTCATCACGCCAATGGAGGACTAAGATTGTTGCCAGATTCTACATTTGAATTTTTCCTATTTTTGTTGCCAAAACTTAGAATTGATCTCCAGATTAACGGAATGTAGAGAGGAGATTCGGAGTTGCAAGTCATTGAGTTGAAAATAATTTCTATGCTTTCACGGTAACGGAGGGCAAAACGATTGTCAAACGAAGCAATTGCTTTTGCTTCGTTCCAGTGGGGAACTGCAGATGTGTCTTCCATTGTCAAAATAGACAAGGCAGTGTTGGGATTGCCTTTCGAAACATCTTTTCTATGTTCTAAAATTCTATGGCTTATGCTCCTGTATGTGCTTCCAATGTATAAGTTATCCCCAGTAGAAGAAGAGATAGAATGCAGTAAACTCCTGGGAGGTTCAGGCTTTCAACTTTGTTCCTATCCCTTTGTAGAAGTTTCAAGATGTTTGGGGTAGATTTAATGGCAAGATGGTAACCAAAACTTCTAAAAAGAATCTGTAACTTATAAGCATAGGAAGGATGGTAAGGAACAGAACCACAGAATTTCAGGTCTTCTTTCTTTGTGAGGAAGGAGGCATTCGATTTTCGAATGGTTTTCATATTTCTTTATGAGGGAGTTGACTGTAACAGCAGGGAAACCATGAGAGAGGGCTATTGTAGAAATTTTGGAGAGTTCTTCTTGAAGACAGAGTTGGCTGTTGCAAATGATATGAGCCCTGTGGATGTAGGACTTCAATGCTGCAAGCTTGTAGAGATGCAGGGTGCAAGATTTGTAGGGAATGATGTTAGTGGCTGCAGAAGGTTTTCGATAGACGGAACGAGTAATGGAGAGATCAGCGTTTCTGCAGATAGATACATCCAGGAAATCAATTTTGTGATTTACTTCCTTAGATATAGTGAGCTTAATGGAAGGAAATTTTTCTGTAATGGAGTTGATCAGTATCTGTAGCTCAGACTCGGAATGTGGCCAGCTAATGAAAATGTCGTCTACATATCTTAACCATAGGGAAGGTTGAAAAGGGTGTAGAGGAATTATGGAAACTTCAATATGTTGCATGTAGATTTCAGCAAGCAGAGGGGAAAGAGGTGAGCCCATGGGGAGACCAGATTGTTGCCTATACACAATTTTGTTGAAAACAAAACAACTATGTTGATGAATAGTGTGGAAACAATCATAAAGATCTTTGATAAGAGGACCGGGGGTTCAAAATGAAGAATCAATTTCTTCATGAGGAGCATGTAGGAATCAAAATATGGTACAGAGGGAAACAAAGATTCTACATCAAGAGTATACAGATTATCACAAGGATGAAAGGAATTAGGAAGGTTGTAGATGAAGTTTGAAGTAGAGACAACTGTATGAGGATGGTTGGCTGCCAGGGATTTGCATTTGAGGACCAATCTCTTTTCAAGGTTTACTGCTGGAGAAAAAGAATATTCCACTAAAGGTCTGATGGGGTTACCAGCTTTATGCAGTTTCACTTGCAGGAAGAGCCTGGGAGTTCTAAAGTAAGGAGGGGGTGATATATCACCAAGGAAGGATTGAAGAGTTTCTTTCTTAGCTAATCTGTCAACTGAGTTTTTGAGTGAGTTGGTGGTGTCTGACTGTACAATAGCCCTATTGTACAATAGCCCTCTCTCATGGTTTCCCTGCTGTTACAGTCAACTCCCTCATAAAGAAATATGAAAACCATTCGAAAATCGAATGCCTCCTTCCTCACAAGAAAGAAGACCTGAAATTCTGTGGTTCTGTTCCTTACCATCCTTCCTATGCTTATAAGTTACAGATTCTTTTAGAAGTTTTGGTTACCATCTTGCCATTAAATCTACCCCAAACATCTTGAAACTTCTACAAAGGGATAGGGACAAAGTTGAAAGCCTGAACCTCCCAGGAGTTTACTGCATTCCTATCTCTTCTTCTACTGGGGATAACTTATACATTGGAAGCACATACAGGAGCATAAGCCATAGAATTTTAGAACATAGAAAAGATGTTTCGAAAGGCAATCCCAACACTGCCTTGTCTATTTTGACAATGGAAGACACATCTGCAGTTCCCCACTGGAACGAAGCAAAACGAATTGCTTCGTTTGACAATCGTTTTTGCCCTCCGTTACCGTGAAAGCATAGAAATTATTTTCAACTCAATGACTTGCAACTCCGAATCTCCTCTCTACATTCCGTTAATCTGGAGATCAATTCTAAGTTTTGGCAACAAAAATAGGAAAAATTCAAATGTAGAATCTGGCAACAATCTTAGTCCTCCATTGGCGTGATGAAGACCTAAGATAAGGTCGAAAGCTTCCAACTTACGAACTTTTTGTAAAAGTTTTAGTTAACGTAACTAGCGTGATCAAGTCACCTTTCTTTGTTAATATTGTTACGTGTTTTGCCCATAATCGTCATGTTTCAAAGCTACGCAACTTCCGGGCATTTTATTTTGGACTGGACGAAAGATTGGATTTCCTTCCGGAAACTTCGGACTCAAGTCACTAATTCTCTCTGCAGCCTTCGTTTTCTTGTTTCCTGCAAGACTTCTGGCATTCTTCCTCAAGCTTTTCAGATCTGCAAACCCATCTTCAAAGGACGGTGCCGTGCGTTACTACAGCAAACCAGCCATAACCTCCTATCTGCCGCTATCCGTGACCTGCGTTCCTCCATTGCTAAAACTGAACTTTCCTGCTACATTAGCTACCAATCACTGGCTGCTACCACTCATCCTGCTTTGCTTGATATTTTCATGGTTCGCATCAACCAAACCCTCTCAACAATTGAAGTAAATGAATATGCTCGCCATACAAAGAAATTCAATTTTCTACTCTCCAAGCAAAAAAGTCAAGCAACATCTCCGTCATCAGCCTCTACTGACAAGCCAAAGTATGTAAATCTTTCTTCTGTCACTATTCCTCCTAGCTTGGATAAATTCTTATCATTAGGCCCAAAATTTTCACCTGCTCTTCCTATCAATCTTCCACAAACTGTTTCTGTTATAGAATCAGCCATCCACAGAACTGAGACTGTTCAGCAGCCTATCCTTCGTGCCAACGCTGCTGTTATCTTATCCAAGCAAAATTCTGTGCCAATCAAGTACTCTTCTTGCTTGTTTAAAGAATTCAGGTCATTTATTCAAGAAAATGACCTAGCCGTATGCAAAGCAGATAAAGTTGGTTGCCCAGTCATCATTGGTAAAGAAACTCTAAACCAAAAAGTGCTTTCTTTTCTTACATCTGCCAACTGCATCCCTTTACAGTCAGACACCACCAACTCACTCAAAAACTCAGTTGACAGATTAGCTAAGAAAGAAACTCTTCAATCCTTCCTTGGTGATATATCACCCCCTCCTTACTTTAGAACTCCCAGGCTCTTCCTGCAAGTGAAACTGCATAAAGCTGGTAACCCCATCAGACCTTTAGTGGAATATTCTTTTTCTCCAGCAGTAAACCTTGAAAAGAGATTGGTCCTCAAATGCAAATCCCTGGCAGCCAACCATCCTCATACAGTTGTCTCTACTTCAAACTTCATCCACAACCTTCCTAATTCCTTTCATCCTTGTGATAATCTGTATACTCTTGATGTAGAATCTTTGTTTCCCTCTGTACCATATTTTGATTCCTACATGCTCCTCATGAAGAAATTGATTCTTCATTTTGAACCCCGGTCCTCTTATCAAAGATCTTTATGATTGTTTCCACACTATTCATCAACATAGTTGTTTTGTTTTCAACAAAATTGTGTATAGGCAACAATCTGGTCTCCCCATGGGCTCACCTCTTTCCCCTCTGCTTGCTGAAATCTACATGCAACATATTGAAGTTTCCATAATTCCTCTACACCCTTTTCAACCTTCCCTATGGTTAAGATATGTAGACGACATTTTCATTAGCTGGCCACATTCCGAGTCTGAGCTACAGATACTGATCAACTCCATTACAGAAAAATTTCCTTCCATTAAGCTCACTATATCTAAGGAAGTAAATCACAAAATTGATTTCCTGGATGTATCTATCTGCAGAAACGCTGATCTCTCCATTACTCGTTCCGTCTATCGAAAAACCTTCTGCAGCCACTAACATCATTCCCTACAAATCTTGCACCCTGCATCTCTACAAGCTTGCAGCATTGAAGTCCTACATCCACAGGGCTCATATCATTTGCAACAGCCAACTCTGTCTTCAAGAAGAACTCTCCAAAATTTCTACAATAGCCCTCTCTCATGGTTTCCCTGCTGTTACAGTCAACTCCCTCATAAAGAAATATGAAAACCATTCGAAAATCGAATGCCTCCTTCCTCACAAGAAAGAAGACCTGAAATTCTGTGGTTCTGTTCCTTACCATCCTTCCTATGCTTATAAGTTACAGATTCTTTTTAGAAGTTTTGGTTACCATCTTGCCATTAAATCTACCCCAAACATCTTGAAACTTCTACAAAGGGATAGGGACAAAGTTGAAAGCCTGAACCTCCCAGGAGTTTACTGCATTCCTATCTCTTCTTCTACTGGGGATAACTTATACATTGGAAGCACATACAGGAGCATAAGCCATAGAATTTTAGAACATAGAAAAGATGTTTCGAAAGGCAATCCCAACACTGCCTTGTCTATTTTGACAATGGAAGACACATCTGCAGTTCCCCACTGGAACGAAGCAAAACGAATTGCTTCGTTTGACAATCGTTTTGCCCTCTGTTACCGTGAAAGCATAGAAATTATTTTCAACTCAATGACTTCTGCAACTCCGAATCTCCTCTCTACATTCCGTTAATCTGGAGATCAATTCTAAGTTTTGGCAACAAAAATAGGAAAAATTCAAATGTAGAATCTGGCAACAATCTTAGTCCTCCATTGGCGTGATGAAGACCTAAGATAAGGTCGAAAGCTTCCAACTTACGAACTTTTTGTAAAAGTTTTAGTTAACGTAACTAAGCGTGATCAAGTCACCTTTCTTTGTTAATATTGTTACGTGTTTTGCCCATAATCGTCATGTTTCAAAGCTACGCAACTTCCGGGCATTTTATTTTGGACTGGACGAAAGATTGGATTTCCTTCCGGAAACTTCGGACTCAAGTCACTAATTCTCTCTGCAGCCTTCGTTTTCTTGTTTCCTGCAAGACTTCTGGCATTCTTCCTCAAGCTTTTCAGATCTGCAAACCCATCTTCAAAGGACGGTGCCGTGCGTTACTACAGCAAACCAGCCATAACCTCCTATCTGCCGCTATCCGTGACCTGCGTTCCTCCATTGCTAAAACTGAACTTTCCTGCTACATTAGCTACCAATTACTGGCTGCTACCACTCATCCTGCTTTGCTTGATATTTTCATGGTTCGCATCAACCAAACCCTCTCAACAATTGAAGTAAATGAATATGCTCGCCATACAAAGAAATTCAATTTTCTACTCTCCAAGCAAAAAAGTCAAGCAACATCTCCGTCATCAGCCTCTACTGACAAGCCAAAGTATGTAAATCTTTCTTCTGTCACTATTCCTCCTAGCTTGGATAAATTCTTATCATTAGGCCCAAAATTTTCACCTGCTCTTCCTATCAATCTTCCACAAACTGTTTCTGTTATAGAATCAGCCATCCACAGAACTGAGACTGTTCAGCAGCCTATCCTTCGTGCCAACGCTGCTGTTATCTTATCCAAGCAAAATTCTGTGCCAATCAAGTACTCTTCTTCTTGTTTAGAATTCAGGTCATTTATTCAAGAAAATGACCTAGCCGTATGCAAAGCAGATAAAGTTGGTTGCCCAGTCATCATTGGTAAAGAAACTCTAAACCAAAAAGTGCTTTCTTTTCTTACATCTGCCAACTGCATCCCTTTACAGTCAGACACCACCAACTCACTCAAAAACTCAGTTGACAGATTAGCTAAGAAAGAAACTCTTCAATCCTTCCTTGGTGATATATCACCCCTCCTTACTTTAGAACTCCCAGGCTCTTCCTGCAAGTGAAACTGCATAAAGCTGGTAACCCCATCAGACCTTTAGTGGAATATTCTTTTTCTCCAGCAGTAAACCTTGAAAAGAGATTGGTCCTCAAATGCAAATCCCTGGCAGCCAACCATCCTCATACAGTTGTCTCTACTTCAAACTTCATCTACAACCTTCCTAATTCCTTTCATCCTTGTGATAATCTGTATACTCTTGATGTAGAATCTTTGTTTCCCTCTGTACCATATTTTGATTCCTACATGCTCCTCATGAAGAAATTGATTCTTCATTTTGAACCCCCCGGTCCTCTTATCAAAGATCTTTATGATTGTTTCCACACTATTCATCAACATAGTTGTTTTGTTTTCAACAAAATTGTGTATAGGCAACAATCTGGTCTCCCCATGGGCTCACCTCTTTCCCCTCTGCTTGCTGAAATCTACATGCAACATATTGAAGTTTCCATAATTCCTCTACACCCTTTTCAACCTTCCCTATGGTTAAGATATGTAGACGACATTTTCATTAGCTGGCCACATTCCGAGTCTGAGCTACAGATACTGATCAACTCCATTACAGAAAAATTTCCTTCCATTAAGCTCACTATATCTAAGGAAGTAAATCACAAAATTGATTTCCTGGATGTATCTATCTGCAGAAACGCTGATCTCTCCATTACTCGTTCCGTCTATCGAAAACCTTCTGCAGCCACTAACATCATTCCCTACAAATCTTGCACCCTGCATCTCTACAAGCTTGCAGCATTGAAGTCCTACATCCACAGGGCTCATATCATTTGCAACAGCCAACTCTGTCTTCAAGAAGAACTCTCCAAAATTTCTACAATAGCCCTCTCTCATGGTTTCCCTGCTGTTACAGTCAACTCCCTCATAAAGAAATATGAAAACCATTCGAAAATCGAATGCCTCCTTCCTCACAAGAAAGAAGACCTGAAATTCTGTGGTTCTGTTCCTTACCATCCTTCCTATGCTTATAAGTTACAGATTCTTTTTAGAAGTTTTGGTTACCATCTTGCCATTAAATCTACCCCAAACATCTTGAAACTTCTACAAAGGGATAGGGACAAAGTTGAAAGCCTGAACCTCCCAGGAGTTTACTGCATTCCTATCTCTTCTTCTACTGGGGATAACTTATACATTGGAAGCACATACAGGAGCATAAGCCATAGAATTTTAGAACATAGAAAAGATGTTTCGAAAGGCAATCCCAACACTGCCTTGTCTATTTTGACAATGGAAGACACATCTGCAGTTCCCCACTGAACGAAGCAAAACGAATTGCTTCGTTTGACAATCGTTTTGCCCTCCGTTACCGTGAAAGCATATAAATTATTTTCAACTCAATGACTTGCAACTCCGAATCTCCTCTCTACATTCCGTTAATCTGGAGATCAATTCTAAGTTTTGGCAACAAAAATAGGAAAAATTCAAATGTAGAATCTGGCAACAATCTTAGTCCTCCATTGGCGTGATGAAGACCTAAGATAAGGTCGAAAGCTTCCAACTTACGAACTTTTTGTAAAAGTTTTAGTTAACGTAACTAGCGTGATCAAGTCACCTTTCTTTGTTCTTTGAACAGGACTGGAAAAACTATTTTACATTGAAAAGGACTAGAAAAATCATTTTTGTAGTTTGAAGAGGAGTGGAAAAACCCTTTTTGTACTTTGAACAGGATTAGAAAAAACATTTTTGTTCTTTGAACAGGATTACAAAATCATTTTTGTACTTTGAAGAAGACTGGAAAAATCATTTTTGTTCTTCGAACAGGATTGGAAGATAATTTTTGTAATTTGAACAGGACTGGAAAAAACATTTTTGTGCTTTGAACAGGATTGGTAAATCATTTTTGAACATTTGTTGTAACAGGACTAGAAAAATCGTTTTTGTGCTTTGATTTTTGTACTTTGAAGAGGACTGGAAGAACAATTTCTGTACTTTGAACAGGATTGAAAAATCATGTTTGTTCTTTGAACAGAACTGGAAAAAACTATTTTACATTGAAAAGGACTGGAAAAATAATTTTTGTAGTTTGAAGATGAGTGGAAAAACCATTTTTGTACTTTGAACCGGATTAGAAAAAACATTTTTGTTCTTTGAACGGGATTACAAAATCATTTTTGTACTTCGAAGAAGACTGGAAAAATCATTTGTGTACTTCGAACAGGATTGGAAGATAATTTTTGTATTTTGAACAGGAATGGAAAAACCATTTTTGTACTTTGAACAGGATTGGAAAATCATTTTTGAACATTTGTTGTAACAAAACTAGAAAAATCGTTTTTGTGCTTTGATTTTTGTACATTGAAGAGGACTGGAAGAACAATTTCTGTACTTTGAACAGGATTGAAAAATCATGTGTGTGCTTTGAACAGAACTGGAAAAAATCATTTTACATTGAAAAGGACTAGAAAAATCCTTTTTGTAGTTTGAAGAGGAGTGGGAAAAGCATTTTTGTACTTTGAACAGGATTAGAAAAATCATTTTTTTACTTAATAAGATAGGAAAAAGCATTTTTGTGCTTTGAATAGGACTGTAAAAATATTTTTTGTATTTTGCAGGACTGGAAAAATCCTTTTTGTATACTTTGAAGAGGATGGGAAAAATATTTTTTGTACTTTGAACAGGATTGGAAAACCATTTTTGAACATTTTTTGTAACAGGACTGGAAAAATCATTTCTGTGCTTTGATTTTTGTACTTTGAAGAGGACTGGAAGAAACATTTTGGTACTTTGAACAGGACTGAAAAATCATTTTACATTGAAAAGATTAGAAAAATAATTTTTGTAGTTTGAAGAGGACTGGAAAAACCATTTTTGTACTTTGAACAGGATTAGAAAAATCATTTTTGTTCTTTGAACAGGACTAGAAAAATCATTTTTGTACTTTGAAGAAGATTGGAAAAAGCATTTTTTGTGCTTTTAACAGGACTGGAAAATTCCACTTAGTAGTTCTAATTCTGACTATTATATAGCTCTAATTATTGTACTATTCTCTTTTACGTGCGATATTACCTGGAAGGAGTGAGTAAAGAAATCAATAGGCACTGTGCTAAATATGACTTACAACTAGGAAGCTCAGTGCACACCGTGAAAAGTATGACTGTCAACAAAAAAACAGAGGAAAAAATGCTAGAAGAATCAGGAACCTACGAAATTCCAATAGCACACATACCCCCAATATCGTACATTGGAAGTACGAAAAACAGATTAAAAAAAAGACTTAAACAACACATATCTAACTGGCAAAAAAAAGAAGCCAAAACGGCTTTAGTGCAATTCTGCTTGGAAAACCGGACATTCCCACAGTTCGATGAAATTAAAATGCTAAAAAAGAATAAAAAATCGGAAAGGCAAATGAGGAGGGAAGAAGCAATATTAATCTACAAAAATAAAGCAAGGGTATGTAACCAGAACGACCCTAGCACATTATCGGGCCTGTGGAAAGAACTAATAAGACAAGAAAAACAACAACAAAAGAAAAACAGGCAAAAAAGACAAGAAAACCAGGATAGGAGAAGAAATTAAAAAAAAAAAAAAAAATACGGGGGAAAAAAAAAAAAGTGGTCTTAACTAAACATAGATGGCGCCAGCCGGGCTTGTTAACGAAATATATCCAGGAAAGTTTTTCCGACGAATGGCAACAAGGAGTATCGGACTCCATTAGCGCGAAGTTAGCCACGAACATCGGTGGTAAAGTCGCCACGCTCCTGAAGATGCCCAGAGTATGGGCGCAAATTTCGAGTATAAAGAACGGTAAAAATTGATGTTTGCAAAGATCCAATGAGTATACCCAGCGAAAAGTGTGAGAAGTAAAGCCAGTCATCGCATACAATGGACTTTAGGACAATAACCTCAACAAAGACCGGAAAACACGTGCGTGAAATGTCCCCGTCGCTAGAAAGGAATGCCAAGGTAAGCATTATCCGCTAGTTTTCTGTACAAGGACTGAAAAAATCATTTTTGTACTTTGAAGAGGATTGGCAAAACCATTTTTGTACTTTGAACAGGATTGGAAAACAATTTTTGTATTTTGAACAGGACTGGACAAATTCTTTTTGTACTTTGGAAGAGGATGGGAAAAACCATTTTTGAACATTCTTTTGTAACAGGACTGGAAAAATAATTTTTGTGCTTTGATTTTTGTACTTTGAAGAGGACTGGAAGAAACATTTTTGTACTTTGAACAGGATTGGAAAATCATTTTTGAACATTTTTTGTAACGGGACTGTGCTTTTAATAGAACTATAAAAATCCTTTGTGTATTTTGAAGAGTACTGAAAAAAATATTTTTGTACTTTGAACAAGATTGGCAAACCATTTCTGTATTTGGAACAGGAATGGAAAACCATTTTTGAACATTCTTTTGTAACAGGACTGGAAAAATAATTTTTGTGCTTTGATTTTTGTACTTTGAAGAGGAATGGAAGAAACATTTTTGTACTTTGAACAGGACTGAAAAATCATTTTACATTGAAAAGGATTAGAAAAATAATTTTTGTAGTTTGAAGAGGACTGGAAAAACCATTTTTGTACTTTGAACAGGATTAGAAAAATCATTTTTGTACTTTGAAGAAGATTGGAAAAGGCATTTTTGTGCTTTGAACAATTGAACAAAGACTGGAAAAATCATTTTTGTATTTTGAAGGACTGGAAAAATCATTTTTGTACTTTGAAGAGGATTAGAAAAACCATTTTTGCACTTTGAACAGGATTAGAAAACAATTTTTGTATTTTGAACAGGACTGGACAAATTGTTTTTGTACTTTGAAGAGGGCTGGAAAAACAATTTTTGTACTTTGAACAGGATTGGAAAATCATTTTTGCACATTTTTTGTAACAGGTACAAATCATTTTTGTGCTTTGAATAGAACTGTAAAAATCATTTTTGTGTTTTGGAGAGTACTGGAAAAATTATTTTTGTACTTTGAACAAGATTGGAAAACCATTTTTGTATACTGAACAGGATTGGAAAACCATTTTTGTACTTTGAACAAAACTGGAAAAAATATTTTTTGTACTTTGAAGAGGACTGGAAAAACAAAAAAATAGTTAAGTTCTTGCCATTGTAGATAACATCATTTTTAGCTAGTCATGCGTTTTTAACCAGTTATTAAATGTAGTAACCATCAGGTAATCATGAGCTAATTGTTGATGTGTATGTTTTTTAGATTGTGTTTTTATTTGAGTCATCAAATATTGTACTGAAAAAACCAATTTTTGTACTTTGAACAGGTTTCGAAAAACCATTTTTGTACTTTGAAGAGGACTGGAAAAACTGTTTTTGAACTTTGAACAAGACTGGAAAAATCAAAATATTTGCCCTTTTTAGATATCAATCACCAGCAAAGTGCGTATATTTATGTGCAATTCATTAATGATATTCTATAAAAACAACCATTCACTTACCCGAAAGATCTTGGTCATTTTTTTTCTTATAACACTTCAAGCACGTCACTTATACTGTTGTTGGCTTTCTGAGGTTGAACTGACTCTTTGCCTATGATTTTCCTTCTTCCGGGGATGAAACGTCGTACTATTATTTACTGGACAACACGTGTAGGTTTCTTTCTGCCATATGAAACGAAACTATAGCTTGTCATCACGATAAAAAACCTCACCCGTACACACACTGTAACCACTCATTCATACATTCCGTTAAAAACACTATGTACATATATTGTACATATTGCGAATTGCAGAATCAATATTAATCGAAAAAAAATAGATCAAGAGTATGCAATATTAATGAGCCTAGCAACTTAAGTGAACAATGGAAGGCTTTAATAAAAATAGAACAACAGCTAAGAGAGAAAAAAAGAAAAAAGAGCAACATTGACAATAGATGGCGCCAGAGACGCAGAGATGCAGAGATTACGACTGAGACCCGGAACTCAATAAATCAACTTACTTGAGCTGTGGTGGTTGGGTGAGACACAGCTGCCTCCTGATGAAGACAGTGCCTGTTGAAAGCACTAGAGGGTTGTTTATGACTGGCTGAATGAGGTTGGCACATGCAATAGGGTTAACACGGAGTTTGAAACGGATTGAGCACTTTTTTAATCACAGTTGACAAATGGTAGAGGGTTGTGTATGACGGGCTGAATGAGGATGGCACATGCAATAGGGTTAACACGGAGTTTGAAACGGATTGAGCACTTTTTTAATCACAGTTGACAAATGGTAGAGGGTTGTGTATGACGGGCTGAATGAGGATGGCACATGCAATAGGGTTAACATGGAGTTTGAAACGGATTGAGCACTTTTTCAATCACAGTTGACAAGTGCTAGAGGGTTCTGTATGACGGGCTGAATTAGATTGGCACATGCAATAGGGTTAACACGGAGTTTGAAACGGATTGAGCACTTTTTTAATCACAGTTGACAAGTGGTAGAGGGTTGTGTATGACGGGGTGAATGAGTTTGGCACATGCAATAGGGTTAACACGGAGTTTGAAACGGATTGAGCACTTTTTTAATCACAGTTGACAAGTGGTAGAGGGTTGTGTATGACGGGCTGAATGAGGTTGGCACATGCAATAGGGTTAACACGGAGTTTGAAACGGATTGAGCACTTTTTTAATCACAGTTGACAAGTGGTAGAGGGTTGTGTATGACGGGGTGAATGAGTTTGGCACATGCAATAGGGTTAACACTGAGTTTGAAACGGATTGAGCACTTTTTTAATTACAGTTGACAAATGGTAGAGGGTTGTGTATGACGGGCTGAATGAGGATGGCACATGCAATAGGGTTAACACGGAGTTTGAAACGGATTGAGCACTTTTTCAATCACAGTTGACAAGTGCTAGAGGGTTCTGTATGACGGGCTGAATTAGGTTGGCACATGCAATAGGGTTAACACGGAGTTTGAAACGGATTGAGCACTTTTTTAATCACAGTTGACAAGTGGTAGAGGGTTGTGTATGACGGGGTGAATGAGTTTGGCACATGCAATAGGGTTAACACGGAGTTTGAAACGGATTGAGCACTTTTTTAATCACAGTTGACAAGTGGTAGAGGGTTGTGTATGACGCGCTGAATGAGGTTGGCACATGCAATAGGGTTAACACGGAGTTTGAAACGGATTGAGCACTTTTTTAATCACAGTTGACAAATGGTAGAGGGTTGTGTATGACGGGCTGAATGAGGATGGCACATGCAATAGGGTTAACACGGAGTTTGAAACGGATTGAGCACTTTTTTAATCACAGTTGACAAGTGGTAGAGGGTTGTGTATGACGGGGTGAATGAGTTTGGCACATGCAATAGGGTTAACACGGAGTTTGAAACAGATTGAGCACTTTTTTAATCACAGTTGACAAGTGGTAGAGGGTTGTGTATGACGGGCTGAATGAGGTTGGCACATGCAATAGGGTTAACACGGAGTTTGAAACGGATTGAGCACTTTTTTAATCACAGTTGACAAGTGGTAGAGGGTTGTGTATGACGGGGTGAATGAGGTTGGCACATGCAATAGGGTTAACACGGAGTTTGAAACGGATTGAGCACTTTTTTAATCACAGTTGACAAATGGTAGAGGGTTGTGTATGACGGGCTGAATGAGGTTGGCACATGCAATAGGGTTAACACTGAGTTTGAAACGGATTGAGCACTTTTTCAATCACAGTTGACAAATGGTAGAGGGTTGTGTATGACGGGCTGAATGAGGTTGGCACATGCAATAGGGTTAACATGAGTTTGAAACGGATTGAGCACTTTTTCAATCACAGTTGACAAGTGGTAGAGGGTTGTGTATGACGGGCTGAATGAGGTTGACACACGCAATAGGGTTAACACGGAGTTTGTAACGGATTGAGCACTTTTTTAATCACAGTTGACAAGTGGTAGAGGGTTGTGTATGACGGGCTGAATGAGGTTGACACACGCAATAGGGTTAACACAGAGTTTGAAACAGATTGAGCACTTTTTTAATCACAGTTGACAATTGGTAGAGGGTTGTGTATGACGGGCTGAATGAGGTTGGCACATGCAATAGGGTTAACACGGAGTTTGAAACGGATTGAGCACTTTTTAAATCACAGTTGACAAGTGGTAGAGGGTTGTGTATGACGGGCTGAATGAGGTTGGCACATGCAATAGGGTTAACACGGAGTTTGAAACGGATTGAGCACTTTTTTAATCACAGTTGACAAATGGTAGAGGGTTGTGTATGACGGGCTGAATGAGGATGGCACATGCAATAGGGTTAACACGGAGTTTGAAACGGATTGAGCACTTTTTCAATCACAGTTGACAAGTGCTAGAGGGTTCTGTATGACGGGCTGAATTAGGTTGGCACATGCAATAGGGTTAACACGGAGTTTGAAACGGATTGAGCACTTTTTTAATCACAGTTGACAAGTGGTAGAGGGTTGTGTATGACGGGGTGAATGAGTTTGGCACATGCAATAGGGTTAACACGGAGTTTGAAACGGATTGAGCACTTTTTTAATCACAGTTGACAAGTGGTAGAGGGTTGTGTATGACGGGCTGAATGAGGTTGGCACATGCAATAGGGTTAACACGGAGTTTGAAACGGATTGAGCACTTTTTTAATCACAGTTGACAAATGGTAGAGGGTTGTGTATGACGGGCTGAATGAGGATGGCACATGCAATAGGGTTAACACGGAGTTTGAAATGGATTGAGCACTTTTTCAATCACAGTTGACAAATGGTAGAGTGTTGTGTATGACGGGCTGAATGAGGATGGCACATGCAATAGGGTTAACACGGAGTTTGAAACGGATTGAGCACTTTTTCAATCACAGTTGACAAGTGGTAGAGGGTTGTGTATGACGGGGTGAATGAGTTTGGCACATGCAATAGGGTTAACATGGAGTTTGAAACAGATTGAGCACTTTTTTAATCACAGTTGACAAGTGGTAGAGGGTTGTGTATGACGGGCTGAATGAGGTTGGCACATGCAATAGGGTTAACACGGAGTTTGAAACGGATTGAGCACTTTTTTAATCACAGTTGACAAGTGGTAGAGGGTTGTGTATGACGGGGTGAATGAGGTTGGCACATGCAATAGGGTTAACACGGAGTTTGAAACGGATTGAGCACTTTTTTAATCACAGTTGACAAATGGTAGAGGGTTGTGTATGACGGGCTGAATGAGGTTGGCACATGCAATAGGGTTAACACTGAGTTTGAAACGGATTGAGCACTTTTTCAATCACAGTTGACAAATGGTAGAGGGTTGTGTATGACGGGCTGAATGAGGTTGGCACATGCAATAGGGTTAACACTGAGTTTGAAACGGATTGAGCACTTTTTCAATCACAGTTGACAAGTGGTAGAGGGTTGTGTATGACGGGCTGAATGAGGTTGACACACGCAATAGGGTTAACACGGAGTTTGTAACGGATTGAGCACTTTTTTAATCACAGTTGACAAGTGGTAGAGGGTTGTGTATGACGGGCTGAATGAGGTTGACACACGCAATAGGGTTAACACGGAGTTTGAAACGGATTGAGCACTTTTTTAATCACAGTTGACAAGTGGTAGAGGGTTGTGTATGACGGGCTGAATGAGGATGGCACATGCAATAGGGTTAACACGGAGTTTGAAACGGATTGAGCACTTTTTCAATCACAGTTGACAAGTGCTAGAGGGTTCTGTATGACGGGCTGAATTAGGTTGGCACATGCAATAGGGTTAACACGGAGTTTGAAACGGATTGAGCACTTTTTTAATCACAGTTGACAAGTGGTAGAGGGTTGTGTATGACGGGTGAATGAGTTTGGCACATGCAATAGGGTTAACACGGAGTTTGAAACGGATTGAGCACTTTTTTAATCACAGTTGACAAGTGGTAGAGGGTTGTGTATGACGGGCTGAATGAGGTTGGCACATGCAATAGGGTTAACACGGAGTTTGAAACGGATTGAGCACTTTTTTAATCACAGTTGACAAATGGTAGAGGGTTGTGTATGACGGGCTGAATGAGGATGGCACATGCAATAGGGTTAACACGGAGTTTGAAATGGATTGAGCACTTTTTCAATCACAGTTGACAAATGGTAGAGTGTTGTGTATGACGGGCTGAATGAGGATGGCACATGCAATAGGGTTAACACGGAGTTTGAAACGGATTGAGCACTTTTTCAATCACAGTTGACAAGTGGTAGAGGGTTGTGTATGACGGGGTGAATGAGTTTGGCACATGCAATAGGGTTAACATGGAGTTTGAAACAGATTGAGCACTTTTTTAATCACAGTTGACAAGTGGTAGAGGGTTGTGTATGACGGGCTGAATGAGGTTGGCACATGCAATAGGGTTAACACGGAGTTTGAAACGGATTGAGCACTTTTTTAATCACAGTTGACAAGTGGTAGAGGGTTGTGTATGACGGGGTGAATGAGGTTGGCACATGCAATAGGGTTAACACGGAGTTTGAAACGGATTGAGCACTTTTTTAATCACAGTTGACAAATGGTAGAGGGTTGTGTATGACGGGCTGAATGAGGTTGGCACATGCAATAGGGTTAACACTGAGTTTGAAACGGATTGAGCACTTTTTCAATCACAGTTGACAAAATGGTAGAGGGTTGTGTATGACGGGCTGAATGAGGTTGGCACATGCAATAGGGTTAACACTGAGTTTGAAACGGATTGAGCACTTTTTCAATCACAGTTGACAAGTGGTAGAGGGTTGTGTATGACGGGCTGAATGAGGTTGACACACGCAATAGGGTTAACACGGAGTTTGTAACGGATTGAGCACTTTTTTAATCACAGTTGACAAGTGGTAGAGGGTTGTGTATGACGGGCTGAATGAGGTTGACACACGCAATAGGGTTAACACGGAGTTTGAAACGGATTGAGCACTTTTTTAATCACAGTTGACAAGTGGTAGAGGGTTGTGTATGACGGGGTGAATGAGTTTGGCACATGCAATAGGGTTAACACAGAGTTTGAAACAGATTGAGCACTTTTTTAATCACAGTTGACAATTGGTAGAGGGTTGTGTATGACGGGCTGAATGAGGTTGGCACATGCAATAGGGTTAACACGGAGTTTGAAACGGATTGAGCATTTTTTAAATCACAGTTGACAAGTGGTAGAGGGTTGTGTATGACGGGCTGAATGAGGTTGGCACATGCAATAGGGTTAACACGGAGTTTGAAACGGATTGAGCACTTTTTTAATCACAGTTGACAAGTGGTAGAGGGTTGTGTATGACGGGGTGAATGAGTTTGGCACATGCAATAGGGTTAACACGGAGTTTGAAACGGATTGAGCACTTTTTTAATCACAGTTGACAAGTGGTAGAGGGTTGTGTATGACGAGCTGAATGAGGTTGGCACATGCAATAGGGTTAACACGGAGTTTGAAACGGATTGAGCACTTTTTTAATCACAGTTGACAAGTGGTAGAGGGTTGTGTATCACGGGCTGAATGAGGTTGGCACATGCAATAGGGTTAACACGGAGTTTGAAACGGATTGAGCACTTTTTTAATCACAGTTGACAAGTGGTAGAGGGTTGTGTATGACGGGGTGAATGAGTTTGGCACATGCAATAGGGTTAACACGGAGTTTGAAACGGATTGAGCACTTTTTTAATCACAGTTGACAAGTGGTAGAGGGTTGTGTATGACGAGCTGAATGAGGTTGGCACATGCAATAGGGTTAACACGGAGTTTGAAACGGATTGAGCACTTTTTTAATCACAGTTGACAAGTGGTAGAGGGTTGTGTATCACGGGCTGAATGAGGTTGGCACATGCAATAGGGTTAACACGGAGTTTGAAACGGATTGAGCACTTTTTTAATCACAAATGACAAGTGGTAGAGGGTTGTGTATGACGAGCTGAATGAGGTTGGCACATGCAATAGGGTTAACACGGAGTTTGAAACGGATTGAGCACTTTTTAAATCACAGTTGACAAGTGGTAGAGGGTTGTGTATGACGGGCTGAATGAGGTTGGCACATGCAATAGGGTTAACACGGAGTTTGAAACGGATTGAGCACTTTTTTAATCACAGTTGACAAGTGGTAGAGGGTTGTGTATCACGGGCTGAATTAGGTTGGCACATGCAATAGGGTTAACACGGAGTTTGAAACGGATTGAGCACTTTTTAAATCACAGTTGACAAGTGGTAGAGGGTTGTGTATGACGGGCTGAATGAGGTTGGCACATGCAATAGGGTTAACACGGAGTTTGAAACGGATTGAGCACTTTTTAAATCACAGTTGACAAATGGTAGAGGGTTGTGTATGACGGGCTGAATGAGGATGGCACATGCAATAGGGTTAACACGGAGTTTGAAACGGATTGAGCACTTTTTTAATCACAGTTGACAAATGGTAGAGGGTTGTGTATGACGGGCTGAATGAGGATGGCACATGCAATAGGGTTAACATGGAGTTTGAAACGGATTGAGCACTTTTTCAATCACAGTTGACAAGTGCTAGAGGGTTCTGTATGACGGGCTGAATTAGATTGGCACAAGCAATAGGGTTAACACGGAGTTTGAAACGGATTGAGCACTTTTTTAATCACAGTTGACAAGTGGTAGAGGGTTGTGTATGACGGGCTGAATGAGGTTGGCACATGCAATAGGGTTAACACGGAGTTTGAAACGGATTGAGCACTTTTTTAATCACAGTTGACAAGTGGTAGAGGGTTGTGTATGACGGGCTGAATGAGGATGGCACATGCAATAGGGTTAACACGGAGTTTGAAACGGATTGAGCACTTTTTTAATCACAGTTGACAAGTGGTAGAGGGTTGTGTATGACGGGGTGAATGAGTTTGGCACATGTAATAGGGTTAACACGGAGTTTGAAACAGATTGAGCACTTTTTTAATCACAGTTGACAAGTGGTAGAGGGTTGTGTATGACGGGCTGAATGAGGTTGGCACATGCAATAGGGTTAACACGGAGTTTGAAACGGATTGAGCACTTTTTTAATCACAGTTGACAAGTGGTAGAGGGTTGTGTATGACGGGGTGAATGAGGTTGGCACATGCAATAGGGTTAACACGGAGTTTGAAACGGATTGAGCACTTTTTTAATCACAGTTGACAAATGGTAGAGGGTTGTGTATGACGGGCTGAATGAGGTTGGCACATGCAAAAGGGTTAACACTGAGTTTGAAACGGATTGAGCACTTTTTCAATCACAGTTGACAAATGGTAGAGGGTTGTGTATGACGGGCTGAATGAGGTTGGCACACGCAATAGGGTTAACACGGAGTTTGAAACGGATTGAGCACTTTTTTAATCACAGTTGACAAGTGGTAGAGGGTTGTGTATGACGGGGTGAATGAGTTTGGCACATGCAATAGGGTTAACACAGAGTTTGAAACAGATTGAGCACTTTTTTAATCACAGTTGACAATTGGTAGAGGGTTGTGTATGACGGGCTGAATGAGGTTGGCACATGCAATAGGGTTAACACGGAGTTTGAAACGGATTGAGCACTTTTTTAATCACAGTTGACAAATGGTAGAGGGTTGTGTATGACGGGGTGAATGAGTTTGGCACATGCAATAGGGTTAACACGGAGTTTGAAACGGATTGAGCACTTTTTTAATTACAGTTGACAAATGGTAGAGGGTTGTGTATGACGGGCTGAATGAGGATGGCACATGCAATAGGGTTAACACGGAGTTTGAAACGGATTGAGCACTTTTTCAATCACAGTTGACAAGTGCTAGAGGGTTCTGTATGACGGGCTGAATTAGGTTGGCACATGCAATAGGGTTAACACGGAGTTTGAAACGGATTGAGCACTTTTTTAATCACAGTTGACAAGTGGTAGAGGGTTGTGTATGACGGGGTGAATGAGTTTGGCACATGCAATAGGGTTAACACGGAGTTTGAAACGGATTGAGCACTTTTTTAATCACAGTTGACAAGTGGTAGAGGGTTGTGTATGACGCGCTGAATGAGGTTGGCACATGCAATAGGGTTAACACGGAGTTTGAAACGGATTGAGCACTTTTTTAATCACAGTTGACAAGTGGTAGAGGGTTGTGTATGACGGGGTGAATGAGTTTGGCACATGCAATAGGGTTAACACGGAGTTTGAAACGGATTGAGCACTTTTTTAATCACAGTTGACAAATGGTAGAGGGTTGTGTATGACGGGCTGAATGAGGATGGCACATGCAATAGGGTTAACACGGAGTTTGAAACGGATTGAGCACTTTTTTAATCACAGTTGACAAGTGGTAGAGGGTTGTGTATGACGGGGTGAATGAGTTTGGCACATGCAATAGGGTTAACACGGAGTTTGAAACGGATTGAGCACTTTTTTAATCACAGTTGACAAGTGGTAGAGGGTTGTGTATGACGGGCTGAATGAGGTTGGCACATGCAATAGGGTTAACACGGAGTTTGAAACGGATTGAGCACTTTTTTAATCACAGTTGACAAGTGGTAGAGGGTTGTGTATGACGGGGTGAAATGAGGTTGGCACATGCAATAGGGTTAACACGGAGTTTGAAACGGATTGAGCACTTTTTTAATCACAGTTGACAAATGGTAGAGGGTTGTGTATGACGGGCTGAATGAGGTTGGCACATGCAATAGGGTTAACACTGAGTTTGAAACGGATTGAGCACTTTTTCAATCACAGTTGACAAATGGTAGAGGGTTGTGTATGACGGGCTGAATGAGGTTGGCACATGCAATAGGGTTAACACTGAGTTTGAAACGGATTGAGCACTTTTTCAATCACAGTTGACAAGTGGTAGAGGGTTGTGTATGACGGGCTGAATGAGGTTGACACACGCAATAGGGTTAACACGGAGTTTGTAACGGATTGAGCACTTTTTTAATCACAGTTGACAAGTGGTAGAGGGTTGTGTATGACGGGCTGAATGAGGTTGACACACGCAATAGGGTTAACACAGAGTTTGAAACAGATTGAGCACTTTTTTAATCACAGTTGACAATTGGTAGAGGGTTGTGTATGACGGGCTGAATGAGGTTGGCACATGCAATAGGGTTAACACGGAGTTTGAAACGGATTGAGCACTTTTTAAATCACAGTTGACAAGTGGTAGAGGGTTGTGTATGACGGGCTGAATGAGGTTGGCACATGCAATAGGGTTAACACGGAGTTTGAAACGGATTGAGCACTTTTTTAATCACAGTTGACAAATGGTAGAGGGTTGTGTATGACGGGCTGAATGAGGATGGCACATGCAATAGGGTTAACACGGAGTTTGAAACGGATTGAGCACTTTTTCAATCACAGTTGACAAGTGCTAGAGGGTTCTGTATGACGGGCTGAATTAGGTTGGCACATGCAATAGGGTTAACACGGAGTTTGAAACGGATTGAGCACTTTTTTAATCACAGTTGACAAGTGGTAGAGGGTTGTGTATGACGGGGTGAATGAGTTTGGCACATGCAATAGGGTTAACACGGAGTTTGAAACGGATTGAGCACTTTTTTAATCACAGTTGACAAGTGGTAGAGGGTTGTGTATGACGGGCTGAATGAGGTTGGCACATGCAATAGGGTTAACACGGAGTTTGAAACGGATTGAGCACTTTTTTAATCACAGTTGACAAATGGTAGAGGGTTGTGTATGACGGGCTGAATGAGGATGGCACATGCAATAGGGTTAACACGGAGTTTGAAATGGATTGAGCACTTTTTCAATCACAGTTGACAAATGGTAGAGTGTTGTGTATGACGGGCTGAATGAGGATGGCACATGCAATAGGGTTAACACGGAGTTTGAAACGGATTGAGCACTTTTTCAATCACAGTTGACAAGTGGTAGAGGGTTGTGTATGACGGGGTGAATGAGTTTGGCACATGCAATAGGGTTAACATGGAGTTTGAAACAGATTGAGCACTTTTTTAATCACAGTTGACAAGTGGTAGAGGGTTGTGTATGACGGGCTGAATGAGGTTGGCACATGCAATAGGGTTAACACGGAGTTTGAAACGGATTGAGCACTTTTTTAATCACAGTTGACAAGTGGTAGAGGGTTGTGTATGACGGGGTGAATGAGGTTGGCACATGCAATAGGGTTAACACGGAGTTTGAAACGGATTGAGCACTTTTTTAATCACAGTTGACAAATGGTAGAGGGTTGTGTATGACGGGCTGAATGAGGTTGGCACATGCAATAGGGTTAACACTGAGTTTGAAACGGATTGAGCACTTTTTCAATCACAGTTGACAAATGGTAGAGGGTTGTGTATGACGGGCTGAATGAGGTTGGCACATGCAATAGGGTTAACACTGAGTTTGAAACGGATTGAGCACTTTTTCAATCACAGTTGACAAGTGGTAGAGGGTTGTGTATGACGGGCTGAATGAGGTTGACACACGCAATAGGGTTAACACGGAGTTTGTAACGGATTGAGCACTTTTTTAATCACAGTTGACAAGTGGTAGAGGGTTGTGTATGACGGGCTGAATGAGGTTGACACACGCAATAGGGTTAACACGGAGTTTGAAACGGATTGAGCACTTTTTTAATCACAGTTGACAAGTGGTAGAGGGTTGTGTATGACGGGCTGAATGAGGATGGCACATGCAATAGGGTTAACACGGAGTTTGAAACGGATTGAGCACTTTTTCAATCACAGTTGACAAGTGCTAGAGGGTTCTGTATGACGGGCTGAATTAGGTTGGCACATGCAATAGGGTTAACACGGAGTTTGAAACGGATTGAGCACTTTTTTAATCACAGTTGACAAGTGGTAGAGGGTTGTGTATGACGGGGTGAATGAGTTTGGCACATGCAATAGGGTTAACACGGAGTTTGAAACGGATTGAGCACTTTTTAATCACAGTTGACAAGTGGTAGAGGGTTGTGTATGACGGGCTGAATGAGGTTGGCACATGCAATAGGGTTAACACGGAGTTTGAAACGGATTGAGCACTTTTTTAATCACAGTTGACAAATGGTAGAGGGTTGTGTATGACGGGCTGAATGAGGATGGCACATGCAATAGGGTTAACACGGAGTTTGAAATGGATTGAGCACTTTTTCAATCACAGTTGACAAATGGTAGAGTGTTGTGTATGACGGGCTGAATGAGGATGGCACATGCAATAGGGTTAACACGGAGTTTGAAACGGATTGAGCACTTTTTCAATCACAGTTGACAAGTGGTAGAGGGTTGTGTATGACGGGGTGAATGAGTTTGGCACATGCAATAGGGTTAACATGGAGTTTGAAACAGATTGAGCACTTTTTTAATCACAGTTGACAAGTGGTAGAGGGTTGTGTATGACGGGCTGAATGAGGTTGGCACATGCAATAGGGTTAACACGGAGTTTGAAACGGATTGAGCACTTTTTTAATCACAGTTGACAAGTGGTAGAGGGTTGTGTATGACGGGGTGAATGAGGTTGGCACATGCAATAGGGTTAACACGGAGTTTGAAACGGATTGAGCACTTTTTTAATCACAGTTGACAAATGGTAGAGGGTTGTGTATGACGGGCTGGAATGAGGTTGGCACATGCAATAGGGTTAACACTGAGTTTGAAACGGATTGAGCACTTTTTCAATCACAGTTGACAAATGGTAGAGGGTTGTGTATGACGGGCTGAATGAGGTTGGCACATGCAATAGGGTTAACACTGAGTTTGAAACGGATTGAGCACTTTTTCAATCACAGTTGACAAGTGGTAGAGGGTTGTGTATGACGGGCTGAATGAGGTTGACACACGCAATAGGGTTAACACGGAGTTTGTAACGGATTGAGCACTTTTTTAATCACAGTTGACAAGTGGTAGAGGGTTGTGTATGACGGGCTGAATGAGGTTGACACACGCAATAGGGTTAACACGGAGTTTGAAACGGATTGAGCACTTTTTAATCACAGTTGACAAGTGGTAGAGGGTTGTGTATGACGGGGTGAATGAGTTTGGCACATGCAATAGGGTTAACACAGAGTTTGAAACAGATTGAGCACTTTTTTAATCACAGTTGACAATTGGTAGAGGGTTGTGTATGACGGGCTGAATGAGGTTGGCACATGCAATAGGGTTAACACGGAGTTTGAAACGGATTGAGCATTTTTTAAATCACAGTTGACAAGTGGTAGAGGGTTGTGTATGACGGGCTGAATGAGGTTGGCACATGCAATAGGGTTAACACGGAGTTTGAAACGGATTGAGCACTTTTTTAATCACAGTTGACAAGTGGTAGAGGGTTGTGTATGACGGGCTGAATGAGTTTGGCACATGCAATAGGGTTAACACGGAGTTTGAAACGGATTGAGCACTTTTTTAATCACAGTTGACAAGTGGTAGAGGGTTGTGTATGACGAGCTGAATGAGGTTGGCACATGCAATAGGGTTAACACGGAGTTTGAAACGGATTGAGCACTTTTTTAATCACAGTTGACAAGTGGTAGAGGGTTGTGTATCACGGGCTGAATGAGGTTGGCACATGCAATAGGGTTAACACGGAGTTTGAAACGGATTGAGCACTTTTTTAATCACAGTTGACAAGTGGTAGAGGGTTGTGTATGACGGGGTGAATGAGTTTGGCACATGCAATAGGGTTAACACGGAGTTTGAAACGGATTGAGCACTTTTTTAATCACAGTTGACAAGTGGTAGAGGGTTGTGTATGACGAGCTGAATGAGGTTGGCACATGCAATAGGGTTAACACGGAGTTTGAAACGGATTGAGCACTTTTTTAATCACAGTTGACAAGTGGTAGAGGGTTGTGTATCACGGGCTGAATGAGGTTGGCACATGCAATAGGGTTAACACGGAGTTTGAAACGGATTGAGCACTTTTTTAATCACAAATGACAAGTGGTAGAGGGTTGTGTATGACGAGCTGAATGAGGTTGGCACATGCAATAGGGTTAACACGGAGTTTGAAACGGATTGAGCACTTTTTAAATCACAGTTGACAAGTGGTAGAGGGTTGTGTATGACGGGCTGAATGAGGTTGGCACATGCAATAGGGTTAACACGGAGTTTGAAACGGATTGAGCACTTTTTTAATCACAGTTGACAAGTGGTAGAGGGTTGTGTATCACGGGCTGAATTAGGTTGGCACATGCAATAGGGTTAACACGGAGTTTGAAACGGATTGAGCACTTTTTTAAATCACAGTTGACAAGTGGTAGAGGGTTGTGTATGACGGGCTGAATGAGGTTGGCACATGCAATAGGGTTAACACGGAGTTTGAAACGGATTGAGCACTTTTTAAATCACAGTTGACAAGTGGTAGAGGGTTGTGTATGACGGGCTGGAATGAGGTTGGCACATGCAATAGGGTTAACACGGAGTTTGAAACGGATTGAGCACTTTTTTAATCACAGTTGACAAATGGTAGAGGGTTGTGTATGACGGGCTGAATGAGGATGGCACATGCAATAGGGTTAACACGGAGTTTGAAACGGATTGAGCACTTTTTTAATCACAGTTGACAAATGGTAGAGGGTTGTGTATGACGGGCTGAATGAGGATGGCACATGCAATAGGGTTAACACGGAGTTTGAAACGGATTGAGCACTTTTTCAATCACAGTTGACAAGTGCTAGAGGGTTCTGTATGACGGGCTGAATTAGTTTGGCACATGCAATAGGGTTAACACGGAGTTTGAAACGGATTGAGCACTTTTTTAATCACAGTTGACAAGTGGTAGAGGGTTGTGTATGACGGGGTGAATGAGGTTTGGCACATGCAATAGGGTTAACACGGAGTTTGAAACGGATTGAGCACTTTTTTAATCACAGTTGACAAGTGGTAGAGGGTTGTGTATGACGGGCTGAATGAGGTTGGCACATGCAATAGGGTTAACACGGAGTTTGAAACGGATTGAGCACTTTTTTAATCACAGTTGACAAATGGTAGAGGGTTGTGTATGACGGGCTGAATGAGGATGGCACATGCAATAGGGTTAACACGGAGTTTGAAACGGATTGAGCACTTTTTCAATCACAGTTGACAAGTGGTAGAGGGTTCTGTATGACGGGCTGAATTAGGTTGGCACATGCAATAGGGTTAACACGGAGTTTGAAACGGATTGAGCACTTTTTTAATCACAGTTGACAAGTGGTAGAGGGTTGTGTATGACGGGGTGAATGAGTTTGGCACATGCAATAGGGTTAACACGGAGTTTGAAACGGATTGAGCACTTTTTTAATCACAGTTGACAAGTGGTAGAGGGTTGTGTATGACGGGCTGAATGAGGTTGGCACATGCAATAGGGTTAACACGGAGTTTGAAACGGATTGAGCACTTTTTTAATCACAGTTGACAAGTGGTAGAGGGTTGTGTATGACGGGGTGAATGAGGTTGGCACATGCAATAGGGTTAACACGGAGTTTGAAACGGATTGAGCACTTTTTTAATCACAGTTGACAAATGGTAGAGGGTTGTGTATGACGGGCTGAATGAGGTTGGCACATGCAATAGGGTTAACACTGAGTTTGAAACGGATTGAGCACTTTTTCAATCACAGTTGACAAATGGTAGAGGGTTGTGTATGACGGGCTGAATGAGGTTGGCACATGCAATAGGGTTAACACTGAGTTTGAAACGGATTGAGCACTTTTTCAATCACAGTTGACAAGTGGTAGAGGGTTGTGTATGACGGGCTGAATGAGGTTGACACACGCAATAGGGTTAACACGGAGTTTGTAACGGATTGAGCACTTTTTTAATCACAGTTGACAAGTGGTAGAGGGTTGTGTATGACGGGCTGAATGAGGTTGACACACGCAATAGGGTTAACACGGAGTTTGAAACGGATTGAGCACTTTTTTAATCACAGTTGACAAGTGGTAGAGGGTTGTGTATGACGGGCTGAATGAGGATGGCACATGCAATAGGGTTAACACGGAGTTTGAAACGGATTGAGCACTTTTTCAATCACAGTTGACAAGTGCTAGAGGGTTCTGTATGACGGGCTGAATTAGGTTGGCACATGCAATAGGGTTAACACGGAGTTTGAAACGGATTGAGCACTTTTTTAATCACAGTTGACAAGTGGTAGAGGGTTGTGTATGACGGGGTGAATGAGTTTGGCACATGCAATAGGGTTAACACGGAGTTTGAAACGGATTGAGCACTTTTTTAATCACAGTTGACAAGTGGTAGAGGGTTGTGTATGACGGGCTGAATGAGGTTGGCACATGCAATAGGGTTAACACGGAGTTTGAAACGGATTGAGCACTTTTTTAATCACAGTTGACAAATGGTAGAGGGTTGTGTATGACGGGCTGAATGAGGATGGCACATGCAATAGGGTTAACACGGAGTTTGAAATGGATTGAGCACTTTTTCAATCACAGTTGACAAATGGTAGAGTGTTGTGTATGACGGGCTGAATGAGGATGGCACATGCAATAGGGTTAACACGGAGTTTGAAACGGATTGAGCACTTTTTCAATCACAGTTGACAAGTGGTAGAGGGTTGTGTATGACGGGGTGAATGAGTTTGGCACATGCAATAGGGTTAACATGGAGTTTGAAACAGATTGAGCACTTTTTTAATCACAGTTGACAAGTGGTAGAGGGTTGTGTATGACGGGCTGAATGAGGTTGGCACATGCAATAGGGTTAACACGGAGTTTGAAACGGATTGAGCACTTTTTTAATCACAGTTGACAAGTGGTAGAGGGTTGTGTATGACGGGTGAATGAGGTTGGCACATGCAATAGGGTTAACACGGAGTTTGGAAACGGATTGAGCACTTTTTTAATCACAGTTGACAAATGGTAGAGGGTTGTGTATGACGGGCTGAATGAGGTTGGCACATGCAATAGGGTTAACACTGAGTTTGAAACGGATTGAGCACTTTTTCAATCACAGTTGACAAATGGTAGAGGGTTGTGTATGACGGGCTGGAATGAGGTTGGCACATGCAATAGGGTTAACACTGAGTTTGAAACGGATTGAGCACTTTTTCAATCACAGTTGACAAGTGGTAGAGGGTTGTGTATGACGGGCTGAATGAGGTTGACACACGCAATAGGGGGTTAACACGGAGTTTGTAACGGATTGAGCACTTTTTTAATCACAGTTGACAAGTGGTAGAGGGTTGTGTATGACGGGCTGAATGAGGTTGACACACGCAATAGGGTTAACACGGAGTTTGAAACGGATTGAGCACTTTTTTAATCACAGTTGACAAGTGGTAGAGGGTTGTGTATGACGGGGTGAATGAGTTTGGCACATGCAATAGGGTTAACACAGAGTTTGAAACAGATTGAGCACTTTTTTAATCACAGTTGACAATTGGTAGAGGGTTGTGTATGACGGGCTGAATGAGGTTGGCACATGCAATAGGGTTAACACGGAGTTTGAAACGGATTGAGCATTTTTTAAATCACAGTTGACAAGTGGTAGAGGGTTGTGTATGACGGGCTGAATGAGGTTGGCACATGCAATAGGGTTAACACGGAGTTTGAAACGGATTGAGCACTTTTTTAATCACAGTTGACAAGTGGTAGAGGGTTGTGTATGACGGGGTGAATGAGTTTGGCACATGCAATAGGGTTAACACGGAGTTTGAAACGGATTGAGCACTTTTTTAATCACAGTTGACAAGTGGTAGAGGGTTGTGTATGACGAGCTGAATGAGGTTGGCACATGCAATAGGGTTAACACGGAGTTTGAAACGGATTGAGCACTTTTTAATCACAGTTGACAAGTGGTAGAGGGTTGTGTATCACGGGCTGAATGAGGTTGGCACATGCAATAGGGTTAACACGGAGTTTGAAACGGATTGAGCACTTTTTTAATCACAGTTGACAAGTGGTAGAGGGTTGTGTATGACGGGGTGAATGAGTTTGGCACATGCAATAGGGTTAACACGGAGTTTGAAACGGATTGAGCACTTTTTTAATCACAGTTGACAAGTGGTAGAGGGTTGTGTATGACGAGCTGAATGAGGTTGGCACATGCAATAGGGTTAACACGGAGTTTGAAACGGATTGAGCACTTTTTTAATCACAGTTGACAAGTGGTAGAGGGTTGTGTATCACGGGCTGAATGAGGTTGGCACATGCAATAGGGTTAACACGGAGTTTGAAACGGATTGAGCACTTTTTAATCACAAATGACAAGTGGTAGAGGGTTGTGTATGACGAGCTGAATGAGGTTGGCACATGCAATAGGGTTAACACGGAGTTTGAAACGGATTGAGCACTTTTTAAATCACAGTTGACAAGTGGTAGAGGGTTGTGTATGACGGGCTGAATGAGGTTGGCACATGCAATAGGGTTAACACGGAGTTTGAAACGGATTGAGCACTTTTTTAATCACAGTTGACAAGTGGTAGAGGGTTGTGTATCACGGGCTGAATTAGGTTGGCACATGCAATAGGGTTAACACGGAGTTTGAAACGGATTGAGCACTTTTTAAATCACAGTTGACAAGTGGTAGAGGGTTGTGTATGACGGGCTGAATGAGGTTGGCACATGCAATAGGGTTAACACGGAGTTTGAAACGGATTGAGCACTTTTTAAATCACAGTTGACAAATGGTAGAGGGTTGTGTATGACGGGCTGAATGAGGATGGCACATGCAATAGGGTTAACACGGAGTTTGAAACGGATTGAGCACTTTTTTAATCACAGTTGACAAATGGTAGAGGGTTGTGTATGACGGGCTGAATGAGGATGGCACATGCAATAGGGTTAACATGGAGTTTGAAACGGATTGAGCACTTTTTCAATCACAGTTGACAAGTGCTAGAGGGTTCTGTATGACGGGCTGAATTAGATTGGCACAAGCAATAGGGTTAACACGGAGTTTGAAACGGATTGAGCACTTTTTTAATCACAGTTGACAAGTGGTAGAGGGTTGTGTATGACGGGGTGAATGAGTTTGGCACATGCAATAGGGTTAACACGGAGTTTGAAACGGATTGAGCACTTTTTTAATCACAGTTGACAAGTGGTAGAGGGTTGTGTATGACGGGCTGAATGAGGTTGGCACATGCAATAGGGTTAACACGGAGTTTGAAACGGATTGAGCACTTTTTTAATCACAGTTGACAAGTGGTAGAGGGTTGTGTATGACGGGGTGAATGAGTTTGGCACATGCAATAGGGTTAACACGGAGTTTGAAACGGATTGAGCACTTTTTTAATCACAGTTGACAAATGGTAGAGGGTTGTGTATGACGGGCTGAATGAGGATGGCACATGCAATAGGGTTAACACGGAGTTTGAAACGGATTGAGCACTTTTTCAATCACAGTTGACAAGTGCTAGAGGGTTCTGTATGACGGGCTGAATTAGGTTGGCACATGCAATAGGGTTAACACGGAGTTTGAAACGGATTGAGCACTTTTTTAATCACAGTTGACAAGTGGTAGAGGGTTGTGTATGACGGGGTGAATGAGTTTGGCACATGCAATAGGGTTAACACGGAGTTTGAAACGGATTGAGCACTTTTTTAATCACAGTTGACAAGTGGTAGAGGGTTGTGTATGACGGGCTGAATGAGGTTGGCACATGCAATAGGGTTAACACGGAGTTTGAAACGGATTGAGCACTTTTTTAATCACAGTTGACAAGTGGTAGAGGGTTGTGTATGACGGGCTGAATGAGGATGGCACATGCAATAGGGTTAACACGGAGTTTGAAACGGATTGAGCACTTTTTTAATCACAGTTGACAAGTGGTAGAGGGTTGTGTATGACGGGGTGAATGAGTTTGGCACATGTAATAGGGTTAACACGGAGTTTGAAACAGATTGAGCACTTTTTTAATCACAGTTGACAAGTGGTAGAGGGTTGTGTATGACGGGCTGAATGAGGTTGGCACATGCAATAGGGTTAACACGGAGTTTGAAACGGATTGAGCACTTTTTTAATCACAGTTGACAAGTGGTAGAGGGTTGTGTATGACGGGCTGAATGAGGTTGGCACATGCAATAGGGTTAACACGGAGTTTGAAACGGATTGAGCACTTTTTTAATCACAGTTGACAAGTGGTAGAGGGTTGTGTATGACGGGCTGAATGAGGTTGGCACATGCAATAGGGTTAACACGGAGTTTGAAACGGATTGAGCACTTTTTTAATCACAGTTGACAAATGGTAGAGGGTTGTGTATGACGGGCTGAATGAGGTTGGCACATGCAATAGGGTTAACACGGAGTTTGAAACGGATTGAGCACTTTTTCAATCACAGTTGACAAGTGGTAGAGGGTTGTGTATGACGGGCTGAATGAGGTTGGCACATGCAATAGGGTTAACACGGAGTTTGAAACGGATTGAGCACTTTTTTAATCACAGTTGACAAGTGGTAGAGGGTTGTGTATGACGGGCTGAATGAGGTTGGCACATGCAATAGGGTTAACACGGAGTTTGAAACGGATTGAGCACTTTTTTAATCACAGTTGACAAGTGGTAGAGGGTTGTGTATGACGGGCTGAATGAGGTTGGCACATGCAATAGGGTTAACACGGAGTTTGAAACGGATTGAGCACTTTTTAAATCACAGTTGACAAATGGTAGAGGGTTGTGTATGACGGGCTGAATGAGGTTGGCACATGCAATAGGGTTAACACTGAGTTTGAAACGGATTGAGCACTTTTTCAATCACAGTTGACAAATGGTAGAGGGTTGTGTATGACGGGCTGAATGAGGTTGGCACACGCAATAGGGTTAACACGGAGTTTGAAACGGATTGAGCACTTTTTTAATCACAGTTGACAAGTGGTAGAGGGTTGTGTATGACGGGGTGAATGAGTTTGGCACATGCAATAGGGTTAACACAGAGTTTGAAACAGATTGAGCACTTTTTTAATCACAGTTGACAAGTGGTAGAGGGTTGTGTATGACGGGCTGAATGAGGTTGGCACATGCAATAGGGTTAACACGGAGTTTGAAACGGATTGAGCACTTTTTTAATCACAGTTGACAAGTGGTAGAGGGTTGTGTATGACGGGCTGAATGAGGTTGGCACATGCAATAGGGTTAACACGGAGTTTGAAACGGATTGAGCACTTTTTTAATCACAGTTGACAAGTGGTAGAGGGTTGTGTATGACGGGCTGAATGAGGTTGGCACATGCAATAGGGTTAACACAGGAGTTTGAAACGGATTGAGCACTTTTTCAATCACAGTTGACAAATGGTAGAGGGTTGTGTATGACGGGCTGAATGAGGTTGGCACATGCAATAGGGTTAACACTGAGTTTGAAACGGATTGAGCACTTTTTCAATCACAGTTGACAAGTGGTAGAGGGTTGTGTATGACGGGCTGAATGAGGTTGACACACGCAATAGGGTTAACACGGAGTTTGTAACGGATTGAGCACTTTTTTAATCACAGTTGACAAGTGGTAGAGGGTTGTGTATGACGGGCTGAATGAGGTTGACACACGCAATAGGGTTAACACGGAGTTTGAAACGGATTGAGCACTTTTTTAATCACAGTTGACAAGTGGTAGAGGGTTGTGTATGACGGGGTGAATGAGTTTGGCACATGCAATAGGGTTAACACAGAGTTTGAAACAGATTGAGCACTTTTTTAATCACAGTTGACAATTGGTAGAGGGTTGTGTATGACGGGCTGAATGAGGTTGGCACATGCAATAGGGTTAACACGGAGTTTGAAACGGATTGAGCATTTTTTAAATCACAGTTGACAAGTGGTAGAGGGTTGTGTATGACGGGCTGAATGAGGTTGGCACATGCAATAGGGTTAACACGGAGTTTGAAACGGATTGAGCACTTTTTTAATCACAGTTGACAAGTGGTAGAGGGTTGTGTATGACGGGGTGAATGAGTTTGGCACATGCAATAGGGTTAACACGGAGTTTGAAACGGATTGAGCACTTTTTTAATCACAGTTGACAAGTGGTAGAGGGTTGTGTATGACGAGCTGAATGAGGTTGGCACATGCAATAGGGTTAACACGGAGTTTGAAACGGATTGAGCACTTTTTTAATCACAGTTGACAAGTGGTAGAGGGTTGTGTATCACGGGCTGAATGAGGTTGGCACATGCAATAGGGTTAACACGGAGTTTGAAACGGATTGAGCACTTTTTTAATCACAGTTGACAAGTGGTAGAGGGTTGTGTATGACGGGGTGAATGAGTTTGGCACATGCAATAGGGTTAACACGGAGTTTGAAACGGATTGAGCACTTTTTTAATCACAGTTGACAAGTGGTAGAGGGTTGTGTATGACGAGCTGAATGAGGTTGGCACATGCAATAGGGTTAACACGGAGTTTGAAACGGATTGAGCACTTTTTTAATCACAGTTGACAAGTGGTAGAGGGTTGTGTATCACGGGCTGAATGAGGTTGGCACATGCAATAGGGTTAACACGGAGTTTGAAACGGATTGAGCACTTTTTTAATCACAAATGACAAGTGGTAGAGGGTTGTGTATGACGAGCTGAATGAGGTTGGCACATGCAATAGGGTTAACACGGAGTTTGAAACGGATTGAGCACTTTTTAAATCACAGTTGACAAGTGGTAGAGGGTTGTGTATGACGGGCTGAATGAGGTTGGCACATGCAATAGGGTTAACACGGAGTTTGAAACGGATTGAGCACTTTTTTAATCACAGTTGACAAGTGGTAGAGGGTTGTGTATCACGGGCTGAATTAGGTTGGCACATGCAATAGGGTTAACACGGAGTTTGAAACGGATTGAGCACTTTTTAAATCACAGTTGACAAGTGGTAGAGGGTTGTGTATGACGGGCTGAATGAGGTTGGCACATGCAATAGGGTTAACACGGAGTTTGAAACGGATTGAGCACTTTTTTAAATCACAGTTGACAAATGGTAGAGGGTTGTGTATGACGGGCTGAATGAGGATGGCACATGCAATAGGGTTAACACGGAGTTTGAAACGGATTGAGCACTTTTTTAATCACAGTTGACAAATGGTAGAGGGTTGTGTATGACGGGCTGAATGAGGATGGCACATGCAATAGGGTTAACATGGAGTTTGAAACGGATTGAGCACTTTTTCAATCACAGTTGACAAGTGCTAGAGGGTTCTGTATGACGGGCTGAATTAGATTGGCACAAGCAATAGGGTTAACACGGAGTTTGAAACGGATTGAGCACTTTTTTAATCACAGTTGACAAGTGGTAGAGGGTTGTGTATGACGGGGTGAATGAGTTTGGCACATGCAATAGGGTTAACACGGAGTTTGAAACGGATTGAGCACTTTTTTAATCACAGTTGACAAGTGGTAGAGGGTTGTGTATGACGGGCTGAATGAGGTTGGCACATGCAATAGGGTTAACACGGAGTTTGAAACGGATTGAGCACTTTTTTAATCACAGTTGACAAGTGGTAGAGGGTTGTGTATGACGGGGTGAATGAGTTTGGCACATGCAATAGGGTTAACACGGAGTTTGAAACGGATTGAGCACTTTTTTAATCACAGTTGACAAATGGTAGAGGGTTGTGTATGACGGGCTGAATGAGGATGGCACATGCAATAGGGTTAACACGGAGTTTGAAACGGATTGAGCACTTTTTCAATCACAGTTGACAAGTGCTAGAGGGTTCTGTATGACGGGCTGAATTAGGTTGGCACATGCAATAGGGTTAACACGGAGTTTGAAACGGATTGAGCACTTTTTTAATCACAGTTGACAAGTGGTAGAGGGTTGTGTATGACGGGGTGAATGAGTTTGGCACATGCAATAGGGTTAACACGGAGTTTGAAACGGATTGAGCACTTTTTTAATCACAGTTGACAAGTGGTAGAGGGTTGTGTATGACGGGCTGAATGAGGTTGGCACATGCAATAGGGTTAACACGGAGTTTGAAACGGATTGAGCACTTTTTTAATCACAGTTGACAAGTGGTAGAGGGTTGTGTATGACGGGCTGAATGAGGATGGCACATGCAATAGGGTTAACACGGAGTTTGAAACGGATTGAGCACTTTTTTAATCACAGTTGACAAGTGGTAGAGGGTTGTGTATGACGGGGTGAATGAGTTTGGCACATGTAATAGGGTTAACACGGAGTTTGAAACAGATTGAGCACTTTTTTAATCACAGTTGACAAGTGGTAGAGGGTTGTGTATGACGGGCTGAATGAGGTTGGCACATGCAATAGGGTTAACACGGAGTTTGAAACGGATTGAGCACTTTTTTAATCACAGTTGACAAGTGGTAGAGGGTTGTGTATGACGGGGTGAAATGAGGTTGGCACATGCAATAGGGTTAACACGGAGTTTGAAACGGATTGAGCACTTTTTTAATCACAGTTGACAAATGGTAGAGGGTTGTGTATGACGGGCTGAATGAGGTTGGCACATGCAATAGGGTTAACACTGAGTTTGAAACGGATTGAGCACTTTTTCAATCACAGTTGACAAATGGTAGAGGGTTGTGTATGACGGGCTGAATGAGGTTGGCACACGCAATAGGGTTAACACGGAGTTTGAAACGGATTGAGCACTTTTTTAATCACAGTTGACAAGTGGTAGAGGGTTGTGTATGACGGGGTGAATGAGTTTGGCACATGCAATAGGGTTAACACAGAGTTTGAAACAGATTGAGCACTTTTTTAATCACAGTTGACAATTGGTAGAGGGTTGTGTATGACGGGCTGAATGAGGTTGGCACATGCAATAGGGTTAACACGGAGTTTGAAACGGATTGAGCATTTTTTAAATCACAGTTGACAAGTGGTAGAGGGTTGTGTATGACGGGCTGAATGAGGTTGGCACATGCAATAGGGTTAACACGGAGTTTGAAACGGATTGAGCACTTTTTTAATCACAGTTGACAAGTGGTAGAGGGTTGTGTATGACGAGCTGAATGAGGTTGGCACATGCAATAGGGTTAACACGGAGTTTGAAACGGATTGAGCACTTTTTTAATCACAGTTGAAACATTTGGCACATGCAATAGGGTTTTTGAAACGGATTGAGCACTTTTTTAATCACAGTTGACAAGTGGTAGAGGGTTGTGTATGACGGGGTGAATGAGTTTGGCACATGCAATATGGTTAACACGGGTTTGAAACGGATTGAGCACTTTTTTAATCACAGTTGACAAGTGGTAGAGGGTTGTGTATGACAGCTGAATGACACATGCAATAGGGTTAACACGGAGTTTGAAACGGATTGAGCACTTTTTTAATCACAGTTGACAGTGGTAGAGGGTTGTGTATGACGGGCTGAATGAGGTTGGCACATGCAATAGAACACGGAGTTTGAAACGGATTGAGCACTTTTTTAATCACAGTTGACAAGTGGTAGAGGGTTGTGTATGACGAGCTGAATGAGGTTGGCACATGCAATAGGGTTAACACGGAGTTTGAAACGGATTGAGCACTTTTTAGTTGACAAGTGGTAGAGGGTTGTGTATGACGGGCTGAATGAGGTTGGCACATGCAATAGGGTTAACACGGAGTTTGAAACGGATTGAGCACTTTTTTAATCACAGTTGACAAGTGGTAGAGGGTTGTGTATGACGGGCTGAATGAGGTTGGCACATGCAATAGGGTTAACACGGAGTTTGAAACGGATTGAGCACTTTTTTAATCACAGTTGACAAGTGGTAGAGGGTTGTGTATGACGGGCTGAATGAGGTTGGCACATGCAATAGGGTTAACACGGAGTTTGAAACGGATTGAGCACTTTTTTAATCACAGTTGACAAGTGGTAGAGGGTTGTGTATGACGGGCTGAATGAGGATGGCACATGCAATAGGGTTAACACGGAGTTTGAAACGGATTGAGCACTTTTTTAATCACAGTTGACAAGTGGTAGAGGGTTGTGTATGACGGGCTGAATGAGGATTGGCACATGCAATAGGGTTAACACGGAGTTTGAAACGGATTGAGCACTTTTTAAATCACAGTTGACAAGTGGTAGAGGGTTGTGTATGACGGGCTGAATGAGGTTGGCACATGCAATAGGGTTAACACGGAGTTTGAAACGGATTGAGCACTTTTTAATCACAGTTGACAAGTGGTAGAGGGTTGTGTATGACGGGGTGAATGAGTTTGGCACATGCAATATGGTTAACACGGAGTTTGAAACGGATTGAGCACTTTTTTAATCACAGTTGACAAGTGGTAGAGGGTTGTGTATGACGAGCTGAATGAGGTTGGCACATGCAATAGGGTTAACACGGAGTTTGAAACGGATTGAGCACTTTTTTAATCACAGTTGACAAGTGGTAGAGGGTTGTGTATCACGGGCTGAATGAGGTTGGCACATGCAATAGGGTTAACACGGAGTTTGAAACGGATTGAGCACTTTTTTAATCACAAATGACAAGTGGTAGAGGGTTGTGTATGACGAGCTGAATGAGGTTGGCACATGCAATAGGGTTAACACGGAGTTTGAAACGGATTGAGCACTTTTTAAATCACAGTTGACAAGTGGTAGAGGGTTGTGTATGACGGGCTGAATGAGGTTGGCACATGCAATAGGGTTAACACGGAGTTTGAAACGGATTGAGCACTTTTTTAATCACAGTTGACAAGTGGTAGAGGGTTGTGTATCACGGGCTGAATTAGGTTGGCACATGCAATAGGGTTAACACGGAGTTTGAAACGGATTGAGCACTTTTTAAATCACAGTTGACAAGTGGTAGAGGGTTGTGTATGACGGGCTGAATGAGGTTGGCACATGCAATAGGGTTAACACGGAGTTTGAAACGGATTGAGCACTTTTTTAATCACAGTTGACAAATGGTAGAGGGTTGTGTATGACGGGCTGAATGAGGATGGCACATGCAATAGGGTTAACACGGAGTTTGAAACGGATTGAGCACTTTTTTAATCACAGTTGACAAATGGTAGAGGGTTGTGTATGACGGGCTGAATGAGGATGGCACATGCAATAGGGTTAACACGGAGTTTGAAACGAATTGAGCACTTTTTCAATCACAGTTGACAAGTGCTAGAGGGTTCTGTATGACGGGCTGAATTAGGTTGGCACATGCAATAGGGTTAACACGGAGTTTGAAACGGATTGAGCACTTTTTTAATCACAGTTGACAAGTGGTAGAGGGTTGTGTATGACGGGGTGAATGAGTTTGGCACATGCAATAGGGTTAACACGGAGTTTGAAACGGATTGAGCACTTTTTTAATCACAGTTGACAAGTGGTAGAGGGTTGTGTATGACGGGCTGAATGAGGTTGGCACATGCAATAGGGTTAACACGGAGTTTGAAACGGATTGAGCACTTTTTTAATCACAGTTGACAAATGGTAGAGGGTTGTGTATGACGGGCTGAATGAGGATGGCACATGCAATAGGGTTAACACGGAGTTTGAAATGGATTGAGCACTTTTTCAATCACAGTTGACAAATGGTAGAGTGTTGTGTATGACGGGCTGAATGAGGATGGCACATGCAATAGGGTTAACACGGAGTTTGAAACGGATTGAGCACTTTTTCAATCACAGTTGACAAGTGGTAGAGGGTTGTGTATGACGGGGTGAATGAGTTTGGCACATGCAATAGGGTTAACACGGAGTTTGAAACAGATTGAGCACTTTTTTAATCACAGTTGACAAGTGGTAGAGGGTTGTGTATGACGGGCTGAATGAGGTTGGCACATGCAATAGGGTTAACACGGAGTTTGAAACGGATTGAGCACTTTTTTAATCACAGTTGACAAGTGGTAGAGGGTTGTGTATGACGAGCTGAATGAGGTTGGCACATGCAATAGGGTTAACACAGAGTTTGAAACGGATTGAGCACTTTTTTAATCACAGTTGACAAGTATCACGGGCTGAATGAGGTTGGCACATGCAATAGGGTTAACACGGAGTTTGAAACGGATTGAGCACTTTTTTAATCACAGTTGACAAGTGGTAGAGGGTTGTGTATGACGGGGTGAATGAGGTTGGCACATGCAATATGGTTAACACGGAGTTTGAAACGGATTGAGCACTTTTTTAATCACAGTTGACAAGTGGTAGAGGGTTGTGTATGACAGAGCTGAATAGAGGTTGGCACATGCAATAGGGTTAACACGGAGTTTGAAACGGATTGAGCACTTTTTTAATCACAGTTGACAAGTGGTAGAGGGTTGTGTATGACGGGCTGAATGAGGTTGGCACATGCAATAGGGTTAACACGGAGTTTGAAACGGATTGAGCACTTTTTTAATCACAGTTGACAAGTGGTAGAGGGTTGTGTATGACGGGCTGAATGAGGTTGGCACATGCAATAGGGTTAACACGGAGTTTGAAACGGATTGAGCACTTTTTTAAATCACAGTTGACAAGTGGTAGAGGGTTGTGTATGACGGGCTGAATGAGGTTGGCACATGCAATAGGGTTAACACGGAGTTTGAAACGGATTGAGCACTTTTTAAATCACAGTTGACAAGTGGTAGAGGGTTGTGTATGACGGGCTGAATGAGGTTGGCACATGCAATAGGGTTAACACGGAGTTTGAAACGGATTGAGCACTTTTTTAATCACAGTTGACAAGTGGTAGAGGGTTGTGTATGACGGGCTGAATGAGGTTGGCACATGCAATAGGGTTAACACGGAGTTTGAAACGGATTGAGCACTTTTTTAATCACAGTTGACAAGTGGTAGAGGGTTGTGTATGACGGGCTGAATGAGGTTGGCACATGCAATAGGGTTAACACGGAGTTTGAAACGGATTGAGCACTTTTTTAATCACAGTTGACAAGTGGTAGAGGGTTGTGTATGACGGGCTGAATGAGTTTGGCACATGCAATAGGGTTAACACGGAGTTTGAAACGGATTGAGCACTTTTTTAATCACAGTTGACAAGTGGTAGAGGGTTGTGTATGACGGGCTGAATGAGGTTGGCACATGCAATAGGGTTAACACGGAGTTTGAAACGGATTGAGCACTTTTTTAATCACAGTTGACAAATGGTAGAGGGTTGTGTATGACGGGCTGAATGAGGATGGCACATGCAATAGGGTTAACACGGAGTTTGAAACGGATTGAGCACTTTTTCAATCACAGTTGACAAATGGTAGAGTGTTGTGTATGACGGGCTGAATGAGGATGGCACATGCAATAGGGTTAACACGGAGTTTGAAACGGATTGAGCACTTTTTCAATCACAGTTGACAAGTGGTAGAGTGTTGTGTATGACGGGCTGAATGAGGATGGCACATGCAATAGGGTTAACACGGAGTTTGAAACGGATTGAGCACTTTTTCAATCACAGTTGACAAGTGGTAGAGGGTTGTGTATGACGAGTGAATGAGGTTTGGCACATGCAATAGGGGTTAACACGGAGTTTGAAACAGATTGAGCACTTTTTTAATCACAGTTGACAAGTGGTAGAGGGTTGTGTATGACGGGCTGAATGAGGTTGGCACATGCAATAGGGTTAACACGGAGTTTGAAACGGATTGAGCACTTTTTTAATCACAGTTGACAAGTGGTAGAGGGTTGTGTATGACGAGCTGAATGAGGTTGGCACATGCAATAGGGTTAACACAGAGTTTGAAACGGATTGAGCACTTTTTTAAATCACAGTTGACAAGTGGTAGAGGGTTGTGTATCACGGGCTGAATGAGGTTGGCACATGCAATAGGGTTAACACGGAGTTTGAAACGGATTGAGCACTTTTTTAATCACAGTTGACAAGTGGTAGAGGGTTGTGTATGACGGGCTGAATGAGGTTGGCACATGCAATAGGGTTAACACGGAGTTTGAAACGGATTGAGCACTTTTTTAATCACAGTTGACAAGTGGTAGAGGGTTGTGTATGACGAGCTGAATGAGGTTGGCACATGCAATAGGGTTAACACGGAGTTTGAAACGGATTGAGCACTTTTTTAATCACAGTTGACAAGTGGTAGAGGGTTGTGTATGACGAGCTGAATGAGGTTGGCACATGCAATAGGGTTAACACGGAGTTTGAAACGGATTGAGCACTTTTTTAATCACAGTTGACAAGTGGTAGAGGGTTGTGTATGACGGGCTGAATGAGGTTGGCACATGCAATAGGGTTAACACGGAGTTTGAAACGGATTGAGCACTTTTTTAATCACAGTTGACAAGTGGTAGAGGGTTGTGTATGACGGGCTGAATGAGGTTGGCACATGCAATAGGGTTAACACGGAGTTTGAAACGGATTGAGCACTTTTTTAATCACAGTTGACAAGTGGTAGAGGGTTGTGTATGACGGGCTGAATGAGGTTGGCACATGCAATAGGGTTAACACGGAGTTTGAAACGGATTGAGCACTTTTTTAATCACAGTTGACAAGTGGTAGAGGGTTGTGTATGACGGGCTGAATGAGGTTGGCACATGCAATAGGGTTAACACGGAGTTTGAAACGGATTGAGCACTTTTTTAATCACAGTTGACAAGTGGTAGAGGGTTGTGTATGACGGGCTGAATGAGGTTGGCACATGCAATAGGGTTAACACGGAGTTTGAAACGGATTGAGCACTTTTTTAATCACAGTTGACAAATGGTAGAGGGTTGTGTATGACGGGCTGAATGAGGATGGCACATGCAATAGGGTTAACACGGAGTTTGAAACGGATTGAGCACTTTTTCAATCACAGTTGACAAATGGTAGAGGGTTGTGTATGACGGGCTGAATGAGGATGGCACATGCAATAGGGTTAACACGGAGTTTGAAACGGATTGAGCACTTTTTCAATCACAGTTGACAAGTGGTAGAGGGTTGTGTATGACGGGCTGAATGAGTTTGGCACATGCAATAGGGTTAACACGGAGTTTGAAACGGATTGAGCACTTTTTTAATCACAGTTGACAAGTGGTAGAGGGTTGTGTATGACGGGCTGAATGAGGTTGGCACATGCAATAGGGTTAACACGGAGTTTGAAACGGATTGAGCACTTTTTTAATCACAGTTGACAAGTGGTAGAGGGTTGTGTATGACGGGCTGAATGAGGTTGGCACATGCAATAGGGTTAACACGGAGTTTGAAACGGATTGAGCACTTTTTTAATCACAGTTGACAAATGGTAGAGGGTTGTGTATGACGGGCTGAATGAGGTTGGCACATGCAATAGGGTTAACACGGAGTTTGAAACGGATTGAGCACTTTTTTAATCACAGTTGACAAATGGTAGAGGGTTGTGTATGACGGGCTGAATGAGGTTGGCACATGCAATAGGGTTAACACGGAGTTTGAAACGGATTGAGCACTTTTTTAATCACAGTTGACAAGTGGTAGAGGGTTGTGTATGACGGGCTGAATGAGGTTGGCACATGCAATAGGGTTAACACGGAGTTTGAAACGGATTGAGCACTTTTTTAATCACAGTTGACAAGTGGTAGAGGGTTGTGTATGACGGGCTGAATGAGGTTGGCACATGCAATAGGGTTAACACGGAGTTTGAAACGGATTGAGCACTTTTTTAATCACAGTTGACAAGTGGTAGAGGGTTGTGTATGACGGGCTGAATGAGGTTGGCACATGCAATAGGGTTAACACGGAGTTTGAAACGGATTGAGCACTTTTTTAATCACAGTTGACAAGTGGTAGAGGGTTGTGTATGACGGGCTGAATGAGGTTGGCACATGCAATAGGGTTAACACGGAGTTTGAAACGGATTGAGCACTTTTTTAATCACAGTTGACAAGTGGTAGAGGGTTGTGTATGACGGGCTGAATGAGGTTGGCACATGCAATAGGGTTAACACGGAGTTTGAAACGGATTGAGCACTTTTTTAATCACAGTTGACAAGTGGTAGAGGGTTGTGTATGACGGGCTGAATGAGGTTGGCACATGCAATAGGGTTAACACGGAGTTTGAAACGGATTGAGCACTTTTTTAATCACAGTTGACAAGTGGTAGAGGGTTGTGTATGACGGGCTGAATGAGGTTGGCACATGCAATAGGGTTAACACGGAGTTTGAAACGGATTGAGCACTTTTTTAATCACAGTTGACAAGTGGTAGAGGGTTGTGTATGACGGGCTGAATGAGGTTGGCACATGCAATAGGGTTAACACGGAGTTTGAAACGGATTGAGCACTTTTTTAATCACAGTTGACAAGTGGTAGAGGGTTGTGTATGACGGGCTGAATGAGGTTGGCACATGCAATAGGGTTAACACGGAGTTTGAAACGGATTGAGCACTTTTTTAATCACAGTTGACAAGTGGTAGAGGGTTGTGTATGACGGGCTGAATGAGGTTGGCACATGCAATAGGGTTAACACGGAGTTTGAAACGGATTGAGCACTTTTTTAATCACAGTTGACAAGTGGTAGAGGGTTGTGTATGACGGGCTGAATGAGGTTGGCACATGCAATAGGGTTAACACGGAGTTTGAAACGGATTGAGCACTTTTTTAATCACAGTTGACAAGTGGTAGAGGGTTGTGTATGACGGGCTGAATGAGGTTGGCACATGCAATAGGGTTAACACGGAGTTTGAAACGGATTGAGCACTTTTTTAATCACAGTTGACAAGTGGTAGAGGGTTGTGTATGACGGGCTGAATGAGGTTGGCACATGCAATAGGGTTAACACGGAGTTTGAAACGGATTGAGCACTTTTTTAATCACAGTTGACAAGTGGTAGAGGGTTGTGTATGACGGGCTGAATGAGGTTGGCACATGCAATAGGGTTAACACGGAGTTTGAAACGGATTGAGCACTTTTTTAATCACAGTTGACAAGTGGTAGAGGGTTGTGTATGACGGGCTGAATGAGGTTGGCACATGCAATAGGGTTAACACGGAGTTTGAAACGGATTGAGCACTTTTTTAATCACAGTTGACAAGTGGTAGAGGGTTGTGTATGACGGGCTGAATGAGGTTGGCACATGCAATAGGGTTAACACGGAGTTTGAAACGGATTGAGCACTTTTTTAATCACAGTTGACAAATGGTAGAGGGTTGTGTATGACGGGCTGAATGAGGATGGCACATGCAATAGGGTTAACACGGAGTTTGAAACGGATTGAGCACTTTTTAATCACAGTTGACAAGTGGTAGAGGGTTGTGTATGACGGGCTGAATGAGGTTGGCACATGCAATAGGGTTAACACGGAGTTTGAAACGGATTGAGCACTTTTTAATCACAGTTGACAAGTGGTAGAGGGTTGTGTATGACGGGCTGAATGAGGTTGGCACATGCAATAGGGTTAACACGGAGTTTGAAACGGATTGAGCACTTTTTTAATCACAGTTGACAAGTGGTAGAGGGTTGTGTATGACGGGCTGAATGAGGTTGGCACATGCAATAGGGTTAACACGGAGTTTGAAACGGATTGAGCACTTTTTTAATCACAGTTGACAAGTGGTAGAGGGTTGTGTATGACGGGCTGAATGAGGATGGCACATGCAATAGGGTTAACACGGAGTTTGAAACGGATTGAGCACTTTTTTAATCACAGTTGACAAATGGTAGAGGGTTGTGTATGACGGGCTGAATGAGGATGGCACATGCAATAGGGTTAACACGGAGTTTGAAACGGATTGAGCACTTTTTTAATCACAGTTGACAAGTGGTAGAGGGTTGTGTATGACGGGCTGAATGAGGTTGGCACATGCAATAGGGTTAACACGGAGTTTGAAACGGATTGAGCACTTTTTTAATCACAGTTGACAAGTGGTAGAGGGTTGTGTATGACGGGCTGAATGAGGTTGGCACATGCAATAGGGTTAACACGGAGTTTGAAACGGATTGAGCACTTTTTTAATCACAGTTGACAAGTGGTAGAGGGTTGTGTATGACGGGCTGAATGAGGTTGGCACATGCAATAGGGTTAACACGGAGTTTGAAACGGATTGAGCACTTTTTTAATCACAGTTGACAAGTGGTAGAGGGTTGTGTATGACGGGCTGAATGAGGTTGGCACATGCAATAGGGTTAACACGGAGTTTGAAACGGATTGAGCACTTTTTTAATCACAGTTGACAAGTGGTAGAGGGTTGTGTATGACGGGCTGAATGAGGTTGGCACATGCAATAGGGTTAACACGGAGTTTGAAACGGATTGAGCACTTTTTTAATCACAGTTGACAAGTGGTAGAGGGTTGTGTATGACGGGCTGAATGAGGTTGGCACATGCAATAGGGTTAACACGGAGTTTGAAACGGATTGAGCACTTTTTTAATCACAGTTGACAAGTGGTAGAGGGTTGTGTATGACGGGCTGAATGAGGTTGGCACATGCAATAGGGTTAACACGGAGTTTGAAACGGATTGAGCACTTTTTTAATCACAGTTGACAAGTGGTAGAGGGTTGTGTATGACGGGCTGAATGAGGTTGGCACATGCAATAGGGTTAACACGGAGTTTGAAACGGATTGAGCACTTTTTTAATCACAGTTGACAAGTGGTAGAGGGTTGTGTATGACGGGCTGAATGAGGTTGGCACATGCAATAGGGTTAACACGGAGTTTGAAACGGATTGAGCACTTTTTTAATCACAGTTGACAAGTGGTAGAGGGTTGTGTATGACGGGCTGAATGAGGTTGGCACATGCAATAGGGTTAACACGGAGTTTGAAACGGATTGAGCACTTTTTTAATCACAGTTGACAAGTGGTAGAGGGTTGTGTATCACGGGCTGAATGAGGTTGGCACATGCAATAGGGTTAACACGGAGTTTGAAACGGATTGAGCACTTTTTTAATCACAGTTGACAAGTGGTAGAGGGTTGTGTATGACGGGCTGAATGAGGTTGGCACATGCAATAGGGTTAACACGGAGTTTGAAACGGATTGAGCACTTTTTTAATCACAGTTGACAAGTGGTAGAGGGTTGTGTATGACGGGCTGAATGAGGTTGGCACATGCAATAGGGTTAACACGGAGTTTGAAACGGATTGAGCACTTTTTTTAATCACAGTTGACAAGTGGTAGAGGGTTGTGTATGACGAGCTGAATGAGGTTGGCACATGCAATAGGGTTAACACGGAGTTTGAAACGGATTGAGCACTTTTTAAATCACAGTTGACAAGTGGTAGAGGGTTGTGTATGACGGGCTGAATGAGGTTGGCACATGCAATAGGGTTAACACGGAGTTTGAAACGGATTGAGCACTTTTTTAATCACAGTTGACAAATGGTTTAACTGCCTAGGAATGTATATAGTGTAAATATGTACATAGTGTTTTTAACGGAATGTATGAATGAGTGGTTACAGTGTTTGTATGTGTGAGGTTTTTTATCGTGATGACGAGCTGCAGTTATGTTTCATATGGCAGAAAGAAACCTACGTGTGTTGTCCAGTAAATAAAAAAAAAAAAAAATAGATAGTATGACGTTTCATCCCCGGAATAAGGAAAATCCTAGGCAAAGAGTCAGTTCAACCTCAGAAAGCCAACAACAATATAAGTGACGTGCTTGAAGTGTTATAAGAAAAAAATGACCAAGATCTTTCGGGTAAGTGAATGGTTGTTTTTATAGAATATCATGACTGGAAAAATAATTTTTGCGCTTTGGCTGGAAAGACCATTTTTATACATTGAAGGGGACTGGAAAAATTATGTTTGTACATTGAAGAGGACTGGAAAAATCATTTCTGTACTTTGAACAGATTTAAATAACAGTCACTAAAATTTTACAAATTACTGCTATGTTGCTTCAAAAATCTTTGAAAGTTACTGGATTAAAAACATGTTTTTCATAATTTTCAAGCAGCAATGAACATGTAATTCCAAAGTTCTCAGATCCATACTTTAACCCTTGAAATTTGCCTCAGTATCCGAGAACAGTGCTTGCTTTTTTTTATTGAATAATCTTTACAATTTTGTCCACCACTTTAAAGGTAAGAGGCATTTTTTTAATCCTGTTCTGCTTTTGCTTCAGAGGCTCAATTATATCACAGAACATGTTTGCAGTAAGATTAAAGCAGCATTGTATAAAAATAAAATGTATCTGCGTGCACAACCACTGAGACAGAAAAATTTCTGCAAGTTCGCGAAATGCGAAACCACAATAATGAAATACGATAATTTAAAGAAAAATCCATAAATAATTATTAGAGCATTACAGATTCCAATGAGGACAAAACAAGTGCATTACAATTGAATGTGCAGCAATACGTGTGAAATGTGAACCTTTTTGGCAAAATATTAAAATACTGGACTATGAACCTCATAAAACAAGAAGCCATTTAAAGAAGATTTTTACAACCAGAAAAACTGTTCCATTAATGAAACTTCAAAAATTATAAATAGCATTTTCAACAACTTAATTCAACAAGAAAGATGGCACCAAATTTTCGGATGTAATAAGCACATCTAATCAACTAGTTCCAACAATCGATAAAACATCCAGAAATAGAAACATCTACTTTTTTACTTTCCACCAGCGGCTAAAAAGCATGTTATGAAAATTAAAAAATGGCGGACAAAAAGTTTCTCATACTACAAGGAAGGTACCAGAGACGAAGAGATTTTCAAATCGAGCAGTCAAAAGAAGAAATATAAAAAAGGAAACATGATATAAGTTTACCTCTGCTAGCGGAAGTTTGCATAGCGGAATAGTTGAAAATAGGCGAAAATTATTCTTCGTGGAAAAAGCATTCAACCTTTATGCAGCTAGTGAGAAATCTTTGTGCTACTTAAAGAGGATAATGCTCCACATCTGTATTGTAAAGAATGGCATACAGTGAAGAAGAAATTTCTCAATAGCGTTTTTAGAAGCGGCGATACAGCTGCAAACTGAAGTGCACAAACACCACCTACCGACAGAACTGTGAGCTACAAAATTCCTCATATACTAGCCTTAAGTGTTCTACAAGGTGAATGGCATCCGGTGTTGAAAGAATTTTTTAAATCGCGCATGTAAAAGCAGTGATATTGAGAAAAACAAAATAAACATATGCGCCCCTAGCAGCAAAATTGTGCATTATTTTGGAAAGAAGATATACACACAGTTTGCATAAATACACTGGTGTGCAAAAATTAAGGACGAAGAGGAGAAATTAGCATAACAGCTGAACAAGCAGGCAGAACGGACTGAAACACCACTCAGGAGAAAGACTACGGTCCGGTACGGTAGGGCATGCGCATATATGCAGCATGAAGTGGGGGGGGGAGTGTCGGAAGGGTATAAAGCACACGGGCGGTGTAAGCTCAGCAATTCGGTGAAAGCTATTGCACGGTGTACATCGGCTTAAACGACGTCGAGTTGCTGCCACCGTGTGATATGGCCAACAGGCAATCCAGTAGACGACATCTGGATGACTTTACCAGAGGTTGCCTCATTGGAAAGTTGGAAGAAGGTCGAAGTGTAAATAGTGTGGCCGAGGAGTTCGGGATCGCTCACAGCATCGTTTCACGAGCTTGGAGAGCATTTCAAACGACAGGAACAGCTATTCGAGAGTTTAGCAGTGGTCGTCCACGAGCAAACATGGCGGCGGACGACTGGTATATTGTCCTACAGGCGAAAAGAGACAGACGGCAGACAGCAGGAGAAATCACAAGGCACATGCAACAGACAAGTGGACGTCCGTTATTGCGTTTTACCGTGGCCAGGAGGCTGCACAAAGGTGGTCTATTTGCACGACGACCAGTACGGTGTGTGTCATGAACGCCTGCTCATCGGAGACGGCGGTTTCTGTGGTGCCAGGAACACAAGAACTAGACACATCAGCAATGGAGTCCAGTTCTCTCTACGGATGAGAGCCGAATTAGTCTGACGAGCGATTCTGGACGTATACACATCTAGAGAGAGCAGACAACACGCAATCGCACCTCCAACATCATCGAAAGGGACCGGTTTGGAGGTGGCAGAGTTCTCGTTTGGGGCGGTATCATGCTTGGTAGCCGTACTTACCTCCACATCTTCGAAGGAGGTTCAGTCGCTGGTGTCCACTATTGTACCGAGGTTCTCCTGCCCCACGTGCATCTGTTTAGAGGTGCTGTGGGTCCCGAGCTCCTCTTCATGGACGACAACGTTACACCTCCTCGTACAGTGGCTGTCGAAGAGCTGTTGGAGAGTGAAGATATTCAACGTACGGATTGGCCAGCAAGGTCCCCGGACCTAAATCCAATCGAACAGGTGTGGGACTTTCTCGGGAAACGCTTGGCAGCACGTCACCAGCCGCCAACAACGATTCCGCAGCCGCGATTGGCGCTACAAGAGGAATGGGCCGCGATGCCTCAACAGCTCCTTGGCAACCTCGTCCTCAGCATAGACAGACGCTGTAAATCCTGCAACGCAGTCAGGGGTGATCATATCCCCTACTAAAGACTGGATTTTTCTTGGCAGCCGCCTGTCACATGGACGTTTCTGTCTTCTGTCCAGTTGTGCTCGAAGCTACCTTTTCAATGAAGTGCCTTTGTATCCTTTGGATTCCTTGTTTGGACGGTTTTGCTCACTTGTCCCATATTCTTACATCTTGGGGATCTTATGGTATGATTTGAGTCGATGCGGAGCACTTCTGCACGACATTACATTAAAAAAAAACTGTCTCGTCCTTAATTTTTGCACCCCAGTGTAATATCGGACAGAAGAAAAAAAGTTTTTCAATTGGGTTTTTAGTCCTGCAGATATTGCTGTAAACGGAAACGTGAACTTGCGCCCTGTGGTGGTAGACTTGTGCACTACGAAAAATTTGGAATTATATGAGAAACATTTCCCTATGGAAACGCTCTCCAACAAAGAAAGATTTTTTTAAATCGGACTCTTAGAAGCAGAGATATTTACAAAAATAAGATATGCCTTTATGTCCCCTGGCAGAAAAACCATACATTATTTTAAGAAGAAAGTATTCTCAAAAGGTCTTTCGATGTGAGCGGTATCGGTCAACGAAATAATTTTTTCCAGCGTGGAAATACTCTAGTAGAGTTTGCAGAGGCAGAAGGGTTTTTCATCTTGAACTCCTTTTTCAAGAAAAAGCCACACAGGAAATGGACATGGAGACAACCAAATGGGACGACAAGTGAAATTGATTTTATTATGTGTAACAAAAATTTCATCATAGAAGACTGCAGTGTGCTAAACAAGTTCAACACAGGCAGTGACCATAGATTGGTGAGATGTAAGATGCACCTCAACACTAAACTCGAACGTAGCAAGCTCATAAGACAAACAAAATGTATTGACATAACCAACCTTAAAAAACACCATAATACCTTCAAATTGGAACTGAAGAACAGATTCTCTGCTTTAGAAGGCCTAACATCGGAAGAAGTGGATATTTCTGAAGTTAACAGAAAAGTAACCAAAGCTCTTATGGAAACAGCAACAAAATTAGCTGGGTCTAAGAACAAGTTGCATGTGAACAAATTATCAGGAAAAACCAAAATGTTGATGCAAAAAAGAAGAGAGATGAGGACAACTAAAGAAGATGTGACTTCCAAAGTGGAATATATAGAGCTGTGCAAGACAGTACGAAAAAGTATCACTGAAGACGTAAGGAAATTCAACTGTGAACTAGTAAGGAAAGCAATTGAAAACAACCAAAGCCTAAACATAGCAAAGGGACATCTCAGTAAGGGAAAAAAACAGATTATGGCACTGAGAAAAGAAGATGGTTCAGTAACAAGAAATAGAGGCAAAATTTTGACAAGAGTGAAAGATTTCTACTCCAAATTATATGAAAGGGATGATACAGTGAACTAGTAAGGAAAGCAATTGAAAACAACCAAAGCCTAAACATAGCAAAGGGACATCTCAGTAAGGGAAAAAAACAGATTATGGCACTGAGAAAAGAAGATGGTTCTGTAACAAGAAATAGAGGCAAAATTTTGACAAGAGTGAAAGATTTCTACTCCAAATTATATGAAAGGGATGATACATGTACTCCAGACATCATGAAAGGTACTAGTACCAGAGTTCTTCCAGTCCTTCCAGCAGAAGTTGCACATGCAATCAAGAACATGAAGCAGGGAAAAGCTGCAGGAGAAGATGAAATTACTGTAGACATCATACAAGAAGCAAGTGGAGAAATCGAAACAGTACTCGCCCAAATTTTCACTCGATGCCTTAATGAAGGGAAGATTCCTGAGGATTGGAACAACGCTACAATGATCTTGCTACATAAAAAAGGTGACATTGAGGATCTCAGGAACTACAGACCTATCAGCCTCCTATCAGTGGTTTATAAAATCTTCACTAAAGTTCTTTCACACCTCTTGAAGGTAACACTGGACATGGCTCAACCGAGAGAACAAGCTGGATTCAGGAGGGGCTACAGCACAATAGATCATATCCACGTACTGAGAGAACTAATTGAAAGAGCGAAGGAATATGAACTTCCATTGTGCATGGCTTTTATCGATTATGAAAAAGCCTTTGATTCGGTGAAACCATCAGCAGTTACAATGGCTCTGAAAACCTGCGGTATTGAAGATGCATACATTAATATTATTAATAACATCTATGAAAATGCAAGTGCAAAGATTAGGCTGTTTGAAAATACAACACACTTAAAAATTGGAAAGGGAGTGAGACAAGGTGACACCATATCTCCGAAGCTCTTTAATGCCACATTGGAGGGTGTTTTTCAGTCACTGAGCTGGGAAAACAAAGGGATAAAGATTAATGGAGATTATCTAACCCACCTTCGTTTTGCTGATGACATAGTCATTTTTGCAACTACCCCATCAGAACTTCAGAGTATGATCCAGGAACTTGCTGACAAGAGTAAAGAAGTGGGATTAAAAATGAACTTTCAGAAGACAAAAGTGATGTACAATGCTTTTACAAGAAATGAAGATTTATCGATTGATGAAGAAAAGCTGGAGATAACAGACACGTACGTTTATCTTGGACAGCAGATATCAAGTGAGGGTCACATTGGTGAAGAAATTAATCGGCATACAAAACTTGCCTGGAGAGTTTTTGGAAGAAACAGCATAATTTTCAAGAGCAATATGCCATTATGTCTTAAAAGAAGTGTTTGATCAATGCATCCTTCCAGTGCTTACGTATGGTGCAGAGACGTGGACCTTAGCTAAAAGAGACATACAAAGGCTGCAGACAACTCAAAGCAGCATGGAGAGGTGCATGCTTGGTGTAACCAGGAGAGATAAGAAGAGCAACACGTGGATCCGAAAACTGACAAGAGTGGAAGACATCATGATCAGAGTTAAATCCCTGAAATGGCAATGGGCTGGACATACTGCCAGAAGGACAGACCATCGATGGACAGCCGAAATTTTAGATTGGATTCCAAGGGACAGGAAAAGACCCAGAAGAAGACCACATGGGAAGATGGGTGGATGAAATTCGAAAGTATGCGGGAGTGACATGGAAGAGACTGGCACAAGACAGACCGTTGTGGAGGAAACTTGGGGAGACCTTCGTCCAGCAATGGATTGATAATGGTTGACAATGATGATGATGATGATGATGACATCAGACGCAGAAATTAACACTTATGCCCCCTGGTGGCTAAACCATTCTTTATCAAATATTAGAAATTATAGGCAAAGCATTTTCTATCGGCAGCTGTATCAGGTGAAGAAAGAAGTTTTCTAATCGGAATTCCAATAGCAGAGATATCGTGGAAAACGCAATTTACCTTAACGCCCCTAGCAGAAAGTCTCTGTCATCATCATCATTGTCAATCATTATCAATCCACTGCTGGACGAAGGTCTCCCCAAGTTTCCTCCACAACGGTCTGTCTTGTGCCAGTCTCCTCCATGTCACTCCCACATACTTTCGAATTTCATCCACCCATCTTCCATGTGGTCTTCTTCTGGGTCTTTTCCTGTCCCTTGGAATCCAATCTAAAATGTAAGGTCAGGTGATGCGTAACATCACAGCCTCTCCTTGACAAATTTTAACCCCGCCTTCTCGTGGTGCATCCTGTTCCCACTAAAGGGGTTCTGACGACCGCCAATAGCGGTATAACTATACCATCGGGATTAGAGGAAATGCTATTCCCACACTCACCAACCCGCTTGGCCAGCGTGGTGAGTTATGGCCAAACCCCTCCAAAATGACTCCACAACTTAAAAGTCTATGTATTACTTGAAAAATTTGAAATTATATGAGAGTATTTTACACCGGAACCACTATCTAACAAAGAAGGAATTTTTCAAATCTGACTCTTACAAGCAGAGATATTGACAGAAATATGATATACATGTAAGCCCCTGGCAGAGGAACCGTGCATGATTTGGAATTGAAGGAATTTTTCAAATCTGACTCTTAGAAGCGGAGATATTGACAGAAATAGAATATACATCTACACCCCCTGGCGGAGAAACCATACATGATTTTAAGAAGAAAATGTTCTCAAATGTTTATCGACATCAGCGGTATCGGTCGACGAAAGAATTTTCTCAATCAAAGATTTTAGAAGCTCAGATTTTGATGGAAATCCCTACGAAGCAGAAATTAACGCTTACGCCCCCTGGTGGCCAAACCATATTTTATAAAAAAAATTAGAAATTACAATCAAAGCATTTCCCAACGGGAGCTGTGTCCGGTGCAAGAGGAATTTTTCAAATCAGAGTTTTAGAAGCAGAGATATCGGGGTAAGCGCAATTTACCTTTACTCCCCCTAGCGGAAAGTCAATGAATTACTTGAAAATTTTGAAATTATATGAAAAACATGTTGCGCGCACCGGAAACTCTTTTTTTTTTTTTTTTTTTTTGATTGGAGGTTTAACGACCACCATGAGCAGCTCAATGGGCTATAAGCAGTCGCCCGTCCCTAATTTAGGGTCACTGGCTCCAGGGAAGGGAGAGAGCCAGTGCCGTAAGACAAACACAACATCCATGCCTCACCGGGATTCGAACCCGAACCCCGTTCAGACGAATGATCAGAGGCCATCGCTTAGACCACTGCGCCACCGGAAACTCTATCCAACAAAGAAGAAATTTTTCAAATTGGACCATTAGAAGCAGAGATATTGACAAAAATAAGATATACATCTACGCCCCCAGGCGTAGATGTATATCTTATTTTAAGAAGGAAATATTCTGAAAAGGGTTGTCGACGTGAGTACTATCAGTCCATGAAAGAATTTTTCAATCAAGATTTTAGCTCAGATTTTGTTGCAAATACATCAGAAGCAGAAATTAACACTTACGCCCCTTGGTGGCCAAACCGTTTTATACCAAAAATTAGAAATTATACGTGAAATATTTCCCATCCGGAGCTGTATCCGCTGCAGAAATAATATTTCAAATTGGAGTTTTAGAAGCAGAGATATCGGGGAAACGCAGTTTACTTTTTCACCCCCTAGCGGAGAATCTATGCATAACTTGAAAAAGCGACTATACCTAAAATAATCTTCGCCACGAGGAGAATCGAAAGGCAAAAGTTTTTTTTTGAATTGGACGTTTTAGAAGCAAATGTATGGAATAAAATGTATTTTGAATTCGATATCATCTGCATTTACGCCCTATAGCGGCGAAATTTTGCATCGTAAAAAAATCAAAATAAAGGGTCATCATCTGCACATTTCAAGCTTTGTAATGCAAAAAAAAAAAAAAAATTCAGATTGGACTATTAGTTGCAGAGATATCGTGTCTATAGACGGACGGGCAAAGAGATAACATAAGCACGGTCCTTTTTTACAAAAGACCGTGCTGAAAATTAAGAGGGAGATGATGTGACATACTACAGAGAGAGAGAGAGAGAGAGAGAGAGACAGAGAGTGAGAAGGAGAGAGAATGAGAGAGAGAGATTTATTACGTAATTTACAATAAAATTTAGTTAGATCTTTCGGCTGAACATCAGCCTTCTTCACACTGGTAGCAAGCATTCACATGGTGGACATTGTTTCTATAACTGTTGCCAGCAGAGATTTCCATGGAAATATCTGCTGGCAACAATTACAGGGATTTCTATGGGCAACAAAGATTCCAGATATTTCCATGGAAATCTCTGCTGGCAACAATTACAGGGATTTCTATGGGCAACAAAGATTCCAGAGATTTCCATGGAAATCTCTGCTGGCAACAATTACAGAGATTTCTATGGGCAACAAAGATTCCAGAGATTTCCATGGAAATCTCTGCTGGCAACAATTACAGAGATTTCTATGGGCAACAAAGATTCCAGAGATTTCCATGGAAATTTCTGCTGGCAACAATTACAGAGATTTCTATGGGCAACAAAGATTCCAGAGATTTCCATGGAAATTTCTGCTGGCAACAATTACAGAGATTTCTATGGGCCACAAAGACTCCAGAAATTTCCATGGAAATCTCAGCTGGCAACAATTACAGAGATTTCTATGGGCAACAAAGATTCCAGAGATTTCCACGGAAATTTCTGCTGGCAACAATTACAGAGATTTCTAATGGCAACAAAGATTCCAGAGATTTCCATGGAAATTTCTGCTGGCAACAATTACAGAGATTTCTATGGGCAACAAAGATTCCAGAGATTTCCATGGAAATCTCTGTTGGCAACAATTACAGAGATTTCTATGGGCAACAAAGATTCCAGAGATTTCCATGGAAACATCTGCTGGCAACAATTACAGAGATTTCTATTGGCAACAAAGATTCCAGAGATTCCAATGGAAATCTCTGCTGGCAACAATTACAGAGATTTCCATGGAAATCTCTGCTGGCAACAATTACATAGATTTCTATGGGCAACAAAGATTCCAGATGCTGGCAACAATTACAGAGATTTCTATGGGCAACAAAGATTCCAGAGATTTCCACGGAAATCTCTGCTGGCAACAATTACAGAGATTTCTATGGGCAACAAAGATTTCAGAGATTTCCATGGAAATCTCTGCTGGCAAAAATAACAGAAACGAGGTCCACCACATGAATACTTCTACCAGTGCAAACAAGGCTGATGTTCAACTGATACATCTAACTAAATTTTAATGTAAATTACGTAATAAATCGTAAGCATGAAATTTTCCTACATTATTGTAATGGGACTAGTAAATTCTTATTTTGACCCCTGCAATAATAAATTTAAGAAACAGTAGTGGATAATAATTAAATTACAAAAATAGCCCCCTCATGTCCATTAAAGCTACGTAAGTCGTGAAAGTTTTGTTATTAGAACAACAGTTCGCAGTTCTAAAAAGTTTGGGATGCTCTGAAGTAGACTACAGAATCAAAAAATAGTGCTAATAGCAGGCACTTGGTAAAGAAAAAAAAAATCTAGAGTTTAAATGACATAACAGCTACAATCACAGGTACTAAATACGAGGATAGATCCAAAAAAAAAAAAAAAAGGTTAAAAGCAGCAGCATTGGAAAAGTAATTAGTGTGGAGGGTACATTTGTTGCCCAGAGTGGAGACAGATGGCGCTAGTTGTCTGACAGCGGTTGTTTGGGAAGTTAGTGCAAGTTCGCAGACGCGTGACAGCGATTGAATTGGCAAGACGTTTAGAAAAGTGGTCCCGCTTGGAGGTGCGAGCCGTAATTCGGTTCTTATGGGCAAAGAATGTGTCCGCATCTGCAATTCACAGTCAAATAGTGGAAGTTTATGGTGAAGAAGCAATCAGCCGACAACATGTAGCGAAATGGTGTCGCTCTTTTCAATCGGGCAGAGAGGATGTGGAAAACCGCAACAGGGCAGCCGTCCAAGTTCGTCAACGACAGAAATCAACACGGCACGAGTTGACGAAATGATTGAAAATGATCGACGAGTAACTGTGCGTGCAATGGTGTCAGAGCTGGGACTCAGCTATGGTACCATTCAGCGTATCGTTTCGGATGTTTTGGGATATTCCAAGGTTTGTGCATGCTGAGTACCACGTGCGTTATCCGAGGAGCAGAAAGCCACACGAATGATGTGCAGCCTCACGTTTCTTCAGCGTTACCATGCCGACGGCCAGCAGTTTATTGATCACATGGTTACTGGGGACGGAACTTGGCTTCATCACTTTGTCCCCACAACCAAAAGAGCCCAGTATGGAGTGGAAACACGCTGGATCACCAACGAAAAAGAAGTTAAAGGTTACACCCTCTGCCGGTAAAGCTATGGCAACCATATTCTGGGATGCATGCGGTGTTATCCTTATCGAGTATCTGGAGCGTGGCCATACCGTTAATGCCGATCGTTATTGTGCCACTTTGACAAGGTTACGTGAAGCCGTCCGTCGCAAACGGCCTGGCATGTTGAGCGATGGTGTCATCTTCCTGCATGACAATGCCAGGCCCCATACTGCACATGAAACTCAAGAATTGCTGCAAAAGTTCAAGTGGGAAGTCTGGAGCCACCCCCATACAGCCCAGATGTGGCCCCCAGTGACTACTTCCTTTTTCCGAAATTGCAGGAACGCTTATCTGGAAGAAGGTTCTCTTCCGACAGTGATGTGAAAACAGCTGCCGAGAACTGGATCAATGGGCAGGGACGTGATTTCTACCGAGCCGGGTTAAACAAGTTGGTCATGCGTTCCAATAAATGTCTCCTGAACAGATTTGGTGATTATGTGGAAAAGTGATTGGCAAGTATGCCTCCTAATTCCCTTTTGAATTTTTTGTCTATTGTTACTCAATCCTTTTTTATAACCCTTGTAACCTTTTTTTTTTTTGGATCTATCCTCGTAATATGCTCTTCCGCAATAAATGTTGACAACTATCCTTACTTCTACATGAAGTTAAATGCACACTACTATATAAGCAGCTCAAGGTGCTATGTGAACTTTCATGAAATGTAAATGCATGCAAATTTCCCAGTGTAATATTCACGCCAGCATAGATGGAGGATCTTCATAAAAGCCGATTGATACCTGAAGTATGTTTTAAAATGTTGGATCCATATACCTCCATATGATCAGGATTTTTCTGAACTGCAGCTTCGAAGAGCAGAACTGCACTTGGAAGATCGCCACACTGTAATTTCTTTAAGCCTTCTTCGAACGGTTCAGGGTGCTCCAAAAGGGGGTTCTCTTCAGAAAACACATATTCCTGGATTATGCAAAGTGCAAAGAAAAAGAACAAACAATTAAAGTCCATTTAAAAATTTTATATTAACACAATAAAAACAAACAAAAAGAAACAGTGCAATAAGACACCATGCATAATCACAGAGCATGTGCACACATTTTTAGAATGCTTTTGATAAGAAATTACAGAAAATAAAAGACGTTTGAAGTATCAATTGGTGTACTATTTTGTCCAAAATACTGTTTCACATGTTACTTAATGTATTGCTATCGATGCAGGCCAGGCTTATCAGCAATTAAAAGTACAAATATAACATCATATACAAAAAGGGACGTAAGGTCAGGTGATGCGTAACATCACAGTCTCTCCTTGACAAATGTCAACCCTGCCTTCTCATGGTGCATCCTGTTCCCACTAAAGGGGCTCTGACGACCACCAATAGCGGTATAACTATACCATCGGGATTAGAGGAAATGCTATCCCACACTCACCAACCCGCTTGGCCAGCGTGGTGAGTTATGGCCAAACCCCTCCAAAATGACTCCACAACTTAAATCTTGGCCCTCAGTCTCTGGCAGCTGGAATGTACCTGGCCAAGGCAGCGGCCAGTGCGACATGAAGGCAGAGGGTGCTAAGAATCCCCGGAGGACCGGACTAGGCTGCCATCTGATGCTGACCTTGGCTACGTATAACGGACGCTCCCTATCTTAGGATCAAGTGGGACATCGTCGGGCTAAGTGAGGTAAGGAGAAAAGGAGAAGATCTCATCGAACTGAAAAGTGGACATCTCTTCTACTATCGTGGGACAGATACTGGCAGAACTAGTGGTGTTGGATTTATAATAAACAAGAAACTGAAGGATAAAGTTGTAGAAGTTGAAAGTTCCTCTGACAGAGCTGCACGACTCGTTATCCAACTCTCGAGAAGATACCAGGCTCAGATTATTCAAACTTATGCACCCACCACAAGTCATCCTGAAGAAGAAATTGAAGAATTTTATGAGGAAATTCGTCATCTAAATAATAAAGGTAAGCAGCACTTGAAGATAATTATGGGAGATTTCAATGCAAAAATAGGGCAACGGAAACAGAATCAGTAGGTAAATTCGGTCACAGCAACAGAAACCAGCGTGGCAATACTCTCGTAGAGTTTGCAGAGGCAGAAGGGTTTTTCATCTTGAACTCCTTCTTCAAGAAAAAGCCACACAGGAAATGGACATGGAGACATCCAAATGGGACGACAAGTGAAATTGATTTTATTATGTGTAACAAAAAATTCGTCATAGAAGACTGCAGTGTGCTAAACAAGTTCAACACAGGTAGTGACCATAGATTGGTGAGATGTAAGATGCACCTCAACACTAAACTTGAACGTGGCAAGCTCATAAGACAAACAAAATGTATTGACATAACCAACCTTAAAAAACACCATAATACCTTCAAGTTGGAACTGAAGAATAGATTCTCTGCTTTAGAAGGCCGAACATCGGAAGAATGTTAGGCCTTCTAAAGCAGAGAATCTATTTTTCAGTTCCAACTTGAAGGTATTATGGTGTTTTTCTAAGCGGGCGGTCGTAGTGAGCGATGGGTTTGCCTCCTCAGGGCGCTCCGTGGTAACAATGGCACACACAACAGCAACTAGGGCCTCTGTGAATCTTGGAGAGGTGCAAGCTAGTTCTGTGTGACATTGGCGAAAAGACCCCAACTCACTGGGTTTTGTTAAAGAATCCTTAGGTTGAATGACCAACTGGAAACCCTCAGCTGTGGGCTAATCCCCCACACTGATGTACTTACCTGATTAAAAAGACAAAAAGAAATATTAAGAATGACTCTAGTGTGGGATATGGTGGACCTACCACACTTGAGAAGGACTGTCCACCACGGAATCGACCTGGACTTTCTAAACGGCGTATGAGAAAGAGATCTCGGCTGAGTGAATGTAAGATTGGTGTATGGAATACTAGAGGTACAAATGGCAAGATGAGTGAGGTGATTGAGGAGATGAATAAGTATAGACTGGATGTGCTGTGTGTAAGTGAAACCAAAAAGAAGGAAATTGGGGTAGAAGAAGTGAATGGCATGGTGAGTGTGTGGTCTGGAGTATTGGATAATATGAGAGGACAGGCTGGTGTAGGTGTGATTTTAAGTGAAAAGATGAAGAACAACGTGATTCACTATAGTTGCATAAGTGAGAGAATTCTCTGGATTCGTTTGAAAGTGAAACTTCCAAGAATTGTAATTGTTGTAGTGTATGCTCCTTGTGACTCGGAACCTTCTGATAAGAAAGAAGATTTCTGGAATCAGCTAAAAGCTGTTTTGAGCCAGTTTGGTGCTAAAGTAAAAGTTATAATAGCAGGGGATTTCAATGCTTGAGTAGGGTGCAGAATGCAATTTCTGACAATATTCTGGGTAAGTTTAATGATCCTTGAGTGAATGATAATGGTGAAAGATTAATTGAACTCTGCATTGAGAAGTGTTTGTGTGTATCTAATACATTTTTCAACCACAAGTATATACACACATATACTTGGGAAAATCGTACTCTTGGTCAAAAGAGTGTGATAGATTTTGTTGTCTACGATCAGCGTTTGAAACACTTAGTTGTTGACACCCGTGTGATGAGAGGTGCGGATGTTGGTTCTGATCATTACTTGGTAGTGTCACGAGTGAAACTTAATGTTGGTTGGAGGAAAAGGAATAGGAAGAGACCCAGGATAGAAAGAATAAAGGTTGATAGGCTCCTTGAAGATCATCAGCGTTATTCTCACTTACTCAGGGAACGACTGAAGGATCTGAAATTTTGTGAGAGGGATGTAGAAAAGAAGTGGGAATGTTTTAAGAGCTGTGTTGTCACTGCTGCTAAAGAGGTCTGTGGCACCACAATAGTGGGTAACAATAGAGGTGATGCTTGGTGGAATAGTGAGATTGATGAGGCAGTAAAGAGAAAGAAGGAAGCCTATTTGGGGATGTTGCAAGGTAGAGTCTCTGTGGATGAATATCGCTGTAAGAAGCGTGAAGCTGCTAAGCTGGTTCGCCACAGTAAGGCAAAAGATAGGAAGGAGAAAGTGGAAAGGCATGAACTGGCTTTTTGGAAAGATAGAAAGTCCTTCTGGAAGTACATGAGACTCAGGAAAAATAGGGGAAACAAAGTTGTAAATTGCGTGAAGAATGAGATTGGGGAAATGATATGGGAGCCCAATGAGATAAGTGACAGATGGGGCGAATACTTCTGTGAGTTATTAGATCAGGAGAGTAAAAATGATTCTGAGACAGATGCAGATGATGTCACAATGAGGGATGGAAGCACAGGAGGGATCTCGAGAGAAGAAGTGTGCAAAGCTCTAAAATCTCTTCAGAATGCTAAGGCTCCAGGAGTTGATGGCATAACTGCAGAGATGTTGAAGTATGGTGGTGACTCTATAATTGACTGGTTAACTGAAATTTGCCAGTTGTGCTGGGAGTTAGGAATGGTCCCTCGGGATTGGAAGGATGCTATTATTGTTCCCTTGTATAAGGGAAAATGTGATCAGACTGAATGCAAGAACTATCGTGGTATTAGCCTACTAAGTGTGCCAGGGAAAGTGTTTGGTAAGGTTGTTATTGAAAAAGTATGGGGTCTTACATCATTGAAAGTGTGGTATGTTCAGAGTGGTTTTATGCCTGGTAAAGACAGCACTAACCAGATTTTTGCATTACGCATGATGATTGAAAAGTATCTGGCTCTTGGGAAGAAAGTTTTTACTGCCTTCATAGATTTAGAGAAAGCCTACGACCGAGTGAATAGGACACTTTTGTGGAAGGTATTGAATGAATATGGTGTTACTGGGAATCTACTTAATAGTGTAAAAGCCATGTATGCTGGTAGTAGAGCTTGTGTACGAGTGAATGGTGTGTTATCAAAATGGTTTTCCATTGGTGCAGGAGTTAGACAAGGTTGTGTAATGTCACCATGGCTGTTCAATATATTTATGGATGTTTGCATGTGTGATGCCAAAATAGATAATACTGGTTTATGTCTTGGTGATATCCGTGTGTGCAGATTTCTGATGACACTGTCCTGCTGGCAGAGAGCAAAAGTGAGTTGCAGAGTATGTTGACTCGGATGCACGAAGTTTGCATGAAATTCAAACTGAGTATAAATAAGGGAAAAACCAAAGTTATGGTGTTTGAGAGAGGAATGGGTAGCACTGAATGTAATGTAAGTATAAATGGCACTGTGATTGACCAGGTGAGTGAGTTTGTGTATTTAGGAAGCATGTTTGACAAAGAGAACAAGTTGGATGGTGAAATCAGTAGGCGAGTGAATTCTTCTTTGAAAGACATAGCTGCTCTGGGAGGTTTTCACAGGAATGATGGGTTCTCTAGAGAGTCCCGCATGGCTGTGTATGAAACAGTAATTGTTCCTACTCTGATGTATGGCAGTGAAACCTGGGTACTGCAGAAGAAACATAGGAGTTGTTTGTGTGCTGGAGAAATGCGTTACTTACGTGGGGTTTGTGGCAAGACACGATCTGATTGTGTGAGGAATGAAGATGTATTGCAGTTAAGTGATGTAAAGCGAAATGTTGTTAGCAAGGTGGAGACCAATATGCTTCGGTGGTTTGGCCATGTTGAAAGAATGAGTGATGAAATGCTTACTAAGAAAATATTTTCAACCCAAGTGGCAGGAAGGAAAGGCAGAGGAAGGCCAAGGAAGACATGGGTGGATCAGATTCAGGAGTGTCTGCATGAGAAAAAGATTATGAGTATGAAGTATAGAAGATCTTGTGTACGGCGTGTAATGGATATCAGTGAAGCACGAGTTGTATGTCAAAATCGCTGTAAATGGAAAAGTTTGATACAACAATAAATAAAAATATCTGGAAGTTTGTATTTCTTTTTGGAGCTAACCTCTGAATCTCAGAGAAAAGCTTAGTGATATGTATGTATGATGTATGTAACATCAGAAGAAGTGGATATTTCTGAAGTCAACAGAAAAGTAACCAAAGCTCTTATGGAAACAGCAACAAAATTAGCTGGGTCTAAGAACAAGTTGCATGTGAACAAATTATCAGGAAAACCCAAAATGTTGATGCAGAAAAGAAGAGAGATGAGGACAACTAAAGAAGATGTGACTTCCAAAGTGGAATATATAGAGCTATGCAAGACAGTACGAAAAAGTATCACTGAAGACGTAAGGAAATTCAACTGCGAACTAGTGAAGAAAGAAATTGAAAACAATTAAAGCCTAAAGATAGCAAAGGGACATCTCATTATGGGAAGAAAACAGATTATGGCACTAAGAAAAGAAGATGGCTCTGTAACAAGAAATAGAGGCGAAATTTTGACATGAGTGAAAGATTTCTACTCCAAATTATATGAAAGAGATGATACATGTACTCCAGACATCATGAAAGGTACCAGTACCAGAATTCTTCCAGTCCTCCCAGCAGAAGTTGCACATGCAATCAAGAACATGAAGCGGGGAAAAGCTCCAGGAGAAGATGGAATTACTGTAGGCATCATACAAGAAGCAAGTGGAGAAATCGAAACAGTACTCGCCCAAATTTTCACTCGATGCTTTAATGAAGGGAAGATTCCTGAGGATTGGAACAACGCTACAATGATCCTGCTACATAAAAAAGGTGACATTGAGGATCTCAGGAACTACAGACCTATCAGCCTCCTATCAGTGGTTTATAAAATCTTCACTAAAGTTCTTTCACACCGCTTGAAGGTAACACTGGACATGGCTCAACCGAGAGAACAAGCTGGATTCAGGAGTGGCTACAGCACAATAGATCATATCCACGTACTGAGAGAACTAATTGAAAGAGCAAGGGAATATGAACTTCCATTGTGCATGGCTTTTATCGATTATGAAAAAGCCTTCGATTCGGTGAAACCATCAGCAGTTACAATGGCTCTGAAATCCTGCGGTATTGAAGATGCATACATTAATATTATTAATAACATCTATGAAAATGCAAGTGCAAAGATTCGGCTGTTTGAAAATACAACACACATAAAAATTGGAAAAGGAGTGAGACAAGGGGACACCATATCTCCGAAGCTCTTTAATGCCACATTGGAAAATGTCTTTCAATCACTGAACTGGGAAAACAAAGGGATAAAGATTCATGGAGATTATCTAACCCACTTTTGTTTTGCTGATGACGTAGTCGTTTTTGCAACTACCCCATCAGAGCTTCAGAGTATGATCCAGGAACTTGCTGACAAGAGTAAAGAAGTGGGATTAAAAATGAACTTTCAGAAGACAAAAGTGATGTTCAATGCTTTTTCAAGAAATGAAGATTTATCGATTGATGGAGAAAAGCTGGAGATAACAGACACGTACGTTTATCTTGGACAGCAGATATCAAGTGAGGGTCACATTGATGAAGAAATTAATCGGCGTACAAAACTTGCCTGGAGAGCTTTTGGAAGAAACAGCATAATTTTCAAGAGCAATATGCCATTATGTCTTAAGAGAAAAGTGTTTGATCAATGCATCCTTCCAGTGCTTACGTATGGTGCAGAGACGTGGACCTTAACTAAAAGAGACATACAAAGGCTGCAGACAACTCAAAGCAGCATGGAGAGGTGCATGCTTGGTGTAACCAGGAGAGATAAGAAGAGGAACTCGTGGATCCGAAAAATGACAAGACATCATGATCAGAGTTAAATCCCTGAAATGGCAATGGGCTGGACATACTGCCAGAAGGACAGACACAGCCAAAATTTTAGATTGGATTCCAAGGGACAGGAAAAGACCCAGAAGAAGACCACATGGGAGATGGGTGGATGAAATTCGAAAGTTTGCGGGAGTGACATGGAGGAGACTGGCACAAGACAGACCGTTGTGGAGGAAACTTGGGGAGAGATAATTATGGGAGATTTCAATGCAAAAATAGGGCACCGGCAACAGAATGAAACTTCAGTAGGTAAATTCGGTCACGGCAACAGAAACCAGCGTGGAAATACTCTCGTTGAGTTTGCAGAGGCAGAAGGATTTTTCATCTTGAATTCCTTTTTCAAGAAAAAGCCACACAGGAAATGGACATGGAGACATCCAATTGGGACGACAAGTGAAATTGATTTTATTATGTGTAACAAAAAATTCGTCATCGAAGACTGCAGTGTGCTAAACAAGTTCAACACAGGTAGTGACCATAGATTGGTGAGATGTAAGATGCACCTCAACACTAAACTGGAACGTGGCAAGCTCATAAGACAAACAAAATGTATTGACATAACCAACCTTAAAAAACACCATAATACTTTCAAGTTGGAACTGAAGAACAGATTCTCTGCTTTAGAAGGCCTAACATCGGAAGAAGTGGATATTTCGGAAGTTAACAGAAAAGTAACCAAAGCTCTTATGGAAACAGCAACAAAATTAGCTGGGTCTAAGAACAAGTTACATGTAAACAAATTATCAGGAAAAACCAAAATGTTGATGCAAAAAAGAAGAGAGATGAGGACAACTAAAGAAGATGTGACTTCCAAAGTGGAATATATAGAGCTATGCAAGACAGCACGAAAAAGTATCACTGAAGACGTAAGGAAATTCAACTGTGAGCTAGTGAGGAAAGCAATTGAAAACAACCAAAGCCTAAAGATAGCAAAGGGACATCTCAGTAAGGGAAGAAAACAGATTATGGCTCTGAGAAAAGAAGATGGTTCTATAACAAGAAATAGAGGTGAAATTTTGACAAGAGTGAAAGATTTCTACTCCAAATTATATGAAAGGGATGATACATGTACTCCAGACATCATGAAAGGTACCAGAGTTCTTCCAGTCCTCCCAGCAGAAGTTGCACATGCAATCAAGAACATGAAGCGGGGGAAAGCTCCAGGAGAAGATGGAATTACTATAGACATCATACAAGAAGCAAGTGGAGAAATTGAAACAGTACTCGCCCAAATTTTCACTCGATGCCTTAATGAAGGGAAGATTCCTGAGGATTGGAACAATGCTACAATGATCCTGCTACATAAAAAAGGTGACATTGAGGATCTCAGGAACTACAGACCTATCAGCCTCCTATCAGTGGTTTATAAAATCTTCACTAAAGTTCTTTCACACCGCTTGAAGGTAACACTGGACATGGCTCAACCGAGAGAACAAGCTGGATTCAGGAGTGGCTACAGCACAATAGATCATATCCACGTACTGAGAGAACTAATTGAAAGAGCGAGGGAATATGAACTTCCATTGTGCATGGCTTTTATCGATTATGAAAAAGCCTTTGATTCGGTGAAACCATCAGCAGTTACCACGGCTCTGAAATCCTGCGGTATTGAAGATGCATACATTAATATTATTAATAACATCTATGAAAATGCAAGTGCAAAGATTCGGCTGTTTGAAAATACAACACACATAAAAATTGGAAAGGGAGTGAGACAAGGTGACACCATATCTCCGAAGCTCTTTAATGCCACATTGGAAAATGTCTTTCAATCACTGAACTGGGAAAACAAAGGGATAAAGATTAATGGAGATTATCTAACCCACCTTCGTTTTGCTGATGACGTAGTCATTTTTGCAACTACCCCATCAGAGCTGCAGAGTATGATCCAGGAACTTGCTGACAAGAGTAAAGAAGTGGGATTAAAAATGAACTTTCAGAAGACAAAAGTGATGTTCAATGCTTTTACAAGAAATGAAGATTTATCGATTGATGGAGAAAGAAACTGGAGATAACAGATACGTATGTTTATCTTGGACAGCAGATATCAAGTGAGGGTCACATTGATGAAGAAATTAATCGGCGTACAAAACTTGCCTGGAGAGCTTTTGGAAGAAACAGCATAATTTTCAAGAGCAATATGCCATTATGTCTTAAAAGAAAAGTGTTTGATCAATGCATCCTTCCAGTGCTTACGTATGGTGCAGAGACGTGGACCTTAACTAAAAGAGACATACAAAGGCTGCAGACAACTCAAAGAAGCATGGAGAGGTGCATGCTTGGTATAACCAGGAGAGATAAGAAGAGGAACTCGTGGATCCGAAAAATGACAAGAGTGGAAGACATCATGATCAGAGTTAAATCCCTGAAATGGCAATGGGCTGGACATACTGCCAGAAGGACAGACCATAGATGGACAGCCGAAATTTTAGATTGGATTCCAAGGGACAGGAAAAGACCCAGAAAAAGACCACATGGGAGATGGGTGGATGAAATTCGTAAATATGCGGGAGTGACATGGAGGAGACTGGCACAAGACAGACCGTTGTGGAGGAAACTTGGGGAGACCTTCGTCCAGCAGTGGATTGATAATGGTTGACAATGATGATGACATATATATATATATATATATATATATATATATATATATATATATATATCTTCAAATAGAAATCATTGCTCTTTCCACGTTTATAAGTGAGTCACGAAAAAATTCTCATCGGCCGCCACTGGGAATCAAGCCCAGGGTCTTCCAGTTTCGTGCTGGACATGCAACCACTGCGGCCTCAAATTCTCCATACTCACATATGACCAACTGCCAAGCCACATGGCAGGTTGCTTCTTTGAGCCACGCACAGTGCTGGTTATTCACCAAAGATGGTAAGCAGCAACTGAACAAATAACTAGGAGGCAAATAAATAATCAACACAGACAATTAACGTGGATTAAGAACATCAAATAGATATCATCGCTCTTTCCCACGTTTGTCATCGCTCTTTCGAAACGTGGAAAGAGTGATGACTTCTATTTGGTGTCCTAATCCACATCAATTGTCTGTGTTGATTATTTATTTGCCTCCTAGTTATTTGTTCAGTTGCTGGTTACCATCTTTGGTGAATCCCCAGCATTGTGCGGGGCTCCAAGAACCAAAGGCTTGTCAGTTAGTCGTATGTGAGTCTGGAGGAATTCGAGGTCGCTATGGTGTAGTGGAAGCATATCCAGAGCGTAACTGGAAGACCCCAAGTTCGATTCCGGGTGGCGGCCGATAAGAATTTTTCCGTGACTCACTTATAAACATGGAAAGAGCGATGACTTCTATTTGATCTTCCTAATCCACGTCAATTGTCTGTGTTGATTATATATATATATATATCTGTAAGGCCCCGCTGAGTTCAAACTGCCACTAGGCCTTACTTATTCCAAATCTCTCAAACGGGCCTGACATAGGTTCTTTTGAGTGCCGTCGAGTTTAACTCGATCGCTGAAATACTGGAACGTGTAGTCGGCTATTACTTAATATCTAAGACAATGAGTAATTCCAATAACAAGTCCTTTGTTAGACGTAATAAAATTTATTACACGAGAAAATAAACTCTGTCGGATTAACTGTCACCACGTGCCAACCGACTTCTAGATGGCTAACACTTTACTTATCGCTCAACTATCCCGTAAGACCCTCCGCCACGTTTAACTTGAGTCTTTCCATCCAAGTTCTGGACGATCTCCGATCGCCGAAAAACCCTGACTATTTCGTCAGCCAAAACGTAAATCCCCGAGAGGTCTAACCGACACTCTCAGCTAGCACACGCCGAAGGCGAAACTTCTAAAAGCCTCCTGAGTGAATGTGTTGCTCCCTTTTTATATCCTTATCCTTCCTCCCCTCCCCCTTCTGCCTGTCTTCGTGGAGTTCGCCTCTCTCTGGGAGTGGTGACCTTTGACCCATACATGAGACCCAGTCGTCCAGGTCAAGGTCGGCGGATGCCGCTAGGCACATGCCTGGCTCGGCACTCCCTAATACGGCGTACAAAAGAAATGTGCCACGTGTCTTCCAGTATGTTGGAATTTGCATTATATTACACTTGGAATGATAAATTGTTATAGAAAACGTTGCTACCTGAAAATAATTATTGGGGGCTTGACTCCGTCACCTTACAATATCGATGTCCTTTTTAGATCTCAGTTCAAACTGAAACAAGAGCTTTTCAACTGGAACTACAGTGATGTTCAAAATTAAGAGAATTTGCACATTTTTTCGAATTTCTGAAAAACTAATGGACACATTTTAATGAAATTTGGTATGGCTGCACAGTTATATAACAGAAAAAAATTATACCATACAACAGTCATGGTACGCACTCATCAGTGTCATGGTAAGGCTCATCAGCGCAGGAATGTTCAAAATCCACGTTGCAAGATCGAACATAAAATGACTCTAATATGGGGTACGGTCCCCTCTGACAGTCTGGTGTCATACTGGAAACGAGGCAGTTGACGAGTCCCTGTGGCAGTCGGTCCCAGTCCTACAGCAACGCAACTTTCAGCTCCTGGATGTGATGACAATGATGGGCAAAACACGTGACAATATTAACAAATAAAGGTAACTTGATCACGCTAGTTACGTTAACTGAAAACTTTTGCAAAAAGTTCGTAAGTTGGAAGCTTTCGACCTTATCTTAGGTCTTCACCACGCCAATGGAGGACTAAGATTGTTGCCAGATAAGATTCTGTGCCAATAAGCAAAATTCTGTGCCAATCAAGTAAGTACTCTTCTTCTTGTATAAAAGAATTCAGGTCATTTATTCAGGAAAATGACCTAGCCGTATGCAAAGCAGATAAAGTTGCTTGCCCAGTCATCATTGGTAAAGAAACACTAAACCAAAAAGTGCATTCATTTCTCACATCTGCTAACTGCATTCCTTTGCAGTCAGACACCACCAACTCACTCAAATACTCTGTTGACACATTAGCTAAGAAAGAAACTCTTCAATCCTTCCTTGGTGATATATCACCCTCCTTACTTTAGAACTCCCAGGCTTTTCCTGCAAGTGAAACTGCATAAAGCTGGTAACCCCATCAGGCCTTTAGTGGAATATTCTTTTTCTCCAGCAGTAAACCTTGAAAAGAGATTGGTCCTCAAATGCAAATCCCTGGCAGCCAACCATCCTCATACTGTTGTCTCTACTTCAAACTTCATCCACAAACTTCCTAATTCCTTTTCTCCTAGTGTTAATCTGTATACTCTTGATGTAGAATCTTTGTTTCCCTCTGTACCACATTTTGATTCCTACATGCTCCTCATGAAGAAATTGATTCTTCATTTTGAACCCCCCGGTACTCTTATCAAAGTTCTTTATGATTGTTTCCACACTATTCATCAACACAGTTGTTTTGTTTTCAACAAAATTGTGTATAGGCAACAATCTGGTCTCCCCATGGGCTCACCTCTTTCCCCTCTGCTTGCTGAAATCTACATGCAACATATTGAAGTTTCCATCATTCCTCAACACCCTTTTCAACCTTCCCTATGGTTAAGATATGTAGACGATATTTTCATTAGCTAGCCACATTCCGAGTCTGAACTACAGACACTGATCAACTCCATTACGGAAAAATTTCCTTCCATTAATCTCACTATATCTAAGGAAGTAAACCACAAAATTGATTTCCTAGATGTATCTATCTGCAGAAACGCTGATCTCTCCATTACTCGTTCCATCTATCGTAAACCTTCTGCGGCCACTAACATCATTCCCTACAAATCTTTCACCCGGCATCTCTACAAGCTTGCAGCATTGAAGTCCTACATCCACAGGGCCCATATCATTTGCAACAACCAACTCTCTCTTCAAGAGGAACTCTCCAAAATTTCTACAATAGCCCTCTCCCATGGTTTCCCTGCTGTTACAGTCAACTCCCTCATAAAGAAATATGAAAAACATTCGAAAATCGAATGCCTCCTTCCTCACAAGAAAGAAGACCTGAAATTCTGTGGTTCTGTTCCTTACCATCCTTCCTATGCTTATAAGTTACAGATTCTTTTTAGAAGTTTTGGTTACCATCTTGCCATTAAATCTACCCCAAACATCTTGAAACTTCTACAAAGGGATAGGGACAAAGTTGAAAGCCTGAACCTCCCAGGAGTTTACTGCATTCCTATCTTTTCTTCTACTGGGGATAACTTATACATTGGAAGCACATACAGGAGCATTAACCACAGAATTTTAGAAGATAAAAAGATGTTTTGAAAGCCAATCCTAATACAGCCTTGTCTATTTTGACAATGGAAGACACATCTGCAGTTCCCCACTGGAACGAAGCAAAACGAATTGCTTCTTTTGACAATCGTTTTGCCCTCCGTTAGGGTGAAAGCCTGGAAATTATTTTCAACTCAATGACTTGCCATTCTGAATCTCCTCTCTACATTCCGATGATCTGGAGATCAATTCTAAGTTTTGGCAACAAAAATAAGAAAAATTCAAATGTGGAATCTGGCAACAATCTTAGTCCTCCATTGGCGTGATGAAGACCTAAGATAAGGTCGAAAGCTCCCAACTTCCGAACTTTTTTGTAAAAGTTTTCATTTAACGTAACTAGCGTGATCAAGTTACCTTTATTTGGTAGCTCCTGGATGGTTCTTGAAGGGGATGGCGAGCTGCAAATGCCCTCCCAAGAGCGTCCCACACATGTTCGGTAGGTTTTAGGTCTGGCGATCTGGCTGGCCAATCCATCCGGCGAATATCCTCACTTTCAAGATAATCGTCGACCAGGTGAGCCCTACGTGGACGAGCGTTGTCGTCCATAAAAAGCAACCGAGGGCCAACTGCGCCCCTGAAAAGTCGAACATAGGGCTGTAAGATCTCATCCCTATACCTGTCCGCAGTCGGGGAGCCTCTGTCAAACACATGGAGAGGTGTGCGGTCGTCCAACATGATGCCTGCCCAGACCATGACACCTCCGTTGCCATAGCGGTCCCTTTCTTGGATGTTGGAGGAAAGGTATCAGGTCCCAGGCTGAATCGCGACTCCTCTGGGAAGAGAACGTTACCCCACTGAAGTCTGGTCCAAGGCTGATGTTGTCAGCACCATGCTAAACGCGTTCTCTCTTGTGTGCTGAAGTGAGCGGGACGCAAACAGTGGGTCTTCTGGCAAAAAAACCCTCTCTCGTGAAGCCTTCCGGAAATAGTAACCCTTGAAACCCTGGTTCCAGTGGCGGCATGAAGCTCACGAGATAGCTGTGCAGCTGTAGCGGTCCTGAGGCGCCTCGCTGAAACGATCTTCATTGGCCGCCGTGGCTCTTGAATGACCTTGCACACGACCTTCTCGATATGGATCCGGTGTCCTTAAACTGTTTCCACAAATTGCAGATGACACTGGGTGCTACATTGAGCCCTGTAGCAACCCGCACTTCCGATTGCCCGTCTCCAATCTACCGACGATTCTCCACCTCATTCCATCATCAATACGTTCGTGGCAACTCCTTTTACCTGATTGCTTATGAAATTGAACCAGCTCCTGCAAGAGACATAACAAATGTCGCCGAGGAGTACGAGCGAAGGAATCGCGGCAAAAGTCACGAGTGCTTTTCGTGCCCTCCGCTGTCACAGCTCCGCCGACGCGTACGTTTTCGACACTGCAAATTTGCATTCTCATTCGGCAGCGTAATTTGTACCTTCGGTTCCGTACTTTTTGTGAAAATTGACAAAATGTGCAAATTCTCTTGCTTTTGAACACCAGTGTATGTTATGCAGTGTAAGTACGTACTGCGTAACTTTAACTCCATAGTCAGGTTAGCCTTGCCCCCGAGTATACATACCCCATTTACTTTTCCAGACACTCTCTCTCTCTCCCTGACTTCCTGACCTGCTCACCACCATGCGCACGCGCACACGCGCACACACACACACACACACTGTGAATAAACGCATCCTCTCTTATGTTCAAATCATGTCGCCGAGGAGTACGAGCAAACGAATCGTGGAAAAAATCACGTGTACTTTTCCTGTCCTCCGCTGTCACAGCTCCGCCGACGCGTACGTTCACGTATTCAACACTGCAAATTTGCATTCTCATTCGGCAGCGTAATTTGTACCTTCGGTTCCGTACTCTTTGTGAAAATTGACAAAATGTGCAAATTCTCTTAATTTTGAACACCAGTGTATGTTATGCAGTGTGAGTACGTATTGCGTAACTTTTAACTCCATAGTCAGGCTAGCCTTGCCCCCGAGTATACGTACCCCACTTACTTTTCCAGACTCTCTCTCTCTCTCTCTCTCTCGCTCCCTGACTTCCTGACCTGCTCACCACCATGCACGCACGCACACACACGCGCACACACCGTGAAAAACCGCATCCTCTCTCATGTTCAAATCCCTGGAATATCATTCTGCTGAGAAGTGCTGAAGTAAATCTTGCAGAACAAGAGCAGAACATGTTATGCCATTTATGCCACTGAGTAATGCATCATACATCTACTAGTAATGCATCATACATCTACTATCTACTTACCTTGTATGGCTGTTTGAAGTGTTCGTAATCAGTCAGCCAAGGATGCTCATTTGCTTCATCCCTAAGAATAGAATTAAGAGAATTCAGTACCTTAATAACCTTACTCTTCTATAATACTGGCAATATAACTCTAATTACAAGGCTCGTTAAAGAAATACTTGCACGGAAATTTATAAACATGTATGTACAAACCAGAACGACATACAGGAGTTGGACATAATAACGTGAACACCCCGCTCAGAGACGTGACTTTTAATGCAGCTGCGTACGTTGCAATACACATAGGTATCCACTACTTTTTAGTTGTAATAACTTCGTTTAGAAACTCAAGGTCCTGTTTAAGTCCATTTAAGGGCTGCGAGTGGCCTAGTGGTCAGTGTTCTTGACAGCCACGGAGATGACCTCAGGTTTAGTTCTAGGCAGGTACGAACGCTCGATCCACTAAATATCCGCCAAGCGTCGAATGGGCATATTAAGCTGTTGGACCCTGGGTACTGGCCTCCCGGTAACAAATAGGGGCATCTTCCTCCTCCTTTCTACTTCGCTTCCGTGTCACTTTTCTATCGGGCACTCTAGCCCAAATCTCCTAGCTTCCTATTTCTAAGGATTGTTTAAGACCTGGGGTCAGACACTCCCTTCCTAAAATCCTCTACATATGATCAGATCTGATCTACTAGAGCATTGAATGGACACGTTAAGCCTTCTGACCCCCGATAGTAAATAAGGGCGTCTTCTACCTCGCTTCCGTGTCACTTTCCTATCGGGCACTCTAGCCCAAATCTCCTAGCTTCCTATTTCTAAGGGTTGTTTAAGACCTGGGGTCAGACACTCCCTTCCTAAAACCCTCTACATATGATCAGATCTGATCTACTAGAGCATTGAATGGGCACGTTAAGCCTTCTGACCCCCGGTAGTAAATAAGGGCGTCTTCTACCTCGCTTCCGTGTCACTTTCCTATCGGGCACTCTAGCCCAAATCTCCTGGCTTCCTATTTCTAAGGGTTGTTTAAGACCTGGGGTCAGACACTCCCTTCCTAAAATCCTCTACATATGATCTGATCTGATCTACTAGAGCATTGAATGGGCACGTTAAGCCTTCTGACCCCCGGTAGTAAATAAGGGCGTCTTCTACCTCGCTTCCGTGTCACTTTCCTATCGGGCACTCTAGCCCAAATCTCCTAGCTTCCTATTTCTAAGGGTTTGTTTAAGACCTGGGGTCAGACACTCCTTTCCTAAAATCCTCTACATATGATCAGATCTGATCTACTAGAGCATTGAATGGGCACGTTAAGCCTTCTGACCCCCGGTAGTAAATAAGGGCGTCTTCTACCTCGCTTCCGTGTCACTTTCCTATCGGGCACTCTAGCCCAAATCTCCTAGCTTCCTATTTCTAAGGGTTGTTTAAGACCTGGGGTCAGACACTCCCTTCCTTAAAATCCTCTACATATGATCTGATCTGATCTACTAGAGCATTGAATGGGCACGTTAAGCCTTCTGACCCCCGGTAGTAAATAAGGGCGTCTTCTACCTCGCTTCCGTGTCACTTTCCTATCGGGCACTCTAGCCCAAATCTCCTAGCTTCCTATTTCTAAGGGTTGTTTAAGAATTGGGGTCAGACACTCCCTTCCTAAAATCCTCTACATATGATCTGATCTGATCTACTAGAGCATTGAATGGGCACGTTAAGCCTTCTGACCCCCGGTAGTAAATAAGGGCGTCTTCTACCTCGCTTCCGTGTCACTTTCCTATCGGGCACTCTACCCCAAATCTCCTAGCTTCCTATTTCTAAGGGTTGTTTAAGACCTGGGGTCAGACACTCCCTTCCTAAAACCCTCTACATATGATCAGATCTGATCTACTAGAGCATTGAATGGGCACGTTAAGCCTTCTGACCCCCGGTAGTAAATAAGGGCGTCTTCTACCTCGCTTCCGTGTCACTTTCCTATCGGGCACTCTAGCCCAAATCTCCTAGCTTCCTATTTCTAAGGGTTGTTTAAGACCTGGGGTCAGACACTCCTTTCCTAAAATCCTCTACATATGATCTGATCTGATCTACTAGAGCATTGAATGGGCACGTTAAGCCTTCTGACCCCCGGTAGTAAATAAGGGCGTCTTCTACCTCGCTTCCGTGTCACTTTCCTATCGGGCACTCTAGCCCAAATCTCCTAGCTTCCTATTTCTAAGGGTTGTTTAAGACCTGGGGTCAGACACTCCCTTCCTAAAATCCTCTACATATGATCAGATCTGATCTACTAGAGCATTGAATGGGCACGTTAAGCCTTCTGACCCCCGGTAGTAAATAAGGGCGTCTTCTACCTCGCTTCCGTGTCACTTTCCTATCGGGCACTCTACCCCAAATCTCCTAGCTTCCTATTTCTAAGGGTTGTTTAAGAATTGGGGTCAGACACTCGCTTCCTAAAATCCTCTACATATGATCTGATCTGATCTACTAGAGCATTGAATGGGCACGTTAAGCCTTCTGACCCCCGGTAGTAAATAAGGGCGTCTTCTACCTCGCTTCCGTGTCACTTTCCTATCGGGCACTCTACCCCAAATCTCCTAGCTTCCTATTTCTAAGGGTTGTTTAAGACCTGGGGTCAGACACTCCCTTCCTAAAATCCTCTACATATGATCAGATCTGATCTACTAGAGCATTGAATGGGCACGTTAAGCCTTCTGACCCCCGGTAGTAAATAAGGGCGTCTTCTACCTCGCTTCCGTGTCACTTTCCTATCGGGCACTCTAGCCCAAATCTCCTAGCTTCCTATTTCTAAGGGTTGTTTAAGACCTGGGGTCAGACACTCCCTTCCTAAAATCCTCTACATATGATCTGATCTGATCTACTAGAGCATTGAATGGGCACGTTAAGCCTTCTGACCCCCGGTAGTAAATAAGGGCGTCTTCTACCTCGCTTCCGTGTCACTTTCCTATCGGGCACTCTAGCCCAAATCTCCTAGCTTCCTATTTCTAAGGGTTGTTTAAGACCTGGGGTCAGACACTCCCTTCCTAAAATCCTCTACATATGATCTGATCTGATCTACTAGAGCATTGAATGGGCACGTTAAGCCTTCTGACCCCCGGTAGTAAATAAGGGCGTCTTCTACCTCGCTTCCGTGTCACTTTCCTATCGGGCACTCTAGCCCAAATCTCCTAGCTTCCTATTTCTAAGGGTTGTTTAAGAATTGGGGTCAGACACTCGCTTCCTAAAATCCTCTACATATGATCTGATCTGATCTACTAGAGCATTGAATGGGCACGTTAAGCCTTCTGACCCCCGGTAGTAAATAAGGGCGTCTTCTACCTCGCTTCCGTGTCACTTTCCTATCGGGCACTCTACCCCAAATCTCCTAGCTTCCTATTTCTAAGGGTTGTTTAAGACCTGGGGTCAGACACTCCCTTCCTAAAATCCTCTACATATGATCAGATCTGATCTACTAGAGCATTGAATGGGCACGTTAAGCCTTCTGACCCCCGGTAGTAAATAAGGGCGTCTTCTACCTCGCTTCCGTGTCACTTTCCTATCGGGCACTCTAGCCCAAATCTCCTAGCTTCCTATTTCTAAGGGTTGTTTAAGACCTGGGGTCAGACACTCCCTTCCTAAAATCCTCTACATATGATCTGATCTGATCTACTAGAGCATTGAATGGGCACGTTAAGCCTTCTGACCCCCGGTAGTAAATAAGGGCGTCTTCTACCTCGCTTCCGTGTCACTTTCCTATCGGGCACTCTAGCCCAAATCTCCTAGCTTCCTATTTCTAAGGGTTGTTTAAGACCTGGGGTCAGACACTCCCTTCCTAAAATCCTCTACATATGATCTGATCTGATCTACTAGAGCATTGAATGGGCACGTTAAGCCTTCTGACCCCCGGTAGTAAATAAGGGCGTCTTCTACCTCGCTTCCGTGTCACTTTCCTATCGGGCACTCTACCCCAAATCTCCTAGCTTCCTATTTCTAAGGGTTGTTTAAGACCTGGGGTCAGACACTCCTTTCCTAAAATCCTCTACATATGATCTGATCTGATCTACTAGAGCATTGAATGGGCACGTTAAGCCTTCTGACCCCCGGTAGTAAATAAGGGCGTCTTCTACCTCGCTTCCGTGTCACTTTCCTATCGGGCACTCTAGCCCAAATCTCCTAGCTTCCTTTTTCTAAGAGTTGTTTAAGACCTGGGGTCAGACACTCCCTTCCTAAAATCCTCTACATATGATCAGATCTGATCTACTAGAGCATTGAATGGGCACATTAAGCCTTCTGACCCCCGGTAGTAAATAAGGACGTCTTCTACCTTGCTTCAGTGTCACTTTCCTATCGGGCACTCTACCCCAAATCTCCTAGCTTCCTATTTCTAAGGGTTGTTTAAGACCTGGGGTCAGACACTCCTTCCTAAAATCCTCTACATATGATCAGATCTGATCTACTAGAGCATTGAATGGGCACGTTAAGCCTTCTGACCCCCGGTAGTAAATAAGGACGTCTTCTACCTCGCTTCCGTGTCACTTTCCTATCGGGCACTCTAGCCCAAATCTCCTAGCTTCCTATTTCTAAGGGTTGTTTAAGACCTGGGGTCAGACACTCCCTTCCTAAAATCCTCTACATATGATCTGATCTGATCTACTAGAGCATTGAATGGGCACGTTAAGCCTTCTGACCCCCGGTAGTAAATAAGGGCGTCTTCTACCTCGCTTCAGTGTCACTTTCCTATCGGGCACTCTACCCCAAATCTCCTAGCTTCCTATTTCTAAGGTTTGTTTAAGACCTGGGGTCAGACACTCCTTTCCTAAAATCCTCTACATATGATCAGATCTGATCTACTAGAGCATTGAATGGGCACGTTAAGCCCTCTGACCCCCGGTAGTAAATAAGGACGTCTTCTACCTCGCTTCCGTGTCACTTTCCTATCGGGCACTCTACCCCAAATCTCCTAGCTTCCTATTTCTAAGGGTTGTTTAAGACCTGGGGTCAGACACTCCCTTCCTAAAATCCTCTACATATGATCTGATCTGATCTACTAGAGCATTGAATGGGCACGTTAAGCCTTCTGACCCCCGGTAGTAAATAAGGACGTCTTCTACCTCGCTTCAGTGTCACTTTCCTATCGGGCACTCTACCCCAAATCTCCTAGCTTCCTATTTCTAAGGTTTGTTTAAGACCTGGGGTCAGACACTCCTTTCCTAAAATCCTCTACATATGATCAGATCTGATCTACTAGAGCATTGAATGGGCACATTAAGCCTTCTGACCCCCGGTAGTAAATAAGGACGTCTTCTACCTCGCTTCCGTGTCACTTTCCTATCGGGCACTCTACCCCAAATCTCCTAGCTTCCTATTTCTAAGGGTTGTTTAAGACCTGGGGTCAGACACTCCCTTCCTAAAATCCTCTACATATGATCTGATCTGATCTACTAGAGCATTGAATGGGCACGTTAAGCCTTCTGACCCCCGGTAGTAAATAAGGGCGTCTTCTACCTCGCTTCAGTGTCACTTTCCTATCGGGCACTCTACCCCAAATCTCCTAGCTTCCTATTTCTAAGGGTTGTTTAAGACCTGGGGTCAGACACTCCCTTCCTAAAATCCTCTCTATATGATCTGATCTGATCTACTAGAGCATTGAATGGGCACGTTAAGCCTTCTGACCCCCGGTAGTAAATAAGGGCGTCTTCTACCTCGCTTCCGTGTCACTTTCCTATCGGGCACTCTAGCCCAAATCTCTTAGCTTCCTATTTCTAAGGGTTGTTTAAGACCTGGGGTCAGACACTCCCTTCCTAAAATCCTCTACATATGATCTGATCTGATCTACTAGAGCATTGAATGGGCACGTTAAGGCTTCTGACCCCCGGTAGTAAATAAGGACGTCTTCTACCTCGCTTCCGTGTCACTTTCCTATCGGGCACTCTACCCCAAATCTCCTAGCTTCCTATTTCTAAGGGTTGTTTAAGACCTGGGGTCAGACACTCCCTTCCTAAAATCCTCTACATATGATCTGATCTGATCTACTAGAGCATTGAATGGGCACGTTAAGCCTTCTGACCCCCGGTAGTAAATAAGGGCGTCTTCTATCTCGCTTCCGTGTCAGTTTCCTATCGGGCACTCTACCCCAAATCTCCTAGCTTCCTATTTCTAAGGGTTGTTTAAGACCTGGGGTCAGACACTCCATTCCTAAAATCCTCTACATATGATCTGATCTGATCTACTAGAGCATTGAATGGGCACGTTAAGCCTTCTGACCCCCGGTAGTAAATAAGGACGTCTTCTACCTCGCTTCAGTGTCACTTTCCTATCGGGCACTCTACCCCAAATCTCCTAGCTTCCTATTTCTAAGGTTTGTTTAAGACCTGGGGTCAGACACTCCTTTCCTAAAATCCTCTACATATGATCAGATCTGATCTACTAGAGCATTGAATGGGCACATTAAGCCTTCTGACCCCCGGTAGTAAATAAGGACGTCTTCTACCTCGCTTCCGTGTCACTTTCCTATCGGGCACTCTACCCCAAATCTCCTAGCTTCCTATTTCTAAGGGTTGTTTAAGACCTGGGGTCAGACACTCCCTTCCTAAAATCCTCTACATATGATCTGATCTGATCTACTAGAGCATTGAATGGGCACGTTAAGCCTTCTGACCCCCGGTAGTAAATAAGGGCGTCTTCTACCTCGCTTCAGTGTCACTTTCCTATTGGGCACTCTAGCCCAAATCTCCTAGCTTCTTGCTTCTAAGGTTTGTTTAAGACCTGGGGTCAGACACTCCCTTCCTAAAATCCTCTACATATGATCAGATCTGATCTACTAGAGCATTGAATGGGCACGTTAAGCCTTCTGACCCCCGGTAGTAAATAAGGGCGTCTTCTACCTCGCTTCAGTGTCACTTTCCTATTGGGCACTCTAGCCCAAATCTCCTAGCTTCTTGCTTCTAAGGTTTGTTTAAGACCTGGGGTCAGACACTCCCTTCCTAAAATCCTCTACATATGATCAGATCTGATCTACTAGAGCATTGAATGGGCACGTTAAGCCTTCTGACCCCCGGTAGTAAATAAGGGCGTCTTCTACCTCGCTTCAGTGTCACTTTCCTATCGGGCACTCTACCCCAAATCTCCTAGCTTCCTATTTCTAAGGGTTGTTTAAGACCTGGGGTCAGACACTCCCTTCCTAAAATCCTCTACATATGATCTGATCTGATCTACTAGAGCATTGAATGGGCACGTTAAGCCTTCTGACCCCCGGTAGTAAATAAGGGCGTCTTCTACCTCGCTTCAGTGTCACTTTCCTATCGGGCACTCTACCCCAAATCTCCTAGCTTCCTATTTCTAAGGTTTGTTTAAGACCTGGGGTCAGACACTCCTTTCCTAAAATCCTCTACATATGATCAGATCTGATCTACTAGAGCATTGAATGGGCACATTAAGCCTTCTGACCCCCGGTAGTAAATAAGGACGTCTTCTACCTCGCTTCCGTGTCACTTTCCTATCGGGCACTCTACCCCAAATCTCCTAGCTTCCTATTTCTAAGGGTTGTTTAAGACCTGGGGTCAGACACTCCCTTCCTAAAATCCTCTACATATGATCTGATCTGATCTACTAGAGCATTGAATGGGCACGTTAAGCCTTCTGACCCCCGGTAGTAAATAAGGGCGTCTTCTACCTCGCTTCAGTGTCACTTTCCTATCGGGCACTCTACCCCAAATCTCCTAGCTTCCTATTTCTAAGGGTTGTTTAAGACCTGGGGTCAGACACTCCCTTCCTAAAATCCTCTCTATATGATCTGATCTGATCTACTAGAGCATTGAATGGGCACGTTAAGCCTTCTGACCCCCGGTAGTAAATAAGGGCGTCTTCTACCTCGCTTCCGTGTCACTTTCCTATCGGGCACTCTAGCCCAAATCTCTTAGCTTCCTATTTCTAAGGGTTGTTTAAGACCTGGGGTCAGACACTCCCTTCCTAAAATCCTCTACATATGATCTGATCTGATCTACTAGAGCATTGAATGGGCACGTTAAGCCTTCTGACCCCCGGTAGTAAATAAGGACGTCTTCTACCTCGCTTCCGTGTCACTTTCCTATCGGGCACTCTAGCCCAAATCTCCTAGCTTCCTATTTCTAAGGGTTGTTTAAGACCTGGGGTCAGACACTCCCTTCCTAAAATCCTCTACATATGATCTGATCTGATCTACTAGAGCATTGAATGGGCACGTTAAGCCTTCTGACCCCCGGTAGTAAATAAGGGCGTCTTCTATCTCGCTTCCGTGTCAGTTTCCTATGGGGCACTCTACCCCAAATCTCCTAGCTTCCTATTTCTAAGGGTTGTTTAAGACCTGGGGTCAGACACTCCATTCCTAAAATCCTCTACATATGATCTGATCTGATCTACTAAAGCATTGAATGGGCACGTTAAGCCTTCTGACCCCCGGTAGTAAATAAGGACGTCTTCTACCTCGCTTCAGTGTCACTTTCCTATCGGGCACTCTACCCCAAATCTCCTAGCTTCCTATTTCTAAGGTTTGTTTAAGACCTGGGGTCAGACACTCCTTTCCTAAAATCCTCTACATATGATCAGATCTGATCTACTAGAGCATTGAATGGGCACATTAAGCCTTCTGACCCCCGGTAGTAAATAAGGACGTCTTCTACCTCGCTTCCGTGTCACTTTCCTATCGGGCACTCTACCCCAAATCTCCTAGCTTCCTATTTCTAAGGGTTGTTTAAGACCTGGGGTCAGACACTCCCTTCCTAAAATCCTCTACATATGATCTGATCTGATCTACTAGAGCATTGAATGGGCACGTTAAGCCTTCTGACCCCCGGTAGTAAATAAGGGCGTCTTCTACCTCGCTTCAGTGTCACTTTCCTATTGGGCACTCCCGCCCAAATCTCCTAGCTTCTTGCTTCTAAGGTTTGTTTAAGACCTGGGGTCAGACACTCCCTTCCTAAAATCCTCTACATATGATCAGATCTGATCTACTAGAGCATTTAATGGGCACGTTAAGCCTTCTGACCCCCGGTAGTAAATAAGGGCGTCTTCTACCTCGCTTCAGTGTCACTTTCCTATTGGGCACTCCCGCCCAAATCTCCTAGCTTCTTGCTTCTAAGGTTTGTTTAAGACCTGGGGTCAGACACTCCCTTCCTAAAATCCTCTACATATGATCAGATCTGATCTACTAGAGCATTGAATGGGCACGTTAAGCCTTCTGACCCCCGGTAGTAAATAAGGGCGTCTTCTACCTCGCTTCAGTGTCACTTTCCTATCGGGCACTCCCGCCCAAATCTCCTAGCTTCTTGCTTCTAAGGTTTGTTTAAGACCTGGGGTCAGACACTCCCTTCCTAAAATCCTCTACACGTGATCAGATCTGATCTACTAGAGCATTGAATGGGCACGTTAAGCCTTCTGACCCCCGGTAGTAAATAAGGGCGTCTTCTACCTCGCTTCAGTGTCACTTTCCTATCGGGCACTCCCGCCCAAATCTCCTAGCTTCTTGCTTCTAAGGTTTGTTTAAGACCTGGGGTCAGACACTCCCTTCCTAAAATCCTCTACACGTGATCAGATCTGATCTACTAGAGCATTGAATGGGCACGTTAAGCCTTCTGACCCCCGGTAGTAAATAAGGGCGTCTTCTACCTCGCTTCCGTGTCACTTTCCTATCGGCACTCTACCCCAAATCTCCTAGCTTCCTATTTCTAAGGGTTGTTTAAGACCTGGGGTCAGACACTCCTTCCTAAAACCCTCTACATATGATCAGATCTGATCTACTAGAGCATTGAATGGGCACGTTAAGCCTTCTGACCCCTGGTAGTAAATAAGGGCGTCTTCTACCTCGCTTCAGTGTCACTTTCCTATCGGGCACTCTACCCCAAATCTCCTAGCTTCCTTTTTCTAAGAGTTGCTTAAGACCTGGGGTCAGACACTCCCTTCCTAAAACCCTCTGCATATGATCAGATCTGATCTACTAGAGCATTGAATGGGCACGTTAAGCCTTCTGACCCCTGGTAGTAAATAAGGGCGTCTTCTACCTCGCTTCCGTGTCACTTTCCTATCGGGCACTCTACCCCAAATCTCCTAGCTTCCTATTTCTAAGGGTTGTTTAAGACCTGGGGTCAGACACTCCCTTCCTAAAATCCTCTACATATGATCTGATCTGATCTACTAGAGCATTGAATGGGCACGTTAAGCCTTCTGACCCCCGGTAGTAAATAAGGGCGTCTTCTACCTCGCTTCAGTGTCACTTTCCTATCGGGCACTCCCGCCCAAATCTCCTAGCTTCTTGCTTCTAAGGTTTGTTTAAGACCTGGGGTCAGACACTCCCTTCCTAAAATCCTCTACACGTGATCAGATCTGATCTACTAGAGCATTGAATGGGCACGTTAAGCCTTCTGACCCCCGGTAGTAAATAAGGGCGTCTTCTACCTCGCTTCAGTGTCACTTTCCTATCGGGCACTCCCGCCCAAATCTCCTAGCTTCTTGCTTCTAAGGTTTGTTTAAGACCTGGGGTCAGACACTCCCTTCCTAAAATCCTCTGCACGTGATCAGATCTGATCTACTAGAGCATTGAATGGGCACGTTAAGCCTTCTGACCCCCGGTAGTAAATAAGGGCGTCTTCTACCTCGCTTCCGTGTCACTTTCCTATCGGGCACTCTACCCCAAATCTCCTAGCTTCCTATTTCTAAGGGTTGTTTAAGACCTGGGGTCAGACACTCCCTTCCTAAAACCCTCTACATATGATCAGATCTGATCTACTAGAGCATTGAATGGGCACGTTAAGCCTTCTGACCCCTGGTAGTAAATAAGGGCGTCTTCTACCTCGCTTCAGTGTCACTTTCCTATCGGGCACTCTACCCCAAATCTCCTAGCTTCCTTTTTCTAAGAGTTGCTTAAGACCTGGGGTCAGACACTCCCTTCCTAAAACCCTCTGCATATGATCAGATCTGATCTACTAGAGCATTGAATGGGCACGTTAAGCCTTCTGACCCCCGGTAGTAAATAAGGGCGTCTTCTACCTCGCTTCAGTGTCACTTTCCTATCGGGCACTCCCGCCCAAATCTCCTAGCTTCTTGCTTCTAAGGTTTGTTTAAGACCTGGGGTCAGACACTCCCTTCCTAAAATCCTCTACACGTGATCAGATCTGATCTACTAGAGCATTGAATGGGCACGTTAAGCCTTCTGACCCCCGGTAGTAAATAAGGGCGTCTTCTACCTCGCTTCCGTGTCACTTTCCTATCGGGCACTCTACCCCAAATCTCCTAGCTTCCTATTTCTAAGGGTTGTTTAAGACCTGGGGTCAGACACTCCCTTCCTAAAACCCTCTACATATGATCAGATCTGATCTACTAGAGCATTGAATGGGCACGTTAAGCCTTCTGACCCCTGGTAGTAAATAAGGGCGTCTTCTACCTCGCTTCCGTGTCACTTTCCTATCGGGCACTCTACCCCAAATCTCCTAGCTTCCTATTTCTAAGGGTTGTTTAAGACCTGGGGTCAGACACTCCCTTCCTAAAACCCTCTACATATGATCAGATCTGATCTACTAGAGCATTGAATGGGCACGTTAAGCCTTCTGACCCCTGGTAGTAAATAAGGGCGTCTTCTACCTCGCTTCCGTGTCACTTTCCTATCGGGCACTCTACCCCAAATCTCCTAGCTTCCTATTTCTAAGGGTTGTTTAAGACCTGGGGTCAGACACTCCCTTCCTAAAACCCTCTACATATGATCAGATCTGATCTACTAGAGCATTGAATGGGCACGTTAAGCCTTCTGACCCCTGGTAGTAAATAAGGGCGTCTTCTACCTCGCTTCAGTGTCACTTTCCTATCGGGCACTCTACCCCAAATCTCCTAGCTTCCTATTTCTAAGGGTTGTTTAAGACCTGGGGTCAGACACTCCCTTCCTAAAATCCTCTACATATGATCTGATCTGATCTACTAGAGCATTGAATGGGCACGTTAAGCCTTCTGACCCCCGGTAGTAAATAAGGGCGTCTTCTACCTCGCTTCAGTGTCACTTTCCTATTGGGCACTCCCGCCCAAATCTCCTAGCTTCTTGCTTCTAAGGTTTGTTTAAGACCTGGGGTCAGACACTCCCTTCCTAAAATCCTCTACATATGATCAGATCTGATCTACTAGAGCATTGAATGGGCACGTTAAGCCTTCTGACCCCCGGTAGTAAATAAGGGCGTCTTCTACCTCGCTTCAGTGTCACTTTCCTATTGGGCACTCCCGCCCAAATCTCCTAGCTTCTTGCTTCTAAGGTTTGTTTAAGACCTGGGGTCAGACACTCCCTTCCTAAAACCCTCTACATATGATCAGATCTGATCTACTAGAGCATTGAATGGGCACGTTAAGCCTTCTGACCCCCGGTAGTAAATAAGGGCGTCTTCTACCTCGCTTCAGTGTCACTTTCCTATCGGGCACTCCCGCCCAAATCTCCTAGCTTCTTGCTTCTAAGGTTTGTTTAAGACCTGGGGTCAGACACTCCCTTCCTAAAATCCTCTACACGTGATCAGATCTGATCTACTAGAGCATTGAATGGGCACGTTAAGCCTTCTGACCCCCGGTAGTAAATAAGGGCGTCTTCTACCTCGCTTCAGTGTCACTTTCCTATCGGGCACTCTAGCCCAAATCTCCTAGCTTCCTATTTCTAAGGGTTGTTTAAGACCTGGGGTCAGACACTCCCTTCCTAAAATCCTCTACATATGATCTGATCTGATCTACTAGAGCATTGAATGGGCACGTTAAGCCTTCTGACCCCCGGTAGTAAATAAGGGCGTCTTCTACCTCGCTTCAGTGTCACTTTCCTATTGGGCACTCCCGCCCAAATCTCCTAGCTTCTTGCTTCTAAGGTTTGTTTAAGACCTGGGGTCAGACACTCCCTTCCTAAAATCCTCTACACGTGATCAGATCTGATCTACTAGAGCATTGAATGGGCACGTTAAGCCTTCTGACCCCCGGTAGTAAATAAGGGCGTCTTCTACCTCGCTTCCGTGTCACTTTCCTATCGGGCACTCTACCCCAAATCTCCTAGCTTCCTATTTCTAAGGGTTGTTTAAGACCTGGGGTCAGACACTCCCTTCCTAAAACCCTCTACATATGATCAGATCTGATCTACTAGAGCATTGAATGGGCACGTTAAGCCTTCTGACCCCTGGTAGTAAATAAGGGCGTCTTCTACCTCGCTTCAGTGTCACTTTCCTATCGGGCACTCTACCCCAAATCTCCTAGCTTCCTTTTTCTAAGAGTTGCTTAAGACCTGGGGTCAGACACTCCCTTCCTAAAACCCTCTGCATATGATCAGATCTGATCTACTAGAGCATTGAATGGGCACGTTAAGCCTTCTGACCCCTGGTAGTAAATAAGGGCGTCTTCTACCTCGCCTCCGTGTCACTTTCCTATCGGGCACTCTACCCCAAATCTCCTAGCTTCCTATTTCTAAGGGTTGTTTAAGACCTGGGGTCAGACACTCCCTTCCTAAAATCCTCTACATATGATCTGATCTGATCTACTAGAGCATTGAATGGGCACGTTAAGCCTTCTGACCCCCGGTAGTAAATAAGGGCGTCTTCTACCTCGCTTCAGTGTCACTTTCCTATCGGGCACTCCCGCCCAAATCTCCTAGCTTCTTGCTTCTAAGGTTTGTTTAAGACCTGGGGTCAGACACTCCCTTCCTAAAATCCTCTACACGTGATCAGATCTGATCTACTAGAGCATTGAATGGGCACGTTAAGCCTTCTGACCCCCGGTAGTAAATAAGGGCGTCTTCTACCTCGCTTCCGTGTCACTTTCCTATCGGGCACTCTACCCCAAATCTCCTAGCTTCCTATTTCTAAGGGTTGTTTAAGACCTGGGGTCAGACACTCCCTTCCTAAAACCCTCTACATATGATCAGATCTGATCTACTAGAGCATTGAATGGGCACGTTAAGCCTTCTGACCCCTGGTAGTAAATAAGGGCGTCTTCTACCTCGCTTCAGTGTCACTTTCCTATCGGGCACTCTACCCCAAATCTCCTAGCTTCCTTTTTCTAAGAGTTGCTTAAGACCTGGGGTCAGACACTCCCTTCCTAAAACCCTCTGCATATGATCAGATCTGATCTACTAGAGCATTGAATGGGCACGTTAAGCCTTCTGACCCCTGGTAGTAAATAAGGGCGTCTTCTACCTCGCCTCCGTGTCACTTTCCTATCGGGCACTCTACCCCAAATCTCCTAGCTTCCTATTTCTAAGGGTTGTTTAAGACCTGGGGTCAGACACTCCCTTCCTAAAATCCTCTACATATGATCTGATCTGATCTACTAGAGCATTGAATGGGCACGTTAAGCCTTCTGACCCCCGGTAGTAAATAAGGGCGTCTTCTACCTCGCTTCAGTGTCACTTTCCTATCGGGCACTCCCGCCCAAATCTCCTAGCTTCTTGCTTCTAAGGTTTGTTTAAGACCTGGGGTCAGACACTCCCTTCCTAAAATCCTCTACACGTGATCAGATCTGATCTACTAGAGCATTGAATGGGCACGTTAAGCCTTCTGACCCCCGGTAGTAAATAAGGGCGTCTTCTACCTCGCTTCCGTGTCACTTTCCTATCGGGCACTCTACCCCAAATCTCCTAGCTTCCTATTTCTAAGGGTTGTTTAAGACCTGGGGTCAGACACTCCCTTCCTAAAACCCTCTACATATGATCAGATCTGATCTACTAGAGCATTGAATGGGCACGTTAAGCCTTCTGACCCCTGGTAGTAAATAAGGGCGTCTTCTACCTCGCTTCAGTGTCACTTTCCTATCGGGCACTCTACCCCAAATCTCCTAGCTTCCTTTTTCTAAGAGTTGCTTAAGACCTGGGGTCAGACACTCCCTTCCTAAAACCCTCTACATATGATCAGATCTGATCTACTAGAGCATTGAATGGGCACGTTAAGCCTTCTGACCCCTGGTAGTAAATAAGGGCGTCTTCTACCTCGCTTCCGTGTCACTTTCCTATCGGGCACTCTACCCCAAATCTCCTAGCTTCCTATTTCTAAGGGTTGTTTAAGACCTGGGGTCAGACACTCCCTTCCTAAAACCCTCTACATATGATCAGATCTGATCTACTAGAGCATTGAATGGGCACGTTAAGCCTTCTGACCCCCGGTAGTAAATAAGGACGTCTTCTACCTCGCTTCCGTGTCACTTTCCTATCGAGCACTCTACCCCAAATCTCCTAGCTTCCTATTTCTAAGGGTTGTTTAAGACCTGGGGTCATACACTCCCTTCCTAAAACCCTCTACATATGATCAGATCTGATCTACTAGAGCATTGAATGGGCACGTTAAGCCTTCTGACCCCCGGTAGTAAATAAGGACGTCTTCTACCTCGCTTCCGTGTCACTTTCCTATCGGGCACTCTACCCCAAATCTCCTAGCTTCCTATTTCTAAGGGTTGTTTAAGACCTGGGGTCATACACTCCTTCCTAAAACCCTCTACATATGATCAGATCTGATCTACTAGAGCATTGAATGGGCACGTTAAGCCTTCTGACCCCCGGTAGTAAATAAGGACGTCTTCTACCTCGCTTCCGTGTCACTTTCCTATCGGGCACTCTACCCCAAATCTCCTAGCTTCCTATTTCTAAGGGTTGTTTAAGACCAGGGGTCAGACACTCCCTTCTTAAAATCCTCTACATATGATCAGATCTGATCTACTAGAGCATTGAATGGGCACGTTAAGCCTTCTGACCCCCGGTAGTAAATAAGGACGTCTTCTACCTCGCTTCCGTGTCACTTTCCTATCGGGCACTCTACCCCAAATCTCCTAGCTTCCTATTTCTAAGGGTTGTTTAAGACCTGGGGTCATACACTCCCTTCCTAAAACCCTCTACATATGATCAGATCTGATCTACTAGAGCATTGAATGGGCACGTTAAGCCTTCTGACCCCCGGTAGTAAATAAGGACGTCTTCTACCTCGCTTCCGTGTCACTTTCCTATCGGGCACTCTACCCCAAATCTCCTAGCTTCCTATTTCTAAGGGTTGTTTAAGACCTGGGGTCATACACTCCCTTCCTAAAACCCTCTACATATGATCAGATCTGATCTACTAGAGCATTGAATGGGCACGTTAAGCCTTCTGACCCCCGGTAGTAAATAAGGACGTCTTCTACCTCGCTTCCGTGTCACTTTCCTATCGGGCACTCTAGCCCAAATCTCCTAGCTTCCTATTTCTAAGGGTTGTTTAAGACCTGGGGTCAGACACTCCCTTCCTAAAACCCTCTACATATGATCAGATCTGATCTACTAGAGCATTGAATGGGCACGTTAAGCCTTCTGACCCCCGGTAGTAAATAAGGGAGTCTTCTTCCTCGCTTCCGTGTCACTTTCCTATCGGGCACTCTACCCCAAATCTCCTAGCTTCCTATTTCTAAGGGTTGTTTAAGACCTGGGGTCAGACACTCCCTTCCTAAAACCCTCTACATATGATCAGATCTGATCTACTAGAGCATTGAATGGGCACGTTAAGCCTTCTGACCCCCGGTAGTAAATAAGGGCGTCTTCTACCTCGCTTCCGTGTCACTTTCCTATCGGGCACTCTAGCCCAAATCTCCTGGCTTCCTATTTCTAAGGGTTGTTTAAGACCTGGGGTCAGACACTCCCTTCCTAAAATCCTCTACATATGATCTGATCTGATCTACTAGAGCATTGAATGGGCACGTTAAGCCTTCTGACCCCCGGTAGTAAACAAGGGCGTCTTCTACCTCGCTTCCGTGTCACTTTCCTATCGGGCACTCTACCCCAAATCTCCTAGCTTCCTATTTCTAAGGTTTGTTTAAGACCTGGGGTCAGACACTCCTTTCCTAAAATCCTCTACATATGATCAGATCTGATCTACTAGAGCATTGAATGGGCACGTTAAGCCTTCTGACCCCCGGTAGTAAATAAGGGCGTCTTCTACCTCGCTTCCGTGTCACTTTCCTATCGGGCACTCTACCCCAAATCTCCTAGCTTCCTATTTCTAAGGGTTGTTTAAGACCTGGGGTCAGACACTCCCTTCCTAAAACCCTCTACATATGATCAGATCTGATCTACTAGAGCATTGAATGGGCACGTTAAGCCTTCTGACCCCCGGTAGTAAATAAGGACGTCTTCTACCTCGCTTCAGTGTCACTTTCCTATCGGGCACTCTACCCCAAATCTCCTAGCTTCCTATTTCTAAGGTTTGTTTAAGACCTGAAGTCAGACACTCCTTTCCTAAAATCCTCTACATATGATCAGATCTGATCTACTAGAGCATTGAATGGGCACATTAAGCCTTCTGACCCCCGGTAGTAAATAAGGACGTCTTCTACCTCGCTTCAGTGTCACTTTCCTATTGGGCACTCCCGCCCAAATCTCCTAGCTTCTTGCTTCTAAGGTTTGTTTAAGACCTGGGGTCAGACACTCCCTTCCTAAAATCCTCTACATATGATCAGATCTGATCTACTAGAGCATTGAATGGGCACGTTAAGCCTTCTGACCCCCGGTAGTAAATAAGGGCGTCTTCTACCTCGCTTCAGTGTCACTTTCCTATTGGGCACTCCCGCCCAAATCTCCTAGCTTCTATGCTTCTAAGGTTTGTTTAAGACCTGGGGTCAGACACTCCCTTCCTAAAACCCTCTACATATGATCAGATCTGATCTACTAGAGCATTGAATGGGCACGTTAAGCCTTCTGACCCCCGGTAGTAAATAAGGGCGTCTTCTACCTCGCTTCAGTGTCACTTTCCTATCGGGCACTCCCGCCCAAATCTCCTAGCTTCTTGCTTCTAAGGTTTGTTTAAGACCTGGGGTCAGACACTCCCTTCCTAAAATCCTCTACACGTGATCAGATCTGATCTACTAGAGCATTGAATGGGCACGTTAAGCCTTCTGACCCCCGGTAGTAAATAAGGGCGTCTTCTACCTCGCTTCCGTGTCACTTTCCTATCGGGCACTCTACCCCAAATCTCCTAGCTTCCTATTTCTAAGGGTTGTTTAAGACCTGGGGTCAGACACTCCCTTCCTAAAACCCTCTACATATGATCAGATCTGATCTACTAGAGCATTGAATGGGCACGTTAAGCCTTCTGACCCCCGGTAGTAAATAAGGGCGTCTTCTACCTCGCTTCCGTGTCACTTTCCTATCGGGCACTCTAGCCCAAATCTCCTAGCTTCCTATTTCTAAGGGTTGTTTAAGACCTGGGGTCAGACACTCCCTTCCTAAAACCCTCTACATATGATCAGATCTGATCTACTAGAGCATTGAATGGGCACGTTAAGCCTTCTGACCCCCGGTAGTAAATAAGGGCGTCTTCTACCTCGCTTCAGTGTCACTTTCCTATCGGGCACTCCCGCCCAAATCTCCTAGCTTCTTGCTTCTAAGGTTTGTTTAAGACCTGGGGTCAGACACTCCCTTCCTAAAATCCTCTACACGTGATCAGATCTGATCTACTAGAGCATTGAATGGGCACGTTAAGCCTTCTGACCCCCGGTAGTAAATAAGGGCGTCTTCTACCTCGCTTCCGTGTCACTTTCCTATCGGGCACTCTACCCCAAATCTCCTAGCTTCCTATTTCTAAGGGTTGTTTAAGACCTGGGGTCAGACACTCCCTTCCTAAAACCCTCTACATATGATCAGATCTGATCTACTAGAGCATTGAATGGGCACGTTAAGCCTTCTGACCCCCGGTAGTAAATAAGGGCGTCTTCTACCTCGCTTCCGTGTCACTTTCCTATCGGGCACTCTACCCCAAATCTCCTAGCTTCCTATTTCTAAGGGTTGTTTAAGACCTGGGGTCAGACACTCCCTTCCTAAAACCCTCTACATATGATCAGATCTGATCTACTAGAGCATTGAATGGGCACGTTAAGCCTTCTGACCCCCGGTAGTAAATAAGGGCGTCTTCTACCTCGCTTCCGTGTCACTTTCCTATCGGGCACTCTACCCCAAATCTCCTAGCTTCCTATTTCTAAGGGTTGTTTAAGACCTGGGGTCAGACACTCCCTTCCTAAAACCCTCTACATATGATCAGATCTGATCTACTAGAGCATTGAATGGGCACGTTAAGCCTTCTGACCCCCGGTAGTAAATAAGGGCGTCTTCTACCTCGCTTCCGTGTCACTTTCCTATCGGGCACTCTACCCCAAATCTCCTAGCTTCCTATTTCTAAGGGTTGTTTAAGACCTGGGGTCAGACACTCCCTTCCTAAAACCCTCTACATATGATCAGATCTGATCTACTAGAGCATTGAATGGGCACGTTAAGCCTTCTGACCCCCGGTAGTAAATAAGGGCGTCTTCTACCTCGCTTCCGTGTCACTTTCCTATCGGGCACTCTACCCCAAATCTCCTAGCTTCCTATTTCTAAGGGTTGTTTAAGACCTGGGGTCAGACACTCCCTTCCTAAAATCCTCTACACGTGATCAGATCTGATCTACTAGAGCATTGAATGGGCACGTTAAGCCTTCTGACCCCCGGTAGTAAATAAGGGCGTCTTCTACCTCGCTTCCGTGTCACTTTCCTATCGGGCACTCTACCCCAAATCTCCTAGCTTCCTATTTCTAAGGGTTGTTTAAGACCTGGGGTCAGACACTCCCTTCCTAAAACCCTCTACATATGATCAGATCTGATCTACTAGAGCATTGAATGGGCACGTTAAGCCTTCTGACCCCCGGTAGTAAATAAGGGCGTCTTCTACCTCGCTTCCGTGTCACTTTCCTATCGGGCACTCTACCCCAAATCTCCTAGCTTCCTATTTCTAAGGGTTGTTTAAGACCTGGGGTCAGACACTCCCCTTCCTAAAATCCTCTACACGTGATCAGATCTGATCTACTAGAGCATTGAATGGGCACGTTAAGCCTTCTGACCCCCGGTAGTAAATAAGGGCGTCTTCTACCTCGCTTCCGTGTCACTTTCCTATCGGGCACTCTACCCCAAATCTCCTAGCTTCCTATTTCTAAGGGTTGTTTAAGACCTGGGGTCAGACACTCCCTTCCTAAAACCCTCTACATATGATCAGATCTGATCTACTAGAGCATTGAATGGGCACGTTAAGCCTTCTGACCCCCGGTAGTAAATAAGGGCGTCTTCTACCTCGCTTCCGTGTCACTTTCCTATCGGGCACTCTACCCCAAATCTCCTAGCTTCCTATTTCTAAGGGTTGTTTAAGACCTGGGGTCAGACACTCCCTTCCTAAAACCCTCTACATATGATCAGATCTGATCTACTAGAGCATTGAATGGGCACGTTAAGCCTTCTGACCCCCGGTAGTAAATAAGGGCGTCTTTTACCTCGCTTCCCTATCGGGCACTCTAGTCCAAATCTCCTAGCTTCCTATTTCTAAGGGTTGTTTAAGACCTGGGGTCAGACACTCCCTTCCTAAAACCCTCTACATATGATCAGATCTGATCTACTAGAGCATTGAATGGGCACGTTAAGCCTTCTGACCCCCGGTAGTAAATAAGGGCGTCTTCTACCTCGCTTCCGTGTCACTTTCCTATCGGGCACTCTACCCCAAATCTCCTAGCTTCCTATTTCTAAGGGTTGTTTAAGACCTGGGGTCAGACACTCCCTTCCTAAAACCCTCTACATATGATCAGATCTGATCTACTAGAGCATTGAATGGGCACGTTAAGCCTTCTGACCCCCGGTAGTAAATAAGGGCGTCTTCTACCTCGCTTCCGTGTCACTTTCCTATCGGGCACTCTACCCCAAATCTCCTAGCTTCCTATTTCTAAGGGTTGTTTAAGACCTGGGGTCAGACACTCCCTTCCTAAAACCCTCTACATATGATCAGATCTGATCTACTAGAGCATTGAATGGGCACGTTAAGCCTTCTGACCCCCGGTAGTAAATAAGGGCGTCTTCTACCTCGCTTCCGTGTCACTTTCCTATCGGGCACTCTACCCCAAATCTCCTAGCTTCCTATTTCTAAGGGTTGTTTAAGACCTGGGGTCAGACACTCCCTTCCTAAAACCCTCTACATATGATCAGATCTGATCTACTAGAGCATTGAATGGGCACGTTAAGCCTTCTGACCCCCGGTAGTAAATAAGGGCGTCTTCTACCTCGCTTCAGTGTCACTTTCCTATCGGGCACTCTACCCCAAATCTCCTAGCTTCCTATTTCTAAGGGTTGTTTAAGACCTGGGGTCAGACACTCCCTTCCTAAAACCCTCTACATATGATCAGATCTGATCTACTAGAGCATTGAATGGGCACGTTAAGCCTTCTGACCCCTGGTAGTAAATAAGGGCGTCTTCTACCTCGCTTCAGTGTCACTTTCCTATCGGGCACTCTACCCCAAATCTCCTAGCTTCCTTTTTCTAAGAGTTGCTTAAGACCTGGGGTCAGACACTCCCTTCCTAAAACCCTCTACATATGATCAGATCTGATCTACTAGAGCATTGAATGGGCACGTTAAGCCTTCTGACCCCCGGTAGTAAATAAGGACGTCTTCTACCTCGCTTCCGTGTCACTTTCCTATCGGGCACTCTACCCCAAATCTCCTAGCTTCCTATTTCTAAGGGTTGTTTAAGACCTGGGGTCAGACACTCCCTTCCTAAAACCCTCTACATATGATCAGATCTGATCTACTAGAGCATTGAATGGGCACGTTAAGCCTTCTGACCCCCGGTAGTAAATAAGGACGTCTTCTACCTCGCTTCCGTGTCACTTTCCTATCGGGCACTCTACCCCAAATCTCCTAGCTTCTTGCTTCTAAGGTTTGTTTAAGACCTGGGGTCAGACACTCCCTTCCTAAAATCCTCTACACGTGATCAGATCTGATCTACTAGAGCATTGAATGGGCACGTTAAGCCTTCTGACCCCCGGTAGTAAATAAGGGCGTCTTCTACCTCGCTTCCGTGTCACTTTCCTATCGGGCACTCTACCCCAAATCTCCTAGCTTCCTATTTCTAAGGGTTGTTTAAGACCTGGGGTCAGACACTCCCTTCCTAAAACCCTCTACATATGATCAGATCTGATCTACTAGAGCATTGAATGGGCACGTTAAGCCTTCTGACCCCTGGTAGTAAATAAGGGCGTCTTCTACCTCGCTTCAGTGTCACTTTCCTATCGGGCACTCTACCCCAAATCTCCTAGCTTCCTATTTCTAAGGGTTGTTTAAGACCTGGGGTCAGACACTCCTTCCTAAAATCCTCTACATATGATCAGATCTGATCTACTAGAGCATTGAATGGGCACGTTAAGCCTTCTGACCCCCGGTAGTAAATAAGGGCGTCTTCTACCTCGCTTCAGTGTCACTTTCCTATCGGGCACTCTAGCCCAAATCTCCTAGCTTCCTATTTCTAAGGGTTGTTTAAGACCTGGGGTCAGACACTCCCTTCCTAAAACCCTCTACATATGATCAGATCTGATCTACTAGAGCATTGAATGGGCACGTTAAGCCTTCTGACCCCTGGTAGTAAATAAGGGCGTCTTCTACCTCGCTTCAGTGTCACTTTCCTATCGGGCACTCTAGCCCAAATCTCCTAGCTTCCTATTTCTAAGGGTTGTTTAAGACCTGGGGTCAGACACTCCCTTCCTAAAATCCTCTACATATGATCAGATCTGATCTACTAGAGCATTGAATGGGCACGTTAAGCCTTCTGACCCCCGGTAGTAAATAAGGGCGTCTTCTACCTCGCTTCAGTGTCACTTTCCTATCGGGCACTCTAGCCCAAATCTCCTAGCTTCCTATTTCTAAGGGTTGTTTAAGACCTGGGGTCAGACACTCCCTTCCTAAAACCCTCTACATATGATCAGATCTGATCTACTAGAGCATTGAATGGGCACGTTAAGCCTTCTGACCCCTGGTAGTAAATAAGGGCGTCTTCTACCTCGCTTCAGTGTCACTTTCCTATCGGGCACTCTACCCCAAATCTCCTAGCTTCCTATTTCTAAGGGTTGTTTAAGACCTGGGGTCAGACACTCCCTTCCTAAAATCCTCTACATATGATCAGATCTGATCTACTAGAGCATTGAATGGGCACGTTAAGCCTTCTGACCCCCGGTAGTAAATAAGGGCGTCTTCTACCTCGCTTCAGTGTCACTTTCCTATCGGGCACTCTAGCCCAAATCTCCTAGCTTCCTATTTCTAAGGGTTGTTTAAGACCTGGGGTCAGACACTCCCTTCCTAAAACCCTCTACATATGATCAGATCTGATCTACTAGAGCATTGAATGGGCACATTAAGCCTTCTGACCCCCGGTAGTAAATAAGGGCGTCTTCTACCTCGCTTCAGTGTCACTTTCCTATCGGGCACTCTACCCCAAATCTCCTAGCTTCCTATTTCTAAGGGTTGTTTAAGACCTGGGGTCAGACACTCCCTTCCTAAAATCCTCTACATATGATCAGATCTGATCTACTAGAGCATTGAATGGGCACGTTAAGCCTTCTGACCCCCGGTAGTAAATAAGGGCGTCTTCTACCTCGCTTCAGTGTCACTTTCCTATCGGGCACTCTAGCCCAAATCTCCTAGCTTCCTATTTCTAAGGGTTGTTTAAGACCTGGGGGCAGACACTCCTTCCTAAAATCCTCTACATATGATCAGATCTGACCTAAGTGCATGGCCGATTGTGGCCTAGTGGTCAGCGTTCGTGACTGCCATGGAGATAACCTCAGATTCGATCCCGGGCAGGTACGAACGCTCGAACCACTAAATACCCGCCATGCATCAGATGTGCACGTTAAGCTGTCAGACCTGCATGAATTACGGTGTAACATCCCACTAACCACCATCCAGGATTTGTATGCATGCAACTACCCTTCTCGAAGGTTTTAAAACTTTGAAACACGAGATACTGTCGCCAAACTAAAACGACCCCCCCCCAATTCTCGTCAGTTCCGCATTGATCTTCAGAATGATCTTAACAATGGCAAAAAAAAGGGGGGGGGGCAATTCTGAATCCGCTTAAGAATCTCAGGTACATCATGAAATAATAGCAAAACAAAAAAATACAGTTAAACAAAATGAAAATTCATAGAATCCGCAGTTTCGACAGTGAGTTCCGTAGTACTGTAGTCAGACAACAAAATCCGTAGAAACTATGGACATTCATTCCATAGTAGCAAATAAAGGTAACTTGATCACGCTAGTTACGTTAAATGAAAACTTTTACAAAAAAGTTCGTAAAGTTGGGAGCTTTCGACCTTATCTTAGGTCTTCATCACGCCAATGGCGGACTAAGATTGTTGCCAGATTCTACATTTGAATTTTTCTTATTTTTGTTGCCAAAACTTAGAATTGATCTCCAGATCAGCGGAATGTAGAGACCTCTCTACATCAACGTGTAGAGAGGTCTCTACATTCCGTTGATCTGGAGATCAATTCTAAGTTTTGGCAACAAAAATAAGAAAAATTCAAATGTAGAGGTCTCTACATTCCGTTGATCTGGAGATCAATTCTAAGTTTTGGCAACAAAAATAAGAAAAATTCAAATGTAGAGGTCTCTACATTCCGTTGATCTGGAGATCAATTCTAAGTTTTGGCAACAAAAATAAGAAAAATTCAAATGTAGAGGTCTCTACATTCCGTTGATCTGGAGATCAATTCTAAGTTTTGGCAACAAAAATAAGAAAAATTCAAACGTAGAGGTCTCTACATTCCGTTGATCTGGAGATCAATTCTAAGTTTTGGCAACAAAAATAAGAAAAATTCAAATGTAGAGGTCTCTACATTCCGTTGATCTGGAGATCAATTCTAAGTTTTGGCAACAAAAATAAGAAAAATTCAAACGTAGAGGTCTCTACATTCCGTTGATCTGGAGATCAATTCTAAGTTTTGGCAACAAAAATAAGAAAAATTCAAATGTAGAGGTCTCTACATTCCGTTGATCTGGAGATCAATTCTAAGTTTTGGCAACAAAAATAAGAAAAATTCAAACGTAGAGGTCTCTACATTCCGTTGATCTGGAGATCAATTCTAAGTTTTGGCAACAAAAATAAGAAAAATTCAAATGTAGAGGTCTCTACATTCCGTTGATCTGGAGATCAATTCTAAGTTTTGGCAACAAAAATAAGAAAAATTCAAATGTAGAGGTCTCTACATTCCGTTGATCTGGAGATCAATTCTAAGTTTTGGCAACAAAAATAAGAAAAATTCAAATGTAGAGGTCTCTACATTCCGTTGATCTGGAGATCAATTCTAAGTTTTGGCAACAAAAATAAGAAAAATTCAAATGTAGAGGTCTCTACATTCCGTTGATCTGGAGATCAATTCTAAGTTTTGGCAACAAAAATAAGAAAAATTCAAATGTAGAGGTCTCTACATTCCGTTGATCTGGAGATCAATTCTAAGTTTTGGCAACAAAAATAAGAAAAATTCAAATGTAGAGGTCTCTACATTCCGTTGATCTGGAGATCAATTCTAAGTTTTGGCAACAAAAATAAGAAAAATTCAAATGTAGAGGTCTCTACATTCCGTTGATCTGGAGATCAATTCTAAGTTTTGGCAACAAAAATAAGAAAAATTCAAACGTAGAGGTCTCTACATTCCGTTGATCTGGAGATCAATTCTAAGTTTTGGCAACAAAAATAAGAAAAATTCAAACGTAGAGGTCTCTACATTCCGTTGATCTGGAGATCAATTCTAAGTTTTGGCAACAAAAATAAGAAAAATTCAAACGTAGAGGTCTCTACATTCCGTTGATCTGGAGATCAATTCTAAGTTTTGGCAACAAAAATAAGAAAAATTCAAATGTAGAGGTCTCTACATTCCGTTGATCTGGAGATCAATTCTAAGTTTTGGCAACAAAAATAAGAAAAATTCAAACGTAGAGGTCTCTACATTCCGTTGATCTGGAGATCAATTCTAAGTTTTGGCAACAAAAATAAGAAAAATTCAAATGTAGAGGTCTCTACATTCCGTTGATCTGGAGATCAATTCTAAGTTTTGGCAACAAAAATAAGAAAAATTCAAATGTAGAGGTCTCTACATTCCGTTGATCTGGAGATCAATTCTAAGTTTTGGCAACAAAAATAAGAAAAATTCAAACGTAGAGGTCTCTACATTCCGTTGATCTGGAGATCAATTCTAAGTTTTGGCAACAAAAATAAGAAAAATTCAAACGTAGAGGTCTCTACATTCCGTTGATCTGGAGATCAATTCTAAGTTTTGGCAACAAAAATAAGAAAAATTCAAATGTAGAGGTCTCTACATTCCGTTGATCTGGAGATCAATTCTAAGTTTTGGCAACAAAAATAAGAAAAATTCAAACGTAGAGGTCTCTACATTCCGTTGATCTGGAGATCAATTCTAAGTTTTGGCAACAAAAATAAGAAAAATTCAAATGTAGAGGTCTCTACATTCCGTTGATCTGGAGATCAATTCTAAGTTTTGGCAACAAAAATAAGAAAAATTCAAATGTAGAGGTCTCTACATTCCGTTGATCTGGAGATCAATTCTAAGTTTTGGCAACAAAAATAAGAAAAATTCAAATGTAGAGGTCTCTACATTCCGTTGATCTGGAGATCAATTCTAAGTTTTGGCAACAAAAATAAGAAAAATTCAAATGTAGAATCTGGCAACAATCTTAGTCCTCCATTGGCGTGATTCTCTACATTCCGTTGATCTGGAGATCAATTCTAAGTTTTGGCAACAAAAATAAGAAAAATTCAAATGTAGAATCTGGCAACAATCTTAGTCCTCCATTGGCGTGATTCTCTACATTCCGTTGATCTGGAGATCAATTCTAAGTTTTGGCAACAAAAATAAGAAAAATTCAAATGTCGAATCTGGCAACAATCTTAGTCCTCCATTGGCGTGGTGAAGACCTAAGATAAGGTCGAAAGCTCCCAACTTTAAGAACTTTTTTGTAAAAGTTTCAGTTAACGTAACTAGCGTGATCAAGTTACCTTTATTGGTTAATATTGTTACGTGTTTTGCCCATAATCGTCATATTCCATAGTAGTTGGCAAGTATGCATGTGTCGTGCGTGTAGCGTCGCCATTGGTCTGCTGAAGCAACAGGTGGACTTCGTTAACTCCGGAAGAGGTAAGGAATAGTTAGTATGATGAATCACTTAGCATAGCGCAACATTTTCCTGTGATTCACAGTTATCTTTAATTTTTGAGAGGGAATGTATAGTAAGTAAATAAGACAGCAGACTTACCAAATAAGCTACCTACTTATTCTCCCCATAAAATCGGAGTCGCAACATTTCCTTGGCATGAATTTTTCTACTGACTTCCTGCAGGTCTCCCTCAACCTTAAATAACAACTTAATTAACAATTAAAAAAAAAAAAAAAAAAAGACCATGATTTCGTGTTTTTAACTCTTGTACTTAAAACTATACTGGTGTGCAAAAATTAAGGTTTCAAAATCGCTTTATTCTAATTTATCATAAGAAAACATAAGAGGGAGACGTACAGTATTGGGCGTCTCACTGGGAAATAATACAAAACTGTTAAAACATGATGGTATATACACTGCAATGACAATGGGGATGAATAACAAATGCTGCAAGCAAAGCTTATTGAATAAAAATTGCAGAAGTGACAGAGAGAAACACATCGTGTCACATGACCAACAGGAGAAATTAGCATAACAGCGGAACAAGCACGCAGAACGTACCGACAGACCACTCAGGAGAAAGACTAGGTTCCGGTACGGTAGGGCATGCGCATATATGCAGCATGACGTTAAGGGAAGGGAGGGTCGGAAGGGTATAAAGCACACGGGCGGTGTACGCTCAGCAATTCGGTGAAAGCTATTGCACGGTGTATATCGGTTTGAACGACGTCGAGTTGCTGCCACCGTGTGATATGGCCAACAGGCAATCCAGTAGACGACATCTGGATGACTTTACCCGAGGTCGCGTCATTGGGAAGTTGGAAGAAGGTCGAAGTGTGACTAGTGAGGCCGAGGAGTTCGGGATCGCTCACAGCACCGTTTCACGAGCTTGGAGAGCATTTCAAACGACAGGAACAGCTGTCCGAGAGTTAGCAGTGGTCGTCCATGAGCAACCACGGCGGCGGACGACCGGTATATTGTCCTACAGGCGAGAAGAGACAGCGGGAGAAATTGCAAGGCACATGCAACAGACAACTGGACGTCCGTTATCGCGTTTAACCGTGGCCAGGAGGCTGCAGAAAGTGGTCTATTTGCACAACGACCAGTACGGTGTGTGCCATTAACGCCTGCTCATCGGAGACGGCGGTTTCTGTGGTGCCAGGAACACAAGAACTGGACACATCAGCAATGGGGTCGAGTTCTCTTTACGGATGAGAGCCGATTTAGTCTGACGAGCGATTCTGGATGTATACACATCTGGAGAGAGCAGGGAACACGTTATCACACCTCGAACACCATCGAAAGGGACCGGTTTGGAGATGGCGGAGTTCTCGTTTGGGGCGGTATCATGCTTGGTAGCCATATTGACCTCCACATTTTCCAAGGAGGTTCAGTCACTGGTGTCCGCTATTGTACCGAGGTTCTCCTGCCTCACGTGCGTCTGTTTAGAGGTGCTGTGGGTCCTGAGTTCCTCTTCCTGGACGACAACGCTACACCTCATCGTACAGTGGCTGTCGCAGAGCTGTTGGAGAGTGAAGATATTCAACGCATGGATTGGCCCGCAAGGTCCCCGCACCTAAATCCAATCGAACGCGTGTGGGACCGTCTCGGGAGACGCTTGGCAGCACGTCACCATCCGCCAGCAATGATTCTGCAGCCGCGATTGGCGCTACAAGAGGAATGGGCCGCGATGCCTCAACAGCTCCTGGACAACCTCGTCCTCAGCATGGACAGACGTTGTAAATCCTGCAACGCAGTCAGGGGTGATCATATCCCCTACTAAAGACTGGATTTTTCTTGGCAGCCGCCTGTCACATGGACGTTTCTGTCTTCTGCCCAGTTGTGCTCGAAGCTACCTTTTCAATAAAGTGCCTTTGTATCCTTTGGATTCCTTGTTTGGACGGTTTTGCTCACTTGTCCCATATTCTTACATCTTGGGGATCTTATGGTATGATTTGAGTCGATGTGGAGCACTTCTGCACGACGTTACATTCGATAAAACGTCTCGTCCTTAATTTTTGCACGCCGGTTTATATCATGCACTTAAAAAACCCATTACGATGACCACGTTCCTGTTAAAATATTATTTGTGGTTTGTAAGACTATTTGTTATCAACCGATACATTTTTAAATACACTAATTCTACAAAGTCAGTTCCATAAAAACTGAGAGTAATTTATTTTTTGAGTTGGCAATAGTGCAAAGGGGGAAAATAACCACGCAGGCAACCGACTGAATTAAGGAAGTACTATGCAACAGTTATTAGCTGTGGCAAATGATTTTGGTTTTGTTATTGTGCAGTTGCTTAAGGTACGTCTGCATTTTGCCATACAGCTATGGAGATGAGTGATTCAGAGTTAAGAAGTGAAATACATTGTACAATAAAATCCTGTTATCGTTTGGGTAAAACAGCTGCAGGAACAGTTGATTTGATGAAAAAAGGCTTACAAAGATAAATATTTGGGAGAGTCAAAGATTTTTAGATAGCATCATGATTTTAAAAAAAAGGGCAATTGTCCGCAGAACTCGCTCCTAGATAAGTTATTGGCGTCAGTAATTTTCGCTCTTCTCCTGGTTAAGTGGAATGCACTGTGCAAGCTCGTTCTTAAACAAAAATTAGCCTTTGTTTCAGGAGTACCGCTGTCAGTTAATGTGAGTGAGTGAGTGAGTGAGTGAGTGAGTGAGTGAGTGAGTGCGTGCGTGCGTGCGTGCGTGCGTGCGTGCGTGCGTGCGTGCGTGCGTGTGTGCGTGAGTGAGTGAGTGAGTGAGTGAGTGAGTGAGTGAGTGAGTGAGTGAGTGAGTGAGTGAGTGAGTGAGTGCGTGCGTGAGTGAGTGAGTGAGTGTGTGTGTGTGTGTGTGTGTGTGTGTGTGTGTGTGTGTGAGTGTGTGTGTGTGTGAGTGAGTGAGTGAGTGAGTGTGTGTATGTGTGTGTGAGTGAGTGAGTGAGTGAGTGAGTGTGTGTATGTATGTGTGAGTGAGTGAGAGTGAGTGAGTGAGTGAGTGAGTGTGTGTATGTGTGTGTGAGTGAGTGAGTGTGTGTATGTGTGTGTGAGTGAGTGAGAGTGAGTGAGTGAGTGAGTGAGTGAGTGAGTGAGTGAGTGTGTGTGTGTGTGTGTGTGCGCGCAGGCGGGCGGGAGCGCAGGCGGAAGCTTCCACCTTCCTCTCCCTCATGTGTGCAAGTTATATCAAGGCCCGACCCCACCCGGGGCTGTGCGATAAATATTCCGCTGTCACTCCCTCCCCATAAAGCACTGTTTTCTTGCCCCTCAGTCAGTGTTAATAAGGTGATGCTTGAATTTTTTTAAACAGGTCAAAATTGTTAATAGATTTTATGTCATAAGGCAAGGAGTTCCAAAGTTTTGGAACCGAATAATTAATATTCATTTTAATTGTTTCTCTCCGAGCGAAATTAGGTATGAGTGTTGATCGATTCGTGGTTTCATGAGTACGAATATTTAATGATACACTGCTGGACAATTGCTAAGGACGGATCATAAACGGCTATATAGCGCATAAAAAAGTAAGTGTGGTTGGATGCCAAGTGAAATAAAATAATGTCAGAATGCCAGGACATTACAAGAAAGAAAATTTATTGTGCTCTGAAATCCAGAAGGCTTTGGAACGTGTTCAAGGGACAAACAGGCCATTTTGTGCAGAATACGTAAACGTGAAAAAAATGCAATTACCGTCCGCAGGCGTTCCGGCGTAAGATGTCAATACGGGATATGGCCACCATGGAGGGCGATGCAAGATTCCACACGTCGTGTCATGCTTTGCACAACATTATCAAGCAGCTGTTGGGGTAATTTATCCCATTCCTCTGTCAGTGCACGGATGAGGGTGTCCTTGTTTATTGGAGGGCATTGGCGACCAGCAAGACTCCTCCCCAAAGCATCCCACACATTTTCAATGGGATTCAGATCTTGAGAACGTGCTGGCCATACGATGCGTTGAATATCCTCGATCTCAAGACACTCCTGGACAGCGACGGTTCGATGACATGTTGCGTTGTCGTCCATGAAAATGAATCTATCACCGACAGCACCACGGAACATGCGAACATGAGGTAGCAGAACATCATTAATGTATCGTTGGCATGTCATAGTCCCAGTTGGAAGCACATAGAGGGACGTACGGCCATTGATCATGATGCCAGCCCATACCATGACACTACATGTCGGATATCGGTCCCTTTCCTGTATGTTTGCTGGACAATATGCAGTACCACTGCCACGCCAGATCAGTTGTCGTCGACAATCAGACGATAGACTGTATCTACTCTCATCTGAGAAGAGGACAGCAGACCAGTCGTTATCAGTCCAATTGCGATGTTGCTGGCACCATTGCAAACGGGCGGTACGTTGACGTCTGGACAATGGGATGCACACAACAGGACGGCGGGCGTATAGTTCTCCTTCATTCAAACGTCTGGCGACAGTTTTTCGGGAGATCCGCTTGCCAGTAGCAGCCACAAACTGATTTGCTACCTCACTAGCTGTGCTGCGCCGGTATCTTTTTGTTGATAGCACTATGTACCGATCTTCTGCAGGTGTCGTACTGCAAACACGACCTCCCCCGTGACGTTTGCTACACTCTCCATTTGTTTGAAATGATTTCCAAAGCCTTGAAACAACACTGTGGCTGACGTCGAACTCCCTGGCAACATCTGTTATTTTTCGCCCTTCTTGAATCTTGCCAATAATACGGCCACGCGTAAAATCATCTAGGTGATGTCGGGAAGACATACTGAAAATTGCAAGTTCGTCAATTGATTCTTTCCCTTTCAAGTTTGCGTTTGAACAACAACGGTCAATACGCGTCAAATCCTTTATATTCGTTATCAGCGCTATGACGTCACGAACAAGTTCGGCAATCCAAAATTTGCATACGCACAACACGTCTTACTGTATCCCGCACTTATGCTAATTTCCACATTTTCCTGCCTTCCATTTTATGGTTGCTATCGTTGCTATTGTCATCCGTCCTTAGCAATTGTCCGGCAGTGTATTAAGTCATGGTTTAAATCATGTTTAATTCTTCTGAACATTATTTTACCAAGATTATAGTCAAATAATTGTTTTATTGTAAGTATATTATATTTATTGGGATTTACTTCTGACCTGAAGGTAAAATTAGGTATAGAATAATTAAGAGTTTTTAGGTCTATTAATCTTATGCATCTATTCTGTAATACCTGTATTTTTTTTAAGTTATATTGTGTTGTTTGCCCCCATGTCAGTATACAGTACCGTATATACTCGCGTAAAAGTCGACTCCCCCACTTTCAGAGGAAAAAATCGTAAGAAATCGGAAACTCGCGTAATAAGTCGATCCCGGAATGAGAAAAAAAATTTCAATGAATTTATTAAAAAACATTTGAAAACGAAAAAAATTATATATGTAATACTAAATTTAATTTGCATACCCAAAAACTTCGTCGGAACCCTTCAAAATCAGATTCCGAGTCAGACTCGCCAAACAGTTCAAAAAGTCTTTCTCCGTCATCGGCGCGTCATCATAAACATCAGTATTCCCATCTATGCCTGTGTCATCAGAATCACTGTCATCATCACTCATAAAAATCTCATCATCCTCTGTGCCATCAAGTTTGTTACTACTGCAACATTTCTTGAATGAATTCCCGACCATTTCCGCAGGTATCGCATCTCAAGCATGCTTGACCCATCGCGCAATCCAAACGGTATCCGGCTTCTTTAGATTTCCGCCCTTGGTTTCAGTCGACAAATCGGAACTTATCCAATCTGCCCAATACCTCCGCACATTGTCCTTGAAGGGCTTATTAAAGCAGACATCTAGTGGTTGAAGAACAGATGTCAACCCACCTGGGATGACAGCAAGAGTTGTTTTTGAATTTTCTGCAGTTTTTTTCACTTCTGCACAACGGTGTGCAACAAACATATCCCACACCAAAAGAGAAGGTTTCCTCAAAAGTGCACCTGGCCTTTTGTTCCACACATTCTTTAACCAGACAATTGTTCCGGATTCGTTCATCCATCCTTTTTCATGGGCACGAACGAGCACACCAGACGGAAAGACAACGCTTTTCGGCAGAGTTTTGCGTTTGAAAATAATTACCGGAGGTAGCTTACTGCCGTCGGCCAAACAGGAGAGAACAACCGTGAAACTGGATTTTTCGTGGCCAGTCGTTTTGATCAAGATATTTTTTTCGCCCTTTTGGTTCACCGTCTTATTTCCAGGAAGGTCGAAACATATGGCGGTTTCATCCATGTTCCCTATTTGGGAAAGTTCAAAAGCAGTCTCTTTTCTCTTTTGAATTACATACTTTTGAAATTCCATTATCTTTGCTTCGAGGTCACGAGGTAACTTTTGTGCAATTTTGGTGCGCTGGCGTAGACACAACCCATAGCGGTTCATGAACCTTGTGCACCAACCTGGTGAGGCACGAAAAGTGTTATTTGCGGCTGCAAACTTTTCATCTTTTGCGAGCTTCATTGCTCGCAAACGTATACCTGTTCGCGTTACAATGTAACCATTTTGTCTGCAGCCCACAATCCAATCATTCAAGACACTTTCCAGTTCTGGGAAAGATGTCGTTCCACGGCGCAAGCGCCTTTTTGCGATTTTGGGATTTTCACCAAGTCCGGGTTTTTTACGCCAATCTCGAATCAGTTTTTCGTTAATGCCAAATTGACGTGAAGCAGCACAGATGTTAGTATTTTCTGCAAAAGAAACCACTTTCAACTTGAATCCTCCGTTATGGGACATCCGTTTCTTTACACAATCCGTGTCACCCATAATAGGAGAAGCGAGACACGTGCGATTAAGAACAAGAAAAACACGTGCGATTAAGAACAAGCAACACCTAACACTGGCTGTCGCATGGCTCCGTTACGTCGAAGGTCAGCACAATCAACTGGTAGTCGGAAGGGCGGAGCTTTCTATGTGCGGCTGTGACTGCAATGTGGATACGCAAAGCCATGAGGGAGGAGACTTTTCAAAGCGCGGAGAAATTCGAAGGGTCGCAATTTCCTAATTCTACCACATCAGTGTTTTTTCTTTCTTTCTTTCTTTTTTTTCTTTCGGAGGGTTGCGATTTCGTATATAATACCGCATCGGCATTTTTATTTCATTTGGAATGGATTGCCTTTGGCCTCACGGGAAGAACTTTTGGACTTACGATTTTTTTAGACCCCGCGTATAAGTCGACCCTATTACTTTGAAGCTCTCATTTTGTCCCAAATTTCTCGACTTATACGCGAGTATATACGGTAATTTATATGTGTTTCTATTAGTGCGTAGTATAAAAGTATTTTTTTTTTTCTAAAGTAGAAAATTCTCCATACTGAACTTTATTTTCTTTAAATCGGGCAACTAGATTTCATTTTTACTTGCACAGACCAATAATATTTTACATGCCCCGGGCATCTTGGGCATGGTATTTTTCAAGCCCTGCAGCACAATTGGCAAATTTGTAATAATACAATAATCCACATTGCTTGGCATGTACGTATCAGATATTGGCATTAGGACAGATTATACATTTTTAAAATTTGATCACTGCAGAATTTTATTAAGAGTAACATTACTTAGCCATCTGTTCCCACTCTCTCTGCAGCTTCTCCCAGAAATCTGCGTCACTTTTTCCTCTTCCTGCTTCTCACTCTCTGTCCTTTGAAACGTAGTGAAACCAGCACTTTTCTCAAACTCTTTAGACCACGCCAATCCAGCAGCACCCGAATCTTCATCTGAAGCCTGAAATGAAATGGCTTTTATTTAATAACAGAATTTTCTAAAATGAAAAGCGAAACAAATACTTAGAAAAATGATTTAGAGATAATACACCGGCGGAAAGTGAAAAAAGAACACCAAGAAGGAATTGGCGGACGATCATGAAATTTACATATGTTAACGGGGTCGAGTTTACGTAGGTGTGCTGTTAATTTCGGGACCCACCGGTGAGCGCTTACGCCACAGCACGGCATAATATGCAAATTATCGTCGGTGGTATTTAAGGAGTACGGCGAAGTGAATGCAATCAGTCGTCGGCGTGCGAACACGCGCGAAGACCCTGAAGAAGCTGCAATGCCTGGACATGGAAGACGTGTACGATTTCAGCAGTTATCGGACTTTGAGCGGGGTCGTCTAGTCGGACTCCGCGAGGCCGGGTGGTCGTATCGTCGTATTGCGGAGCGAATTGGATGGGAAGTATCGGTGGTGGTACGATAGATGGTCCGAGGAACATTCTCACACGAGAAGACGTGGAACCGGGAGTCACAGACGGACTGATGAGCGGACCGATCGACGCATAAGAAGAGTGGCGTTGTCAAGCAGAACATCCACTGCGACGCAAATCCGAGCTGCCGTTGCACCTGAGGTGACTGTGCGAACAATCCGCAACCGTCTACTGGATGCAGGACTACGTGCACGTGTGCCTCTGGCATGTGTACCTCTGACTCCAGCCCGCCGTCAGGAACGGCTGCAGTGGTGTCGCCAACGTCTACACTGGAGAACGCAATGGAGATCTGTCGTCTTCAGCGATGAAAGCAGAATCTGCTTGGGAGCCTCGGATGGCCGTATGCATGTTCGCAGATGCACAGGGGAGCGTCTCCACCCTTCTTGCATCCGCCAGCGACACACAGGGCCTACACCTGGTCTCCTGGTGTGGGGAGCGATCAGCTATCACTCCCGTACACAACTAGTGTTTGTACCGGATACGTTAGACAGCACCTCCTACATCAACAACATCATTCAGCCCGTTGTTGTGCAATTTGTAAGGTCGGTCCATCGTGGTGTTTTCCAGCAAGATAACGCACGCCTACACACGGCACGTGCAACGCAACATGCACTTCAGGGTGTGAGACAACTTCCATGGTTCACCGGATTTGTCCCCCATTGAGCACGTGTGGGATTTTATGGGACAACAACTTATCCGGTCTCCACGGCCAGCCACGACCATCCCCGATTTAGGCGTCCAGGTTGAGGATGCTTGGAACTCAATACCCCAAACTTCCATGCAACATCTATACGACAGACTCCATGCCAGAATTGCACAGTGTGACGCAGTTCGTGGCAGTTCAACCTCGTACTAACCATGTTACATGGAAATGTTATTTTTCAGTTTACCAGCAAATACAGCTGTATTTTGCCATAATGTTTTGATCACGTTATCCTCTGTATTCCGTTATGTATAAATTTCGTTGGTATCAGACGTCTCCTTCTTGGTGTTCTTTTTTCACTTTCTAGCCACGACCATCCTCGATTGAGGCGTCCAGGTTGAGGATGCTTGGAACTCAATACCCCAAACTTACATCCAACATCTGTACGACAGACTCCATGCCAGAATTGCACAGTGTGACGCAGTTCATGGCGGTTCAACCTCGTACTAACCATGTTACATGGAAATGTTATTTTTCAGTTTACCAGCAAATACAGCTGTATTTTGCCATAATGATTTGATCACGTTATCCTCTGTATTCCGTTATGTATAAATTTCGTTGGTATCAGACGTCTCCTTCTTGGTGTTCTTTTTTCACTTTCTAGCCACGACCATCCCCGATTGAGGCGTCCAGGTTGAGGATGCTTGGAACTCAATACCCCAAACTTACATCCAACATCTGTACGACAGACTCCATGCCAGAATTGCACAGTGTGACGCAGTTCATGGCGGTTCAACCTCGTACTAACCATGTTACATGGAAATGTTATTTTTCAGTTTACCAGCAAATACAGCTGTATTTTGCCATAATGTTTTGATCACGTTATCCTCTGTATTCCGTTATGTATAAATTTCGTTGGTATCAGACGTCTCCTTCTTGGTGTTCTTTTTTCACTTTCCGCCAGTGTAGTTGCAATACAGACCAACCAAAAAGTTAGCAAGGACTTTAATATAAGGGTCGCCCAAATGAAACTGAGACTGTCGGTTACGTACTGCAAGGGTTTATGGGTTGGAATACGTGAACATACAGGAAGTAAGAGTGTTACATGGGCTACATACCCGCTACACAGTCTCCTTGTCGGTTCAAAGTGAAAATCCTCCCAATATGTGACATCAGTGAATAAACAAATACATTGCGCTTTCCACGTTTTAGTAACACACAGCAACCAAAAAATTGTTATTCGGTCACCGCCGGGGAATTCGATCCCGGATCTCTCGATATCTAGCAGAGCGCGTTAGCCTTACACCACGGTGCCCAACAATTATGCCCCCTGGTGGCCAAACCATTCTTTACCAAACATTATAAATTATATGAAAAATATTTTCTATAAGGTGCCGTATGCATTACAGGAAGAATTTTTCAAATCGGGGTTTTAGAAGCAGAAATAATGCAGAAAACGCAATTTACCTTTGCACCCCTAGCAGAAAGTCTATGATTTACTTATTTTGAATTTATAGGGAAAACATTTTGCATCGGAAACACTATCCAACCAAGAAGGAATTTTTCAAATCAGACTCCTAGAAGTAGAGATATTGACAAAAATAAGATACACATCTACGCACTCTGGCGTAGATACCATGCATTATTGCAAGAAGAAAATGTTCCTAAAAGGTTTCTCGACATGAGTAGTATCGGTCAACAAACGACTTTTTTTTCAATCAAGATTTTAGAAGCTCATATTTTGCTGCAAATACATCACAAGCGGAAATTGAGGCTTACGCCACCTAGTGGCCAAACCATTTTTTACCAAAATTAGAAATTATGTGCAAAGGATTTCCCATCAGGAGCTGTATTCGGTGCAGAGAGAGTTTTTTAAATCGGAGATTTAGATTAGAAGCAGAGATATAGGAGGTAAAGCAATTTACCTTTACGCCCCCTAGCGGAAAGTCTATGAATTACTTGAAAATTTTGAAATTATACGAAAAGCATGTCACACTGGAAACACGTTCCAACAAAGAAGGAATTTTTCAAATCAGACTCCTAGAAGTAGAGATATTGACAAAAATAAGATAGACATCTACGACCCCTAGCGCAGGAACCATGCATTATTTTAAGAAAATGTTTCTAAAAAGTTTGTCGACGTAAGTAGTATCGGTCTACAAACGACTTTTTTTTTCCATAGAAACTCATATTTTGCTGCAAATACATCAGAAGCAGAAATTAAGATTTATGACCCCTGGTGGCTAAACCATTTTTTTTTTTTTTTTTTTTTTTTTACGAAAACTAGAAATTATGTGCAAAGGATTTCCCATCAGGAGCTGTATTTGGTGCAGAAAGAATTTTTCAGATCGGAGATTTAGAAGCAGAGATATAGGAAGAAACACAATTTACCTCTACGCCCCCTAGCGGAAAGTCTATGAATTACTTGAAAATTTTGAAATTATATGAAAAACATGTCACACTGAAAACACTATCCAACAAAGAAGGAATTTTTCAAATCGGACTCCTAGAAGTAGAGATATTGACAAAAATAAGATATACGTCTTCGCCCCCTGGCGGAGAAACTATAGAACATTTTAAGAAGAAAATATCCCGAAAAAGTTTATCGATGTGAGTGGCATCAGTTCACGAAAGAATTTTTTCAATCGATATTTTAGAAGCTCAGATTTTATGGCAAATACATCAGAAGCAAAAATTAACACTTACGCCCCCCTGGTGGCCAAAATATTCTTTACCAAAAATTTGAAATTATGTGCAAAAGATTTTCCATCAGGAGGTGTATCCGTTGAAGAATTTTTTTTTTCAAATCGGAGTTTTAGAAGAAGAGTTATCGGAGTTTTAGAAGAAGAGTTATCGGAGTTTTAGAAGAAGAGTTATCGGGGAAAATGTAATTTCCTTTTACGTCCCCTAGCAGAAAATGTATGCCTAATTTGAAAAAGTAACTACACTATCTACCAACAAGTAATTGGACACCCCTGCAATCGACGATATCTGCGGTCTTGATACACGTCACGGTCGCCGCCGTTAAATATCGTGTGGGGAAACAACAGCGCAACCAGCCGCATGCAAGATGCCACGCAGTTCGGAGCTCTCTGATTTCGAGAAAGGTGTAATCGTCGGGTATCACAGAAATGTCCGATCCATACGTGACATATCCAGCGAGTTGAAGTACCCAAAATCGACATTGGCCTACGTGATTGGCAAGTGGAAGATGAGAGGTGACTGTCGGATTGCGCCCCGACCCGGCAGACCCACAAAACTGGGAGTTAGAGACCGACGGGTGCTGGCCAGAGAAATTCGGAAGAACCGCACCAAATCGGTGGGCCACATCCGCGAGGAGTTTCAACAGGCATCCGGGAGTGTTCTTTCGATGAATACCATCCGTAAGGAAGCCCATCTGCTCGGTTATCATGGACCCACAAGCCTTTGATCACCAAGTCCAATAGCGCTGCTCGGCTAACGTGGTGCAAAGAACGTCGACAGTGGACCGTTGAACAGTGGAAACAGGTTCTCTGGAGCGACGAATCAAGGTTCACCATCTACTGTTCGGATGGCAGGGTCTGGGTTTGGCGTCTGCCTGGAGAACGCCGCCTGGCGGAATGTATTGTGCCAACTGTGAAGTTCGGCGGCGGAGGCATTATGCTACGGGGGTGTTTCTCCTGGTATGGCAGGGGACCCTTGGTCGCAATTCCTGGTAAACTCAAGACGGAGAGCTACTGCACCATTTTGGATGACCATGCGCTTCCTACGTTGTGGCAGTTTTACGGGGAGGACCCATGTTACTTTCAGGATGACAATGCCACCTGTCATGTTGCAAGGTCCACCATGGCTTGGTATAGTGACAATGGGGTTAATCGAATGGACTGGCCCCGGACCTTAACCCTATCGAGCACCTCTGGGACGAGTTGGAGCACCGTCCGAAATCGGTGAAGGAACTGACCTGTCTTCTCCAAGCCGAGTGGAAGAAAATACCGCTAGCCGTCGTACAACGCCTGGTTGAGAGTATGCGCAGCTGTAATCGCCGCTCGTGGAGGCTCCACCAACTATTGAAGGTGAATAAACTTCGTTTTCCTTTGCTATCACAGGTGTCCAATTACTTGTTGGTAGATAGTGTATATCTAAAATACACTTCTACATAAATGGAATCGAAAGATAAAAGATTTTTTTCAATCGGATGTTTAGAAGCAAATATGTGGAATAAAACGTATTTTTGAGTTCGACATCATCTGCATTTACGCCCTCTAGCGGCGGAATTGTACATGGTAAAAAAAAAAAAAAAACGAAATGAATGATCATTATTTGCATATTTGAAGCTTCCCAATGCAAAAATAATTTTTCAAATCGGACTAATAGTTGCTGAGATATCGTGGGTACAGACGGACATACCGATAGCAGAAGCACGATCTTTTTACAAAAGACGTGCTGAAAAGGTTTGAACAAGCGATTCTTGCACCACATATTCTAGCAAACCTCATGGATCCAAAATACCGAGGTCAGAAACTTAACGCAGAACAGGACAGTATTGCAGAAGTGGATATCCAAATTTCACCCTGATTGAATAATACGACCACCCCCAGAATCACTGCGTGCTCGCTCAGGCGTGTCAACAGAGTGCACATGACAAGGTCGACCACGGGGAGACATAAGTGGCCGGCCAGGGCAGATGAGCCATAGTCTGTAATGTGAGCACAATGGGCAGAGGTAGTGATTTGACGCGTATTGACCGTTGTTGTTCAAACGCAAAGTTGAAAGGGAAAGAATCAATTGACGAACTTGCAATTTTCAGTATATCTTCCCGACATCACCTAGATGATTTTACGCGTGGCCCTATTATTGGCAAGATTGAAGAAGCGCGAAAAATAACAGATGTTGCCAGGGAGTTCGACGTCAGCCACAGTGTTGTTTCAAGGCTTTGGAAATCATTTCAAACAAATGGAGAGTGTAGCAAACATCACGGGGGAGGTCGTGTTCGCAGTACGACACCTGCAGAAGATCGGTACATAGTGCTATCAACAAAAAGACACCGGCGCAGCACAGCTAGTGAGGTAACAAATCCGTTTATGGCTGCTACTGGCAAGCGGATCTCCCGAAAAACTGTCGCCAGACGTTTGCATGAAGGAGGACTATACGCCCGCCGTCCTGTTGTGTGCATCCCATTGTCCAGACGTCACCGTACCGCCCGTTTGCAATGGTGCCATCAACATCGCAATTGGACTGATAACGACTGGTCTGCTGTCCTCTTCTCAGATGAGAGTAGATACAGTCTATCGTCTGATTGTTGACGACAACTGATCTGGCGTGATAGTGGTACTGCATATTGTCCAGCAAACATACAGGATATCCGACATGTAGTGTCATGGTATGGGCTGGCATCATGATCAATGGCCGTACGTTCCTCTATGTGCTTCCAACTGGGACTATGACTGGCCAACGATACATTAATGATGTTCTGCTACCTCATGTTCGCATGTTCCGTGGTGCTGTCGGTGATAGATTCATTTTCATGGACGACAACGCAACATGTCATCGAACAGTCGCTGTCCAAGAGTGTCTTGAGAGCGAGGATATTGAACGCCTCATATGGCCAACACGTTCTCCAGATCTGAATCTCATTGAAAATGTGTGGGATGCTTTGGGGAGGAGTCTTGCTGGTCGCCAATGCCCTCCAATAAACAAGGACACCCTCATCCGTGCACTGACAGAGGAATGGGATAAATTACCCCAACAGCTGCTTGATAAAGTTGAGCAAAGCATAACACGACGTGTGGAATCTTGCATCGTCCTCCATGGTGGCCATATCCCGTATTGACATCTTACGCCGGAACGCCTGCGGACGGTAATTGCATTTTTTTCACGTTTACGTATTCTGCACAAAATGGCCTGTTTGTCCCTTGAACACGTTCCAAAGCCTTCTGGATTTCAGAGCACAATAAATTGTCTTTCTTGTAATGTCCTGGCATTCTGACATTATTTTATTTCACTTGGCATCCAACCACACTTACTTTTTTATGCGCTATATAGCCGTTTATGATCCGTCCTTAGCAATTGCCCAGCAGAGTATGTATCAATTCCTATTAGTAGTTCTAATTCTGACTATTAGATAGCTCTAATCATTCTACTATTCTCTTTTACATGCACTATTTCAAAGTAACTTGTACAATATTCTAGAGGATAATGCTTACCTTGGCATTCCTTGCTAGCGATGGGAACATTTCACGCACGTGTTTTCCGGTCTTTGTTGATGTTATTGTCCTAAAGTCCGTTGTATGCGATGACTGGCTTTACTTCTCACACTTTTCGCTGGGTATACTCATTGGATCTTTGCCTTAGGATTCAAAGACATCAATTTTTACCGTTCTTTATACTCGAAATTTTCGCCCATTCCCTGGGCATCCTCAGGAGCATGGCGACTTTACCGCCGATGTTCGTGGTTAACTTCGCGCTAATGGAGTCCCATACTCCATGTTGCCATTCATCCGATATACTTTCCTGGATATATTTCGTTATCAAGCCCTGCTGGCGCCATCTATGTTTCATTAAAAACAACTTTTTTTTTTAATTTTTTCTCCTATCCTGGTTTCCTTGTCTTTTTTACCGGTTTTTCTTTTGTTGTTGTTTTTCTTGTCTTATTAGTTCTTTCCACAGGCCAGATAATATGCTAGGGTCATTTTGGTTACATACCCTTGCTTTATTTTTATAGATTAAGATTGCTTCTTCCCTCCTCATTTACCCTTCAGATTTTTTATTCTTTTTTAGCGTTTTAATTTCATCGAATTTTGGTAAAGTTTGGTTTTCAATGCAGAATTGTACTAAAGCAGTTTTGGCTTTTTTTTTTTTTTTTTTTTTTTTTTGCCAGTTAGAAATGTGTTGTTTAAGTCTTTTTTTAATCTGTTTTTCGTACTTCCTATGTACGATATTGGGGGTATGTGTGCAATTGGAATTTCGTAGGTTCCTGATTCTTCTAGTATTTTTTCCTCTGTTTTTTTGTTAACAGTCATATTTTTCAAGGTGTTCACTGAGCTTCCTAGTTGTAAGTCATATTTAGCACAGTGCCTATTGATTTCATTACTAACTCCTTCCAAGTATGGGAAAGCACCAATCAATTTTTTATTACTCATCTTCCTTTGGTTGTGCACTTCTTGGCCTTCTTTACTCTGAGTCATATGCTTTTACTCTCATGTATCCATGTATGTTATATACCTAGAAAACTAAAAATAAACCTTCTTTTTATTATTAACATGTTTGTTTTTTTCTTATTTTATTAACTTCCATTTTATCCTGGTGGATTTCAGAAACTTCCAATCCCCCCCCGAAAAAAATTCTGCATACGCCCCTGGTTGAGGCAGAATACCAGTTGGATGTTTGCCATGTCACCAGTGGAGCTAATTAACACTGAGGTCTATTAGACAAAAAAAAATAATCTCAGTTTGTGTATCAGAAACAATATGCGTAACTAATAAATTGTGGTAAGTTCAGAATTTATTATACTTCCTTTTATTATACCTCTAAGTATATCACCCGGTTAAAAAAAACTTTTTTTTTTCAATATTTCATGATATTTATCACAGTAACATATAAATAGTAATCCAAATACCTTATCCACAGACCAACTGGATGTAAAATCTCCTGCCCACACATCTTCTACAGTCTTCTGCTCGTCTGCTGAAGAACCCTCCACAGCTATTGTGCCATCACCAATCTTCTTGATGAACTGCATAAACTAAGAAAATCATCAAATCATGAGTCATTCCTGAAAAACAAGTCGCTACTTGGAGATATTGTAGTTGGATAATGCTTATCTAGGCATTCTGTTTCTAGCGATGATACACATTTTTCGCACTTGGTTCCGTCTTTGTTGAAGTTATTGTCTCATTGTCTGTTGTACACTGAAGAGCAATTGAATTAGAGACAGCTGGTGTTATGCAAATGTGGCGCTGTGGGCGGCCCTGTAAACGGAAACGACATGACGTATGCAGCGATCCGAAAATATAAGGAGTGATGCGACGGGAATCAGTAAGAGTCGGACGCAGTATGGGTAAGACAAAGGATCTAAGCGCATTTGATCGTGGGCAAATTGTCGGGGCCCGACGAATGGGTCACTCCATCTCGGGAGTCGTGCAGGAACTGGGATTTTCACGAGCCACTGTGTCACGGGTGCACCGTGAGTACATCGAATCCGGTAAAAACCATCCCTGCAAGGGCCAACTGTCGTGGACAACAGCGTGTGGATGAGCGGGGTCATCGTCGACTAGCTGGCATTGTAACAGCGGATAGACGGGCCACAGTGCAAGAAATCACTCGGCAATTTAACGCTGGTGCACAAAAACGTGTAAGCAGCCACACCATCCAGAACCATCTCCTGGCTTTGGGGTACAGAAGCCATCGTCCCACGAGGGTACCGCTGCTGACCACACATCACAGGGTGCAAAGATTAGCATGGGCGCATGAACATCGCCACTGGACCCTAGACATGTGGGAAAATGTTGCCTAGGCTAACGAGTCGAGATTCACGTTGGCACATGCGGATGGCAGGATACGAGTACGGCGCAAACCACATGAAGCGATGGATCCTTCTTGTCAGCAGGGTACTCTTCAAGCTGGTGGGGGTGGCATTCTCGTCTGAGGACTGTTTACGTGGACTCAAATGTGACCCCTGGTATGTGTGACGTCGTCCCTCACAGGTCAACGTTACCGGAATATCCTGGACGACCATTTGCTCCCGTTTGTGCGTGTCTTCAACATCCCACTGGGGACCTCATCCTGCAACAAGACAATGCAGCTCCCGAATTGTATCCGAATGGTTGGATGAACACTCCACCGACGTGACCTCGCTTCCTTGGCCAGCTAGGTCACCTGACCTGGGATGCCATCGAGAGAGATGCCCCCTCCATCAAATCTTCGTGAACTGTGGGAGCTTGTTCAGGGGTCGTGGATCCGTATGGCTTCCCAACGCTTCCGGTGTCTTGTCGAGTCCATGCCGAGACGAATCGCCGCCGTCATCAGGGCGAAAGGTGGTGCTACACGTTACTAGACAGGTATCTCTAATTCAATTGCTCTTCAGTGTATGTGATACAACCATTCACATCCACCAAACTGTTCACTTTGGGTAGAGTCAGTGGATCTTCACTTTAGGATTCAAAAACATCAACTCTTTACCGTTATTATTACTCTAAATTTTTCGCCCAGTTTTTAAAGTTATAATAACGGTAAAGAGTTGATGTTTTTGAATCCTAAAGTGAAGATCTACTGACTCTACCCAAAGTGAACAGTGTGGTAAATGTGAATGGTTGCTGCACATACGACGGACAGTAGGACAATAGCTTCAACGAAGACCCGAAAGCGTGCACGAAAAGTGAATCATCGCTAGAAACAAAATGCCTAGGTAAGCATTATCCAACTAGAATATCTCCAAGTCTTTTTGAAATATTGCACGTAAAATTGAATAGTAGCCTTTTCCGATCTATTTCTAAGTCGGAATATGAACTGCTAATGTGAATTTAAGTTGCTACTTTTGTTACTTCTCTCAAAACAAAATACACTTGGCATCACAAATTTTGAAGATGTGTATCCGTTTTTTGGTGCAACTATGACATGGATGGTAAGCCAGAAAATATCCGAAAACATGAAAATTTTCATCGTCCTGGAGCGGGACTCGAACCCGCGTCTCCCAGATAGCGCCCGGGTATGCTAATCACTACACCACCCAGAACGATCAAGTCTCAAGTTTCCAATTAATTTTAATATAACCATCACGCGATTCACTAGTTGAAGCAACTGGCATTTATCTGCTCCTCCGGGCAATCACTGGATAGGATTCTTAATCTCCAGATTCGCTAAACATGAATGCCGTTTGCTTCGACTAGCGAATCCTGTGATGGTTATATTCAAATTGATCAGAAACTTGAAACTTGGTCGTTCTGGGTGGTGTAGTGGTTAGCATACCCGAACGCTATCTGGGAGACGAATTTTCAAGTTTTCGGATATTATCTGACTTACCATCCTTGTCACATTTACGCCAAAAATCGGATTGTCATCTTCAAAATTTGTATTATATGGCGTAATCCCGTATTTCTTTCATGATTTATCTGCTTCTCCGGGCAAACACGGGATCAGATTCTTAACCTCCAGATTCGCTAAACATGAATGCCGGTTGCTTCAACTAGCAAATCCTGTGATGGTTATATTCAAATTGATCGGAAACTTGAGACTTGGTCGTTCTGGGTGGTGTAGTGGTTAGCATACCCGGGCGCTATCAGGGAGACGCGGTTCGAGTCCCGCTCCAGGACAATGAAAATTTTCAAGTTTTCAGACATTATCTGACTTACCATCCTTGTCACATTTACACCATAAATTGGATTGTCATCTTCAAAATTTGTATAGAAACTGTAACAAAAGTTTTACTTACACAGAAATAATTTTAATTTTATTGCCACGTTCTTCCTGCAGTTGTCAGTTAGCAAGGTGGAGTCAAAATTCTGAGGTGGTTCAGATGCTTACTGAGACAATTCATACAGCCCAGATGGCAAGAAAGAAAGATACAGTAAGAGCCAGGAAATCATGGAAGGACCAGATTCAGGAATGTCTGCATGAGAAATAGATGATGAGTACAAAAAGGTGTTGTTGAGCCAGACGTGCAATATTAAGGTGGAGACTCATATTCTGTGGTGGTTCAACCATGTTGGAAGAATGGGAAGTGAGATGCTTACTAAGACCTTTTATTCAGCCCAAGTGGCAAGAAAGAAAGGTACAGGAAGGCCAAGGAAATCATGGAAGGAGGAGATTCAGGAGTGTCTGCATGAGAATAAGATGATGTGCATGAAATAAAAAGGTCTTGTTGAAACGTGTGATAGTAAGGTGGAGACAAAATTCGGAGCTGGTTTATCCATGTTGAAAGAATGAGTGATGAGATGCTTAGTAAGACAACTTATTTAGAACAAGTGCCAAGAAAGAAAGATAGAGGAAGATCAAGGAAATCATGGGAGAACCAGATTCAGGAATGTCTGTTTGAGAAATAGATAATGAATATGATATACAAAAGGTCTTGTTCAGACATGTGATAGTAAGGTGGAGACAAATATTCTGAGGTGGTTTGGCCATGTTAAAAGAATGAGTAGTGAGATGCTTACTAAGACAATTTATTCAGCCCAAGTGGCACGAAAGAAAGGTAGAGAAAACCCAAGGAAATCATGGAAGGACAAGATTCAGGAATGTCTGCATGAGAAATACACAATGAGTATGTAGTACAAAAGCTCTTGTTCAGACTTGTGATAGTAAGGTGGAGACAAATATTCTGAGGTGGTTTGGCCATGTTAAAAGAATGAGTAGTGAGATAATTAATTACTAAGACAATTTATACAGCCCAAGTGGCAAGAAAAAAAGGTAGAGAAAACCCAAGGAAATCATGGAAGGACAAGATTCAGGAATGTCTGCATGAGAAATACACGATGAGTATGTAGTTCAAAAGCTCTTGCATAGATAAGGTGGAGACAAATATTCTGAGGTGGTTTGGCCATGTTAAAAGAATGAGTTGTGAGATAATTACTAAGACAATTTATTCAGTCCAAGTGGCAAGAAAGAAAGATAGAGAAAACCCAAGGAAATCATGGAAGGACAAGATTCAGGAATGTCTGCATGAGAAATACACGATGAGTATGTAATACAAAAGCTCTTGTTCAGACTTGTGATAGTAAGGTGGTGACAAATATTCTGAGGTGGTTTGGCCATGTTAAAAGAATGAGTAGTGAGATGCTTACTAAGACAATTTATTCAGCCCAAGTGGCAAGAAAGAAAGGTAGAGAAAACCCAAGGAAATCATGGAAGGACAAGATTCAGGAATGTCTGCATGAGAAATACACGATGAGTATGTAGTTCAAAAGCTCTTGTATAGACTTGTGATAGTAAGATGGAGACAAATATTCTGAAGTGGTTTGGCCATGTTGAAAGAATGAGTAGTGAGATAATTACTAAGACAATTTATTCAGCCCAAGTGGCAAGAAAGAAAGGTACAGAAAGCCCAAGGAAATCATGGAAGGACAAGATTCAGGAATGTCTGCATGAGAAATACACGATGAGTATGTAGTTCAAAAGCTCTTGTATAGACTTGTGATAGTAAGTTGGAGACAAATATTCTGAGGTGGTTTGGCCATGTTAAAAGAATGAGTTGTGAGATAATTACTAAGACAATTTATTCAGCCCAAGTGGCAAGAAAGAAAGGTAGAGAAAACCCAAGGAAATCATGGAAGGACAAGATTCCGGAATGTCTGCATGAGAAATACACGATGAGTATGTAGTACAAAAGCTCTTGTTCAAACTTGGGATAGTAAGGTGGAGACAAATATTCTGAGGTGGTTTGGCCATGTTAAAAGAATGAGTAGTGAGATAATTATTAGGACAATTTATTCTTCCCAAATGACAAGAAAGAAAGGTACAGGAAGGCCAAGGAAATTATGGGAGGACAAGATTCAGGAATGCCTGCATGAGAATGGAGACATGCGATAGTAACTGGGAGACAAATACTCTGAGGAGGTTTGGCCATACTGAAAGAATGAGTGAGGAGATACTTACTAAGAGAATTTATTCAGCCCAAGTGACAAGAAAGAAAGGTAGAGGAATGTCAAGGAAATCATAGGAGGACCAGATTCAGGAATGTATGCATGAGAAAAAGTTAATGAGTATAAAGTACAAAAGGTCTTGTTGAGACATGAGATAGTAAGGTGGAGACAAAATTCTGAAGTAGTTTTTCCATGTTGAAAGAAGGACTGGTCAGATGCTTCCTAAGACATTTTATTCAGCCCAAGTGGCAAGAAAGAAAGGTAGAGGACGGCCAAGGAAATCATGGGAGGACCAGATTCAGGAATGTGTGCATGAAAAATAGATGAAGTGTATGAAGTGCAAAGGTCTTGTTGAGAGATGTGATGGTTAGGGGGAGACAACTATTCTGAGGTGGTTTTGCCATGTTGAAAAAATGAGTGATGAGATGCAAATTAAGAATTTATCCAACCCAACGGACAAAAAAAGGTAGAGGAAGAGGAAGGGAATCGTGGGAGGGCCAAATTCAGGAATGCTTGCATAAAAAAAGATAATGAGTGTGAAGTACAAAAGGTCTTGTTGAGAAGTGTGATAGTAAGGTGGAGACAACTATTCTGAGATGGTTTGGCTATGTTGAAAGAATGAGTATTGAGATGCTTACTAAAAGAATTTACTCATCCCAAGTGGCAAGAAAGAAAGGTGCAGGAAGGAGGAAATCATGGAATGGCCAGATTCAGGAATGTCTGCATGAGAAATAGATGATGAGTACAAAAAGGTGTTGTTGAGCCAGAAGTGCAATATTAAGGTGGTGACTCATATTCTGTGGTGGTTCAACCATGTTGGAAGAATGGGAAGTGAGATGCTTACTAAGACCTTTTATTCAGCCCAAGTGGCAAGAAAAAAGGTACAGGAAGGCCAAGGAAATCATGGAAGGAGGAGATTCAGGAGTGTCTGCATGAGAATAAGATGATGTGCATGAAATAAAAAGGTCTCATTGAGACGTGTGATAGTAAGGTGGAGACAAAATTCTGAGGCAGTTGATCCAAGTTGAAATAATGAGTAGTGAGATGCTTACTAAGAGAATGTATTCAGTCCAAATGGTAAGAAAGAAAGGTAGAGTAAGGCCAAGGAAATCATTGGAGGATCAGATTCAGGAATGTCTGTATGAGAAATAGATGGTGAGTATGGAATACAAAAGGTCTTCTTGAGAAATGTGATAGCAAGGTGGAGACAAAATTCTGAGGTGGTTCAGATGCTTACTGAGACAATTTATACAGCCCAGATGGCAAGAAAGAAAGATACAGTAAGAGCCAGGAAATCATGGAAGGACCAGATTCAGGAATGTCTGCATGAGAAATAGATGAGTATGAAGTACAAAAGGTCTTGTTGAGATGTTTGATAGTAAGGTGGAGACAAAATTCTGAGGTGGTTTATCCATGTTGAAAGAATGAGTGATGAGATGCTTACTAAAACAACTTATTCAGAACAAGTTCCAAGAAAGAAAGGTAGAGGAAGGTCAAAGAAATCTTGGGAGAACCAGATTCAGGAATGTCTGTTTGAGAAATAGATAATGAATATGATGTACAAAAGGTCTTGTTCAGACATGTGATAGTAAGGTGGAGGCTAATATTCTGAGGTGGTTTATCCATGTTGAAAGAATGAGTGATGAGATGCTTACTAAAACAACTTATTCAGAACAAGTTCCAAGAAAGAAAGGTAGAGGAAGGTCAAAGAAATCATGGAATGACCATATTCAAGAATGTGTGCATGAGAAATAGATCAGAGCTGCCGGTGAATTGTTATCAAGATGGCCCCTAGGGACCCACAGATTTTTAAAATGCGGTAACTTTGTGTGATATTCTGGGTCCTTTTAAAAAATCAAAAGAATGCAGAGATAATTAATATTTATACTTACATAAGCAAATGAAACATAAATGTGATGCACATTGTTTGACACTTTAATTTACGCTCTTTGAAAGCAATCTTCAAAAAAAAAAATAATTAAAGTACTGATAGAATTAAATTTCATCATTTTCAACTAAATTTTTTCATATGGTACTACACAAAGAAAATGCGTTTTAAGTCAGCTCAGAACTCCAGGGCGGTGTTTGTTTTTCAAATCACAGGAGCTGTGTGGTCGCCATTTTCCAGCTTCTGAAGAGGATATAAAAATTCAGTAATAAAAAATTAAAAAAATCAGCCAATTGGATAGAGCAGGTGTATATGAAATCCCTATAAACCAGCAACCACCTTTTGTCGTATATAGGCAGCACCAAGAACAAATTAAAGTACAGATTGCACCAGCATATAAGTAATTGGAATAAAAAAGAAGCTAAGACTGCATTAACCCAATATTGTCTGGAAAATCACCAATATCCGAAGTTTGAGGATATTAAAATCATTAAGAGCTGTAAAAACGAAAGGCAGTTGAGAATTGCAGAATCAGTGTTAATTGAAAAAAAAAAAAAACAGATCAAGATTGTGTCACATTAATGAGTCAAGCAACTTAAACGAACAATGGAAGGCCTTAATAAAAATTGAACAGCTAAGAGGGAAACAAAGATAAAGAGCAGAACTGACAATAGATGGCGCCACAGACACTGCGACTGAAGCCGGAAACTCAATAACTTTGCACACTTGAGCTGCGGTTGGCAGAGAAACACATTGGCTTCTGATGACGACAGTAGCCCTGTTGAAAGCGCTAGAGAATTGTGCATGACGGGCTGAATGAGTTTGGCACTTGCGGTACGGTTAGTACAGTGTTTGAAACGGATGGAGCACTTTTTTAGTCACTGTTGACAAAGGTTTAACTGCCTGGGAATGTAAATAGTGTAATTATGTACATAGTGTTTTTAACTGAATGTACACAAAATTTAGCTTCTATACTGTCTGCCTACGGAATCTGTTGCTCGTCCTAACAAAGGACACAAATAAACGGAACCCGGGGATCAAGGGGCCTCCATATAAAATTTTCGTAAAAAGTTCCGTTTTTTACTTTTTTATTTTGAGTTGGTGTGCATGAATGGGTAAACGGTAAAAATACCCCCGGAGAAAATACCCCCAAAAACTGAAAAGCGGAAAAAATGCCCCCGGAAAAAATACCCCCAGAACAGACATTTCACTGTAAATTGCCACACAGGGACACTGATGTGTGGCAGTGTTCCGGGGGTGGCAATTTACCGGTAACCCTGCCACGCATCTTTCAGCAACTTGGCCACAAAAGTTCAAGGGGGGTGGGGGGCTATAAAGATTGCCGTTTTTGGGCCTACATTGATAACTGAATCGGGAAACGAATTTCGCGAAAACTTTCCATGTAAGCCAAGCGAGAATTGTACTTTCATTTGAAGAAATAAATTGCCGAGGATCCGAGGTACACTTGGGGGCGTTCAATCCCAACTTCCGTAATATTAGATTCTGGGCCGCTGGAGTCTGTCAGTGTATCCAGGCTGTTCTCCTTGAAGCGCCCGCGAGGTGCGTGAGCTTTGGGGGGGGGGGGGGTTCCCAAAATGTTGAAATGGCCGTAGAGCTATAAACATTAGGAGCATGCTTTACATAATGATTCTCTACACAACCACGAATTTTTAGGAGGGTGGAGTGCAAGTTTCTAAGAGCGCAGACAAGTCTTCAAGGTAAGGGATTTGCTCGCAATTTCTGTGCTTCATGTTGTGTTTAATGGTAAATTATGCATGCCCTTCCCCCTCTCCCAGAAATTTGGTGAAGCCTGTGAAAAGGATACGAGGTGCTTGGTTTGGAGGGCTCTACCCCCTACTTCCGTAATTTTATATTCTGGACCTCTAGAGTCGGTCAGTGTATCCTCGATGTTACCCCTGAATAGCTCTTAGAAACGGGGGGGGGGGTATCCCACCCTCCTGAAAATTCGTGGTTGTGTACAGAATCATTATATAAAACATGGTACTAATGTTTACAGCTCTACGTGCATTTTAACATTTTGGGGAATCCCCCAGCTCGCGGACACCTCAAGGGGAACTTCCTGGATACACTGACAGACTCCAGCGGCCCAGAATATAATATTACGGAAATTCAGGGAAGAGCCCCGTGTACCTCGGATCCTCGGCAATTTATTTCTTCAAATTAAAGTACAATTCTCGCTTGGCTTACATGGGAAAAGTTTTCGCGAAATTCGTTTCCCAATTCGGTTATCAATGTAGGCCCAGAAACGTCAAACTTCATAGCCCCCCTTTGAACTTTTGTAGCCAAGTTGCTGAAAGATGTGTGGCAGGGTTGCCCCGGTAAATTGCCACACCGTGACACTGCCACATGTCAGTGTTCTTGTGTGGCAGTTTACAGTGAACCATTTGTTCTAGGGGTATTTCTTCCGGGGGCATTTTTACCTACATCCGTATGAATGAGTTGTATGGTATGTATATATGTCTGGTTTTTATAGAGATGACGAGCTATGTTTACGTCTCATACGGCAGAAGGAAACCTGTGTTTTTTGTCCAATGAATAAAAAAAAAAAAAAAAAAAAGGAAAATACGATGTTTCATGCCCGGAAGAACGAATCTCATAAGCAAGGTGTCTTTCAACCTTAGAAGGCCAAATAGATTACATGATGATAATTGACGTGATTGAAGTGTAAATGAAAAAAAGTGACCAAGAACTTTCGGCTAAGTTATTGGCTATTTAATGATATGTCATTCTGAAGAGGAGACTGGCCATCTCAATTTCAGAAAGGAAAATAGGCTCCCATCATGCATCTTGATTCTCTTCGGGACAAGATGGAAAAAAAAAAAAGAAAAAGGAAAAGAATGACGCGCAGTTCTTTTGTGTGTGTGTGTTTTTTTCTTTTGCCATCGACCCCCGAAAGTTTTAGTAACGAACTTGAATCAATTATCTAGGTCTTCTGAAGTTTTCAGTTCATTTTCCTCGGGAAGTCAAGAAAAAAGTTATGAAATTCTTTCATTTCTATTCAATCTTCAAATTCTTCTTTTCCTATCATTTCCTCAATTTCTTTTCTGAGTGCTAGAATATTTTTGCTATGTGTCTGCATGTTGAGTGAAGTGTGGGAATGGGATGAAGGTAAAAATACCCCCGGAGAAAATACCCCCGAAAACTGAAAAGCGGAAAAAAATGCCCCCGGAAAAAATACCCCCAGAACAGACGGTTCACTGTAAATTGCCACACAGGGACACTGATGTGTGGCAGTGTTCCGGGGTGGCAATTTACCGGTAACCCTGCCACGCATCTTTCAGCAACTTGGCCACAAAAGTTCAAGGGGGGGCTATAAAGATTGCCGTTTTTGGGCCTACATTGATAACTGAATCGGGAAACGAATTTCGCGAAAACTTTCCATGTAAGCCAAGCGAGAATTGTACTTTAATTTGAAGAAATAAATTGCCGAGGATCCGAGGTACACTTGGGGGCGTTCAATCCCAACTTCCGTAATATTAGATTCTGGGCCGCTGGAGTCTGTCAGTATATCCAGGCTGTTCTCCTTGAAGCGGCCAGGTCCGTGAGCTTGGGGGGGGGGGGTCCCCAAAATGTTGAAATGGCCGTAGAGCTGTAAACATTAGGAGCATGCTTTACATAATGATTCTCTACACAACCACGAATTTTTAGGAGGGTGGGGTGCAAGTTTCTAAGAGCGCAGACAAGTCTTCAAGGTAAGGGATTTGCTCGCAATTTCTGTGCTTCATGTTGAAATTTGGTGAAACCTGTGAGAGGGATACGAGATGCTTGATTTGGAGGGCTCTACCCCCAACTTCCGTAATTTTATATTCTGGACCTCTAGAGTCGGTCAGTGTATCCTCGATGTTACCCCTGAATGGCTCTTAGAAACGGGGGGGGGTATCCCACCCTCCCGAAAATTCGTGGTCGTGTACAGAATCATTATATAAAACATGGTACTAATGTTTACAGCTCTACGTGCATTTTAACATTTTGGGGAAATCCCAGCTCGCGGACACCTCATGGGGAACTTCCTGGATACACTGACAGACTCCAGCGGCCCAGAATATAATATTACGGAAATTCAGGGAAGAGCCTCCCCCCCCCCCCCCCCGTGTACCTCGGATCCTCGGCAATTTATTTCTTCAAATTAAAGTACAATTCTCGCTTGGCTTACATGGAAAAAGTTTTCACGAAATTCGTTTCCCAATTCGGTTATCAATGTAGGCCCAGAAACGTCAAACTTTATAGCCCCCTTTGAACTTTTGTAGCCAAGTTGCTGAAAGATGTGTGGCAGGGTTGCCCCGGTAAATTGCCACACCGGGACACTGCCACACGTCAGTGTTCTTGTGTGGCAGTTTACAGTGAACCGTTTGTTCTGGTAGTATTTCTTCCGGAGGTATTTCTTCCGGGGGTGATTTTTCCGCTTTTCAATTTTCAGGGGTATTTTTTCCTGGGGGTATTTTTACCTACATCCGGATGAATGAGTTGTATGGTATGTATATATGTCTGGTTTTTATGGAGATGACGAGCTATGTTTACGTCTCATACGGCTGAAGAAAACCTACGTTTTTGTCCAGTGAAAAAAAAAAAAAAAAAAAAAAGGAAAATACGATGTTTCATGCCCGGAAGAACGAATCTCATAAGCAAGGTGTCTTTCAACCTTCGAAAGCCAAATAGATTACATGATGATAATTGACGTGCTTGATTGAAGTGTAAATGAAAAAAAATGACCAAGAACTTTCGGGTAAGTTATTGGCTATTTAATGATATGTCATTCTGAAGAGGAGACTGGCCATCTCAATTTATTTCAGAAAGGAAAATAGGCTCCCATCATGCATCTTGATTCTCTTCGGGACAAGATGGAAAAAAAAAGAAAAAGGAAAAGAATGATGCGTAGTTCTTTTGTGTGTGTGTGTTTTTTTCTTTTGCCATCTACCCCGAAAGTTTTAGTAACGAACTTGAATCAATTATCTAGGTCTTCTGAAGTTTTCAGTTCATTTTCCTCGGGAAGTCAAGAAAAAAGTTATGAAATTCTTTCATTTCTATTCAATCTTCAAATTCTTCTTTTCCTATCATTTCCTCAATTTCTTTTCTGAGTGCTAGAATATTTTTGCTATGTGTCTGCATGTTGAGTGAAGTGTGAGAATGGGATGAAGGTAAAAATACCCCCGGAGAAAATACCCCCGAAAACTGAAAAGCGGAAAAAATGCCCCCGGAAAAAATACCCCCAGAACAGACGGTTCACTGTAAACTGCCACACAGGGACACTGATGTGTGGCAGTGTTCCGGGTGGCAATTGACCGGCAACCCTGCCACGCATCTTTCAGCAACTTGGCCACAAAAGTTCAAGGGGGGGGGGGGGCTATAAAGATTGCCGTTTCTGGGCCTATATTGAGAACTGAATTGGGAACTCCAAACGAATTTCGCAAAAACGTTCCATGTAAGCCAAGCGAGAATTGTACTTTAATTTGAAGAAATAAATTGCCGAGGATCCGAGGTACACTTGCTTGGGGGGAAGGGGTTCTACCCTGAACTTCCGTAATATTATATTCTGGGCCGCTTGAGTCTGCCAGTGTATCCAGGAAGTTCCCCTTGAAGTCTCCGTGAGATCCATGAGCTGGGGGGGTTCCCCCAATGTTAAAATGCACGTAGAGCTGTAAACATTAGTATCATGCTTTATATAATGATTCTGTACACGACCACGAATTTTCAGGAGGGTGGGGTAACCCCCACACACACACCAGTTTCTAAGTGCTATTCAGGGGTAACATCGAGGATACACTAACCGACTCTAGAGGTCCAGAATATAAAATTACGGAAGTTGGGGTAGAGCCCCCAAACCAAGCACCTCGAATCCTTTTCACAGGCCTCACCAAATTTCTTGGGGAGGAAGGAAGGGCATACATAGTTTACCATAAAACACAACATGAAGCATAGAAATTGCGAGCAAATCCTTTACCTTGAACACTTGTCTGCGCTCTTAGAAACTTGGGGTAGGGTGAATTCACGCCACCCTCCTGAAAATTTGTGGTCGGGTACAGAATCATTATGTAAAGCATGGTTCTATTGTTTACAGCTCTACGTCCATTTTAACATTTTGGGGGACCCCCCCCCAAAGCTCACGGACCTCGCGGGCGCTTCAAGGGGAACAGCCTGGATACACTGACAGGCTTCAGCAGCCCAGAATCTAATATTACGGAAGTTGGGGGTTGAGCGCCCCCCCCAAGTGTACCTCAGATCCTCTGCAATTTATTTCTTCAAATTAAAGTACAATTCTCGCTTGGCTTACATGGAATGTTTTCGCGCAATTCGTTTGGAGTTCCCAATTCAGTTCTCAATATAGGCCCAGAAACGGCAATCTTTATAGCCCCCACCCCCTCTCTGAACTTTTGTGGCCAAGTTGCTGAAAGATATGTGGCAGGGTTGCCGGTAAATTGCCACACCGGAACACTGCCACACATCAGTGTTCCTGTTACAGTGAACCGCTTGTTCTGGGAGTATTTCTTCCGGGGGTATTTTTTCCCGGGGGTATTTTTACCGTTTACCGTGGGAATGTTATGTATGTGTATGTTCTTTGATTTGTTGTTCTGGGATTGAACCTTTTTTTTTTTTTTTTTTTTTTTTTTTTTTTGGTGTGCCGAGATTAAAACTTAGATGTGATTTCTTGCATATTGTTTTAAATATTGTCAATTCTAATGGGGAGTAGTGTTTGTTCATTTGCTTTTTCGGGGAAGAATTTGCTTCGATAAAGGTTTCAGAGTTGCGGTTCTGATTGAGAACAAAAAAAAATCATTTTTGTCTTTACGTCGTTGTCAGTCTTGTTCCGTGGTAGTATTCATATGCATATCTTTATATACGTTTCTCTTTCCTTCTTTTGTACACCATGCAAAATGATCTCAGCGCATGATTCAAGGAGAGGAGATTTTCACTTGTACATCATCATCATCATCATCATTGTCAACCATTATCAATCCACTGCTGGACGAAGGTCTCCCCAAGTTTCCTCCACAACGGTCTGTCTTGTGCAAGTCTCCTCCATGTCACTCCCGCATACTTTCGAATTTCATCCACCCATCTCCCATGTGGTCTTTTTCTGGGTCTTTTCCTGTACCTTGGAATCCAATCTAAAATTTCAGCTGTGTCTGCTCTTCTGGCAGTATGTCCAGCCCATTGTCATTCTTCTGATCCACGAGTTCCTCTTCTTATCTCTCCTGGTTACACCAAGCATGCACCTCTCCATGCTGCTTTGAGTTGTCTGCAGCCTTTGTATGTCTCCTTTAGTTAAGGTCCACGTCTCTGCACCATACGTAAGCACTGGAAGGATGCATTGATCAAACACTTTTCTTTTAAGACATAATGGCATATTGCTCTTGAAAATTATGCTGTTTCTTCCAAAAGCTCTCCAGGCAAGTTTTGTACGCCGATTAATTTCTTCATCAATGTGACCCTCACTTGATATCTGCTGTCCAAGATAAACGTACGTGTCTGTTATCTCCAGCTTTTCTCCATCAATCGATAAATCTTCATTTCTTGTAAAAGCATTGTACATCACTTTTGTCTTCTGAAAGTTCATTTTTAATCCCACTTCTTTACTCTTGTCAGCAAGTTCCTGGATCATACTCTGCAGCTCTGATGGGCTAGTTGCAAAAATGACTACGTCATCAGCAAAACGAAGGTGGGTTAGATAATCTCCATTAATCTTTATCCCCTTGTTTTCCCAGCTCAGCGACTAAAAAACACCCTCCAATGTGGCATTAAAGAGCTTCGGAGATATGGTGTCACCTTGTCTCACTCCCTTTCCAATTTTTACGTGTGTTGTATTTTCAAACAGCCTAATCTTTGCACTTACATTTTCATATGAGGGCGTAAAATTAAAGTTAAAGGTGTGAATCGTGCGACAACTTTTTCAGCAGTAAATCTATTTCTAAAATATAAAAGCAAATTATTTTATACTTTTTTTGCATCTGTTCCGATTCATTTCTACTTGAAATGCTGGTTTTGTAAGATAATATTTTCATCTGTCTGCCTGTGTATATTTATTCTAAACTTTCGATTTACTTCCGATATTGGAGATTATATTTTTAAACGTGCATTAATGCATTTGCATTTTTGAACTTCCCTTTTTGTTGGTAAAGTTCGAATAACACTTACCGCACGTGGGGCTTGGCTTTCAATTCTTATTTCCGTTATGTGGATGCGGCATGGGGGGTTTTTCATTTGGTCACGGGTCCACTTCTTTTTTTTTCCGTTGGCATTTATTTGGCCTCGTCACTAAATGAGTTTCTTTCCTTTGCTGCCTCCTCATTTACTTTAATAATTTTTCATAACCCTAGTACTTTCGGTAATACTCCATTACCGTCATGGAGGGGACGTTTTGCTCCGGCTAGCATGGACTGTGTCAGCTGGGCATTTCGGTGGTTCTCGCGGGCTGCTTCTGTCATCGGCTATCGTTTCTTCTTGGGCGTTGTGGCGCCATCTCTTGTTGGTCACTGATCTCATTTTTCGAACTTTTTCATTTTTTTGCTCAATTTTAATTAAATTTCTCCAGCTGTTTCTCAAAATATTAGGGTCATTATGGTTGCAAACTTTTGCCCTATTTTTTTTTCAATCATTACCGACTCTGCTATTCTGAGGTGTTTTTTGGATTTACAGCTTTTAATGATTTTTATATTTTCGAATTTAGGATATTTGTGGTTAGCCAGACAGTATTGAATAAGTGCTGTTTTTTGTTCTTTTTTCTGCCAATTTTTTACGTGTTGTTTTAATCTGTGTTTAAGCTTATTTTTGGTACTTCCTATATAAGCCATTGGAGGATTTTCAGTAATAGGAAAGAAGCGATAGCCAATGACAGAAGCAGCCCGCGAGAACCACCGAAATGCCCAGCTGACACGGTCCGTGCTAGTCGGAGCAAAACGTCCCTCGATGACGGTAATGGAGTATTACCGAAAGTACTAGGGTTATGAAAAATTATTAAAGTAAATGAGGAGGCAGCAAAGGAAAGAAACTCATTTAGTGACGAGGCCAAATAAATACCAACGGAAAAAAAAAAAGAAGTGGACCCGTGACCAAATGAAAAAACCCCATGCCGCATCCACATAATGGAAATAAGAATTGAAAGCCAAGCCCCACGTGCGGTAAGTGTTCATCGAACTTTACCAACTAAAAGTGAAGTTCAAAAATGCATATTCTAAACTTTGTAAAGTTTATGAGACCAGCCAGGCTCAAAGTCAAGAGGAAGGAAAAGTTCGTTGTTGAATAACACGCCATTTTTATTTTGTCTATTTTCACTTTCTGCGCTAGAGAATCGTTTCAGGTAGAAAGTTCTGCTTCAAAGAATTCTATTTTTAGAGCAACTTCGACCAGCGGAGGTCATTTTGAGTAGAAAGGTCACGGCAACGTATTTTGCTCACCTTGCGGGTTCTCAGAATTTTGGTGTGCGTGAGGTCAAGCGCGAGTTGGATAATCTTCTATTGGACAGCCCGTGTTGCTGAGGAGTACTTCCATCCAATCAGGGCCTTTGGAATCCACAGCACAGGAGTTGAGCATGTGACCCTGCCGGAGCGTGAGTTCTAGGTTACTAGGTCGGAGGCACTTTCTCGTCGAACTTGTAGCTTATCAGACATTTTTTTAGCTCTCTGCTGCCTGGTGCGATCTGAACCGGAAGCCAGCCCCATCCAACTGCCTAGACAAGCGAAAAAGGCTAAGCCTCGTCATTTTTGTCCTAGAGAGAGATAAGGAAATTCGTGTGGTAAGTTACACTGCCGGACAATTGCTAAGGACGGATGAAAATAGCAACGATAGCAACCATAAAATGGAAGGCAGGAAAATGTGGAAATTAGCATAAGTGCGAGATACAGTAAGACGTGCTGTGCGTATGCAAATTTTGGATTGCCGAACTTGTTCATGACGTCATAGCGCTGATAAGAGATATAAAGGATTTGATGCGTATTGACCGTTGTTGTTCAAACGCAAAGTTGAAAGGGAAAGAATCAATTGACGAACTTGCAATTTTCAGTATGTCTTCCCGACATCACCTAGATGATTTTACGCGTGGCCGTATTATTGGCAAGATTGAAGAAGGGCGAAAAATAACAGATGTTGCCAGGGAGTTCGACGTCAGCCACAGTGTTGTTTCAAGGCTTTGGAAATCATTTCAAACAAATGGAGAGTGTAGCAAACGTCACGGGGAGGTCGTGTTCGCAGTACGACACCTGCAGAAGATCGGTACATAGTGCTATCAACAAAGAGACATCGGCGCAGCACAGCTAGTGAGGTAGCAAATCAGTTTATGGCTGCTACTGGCAAGCGGATCTCCCGAAAAACTGTCGCCAGACGTTTGCATGAAGGAGGACTATACGCCCGCCGTCCTGTTGTGTGCATTCCATTGTCCATACGTCACCGTACCGCCCGTTTGCAATGGTGCCATCAACATCGCAATTGGACTGATAACGACTGGTCTGCTGTCCTCTTCTCAGATGAGAGTAGATACAGTCTATCGTCAGATTGTCGACGACAACTGATCTGGCGTGAGAGTGGTACTGTATATTGTCCAGCAAACATACAGGAAAGGGACCGATATCCGACATGTAGTGTCATGGTATGGGCTGGCATCATGATCAATGGCCGTACGTCCCTCTATGTGCTTTCAACTGGGACTATGACTGGCCAACGATACATTAATGATGTTCTGCTACCTCATGTTCGCATGTTTCGTGGTGCTGTCGGTGATAGATTCATTTTCATGGACGACAACGCAACATGTCATCTAACAGTCGCTGTCCAGGAGTGTCTTGAGAGCGAGGATATTCAACGCCTTGTATGGCCAGCACGTTCTCCAGATCTGAATCCCATTGAAAATGTGTGGGATGCTTTGGGGAGGAGTCTTGCTGGTCGCCAATGCTCTCCAATAAACAAGGACACCCTCATCCGTGCACTGACAGAGGAATGGGATAAATTACCCTAACAGCTGCTTGATAATGTTGTGCAAAGCATGACACGACGTGTGGAATCTTGCATCGCCCTCCATGGTGGCCATATCCCGTATTGACATCTTACGCCGGAACGCCTGCGGACGGTAATTACATTTTTTTCACGTTTATGTATTCTGCACAAAACGGCCGGTTTGTCCCTTGAACACGTTCCAAAGCCTTCTGGATTTCAGAGCACAATAAATTGTCTTTCTTGTAATGTCCTGGCATTCTGACATTATTTTATTTCCCTTGGCATCCAACCACCCTTACTTTTTTATGCGCTATATAGCCGTTTATGATCCGTCCTTAGCAATTGTCCAGCAGTGTATTATCAAGCAAACATGTATGGAGAATTAGATATACGGGCTGACTGCCCTCTCACCACCACCTTTGTGATGGAGCTATCCCAGATGTTTTTCTTCAAAAAAGAGGAATTCCTTTCCTTCCTGGCGAGGGCTGGCTTCTCAGCACAAATCACCCGATGCCCTGACGAGATGGTGATTTTCCATCTTCGACGCAACTAAATTTATTTTATGATAAAGAAAAAACGGTAAACTCATCTGCTGGACTCTCTCCCTCTCTTTCTCGCCGGCGCCTTCCAAACGGCAGGGAAAAATGGCTGACCAAAAACCTTGACTGTTTTTTTTTTTTTTTTTTTTTTTTTTTTGATTGGAGGTTTAACGACCACCGTGAGCAACTCAATGGGCTATAAGCAGTCGCCCGTCCCTAATTTAGGGTCACTGGTTCCAGGGAAGGGAGAGAGCCAGTGCCGTAAGACAAACACAACATCCATGCCTGACCGGGATTCGAACCCGGACCCCTTACGGACGAATGATCAGTGGCCAACGCCTAGACCACTGCGCCACCGGGCGGCAACCTTGACTGTTGGACACTTTCTCGACTGCGCCAATCTACAGCAACCGCTCTCCGAACGCCTAGGAAACATGGCCGACCCATTACCATGCAACTTAAGCGACTAATTTTTTTGGACATGCGACATTGAAAGAACTGTGCTCAACAAAGTGTAACCTATCAGGAAGGATAAGAAAGCTGTAGAAACCAGGCGAACATAATTAAAGATCAAGGTAACTCCTTTCCTAATTTTTATTTTGGCTCTGTAAACATGTGAGGAACTTTCGCCGAGGAAATTTTCAACTTCACTTCGGCTAAAGTAGTCAGCCAACCTAGTAGTTGTAAGAGAAAGATTTTCGGCTTCAACGAAATGTAAATTTTGTCTTGTTGTTTGGTGATCCTTTTTAAATTCAAGAAATGTAAGAAAACGAGAGAGAGCGAGACAAGTCCACAGTGGGAAGTTTTACGGTGAGTCAGTGGAGGAATTAATATTGATTTTTTTTTTTTTTTTTTTTTTTTTTTTGATAGGGCAGGCAGTGTCATGTATCATTAAAATATATATATATATATTTTTTTTTTTTTTTTTTTTTTTGAAGGAAGCTTTTGGTTTGGCCACTATGAACAACAAATATTTTTATTTTGGGTTTGTGTAAGAAAAAGGGGGATCTATAAATTCCATTTTTGGAAGTTAAAGAAAAAAAGGAGGGGGGGGGGGTAAGCCCTGAAACTCCTTCCTTTCTCCTCTTGTTTCCTAAATAATTTGTGCAAACAAGCAGAGCTCAGTTCATATACAGTGTGCAATATAAATGGTGAATATTAAAGTGTTGAATCGTGATCAGGGTTCCCACTCAAAAGTAATAAAAAAATTCCCTGACTTTTCCAGGTGATTTTTAAAGTTTTCCAGAGTGGCATGTTGCAAAGAATTGTTACATTTCATTCCATTCCATTCATTTTTCTCACTGAAGCACACACTGTAAATTCATTTGTCTTTATAAAATTACCTGCTTTTCATTAATAACAACTGACTGTGCACATTATTTTCTGCACCAAAGTTCCGTGAACTTTTATGAATACTACCAACACGGAATTTGTAAATACATTCCCATAGAAATAGGTCATATGTAAGAAAAATTATGTCAGTTGAATAGTTTCAGTTTTTCTATAACACAATGCAGCTAAGCTTAATGATGGAATGGCTCTGTTCAAAGAAACATGTTTCAAGAGAACCAACAGACAAAGGACTTTGATCCATCATTTGGTTGGTTCTCTTGTGAAGTGTTTCTTCAAGCAGGAGCCATTGTGCCTAATTGTTCCATGTTATAACAGCTGCATGCAGAAATTGAACAAAAGCTTAATAACTGGCAATTTTAAAAATTCAATTTTGCATCTTTTTTTAGAGAATAAAGGAAATACTTAATATATAACTGAAAGTAAGATCTACCAAATTCTAGGCAGGCAGTAATTGCAATTGCAAGCCAAAGTTTGAAATCTTGAAAAAATAAGTTTTTTTTTTTTTTTTGGCAAAATAAAGTATCCATTGATTTTTACAGAAAAAGGGTAATTTCCCCCGAGTTTTCCCTGATTTTCACATAAAAGGGTAATTTTCCATGAGTTTTCCCTGATTTTTTGGAACCATTTTCAAATTCCCTGAGAATTCCAGGTTTTCCCTGTTTTCCAGGTTGAGTGGGAACCCTGGTGATGTATATATAAATGCGAAAGTGTGTACATATTTAGCCAATGATAAGGTAGTACCAATATATATCAGTGAAACTTACCGTGTGCTTTGAATCCCAGTGCCTTTTGAAATTGTCAGTTAAGCCGAATGAGTACCTAAAAAGTTTTTTTTTTTTTTTTTTTTTTGGCTTGGTCTTATATTCTAATTTTGCCAAAGATGTTGAAGTAATGAAATAAGTGTGCACTCTTAAAGTCCTGATTTTTTGTCTTGCTGTCGTAGAAGAAAAATTTGTTCTACCAAGTTATGATTTCAGTAACGTCTAGGAAATTTTGTTGATATTGTTTTGGCAACTTGTGTATTTGTGCAATGTTTACATAACACCACTGATATTAATAATACTTTTGTGAAAAGCTAAGGTAGTAATGTTTGGAAAGAATCTCGAGTATCATTTGTGCAATGAGCTTTATTTGAGTTAGTCTGAAAGTATTAAAATACACCACATCTGATTTACCAGCAAGGGCTGATATTTTCCATTAAAATTTGTTGGACTCTAACCTAAATTTTATATCAGCCACAGGAAAGTGTTGCACTCAATTTGTGATTGAAATTCATTAATTCTTGAGCCTATCATTTCCACTTGTAAATAAAGGTGAACCCAATGGGTTCTACAAAAAACCTAAAATCTGAGTGGCAGTAAATTTATTGAGAAAAAGGGTTGTTTCTAAACTGTTTCTTTAGAACTTGTATCCACCTCAGCCTAGCATGAGGGTAGAACCATTCCTGGTTCTTATTGTGGCATAATTGCTGTGTCCTGAGATCACCGCCAGAACGAGTACAAGGTCACTTTGATTATTTTCTGATGCACATTTCTTATTCATGTAACAATAACACCTTTTAGCACTTTCAGACTGTCAATTCTGCAATCACAAGCAACACAAACAGTAAATAAGCATTGTTGAAGAAATTTCCTTTTATTTTTTATGTCTATCTATAAAATTATCTTATTGCGTTACCAATTTAATCTAATACTTCCTAACAACACAGGGATGATAAAAATGCCACTATCAATTTATTTCCTCCCAAAATTCTAGAATAAACCACACGTAAATACCATACATGAGACTGACGAAGGAAAAAAAAGTTGAACTTTTTAACCGCACGGGTGAAAAATAAGAATGTGCTGCAAAACAGCGTGAATAAAACAAGGCGTGAGCAAGACAAAATTGTTCACCGAAATTTATTATGTAAATATTAAGCTGGAGCACATCACTGCATTCAATATATATATATATATATATTTACATTTAACAGCAACACAGGATAAATGTAACATCACAGAGAAAAAAATTATGACTACCAGCGAAATCTACGCTCCGACCGACTTCCATTTTAGGAAAGTTTTCTCCCATTTTGAAGCTGCAAAACAAGTATTTATGGAATAAAATTATATTTAACAACACTACTTGGTAGAAGAAACATCGCAAGAAAAAAGGATTATGATTACAGGAGAAACCTTCACTCTGTCTAACTTCCGTTTCCGAAAGTTTAGAAAGTCAGAATTCCGCCCACCGACGGAAACAACCCCACCACCATTACACTACCACCACCACCAATCCCTCCAAATTTCTGTTCAGTTCTACATCGATCTCAAGACCCATCGAAATGACGATGGAAAAGGCGGAATTCTTCGAATCCACTTAAGAATCTCGTGCCTGAATATCACAGGGAAATTTCAAAGCCAACTGCCGTTTTCGGAATTTTTTTTTTTTTCCCCATTTTCAAGCTGAAATGCAAATATTTATGGAATAAAAATTACATTTAACAATAATACTGCGCAGAAGAAACAACGCGAGATAATGGGGAAAATTTTCACTCCATCTGTTTTTTGAAAGTTCTGGAAAACAAAATACCACTCCCCAGACCAAAAAATGACCCCCCCCCAACTAATTCATCAAAATTTTTCTTTAGTTTTGCATTGATCTCTTGAATAACCCAAATGATGACAAAAAAAAAAAAAGCGGAATTCCGCGAATCCGTGGAAGAATCTCGTGTATGAAATGCACATAAAACATCACTAAAGAACTTAGGATCACGCCCCCCCCCCCCCGCTTGAAACGACATCTCTCACTATTCTTCTCAAAAAACACCCACTTTATCGCAAACCCTAAAAGCGGGGGCATTCCTCCTATCGATAATAATCCCAATCACAACAACCCTTCAATAATCATTTTTTAAATCTCCAACTAGTCTTATTCCCCACATTTCAAACATAATTACTACCACCACTACCACTATCACACAAAGAAAAAAATATGTATCCATACACTCCTAGCTACACCTTCTCTCAACATTATTCACCCCGTATGCTGGATAGATGAATATGCTATAAACTCCTTGACCAAAAGCTCCTATAACACCAACCCCCAAACTACTTATTCCGATCCCCCTCCTACTATCCCCCCCAGTCCCCCATCAACATCAAAGGCACCAACTGTAAGAACGGACACATTAACGATGTTAATTCATTTCAATGAAAAACATCATGTGGGGTTTTTTTGACCAAAGAAAACATTGCAAGTTCCCAAAATGGCGACAGAGAGTTCGCAAATATGTTTAATCCTTTTTCTTTTTTTTTTTTTTTTTTTGGCGAAGTCGAGATGTACGACAAATGACTTCAGGTCATTTGTCGACAAATGATTTCGCCTTAGAAAGGGCCAGGACTTGTTCTACGAACTAAGAATATCGCCAAGGACAGTGTGACTTTCACAGATGCATTGTTCATTTTCACATGGCGCCTACAAGTCTGAAGTGCAGACATACTCTTTTGCATAATAATAACAATGCGTATTGTATTGCTACGGATGTACTACGGTGGCAGGATTGCTTTCTTGGAAGGAGGTACTCACGGAGGAATGGCCAGGGGAGAAAAATGAGAACACGCAAGGTAGATTTGAAGGTCCAGGAGCCCGATTCCCGGAAAACGACTAGGAACGGAGGAGCTGAAGGGCCAGAGAGGAGAGCAGCCTGGACCGGCCAGCAGAGTTGAAGGTCAGCGCCGTCGCCCTTGAAAGAGGAGCAGCACGAAGGGGGGGGGGGGAGGCGAGAGGTCACTCCGACAGGATCTGCTCATCAGTCTATCTTCGGAAAGCGGAGGTGATAGTCCTCCGATAGAAAGGAACGCATTTGCGTTGATGGTACGGTGGACTCTCGGAGTCCACGGTTAAGGAGAGGGCCCCGATCCTAGAAGAGGTAGGTCGCCGCTACAGAAGGAATCGACCCGAGTCAGGGATTCCGGTAGAGTAGTTGATGATATACTACTGAATTACGGAATTAGTACAGTCTACTGAAACATCGATTGGGGAAGGGTAGCTAGAAGACTATTCCTGAAGCATCGAGGAGATAGAGGTCTATCTAGTGTCAAGGAGACTCTAAGTTAGGACGGCATCATAGAGTGAGATTTCTACAGAATTCGATCACCTTGTCTTGCGCGTTCCACGATCCTTGCCAGGTCCAGTCATAACGAGGCTACTTTCAAGAGCGAGTAATCTGCCGCCATCAAAATTCCAGTTGATGAAGAATAAATGTTTCGTGTATGTGTTAACCAAGCGTGCTTTTCAAATTATTATGTCAAGGTGAATATACTTCCCGTATAACCAGCTGTTGTCGCTCTACCTCCCTGATTCACAGATATACATATTAAAGTGGGGGAGGTTTCGTTTGTTCGCTCGAACAGAATGAGAGAGAGAGAGAGAGTGTTACCGGGAAGAGTAAAGCACTCTGTGCTTGTTGTGAGAGCCCACGTAGCGTGTGCGCCTCGGATCCTTTTAAGTAGGAGGCGGCGCTAAGTCCCGTGACGACAAGTTCGCTCTTACACCAACCTTTGAAAAATCATTAACAAAAAACACCCCACCCCCATATCAAACCCCTCACAACCAGTGAGAACCAAAGATAAAAAGACACCCCCCCCTTCCACCGCCAACAGCAACGCCGTTATCACATTTCCCCGGAATATAATATTCCTAAAAATAACCCTGGCAAAAAAAAAAAAAAAAAAAAAATACTTAAAGAATCTCTCCAAATTTCAAAAATAGTCATAAATTGATTTTTATTTCATCAAACCCAACAGGGAAAAATCTACAAATCAGTGGTGACTACATTTTAACAGTTTTTTTTTTTTTTTTTTTTTTTACTTTTAACGAAAAATCATTGAAGTAGACACACGACTTTTAGTAGAGTATAATCGTTCACAGTGCTCTCATTAAAAGCAAGTTTTTTCTTTTTTGGTTTTTCAAATTTTAAATTTCAACTGTTCTAATATTGATTAAAAGAGCTGAAAGGTTTAAATAAATTAATCAGGACGTTTGTACATTTACGGCAATTTTCGTCGTGTTATTCACACCCGTGTATAATCCGCAGACCGCAAAATTCACGTAAAAAATTGGTTTTTTCCTTCGTATAATCCGCGGACTGCGACATTCAGAAAAAAAAAAAAAGACCGAATCCGCACATCATAGGTGTTGAACAGGATGCGGAATTTTCGACAGAAAAGTTGGTCACATAATGATCCGAGAATCCGAAGAAGCAAGAAAAAAAATTATTTTAATAAACGAAGAAATTCATTTTTAAAGGTTACTTTTTCATATTTTTATCTCTGGACTGATAAAGCTCAGTGGCATCGCATCCATAGATCACGACGATGCAGTTCCAGAGACCTTGCCAATGACAAAATTTTGATACAGAACGAGTCATAGAAATACTGTATGTACTCGCATATAAGTTGAAAGTGTTTGGAGGAAATCCTGCTTTCAGAGTTGGGGAATCGGCTTATACGTGAGCCAATGGAAAACTTCCACGAATTCTCCCCGCGGAATTTACCGACGGATATTTTTAAGTTTTAGAGCACGGCACAGGGGCTTTCTGCATGTTACTGCGCAATTGTTTTCTGACCTCGAAACTATCGCGCAGTGACACGATCATATCCCCAATTGTGTCCACCACTTTCAGTTTAAATTCGGCAGTGTAACTGAAACATTTCCTTTTCAAAGAATTGTGAATAGCAATGAAGGAAAATAGCAGCAACAACGTTGATCAAAACGGTGAAAGACGAACTAAACAAGGCAACACACATGAAATCCAAAAGGAGGAACGCACAGGTTCGTGCAGCAAGCGCAGTGCGTACGTTCATTGGCTGGTTAACAAAGACAGAGACGAACTAAACACAAGGCAGCGCACAGGGAGATCCAAAAAGAGGAACACATAGGTTCCTGCAGCAAGTGCAGTGCATACGTTCGTTGGCTGATGGACAAAGACGGAGACGAACTAAACACAAGGTAGCGCACATGAGATCCGAAAAGAGGAACACATAGGTTCCTGCAGCAAGCGCAGTGCGTACGTTCATTGGCTGGTTGACAAAGACAGAGACGAACTAAACACAAGGTAGCGCACATGAGATACGAAAAAAAGAATACATAGGTTCCTGCAGCAAGTGCACTGCATACGTTCATTGGCTGATGGACAAAAACAGAGACGAACTAAACACAAGGTAGCGCACATGAGATCCGAAAAGAGGAACACATAGGTTCCTGCAGCAAGCGCAGTGCGTACGTTCATTGGCTGGTTGACAAAGACAGAGACGAACTAAACACAAGGTAGCGCACATGAGACGTTCATTGGCTGGTTGACAAAGACAGAGACGAACTAAACACAAGGTAGCGCACATGAGATCCGAAAAGAGGAACACATAGGTTCCTGCAGCAAGTGCAGTGCATCCGTTCATTGGCTGATGGACAAAAACAGAGACGAACTAAACAAAAGGCAGCGCACTGAAGATCCGAAAGGAGGAACGTATAGGTTCGTGCAGCAAGTGCAGCGCGTACATTCATTGGCTGGTTGACAAAGACAGAGACGAACTAAACACAAGGTAGCGCACATGAGATCCGAAAAGAGGAACACATAGGTTCCTGCAGCAAGTGCAGTGCATACGTTCATTGGCTGATGGACAAAAACAGAGACGAACTAAACACAAGGCAGCGCACAGGAGATCCGAAAGGAGGAACGTATAGGTTCGTGCAGAAAGCGCAGTGCATACGTTCATTGGCTGATGGACAAAGACAGAGATGAACTAAACACAAGGTAGCGCACATGAGATCCGAAAAGACGAACACATAGGTTCCTGCAGCAAGCGCAGTGCGTACGTTGATTGGCTGGTTGACAAAGACAGAGACGGCCTAAACACAAGGTAGCGCACATGAGATCCGAAAAGAAGAATACATAGGTTCCTGCAGCAAGTGCACTGCATACGTTCATTGGCTGATGGACAAAAACAGAGACGAACTAAACACAAGGCAGCGCACAAGAGATCCGAAAGGAGGAACGTATAGGTTCGTGCAGCAAGCGCAGTGCGTACGTTCATTGGCTGGTTAACAAAGACAGAGACGAACTAAACACAAGGTAGCGCACATGAGATCCGAAAAGAAGAATACATAGGTTCCTGCAGCAAGTGCACTGCATACGTTCATTGGCTGATGGACAAAAACAGAGACGAACTAAACACAAGGTAACGCACAGGAGATCCGAAAGGAGGAACGTATAGGTTCGTGCAGCAAGCACAGCGCGTACGTTTATTGGCTGGTTAACAAAGACAGAGACGAACTAAACACAAGGTAGCGCACATTGAGATCCGAAAAGACGAACACATAGGTTCCTGCAGCAAGCGCAGTGCGTATGTTCATTGGCTGGTTGACAAAGACAGAGACGGCCTAAACACAAGGTAGCGCACATGATATCCGAAAAGAAGAATACATAGGTTCCTGCAGCAAGTGCACTGCATACGTTCATTGGCTGATGGACAAAAACAGAGACGAACTAAACACAAGGCAGCGCACAAGAGATCCGAAAGGAGGAACGTATAGGTTCGTGCAGCAAGCGCAGTGCGTACGTTCATTGGCTGGTTAACAAAGACAGAGACGAACTAAACACAAGGTAGCGCACATGAGATCCGAAAAGAAGAACACATAGGTTCCTGCAGCAAAGTGCAGTGCATGCGTTCATTGGCTGATGGACAAAAACAGAGACGAACTAAACATAAGGCAGCGCACACGAGATCCGAAAGGAGGAACGTATAGGTTCGTGCAGCAAGCACAGCGCGTACGTTCATTGGCTGGTTAACAAAGACAGAGACGAACTAAACACAAGGTAGCGCACATGAGATCCGAAAAGAGGAACACATAGGTTCATGCAGCAAGTGCAGTGCATATGTTCATTGGCTGATGGACAAAAACAGAGACGAACTAAACACAAGGCAGCGCACTGGAGATCCGAAAGGAGGAACGTATAGGTTCGTGCAGCAAGCGCAGCGCGTACGTTCATTGGCTGGTTAACAAAGACAGAGACGAACTAAACACAAGGTAGCGCACATGAGATCCGAAAAGAGGAACACATAGGTTCATGCAGCAAGTGCAGTGCATACGTTCATTGACAGAGACGAACTAAACAAAAGGTAGCGCACATGAGATCCGAAAAGAGGAACACATAGGTTCCTGCAGCAAGTGCAGTGCATACATTCATTGGCTGGTTGACAAAAACAGAGACGGCACAAGTCAGAGTTGTCCTTCTCAACAATTCAAAATTACCCCCGCCATCTCTCCCCACAACTTGCCGGATCTTTCGTTACGACATTGCTTCCCCCTCCTCCCTGACTTCTCCGCTCCGTACAAACTCCTGAACTGAGGAAAATTATTCCGAGGAAGTTTCTTTTCCAATTATACACCCTTCCCTGCACAATTACGCTGCAGATTTTTTTTAAGTCGAAGGGCCATAAAAACTTTTTTTCTTTTTAAATAGGTGTATTATCCACATCGGCATATAATCCACAGAACCCATATTTTTAACTTTTTTAACAGATAATCCGCGGATTATATGACGAAAGTTACGGTAAATGTTTTCATAATGGTACTACACATAGAAAATGCATTTTAAGTCAACTCAGAACACCAGGGTGGTTTTATTTTTCAAAACACAGGAGCTGCGTGGTGACTACTCCTGAACAGTTTTCTTGTCTTTTAGCGAATAATCATTGAAGTTGACATACAACTTTTAGTTGAGTATAATCGTTCGCAGTGCTCTCATTGAATGCAAGTTTGCCTGCTTTTCAAATTTTAAATTTCAACTGTTCCAATATTGATTACGTGAGCTGAGAGCTGAAGGGTTTAGATAAATTAATCAGAACATTTGTATGTCAACCCTGCCTTCTCGTGGTGCATCCTGTTCCCACTAAAGGGGCTCTGACGACCGCCAATAGCGGTATAACTATACCATTGGGATTAGAGGAAATTCTATCCCACACTCACCAACCCGCTTGGCCAGGGTGGTGAGTTATGGCCAAACCCCTCCAAAATGATTCCACAACTTAAATCTTGGCCCTCAGTCTCCGGCAGCTGGAATGTACCTGGCCAAGGCAGCGGCCAGTGCGGCATGAAGGCAGAGGGTGCTAAGAATCCCGGAGGACCGGACTAGGCTGCCATCTGATGCTGACCTTGGCTACGTATAATGGACGCTCCCTATCTTCTGATTCAAGGCTTCTTGAATTGGAAGAGGAACTACAAAGGATCAAGTGGGACATCGTCGGGCTAAGTGAGGTAAGGAGAAAAGGAGCAGATCTCATCGAACTGAAAAGTGGACATCTCTTCTACTATCGTGGGACAGACACTGGCAGAACTAGTGGTGTTGGATTTATAATAAACAAGAAATTGAAGGATAAAGTTGTAGAAGTTGAAAGTTCCTCTGACAGAGCTGCACGACTTGTTATCCAACTCTCGAAAAGATACCAGGCTCAGATTATTCAAACTTATGCACCCACCACAAGTCATCCTGAAGAAGAAATTGAAGAATTTTATGAGGAAATTTGTCATCTAAATAATAAAGGTAAGCAGCACTTGAAAATAATTATGGGAGATTTCAATGCAAAAATAGGGCAACGGCAACAGAATGAAACTTCAGTAGGTAAATTCGGTCACGGCAACAGAAACCAGCGTGGAAATACTCTCGTTGAGTTTGCAGAGGCAGAAGGGTTTTTCATCTTGAACTCCTTCTTCAAGAAAAAGCCACACAGGAAATGGACATGGAGACATCCAAATGGGACGACAAGTGAAATTGATTTTATTATGTGTAACAAAAAATTTGTCATAGAAGACTGCAGTGTGCTAAACAAGTTCAACACAGGTAGTGACCATAGATTGGTGAGATGTAAGATGCACCTCAACACTAAACTTGAACGTGGCAAGCTCATAAGACAAACAAAATCTATTGACATAACCAACCTTAAAAAACACCATAATACCTTCAAGTTCGAACTGAAGAACAGGTTCTCTGCTTTAGAAGGCCTAACATCGGAAGAAGTGGACATCTCTGAAGTTAACAGAAAAGTAACCAAAGCTCTTATGGAAACAGCAACAAAATTAGCTGGGTCTAAGAACAAGTTGCATGTAAATAAATTATCAGGAAAAACGAAAATGTTGATGCAAAAAGAGAAGAGAGACGAGGACAACTAAAGAAGATGTGACTTCCAAAGTGGAATATATAGAGCTATGCAAGACAGTAAGAAAAAGTATCACTGAAGACGTAAGAAAATTCAACTGTGAACTAGTGAGGAAAGCAATTGAAAACAACCAAAGCCTAAAGATAGCAAAGGGACATCTCAGTAAGGGAAGAAAACAGATTATGGCACTGAGAAAAGAAGATGGTTCTGTAACAAGAAATAGAGGCGAAATTTTGACAAGAGTGAAAGATTTCTACTCCAAATTATATGAAAGGGATGATACATGCACTCCAGACATCATGAAAGATACCAGTACCAGAGTTCCTCCAGTCCTTCCAGCAGAAGTTGCACATGCAATCAAGAACATGAAGCGGGGAAAAGCTCCAGGAGAAGATGGAATTACTGTAGACATCATACAAGAAGCAAGTGGAGAAATCGAAACAGTACTCGCCCAAATTTTCACTCGATGCCTTAATGAAGGAAAGATTCCCGAGGATTGGAACACCGCTACAATGATCCTGCTACATAAGAAAGGTGACATTGAGGATCTCGGAAACTACAGACCTATCAGCCTCCTATCAGTAGTTTATAAAATCTTCACTAAAGTTCTTTCACACCGCTTGAAGGTAACACTGGACATGGCTCAACCGAGAGAACAAGCTGGATTCAGGAGTGGCTACAGCACAATAGATCATATCCACGTGCTAAGAGAACTAACTGAAAGAGCGAGGAATATGAACTTCCATTGTGCATGGCTTTTATCGATTATGAAAAAGCCTTTGATTCGGTGAAACCATCAGCAGTTACAATGGCTCTGAAAACCTGCGGTATTGAAGATGCATACATTAATATTATTAATAACATCTATGAAAATGCAAGTGCAAAGATTAGGCTGTTTGAAAATACAACACACATAAAAATTGGAAAGGGAGTGAGACAAGGTGACACCATATCTCCGAAGCTCTTTAATGCCACATTGGAAGGTGTTTTTCAGTCACTGAGCTGGGAAAACAAGGGGATAAAGATTAATGGAGATTATCTAACCCACCTTCGTTTTGCTGATGACGTAGTCATTTTTGCAACTAGCCCATCAGAGCTGCAGAGTATGATCCAGGAACTTTCTGACAAGAGTAAAGAAGTGGGATTAAAAATGAACTTTCAGAAGACAAAAGTGATGTTCAATGCTTTTACAAGAAATGAAGATTTATCGATTGATGGAGAAAAGCTGGAGATAACAGACACGTACGTTTATCTTGGACAGCAGATATCAAGTGAGGGTCACATTGATGAAGAAATTAATCGGCGTACAAAACTTGCCTGGAGAGCTTTTGGAAGAAACAGCATAATTTTCAAGAGCAATATGCCATTATGTCTTAAAAGAAAAGTGTTTGATCAATTCATCCTTCCAGTGCTTACGTATGGTGCAGAGACGTGGACCTTAACTAAAAGAGACATACAAAGGCTGCAGACAACTCAAAGCAGCATGGAGAGGTGCATACTTGGTGTAACCAGGAGAGATAAGAAGAGGAACTCGTGGATCCGAAAAATGACAAGAGTGGAAGACATCATGATCAGAGTTAAATCCCTGAAATGGCAATGGGCTGGACATACTGCCAGAAGGACAGATCATCGATGGACAGCCGAAATTTTAGATTGGATTCCAAGGGACAGGAAAAGACCCAGAAGAAGACCACATGGGAGATGGGTGGATGAAATTCGAAAGTATGCAGGGGTGACATGGAGGAGACTGGCACAAGACAGACCGTTGTGGAGGAAACTTGGGGAGACCTTCGTCCAGCAGTGGATTGATAATGGTTGACAATGATGATGATGATAATGTATATTTACAGAATCTTGATGGTGCATTGCTGGCTGTTTTCCTTCTATCCATAATCCTCACAAATTTGACGTTTGCCAAATGGCATGTTTAAAATATCCGAAATTAAACGTGGGTTCCAAAGGATGCACAGGATTTGTAATTATACATGCATACATATCACTAAGCTGTTTAGTGAGATTCAGAGGTTAGCTCCACAAAGAAATACAAACTACAAGATAATATTTACTTAATGTTGCCGTATTGAACTACTCCTCGCGGTGCTCCGTGGGAACAACGTCACACAGAACAGCAACAAGAGCCTCTGTGTATCTTGGAGAGGAGGTGCCAGCTAGTTCTGTGTGACAGTGGCAAAAAGACCCCCAACTCACTGGGTTTTCTATATTTTGAGGTTACTCACTTTTATTTCCTAAATCTTTTAGGAGGTTTTCATCTCTACACACTTCCAACATGTATTTTTCTCGGCATATAATCCACAGAACCTATGAGACGTGTTGGAAATGTGTAGAGACGAAAAACCTCCTAAAAGATTTAGGGATTAAAGGTGAGTAACCTCAAAATATAGATTGTCTAAATAGCACGTGAATAATTAAGCAGCTAGATGACATTTGACATTTGCAATGCTGTATGAATATATGATCACTGGGTTTTGTTCCAGAATCTTTAGGTTGAATGACCAACTGGAGCCCTCAGCTGTGGGCTAATCCCCCACACTGATGTACTTACCTGATTAAAAAGACACAAAACTTGTAATTATATGCCTTTTTTTTTTTTTTTGGAGGGGGGGGGGTAATTTATACGCTACAGTATGCCAATGGCAGTGCTATAGATGATGAGTATGAATCACAAAATCTCTTGTGTTAGACATGTAATGGATGTCAGCGAAGCTCATGTTATGTGCCAAGATCGCTGTAAATGAAAACATTTGATACATCAACAGGAAGTATAACACTTTTGGTAACTTGGATGGGGCAGTTAATCTTTCTTATGAGGAGCATATGTCTGAATATCAGAGAACAGCTTGTGAGGAGACGCTTAAAATTTCTCGGCCACCCACTTCTCTGCTGAAAGAAGCACGGAGAGGTGTATGAGAGGATACTGAAAAGTTCTCAGCCTAGCCCACTTCTCTGCTGAAAGAAGCACGGAGAGGTGTATGAGAGGATACTGAAAAGTTCTCAGCCTAGCCTACTTCTCTGCTGAAAGAAGCACGGAGAGGTGTATGAGAGGATACTGAAAAGTTCTCAGCCTAGCCCACTTTTCTGTTGAAAGAAGCACGGAGAGGTGTATGAGAGGATGCTGAAAAGTTCTCAGCCTAGCCCACTTTTCTGTTGAAAGAAGCACGGAGAGGTGTATGAGAGGATGCTGAAAAGTTCTCAGCCTAACCCACTTCACTGCTGAAAGAAGCACGGAGAGGTGTCAGCCTAACCCACTTCTCTGCTGAAAGAAGCACGGAGAGGTGTATGAGGATGCAGAAAAGTTCTCAGCCAAACCCACTTTTCTGCTGAAAGAAGCACGGAGAGGTGTATGAGAGGATACTGAAAAGTTTTCAGCCTAGCCCACTTCTCTGCTGAAAGAAGCACGGAGAGGTGTATGAGAGGATACTGAAAAGTTCTCAGCCTAGCCCACTTTTCTGTTGAAAGAAGCACGGAGAGGTGTATGAGAGGATGCTGAAAAGTTCTCAGCCTAACCCACTTCACTGCTGAAAGAAGCACGGAGAGGTGTCAGCCTAACCCACTTCTCTGCTAAAAGAAGCACGGAGAGGTGTATGAGGATGCAGAAAAGTTCTCAGCCTAACCCACTTTTCTGCTGAAAGAAGCACGGAGAGGTGTATGAGAGGATACTGAAAAGTTCTCAGCCTAGCCCACTTCTCTGCTGAAAGAAGCACGGAGAGGTGTATGAGAGGATACTGAAAAGTTCTCAGCCTAGCCCACTTTTCTGTTGAAAGAAGCACGGAGAGGTGTATGAGAGGATGCTGAAAAGTTCTCAGCCTAGCCCACTTCACTGCTAAAAGAAGCACGGAGAGGTGTATGAGAGGATACTGAAAAGTTCTCAGCCTAGCCCACTTCTCTGCTGAAAGAAGCACGGAGAGGTGTATGAGAGGATACTGAAAAGTTCTCAGCCTAGCCCACTTTTCTGTTGAAAGAAGCACGGAGAGGTGTATGAGAGGATGCTGAAAAGTTCTCAGCCTAGCCCACTTCACTGCTAAAAGAAGCACGGAGAGGTGTATGAGAGGATACTGTAAAGTTCTCAGCCTAGCCCACTTCTCTGCTGAAAGAAGCACGGAGAGGTGTATGAGAGGATACTGAAAAGTTCTCAGCCTAGCCCACTTTTCTGTTGAAAGAAGCACGGAGAGGTGTATGAGAGGATGCTGAAAAGTTCTCAGCCTAACCCACTTCACTGCTGAAAGAAGCACGGAGAGGTGTCAGCCTAACCCACTTCTCTGCTGAAAGAAGCACGGAGAGGTGTATGAGGATGCAGAAAAGTTCTCAGCCTAACCCACTTTTCTGCTGAAAGAAGCACGGAGAGGTGTATGAGAGGATACTGAAAAGTTCTCAGCCTAGCCCACTTCTCTGCTGAAAGAAGCACGGAGAGGTGTATGAGAGGATACTGAAAAGTTCTCAGCCTAGCCCACTTTTCTGTTGAAAGAAGCACGGAGAGGTGTATGAGAGGATGCTGAAAAGTTCTCAGCCTAGCCCACTTCACTGCTAAAAGAAGCACGGAGAGGTGTATGAGAGGATACTGAAAAGTTATCAGCCTAGCCCACTTCTCTGCTGAAAGAAGCACGGAGAGGTGTATGAGAGGATACTGAAAAGTTCTCAGCCTAGCCTACTTTTCTGTTGAAAGAAGCACGGAGAGGTGTATGAGAGGATGCTGAAAAGTTCTCAGCCTAACCCACTTCACTGCTGAAAGAAGCACGGAGAGGTGTCAGCCTAACCCACTTCACTGCTGAAAGAAGCACGGAGAGGTATCAGCCTAGCCCACTTCTCTGCTGAAAGAAGCACGGAGAGGTGTATGAGAGGATACTGAAAAGTTCTCAGCCTAGCCCACTTTTCTGTTGAAAGAAGCACGGAGAGGTGTATGAGAGGATGCTGAAAAGTTCTCAGCCTAGCCCACTTCACTGCTAAAAGAAGCACGGAGAGGTGTATGAGAGGATACTGAAAAGTTCTCAGCCTAGCCCACTTCTCTGCTGAAAGAAGCACGGAGAGGTGTATGAGAGGATACTGAAAAGTTCTCAGCCTAGCCCACTTTTCTGTTGAAAGAAGCACGGAGAGGTGTATGAGAGGATGCTGAAAAGTTCTCAGCCTAGCCCACTTTTCTGTTGAAAGAAGCACGGAGAGGTGTATGAGAGGATGCTGAAAAGTTCTCAGCCTAACCCACTTCACTGCTGAAAGAAGCACGGAGAGGTGTCAGCCTAACCCACTTCTCTGCTGAAAGAAGCACGGAGAGGTGTATGAGGATGCAGAAAAGTTCTCAGCCTAACCCACTTTTCTGCTGAAAGAAGCACGGAGAGGTGTATGAGAGGATACTGAAAAGTTCTCAGCCTAGCCCACTTCTCTGCTGAAAGAAGCACGGAGAGGTGTATGAGAGGATACTGAAAAGTTCTCAGCCTAGCCCACTTTTCTGTTGAAAGAAGCACGGAGAGGTGTATGAGAGGATGCTGAAAAGTTCTCAGCCTAGCCCACTTCACTGCTAAAAGAAGCACGGAGAGGTGTATGAGAGGATACTGAAAAGTTCTCAGCCTAGCCCACTTCTCTGCTGAAAGAAGCACGGAGAGGTGTATGAGAGGATACTGAAAAGTTCTCAGCCTAGCCCACTTTTCTGTTGAAAGAAGCACGGAGAGGTGTATGAGAGGATGCTGAAAAGTTCTCAGCCTAACCCACTTCACTGCTGAAAGAAGCACGGAGAGGTGTCAGCCTAACCCACTTCTCTGCTGAAAGAAGCACGGAGAGGTGTATGAGGATGCAGAAAAGTTCTCAGCCTAACCCACTTCTCTGCTGAAAGAAGCACGGAGAGGTGTATGAGAGGATACTGAAAAGTTCTCAGCCTAGCATACTTCTCTGCTGAAAGAAGCACGGAGAGGTGTATGAGAGGATACTGAAAAGTTCTCAGCCTAGCCCACTTTTCTGTTGAAAGAAGCACGGAGAGGTGTATGAGAGGATGCTGAAAAGTTCTCAGCCTAGCCCACTTCACTGCTAAAAGAAGCACGGAGAGGTGTCGGCCTAACCTACTTCTCTGCTGAAAGAAGCACGGAGAGGTGCATGAGAGGATGCTGAAAAGTTCTCAGCCTAACCCACTTTTCTGCTGAAAGAAGCACGGAGGAGTATGAGAGGATGCTGAAAAGTTCTCAGCCTAACCCACTTCTCTGCTGAAAGAAGCACGGAGGTGTATGAGAGGATGCTGAAAATTCTCAGCCTAGCTGACTTCTCTGCTGAAAGAAGCACGGAGAGGTGTATGAGAGGATGCTGAAAAGTTCTCAGCCTAACCCACTTCTCTGCTGAAAGAAGCACGGAGAGGTGTATGAGAGGATACTGAAAAGTTCTCAGCCTAGCCCACTTCTCTGCTGAAAGAAGCACGGAGAGGTGTCAGCCTAACCCACTTCACTGCTGAAAGAAGCACGGAGAGGTATCAGCCTAGCCCACTTCTCTGCTGAAAGAAGCACGGAGAGGTGTATGAGAGGATACTGAAAAGTTCTCAGCCTAGCCCACTTTTCTGTTGAAAGAAGCACGGAGAGGTGTATGAGAGGATGCTGAAAAGTTCTCAGCCTAGCCCACTTCACTGCTAAAAGAAGCACGGAGAGGTGTATGAGAGGATACTGAAAAGTTCTTAGCCTAGCCCACTTCTCTGCTGAAAGAAGCACGGAGAGGTGTATGAGAGGATACTGAAAAGTTCTCAGCCTAGCCCACTTTTCTGTTGAAAGAAGCACGGAGAGGTGTATGAGAGGATGCTGAAAAGTTCTCAGCCTAGCCCACTTTTCTGTTGAAAGAAGCACGGAGAGGTGTATGAGAGGATGCTGAAAAGTTCTCAGCCTAACCCACTTCACTGCTGAAAGAAGCACGGAGAGGTGTCAGCCTAACCCACTTCTCTGCTGAAAGAAGCACGGAGAGGTGTATGAGGATGCAGAAAAGTTCTCAGCCTAACCCACTTTTCTGCTGAAAGAAGCACGGAGAGGTGTATGAGAGGATACTGAAAAGTTCTCAGCCTAGCCCACTTCTCTGCTGAAAGAAGCACGGAGAGGTGTATGAGAGGATACTGAAAAGTTCTCAGCCTAGCCCACTTTTCTGTTGAAAGAAGCACGGAGAGGTGTATGAGAGGATGCTGAAAAGTTCTCAGCCTAGCCCACTTCACTGCTAAAAGAAGCACGGAGAGGTGTATGAGAGGATACTGAAAAGTTCTCAGCCTAGCCCACTTCTCTGCTGAAAGAAGCACGGAGAGGTGTATGAGAGGATACTGAAAAGTTCTCAGCCTAGCCCACTTTTCTGTTGAAAGAAGCACGGAGAGGTGTATGAGAGGATGCTGAAAAGTTCTCAGCCTAACCCACTTCACTGCTGAAAGAAGCACGGAGAGGTGTCAGCCTAACCCACTTCTCTGCTGAAAGAAGCACGGAGAGGTGTATGAGGATGCAGAAAAGTTCTCAGCCTAACCCACTTCTCTGCTGAAAGAAGCACGGAGAGGTGTATGAGAGGATACTGAAAAGTTCTCAGCCTAGCCCACTTCTCTGCTGAAAGAAGCACGGAGAGGTGTATGAGAGGATACTGAAAAGTTCTCAGCCTAGCCCACTTTTCTGTTGAAAGAAGCACGGAGAGGTGTATGAGAGGATGCTGAAAAGTTCTCAGCCTAGCCCACTTCACTGCTAAAAGAAGCACGGAGAGGTGTCGGCCTAACCTACTTCTCTGCTGAAAGAAGCACGGAGAGGTGCATGAGAGGATGCTGAAAAGTTCTCAGCCTAACCCACTTTTCTGCTGAAAGAAGCACGGAGGAGTATGAGAGGATGCTGAAAAGTTCTCAGCCTAACCCACTTCTCTGCTGAAAGAAGCACGGAGGTGTATGAGAGGATGCTGAAAATTCTCAGCCTAGCTGACTTCTCTGCTGAAAGAAGCACGGAGAGGTGTATGAGAGGATGCTGAAAAGTTCTCAGCCTAACCCACTTCTCTGCTGAAAGAAGCACGGAGAGGTGTATGAGAGGATACTGAAAAGTTCTCAGCCTAGCCCACTTCTCTGCTGAAAGAAGCACGGAGAGGTGTATGAGAGGATACTGAAAAGTTCTCAGCCTAGCCCACTTTTCTGTTGAAAGAAGCACGGAGAGGTGTATGAGAGGATGCTGAAAAGTTCTCAGCCTAGCCCACTTTTCTGTTGAAAGAAGCACGGAGAGGTGTATGAGAGGATGCTGAAAAGTTCTCAGCCTAACCCACTTCACTGCTGAAAGAAGCACGGAGAGGTGTCAGCCTAACCCACTTCTCTGCTGAAAGAAGCACGGAGAGGTGTATGAGGATGCAGAAAAGTTCTCAGCCTAACCCACTTTTCTGCTGAAAGAAGCACGGAGAGGTGTATGAGAGGATACTGAAAAGTTCTCAGCCTAGCCCACTTCTCTGCTGAAAGAAGCACGGAGAGGTGTATGAGAGGATACTGAAAAGTTCTCAGCCTAGCCCACTTTTCTGTTGAAAGAAGCACGGAGAGGTGTATGAGAGGATGCTGAAAAGTTCTCAGCCTAGCCCACTTCACTGCTAAAAGAAGCACGGAGAGGTGTATGAGAGGATACTGAAAAGTTCTCAGCCTAGCCCACTTCTCTGCTGAAAGAAGCACGGAGAGGTGTATGAGAGGATACTGAAAAGTTCTCAGCCTAGCCCACTTTTCTGTTGAAAGAAGCACGGAGAGGTGTATGAGAGGATGCTGAAAAGTTCTCAGCCTAACCCACTTCACTGCTGAAAGAAGCACGGAGAGGTGTCAGCCTAACCCACTTCTCTGCTGAAAGAAGCACGGAGAGGTGTATGAGGATGCAGAAAAGTTCTCAGCCTAACCCACTTCTCTGCTGAAAGAAGCACGGAGAGGTGTATGAGAGGATACTGAAAAGTTCTCAGCCTAGCCCACTTCTCTGCTGAAAGAAGCACGGAGAGGTGTATGAGAGGATACTGAAAAGTTCTCAGCCTAGCCCACTTTTCTGTTGAAAGAAGCACGGAGAGGTGTATGAGAGGATGCTGAAAAGTTCTCAGCCTAGCCCACTTCACTGCTAAAAGAAGCACGGAGAGGTGTCGGCCTAACCTACTTCTCTGCTGGAAGAAGCACGGAGAGGTGCATGAAAGGATGCAGAAAAGTTCTCAGCCTAGCCCACTTCTCTGCTGAAAGAAGCACAGAGAGGTGTATGAGAGGATGCTGAAAAGTTCTCAGCCTAACCCACTTCTCTGCTGAAAGAAGCACGGAGGAGTATGAGAGGATGCTGAAAAGTTCTCAGCCTAACCCCCTTCTCTGCTGAAAGAAGCACGGAGGTGTATGAGAGGATGCTGAAAATTCTCAGCCTAGCTGACTTCTCTGCTGAAAGAAGCACGGAGGTGTATGAGGATGCAGAAAAGTTCTCAGCCTAGCCCACTTCTCTGCTGAAAGAAGCACGGAGAGGTGTATGAGAGGATGCTGAAAAGTTCTCAGCCTAACCCACTTCTCTGCTGAAAGAAGCACGGAGAGGTGTATGAGAGGATACTGAAAAGTTCTCAGCCTAGCCCACTTTTCTGTTGAAAGAAGCACGGAGAGGTGTATGAGAGGATGCTGAAAAGTTCTCAGCCTAGCCCACTTCACTGCTAAAAGAAGCACGGAGAGGTGTCGGCCTAACCTACTTCTCTGCTGAAAGAAGCACGGAGAGGTGCATGAGAGGATGCTGAAAACTTCTCAGCCTAACCCACTTTTCTGCTGAAAGAAGCACGGAGAGCGGTTTGAGAGGATGCTGAAAAGTTCTCAGCCTAACCAACTTCTCTGCTGAAAGAAGCACGGAGAGGTGTATGAGAGGACGCTGAAAAGTTCTCAGCCTAACCCACTTCTCTGCTGAAAGGAGCACGGAGAGGAGTATGAGAGGATGCTGAAAAGTTCTCAGCCTAACCCACTTCTCTGCTGAAAGAAGCACGGAGAGGTGTATGAGAGGATGCAGAAAAGTTCTCAGCCTAGCCCACTTCTCTGCTGAAAGAAGCACGGAGAGGTGTATGAGAGGATGCTGAAAAGTTCTCAGCCTAACCCACTTCTCTGCTGAAAGAAGCACGGAGGAGTATGAGAGGATGCTGAAAAGTTCTCAGCCTAACCCACTTCTCTGCTGAAAGAAGCACGGAGGTGTATGAGAGGATGCTGAAAATTCTCAGCCTAGCCGACTTCTCTGCTGAAAGAAGCACAGAGAGGTGTATGAGGATGCAAAAAAGTTCTCAGCCTAGCCCACTTCTCTGCTGAAAGAAGCACGGATAGGTGTATGAGAGGATGCTGAAAAGTTCTCAGCCTAAACCACTTCTCTGCTGAAAGAAGCATGGAGAGGTGTATAAGAGGATGCTGAAAATTCTCAGCCTAGCCCACTTCTCTGCTGAAAGAAGCACGGAGAGGTGTATGAAGATGCAGAAAAGTTCTCTGCCTAGCCCACTTCTCTGCTGAAAGAAGCACGGAGAGGTGTATGAGAGGATACTGAAAAGTTCTCAGCCTAGCCCACTTCTCTGCTGAAAGAAGTACGGAGAGGTGTATGAGCGAATGCTGAAAATTTCTCGGGCTAACCCTCTTCCTGTAATTGTAGCATTATTTTGTCACTGCAGCTCAAAATAGTGTTCTTTTGTACTGTGAAGTGCCAGTTTTCAGACTAAACTCCGTTATAATGATCACGGTTATAGTGAGTAAATGCCATCTCTGAGACTAGTTCACGATAATTTACATGAAATACTTCTCGTATATGACGAGCATGTTCACTGATATAGCGAGTAAACTTTCTCCTCTCGTGGCCTTTTTTAATCCACCATGCGACACCAAACCCCTCAGTTTCACTGCGGACATTCCTGGTTTTTCAAAAGGGTTCCAACCTCACCGCCATGCCTCCCACTAGAAACCTCCCAGGCAGATTTTGGGTGGCAGAAAAATTTCTTTTCCCCTTGGCATTCTAAGCTTAGAAAGGGAGAGAGGACTGTCAGCTAATTTCTTTGTTCGCTGACATTTAAAGCCCCTCTCCATCTTCTTGACCCTCAGGGCACACTGTGCTCTCTTCAGATACCCCCGCCAGCCACCTTCCTTACAGAAGTGTTGACATAGTATGTCCTGATTAGGGAAGTCGGGGGGGGGGGGTTGGAAGGAAGAATGGCTTGCACCGAAAATAGGGGTAAAGTCCCTGGAAGGTGCCTAAGCTAATCACATCTGGGAATGACTTCTGGGAACTCGTATCTTTACTTTGAGACCTAAAAGTAAAGTCTATGAAGCAGGGTAAAATTAAAAATTATCTTTGTAAGCATCGCAGTGATAAATGACATAAGCTGAAAATTCCATTTGTAAGTACAGTGCTACGTACATTTTTTAAATTCTATGCTAATTTTCAATTACATTTAGTTAATGCAATTTCAAAGCTTTTATTAAACCACATCGATATTTTTTCATGGATTTTTATTAGGTGTGTAACTTAATTCTCGGCCACAGGCACGACATGTTGACAGCAAATTATAGCAAATCGAATGCGTACCTAATCGGAGAAATAATCCCCGTCGTGTTGGATACATTTGAGTCGTCGGTGGACGAAGTCTGGAGAATACGCCGGGTGGGACAAAATCTCCCATCCCAGGTCGGTGATCGGGTTTAAAGTCGTTTTCCCCGAGCGAGGACGCGCGTTATCCTGAAGCAACAGGTCCGACTTTCTGCCTTTCCCGGTGCTGGTTGGTTGGTTAATATATTTTAATGGCGCAAGGGCCATGGTTGGCCAAAGAGCGCCAAAACAAAAGACATCAAAACAAAACTAAAGCAATAAAAACGTACACAATGGTAAAAACAGGCTGATGTAGTAAAAATGAAATATGATAGTGAACAAGTTAAAATCTAGATAAGTTTAAAAAAGTCAATATCCTGTAAAAACGAAAACACTGCTTTCATGTCGCAGGCTTCGCCAATAATTGTCTGCAGCGTAGCTGCTCCTTCGTCCAACAGATGAGAGTGAAAATGACGAAAACGATGATCACAAAACCGAACACAAGTACACAAAACATGAAGGACAGTGAGGCGACAGTCGCACGCCTCACACACCGGGACACTCTCGCCACACAGCAAAAAGCGGTGAGTAAAACGACAGTGCCCAATGCGGAGACGTGCAAGAACAACCTCCTCACGACGGTTCTTCCGCAAACTAGACATCCAAAGTCCGATCCGTGGTTTGATGGCATAGAGTTTATTGCTGCCCTGCTGAGACCACAGGGACTGCCACTCATCCAGAACAAATTTCCGGATCAACGGCCGATAATCTCGGAAAGACAGTGGCAGCCGAGCTGGCGACATGGAGGAAACAGACCTGGCAGAGAGATCTGACAGCTCGTTACCCCGGATCCCAACATGGCCAGGAACCCAACAGAATCGGACCAGGAAGCCGTCACCCTAAAAACAAGCGGTGGCATGACATCAGATGGAGACCGGTCACAAGGTCAGCTCGGGCCGTGGGGGCGCCGCTCCCCAAATAACTGGAAAACCAGTTATCCCCGTGCGGGGCTTTCCCGGTGCATGGCCTTTTCGTCTCCAGTGCGTTGCTCACACGAATGAGTTGCTCACAATAACGCTCAGCATTGACCAGGTTTGAGCAACTCGCAGCGTACGACACCGTGCCGATCCCACCGTATGGCATGGATACTCGGCTTGGCAGTACTGGTGGTAGGCTGACCTGGATAAACCTATGATTTGCACTGCTTAGGATTATCGTAGAGGATCCGCTTCTCATCACAGGTCAAAATCTTGTGGAGGAAATCCTTCTTCTTGGATCTGGAGAGCAAGGACGCAGCAACGTCGTAGCGCCTAGACACGTTCGCAGCTGTGAGTTGGCGGGGCACCCAACGACCCTCCTTGTGAATCCATCCAAACTTGCGCAGGCGCTTTGCAACGGCGTGCCGTGTTACTCCGAGTTCTCGGGTGAGCTCTGATTGTAGGGATCCGCGTCCAACAGTTGTTCCAGTTCCTCGTCGTCAACTTTCTGTGGCTGTCCCGGACGTTCTTCAAAATTTCCCAGCTTAAATCGCTGGAACCGCTTTTTACACGTACTGTAGGACACTGCAGCCTCACCCAAAGCAGCACAAGATCATTTGCTGGGCACTTTTTTCCAGCTGAAACGCAAACAGGAGGCAGTGCCTCAAATGTTGCTTCTCAAACGACATTGCTTTCACCGTCAACTTTCATCCCTTCTGTCACTACAGCTGTGAGTGTTTACGGTTGCCTAAAAAGATTATTATATTTGCACTTTTAAGGTATTAACCTCTTGCAAAGTGCGCATAGTTTACGTGCAATTCATAAATGAAAAAACCATTAAGAAGAACCATTCACTCACCATAAAGATCATGGTAACCTCCAATGACTACACACTTCCAACACGTCATTCATCGTGATGTAACTGGGCTTCCACAGGTTTACAGACTTCTTGCTTACGCTTCTTATTTTCGGGTGTGAAACATCGTTTTTTTTTTTTTTTTTTTCTCTTTTGCCTTATAAGATGTTACTATAATGCTTGTCAATTCGATAAAAATCACACATACAACTCATTCATACCAAGTAAAAACTATGTACATAACCTTACATTCACAGGTGATTAAACCTTGGTCAACTCTAATTATCAAACTCCTCCTTCTGTTTCACAACCTCTGCTACTCCCACTGCAAGTGTCACACCCATTCAGCCCCACACATCCAATCCTCTAGTACTTTCGACAGGTCCCTGTCATCTTCAGGAGGCAGGTGTGTCTCACCCGCCCACCACAGCTCAAGTGAGCAGAGCCACCGAGGCCCGGGCTCCAGTCGCTATCTCTGAATCGTTGTGTCTCTGGCGCCATCTATTGTCCCTGCTGCTCTTTTTTTTCCCTCTTTCTTTTTATGCTGCTGTTCAATTTTTATTAGGGCTTTCCATTGTTCGTTTAGGTTACTTGGCTCATTAATGTTGCATAATCTTGATCTGTTTTTTTCAATTAACACTGATTCTGCAATTCTTAACTGCTTTTCGTTTTTACAGCTCTTAATAATTTTAATATCCTCAAACCTTGGACATTGTTGATTTTCCATACAGTATTGGGTTAATGCTGTCTTAGCTTCTTTTGTATTCCAATTATTTATATGCTGGTTCAATCTATACTTTAATTTATTCTTGGTGCTGCCTATATATGACACAGGTGGTTGCTGGTTTATTGGGATTTCATAAATTCCTGCTCTATCTAATTGGCTAATTTTTTCATTTTTTTTTTTTTTTAGATAGAGCAGGAATTTATGAAATCCCAATAAACCAGCAACCACCTGTGTCATATATAGGCAGCACCAAGAATAAATTAAAGTATAAAAAAACCGCCGAAGATTCGCAGAGTGCAACGCCGCCGAAAATTTCGTAAAAAAAAAAAAAAAACCGCAGAAAATTCGCAGAGTGCAACGCCGCCGAAAATTTCGTAAAAAAAAAAAAAAACGCCGAAAATTCCCGGAGTTCAACGCCGCCGAAAATTTCGTAAAAAAAAAAAAAACCGCCGAAGATTCGCAGAGTGCAACGCCGCCGAAAATTTCGTAAAAAAAAAAAAAAAAACCGCCGAAAATTCGCAGTGTAACGCCGCCGAAAATTTCGTAAAAAAAAAACCGCCGAAGATTCGCAGAGTGCAACGCCGCCGAAAATTTCGTAAAAAAAAAAAAAAACGCAGAAAATTCGCAGAGTGCAACGCCGCCGAAAATTTCGTAAAAAAAAAAAAAACGCCGAAAATTCCCGGAGTTCAACGCCGCCGAAAATTTCGTAAAAAAATAAAAACCGCCGAAGATTCGCAGAGTGCAACGCCGCCGAAAATTTCGTAAAAAAAAAAAAAAACCGTCGAAAATTCGCAGTGTAACGCCGCCGAAAATTTCGTAAAAAAAAAAAAAAACCGCCGAAAATTCGCAGAGTGTAACGCCGCCGAAAATTTCGTAAAAAAAAAAAAAACCGCCGAAGATTCGCAGAGTGCAACGCCGCCGAAAATTTCGTAAAAAAAAAAAAAACGCAGAAAATTCGCAGAGTGCAACGCCGCCGAAAATTTCGTAAAAAAAAAAAAAAAACCCGCCGAAAATTCCCGGAGTGCAACGCCGCCGAAAATTTTGCAAAAAAAAAAAAAAAAACCGCCGAAGATTCCCGGAGTGCAACGCCACCGAAAGTTTCGTAAAAAAAAAAACGCCGAAAATTCCCGGAATTTCCGGCAAATAAGCACCCCTGGGGATGTCATGAAATTTCTGCCGAAGAAAACTGCAAAGGAAATCTACGAGTGCATGACGCAAACATTAAATGACAAGTGCCCTTCGTGTTCCACTGCGAAGAAATGGTGTGCCAACTCTCAGTGTGGAGACATTTGAGACCGAAGATGCAGCAAGATCTGGGAGACTTTCAAAAGCGGCAACACCCGAAATCGTTGATCGTGTCCATGACTTGCTTTTCTGAGATCAGCGAATCTTGGCTAAAACAATATCTGTGACACTGGAGATATTCAGGGAACATAATTTATGAGCACTTCGAATATGCAGAAAATGTCAGCGAAATGGATGCCAAAATGTTTGAACGGCGATGAGAAACGAAAACGAGTGGACACTTCCAAATCGGTTTTGCAGCATTTTGAGCGAACTCGTGATAATTTTTTGCAGCGACTTGTCCCTCTTGATGAAACGTGGTTACATCACCACACTCCAGAGATGAAACAACAGTCCCTGCAGTGGTGGCACTCGGGTTCTCCACGACCAAAAAAAACTCAAAGGTCTGCAAGAAAGATCATCGCAACGGGGGTTTTTTTTGGGGGGGGGGGGATTCAGAAGGCGTTTTACTGACTGACTATCTTTCGAAGGGCCTAACAATAAATGCTGAATACTATTCCAACTTGTTGTGCCGGTTAAAGGAGGCATAGAAGGGGAAAAAAGGCGAGGAAAACTGTGGAATTGTGAGCTGGCGCGCATTGCCAGTTCACAAGGCTGGCAAGAGAATGGATGTTTTGTGGAATCTATGGTTTAATAGCATAGGCTAACCACTCTATTCACCAGACCTTGCTCCATCGGACTATTTCCTGTTCCCAAATCTTAAAAAAGTTTGGAAGGGAAGCATTTTTCGAATGATTCGGAAGTGATATCAGCAGCAGAGCAGTATTTGAGTGATCAGACTTCAAAAATTTGTTTTGAAAGGTTTAAAGAAACTCCAGAAATGCTGTGCCAAGTGTGTTGAACTTCGGAGTGAATATGTGGAATAGTCCATAAGTTTCCTGGCTCTAGACCATTTCCTTTATAGTGAGGCCAAGAACTTATCAGGCTGTGCCAAGTGTGTTGAACTTCGGGGTGAATATGTGGAATAGTCTGTAAGTTTCATGGCTCTAACCCGTTTCCTTCTTGGTGAGGCCGAGAACTTATCAGGCTGTGCCAAGTGTGTTGAATTGTAGGGTGAATATGTGGAATAGTCTATGAGTTTCATGGCTCTAGCCTATAACCTTCTTGGTGAGGCTGAGAACTTATCAGGCTGTGCCAAGTGTGTTGAACTTTGGGGTGAATATGTGGAATAATCTGTGAAGTTCTTGGCTCCAGCCCATTTCCTTCTTGGTGAGGCCGAGAACTTATCAGAGTGTGCCAAGTGTGTTGAACTTCGTGGTGAATATGTGGAATAGTCTGTGAGTTTCATGGCTCTAGCGCATTTCCTTCTTGGTGAGGCCGAGAACTTATCAGGCTGTGCCAAGTGTGTTGAACTTTGGGGTGAATATGTGGAATAGTCTGTGAGTTTCATGGCTCTAGCCCATTTCCTTCTTGTTGAGGCCGAGAACTTATCAGGGTGTGCCAAGTGTGTTGAATTCGGGGTGAATATGTGGAATAGTCTGTGAGTTTCATGGCTCTAGCGCATTTCCTTCTTGGTGAGGCCGAGAAATTATCAGGCTGTGCCAAGTGTGTTGAACTTTGGGGTGAATATGTGGAATAATCTGTGAAGTTCTTGGCTCCAGCCCATTTCCTTCTTGGTGAGGCCGAGAACTTATCAGGGTGTGCCAAGTGTGTTGAACTTCGTGGTGAATATGTGGAATAGTCTGTGAGTTTCATGGCTCTAGCGCATTTCCTTCTTGGTGAGGCCGAGAACTTATCAGGCTGTGCCAAGTGTGTTGAATTTTGGGGTGAATATGTGGAATAGTCTGTGAGTTTCATGGCTCTAGCCCATTTCCTTCTTGTTGAGGCCGAGAACTTATCAGGCTGTGCCAATTGTGTTGAAATTTGGGGTGAATATGTGGAATAGTCTGTGAGTTTCATGGCTCTAGTGCATTTCCTTCTTGGTGAGGCCAAGAACTTATCAGGCTGTGCCAAGTGTGTTGAACTTTGGGGTGAATATGTGGAATAGTCTGTGAGTTTCATGGCTCTAGCCCATTTCCATCTTGTTGAGGCCGAGAACTTATCAGGCTGTGCCAAGTGTGTTGAACTTCGGGGTGAGAATATGTGGAATAGTCTGTAAGTTTCATGGCCCCAGCCCATTTCCTTCTTGGTGAGGCCGAGAACTTATCAGCATCCCCTCGCAATGATAAATGGGCAAAATTACCTCATTAACTCAAAATCTCTTTTTCTGCTAAATAAACGTAACAGTCAAAAACTTACCTTGGACTCCGAGAGTTTAGGATCATCTATTGATTCTAACAACTGATTTGCCGTTTCTGCTAATAAGTCGCTAGTTAAGTCATCTATACCATGATTATATTCAGCTTTAAAACTTTTAGCCCACTCATCGCCTTCTATAAGTTGGTGGTTCCTAAAAAATGAAAAATTACCTCAAAATCCATAAAGCAACTTAAACTTTATCAAGATACTGACAGTTGTAATATTTGAAAGATGTCACAAACATTAGGCAAACAAAGTTATTGCATACATACAGGGTGGTCCACAACATACCTACCAAGTTTAAATCCAATCTGCTCTGCAATCTTATATATAAAACACAAAACGTCTGTTTGACTGAAGCAGTAAAAACTCTCGAACGCCGAACTGCGGCACTGTGAAATTTGCAAAGCTTATTAATACTGGAATTTCTAGGTCAACGCAACTATTTTAAGATCTCTACATTGTTCCATTCGTGAGTTATGAATTAATTAATAAGCTAATCAATAAAGTCAGCGTCCTTTGCTACGTCATCGTTATCTGAAAGCACGTGACTGCATTTATCGCCGCAGCACATCCACAGGTATTTCTATTCTTTAAGAACTGCGCATAAAGAAAAAGCAAAGACGAACTTTGCAAAATCTTAACGAAACAGGCTCAAATTTTTATCAGCACCATGAATTGGTAATAAGAGAAGTCCCTCGAAATTTCACCAGAATCCGGTCAAAACTTTTTAAAACAGGCATGGAATTTTTAATTCATCAGTAAACAAAAATATATATGCAGAAACGGTTAATAAAATTTTGACGGCTAATTAAAAAAGTTATTTGCCAATTCAGGCAAAATTTAGAGGTCATGTTCCTATTAACAATTTATGGTGTTCATTAAAATTTCAGCCACTTTCATAAAATATTCGCAAAGATGCGTTTTCAACTTTCTTATCCCAGAGATTCACCATTCAAAGACGTCTGAAACTGAAAGCATGTGATGCAGTTGATCGTCGATAACAAATTGTTAACGAATTTCGTTCAGTCGGTGTTCTAATGCTGTATCTCCTGGATGCGTGTCAAATAATTCGTAACGCTTTTGGTCCGTTTGATTCTACAGATTCCATACATTCCTTACATTTCGTTGCTTTGATTCTCAACAAATATTTGTGATTTGCAAATATTTGTGAGTGGCTACAGCACAATAGATCATATCCACGTACTGAAAGAACTAATTGAAAGAGCGAGGGAATATGAACTTCCATTGTGCATAGCTTTTATCGATTATGAAAAAGCCTTTGATTCGGTGAAACCATCAGCAGTTACAATGGCTCTGAAATCCTGCGGTATTGCATACATTAATATTATTAACAACATCTATGAAAATGCAAGTGCAAAGATTCGGCTGTTTGAAAATACAACACACATAAAAATTGGAAAGGGAGTGAGACAAGGTGACACCATATCTCCGAAGCTCTTTAATGCCACATTGGAAAATGTCTTTCAATCACTGAACTGGGAAAACAAAGGGATAAAGATTAATGGAGATTATCTAACCCACCTTCGTTTTGTTGATGACGTAGTCATTTTTGCAACTACCCCATCAGAGCTGCGGAGTATGATCCAGGAACTTGCTGACAAGAGTAAAGAAGTTGGATTAAAAATGAACTTTCAGAAGACAAAAGTGATGTTCAATGCTTTTACAAGAAATGAAGATTTATCGATTGATGGAGAAAAGCTGGAGATAACAGACACGTACGTTTATCTTGGACAGAAGAAATCAAGTGAGGGTCACATTGATGAAGAAATTAATCAGCGTACAAAACTTGCCGCCTGGAGAGCTTTTGGAAGAAACAGCATAATTTGCAAGAGCAATATGCCATTATGTCTTAAAAGAAAAGTGTTTGATCAATGCATCCTCCCAGTGCTTACGTATGGTGCAGAGACGTGGACCTTAACTAAAAGAGACATACAAAGGCTGTAGACAACTCAAAGCAGCATGGAGAGGTGCATGCTTGGTCGGTGTAACCAGGAGAGATAAGAAGAGGAACTCGTGGATCAGAAAAATGACAAGAGTGGAAGACATCATGATCAGAGTTAAATCCCTGAAATGGCAATGGGCTGGACATACTGCCAGAAGGACAGACACAGCCGAAATTTTAGATTGGATTCCAAGGGACAGGAAAAGACCCAGAAGAAGACCACATGGGAGATGGGTGGATGAAATTCGAAAGTACGCGGGAGTGACGTGGAGGAGACTGGCACAAGACAGACCGTTGTGGAGGAAACTTGGGGAGACCTTCGTCCAGCAGTGGATTGATAATGGTTGACAATGATGATGATGATTTGTGACAGCAATGTCCAAAAGGAAGAGACCAACATTTAATCAAACACGAATCAACACAAAATGCCAAAAGATATCACAGAACCAAACAATCGGAAGAGGAAAGATCACAAGCACGTGAAGCGGTTGGTTGGTTGGTTAATTTTTATAGCGCAAGGGCCATGTTTGGCCAAAGAGCGCCAGACACAAGACAAACAAACAGTATTAAAAACGTGGTATAAAACTTAACATCTGGATGATCACGTAAAACTGAAAAATGAGAACGATGGAAGGGCTAAATAAGAGAATGAAACAAACAGTATTAGAAACATGATACAATGATTAAAATATAGCTGATTCAGTAAAACTGAGAAATGAGGATGATGATAGGGCTAAAATCTAGATACGTTTAAAATAGTCAATTTCTTTAAAAAATGAAAAGACAGCAACAGTATTGCAGTGGTCATTTAGGAGCCGCTGCAGTGCAACGGCGTCCGTGGTCAACAAATGAGAATGAAAGAAATGAAAACGCACATCACGAAAACGAACACAACTACACAAAAGATGAGTGACAGTGAGTCGGCAATTGCACGCCTCACACATCGGCGCAGTGTCGCCACACAGAAAAAAGGCGGTGAGCGAAACGACAATGCCCAATGCGGAGGCGCGCAAGCACCACTTCCTCCCTACGGTTCCGACGATATGAGGATTTCCAGACTTCAAGATTAGGTTTAATACGATGCAACTCATTTTCCACCTCTTGGTCCCACAGATCTTTCCACGTTCGCTTGATATGGTCGCGAACCAGAAAGCGGAAATCCCGGTAAAACAGTGGCAAGGGTGTGACGGCCAAAGAGGAAGCAGATCCAGCAGCCGCATCAGCACGCTCGTTTCCCGAGATTCCAACATGCCCGGGAATCCAACAAAATTGTATCTGGACACCGGCCTCGAGCAAAGAACGAAGAAGAATTCGTACGTGAAAAAGGAAAGGGTGGTCACAACAGTCCAACGATGACAATGACTGTACAACGTTTAAAGAATCAGTGTACACCGCAGCCAGTTGATGAGAGCCCGACTAAACATGGAGTAGTGCAAGATACACAGCATGCATCTCCGCCGAAAACACCGTGGCCTCAGCTGGGATCCGCGCAACAAGCACGTCATCAACACAAACCACCGCGGATCCAACGACTCCATGCATCTTGGAGCCATCGGTGAAAATGGGAGTGTAGTCAGAATTGAGGGCACGGTGCTCAGCGAAGAGCTGCTGACACACTGACGCAGGGGTTGATTGATTGATTGGAGGTTTAACGACCACCGTGAGCAACTCAATGGGCTATAAGCAGTCGCCCGTCCCTAATTTAGGGTCACTGGCTCCAGGGAAGGGAGAGAGCCAGTGCCGTAAGACACACACAACATCCATTGATTGATTGGAGGTTTAACGACCACCGTGAGCAACTCAATGGGCTATAAGCAGTCGCCCGTCCCTAATTTAGGGTCACTGGTTCCAGGGAAGAGAGAGAGAGCCAGTGCCGTAAGACAGACACAACATCCATTGATTGATTGGAATTTTAACGACTGATTGGAGGTTTAACGACCACCGTGAGCAACTCAATGGGCTATAAGCAGTCGCCCGTCCCTAATTTAGGGTCACTGGTTCCATTGAAGGGAGAGAGCCAGTGCCGTAAGACAAACACAACATCCATTGATTGATTGGAGGTTTAACGACCACCGTGAGCAACTCAATGGGCTATAAGCAGTAGCCCGTCCCTAATTTAGGGTCACTGGCTCCAGGGAAGGGAGAGAGCCAGTGCCGTAAGACAGACACAACATCCATTGATTGATTGGAGGTTTAACGACCACCGTGAGCAACTCAATGGGCTATAAGCAGTCGCCCGTCCCTAATTTAGGGTCACTGGCTCCAGGGAAGGGAGAGAGCCAGTGCCGTAAGACAGACACAACATCCATTGATTGATTGGAGGTTTAACGACCACCGTGAGCAACTCAATGGGCTATAAGCAGTCGCCCGTCCCTAATTTAGGGTCACTGGCTCCAGGGAAGGGAGAGAGCCAGTGCCGTAAGACAAACACAACATCCATGCCTGACCGGGATTCGAACCCGGACCCCTTACGGACGAATGATCAGAGGCCAGCGCCTTAGACCACTGCGCCACCGGGGCGGCACGCAGGGGTTGAGGATTTATCGAAAGATATAAAGGTGGTATCAACCATGACACCAAGTGGGTGCCATGGAGGATCCCCAAAGCCCCTGGTCTCTTCAACAAGAAACAAGTCGAGCCCTACATCACGAGCTACGGACGCCGTACGAAGACCGGTTCTTAAATAAATGAGCATGCTGGGGATGAAAAACTGCATAATATAACGGATGGTCTGGAAAAGATCGAAGTTTCAAGTAGAATTGAACAGACAGCTGCAGACGGCGTAATTCGAGAGATGGTTCGTTTGCATGAGCGTAAAGGCTGGGAATCTGAGATGTCCGAAATGCTCCCGTACAAAGACGCAGCTCTTGATGGGGAATAGTGTCCAAAGGCCGGAGAACGGAACGACGAGCAGAGCCATACACGATACAACCGTAATCCAGTTTCGACCATATTAAAGAATGGTAAATGCGAAACAACGACACCCTGTCTGCACCCCATGAGACTCTCGAAAGGATCTTAAGAATGGATAGAGCCCGCAGACAGGAAATCTTGAGCCGCCGAACGTGCGCACGGAACGCAAGCGCACGGTCGACGGTCAGACCAAGGAACTTGGTCTTGGGCAAAACTGGTATGGCTGCACAGTCTAAATACAGCTCTGGGTCAGGATGGAGGCCGCGCCTCTGGCAGAAATGGGCACACGCTGTCTTGTCGGAAGAATGAACGAAACCATTGCTATTCGCCGCTTTAAAGATCTGGTTAATTGCAGACTGCAACTGTCTTTCAATAAAATTCATGCTTGATGACGAGCAGAAAATGTGCAAGTCATCAACATAAACAGTAGCCAAAACTGCAGGTGGAAGATTTGTGAAAAGACAATTAATTGTGGAATAACTTTTTACGGGTCTTATAGAGGTTATTTTTCATGAAAGTTGGTTGTCAAATTTTCGAACTAAAGCTTAGTTCGTCATCAGGACTATGTCACTGGAGTAGTTACTGCCACTCAATTGGAAGAGTCCATCCGTAATTAATTGTGGTACTTCTTCTTCTTGCTATTTCGATCCCTTCTTCTAGTTTCCTCTTTACTAAGTTTGACTGGTGGGCGATTATTTTCACTGAGTCCCAATTTATGGAGTGTCCACTTGCTTGTATATGTGTGTCTAGCCCTGTTTTGTTCCCAATGTTCCTAATAGCTGCTTGGTGTTCTTTCATTCGGACCTTAATACTTCTCCCTGTTTCTCCTATATAGCTGAGTCCGCAGTTACAGTCGATGCAGTAAATTACTCCTTCCTGCAATTGGATGTCCAATTCTTTCTGCTTTAAAGCTGGCAGGAATTTCTTTATTTTGTTATTAAGATCTGGAGCTAGCCTGATATTATATTTTGCTCCGATCCCTTTCAGTTTCTCGAAAAGTCCCTTGTGGTACGTAATTTTGCTGGTGAATTTGAAGTTGGTTCTTTCCTGCTTCTTTTTTGGCACTTGTTTAAATATTTTCTCAACATATGGGGAGGGGTAATTGTTTTCTGCCAATATTTCCTTTAATTCTTCTTTGTGAAGATCTTTTTGAGTAGCTGAAGAGACCAGGATTTCAATTTTTTCCAAAAATTGTCTCGCCGTATTCGATTTAATATAATCAGGGTGGAATGAGCAGAAGTCTAACATCTTCCCTGTGTTGGTGGGTTTTCTAAAAAGCTGAGTGAATATTTTCCCCTCTCTTGAGGTCAAGGTTAAATCTAGGTAATTGATGCTATGGTCTTTTTCCTGTTCCAGGGTGTACTGCAAGGTATTCTCTAGTAAGTTAAATTCTTCCAGAATCTGAGAGGGTAGAGATTGGTCCACAGTATCTACTATAATTAGGACATCATCCATGTACCTTACATAGAGAGCAAACAAGGAGGGTTTTTCTATAACACAATGCAGCTAAGCTTAATGATGGAATGGCTCTGTTCAAAGAAACAGGTTTCAAGAGAACCAACAGACAAAGGACTTTGAACCATCATTTTGTTGGTTCTCTAGTGAAGTGTTTATTTAAGCAGGAGCCATTGTGCCTAATTGTTCCATGTTATAACTGTGAATACTACCCACACGGAATTTGTAAATACATTCCCATAGAAATAGGTCATATGTAAGAAAAATTATGTCAGTTGAATAGTTTCAGTTTTTCTATAACACAATGCAGCTAAGCTTAATGATGGAATGGCTCTGTTCAAAGAAACATGTTTCAAGAGAACCAACAGACAAAGGACTTTGATCCATCATTTGGTTGGTTCTCTTGTGAAGTGTTTCTTCAAGCAGGAGCCATTGTGCCTAATTGTTCCATGTTATAACTGTGAATACTACCCACACGGAATTTGTAAATACATTCCCATAGAAACAGGTCATATGTAAGAAAAAATCTGTCAGTTGAATAGTTTCAGTTTTTCTATAACACAATGCAGCTAAGCTTAATGATGGAATGGCTCTATTCAAAGAAACATGTTTCAAGAGAACCAACAGACAAAGGACTTTGATCCATCATTTTGTTGGTTCTCTAGTGAAGTGTTTCTTTAAGCAGGAGCCATTGTGCCTAATTGTTCCATGTTATAACTGTGAATACTACCCACACGGAATTTGTAAATACATTCCCATAGAAACAGGTCATATTTAAGAAAAAAACTGTCAGTTGAACAGTTTCAGTTTTTCTGTAACACAATGCAGCTAAGCTTAATGATGGAATGGCTCTATTCAAAGAAACATGTTTCAAGAGAACCAACAGACAAAGGACTTTGATCCATCATTTGGTTGGTTCTCTTGTGAAGTGTTTCTTCAAGCAGGAGCCATTGTGCCTAATTGTTCCATGTTATAACTGTGAATACTACCCACACGGAATTTGTAAATACATTCCCATAGAAACAGGTCATATGTAAGAAAAAATCTGTCAGTTGAATAGTTTCAGTTTTTCTATAACACAATGCAGCTAAGCTTAATGATGGAATGGCTCTGTTCAAAGAAACATGTTTCAAGAGAACCAACAGACAAAGGACTTTGATCCATCATTTGGTTGGTTCTCTTGTGAAGTGTTTCTTCAAGCAGGAGCCATTGTGCTTAATTGTTCCACGTTATAAACAACTGCCTGCAGAAATTGAACAAAAGCTTAATAACTGGCAATTTCAAAAATTCAATTTTGCATCTTTTTTTTAGAGAATAAAGGAAATACTTAATATAACTGAAAGTAAGATCTACCAAATTCTAGGCAGGCAGTAATTGCAAGCAAAGGTTTGAAATCTTGAAAAAATATGTTTTTTTTTGGCAAAATAAAGTATCCATTGATTTTTACAAAAAAAAAAAAGGTAATTTTTCCTGAGTTTTCCCTGATTTTTACAAAAAAGGGTAATTTTCCCTGAGTTTTCCCTGATTTTTGGAACCATTTTCAAATTCCCTGAGAATTCCAGGTTTTCCCTGTTTTCCAGGTTGAGTGGGAACCCTGTTCTGCTGACATTTCAGTTTCATTACAAACATTCGATGAGCTGAGGCAAATCGCAAAACTCTTTCGTAACTCACATTATAAAGAAACACTACATGCATACATTTCATGATTTGACGTCCTTGTGACAGTCATTATTTCCACTGTATGGGATGGGGGTGAGAATACTTACAAAATATCTTGTTCTGATGTGACCAGGTATTCCTCAGCCCATTTGTTATCCAAAGAGTCCAAGGCGTTACATGTATTACCACCGTCTTCAGTGAAGGATGAATTTTGAGATTCTATAATTTGGGGACCATGCAATGCCACTTCGTTAGACAGGAAATTTTCGGCCCAATCATCTCTGGCGTTTGATAAACCGCTAACTGTAAATGGATAACATATTCAAAGTTAAAACGAAATTGGAAAAAAAGAAAAAAGACACAAGAAACTACATAACAAAATGATTTACGGGGGCAGTACCGAAATGAATGAAAAGTGGGTATAACTTTATTAACTGACACAGGTCATTCAAATTCCACATGTTGGTAGAGTAACTCTTTCTCCATACAAAGGTACTTTCAACATAGTCTCTGTTACAAGCGATGCATTTGCACCATCGTTAAACCCGACTTTCAAATACTCTTAGAAAAATTTCAGGGGTGGATTGTTGTACAGCCACTTTCACGTCGTCTGTATCATGAAATCGTTGTCCCACACTCTGTCCTTCATTGGACTGAACAGGTGAAAGTCAGCGGGTGCAAGATCTGAGCTGTACCAACTTTCCTGTCATGTTAATGTTCTCCCTAGAGCCTTTTTACTGAGCGGCCCACCCAGCTAATTTTCTCTGCTGCCCAGCTAAATTTTCTTTAATGAATGTTTTTACAACACACATAATAGTAAGAGTGGAAAACTTACTCCCACATCATCATCATCAACATTGTCAACCATTATCAATCCACTGCTGGACGAAGGTCTCCCCAAGTTTCCTCCACAACGGTCTGTCTTGTGCCAGTCTCCTCCACGTCACTCCCGCATACTTTCGAATTTCATCCACCCATCTCCCATGTGGTCTTCTTCTGGGTCTTTTCCTGTCCCTTGGAATCCAATCTAAAATTTCGGTTGTCCATCGATGATCTGTCCTTCTGGCAGTATGTCCAGCCCATTGCCATTTCAGGGATTTAACTCTGATCATGATGTCTTCCACTCTTGTCATTTTTCGGATCCACGTGTTCCTCTTCTTATCTCTCCTGGTTACACCAAGCATGCACCTCTCCATGCTGCTTTCAGTTGTCTGCAGCCTTTGTATGTCTCTTTTAGCTAAGGTCCACGTCTCTGCACCATACGTAAGCACTGGAAGGATGCATTGATCAAACACTTTTCTTTTAAGACATAATGGCATATTGCTCTTGAAAATTATGCTGTTTCTTCCAAAAGCTCTCCAGGCAAGTTTTGTACGCCGATTAATTTCTTCATCAATGTGACCCTCACTTGATATCTGCTGTCCAAGATAAACGTACATATCTGTTATCTCCAGCTTTTCTCCATCAATCGATAAATCTTCATTTCTTGTAAAAGCATTGAACATCACTTTTGTCTTCTGAAAGTTCATTTTTAATCCCACTTCTTTACTCTTGTCAGCAAGTTCCTGGACCATACTCTGCAGCTCTGATGGGCTAGTTGCAAAAATGACTACGTCATCAGCAAAAACGAAGGTGGGTTAGATAATCTCCATTAATCTTTATCCCCTTGTTTTCCCAGCTCAGTGACTGAAAAACACCCTCCAATGTGGCATTAAAGAGCTTCGGAGATATTGTGTCACCTTGTCTCACTCCCTTTCCAATTTTTATGTGTGTTGTATTTTCAGACAGCCGAATCTTTCCACTTGCATTTTCATAGATGTTATTAATAATATTAATGTATGCATCTTCAATACCGCAGGTTTTCAGAGCCATTGTAACTGCTGATGGTTTCACCGAATCGAAGGCTTTTTCATAATCGATAAAAGCCATGCACAATGGAAGTTCATATTCCCTCGCTCTTTCAATTAGTTCTCTCAGTACGTGGATATGATCTATTGTGCTGTAGCCACTCCTGAATCCAGCTTGTTCTCTCGGTTGAGCCATGTCCAGTGTTACCTTCAAGCGGTGTGAAAGAACTTTAGTGAAGATTTTATAAACTACTGATAGGAGGCTGATAGGTCTGTAGTTTCCCAGATCCTCAATGTCACCTTTCTTATGTAGCAGGATCATTGTAGCGGTGTTCCAATCCTCAGGAATCTTTCCTTCATTAAGGCATCGAGTGAAAATTTGGGCGAGTACTGTTTCGATTTCTCCACTTGCTTCTTGTATGATGTCTACAGTAATTCCATCTTCTCCTGGAGCTTTTCCCTGCTTCATGTTCTTGATTGCATGTGCAACTTCTGCTGGAAGGACTGGAGGAACTCTGTTACTGGTATCTTTCTTGATGTCTGGAGTGCATGTATCATCCCTTTCATATAATTTGGAGTAGAAATCTTTCACTCTTGTCAAAATTTCGCCTCTATTTCTTGTTACAGATCCATCTTCTTTTCTCAGTGCCATAATCTGTTTTCTTCCCTTACTGAGATGTCCCTTTGCTATCTTTAGGCTTTGGTTGTTTTCAATTGCTTTCCTCACTAGTTCACAGTTGAATTTTCTTACGTCTTCAGTGATACTTATTCTTACTGTCTTGCATAGCTCTATATATTCCACTTTGGAAGTCACATCTTCTTTGGTTGTCCTCATCTCTCTTCTTTTTTGCATCAACATTTTCGTTTTTCCTGATAATTTGTTTACATGCAACTTGTTCTTAGACCCAGCTAATTTTGTTGCTGTTTCCATAAGAGCTTTGGTTACTTTTCTGTTAACTTCAGAGATGTCCACTTCTTCCGATGTTAGGCCTTCTAAAGCAGAGAACCTGTTCTTCAGTTCCAAAATCTGTGTTGAACATGATTTATCAGTAAGTATTTAATAAGTACAATCATGTAATTAGTTAAGCAAAACAACATGCTTTCTTTTTTTCTTTTTTTTTTTTTTTTTTTTTTGATTGAGGAAGGGGTCGTTTAAAGTACCATCCAGCTAAAATTTCGTGCCACCCAGCTGTGAAAAAAGCTCTAGGGGAAACACTACACGTGACAATCAGAGTTTGCTGAAAAGAAAATTTAAAGGAGTATTTTTACTCCTTTGAAAAAATTTAGGGAGTAATTTTTAAAAGTGGGGAGTATTTTAGAAAAATTAACAGATGAAATAAAAAAATGGTGGGTGATTATGAAAAGTCAATCCAGATTTTTTTTCATAATAAAAATATTTTACTACAACTTAATGTATTTAGAATTTGGATCCATTTTGCTTCTTGTTTCAGTAATAAAGATAATATTCATATTTTAGAACAATAACATTAAATTTATCATGTTTTGTAATGAACACATGCAATAGCAATGTGTTCAAGAAGTGAATTCATTGCACTTTTGAGATTCTTATCTAAAAATATCCAAACTTTTGATATTCTTATCTAAAACACCTAAAAATATCTTTTGAGATTCTTATTTCACTTTTGATATTCTTATCTAAAACATCTAAAAATATCTTTGAGATTCTTATTTCACTTTTGACATTCTTATCTAAAACATCTAAAAATATCTTTGAGATTCTTATTTCACTTTTGAGATTCTTATCTAAAACATCTAAAATTATCTTTGAGATTCTTATTTCACTTTTGAGATTCTTATCTAAAACATCTAAAATTATCTTTGAGATTCTTATTTCACTTTTGAGATTCTTATTAAAACATCTAAAAATATCTTTGAGATTCTTATTTCACTTTTGAGATTCTTATCTAAAACATCTAAAATTATCTTTGAGATTCTTATTTCACTTTTGAGATTCTTATCTAAAACATCTAAAAATATCTTTGAGATTCTTATTTCACTTTTGAGATTCTTATCTAAAACATCTAAAAATATCTTTGAGATTCTTATTTCACTTTTGAGATTCTTATCTAAAACATCTAAAAATACCTTTTGAGATTCTTATTTCACTTTTGAGATTCTTATTTCACTTTTGAGATTCTTATCTAAAACATCTAAAAATATCTTTGAGATTCTTATCTAAAACATCTAAAAATATCTTTGAGATTCTTATTTCACTTTTGAGATTCTTATCTAAAACATCTAAAAATATCTTTGAGATTCTTATTTCACTTTTGAGATTCTTATCTAAAACATCTAAAAATATCTTTGAGATTCTTCTTTCACTTTTGAGATTCTTATCTAAAACATCTAAAAATGTCTTTGAGATTCTTATTTCACTTTTGAGATTCTTATCTAAAACATCTAAAAATATCTAATAAACTTCTCAGCATGTACCACAGCCACATTTTTGTCTTTTGTTGACTCTGCAGCTAAGCAGCATCCAGTGCTTAAATTTTCATTTTGTTGATATCTTTGTTTACCCTTCCCATTTCTTTATTATCACATTTTTTTTTTTTTCTTTTATGCCCTTGGATGACAATTTTATCCATCATGCTGAAAAACTTTGTCTGAGAGGACCATGAATGCATGATAGCTTTCACTATTTTTGATAAGATAAAGAGTAACTTTGAGAATATTAATACTTTTGAACACCGTGCATCAATTCTTACAAACTTTTCAGCTTCATCACTTTCGTTTTCAGACCTCCCCTCATCAAGATGAAATGCAAACCTTTTTTGGGGGAATATTTAAGAACACAGGAGACATGTTCGGAACAACGTTGGGAAAAAAAAATTCAGTTAAGGGCTACGACTGATTTCCGTGTTGGAACATTTCCCCCATCCATTTTCAAGGTGAAATACAACTATTTATGAAATAAAATGATATTTAACAACAATTCTAGGCAGAGGAAACATCGCATTAAAAATTAAATTACGATTAAGGGGAAAATCTTCAATGCGTCTAAACTTCCATTTTCAAAAGTTTTGAAAGACAAAATTTCCGTTTTAGAAAGCTTCAGGTGGAAAGCATCCTTCACCAGTACCAATTGCCCTAAAAATTTCTGTTCAGTTATGCATCGATCTCAAGGATAACGCAAAGTAAGGCAGAAAAGGAGAAATTCTAGCACTCTTCTCATGCCTGAAGATTACAGGAGAATTTTCGCGCCGTTGAATTTTCCGTTTTCGGAAATTTTTCCTCCAGTTTCAAACTGAAATTCAAATATATATGGAATAAAATGATATGTAACAACAATACTAGGCAGAGGCAACATCGCGGGAAAATGAAATTACGATTACGGGAAAAAAACATTATTTCATTTACTTCTGTTTTTGAAAGACGAGATACCGCCCCGATGCGTATCTTTACACATTGGTAAAACTCTTCGGAGTGTATTTTACGCTTCTCTCGAGGCGTATTTTTACGTGTCGAGAAAAATTCCCGATGCATATTTTTTACTAAAATTTCGATGCATAAACATACTTTTCGATGCGTACTAGACACATAATTGCGCATTTTGGCGAACTCTGGTGACAATTGGTAGTTAAATGTCACGTGACAGGAAAGTTGGACTGTGATGCTTTCAGTTGCATGTTAATCTGTATATCTGGGGTATGGTTAACTTGATCGAAAATCACTTGACCAAAAATCGGTTCGCCAAAAATCACTTGATCAAAAGGTACATTTCACTGAAGGGTCTTGTTCAAAAAGTTCATTTCACCGAAAGGTCACTTCACCTAAAAGTTCATTTCACCGAAAGGTCACTTCACCTAAAAGTTCATTTCACCGAAAGGTCACTTCACCTAAAAGTTCACCTAAAAGTTCATTTCACCGAAAGGTCACTTCACCTAAAAGTTCATTTCACCGAAAGGTCACTTCACCTAAAAGTTCATTTCACCGAAAGGTAACTTCACCTAAAAGTTCACCTAAAAGTTCATTTCACCGAAAGGTCACTTCACCTAAAAGTTCATTTCACCGAAAGGTCACTTCACCTAAAAGTTCATTTCACCGAAAGGTAACTTCACCTAAAAGTTCATTTCATCGAAAGGTCACTTCACCTAAAAGTTCATTTCACCGAAAGGTCACTTCACCTAAAAGTTCATTTCACCGAAAGGTCACTTCACCTAAAAGTTCATTTCACCGAAAGGTCACTTCACCTAAAAGTTCATTTCACCGAAAGGTCACTTCACCTAAAAGTTCATTTCACCGAAAGGTCACTTCACCTAAAAGTTCATTTCACCGAAAGGTCACTTCACCTAAAAGTTCATTTCACCGAAAGGTCACTTCACCTAAAAGTTCATTTAATCGAAAGGTCACTTCACCTAAAAGTTCATTTCACCGAAAGGTCACTTCACCTAAAAGTTCATTTCACCGAAAGTCACTTCACCTAAAAGTTCATGTCACCGAAAGGTCACTTCACCTAAAAGTTCATTTCACCGAAAGGTCACTTCACCTAAAAGTTCATTTCATCGAAAGGTCATTTGATCGAAAAGTTCATTTCACCAAACACCTGAAAGTTTGTTAGATCGAAAGATCATTTCACTGAATGGTCAGTTCATCTAAAACTTAGAATTTTGTTGTTAGAGATTTGTTGGAGCATGTTGCAGGTTCTTGAAAAACTGGCCACCTAAATAAACGTTATGGGATTGTATAAAAAATGCCCTTTCGATTTCTACGAAACACTTCTCCGTAGGTAGGTCTTTTGAAATATAACATTAATTATAAGGCCTAGGTCTAGGTCTTTTTAGCAAACTTTAAATCCTCCGAGCTTATATTCATAAGGTTTACATAGCAAATCAAGAAAACAGTATTCCACTTTTACTTAACACCAAACATTAATTTTTTAGCTATAGGCCTACATATAGACTTTTTTAGCAGATTTTAACCCTGGGTACTCATATTCATAAATGTTACATAAAATCTAAAGTAAAATATGTTGCACTTTTACTCAAGCCATTGTAAGGCCCTAGGCCTGGATCTGGGCATTTTAAACAAATTTTAGTCCTCTGTGTTCATATTCATAAGATTTCCTTAAGGAGTCAAGTTAATAGTGTTCCACTATTACTCAACCAAAAAACTTTAATTTTTAGGTCCCAGGCCAAGATATAGGCCTTTTCAGCAGATTTTAACACTCTGTGCTCATAATCATAAGCTTTATATAAAAACTCGAGATAATAATGTTGCACTTTTACTCAGGCCCAAAAGTTAATTTTAAGGCCCTAGGCCTGGATCTGGGCATTTTTAACAAATTTCTCGTGTGTTCATATTCATAAGATTTCCTTAAGGAGTCAAGTTAATAGTGCTCCACTATTACTCAACCAAAAAACTTTAATTTTTAGGTCCCAGGCCAAGATATAGGCCTTTTCAGCAGATTTTAACACTCTGTGCTCATAATCATAAGCTTTATATAAAAACTCGAGATAATAATGTTGCACTTTTACTCAGGCCCAAAAGTTAATTTTAAGGCATTAGGCCTCTTTTTAGCATATTTCAATCATTCGTATGATCATATTCATAAGATTTCCTTAAGGAGTCAAGTTAATAGTGTTCCACTATTACTCAACCAAAAAACTTTAATTTTTAGGTCCCAGGCCAAGATATAGGCCTTTTCAGCAGATTTTAACACTCTGTGCTCATAATCATAAGCTTTATATAAAAACTCGAGATAATAATGTTGTGCTTTTACTCAGGCCCAAAAGTTAATTTTAAGGCCCTAGGCCTGGATCTGGGCATTTTTAACAAATTTCCTCTGTGTTCATATTCATAAGATTTCCTTAAGGAGTCAAGTTAATAGTGCTCCACTATTACTCAACCAAAAAACTTTAATTTTTAGGTCCCAGGCCAAGATATAGGCCTTTTCAGCAGATTTTAACACTCTGTGCTCATAATCATAAGCTTTATATAAAAACTCGAGATAATAATGTTGTTCTTTTACTCAGGCCCAAAAGTTGATTTTAAGGCCTTAGGCCTCTTTTTAGCATATTTCAATCATTCGTATGATCATATTCATAAATTTTCATAAGGAGTCATGTTGATAATGTTCAACTATTACTCAACCACAAAACTTTAATTTTTAGGCACCAGGCCTGGTCTTTGTAGAAATTTTAATCCTAAATGCTCATGTTCAACCCTGATTTTAAAGCTGATTTTTATGTCTGAGTAAATGTACAGTAGTATTAATTTGATTTGTTATGTAAACCTTTTGATTATGATCCTGGAATGGGAGCCCTAGGTGCTGAAGCATGGATGATTTAAAATACCTGAAAAGGCCTAAACCGATGCCTAGCGACTTAAAATTAATTATTTTTGTTTCAAAATTAATTCCTTGCTTTCTTTCTGACACAAAGAAACCAAAAGTGTGATTTGAGTATGATTCCCTAAAGTGTTGGTGGTCTGTCTTCTGAACTGTTTATCAAAAGCAAATTTATCAAAGCTATTCAAAGTCAATGGAACCGGTATGGAAAACAAAAGATCTGACGAAAGAAAGATTTTCAATCGGGTTTTTAATCCCTCAGATATTGTTGTAAACGGAATTGTGAGCTTACGAACTTTTAGAAACAGAGATATTGACAAACATAAGATGTGACTTTACATACCCTGGTGGGAAAACCATGTATTATTTTAGGAAGAAAGTATTCTCAAAAGGTTGATCCATATAAGCGGTATCGGTCCAAGAAAAAAAATTAGTCGAGTTTTCAGGAGCCCAGATTTTGCAACAAACACTTCAGAAGCAGAAATTAACACTTATGATCCCTGGTGGCTAAACCATTTTTTACCAAACAATAGAAATTATGTGAAAAATATTTTCCATCAGGTCTTGTATGCGATACAGAGAGAATTTTTCAAATAAGAGCTTTAGGAGCAGAAATAACGCAGAAAAACGCAATTTACCTTTGTGCCCCCTAGCAGAAAGTCTATGACTTACTTGAAAATTTTGAATTTATAGGAAAAACATTTCACATCGGAAACACTATCCAACAAAGAAGGAATTTTTCAACATACTCTTAGAAGTAGAGATTATGGAAACAGCAACAAAATTAGCTGGGTCTAAGAACAAGTTGCATGTGAACAAATTATCAGGAAAAACCAAAATCTTGATTCAGAAAAGAAGAGAGATGAGGACAACTAAAGAAGATGTGACTTCCAAAGTGGAATACATAGAGCTATGCAAGACAGTACGAAAAAGTATCACTGAAGACGTAAGAAAATTCAACTGTGAACTAGTGAGGAAAGCAATTGAAAACAACCAAAGCCTAAAGATAGCAAAGGGACATCTCAGTAAGGGAAGAAAACCGATTATGGCACTGAGAAAAGAAGATGGTTCTGTAACAAGAAATAGAGGCGAAATTTTGACAAGAGTGAACGATTTCTACTCCAAATTATATGAAAGGGATGATACATGTACTCCAGAGATCATGAGAGGTACCAGTACAAGAGTTCTTCCAGTCCTCCCAGCAGAAGTTGCACATGCAATCAAGAACATGAAGCAGGGGAAAGTTCCAGGAGAAGATGGAATTACTATAGACATCAACTAAGGAAGCAAGTGGAGAAATCGAAACAGTACTCGCCCAAATTTTCACTCGATGCCTTAATGAATGGAAGATTCCTGAGGATTGGAACAACGCTACAATGATCCTGCTACATAAAAAAGGTGACATTGAGGATCTCAGGAACTACAGACCTATCAGCCTCCTATCAGTGGTTTATAAAATCTTCACTAAAGTTCTTTCACACCGCTTGAAGGTAACACTGGACATGGCTCAACCAAGAGAACAAGCTGGATTCAGGAGTGGCTACAGCACAATAGATCATATCCACGTACTGAGAGAACTAATTGAAAGAGCGAGGGAATATGAACTTCCATTTTGCATGGCTTTTATTGATTATGAAAAAGCCTTTGATTCGGTGAAACCATCAGCAGTTACAATGGCTCTGAAATCCTGCGGTATTGAAGATGCATACATTAATATTATTAATAACATCTATGAAAATGCAAGTGCAAAGATTCGGCTGTTTGAAAATACAACACACATAAAGATTAGAAAAGGAGTGAGACAAGGTGACAAAATATCTCCGAAGCTCTTTAATGCCACATTGGAAAATGTCTTTCAATCATTGAACTGGGAAAACAAAGGGATAAAGATTAATGGAGATTATCTAACCCACCTTCGTTTTGTTGATGACGTAGTCATTTTTGCAACTACCCCATCAGAGCTGCAGAGTATGATCCAGGAATTTGCTGACAAGAGTAAAGAAGTGGGATTAAAAATGAACTTTCAGAAGACAAAAGTGATGTTCAATGCTTTTACAAGAAATGAAGATTTATCGATTGATGGAGAAAAGCTGGAGATAACAGACACGTACGTTTATCTTGGACAGCAGATATCAAGTGAGGGTCACATTGATGAAGAAATTAATCGGCGTACAAAACTTGCCTGGAAAGCTTTTGGAAGAAACAGCATAATTTTCAAGAGCAATATGCCATTATGTCTTAAAAGAAAAGTGTTTGATCAATGCATCCTTCCAGTGCTTACGTATGGTGCAGAGACGTGGACCTTAACTAAAAGAGACATACAAAGGCTGCAGACAACTCAAAGTAGCATGGAGAGGTGCATACTTGGTGTAACCAGGAGAGATAAGAAGAGGAACTCGTGGATCAGAAAAATGACAAGAGTGGAAGACATCATGATCAGAGTTAAATCCCTGAAATGGCAATGGGCTGGACATACTGCCAGAAGGACAGACCATCGACGGACAGTTGAAATTTTAGAATGGATTCCAAGGGACAGGAGAAGACCCAGAAGAAGACCACATGGGAGATGGGTGGATGAAATTCGAAAGTATGCGGGAGTGACATGGAGGAGACTGGCACAAGACAGACCGTTGTGGAGGAAACTTGGGGAGACCTTCGTCCAGCAGTGGATTGATAATGGTTAAAAATGATGACGATATAGGGGAAACGCAATTTACCCATACGCCCCTAGCGGAAAGTCTATGAATTACTTGAAAATTTTGAAATTATATGGAAAACATGTCACATGGAAAAAACACTATCCAACAAACAAGGATTTTTTCAAATCGGACTCTTAGAAGTAGAGATATTGACAAAAATAAGATGTACATCTACGCCCCCTGGCGGAAGAAACTGTGGAATATTTTAAGAAGAAAATATTCCAAAAAGGTTTATCGATGTGAGTGGCATCAGTCCACGAAAGAATTTTTTCAATCGATATTTTAGAAGCTCAGATTTTATGGCAAATACATCAGAAGCAAAAATTAACACTTTTGCCCCCTGGTGGCCAAAGTATTCTTTACCAAAAATTTTAAATTATATGCAAACGATATTCCATCAGGAGATGTATACTCTGAAGAAAACAATTTTCAAATCGGAGTTTTAGAAGAAAAGTTATCGGGAAAAATGTAATTTACTTTTACGCCCCCTAGCGGAAAATCTATGCGTAATTTGAAAATGTAACTATATCTAAAATACTCTTCGACATAAATGGAATCGAAAGATGCAATTTTTTTGAAATCGGATGTTTAGAAGCAATTATGTGGAATAAAACGTATTTTTGAATTCGACATCATCTGCATTTACGCCCTCTACCGGCAAAATTGTACATCGTAAAAAAAACGAAATAAAGGATCATCATTTGCATATTTCAAGCTTCCCAATGCAAAATGAACTTTTCACATCGGACTAATAGTTGCAGAGATGTCGTGGGTACAGACGGACAAACCGATAACAGAAGCACGATCTTTTTTTACAAAAGGCATGCTAAAAAGGATCATTACTGTTCAAAATCAGGTTGAACATTCTAAGTGTGACATAAAAGAAAAAGGATAATTATGGTTCAAAGTCAGGCTGAACATTCTAAGTGTGACATAAAAGAAATGGGATCGTTACTGTTCGAAATTAGGCTGAACATTCTAAGTGTGACATAAAAGAAAAAGGATCATTACTATTCAAAATTAGGCTGAAGATTCTAAGTGTGATATAAAAAAAGGGATCATTACTGTTCAAAATTAGGCTGAACATTCTAAGTGTGACATAAAACAAAAAGGATTATTACTGTTCAAAATCAGGCTGAGATTCTAAGTGTGACATAAAAGAAAAAGGATAATTATGGTTCAAAATCAGGCTGAACATTCTAAGTGTGACATAAAAGAAAAAGGATCATTACGGTTCAAAATTAGGCTGAACATTCTAAGTGTAACATAAAACAAAAAGGATTATTACTGTTCAAAATCAGGCTGGGACTAAGTGTGACATAAAAGAAAAAGGATAATTATGGTTCAAAATCAGGCTGAACATTCTAAGTGTGATATAAAAAAAGGGATCATTACTGTTCAAAATTAGGCTGAACATTCTAAGTGTAACATAAAACAAAAAGGATTATTACTGTTCAAAATCAGGCTGAGACTAAGTGTGACATAAAAGAAAAAGAATAATTATGGTTTAAAATCAGGCTGACCATTCTAAGTGTGACATAAAAGAAAAAGGATCATTACGGTTCAAAATTAGGCTGAACATTCTAAGTGTGATATAAAAAAAGGGATCATTACTGTTCAAAATTAGGCTGAACATTCTAAGTGTGACATAAAACAAAAAGGATTATTACTGTTCAAAATCAGGCTGAGACTAAGTGTGACTATAAAAGAAAAAGGATAATTATGGTTCAAAATCAGGCTGACCATTCTAAGTGTGACATAAAAGAAAAAGGATCATTACGGTTCAAAATTAGGCTGAACATTCTAAGTGTGATATAAAAAAAGGGATCATTACTGTTCAAAATTAGGCTGAACATTCTAAGTGTGACATAAAACAAAAAGGATTATTACTGTTCAAAATCAGGCTGAGACTAAGTGTGACATAAAAGAAAAAGGATAATTATGGTTGAAAATCAGGCTGAACATTCTAAGTGTGACATAAAAGAAAAAGGATCATTACGGTTCAAAATTAGGCTAAACATTCTAAGTGTGATATAAAAAAAGGGATCATTACTGTTCAAAATTAGGCTGAGCATTCTAAGTGTGACATAAAACAAAAAGGATTATTACTGTTAAAAATCAGGCTGAGACTAAGTGTGACATAAAAGAAAAAGGATAATTATGGTTTAAAATCAGGCTGAGATTCTAAGTCTGACATAAAAGAAAAAGGATCATTACGGTTCAAAATCAGGCTGAACATTCTAAGTGTGACATAAAACAAAAAGGATTATTACTGTTCAAAATCCGGCTGATACTAAGTGTGACATAAAAGAAAAAGGATCATTAAGGTTCAAAATTAGGCTGAACATTCTAAGTGTGATATAAAAATAGGGATCATTACTGTTCAAAATTAGGCTGAACATTCTAAGTGTGACATAAAACAAAAAGAATTATTACTGTTCAAAATCAGGCTGAGACTAAGTGTGACATAAAGAAAAAGGATCATTACGGTTCAAAATTAGGCTGAACATTCTAAGTGTGATATAAAAAAAGGGATCATTACTGTTCAAAATTAGGCTCAACATTCTAAGTGTGACATAAAACAAAAAGGATTATTACTGTTCAAAATCAGGCTGAGACTAAGTGTGACATAAAAGAAAAAGGATCATTACGGTTCAAAATTAGGCTGAACATTCTAAGTGTGACATAAAAGAAAAGGATTATTACTGTTAAAAATCAGGTTGAAATTGAAACTGTGACATAAACCTTACCTCTTTGATTTTCACGATAAGAATTTTCAATTTCATTCATTTCCTGTAGAAGACTGGCCATGTGGAAAGTTTGAGGGGCATCTCTTTGGTTCAAAGTGTCCCGCGTTTCCTCGAGAAATTCCTTGACTAGCTACAGGACAGAAAAGCAAATGCATGAATTTTATTTCCAATGACTTTGAATAAAATAAACACTGACGTACAAAAATAACACAACTTCTAATGTTTCATTACACAATTTACAACCCCTATGAATGCCCAAACAAAGGAATGCCACACTGCTCTCCAAAACTTAAGAACATGAAATCTGATATAAACCCTATAATAGCATGTTGGGCAGCTTAATGCCCTTGCTATCTTTTAATTCACGTGCATAACTACAAATAGTAATACATGAAAACTTACCCTTTGAGGTTCACTTCGCTGACATTCATGCACGTCAGTTTTTTGCGTGTTTCTGTAGGTTCCAACAGGGCAAGTTATTGTCTTCCACTGTTGTATCTCCATGTATTTTAAATGAGCGCTTCAAGGCATATGAAGTTGCTTTGCACAGGCTTCTAGTTCATTCATACTTTAAAACATTTACTCACTCCACTGAATTCATATTGTTACGAAGTCGAATTGGAGAGGGTATTTGCGCTGAGTTTTACAAGATCCGTTCTGCGTTTGTTGGAATCGCTTAGAGCTGAAACTCCCCAAAAAGTGCCTCTGTAAGTCGCGCTCCTCCTCGTTAAAAGGACATCGAACTGTTTTTGTTTACAGCAGGCGAGAAGGAGGGATGCGTGCGACTGAGAGAGATCCCCTGCCATCCTCAAAAAAGCGTCGGTGGGTCAAAGGTCACTGGAGAAGAGAAGCCAACAGCAGTGTGCAACTGAGATCTGGCGAAGAAGGTCTGTTCCGGGGACGAAACGGAATGCAAGAGATGAATTTCTTCGACCCCGCTAAAGACGCAATACGCTGATGCCCCAAGATCTTTCTGGCTAAAGAGGGAGAGAAAATTAAGCTCCCTGTAGATCTTTCTGCGGCTCTGTCCGACGGCTTGACCGGTGTCTAGTCACTGGAACCTGCAGCTTACCGTCTCGTCAGCAAATTGGTGCCTACACATCAGAATCAGTGTGTGTGTGTGAGAGAGAGAGAGAGAGAAAGAGAGTGAAAGAGTGAGAGAGAGAGTTAGAGAAAGAGAGAGAGAGAGTGAGAGTGAGAGAAAGAGAGAGACAGAGAGAAAGGGAGAGAGTGAGTGAGAGAAAGAGAGAGAGAGAGTGAGAGATACAGAGAGAGATAGAGTGAGTGAGAGAGAGTGAGAGAAAGAGAGCGTGAGAGAGAGAGTGAGTGACAGAGAGTGAGAGAAAGAGAGCGTGAGAGAGAAAGTGAGTGAGAGAGAGAGAAAGAGAGAGAGCGAGAAAGTGAGAGAGTAAGAGAAAGAGTGAGAGAAAGAGAGAGAGAGTGAGTGAGAGAGAGAGAGAGATGTTGTTGTTGTTGATTGCAGGTTTATCGACCACCGTGAGCAACTCAATGGGCTATAAGCAGTCGCCCGTCCCTAATTTTTGGTCACTGGCTCCAGGGAAGGGAGAGAGCCAGTGCCGTAAGACAAATACAACATCCATGCCTCACCGGGATTCGAACCCGGACCCCTTTTGGATGAACGATCAGAAGCCATCGCTTAGACCACTGCGCCACCGGGGCGGCAGAGAGAGTGAGAGAAAGAGAGAGAGAGAGTGAGAGTAAGAGAGAGAGAGTGAGTGAGAGAGAGAGAGAGAGTGAGAGAAAGAGAGAGAGAGCCATCTCAAGGCTGGTTATTGCTGGCCAGTTCCATCACATATTAATGAAACACACGAAGAATACCAACCTGTAAGTACTGTACATGTTATTACTTTTGCATGCATCTAGCAGAAATGTGCCTAAGCAGAGCAGACTGACATTTAAGGAGCACAGATCTGAACTTGTGAACTGCTATTGCGTTTACGGGGCGCTTTCTCGCCCTCTTCGCTCCCAGAACTAGATGAACGGTGTAAATAATTTGTAGATAATTTGTAAATAGTTGAAAATAATTAAATGTGCCTGTGTTGTCCAAAGTCCTGAGCTTGTCAGTGCTAGCCCCTTGATCTCTCTCAGGGATCCAAGGCTCGGAGCTATCCCTCCGACCAGTTCTTGTTGGGTTTTTTAAGAGAGATTCGTATCCCAGGGGCAACAAATAAAAGGGCGCACGTAACAATATATTAACACATAAACTAAACTCAGATAACTCAGGAAACGTGCTCACATACATTCACTTCACAAACGGTAACATCCAACAATACTCACACATACATTCACTTCACAAACGGTAACATCCAACAATACTCACACATACATTCACTTCACAAACGGCAACATCCAACAAACCTCACACATACATTCACTTCACAAACGGTAACATCCAACAATACTCACACGTACATTCACTTCACAAACGGTAACATCCAACAATACTCACACATACATTCACTTCACAAACGGTAACATCCAACAATACTCACACATACATTCACTTCACAAACGGTAACATCCAACAAACCTCACACATATATTCACTTCACAAACCGTAACATCCAACAAACCTCACACATACATTCACTTCACAAACGGTAACATCCAACAATTCTCACACATACATTCACTTCACAAACGGTAACATCCAACAAACCTCACACATACATTCACTTCACAAACGGTAACATCCAACAATTCTCACACATACATTCACTTCACAAACGGTAACATCCAACAAACCTCACACATACATTCACTTCACAAACGGTAACATCCAACAATACTCACACATACATTCACTTCACAAACGGTAACATCCAACAAACCTCACACATACATTCACTTCACAAACGGTAACATCCAACAAACCTCACACGTACATTCACTTCACAAACGGTAACATCCAACAAACCTCACACGTACATTCACTTCACAAACGGTAACATCCAACAAACCTCACACGTACATTCACTTCACAAACGCTAACATCCAACAAACCTCACACATACATTCACTTCACAAACGGTAACATCCAACAAACCTCACACATACATTCACTTCACAAACGGTAACATCCAACAATACTCACACATACATTCACTTCACAAACGGTAACATCCAACAAACCTCGCACATACATTCACTTCACAAACGGTAACATTCAACAAACCTCCCACATACATTCACTTCACAAACGGTAACATCCAACAAACCTCACACATACATTCACTTCACAAACGGTAACATCCAACAAACCTCACACATACATTCACTTCACAAACGGTAACATCCAACAATACTCACACAAACATTCACTTCACAAACGGTAACATCCAACAAACCTCACACATACATTCACTTCACACACTGTAACATCCAACAAACCTCACACATACATTCACTTCACAAACGGTAACATCCAACAAACCTCACACATACATTCACTTCACACACGGTAACATCCAACAAACCTCACACATACATTCACTTCACAAACGGTAACATCCAACAAACCTCACACATATATTCACTTCACAAACAGTAACATCCAACAATACTCACACATACATTCACTTCACAAACGGTAACATCCAACAATACTCACACATACATTCACTTCACAAACGGCAACATCCAACAATACTCACACATACATTCACTTCACAAACGGTAACATCCAACAATACTCACACATACATTCACTTCACAAACGGTAACATCCAACACTACTCACACGTACATTCACTTCACAAACGGTAACATCCAACAAACCTCACACGTACATTCACTTCACAAACGGTAACATCCAACAATACTCACACATACATTCACTTCACAAACGGTAACATCCAACAATACTCACACATACATTCACTTCACAAACGGTAACATCCAACACTACTCACACATACATTCACTTCACAAACGGTAACATCCAACAAACCTCACACATACATTCACTTCACAAACGGTAACATCCAACAAACCTCACACATACATTCACTTCACAAACGGTAACATCCAACAAACCTCACACATACATTCACTTCACAAACGGTAACATCCAACAAACCTCACACATACATTCACTTCACAAACGGTAACATCCAACAAACCTCACACATACATTCACTTCACAAACGGTAACATCCAACAATACTCACACATACATTCACTTCACAAACGGTAACATCCAACAATACTCACACATACATTCACTTCACAAACGGTAACATCCAACAATACTCACACGTACATTCACTTCACAAACGGTAACATCCAACAATACTCACACATACATTCACTTCACAAACGGTAACATCCAACGATACTCACACATACATTCACTTCACAAACGGTAACATCCAACAAACCTCACACATACATTCACTTCACAAACGGTAACATCCAACAATACTCACACATACATTCACTTCACAAACGGTAACATCCAACAAACCTCACACATACATTCACTTCACAAACGGTAACATCCAACAATACTCACACATACATTCACTTCACAAACGGTAACATCCAACAAACCTCACACATACATTCACTTCACAAACGGTAACATCCAACAAACCTCACACATACATTCACTTCACAAACGGTAACATCCAACAAACCTCACACATACATTCACTTCACAAGCGGTAACATCCAACAAACCTCACACATACATTCACTTCACAAACGGTAACATCCAACAAACCTCACACATACATTCACTTCACAAACGGTAACATCCAACAAACCTCACACATACATTCACTTCACAAACGGTAACATCCACAAACCTCACACATACATTCACTTCACAAACGGTAACATCCAACAAACCTCACACATACATTCACTTCACAAACGGTAACATCCAACAAACCTCACACATACATTCACTTCACAAACGGTAACATCCAACAAACCTCACACATACATTCACTTCACAAACGGTAACATCCAACAAACCTCACACATACATTCACTTCACAAACGGTAACATCCAACAATACTCACACATACATTCACTTCACAAACGGTAACATCCAACAATACTCACACATACATTCACTTCACAAACGGTAACATCCAACAAACCTCACACATACATTCACTTCACAAACGGTAACATCCAACAAACCTCACACATACATTCACTTCACAAACGGTAACATCCAACAAACCTCACACATACATTCACTTCACAAACGGTAACATCCAACAAACCTCACACATACATTCACTTCACAAACGGTAACATCCAACAAACCTCACACATACATTCACTTCACAAACGGTAACATCCAACAAACCTCACACATACATTCACTTCACAAACGGTAACATCCAACAAACCTCACACATACATTCACTTCACAAACGGTAACATCCAACAAACCTCACACATACATTCACTTCACAAACGGTAACATCCAACAAACCTCACACATACATTCACTTCACAAACGGTAACATCCAACAATACTCACACATACATTCACTTCACAAACGGTAACATCCAACAATACTCACACATACATTCACTTCACAAACGGTAACATCCAACAATACTCACACATACATTCACTTCACAAACGGTAACATCCAACAAACCTCACACATACATTCACTTCACAAACGGTAACATCCAACAAACCTCACACATACATTCACTTCACAAACGGTAACATCCAACAATACTCACACATACATTCACTTCACAAACGGTAACATCCAACAAACCTCACACATACATTCACTTCACAAACGGTAACATCCAACAAACCTCACACATACATTCACTTCACAAACGGTAACATCCAACAAACCTCACACATACATTCACTTCACAAACGGTAACATCCAACAAACCTCACACATACATTCACTTCACAAACGGTAACATCCAACAAACCTCACACATACATTCACTTCACAAACGGTAACATCCAACAAACCTCACACATACATTCACTTCACAAACGGTAACATCCAACAATACTCACACATACATTCACTTCACAAACGGTAACATCCAACAAACCTCACACATACATTCACTTCACAAACGGTAACATCCAACAATACCTCACACATACATTCACTTCACAAACGGTAACATCCAACAAACCTCACACATACATTCACTTCACAAACGGTAACATCCAACAAACCTCACACATACATTCACTTCACAAACGGTAACATCCAACAAACCTCACACATACATTCACTTCACAAACGGTAACATCCAACAAACCTCACACATACATTCACTTCACAAACGGTAACATCCAACAAACCTCACACATACATTCACTTCACAAACGGTAACATCCAACAAACCTCACACATACATTCACTTCACAAACGGTAACATCCAACAAACCTCACACATACATTCACTTCACAAACGGTAACATCCAACAAACCTCACACATACATTCACTTCACAAACGGTAACATCCAACAAACCTCACACATACATTCACTTCACAAACGGTAACATCCAACAAACCTCACACATACATTCACTTCACAAACGGTAACATCCAACAAACCTCACACATACATTCACTTCACAAACGGTAACATCCAACAAACCTCACACATACATTCACTTCACAAACGGTAACATCCAACAAACCTCACACATACATTCACTTCACAAACGGTAACATCCAACAAACCTCACACATACATTCACTTCACAAACGGTAACATCCAACAATACTCACACATACATTCACTTCACAAACGGTAACATCCAACAAACCTCACACATACATTCACTTCACAAACGGTAACATCCAACAAACCTCACACATACATTCACTTCACAAACGGTAACATCCAACAAACCTCACACATACATTCACTTCACAAACGGTAACATCCAACAAACCTCACACATACATTCACTTCACAAACGGTAACATCCAACAAACCTCACACATACATTCACTTCACAAACGGTAACATCCAACAAACCTCACACATACATTCACTTCACAAACGGTAACATCCAACAAACCTCACACATACATTCACTTCACAAACGGTAACATCCAACAAACCTCACACATACATTCACTTCACAAACGGTAACATCCAACAAACCTCACACATACATTCACTTCACAAACGGTAACATCCAACAAACCTCACACATACATTCACTTCACAAACGGTAACATCCAACAAACCTCACACATACATTCACTTCACAAACGGTAACATCCAACAAACCTCACACATACATTCACTTCACAAACGGTAACATCCAACAAACCTCACACATACATTCACTTCACAAACGGTAACATCCAACAATACTCACACATACATTCACTTCACAAACGGTAACATCCAACAATACTCACACATACATTCACTTCACAAACGGTAACATCCAACAATACTCACACATACATTCACTTCACAAACGGTAACATCCAACAAACCTCACACATACATTCACTTCACAAACGGTAACATCCAACAATACTCACACATACATTCACTTCACAAACGGTAACATCCAACAAACCTCACACATACATTCACTTCACAAACGGTAACATCCAACAATACTCACACATACATTCACTTCACAAACGGTAACATCCAACAAACCTCACACATACATTCACTTCACAAACGGTAACATCCAACAAACCTCACACACATACATTCACTTCACAAACGGTAACATCCAACAAACCTCACACATACATTCACTTCACAAACGGTAACATCCAACAAACCTCACACATACATTCACTTCACAAACGGTAACATCCAACAAACCTCACACATACATTCACTTCACAAACGGTAACATCCAACAAACCTCACACATACATTCACTTCACAAACGGTAACATCCAACAAACCTCACACATACATTCACTTCACAAACGGTAACATCCAACAAACCTCACACATACATTCACTTCACAAACGGTAACATCCAACAAACCTCACACATACATTCACTTCACAAACGGTAACATCCAACAAACCTCACACATACATTCACTTCACAAACGGTAACATCCAACAAACCTCACACATACATTCACTTCACAAACGGTAACATCCAACAAACCTCACACATACATTCACTTCACAAACGGTAACATCCAACAAACCTCACACATACATTCACTTCACAAACGGTAACATCCAACAAACCCCACACATACATTCACTTCACAAACGGTAACATCCAACAAACCTCACACATACATTCACTTCACAAACGGTAACATCCAACAAACCTCACACATACATTCACTTCACAAACGGTAACATCCAACAAACCTCACACATACATTCACTTCACAAACGGTAACATCCAACAATACTCACACATACATTCACTTCACAAACAGTAACATCCAACAAACCTCACACATACATTCACTTCACAAACGGTAACATCCAACAAACCTCACACATACATTCACTTCACAAACGGTAACATCCAACAATACTCACACATACATTCACTTCACAAACGGTAACATCCAACAATTCTCACACATACATTCACTTCACAAACGGTAACATCCAACAAACCTCACACATACATTCACTTCACAAACGGTAACATCCAACAAACCTCACACATACATTCACTTCACAAACGGTAACATCCAACAAACCTCACACATACATTCACTTCACAAACGGTAACATCCAACAAACCTCACACATACATTCACTTCACAAACGGTAACATCCAACAAACCTCACACATACATTCACTTCACAAACGGTAACATCCAACAAACCTCACACATACATTCACTTCACAAACGGTAACATCCAACAATACTCACACATACATTCACTTCACAAACGGTAACATCCAACAAACCTCACACATACATTCACTTCACAAACGGTAACATCCAACAAACCTCACACATACATTCACTTCACAAACGGTAACATCCAACAAACCTCACACATACATTCACTTCACAAACGGTAACATCCAACAAACCTCACACATACATTCACTTCACAAACGGTAACATCCAACAAACCTCACACATACATTCACTTCACAAACGGTAACATCCAACAAACCTCACACATACATTCACTTCACAAACGGTAACATCCAACAATACTCACACATACATTCACTTCACAAACGGTAACATCCAAAAAACCTCACACATACATTCACTTCACAAACGGTAACATCCAAACCTCACACATACATTCACTTCACAAACAGTAACATCCAACAGCCCTCACACATACATTCACTTCACAAACGGCAACATCCAACAAACCTCACACATACATTCACTTCACAAACAGTAACATCCAACAATACTCACACATACATTCACTTCACAAACGGTAACATCCAACAAACCTCACACATACATTCACTTCACAAACGGTAACATCCAACAATACTCACACATACATTCACTTCACAAACGGTAACATCCAACAGCCCTCACACATACATTCACTTCACAAACGGTAACATCCAACAAACCTCACACATACATTCACTTCACAAACGGTAACATCCAACAATACTCACACATACATTCACTTCACAAACGGTAACATCCAACAAACCTCACACATACATTCACTTCACAAACGGTAACATCCAACAAACCTCACACATACATTCACTTCACAAACGGTAACATCCAACAACACCTCACACATACATTCACTTCACAAACGGTAACATCCAACAAACCTCACACATACATTCACTTCACAAACGGTAACATCCAACAAACCTCACACATACATTCACTTCACAAACGGTAACATCCAACAAACCTCACACATACATTCACTTCACAAACGGTAACATCCAACAATACTCACACATACATTCACTTCACAAACGGTAACATCCAACAATTCTCACACATACATTCACTTCACAAACGGTAACATCCAACAATACTCACACATACATTCACTTCACAAACGGTAACATCCAACAAATTCTCACACATACATTCACTTCACAAACGGTAACATCCAACAAACCTCACACATACATTCACTTCACAAACGGTAACATCCAACAAACCTCACACATACATTCACTTCACAAACGGTAACATCCAACAAACCTCACACATACATTCACTTCACAAACGGTAACATCCAACAAACCTCACACATACATTCACTTCACAAACGGTAACATCCAACAAACCTCACACATACATTCACTTCACAAACGGTAACATCCAACAATACTCACACATACATTCACTTCACAAACGGTAACATCCAACAAACCTCACACATACATTCACTTCACAAACGGTAACATCCAACAAACCTCACACATACATTCACTTCACAAACAGTAACATCCAACAATACTCACACATACATTCACTTCACAAACGGTAACATCCAACAAACCTCACACATACATTCACTTCACAAACGGTAACATCCAACAAACCTCACACATACATTCACTTCACAAACGGTAACATCCAACAAACCTCACACATACATTCACTTCACAAATGGTAACATCCAACGATACTTACACATACATTCCACTTCACAAACGGTAACATCCAACAATACTCACACATACATTCACTTCACAAACGGTAACATCCAACAAACCTCACACATACATTCACTTCACAAACGGTAACATCCAACAAACCTCACACATACATTCACTTCACAAACAGTAACATCCAACAGCCCTCACACATACATTCACTTCACAAACGGGCAACATCCAACAAACCTCACACATACATTCACTTCACAAACGGTAACATCCAACAATACTCACACGTACATTCACTTCACAAACGGTAACATCCAACAAACCTCACACATACATTCACTTCACAAACGGTAACATCCAACAATACTCACACATACATTCACTTCACAAACGGTAACATCCAACAATACCTCACACATACATTCAGTTCACAAACGGTAACATCCAACAATACTCACACATACATTAACTTCACAAACGGTAACATCCAACAATACTCACACATACATTCACTTCACAAACGGTAACATCCAACAAACCTCACACATACATTCACTTCACAAACGGTAACATCCAACAATACTCACACATACATTCACTTCACAAACGGTAACATCCAATAATACTCACACATACATCAAAGCTAACACTGAAACACCAAACTAGTCACAACACAACTCTAAACCTATATACACTATATACAAAAAGCTGGCTCCTATTATATCTATGTCATCTTGTCTCTATTTCATGCTGAAACCCCATGTTGACCAAACCTTTTAACTTAACCCTACCTTTGCTACAAAAAACTGCTTCAAGTACTTTCAGCTGTTCAACAGCCATCTTCAGGAAGCGCTGGTGATGTTGTTGCTCTGTCTGCTGCCGCAGAACGAGTAAGCGAAGGAGTCAACGTCTGGGCCGGCCTTGATGTCATCCTCAAACCCTCTACCATGGCTCCATCTATTGCATAATCCAATTAGTTTGGTGTTTCAGTGTTAGCCTGGATGTACACTGAAGAGCAATTGAATTAGAGACACCTCTTTAGTAAAGTGTGGCACCACCTTTCGCCCTGATGACGGCGGCGATTTGTCTCGGCATGGACTCTACAAGACACCGGAAGCGTTGGGAGGCCATACGGATCCACGACCCCTGAACAAGCTCCCACAGTTCACGAAGATTTCATGGTGGGGGTCAGAGCCTTGAACACTTCTCTCGACGGCATCCCAGATGTGCTCAAGGTCACGTCAGTGGAGTGTTCATCCAACCATTCGGATACAATTCGGGAGCTGCATTGTCTTGTTGCAGAATGAGGTCCCCAGTGGGATGTTGAAGACGCACAAACGGGAGCAAATGGTCGTCCAGGATATCCCAGTAACGTTGACCTGTGAGGGACGATGTCACACGTACTAGGGGTCCCATTTCAGTCCTCGTAAACAGTCCGCAGATGAGAATGCCACCCCCACCAGCTTGAAGAGTACCCTGCTGGCAAGAAGGATCCATCGCTTCATGTGGTTTGCGCCGTACTCGTATCCTGCCATCCGCATGTACCAACGTGAATCTCAACTCATCAGTCCAGCAACATTTTTCCACATGTCTAGGGTCCAGTGGCGATGTTCCCGCACCTATGCTAATCTTTGCACCCTGTGATGTGCGGTCAGCAGCGGTACCCTCGTGGGACGATGGCTTCTGTACCCCATAACGAGGAGATGGTTCTGCATGGTGTGGCTGCTTACACGTTTTTGTGCACCAGTGTTAAATTGCCGAGTGATTTCTTGCACTGTGGCCCGTCTATCAGCTGGTACAATGCGAGCTAGCCGACGATGACCCCGCTCATCCACACGCTGTTGTCCATGGCGGTTGGCCCTTGCAGGGATGGTTTTACCGGATTCGATGTACTCACGGTGCACCCGTGACACAGTGGAACGTAAAAATCCCAGTGCCTGCACGACTTCCGAGATGGAGTGACCCATTCGTCGGGCCCCGACAATTTGCCCACGATCAAATGCGCTCAGATCCTTCGTCTTACCGATACTGCGTCCGAGTCTTACTGATTCCCGTCGCATCACTCCTTATATTGTTGGATCGCTGCATACGTCATGTCGTTTCCGTTTACAGGGCCGCCCACGGCGCCACATTTGCATAACGCCAGCTGTCTCTAATTCAATTGCTCTTCAGTGTATAATTGTTACTATGAACTTTCGGTGTGAGTTATCAACGAAGATCCAAAACAAAACTTTTGTGGTTCTACTGAGATATTTTATCGATATCATTAATGAGAAAAAGAATACCATGAATAATAAATAAATAAAATAAAAAATGTAAAAAAACCAAGAAACCGAATTTTTTGTAGAAAAATCGGATTTCTGGGGGAATTGCGCTCTGGCAAAATCTGGGTAAACCGGGGCACTTGGGAGGTCTGCATATGTCAGACCTGTCAACCTCTCAGAACCAAAAAACGTAACACTCAGATAGAAAAGAATAAAATAAAACTGCGTAAACAATGGCATTGCGGACCTGCCAACTTCTCAGAACCAAAAACGTAACACTCAGATAGAAAAGAACAAAATAAAACTGCGTAAACAATGGCATTGCAGACCTGCCAACTTCTCAGAAACAAAAAACGTAACACTCAGATAGAAAAGAACAAAATAAAAGTGCTTAAACAATGGCATTGCAGACCTGCCAACTTCTCAGAAACAAAAAACGTAACACTCAGATAGAAAAGAACAAAATAAAAGTGCTTAAACAATGGCATTGCAGACCTGCCAACTTCTCAGAAACAAAAACGTAAACTCAGATAGAAAAGAACAAAATAAAAGTGCTTAAACAATGGCATTGCAGACCTGCCAACTTCTCAGAAACAAAAACGTAACACTCAGATAGAAAAGAACAAAATAAAAGTGCTTAAACAATGGCATTGCAGACCTGCCAACTTCTCAGAAACAAAAAACGTAACACTCAGATAGAAAAGAACAAAATAAAAGTGCTTAAACAATGGCATTGCAGACCTGCCAACTTCTCAGAACCAAAAAACGTAACACTCAGATAGAAAAGAGTAAAATAAAACTGCTTAAACAATGGCATTGCAGACCTGCCAACTTCTCAGAAACAAAAAACGTAACACTCAGATAGAAAAGAACAAAATAAAAGTGCTTAAACAATGGCATTGCAGACCTGCCAACTTCTCAGAACCAAAAACGTAACACTCAGATAGAAAAGAGTAAAATAAAACTGCTTAAACAATGGCATTGCAGACCTGCCAACTTCTCAGAAACAAAAAACGTAACACTCAGATAGAAAAGAACAAAATAAAAGTGCTTAAACAATGGCACTGCAAACCTGCCAACTTCTCAGAAACAAAAAACGTAACACTCAGATAGACTGCTTAAACAATGGCATTGCAGACCTGCCAACTTCTCAGAAACAAAAAACGTAACACTCAGATAGAAAAGAACAAAATAAAAGTGCTTAAACAATGGCATTGCAGACCTGCCAACTTCTCAGAAACAAAAACGTAACACTCAGATAGAAAAGAACAAAATAAAACTGCTTAAACAATGGCATTGCAGACCTGCCAACTTCTCAGAAACAAAAAACGTAACACTCAGATAGAAAAGAACAAAATAAAACTGCTTAAACAATGGCATTGCAGACCTTCCAACTTCTCAGAAACAAAAAACGTAACACTCAGATAGAAAAGAACAAAATTAAAGTGCTTAAACAATGGCATTGCAGACCTGCTAACCTCTCAGAACCAAAAAATGTAACACTCAAATAGAAAAATCATAACATGACGCGTGCTTAAATTTTTTTTAACCTATTTCAACTACATAAATTCTTGATGGTTGCAGGTGCAAAGGGAGGGAGGTAGGAATAAACACGACACTCATCCACATACCAGTGCCAACCAATCAGCAGCTTTAAGTATGACAAAGAGTCGAAAGTACGAAACGAGTTCGGATTCGCCCATTGCTCCAGACTTGACTTACTTTATTTTCGAATCTGTTAAGAGAAATGGAAACCTCTCAGAGAAAAAAATCTTTCGAAGGGGAAAAGCTAAAGATCCAGACTCACGGTGGCCACTCGAGAATAAACTTAATCGCCGTGGCGACTAAAAATTTTTGATTAAATAACCAATTCTGACGACCTGTATGAGAAAAACATTTACTTTATTTAACTTGTACTGTACGTAATTTTTTTTTTTTTTTAACTTGTACAGAACTCGCAGGTTTTTGAAATATTTTACCCCAAATGTATGGAAATCGCCCGAGATGGCACAAAATTTGAGTTGTGCGGAAGTCGGCCATCACCTTTTTCATTCTACTATTCTGCTTGAACAGCAGAAAAGAAAAAGAAAAAGAAAAAGTTTATAAAAAAGGCGAGGACGTCGGTTTTTAATCACAAATAATGCGCCCATGAGTCATCGGGGGGGTACGAGGTTTGCAAGGTTGCGGTGGGGATGAAAGTTTCTTGTCAGTGGTGGATAGCTCAGCTGTCTGCATTGGAAAAGTCCTACCGGGAGAAATTTTTTATGAAAAAATTTCTCCAATTTTTTAAATAACCGAATGCAAATTTTACAGTTAACACACGTCAAAATAAACTCCCATGTGAAATTTCGTCAAAATCCGATGAAAACTTCAGAAGTTAATCATTTTCTTTTTTATTATTTTTAATGAATGTTCGCTGAAAGCCTCCATAGTCAATTCTAAAATCCGGAATCGGCAAAGTCAGGATCTTTGGACAATTGTGGATTTTCGAGGTTGTACTGTAATAATATTTCCATACCTGCGAACTACTACGGAATGTCCATATTTTCTACGGATTTAGTTGGCTAACTACGGACCTCGCTGTCAAAACTACGGATTCTACGAATTTTAATTATCTTTTTTATTGTTTTATGATATGCATGAGATTCGTAAGCAGATTCGCGGTATTCCACGTTTTTTTTTATTCGATAAAGTCAGGATCTCTGGACGATTCTGGATTTTCGAGGTTGTACTGTAATATTATTTCCATACCTGCGAACTACTACGGAATGTCCATAGTTTCTACGGATTTAGTTGGCTAACTACGGACCTCGCTGTCAAAACTACGGATTCTCACGAATTTTAATTATTATTTTTTTTATTGTTTTATGATATGCATGAGATTTTTAAGCGGATTCGCGGTATTCCATGTTTTTTTTGTCATAATTTTTCGAGTATTCCACGTTTTTTTAATCGATAAAGTCAGGATCTCTGGACGATTCTGGATTTTCGAGGTTGTACTGTAATAATATTTCCATACCTGCGAACTACTACGGAATGTCCATAGTTTCTACGGATTTAGTTGGCATACTGCGGACCACGCTGTCGAAACTACGGATTCTCACGAATTTTAATTATTATTTTTTTTATTGTTTTATGATATGCATGAAAGTTTTAAGCGGATTCGCGGTATTCCACGTTTTTTATTGTCATAATTTTTCGCGGTATTCCACATTTTTTTTTTAATCGGCAAAGTCAGGATCTCCGGACGATTCTGGATTTTCGAGGTTGTACTGTAATAATATTTCCATACCTGCGAACTACTACGGAATGTCCATAGTTTCTACGGATTTAGTTGGCTAACTACGGACTTCGCTGTCGAAACTACGGATGCTACGAATTTTAATTATTATTTTTTTTATTGTTTTATGATATGCATGAGATTTGTAAGCGGATTCGCGGTATTCCACATTTTTTTAATCGATAAAGTCAGGATCTCTGGACGATTCTGGATTTTGGAGGTTGTACTGTAATAATATTTCCATACCTGCGAACTACTACGGAATGTCCATAGTTTCTACGGATTTAGTTGGCTAACTACGGATCTCGCTGTCAAAACTACAGATTCTACGAATTTTCATTATTATTTTTTTTTATTGTTTTATGATATGCATGAGATTTTTAAGCGGATTTGCAGTATTCCATGTTTTTTTTTTTTATCGATAAAGTCAGGATCTCCGGCTGATTCTGGATTTTCGAGGTTGTACAGTAATAATATTTCCATACCTGCGAACTACTACGGAATGTCCATAGTTTCTACAGATTTAGTTGGCTAACTACGGACCTCGTGGTCGAAACTACGGATTCTACGAATTTTAATAATTATTTTTTTATTGTTTTATGATATGCATGAGATTTTTAAGCGGATTCACTGTATTCCACGTTTTTTTTTTTTTATCGATAAAGTCAGGATCTCTGGACGATTCTGGATTTTCGAGGTTGTACTGTCATATTATTTCCATACCTGCGAACTACTACGGAATGTCCATAGTTTCTACGGATTTAGTTGGCTAACTACGGACCTCGCTGTCGAAACTATGGATTCTACGAATTTTAATTATTATTTTTTTTATTGTTTTATGATATGCATGAGATTTTTAAGCGGATTCGCTGTATTCCAAGTTTTTTTGTCATAATTTTTCGAGTATTCCACGTTTTTTTTTAATCGATAAAGTCAGGATTTTCGGACGATTCTGGATTTTCGAGGTTGTACTGTAATAATATTTCCATACCTGCGAACTACTACGGAATGTCCATAGTTCCTACGGATTTAGTTGGCTAACTACGGACCTCGCTGTCGAAACTACGGATTCTACGAATTTTAATTATTATTTTTTTTATTGTTTTATGATATGCATGAGATTTTTAAGCGGATTCGCGGTATTCCATGTTTTTTTTGTCATAATTTTTCGAGTATTCCACGTTTTTTTGAATCGATAAAGTCAGGATTTTCGGACGATTCTGGATTTTCGAGGTTGTACTGTAATAATATTTCCATACCTGCGAACTACTACAGAATGTCCATAGTTTCTACGGATTTAGTTGGCTAACTACGGACCTCACTGTCGAAACTACGGATTCTACGAATTTTAATTATTATTTTTTTTTTATTGGTTTAGGATATTCATGAGATTTTTAAGCGGATTCGCAGTGTTCCACGTTTTTATTGTCATAATTTTTCAAGTATTCTACGTTTTTTTTTTTAATCGATAAAGTCAGGATTTTCGTACGATTCTGGATTTTCGAGGTTGTACTGTAATAATATTTCCATACCTGCGAATTACTATGGAATGTCCATAGTTTCTACGGATTTAGTTGGCTAACTACGGACCTCGCTGTCGAAACTACGGATTCTACGAATTTTAATTATTTTTTTTTTAATGTTTTATGATATGCATGAGATTTTTAGGCGGATTCGCTGAATTCCGCGTTTTTTTTTTTTTTTTGTCATCATTTAGATCGTTCTCAGGAGCGGTGTAAAACTGAAGACAATTTTCGGGGGAGGGGGATTTCCGTCTGGAGACAGTATGTCGTGTCTCAGAACTTTCGAAAACAGTAGTTGAATGGAGTGAAAAAGTTACCATAATCATTATTTTTTCTCTCTCGATGTTGCCTTAGTGTCCAGTTTTATTGTTAAATACAATTTTATTGCATAAACGCATTTCAGCTTGAAACCGTAGGCCAGAATTTGCGAAAACGGAGGTTAGACGGCGCAAAAATTTCCCCGTAATCTTCAGGCATCGGATTCTTCCGCGAAATCGAGGAATTCCGCCTTTTTCGTTATTATTTTGGTCATTCGCGATATCAGTGAATGAGTGGACATAATTGGGGGAAGGGGGAGTGATAGGGGATGTTTGTCGGAGGACGGAATTCCATCTTTACGAAAATTTTCGAAAACGGAAGGTCGAGGGAGTTCAGATTTTCTTCAGCAGTCGTAATTCCTTTTTCTCGCGATGTTGCATCTGCCCAGTATTATTGTTAAATAATGTTTAACTGCATAAATATTTGTATTTCAGCTTGAAAATAGCGGGAAAATTTCCAGAACCGGAAGTCGGACGGCGCAAAGATTTCTACCGTAATCGCACTCCTCTCCCCGGGCGATGTTCCCACTCTCTTGCATTGTTTTATTTCTTCAGTTTCAACTTTTAAGTATACTATAACTGAAATATGCAAAATAAAACATACTGATATTGTACTAAGCAATTTTATAAAAATAATATAGTATGAAATATACAAATTTCAAAAAAGAAAGCTAAAAGAAGGAATAGAGATTGAAAAAAATCAAAATTCCATCATCAATGACTGCAAAGGATTTTTCCTGCCTAACATCTAGCAGGAATAAATGCATTTATGGCACCTCTATTCATAGTGATTGTGCAATAACTCTTTTACGGGCCTTATAGAGGTTATTTTTCATGAAAGTTGGTTGTCAAATTTTCGAACTAAAGCCTAGTTCGTCATCAGGACTACGTCACTGGAGTAGTTGCTGCCACTCAGTTGGAAGAGTCCAACCGCAATTATCATTAATTGCGGTACTTCTTCTTCTTGCTATTTCGATCCCTTCTTCTAGTTTCCTCTTTACTAAGTTTGACTGGTGGGCGATTATTTTCACTGAGTAACAATTTATGGAGTGTCCACTTGCTTGTATATGTCTGTCTAGCCCTGTTTTGTTACTAATGTTCCTAATAGCTGCTTGGTGTTCTTTCATTCAGACCTTAATGCTCCTCCCTGTTTCTCCTATTTAGCTGAGTCATTAATTGTGTTACTTCTTCTTCTTGCTATTTCGATCCCTTCTTCTAGTTTCCTCTTTACTGAGTTTGACTGGTGGGCGATTATTCTTACTGAGTCCCAATTTATGGAGTGTCCACTTGCTTGTATATGCCTGTCTAGCCCTGTTTTGTTACTAATGTTCCTAATAGCTGCTTGGTGTTCTTTCACTCAGACTTTAATACTTCTCCCTGTTTCTCCTATACAGCTGAGTCATTAATTGTGGTACTTCTTCTTCTTACTATTTCGATCCCTTCTTCTAGTTTCCTCTTTACTAAGTTTGACTGGTGGGCGATTATTTTCACGGAGTAACAATTTCTGGAGTGTCCACTTGCTTGTATATGTCTGTCTAGCCCTGTTTTGTTACTAATGTTCCTAACAGCTGCTTGGCGTTCTCTCATTCGGACCTTAATACTTCTCCTTAATACTTCTCCCTGTTTCTCCTATATAGCTGAGTCATTAATTGTGGTACTTCTTCTTCTTGCTATTTCGATCCCTTCTTCTAGTTTCCTCTTTACTAAGTTTGACTGGTGGGCTGATTATTTTTACTGAGTCCCAATTTATGGAGTGTCCACTTGCTTGTATATGTCTGTCTAGCCCTGTTTTGTTACTAATGTTCCTAATAGCTGCTTGGTGTTCTTTCATTCAGACCTTAATGCTCCTCCCTGTTTCTCCTATATAGCTGAGTCATTAATTGTGTTACTTCTTCTTCTTGCTATTTCGATCCCTTCTTCTAGTTTCCTCTTTACTGAGTTTGACTGGTGGGCGATTATTCTTACTGAGTCCCAATTTATGGAGTGTCCACTTGCTTGTATATGCCTGTCTAGCCCTGTTTTGTTACTAATGTTCCTAATAGCTGCTTGGTGTTCTTTCACTCAGACTTTAATACTTCTCCCTGTTACTCCTATACAGCTGAGTCATTAATTGTGGTACTTCTTCTTCTTGCTATTTCGATCCCTTCTTCTAGTTTCCTCTTTACTAAGTTTGACTGGTGGGCGATTATTTTCACTGAGTAACAATTTCTGGAGTGTCCACTTGCTTGTATATGTCTGTCTAGCCCTGTTTTGTTACTAAAGTTCCTAATAGCTGCTTGGTGTTCTTTGATTCGGACCTTAATACTTCTCATTGTTTCTCCTATATAGCTGAGTCATTAATTGTGGTACTTCTTCTTCTTGCTATTTCGATCCCTTCTTCTAGTTTCCTCTTTACTAAGTTTGACTGGTGGGCGATTATTCTTACTGAGTCTCAATTTATGGAGTGTCCACTTGCTTGTACATGTCTGTCTAGCCCTGTTTTGTTACTAATGTTCCTAATAGCTGCTTGGTGTTCTTTCATTCGGACTTTAATACTTCTCCCTGTTTCTCCTATATAGCTGAGTCATTAATTGTGGTACTTCTTCTTCTTGCTATTTCGATTTCTTCTTCTAGTTTCCTCTTTGCTACGTTTGACTGGTGGGCGATTATTCTTACTGAGTCCCAATTTATGGAGTGTCCACTTGCTTGTATATGTCTGTCTAGCCCTGTTTTGTTACTAAAGTTCCTAATAGCTGCTTGGTGTTCTTTGATTCGGACCTTAATACTTCTCATTGTTTCTCCTATATAGCTGAGTCATTAATTGTGGTACTTCTTCTTCTTGCTATTTCGATCCCTTCTTCTAGTTTCCTCTTTACTAAGTTTGACTGGTGGGCGATTATTTTCACTGAGTCCCAATTTATGGAGTGTCCACTTGCTTGTATATGTCTGTCTAGCCCTGTTTTGTTACTAATGTTCCTAATAGCTGCTTGGTGTTCTTTCATTCGGACCTTAATACTCCTCCCTGTTTCTCCTATATAGCTGAGTCATTAATTGTGGTACTTCTTCTTCTTGCTATTTCGATCCCTTCTTCTAGTTTCCTCTTTACTAAGTTTGACTGGTGGGCGATTATTTTCACTGAGTCCCAATTTATGGAGTGTCCACTTGCTTGTATATGTCTGTCTAGCCCTGTTTTGTTACTAATGTTCCTAATAGCTGCTTGGTGTTCTTTGATTCGGACCTTAATACTTCTCCCTGTTTCTCCTATATAGCTGAGTCCGCAGTTACAGTCGATGCAATAAATTACTCCTTCTTGCAATTGGATGTCCAATTCTTTCTGCTTTAAAGCTGGCAGGAATTTCTTTATTTTGTTATTAAGATATGGAGCTAGCCTGATATTATATTTTGCTCCGATTCCTTTCCAGTTTCTCGAAAAGTCCCTTGTGGTACGTAGTTTTGCTGGCGAATTTGAAGGTGGTTTTTTCCTGCTCCTTTTTTGGCACTTGTCTAAACAACAACCAATGTTGTTGTTTAGACAAGTGACAACCAACTTTCATGAAAAATAACCTCTATAAGACCCGTAAAAAAGTTATTCCACAATAATCTAGCAGGATTTGATTAAAAATAACCATAACCTTCATGGCTAACTGTAACCGCGATAGTGACGGGAATAAGTGACAACAAAAAGACAGCCTGAAGAAGGCAAAGAGTTATCTCTGAAAATTTGCAATTTAAATAAATAAATTTCCTAGTGAAATTCCCATAATACACTGCAGGGAAGTGAAAAAAGAACACCAAGAAGGAGACGTCTGACAGCAACGAGAATTTATACATAACGGAATACAGAGGATAACGTGATCAAAACATTATGGCAAAATACAGCTGTATTTGCTGGTAAACTGAAAAATAACATTTCCATGTAACATGGTTAGTACGAGGTTGAACCGCCATGAACTGCGTCACACTGTGCAATTCTGGCATGGAGTCTGTCGTACAGATGTTGGATGTGAGTTTGGGGTATTGAGTTCCAAGCATCCTCAACCTGGACGCCTCAATCGGGGATGGTCGTGGCTAGAAAGTGAAAAAAGAACACCAAGAAGGAGACGTCTGATACCAACGAAATTTATACATAACGGAATACAGAGGATAACGTGATCAAAACATTATGGCAAAATACAGCTGTATTTGCTGGTAAACGGAAAAATAACATTTCCATGTAACATGGTTAGTACGAGGTTAAACCGCCATGAACTGCGTTATACTGTGCAATTCTGGCATGGAGTCTGATGTACAGATGTTGGATGTAAGTTTGGGGTATTGAGTTCCAAGCATCCTCAACCTGGACGCCTAAATCGGGGATGGTCGTGGCTGGAAAGTGAAAAAGAACACCAAGAAGGAGACGTCTGATACCAACGAAATTTATACATAACGGAATACAGAGGATAATGTGATCAAAACATTATGGCAAAATACAGCTGTATTTGCTGGTAAACGGAAAAATAACATTTCCATGTAACATGGTTAGTACGAGGTTGAACCGCCATGAACTGCGTCACAGTGTGCAATTCTGGCATGGAGTCTGTCGTACAGATGTTGGATGGAAGTTTGGGGTATTGAGTTCCAAGCATCCTCAACCTGGACGCCTCAATCGGGGATGGTTGTGGCTGGCCGTGGAGACCGGATAAGTCGTTGTCCCATAAAATCCCACACATGCTTCATGGGGGACAAATCCGGTGAACCATGGAAGTTGTCTCACACCCTGAAGTGCATGTTGCGTTGCACGTGCCGTGTGTGGGCGTGCGTTATCTTGCTGGAAAACACCACGATGGACCGACCTTACAAATGGCACAACAACGGGCTGAATGATGTTGTTGATGTAGGAGGTGCTGTTTAACGTACCCGGTACAAACACTAGTTGTGTACGGGAGTGATAGCTGATCGCTCCCCACACCAGGAGACCAGGTGTAGGCCCTGTAAGTCGCTGGCGGACGCAAGAAGGGTGGAGACGCTCCCCTGTGCGTCTGCGAACATGCATACGGCCATCGGAGGTTCCCAAGCAGAATCTGCTTTCATCGCTGAACACGACAGATCGCCATTGCGTTCTCCACTGCAGCCGTTCGTGACAGTGGGCTGGAGTCAGAGGTACACATGCCAGAGGCACACGTGCACATAGTCCTGCATCCAGTAGATGGTTGCGGAATGTTCGCACAGTCACCTCAGGTGCAACGGAGGCTCGGATTTGCGTCGCAGTGGATGTTCTGCTTGACAACGCCGCTCTTCTTATGCGTCGATCGGTCTGCTCATCAGTACGTCTGTGACTCCCGGTTCCACGTCTTCTCGTGTGGGAATGTTCCTCGGACCATCTATCTACCTTCACCGATACTTCCCGTCTAATTCGCTCCACAATACGACGATACGACCACCCGGCCTCGCGGAGCCCGACTAGACGACCTCGCTCAAAGTCCAACAACCGCTGAAATCGTACACCTCTTCCATGTCCAGGCATTGCAGCTTCTTCAGGGTCTTCGCACGTGTCCGTACACCGACGACTGATTACATTCACTTCGCCGTACTCCTTAAATACCACCGACGATAATTTGCATATTATGCTGTGCTGTGGCGTAAGCGCTCACCGGTTGGTCCCGAAATTAACATCACACCTACGTAAACTCGACCCCATTAATATGTGTAAATTTCATGATCGTCCGCCAATTCCGTCTTGGTGTTCTTTTTCCACTTTCTGCCAGTGTAGTTGTTTTTGATTAGTAATACAATTTGATTTTTTTTTCAAAGTTTGGCCACTTTTTTTTTTATGGCCACTATCAATTTTGATCTTGGTGACCAATGTCTACTAGCGAAATTTGGAAGTGTGGATTTTAGGAAAACCAGATTACATGTAATTTTTCCCTACTTTTGTCTGAAATGGGGAAAAATAGGGGAAAACATTACTTTTTTACAAAAATTGAATTTTTGGCAGCAAAATCATATTATCCGACTACAGCATGATGATTTATCGTACTAAATATGATAAAATCGTAACAGTTGGCAGGTCTGATATGGTAATAATATATTGACACTAACCTTGTCAGAAGAAGATTCAGCTGTGATCTGGCCATACTGAAATAAAAAAGAAGCAAAATTAAATTATGTACATGGAGACAAAACTTTGATTCATATATTGATATAACTACATGGGAAGTCAAAGCAAAAAATGTTGGTTACAGCCTGATAAATATCAGGGCTTGAAAAATATCATGCCTAAGATTACTAGGGTATGTAAATTATTCGCCTGGGCAGGTAAATTAAAAATTTAGGGGCCCGGTTCAAGCAGCAAAATTTTAAAATAAAGTTTGGAATAGAATTTCCTGCTGCAAGAAAAGAGACAGCCATCGCTTGCCATGTTTCAGTTCAGTGCTAATCATTGGAAGCTGTACACAGTGCGTCAAAGAATTTTTAAGACTGGCGCTAGATTTCAGCCTACGGTGGCGCCACCAGTGTAATCGCGAATGCGTTATAAACCGTGACCATCTGCTTGCTTTCTGCCAAAAGTACTGCGCAGTTGTTAAAGTAACTCAAACGAAACGGCCGTTCATTAGAGAAGTCAAATTTTTTTCATGTTCAATTATTAAGATGGAACAAAGGGCTGTTATTAAATTTAACGCAAAACTTGATAAAAGTGCCTACGTACCAAATGATGAAACAAGTTTACGGTGAGTTTTGTTTAAGTAGATCAAATGTTTTCCTGTGGCACAAACGTTTTTTGGACGCTAGAAGATGATAAGCATACCGGAAGACCAAGTTCATCTAGGACACCTGAGATTATTGAAAAAGTGCGTGATTTCGTGGCAAACAATCGATGTGCGTCACTAAGAATGATGGAAGAGTCTTTAAACATCAACAAAGAAACGATTCGAACCATCCTGCATGAAGATTTGGGCAAAACAAAAGTCTGTGCTAAATTTGTTCCACACACGTTAACCAATGAACAAAAATCAAGGAGAAGTGCACATTGCAGAGACATCATTTCAGCAGCTGAAAATGATCCAAACTTCTTAAAATCGATTGTTACTGGGGATGAAACATGGTGTTTTCAATATGATCCTAAAACAAAGCGACAAAGTGCGGAATGGAAGTCAAAAAAACTCGCCACAAGTCAAAAAAACAAGAAAAGTTCCATCGAAAATCAAAACAATGCTCATTACATTCTTCGATAGTATCCACAAAGAATTTGTTCCAAGTGGACAAACAATTACTGGTGAGTTTTATTTAAATGTTTTGAGGCGTTTGATGGGCAGAATTCGTCGCATTCGTCCAGAATATCGGGATGAAAACAGTTGGTGTTTGTTGCACGATAATGCACCCAATCACACCTCACTTCTTGTTCGTAGATGTTTGGCGAAAAATAATGTCTGTGTGTTGAATCATCCACCGTATTCGTCTGATTTAGCACCCTGCGACTTTTCTTTGTTCCCAAAACTTAAAATGACGTTAAAAGGGTGTTATTTTGATGATATTTCGACCATACAAACAGCTTCGACGCGTGCTTTGGAGGCAATTCCGCAAAGTGAACTGGAACAGGCATTCGAATCATTATTAAATCGCTGTAACAAGTGTATTGAAGCCGGAGGGACTTATTTTGAATAACAAACCAAAACAAATTATAATTTCTTGTTTCTATTTCATTTTACAGACCCAGTCTTAAAAACTCTTTGACACACTGTGTATTATTGTTATGGAGTGCCAAGGACAGAAAATCGTCACTTCTTTAACCCTTTAACTGGCTGGAACGAGTTACCTCGGGGTTAGCAAAATGGTCTAAAATCAGCTCAAACAAATATTTTCGTTGTCTAAAAATTGGGCCGGACGCGGCTCGAATGAGTGAACCTGAGCATCCGAAAGCGTTTCTTTCGTCTTGAGTTTGTTATTGAAAGTGTTTTTAGGGGGTTGATTGACACTAATCCTTTCTGAGTGATTACCTGCTCGAAAGGTTCGGCAACGAGTCTAAGAAAGGAGACAGAAGATGCTGGAGTCACTTGTTCCTATCAAGTGGCATGATGCGTATGTCAAGGGCACTAGCTTTTCCCTGCCATGGTTTGAGTCATGCAGCAGAGAATAAAGAACTATAATAGAAGGGACGCTTATCACCATTAATAGGTTTAAGGGTCGTACTGCTGTGATGAGAGGGAGAAAAAATATTGTGTTGAGGTAGCTTTTGTGAAACCCGGCCGTTATGTGATCATTTCTGTTTAGGAAGCCATCTTTCAGGTACGTTGGCCCCTTAAAGGGTTAATTAAACGGTTGTGCTGTACGTCCAGATACAGAGGGTGAGTCAAACGTTTTGCAACATTTGGATCACTTTATGTCTTCATACATGTCTTTACAACGGAAGCTGACTAGCATTCAAAGTATAGACCATCGTGTTGCACCGCCTTTAGTCATCTGTCTGCCAGTTCTTCGACTGCACGGCGGTTCCAGTTCCTGTCCTTCGAGGCGAAGAACTCCTTCACCCCAGCTACCACCTCCTCCTGGTCCAGATACAGAGGGTGAGTCAAACGTTTTGCAACATTTGGATCACTTTATGTCTTCATACATGTCTTTACAACGGAAGCTGACTAGCATTCAAAGTATAGACCATCGTGTTGCACCGCCTTTAGTCATCTGTCTGCCAGTTCTTCGACTGCACGGCGGTTCCAGTTCCTGTCCTTCGAGGCGAAGAACTCCTTCACCCCAGCGACCACCTCCTCCTGGTCCAGATACAGAGGGTGAGTCAAACGTTTTGCAACATTTGGATCACTTTATGTCTTCATACATGTCTTTACAACGGAAGTTGACTAGCATTCAAAGTATAGACCATCGTGTTGCACCGCCTTTAGTCATCTGTCTGCCAGTTCTTCGACTGCACGGCGGTTCCAGTTCCTGTCCTTCGAGGCGAAGAACTCCTTCACCCCAGCGACCACCTCCTCCTGGTCCAGAAACAGAGGGTGAGTCAAACGTTTTGCAACATTTGGATCACTTTATGTCTTCATACATGTCTTTACAACGGAAGCTGACTAGCATTCAAAGTATAGACCATCGTGTTGCACCACCTTTAGTCATCTGTCTGCCAGTTCTTCGACTGCACGGCGGTTCCAGTTCCTGTCCTTCGAGGCGAAGAACTCCTTCACCCCAGCGACCACCTCCTCCTGGTCCAGATACAGAGGGTGAGTCAAACGTTTTGCAACATTTGGATCACTTTATGTCTTCATACATGTCTTTACAACGGAAGCTGACTAGCATTCAAAGTATAGACCATCGTGTTGCACCGCCTTTAGTCATCTGTCTGCCAGTTCTTCGACTGCACGGCGGTTCCAGTTCCTGTCCTTCGAGGCGAAGAACTCCTTCACCCCAGCGACCACCTCCTCCTGGTCCAGATACAGAGGGTGAGTCAAACGTTTTGCAACATTTGGATCACTTTATGTCTTCATACATGTCTTTACAACGGAAGCTGACTAGCATTCAAAGTATAGACCATCGTGTTGCACCGCCTTTAGTCATCTGTCTGCCAGTTCTTCGACTGCACGGCGGTTCCAGTTCCTGTCCTTCCACCCCAGCGACCACCTCCTCCTGGTCCAGATACAGAGGGTGAGTCAAACGTTTTGCAACATTTGGATCACTTTATGTCTTCACACATGTCTTTACAACGGAAGCTGACTAGCATTCAAAGTACAGACCATCGTGTTGCACCGCCTTTAGTCATCTGTCTGCCAGTTCTTCGACTGCACGGCGGTTCCAGTTCCTGTCCTTCGAGGCGAAGAACTCCTTCACCCCAGCGACCACCTCCTCCTGGTCCAGATACAGAGGGTGAGTCAAACGTTTTGCAACATTTGGATCACTTTATGTCTTCATACATGTCTTTACAACGGAAGCTGACTAGCATTCAAAGTATAGACCATCGTGTTGCACCGCCTTTAGTCATCTGTCTGCCAGTTCTTCGACTGCACGGCGGTTCCAGTTCCTGTCCTTCGAGGCGAAGAACTCCTTCACCCCAGCGACCACCTCCTCCTGGTCCAGATACAGAGGGTGAGTCAAACGTTTTGCAACATTTGGATCACTTTATGTCTTCATACATGTCTTTACAACGGAAGCTGACTAGCATTCAAAGTATAGACCATCGTGTTGCACCGCCTTTAGTCATCTGTCTGCCAGTTCTTCGACTGCACGGTGGTTCCAGTTCCTGTCCTTTGAGGCGAAGGACTCCTTCCCCCCAGAGGCCACCTCCGCCTGGTTGTTGAAGTGCCGCCTTCGAAGGAAGTGGGCCATGGACCAGAACAAGTAATAATCCGAAGAGGAAGGGTCCGGACTACCTGCTGGGTGTGACATCTGTTCTATGCACTCAAGTTTCTGGAGTTTTGCATGGGTCTTTCAAGTGGCATGAGGCCGCGCATTGCCCTGTTGTAAGGTGCCTCGCATAAATATAGAGACAGTCGATTTTGCGCCGTGAACGCAATGCGAATATAGGTAGGAAGCAGAAGTGGTACCTAATTAGACATAACCCTACAACAAACGTTTCGATCCGTCGAGATGACCGGATTGTGTGAAAAGAACACCACAAAGTGAAATTGAGTCATTTTAGGTGTCTCATAAATATAAAGACAACTATGTGAAGTAGCCACATGCAATTTAATGTACAAATTAGCATGTCGTACGCACGCACGTGGGCCGTAATGCGGTCCAGCCTACAAAAGACAACGCAGACATTCATTTGACGAAATGCCACGCAACAGTCAACTTTCTGGTGAGGAGGTGCAGAAGATTTGGAGACTGAGAGCAAATGGATTGCCTGTAGAGAAAATTTGTAAAGCCATGGGGAGGAGTAGGCAGTCATTTATAAGACTTTATCGAAACGCGGTGTGTTAACTGCCTGAAAACGGCCTGGAAGGCCCTCGAATAACAACCAAACGAGATGATCGTGCCATCATGTGTTTAGTTTCATCCCAAAGGTTATCACTTTAGTTTCATCCCAAAGGTTATCACATTAGTTTCATCCCAAAGGTTATCACATTAGTTTCATCCCAAAGGTTATAACTTTAGTTTCATCCCAAAGGTTATCACTTTAGTTTCATCCCAAAGGTTATCACTTTAGTTTCATCCCAAAGGTTATCACTTTAGTTTCATCCCAAAGGTTATCACTTTAGTTTCATCCCAAAGGTTATCACTTTAGTTTCATCCCAAAGGTTATCACTTTAGTTTCATCCCAAAGGTTATCACTTTAGTTTCATCCCAAAGGTTATCACTTTAGTTTCATCCCAAAGGTTATCACTTTAGTTTCATCCCAAAGGTTATCACTTTAGTTTCATCCCAAAGGTTATCACTTTAGTTTCATCCCAAAGGTTATCACTTTAGTTTCATCCCAAAGGTTATAACTTTAGTTTCATCCCAAAGGTTATCACTTTAGTTTCATCCCAAAGGTTATCACTTTTAGTTTCATCCCAAAGGTTATAACTTTAGTTTCATCCTAAAGGTTATCACTTTAGTTTCATCCCAAAGGTTATCACTTTAGTTTCATCCCAAAGGTTATCACTTTAGTTTCATCCCAAAGGTTATCACTTTAGTTTCATCCCAAAGGTTATCACTTTAGTTTCATCCCAAAGGTTATCACTTTAGTTTCATCCCAAAGGTTATCACTTTAGTTTCATCCCAAAGGTTATCACTTTAGTTTCATCCCAAAGGTTATCACTTTAGTTTCATCCCAAAGGTTATCACTTTAGTTTCATCCCAAAGGTTATCAATTTACTTTCATCCCAAAGGTCATCACTTTAGTTTCATCCCAATGGTTATCACTTTAGTTTCATCTCAATGGTTATCACTTTAGTTTCATCCCAATGGTTATCACTTTAGTTTCATAAAATCACTTTAGTAACCCAAAGGTTATCACTTTAGTTTCATAAAATCACTTTAGTAACCCAAAGGTTATCACTTTAGTTTCATAAAATCACTTTAGTAACCCAAAGGTTATCACTTTAGTTTCATAAAATCACTTTAGTAACCCAAAGGTTATCACTTTAGTTTCATCCCAAAGGTTATCAATTTACTTTCATCCCAAAGGTGATCACTTTAGTTTCATCCCAATGGTTATCACTTTAGTTTCATAAAATCACTTTAGTAACCCAAAGGTTATCACTTTAGTTTCATAAAATCACTTTAGTAACCCAAAGGTTATCACTTTAGTTTCATAAAATCACTTTAATAACCCAAAGGTTATCACTTTAGTTTCATAAAATCACTTTAGTAACCCAAAGGTTATCACTTTAGTTTCATAAAATCACTTTAGTAACCCAAAGGTTATCACTTTAGTTTCATAAAATCACTTTAGTAACCCAAAGGTTATCACTTTAGTTTCATAAAATCACTTTAGTAACCCAAAGGTTATCACTTTAGTTTCATAAAATCACTTTAGTAACCCAAAGGTTATCACTTTAGTTTCATAAAATCACTTTAGTAACCCAAAGGTTATCACTTTAGTTTCATAAAATCACTTTAGTAACCCAAAGGTTATCACTTTAGTTTCATCCCAAAGGTTATCAATTTACTTTCATCCCAAAGGTGATCACTTTAGTTTCATCCCAATGGTTATCACTTTAGTTTCATAAAATCACTTTAGTAACCCAAAGGTTATCACTTTAGTTTCATAAAATCACTTTAGTAACCCAAAGGTTATCACTTTAGTTTCATAAAATCACTTTAAGTAACCCAAAGGTTATCACTTTAGTTTCATAAAATCACTTTAGTAACCCAAAGGTTATCACTTTAGTTTCATAAAATCACTTTAGTAACCCAAAGGTTATCACTTTAGTTTCATAAAATCACTTTAGTAACCCAAAGGTTATCACTTTAGTTTCATAAAATCACTTTAGTAACCCAAAGGTTATCACTTTAGTTTCATAAAATCACTTTAGTAACCCAAAGGTTATCACTTTAGTTTCATAAAATCACTTTAGTAACCCAAAGGTTATCACTTTAGTTTCATAAAATCACTTTAGTAACCCAAAGGTTATCACTTTAGTTTCATAAAATCACTTTAGTAACCCAAAGGTTATCACTTTAGTTTCATAAAATCACTTTAGTAACCCAAAGGTTATCACTTTAGTTTCATAAAATCACTTTAAGTAACCCAAAGGTTATCACTTTAGTTTCATAAAATCACTTTAGTAACCCAAAGGTTATCACTTTAGTTTCATAAAATCACTTTAGTAACCCAAAGGTTATCACTTTAGTTTCATAAAATCACTTTAGTAACCCAAAGGTTATCACTTTAGTTTCATAAAATCACTTTAGTAACCCAAAGGTTATCACTTTAGTTTCATAAAATCACTTTAGTAACCCAAAGGTTATCACTTTAGTTTCATAAAATCACTTTAGTAACCCAAAGGTTATCACTTTAGTTTCATAAAATCACTTTAGTAACCCAAAGGTTATCACTTTAGTTTCATAAAATCACTTTAGTAACCCAAAGGTTATCACTTTAGTTTCATAAAATCACTTTAGTAACCCAAAGGTTATCACTTTAGTTTCATAAAATCACTTTAGTAACCCAAAGGTTATCACTACGTCACGTTTCTTGGACTGTTCGTGTCACCGTCTCAAAGGACACAGTTCATCGACGAATCAAGGAAAGTCGCAACATTGTGCTCTGTAAAATGAGCCGTCTGCCACACCTCACGCGGTGCCATAAGGAAGCTAGACTGTTACAGATAAGCAGCCACATGCATAGGACGGACGAGTGGATCACAACTATTTTCTCCCATGAGAAAAAGTTCAACCTGGACGGCCCTGATGGGTGGAACTGCTATTGGCATGATTTAAGACTCCAACCACGCACCTTCTTCAGCAGACAGAAAGGAGGGGGATCTGTGATGGTATGGGGAGCTTTTGCGCTCAATGGGACAACGGATATCGCTTTCCTGCAAGGCAGGCAAAACTCAGAAACGTATCAGGACATACTCAGCAGCCACCTTCTACCGTTTGCCGAAACTCTGGCGGGTGTTGATTATCTGTTCCAGCAAGACAATGCCTCTATCCACCGGTCTGCATCAACGAAAAGCTGGTTTAACACTCATCATGTGACCATGATGGATTGACCAGCACTCAGTCCAGATCTGAACCCTATCGAGAACCTCTGGGGTATCCTCGCTCGTGATGTGTATGCGAATGGAAGGCAGTTCTCAAGTGTGGTGGCACTGAAAGAGCAGATTGAACGAACCTGGTACGCACTCCGTCCAGAACACTTACAACACTTGGTGGACAGCATGCCCAATCGGGTTTTCAGGGTTATTCGGGACAGCGGCTCCACTATTCGTACCAGAGGTTCTCATAAGCAGTAAGTCTTTATATTTTTGAGACAGCGTATTTCCGTTTTTTTTTCTTGTACTTGGCGTTGGAATTGTTATGTTTCCGTCAAACTATTGTGCAGCTGCGTGTCCTATGCTATTTTTGCTATAAATATGAGGTGTACATTTCAGCTCGTTGTTGTTTTCTTTTTTATTCGAGAATTTGTTCTGTCTCTATATTTACACGATGCACTATAGGAGAGCGCGCTTTCTGTTTACCAGTGCCGGGCACTTCTAAAACAGCATACATCTGCTCCAGCTGTTCATTGATGGTCCGACCATCTGGAACAAATTCGTAATGGATTATCCCGGCACTTCTATAACAGCATACATCTGCTCCAGCAGTTCATTGATGGTCCGACCATCTGGAACAAATCCGTAATGGATTATCCTGGTACTTCTAAAACAGCATACATCTGCTCCAGCTGTTCATTGATGGTCCGACCATCTGGAACAAATCCGTAAGGGATTATCCCGGTACTTCTGAAACAGCATACATCTGCTCCAGCTGTTCATTCATGGTCCGACCATCTGGAACAAATCCACAACGGATTATCCCGGTACTTCTAAAACAGCATACATCTGCTCCAGCTGTTCATTGATGGTCCGACCATCTGGAACAAATCCGTAATGAATTATCCCGGTACTTCTAAAACAGCATGCATCTGCTCCAGCTGTTCATTGATGGTCCGACCATCTGGAACAAATCCGTAATGGATTATCCCGGCACTTCTTTAACAGCATACATCTGCTCCAGCTGTTCATTGATGGTCCGACCATCTGGAACAAATTTGTAATGGATTATCCCGGTACTTCTAAAACAGCATACATCTGCTCCAGCTGTTCATTGATGGTCCGACCATCTGGAACAAATTCGTAATGGATTATCCCGGTACTTCTAAAACAGCATACATCTGCTCCAGCTGTTCATTGATGGTCCGACCATCTGGAACAAATCCGTAATGGATTATCCCGGTACTTCTAAAACAGCATACATCTGCTCCAGCTGTTCATTGATGGTCCGACCATCTGGAACAAATCCGTAATGGATTATCCCGGCACTTTTATAACACCATACATCTGCTCCAGCTGTTCATTGATGGTCCGACCATCTGGAACAAATCCGTAATGGATTATCCGGTACTTCTAAAACAGCATACATCTGCTTCAGCTGTTCATTGATGGTCCGACCATCTGGAACAAATCCATAATGGATTATCCCGGCACTTCTATAACAGCATACATCTGCTCCAGCTGTTCATTGATGGTCCGACCATCTGGAACAAATCCGTAATGGATTATTCCGGTACTTCTAAAACAGCATACATCTGCTCTAGCTGTTCATTGATGGTCCGACCATCTGGAACAAATCCGTAATGGATTATCCGGTACTTCTGAAACAGCATACATCTGCTCCAGCTGTTCATTGATGGTCCAACCATCTGGAACAAATCCGTAATGGATTATCCCGGCACTTCTATAACAGCATACATCTGCTCCAGCTGTTCATTGATGGTCCGACCATCTGGAACAAATCCGTAATGGATTATCCCGGTACTTCTAAAACAGCATACATCTGCTCCAGCTGTTCATTGATGGTCCGACCATCTGGAACAAATCCGTAATGGATTATCCCGGCACTTCTATAACAGCATACATCTGCTCCAGCTGTTCATTGATGGTCCGACCATCTGGAACAAATCCGTAATGGATTATCCCGGCACTTCTATAACAGCATACATCTGCTCCAGCTGTTCATTGATGGTCCGACCATCTGGAACAAATTCGTAATGGATTATCCCGGTACTTCTAAACAGCATACATCTGCTCTAGCTGTTCATTGATGGTCCGACCATCTGGAACAAATCCGTAATGGATTATCCCAGTACTTCTGAAACAGCATACATCTGCTCCAGCTGTTCATTGATGGTCCGACAATCTGGAACAAATTTGTAATGGATTATCCCGGTACTTCTACAACAGCATGCATCTGCTTCAGCTGTTCATTGATGGTCCGACCATCTGGAACAAATCCGCAATGGATTATCCCGGTACTTCTAAAACAGCATACATCTGCTCCAGCTGTTCATTGATGGTCCGACCATCTGGAACAAATCCGTAACGGATTATCCCGGTACTTCTAAAACAGCATACATCTGCTCCAGCTGTTCATTGATGGTCCGACCAACTGGAACAAATCCGTAATGGATTATCCCGGTACTTCTAAAACAGCATACATCTGCTCCAGCTGTTCATTGATGGTCCGACCATCTGGAACAAATCCGTAATGGATTATCCCGGTACTTCTAAAACAGCATACATCTGCTCCAGCTGTTCATTGATGGTCCGACCATCTGGAACAAATCCGTAATGGATTATCCCGGTACTTCTAAAGCAGCATACATCTGCTCCAGCTGTTCATTGATGGTCCGACAATCTGGAACAAATCCACAATGGATTATCCCAGTACTTCTAAAACAGCATACATCTGCTCCAGCTGTTCATTGATGGCCCGACCATCTGGAACAAATCCGCAATGGATTATCCCGGTACTTCTAAAACAGCATGCATCTGCTCCAGCTGTTCATTGATGGTCCGACCATCTGGAACAAATCCGTAATGGATTATCCCGGCACTTCTATAACAGCATACATCTGCTTCAGATGTTCATTGATGGTCCGACCATCTGGAACAAATTCGTAATGGATTATCCGGTACTTCTAAACAGCATACATCTGCTCTAGCTGTTCATTGATGGTCCGACCATCTGGAACAAATCCGTAATGGATTATCCCGGTACTTCTGAAACAGCATACATCTGCTCCAGCTGTTCATTGATGGTCCGACCATCTGGAACAAATCCCTAATGGATTATCCCGGTACTTCTAAAACAGCATAAATCTGCTCCAGCTGTTCATTGATGGTCCGACCATCTCGAACAAATCCGTAATGGATTATCCCGGCACTTCTATAACAGCATACATCTGCTCCAGCTGTTCATTGATGGTCCGACTATCTGGAACAAATTCATAATGGATTATCCCGGTACTTCTAAACAGCATACATCTGCTCTAGCTGTTCATTGATGATCCGACCATCTGGAACAAATCCGTAATGGATTATCCCGGTACTTCTGAAACAGCATACATCTGCTCCAGCTATTCATTGATGGTCCGACCATCTGGAACAAATCCGTAATGGATTATGCGGTACTTCTAAAACAACATACACCTGCTCCAGCTGTTCATTGATGGTCCGACCATCTGGAACAAATCCCTAATGGATTATCCCGGTACTTCTAAAACAGCATACATCTGCTCCAGCTGTTCATTGATGGTCCGACAATCTGGAACAAATTTGCAATGGATTATCCCGGTACTTCTAAAACAGCATGCATCTGCTCCAGCTGTTCATTGATGGTCCGACCATCTGGAACAAATCCGTAATGGATTATCCCGGCACTTCTAAAACAGCATACATCTGCTCCAGCTGTTCATTGATGGCGCGACCATCTGGAACAAATCCGCAATGGATTATCCCGGTACTTCTAAACAGCATACATCTGCTCTAGCTGTTCATTGATGGTCGGACCATCTGGAACAAATCCGTAATGGATTATCCCGGTACTTCTAAAACAGCATACATATGCTCCAGCTGTTCATTGATGGCCCGACCATCTGGAACAAATCCGCAATGGATTATCCCGGTACTTCTAAAACAGCATGCATCTGCTCCAGCTGTTCATTGATGGTCCGACCATCTGGAACAAATCCGTAGTGGATTATCCCGGTACTTCTAAAACAGCATACATCTGCTCCAGCTGTTCATTGATGGTCTGACCATCTGGAACAAATCCGTAGTGGATTATCCCGGTACTTCTAAAACAGCATACATCTGCTCCAGCTGTTCATTGATGGCCCGACCATCTGGAACAAATCCGCAATGGATTATCCCGGTACTTCTAAAACAGCATGCATCTGCTCCAGCTGTTCATTGATGGTCCGACCATCTGGAACAAATCCGTAGTGGATTATCCCGGTACTTCTAAAACAGCATACATCTGCTCCAGCTGTTCATTGATGGCCCGACCATCTGGAACAAATCCGTAGTGGATTATCCCGGTACTTCTAAAACAGCATACATCTGCTCCAGCTGTTCATTGATGGTCGGACCATCTGGAACAAATCCGTAATGGATTATCCCGGTACTTCTAAAGCAGCATACATCTGCTCCAGCTGTTCATTGATGGTCCGACAATCTGGAACAAATCCGCAATGGATTATCCCAGTACTTCTAAAACAGCATACATCTGCTCCAGCTGTTCATTGATGGTCCGACCATCTGGAACAAATCCGTAATGGATTATCCCGGTACTTCTAAAACAGCATACATCTGCTCCAGCTGTTCATTGATGGCCCGACCATCGGGAACAAATCCGCCAATGGATTATCCCGGTACTTCTAAAACAGCATGCATCTGCTCCAGCTGTTCATTGATGGTCCGACCATCTGGAACAAATCCGTAATGTATTATCCCGGTACTTCTAAAACAGCATACATCTGCTCCAGCTGTTCATTGATGGTCCGACCATCTGGAACAAATCCGTAGTGGATTATCCGGTACTTCTAAAACAGCATACATCTGCTCCAGCTGTTCATTGATGGCCCGACCATCTGGAACAAATCCGTAGTGGATTATCCCGGTACTTCTAAAACAGCATACATCTGCTCCAGCTGTTCATTGATGGTCGGACCATCTGGAACAAATCCGTAATGGATTATCCCGGTACTTCTAAAGCAGCATACATCTGCTCCAGCTGTTCATTGATGGTCCGACAATCTGGAACAAATCCGCAATGGATTATCCCGGTACTTCTAAAACAGCATACATCTGCTCCAGCTGTTCATTGATGGCCCGACCATCGGGAACAAATCCGCAATGGATTATCCGGTACTTCTAAAACAGCATGCATCTGCTCCAGCTGTTCATTGATGGTCCGACCATCTGGAACAAATCCGTAATGTATTATCCCGGTACTTCTAAAACAGCATACATCTGCTCCAGCTGTTCATTGATGGTCCGACCATCTGGAACAAATCCGTAGTGGATTATCCCGGTACTTCTAAAACAGCATACATCTGCTCCAGCTGTTCATTGATGGTCCGACCATCTGGAACAAATATGTAGTGGATTATCCCGGTACTTCTAAAACAGCATACATCTGCTCCAGCTGTTCATTGATGGTCCGACAATCTGGAACAAATCCGGCAATGGATTATCCCAGTACTTCTAAAACAGCATACATCTGCTCCAGCTGTTTATTGATGGCCCGACCATCTGGAACAAATCCGCAATGGATTATCCCGGTACTTCTAAAACAGCATGCATCTGCTCCAGCTGTTCATTGATGGTCCGACCATCTGGAACAAATCCGTAATGTATTATCCCGTTACTTCTAAAACAGCATACATCTGCTCCAGCTGTTCATTGATGGTCCGACCATCTGGAACAAATCCGTAGTGGATTATCCCGGTACTTCTAAAACAGCATACATCTGCTCCAGCTGTTCATTGATGGTCCGACCATCTGGAACAAATATATAGTGGATTATCCCGGTACTTCTAAAACAGCATACATCTGCTCCAGCTGTTCATTGATGGTCCGACAATCTGGAACAAATCCGCAATGGATTATCCCAGTACTTCTAAAACAGCATACATCTGCTCCAGCTGTTTATTGATGGCCCGACCATCTGGAACAAATCCGCAATGGATTATCCCGGTACTTCTAAAACAGCATGCATCTGCTCCAGCTGTTCGTTGATGGTCCGACCATCTGGAACAAATCCGTAATGGATTATCCCGGTACTTCTAAAACAGCATACATCTGCTCCAGCTGTTCATTGATGGTCCGACCATCTGGAACAAATCCGTAATGGATTATCCCGGTACTTCTAAAACAGCATACATCTGCTCCAGCTGTTCATTGATGGTCCGACCATCTGGAACAAATCCGTAGTGGATTATCCCGGTACTTCTAAAACAACATACATCTGCTCCAGCTGTTCATTGATGGTCCGACCATCTGGAACAAATCCGTAATGGATTATCCCGGTACTTCTAAAACAGCATACATCTGCTCCAGCTGTTCATTGATGCGATAGGAACATGGCAGAATCACTGAATTTTTCAAATGTTAATTTCATCACCATATGAGCTCATACCAATTTCTGCATCATCACCTTAAAACTTACGTTACACGCTCTCGTGCATCGGACATTTGAAATAGACTTTCAAAGTGGAAATGCAAAACATGTAAAAATGTTTTACCTGAATGTATGAATGAGTTGTATGGTGTGTATATTTGAGTGGTTTTTATGGAGATGACGAGCTACGTTTACGTCTCAGAAGGAATAATGAAACCTGCATTTTTTTGTCCAGTGAATAAAATATAAGAAAAATAAAAAATTTTAAAAAATACGATGTTTCATGACCGGAAGAACGAATCCCATAAGCAAGGAGTTTTTCAACCTTAGAAGGCTAACTACATTACAAGATGATAATTGACGTGCTTGAAGTGTAAAGGGAAAAAATGACCAAGAACCTTCGGGTAAGTGATTGGCCATTTAATGATATGTCATTAATGAATTGCACGTAAATACGCGCACTTTGCTGGTGTTTAATACCTTAAAGGTGCAAATATTATGATGTAAAAAAATTCATATTTTTTTAACTTGAAAAAAAAAATGAGGGTTCTGATTTGTTATTACATGTCCAGCTTTTACAACCTAGACATGTAAATAGTTTCTGCACATGCCCAGTTGGGCATGTAACTCTTCAGATAGTTTTCAAGCCCTGATATCTTAAAGTGGTTGTGGGAAATGGGTAAACAGAAAATTTAAAGCAACAAGTCAGTAAAATCATGCAATGCATTGATTATGATATGCTTTCCAACATACCAGAAATTATTACTCAAATTATGATGATAATGGCTGTGAAGTAAAATCTCACTCCTGTGCCTTGACCTTTAACCCCATTTCAATGATACTCAACAGGACCAGTTCAGTATACCTCCGGAGCAACATGATAAAGTTTTGTCGCAATTGAAGCATTTTTAGGTAAGTTATGACACATAAGTTCAATGGAATGGATCCCGCTCCTACGTCCTGACCTTTGACCCCATTTCGCTCATTTTCAATAGGGTTTGTCCCCAGGTGGTCCCCTACCACATACTAAAATTTCATCGAAATTGAACCATTTTTACGTAAGTTATGACGCATAATGTCAATGGAATGAATCCTGCTCCTATGCCCTGACCTTTGACCCCATTTCGCTCATTTTCAATAGAGTTTATCCCCAGGTGGTCCCCTACCACACACTAAAATTTCCTGGAAATCGAACCATTTTCACACAAGTTATGACGCATAATGTCAATGGAATGAATCCCGCTCCTATGTCCTGACCTGTGACTCCATTTTCAATAGGGTTCGTCCTCTGGTGGTCCCCTACCACATACTAAAATTTCATCGAAATTGAACCATTTTTACGCCAGTTATGACGCATAACGGCAATTGAATGGACCCCGCCCCTATGTCATTATCTTTGACCCCATTTCCAATAGGGTTTGTTCCCAGGTGGTCCCATACCACACGCTAAAATTTCCTCGAAATCGAATCATTTTCACACAAGTTATGACGCATAATGTCAATGGAATGGATCCCGCTCCTATGTCCTGACCTGTGACTCCATTTTCGATAGGGTTCGTCCGCAGGTGGTCCCCTACCACATACTAAAATTTCATCGAAATTGAACCATTTTTACACAAGTTATGACGCATAACGGCAATTGAATGGACCCCGCCCTTATGTCCTTACCTTTGACCCCATTTCCAATAGGGTTTGTTCCCAGGTGGTCCCATACCACACGCTAAAATTTCCTCGAAATCGAATCATTTTCACACAAGTTATGACGCATAATGTCAATGGAATGGATCCCGCTCCTATGTCCTGACCTGTGACTCCATTTTCGATAGGGTTCGTCCGCAGGTGGTCCCCTACCACATACTAAAATTTCATCGAAATTGAACCATTTTTACGCAAGTTATGACGCATAACGGCAATTGAATGGACCCCACCCTTATGTCCTTACCTTTGACCCCATTTCCAATAGGGTTTGTTCCCAGGTGGTCCCATACCACACGCTAAAATTTCCTCGAAATCGAATCATTTTCACACAAGTTATGACGCATAATGTCAATGGAATGGATCCCGCTCCTATGTCCTGACCTGTGACTCCATTTTCGATAGGGTTCGTCCGCAGGTGGTCCCCTACCACATACTAAAATTTCATCGAAATCGAACCATTTTCACACAAGTTATGACGCATAATGTCAATGGAATGGATCCCCTCCTATGTCCTGACCTATGACTCCATTTTTAATAGGGTTCGTCCCCAGGTGGTCCCCTACCACATACTAAAATTTAATCGAAATCGAACCATTTTTGCGCGAGTTCTCATGCAGACAGACGGATGGACAGACAGACAGACAAAGCTGGAGCATATACACTTCTTCAACCTACAGTTGGAAGGAAAGCATAAAAAGGAAACTTTGTCTAAAACAAAACAAAAATTTTAAATAACACTTTCATTTTTTTTTTTTTTTATGGTTTAAAAAGTCAGGCTTCAATGCTACAATAACACATAAACTTAGAAATCGAGTGAAAACACTCAGAATCAATAAAAAGGTTCGTTTAGTGATAGCTTTTGGTCATCCTACTAACCTGATCGCCCGCGATCGACAGAATGGGCTGGTTGCCAGATTTTTTTAAGAGAGATCCAAATAAATGGTGAGGGGTCACTGAATTGCAGTTTTTGGTGAACAAAATTTCCATTTTTTCTTGGAAACGTAGAGATGCTTTGTTGATGAATGGGGCAACTTTTTTTTTTTTTTTTTCCAAAGGGGGACTGCAGAGGTGTCTGCAAGGGTTAGTGCAAACTGTCCTCGGTAGACCATTGGAAACATCTTTTTTGTGTTCACTAAGTCTTTGTATCGATGCTACGGTATGCACTTCCAATATACACTGAGAGACCAGAGGAAGTTGAAATGGGAATACTTAGGACAGTCCTGACACTCTCCAACGCCTTGTTCACTGTTGGAACCAGGGCAAGATTTCATCTTTTTTGCTCACTAGCAAATTTTGCTAGTGACCAAATAGTTTGCTAGCAAAACATTTGCATGACTAGCAAGTAAAACTAAATCACATCGTAATTTATTTTCTAATACAGTTACACAGAAATTTAAATATGTGTATAAATATTTTGACTTTTCTTTTGAATAATGAATAGAATCTTAGATAACTTTAGTGACTATTAATTTCTAACAAATTCTCATACCACATGAATATATTTCACTGACATTCTAATTCAGATTTCTTCCCATATGGTTTACGCTCAGGGTGTCTGACTTTGTCATCATACCACTTTATAACTGCTGACCGTGGATTAAAAATCTCTTCTTGTGGCCCTTCTACAGTATTTCAATTGTCATCATAGCATTTAAAGTTTCAACAGACAAATTGTTCCTCCAACCCCCTTGTATTCTTTTTAAAAACTGAATCCCACCTCACAACATGCAGTACTAAGTGGAAGTATCGCACAAATTTCTGCTAAACTTCTACACACTTCATATCTGCCAACTACCACACAATGCCGTAGTTTCTACGGAATTAGTTGTCTGACTACCGAACTCGCTATCAAAACTACGGATTCTACAAATTTTTCTTTTGCTATTTTTATGATATACACGAGATTCTTACAGGGATTCGCGGAATCCCGCTTTTTTTTTTTTTTTTTTGTCATCAGATCATTCTGAAGAACGATATATTCCATCTGGAGATGAAATTTCGTGCTTCAAAACTTTCGAACACAGTAGTGAAACGGAGTAAGAAAATTTGGCTGTAATCGCAAATTTTTCTCCCAATGTTGTCTTTGTGTCCGCTTTTCTTGTTAAATATCATTTTATTGCATAAATGTTTGCATTTTAGCTTGAAACTGTGGAGAACAATTTGCAAAAACGGAAGTTGGCTGCTGCAAAAATTTTCTGTAATCTTCAGGCACGAGATTCTTCCGCGAATTCAAGGAATTCCGGCTTTTTCGTTATTATTGGAATTCCGTCTTTACGAAACTAGAAAACGAAAGGTCGACGGAATTTGGATTTTTTCCGTAATCATAATTTTTTTTTTCCTCACGATGTTGCCTCTGTCAAGTATTATTGCTCATTAACATTTTACTGGATAAATATTTGTATTTCAGTTTGAAAATACAAGGAAAATTTCCAAAACCAGAAGTCAGACGAAGCAAAAGTTTCTTCCGTAATCGTTTACCCCCTCCACGAACACGTTTCGTAAAAAAGCGTCTATCTATGCCACGCAATAAGGCTAGTTACTATGGATAAGACTTTTGCCAGTGTTGGCAGGCTATTTTCCAGTAACATCTTAGTTTGCTTCTTTCAGTTTTGTCTACCATCCGAATAAGTGGAATTATTCTTGCTTATTTATCACTGATCATTAGAGCGCAGTATTTGATGTATGCACCACTATCAAGACTTGTGGAAGTAGGCGATCGCTTGGCTTAGGGTATGACAGGAGTTGAGGACAAAGTTCGTGGGGCAAAAGAAGGGAGGGTGGCAGAGCAGGTGGTCTAACAACCGATCCATCCCAGAGCTCTGGGTTGCCACAGCAACCATTGCCGACGTCACGTTCAGTTTCTGATTTAATAGACCAATGAGGGCACGATGGAGAGGAGTTTCAATGCGCTTCTACGACAGTTTGGAAGGGATGAAAGATATGGGGAGGATGGGTATTAAGTGTCGAAAGGAAATTGGCGAAAGAGAATCGCTGATCGTCGCTGTTTTAACAAGTGATAATAGAAACTGTTATGTAAACTTCGTGGATTAATAATGATTTTTGGTTACTTTAAATAAAGAAATTACCTTACTAGCGATATTTGCTACTGCGATTTTTTTCACTAGCAAATTTGATTTTTCACTAGCTATTTGCTAGTTGCTAATCGGTGAAATCGCGCCCTGGTTGTGTTAATAATCCATTGGATTTCTTCTTCTCTGTATTTTCTATTTGAGGAATGTGTGAAGGCTAATGGTATTAGGAATTGGGTAAAAGAGCCTTCACCTGCTCAGTGGCTACTTTGAGTATGATAATGTGTCCTGCCATAGTGTTCGTATTGTACAGGATTGGTTTCAGGAACATTACCGGTGAGTTTACTTTGCTTAGGTGGCCCAACAATCTCCAGATCTCAACCCCATTGAGAATTTGTGGGATGAAGTTGAACGAGCCATCAGACAGCTGGATCCACAACCTTGCAATCTCACTCTCCTGGAAAGTGCTATTCATCAAGCATGGTCTCAGATTCCACAAACCACCTATCAACATCTCGTGGAGTCCATGCCACGAAGAATCGAGGCAGTATTAAATGCAAAAGGTGGCCCAACGAAGTACTGAGGGGGTGGTCATAAGAAAGTGGCCACTCAGTGTATAAGCTAGCATATGATTTTGAGTTATTGCCTGACTAAATCTACACTTAACCTTGCTTTCATTAGTTTTCATGAGATTATCATCATCCATTAGGGTCAACCAAATTTCACAAGCATCTGCAAAGTGACCTGCACAGTGTGCAAAACTTTTAAAGTGACCTGCACAGTGTGCAAAACTTTTGATGTGGCCTGCACAGTGTGCAAAACTTTTGAACTGACCTGTGCATGTGCAAAACTTTTGAAGTGACCTGCGCAGTGTGCAAAACTTGAAATGACTTACTCAGTGTGCAAAACTTCTGAAGTGACCTGTGCAGTGTGCAAAACTTTTGAAGTTACCTGCTCAGTGTGCAAAACTTTTAAAGTGACCTGCTCAGTGTGCAAAACTTTTAAAACAACCTGCGCAGTGTGCAAAACTTGAAATGACCTACGCAGTGCGCAAAAGTTTTGAAGTGGCCAGCGCAGTGTGCAAAACTTTTGAAGTGACCTGCGCAGTGTGCAAAACTTTTGAAGTGACCTGTGCAGTGTGCAAAACTTTTGAAGTGAACTGTGTAGTGTGCAAAACTTTTGAAGTGACCTGCGCAGTGTGCAAAACTTTTAAAACAACCTGCGCAGTGTGCAAAACTTGAAATGACTTACTCAGTGTGCAAAACCTTTGAAGTGACCTGTGCAGTGTGCAAAACTTTCGAAGTGACCTGTGCAGTGTGCAAAACTTTTGAAGCGACCTGCACAGTGTGCAAAACTTTTGAAGTTACCTGCTCAGTGTGCAAAACTTTTAAAACAACCTGCGCAGTGTGCAAAACTTGAAATGACCTACGCAGTGTGCAAAACTTTTGAAGTGACCTGCGCAGTGTGCAAAACTTTTGAAGTGACCTGTGCAGTGTGCAAAACTTTTGAAGTGACCTGTGCAGTGTGCAAAACTTTAAATGACCTGCTCAGTGTGCAAAACTTTTGAAGTGACCTGCGCAGTGTGCAAAACTTGAAATGACTTACTCAGTGTGCAAAACCTTTGAAGTGACCTGTGCAGTGTGCAAAACTTTCGAAGTGACCTGTGCAGTGTGCAAAACTTTCGAAGTGACCTGTGCAGTGTGCAAAACTTTTGAAGCGACCTGCACAGTGTGCAAAACTTTTGAAGTTACCTGCTCAGTGTGCAAAACTTTTAAAACAACCTGCGCAGTGTGCAAAACTTGAAATGACCTACGCAGTGTGCAAAAGTTTTGAAGTGACCTGCGCAGTGTGCAAAACTTTTGAAGTGACCTGCGCAGTGTGCAAAACTTTTGAAGTGACCTGTGCAGTGTGCAAAACTTTTGAAGTGACCTGCGCAGTGTGCAAAACTTTTGAAATGGTCTACGCAGTGTGCAAAACTTTTGAAGTGACCTGTGCAGTGTGCAAAACTTTTGAAGTGACCTGTGCAGTGTGCAAAACTTTTGAAGTGACCTACGCAGTGTGCAAAACTTTTGAAGTGGCCTGCGCAGTGTGCAAAACTTTTGAAGTGGCCTGCACAGTGTGCAAAACTTTGAAGTGACCTGTGCAGTGTGCAAAACTTTTGAAGTGACCTGCTCAGTGTGCAAAACTTTTGAAGTGACCTGTGCAGTGTGCAAAACTTTTGAAGTGACCTGCACAGTGTGCAAAACTTTGGAAGTGACCTGCACAGTGTGCAAAACCTTTAAAACAACCTGCGCAGTGTGCAAAACTTTTAAAACAACCTGTGCAGTGTGCAAAACTTGAAATGACCTACGCAGTGTGCAAAACTTTTGAAGTGACCTGCGCAGTGTGCAAAACTTTTGAAGTAACCTGTGCAGTGTGCAAAACTTTTGAAGTGACCTGCGCAGTGTGCACAACTTTTGAAGTGACCTGTGCAGTGTGCAAAACTTTTGAAGTGACCTGCGTAGTGCGCAAAACTTTGAAGTGACCTGTGCAGTGTGCAAAACTTTTGAAGTGACCTGCGCAGTGTGCAAAACTTTTGAAGTGACCTGCGCAGTGTGCAAAACTTTTGTAGTGGCCTGCGCAGTGTGCAAAACTTTTAAAGTGACCTGCTCAGTGTGCAAAACTTTTAAAACAACCTGCGCAGTGTGCAAAACTTGAAATGACCTACGCAGTGTGCAAAAGTTTTGAAGTGGCCTGCGCAGTGTGCAAAACTTTTGAAGTGACCTGCGCAGTGTGCAAAACTTTGAAGTGACCTGTGCAGTGTGCAAAACTTTTGAAGTGACCTGGGCAGTGTGCAAAACTTTGAAGTGACCTGCGCAGTGTGCAAAACTTTTGAAGTGGCCTGCGCAGTGTGCAAAACTTTTGAAGTGACCTGCTCAGTGTGCAAAACTTTTAAAACAACCTGCGCAGTGTGCAAAACTTGAAATGACCTACGCAGTGTGCAAAAGTTTTGAAGTGGCCTGCGCAGTGTGCAAAACTTTTGAAGTGACCTGCGCAGTGTGCAAAACTTTTGAAGCGACCTGCGCAGTGTGCAAAATTTGAATTGACCTGTGCAGTGTGCAAAACTTTAAATGACCTGCTCAGTGTGCAAAACTTTTGAAGTGACCTGCTCAGTGTGCAGAACTTTTGAAGTGACCTGCGCAGTGTGCAAAAGCGGAAATAACCTGCGCAGTGTGCAAAACTTTAAAAGCACCTGCAAAGTGTGCAAAACTTTCGAAGTGACCTGCGTAGCGAGCAAAATTTTTGAAGTGACCTGCGTAGTGTGCAAAACTTTTGAAATGGCCTGCACAGTGTGCAATACTTTTGAAATGACATACATTTAATCATGCTTTTTTTATTCTTCAGATATTAACTCTCATAAAATGGAGACAAATTCTCAGTAGATCCTTAACAATTTCCCACAATAAAATCAATAAATTTGTTTACCTGTTTTCCTTTGTCTTGTGTGAAGTGAGTGGCAACGGTCATGAGGGGGTTGGGCACCCCACACTCTCCTTCAATCAGATCTCGCATAGCCATTTTGTGAATTTCACGAGGGAAGAATCAGAAGTCAAATGCCATGTGACGTAGGCAGGCTAAAACGTACTGCGTCCCCTTCTCTCCCTGCACAAATCATACCTGGAAAATGTTACATTTTTAATAAATGATTTGCTCAAATAAACAAACATATATAAATATCTGGCTAAATCAAAACAGAATGTCAATTTGTTAAGTTATGCAAATACTTTTTTATTTGCATTTTTGAACTTCACTTTTAGTTGGTAAAGTTCGATGAACACTTACCGCACGTGGGGCTTGGCTTTCAATTCATATTTCCGTTATGTGGATGCGGCACGGGGTTTTTTTCATTTGGCCACGGGTCCACTTCTTTTTTTTTTTTTTCCGTTGGAATTTATTTTGCCTCATCACCAAATGAGTTTTTTTTCCTTTGCTGCATCCTCATTTACTTCAATACTTATTCAGAACCCTAGTACTTTCGGTAATACTCCTTTACCGTCTTCGAGGGACGTTTTGCTCCGACTAGCACGGACCGTGCCAGCTGGGCGTTTCGGTGGTTCTCGCGGGCTGCTTGTGTCATCGGCTATCGCTTCTTCTTGGGCGTTGTGGCGCCATCTCTTGTTGGTCACTGATCTCATTATTCGTACTTTTTCATTTTTTTGCTCAATTTTAATTAAATTTCTCCAGCTGTTTCTCAAAATATTAGGGTCGTTATGGTTGCAAACTTTTGTCCTATTTTTTTCAATCGGATATTTAGAAGCAAATATGTGGAATAAAACGCATTTTTCTTGGAATAAAACGTATATGCTCTGCTCTGTCCTGCATTGTATGGAAGAAAAACCAGAAGTGTACTGTCGATACGTGGATGATATTTTCATTCTATCAAAACTGAACGAAGAAGAATTAAAAAAATTAACAAAATGTTACAGCTCTTTATATCCAACTATAGAACTCACTGTTGAAATAGAAAAAAATAATGCAATAGCCTTTTTGGACGTACATGTTATCAAATCCACAGATAAGTTACTATACAGGGTTTATCGGAAAAGTTCATTTGTTCCGGTCCTAATCCCGTACAATTCAGCACATCCTTATCCTCAAAAATGCAATAGTATAAAAACCTTAATTAAAAGAGCATATACACACTCTGAAAATAGTCAGTTCATCAATGACAAAATCAAATTCATAAAAAAAATTGCATGTAGCTTTGGTTATCCAAACCATTTAATAAAAAAATGGAGCACAGAAGTAATAAAGAAAAAAATAATGCTGTAGTAAATAAAAAAGAAGTGAAATATCTAAATGGTTTTCCTTGCATTAAAGGTACTACCAATGAAATTAATAATATTTGTAAAAAGCATAACATTCAAATTGGAGGAAAAGTAAATACCATCAAAAATATAGTAATAAAAAATAATGAAAAAATAAAAATGTTAGAAAAAGCAGGTATTTACTCAATTCCTATTACTGAAAATCCTCCAATGGCTTATATAGGAAGTACCAAAAATAAGCTTAAACACAGATTAAAACAACACGTAAAAAACTGGCAGAAAAAAGAAGAAAAAACAGCACTTATTCAATACTGTCTGGATTACCAAAAATATCCTAAATTCGAAAATATAAAAATCATTAAAAGCTGTAAATCCGAAAAACACCTCAGAATAGCAGAGTCGGTAATGATTGAAAAAATAGGACAAAAGTTTGCAACCATAATGACCCTAATATTTTGAGAAACAGCTGGAGAAATTTAATTAAAATTGAGCAAAAAAATGAAAAAGTTCGAAAAATGAGATCAGTGACCAACAAGAGATGGCGCCACAACGCCCAAGAAGAAGCGATAGCCGATGACAGAAGCAGCCCGCGAGAACCACCGAAATGCCCAGCTGACACGGTCCGTGCTAGTCGGAGCAAAACGTCCCTCGAAGACGGTAATGGAGTATTACCGAAAGTACTAGGGTTGTGAATAAGTATTGAAGTAAATGAGGATGCAGCAAAGGAAAAAAAAAACTCATTTGGTGATGAGGCAAAATAAATTCCAATGGGAAAAAAAAAAAAAAAGAAGTGGACCCGTGGCCAAATGAAAAAAACCCCGTGCCGCATCCACATAACGGAAATATGAATTGAAAGCCAAGCCCCACGTGCGGTAAGTGTTCATCGAACTTTACCAACTAAAAGTGAAGTTCACAAAAGGCAAATGCATTAATGCACGTTAAAAAAAATATAACCTCCAATATCGAAAGTAAATTGATACTTTTTTTATGTACACTCACGGACAATGAAATCTGCACACCAAGAAGAAAACATGCTACAACCGCAAAACTTTGTTAACAGCTGGAGTGCGAACTGCCGTGATACTGCTTCAGGTTTGGTGCGAGTGTGCCTGGTGTGGCCAGCGAAATCGACGGACCTAAATCCTATAGAGCATGTTTGGGATGCTCTAAGAAGTCTTTGCGCGACATCAGCCCTCTCCCGGGACCCTCCAGGCAATAAAATCCACTCTTTTAGAAGAATGGGAGTTGCAGTATGAGGGCTCATTGTGCAACTTGTAAAGCCGTGCAGGGTGGCGGCCACACTCCCTATTAGCCGGACTGTTCTTGAGATATGACTTTGTTGGACCGTTTTTGGTCCAATTAGCATATTGCACGCAATTTACCTCCAGTTCATTTTGCTATGTTGCTATTGCATGTATCATAGTACACTGCCGGACAATTGCTAAGGACGGATCATAAACGGCTATATAGCGCATAAAAAAGTAAGTGTGGTTGGAATTTATTGTGCTCTGAAATCCAGAAGGCTTTGGAACGTGTTCAAGGGACAAACAGGCCATTTTGTGCAGAATACGTAAACGTGAAAAAAATGCAATTACCGTCCTCCGGCGTAAGATGTCAATACGGGATATGGCCACCATGGAGGGCGATGCAAGATTCCACACGTCGTGTCATGCTTTGCACAACATTATCAAGCAGCTGTTGGGGTAATTTATCCCATTCCTCTGTCAGTGCACGGATGAGGGTGTCCTTGTTTATTGGAGGGCATTGGCGACCAGCAAGACTCCTCCCCAAAGCATCCCACATATTTTCAATGGGATTCAGATCTGGAGAACGTGCTGGCCATACGAGGCGTTGAATATCCTCGCTCTCAAGACACTCCTGGACAGCGACTGTTCGATGACATGTTGCGTTGTCGTCCATGAAAATGAATCTATCACCGACAGCACCACGGAACATGCGAACATGAGGTAGCAGAACATCGTTAATGTATCGTTGGCCAGTCATAGTCCCAGTTGGAAGCACATAGAGGGACGTACGGCCATTGATCATGATGCCAGCCCATACCATGACACTACATGTCGGATATCCTGTATGTTTGCTGGACAATATGCAGTACCACTATCACGCCAGATCAGTTGTCGTCGACAATCAGACGATAGACTGTATCTACTCTCATCTGAGAAGAGGACAGCAGACCAGTCGTTATCAGTCCAATTGCGATGTTGATGGCACCATTGCAAACGGGCGGTACGGTGACGTCTGGACAATGGGATGCACACAACAGGACGGCGGGCGTATAGTCCTCCTTCATGCAAACGTCTGGCGACAGTTTTTCGGGAGATCCGCTTGCCAGTAGCAGCCATAAACTGATTTGCTACCTCACTAGCTGTGCTGCGCCGGTGTCTTTTTGTTGATAGCACTATGTACCGATCTTCTGCAGGTGTCGTACTGCGAACACGACCTCCCCCGTGACGTTTGCTACACTCTCCATTTGTTTGAAATGATTTCCAAAGCCTTTAAACAACACTGTGGCTGACGTCGAACTCCCTGGCAACATCTGTTATTTTTCGCCCTTCTTCAATCTTGCCAATAATACGGCCCACGCGTAAAATCATCTAGGTGATGTCGGGAAGACATACTGAAAATTGCAAGTTCGTCAATTGATTTTTTCCCTTTCAACTTTGTGTTTGAACAACAACGGTCAATACGCGTTAAATCCTTTATATCTCGTATCAGCGCTATGACGTCACGAACAAGTTCGGCAATCCAAAATTTGCATACGCACAACATGTCTTACTGTATCCCGCACTTATGCTAATTTCCACATTTTCCTGCCTTCCATTTTATGGTTGCTATCGTTGCTATTGTCATCCGTCCTTAGCAATTGTCCGGCAGTGTATGAGACATCTATGTACCAAATTCCATTGCAATTTAAACCATTTAATTTTCAAGAGACCACAGAATATGTGTTTGTGCCCTTCATTTTGGACATAGTGTACAAACTTAAGTCTGTTTAAGAAGCTTGCACTATTGTTGCATATAATTCACATTTGTGGATCAGGGATTAAAATCCAGGGCAAGATTTTCGTCGAAAAATTTAAGCTCCAGCCGAAATAAAGTTTTTAGGCGGTAATCTCCCGCCTTACGAAATTTTAAGAAAAAATATATTAGGTATATAAATAAGTTTTGAGGGATGTCCGTTCGGTGTCGTACTTATTACTGCTAGCAGGTATTTTAAGGTGGCAACACTGCAATATCGCAGTACGAGACGCCAGCTGTCAGAGTCAGTATACGACGTTCGATTGAGGTGCGAAGACGTATTTGTTTTATTCGATGGGAAATGGCAACTTTTCGTCCACACAAAACAGCATTTGTGGGAAGTGTTAGTGCATTACTTTATTGACAAGAAAAGTGCTGCTGACAGCTATCACTTAATGTCAGAAATCTATGGTGAATATTCCCCATCTATAAAAACATGTGAGTATTGGTTTAGACCAGGGGTGTACAACCCGCGGCCCTCAAAGTCAGTTTATGCGGCCCGCGGATAAATATTTTATACTATTGAAAACGTGAATATATATTTCAATTTACTTCCGATATTGGAGGTTATATTATTTAACGTGCATTAATGCATTTGCATTTTTGAACTTCACTTTTAGTTGGTTAAGTTCGATGAACACTTACCGCACGTGGGGCTTGGCTTTCAATTCCTATTTCCGTTATGTGGATGCCGCACGGGGGTTTTCATTTGGCCACGGGTCCGCTTCTTTTTTTTTCCCCATTGGAATTTATTTTGTCTCATCACCAAATGAGTTTTTCCTTTGCTGCATCCTCATTTACTTCAATATTTATTCATACCCGAGTACTTTCAGTAAAATTCCTTTACCGTCTTCGAGGGGACGTTTTGCTCCGACTAGCACGGACCGTGTCAGCTGGGCATTTCGGTGGTTCTCGCGGGCTGCTTCTGTCATCGGCTATCGCTTCTTCTTGGGCGTTGTGGCGCCATCTCTTGTTGGTCAGTGATCTCACTTTTCGAACTTTTTCATTTTTTTGCTCAATTTTAATTAAATTTTTCCAGCTGTTTCTCAAATTATTAGGGTCATTGTGGTTGCAAACTTTTGTCCTATTTTTTCAATCATTACCGACTCTGCTATTCTGAGGTGTTTTTCGGATTTACAGCTTTTGATGATTTTTATATTTTCGAATTTAGGATATTTTTGGTTATCCAGACAGTATTGGATAAGTGCTGTTTTTCTTCTTTTTTCTGCCAGTTTTTTACGTGTTGTTTTAATCTGTGTTTAAGCTTATTTTTGGTACTTTCTATATAAGCCATTGGAGGATTTTCAGTAATAGGAATTGAGTAAATACCTGCTTTTTCTAACATTTTTATTTTTTCATTTTTTATTACTATATTTTTGATGGTATTTACTTTTCCTCCAATTTGAATGTTATGTTTTTTACAAATGTTATTAATTTCATTGGTAGTACCTTTTACGTAAGGAAAACCATTTAAATATTTGACATCTTTTTTATTTACTACAGCATTATTTTTTATTTTCTTTATTACTTCAGTGTCCCATTTTTTATTAAATGGTTAGGATAACCAAAGCTGCCTGCAATTTTTTTTATGAATTTGATTTCTTCATTGATGAACTGACTATTTTCAGAATGCGTATATGCTCTTTTAATTAAGGTTTTTATACTATTGCATTTTTGAGGATAAGGATGTGCTGAATTGTACGGGATTAGGACCGAACGAATTAACTTTTCCGATAAACCCTGTGTAATAACTTATCTGTGGATTTGATAACCTGTACATCCAAAAAGGCTAATGCATTATTTTTTTCTATTTCAACAGTGAGTTCTATAGTTGGATATAAAGCGCTGTAACATTTTGTTAATTTTTTTAATTCTTCTTCGTTCAGTTTTGATAGAATGAAAATATCATCCACGTATCGACATCCACGTATCGACACTACTGTCGATACGTGGATGATATTTTCATTCTATCAAAACTGAACGAAGAAGAATTAAAAAAATTAACAAAATGTTACAGCGCTTTATATCCAACTATAGAACTCACTGTTGAAATAGAAAAAAATAATGCATTAGATGGGTTCCATTTCAACTCAGGCAGGGTCGTACCATCATGGTCTCAGATTTCTCTAAAAAAATTAAGGGGTGTTCCTTGACTAAAATAAGGAGACCCATATTTTTCTTTCGGCAAGAAAAATTTTCCCTTCGAGATAGAGGGTTTCAAATCTTGCACCGTCAAACAAGCTCTCTAGAAAACGGTTATTTTTCCTAACTTCAGCGAGTCATTGCAGCAGAGTTAAAAGATATCGTGTTCTTGTATTTTTTACATTGTGTGTATAACATATAATAATATATGGTGCTAATATTTTGCTACACATCGTATGATTAAAATTTAAAAAATTGCAAACTTTGTGATTTTTAAAAAAATTTCAATTTTTTAAGTTTTTTTTTAAACAGGTTTGGATGAAGTTTTTTCTATATTCGTTTTTTTCGTTAAAAACATACAAATGTGCACTTTATTTGTAATTTTTTGTGTGTCTGTGAAACTGCTAGTTTCTGCGTTTCGGCAGCGTTAAAAAAAGCCGATTTTGAAAAATCTCTAACTTTGCCAACGATTTTCTCAAAAAGGCCATTTTTTAAAATTCTGAAAATTAAATCCCTGTTTGATTATCAACAGGAGAATATCTGTGTAAATTTTCACGGACCTAAAAACGCCCGTTTCCGAGTTAGACGCGTTTGAATTCGGTTTGAAAGCCTACGATTTCCCGTGTTCTAATGGCGCCATTTTGGAAAAATCTCAGGCGCAAAGTACGTACGTTATCTCTTATTCGAATCAAAGCGTTAGATATTCTTTGCCCGAATGATGGAATGAAAGCATTGGGTCAGCTGGCCTTGGTTGAATACATCCACCTCACCCTTCCCCGAGTGATGACATGCCTATAAAACTGTCGGGGGGGGGGGGTAACCAATACATAAAGAAAATTCTTGCTGCTCCACTAACAAAGTTGAGTTGCGAAAGACAGCAGCAGCAGCAGTTGTTTGTTTGTTTACGTATATACGTAAACATCGCATAAGAAAAGACTATGAAAGAGTAGAAAACTGTTGTGAAACAATTTTAAGAAAAAGAGTGCAGGCACGTGTACTGTAAGTTAATTTTCGATGGCTAAACACCCTGGAGTTTTTCTGGGAGTTGCTAATTGTAGGCTACTGTCAGAAGAGCAGTTGCTGTTTTGTTAAGTTGCTAAAATTACCTTCTCAGTTTTTTGTAATAGTAAAATATTCGCTCAGGAGAGTTTTGTCCTCTGCGAACGGGGGAGAAGGTGCAATGCTCTTGACCTCGCTGCTGGGTTGATAGCGCTGGTCGCTACCGAAGCTCTGCTTACCTCCTCTCCAAAACGTAATGGCAATTGTCTAATCTACTAAATAAATAACAATTAACACATACGCGTGCATGCTTATTCATAAAATGTAAGTTGAGTATATTTCCTGTTCAATCAGCTGATTTTACAAGTAAAATTCATATACAAAATATGCGCTTATAATGGTGTAAAGATTTTTATCTATTTAAAACATATTCAAAGATTTCAATTTTTTTAAAGGGGGGGATTGTGTTCGTGAGTGATCTCCACCTGGGCCACGATAAACCATGCACTGCCCATGGCTTCTGTTCCCTTAGAAGATAATCCTAGATCGATGGGAGACCAGCGGAGTTTTGACAACCCCTCACCTCTCACGTGGTGGTGAGGTGTCTCAAAGCTAGGCAGCTTTCAGAAATGTTTCAACTTAGTTGGCTGGTAATAAGAGAGGGTTTCCATTTCAACTCTGGCAGGGTCGTACCATCACGGTCTCAGATTTCTCTAAAAAAATTAAGGGGTGTTCCTTGATTAAAATAAGGGTACCCATATCTTTTCTTTCGGCAAGAAAAAAAATTTTCCCTTCGAGACAGAGGGTTTCAAATCCTCCACCGTCAAACAAGCTCACTAAAAAACCGGTTATGTTTCCTAACTTCAGTTAGTCATTGCAGCAGAATTAAAAAAGATCTTTTGTTCTGGTATTTTTAATTACATTGTGTGTATAACGTATAATAATATTTGATGCTAATATTTTTTACACATCGTATGATTAAAATTTAAAAAAAATCGTAAACTTTGATTTAAAAAAATGAAATTTTTAAGATTTTTTTTTAACTGGTTCAAATGGAGTTTTTTTCTATACTCGTTTTTTGTTAAAGACATACAAATGTGCACTTTATTTGCAATTTTTTATGTGTCTGTGAAACTGCTAGCTTCTGCAGGTTAAAAACAGCCGATTTTGAAAAATCTCCAACTTTGCCAACGATTTTCTCAAAAAGCCCTTTTTTAAAATTCTGAAAATTAAATCCCTGTTTCATTATCAACAGGAGAATATCTGTGTAAATTTTCACGGACCTAAAAACCTCCGTTTCCGAGTTAGACACGTTTGAATTTGATTTGAAAACCTACGATTTCTCCGTGTTCTAAAGGGGCAATTTTGGAAAAATCTCAGGCGCAAAGTATGTATTCTCTTACCCGAATGAGAGCGTTGGATCCGTCCACCTGACCCTACCCTGGGCGATAACATGCCTAAAAAACGGTCTTGGAAAAAAAAATAACAAATCTATATATATAGATTTGAATGTATGTCTGCTAAACAAATTTACAGTTTTCAATTTAAAACCACCAAACCTGGTATACTATCTCATGGTAGTACCCTAACTTAAACCGTAGACGGTTTTTGGAAGGGGTCGGAGCCCGGGGTCAAGGGGCTCCACACAAAACTTCCATAAAATCTAGTTTTCAATTTAGAACCACCTAATTTGCAATACTATAGCATGGTACCCTAACTTAGACCGCAGACTGTTTTTGGAAGGGGTCGGAGCCCTGGGTCAAAGGGCCCCCACACAAAATTTCCGTAAAATATACTTGTAAACTATAGTGCCCTAACTGAGACCGTAGATGGTTTTGGAAGGGGGTAGAGCCCTGGGTAGGTGGGAGCCCGTGGTCAAAGAGCCCCACGCAAAATTTCCGTAAAATCTAGTTTTCAATTTAGAACCATCAAACTTGGTATACTTTTTCTTGGCACCCTAACTTTGTAAAATATTTTACGAAAATTTTGTAGGGGTGGGGGCTTGACCCCGGGTTCCGACCCCTTCCCAAAACCGTCTAGTCAAAGTTAGGGTGCCAAGAAAAAGTATACCAAATTTGATGGTTCTAAATTGAAAACTAGATTTTACGGAAATTTTGCGTGGGGCCCTTTGACCCGGGCTCCCCCCTTCCAAAAACCATCTACGATCTAAGTTAGGGTACCATGAGATAGTATACCAAGTTTGATGGTTTTAAATTGACATACATTCAATTCTCTATATATAGAGATTTGTTTTTTCCCCAAGACCGTTTCTTAGGCATGTTATCGCTCAGGGTAGGGTGAGGTGGACGGATCCAACACTCTCATTCGAGTAAGAGAAAACGTACTTTGCGCCTTAGATTTTTCCAAAATGGCGCCTTTAGAACACGGAGAAATCGTAGGTTTTCAAACCAAATTCAAACGCGTCTAACTCGGAAACGGGCGTTTTTAGGTCTGTGAAAATTTACACAGATATTCTCCTGTTGATAATGAAACAGGGATTTAATTTTCAGAATTTTAAAAAAGGGCTTTTTTGAGAAAATCGTTGGCAAAGTTGGAGATTTTTCAAAATCGGCTGTTTTTAACGCTGCGGAAACTAGCAGTTTCACAGACACATAAAAAATTGCAAATAAAGTGCACATTTGTATGTCTTTAACAAAAAAACGAGTATAGAAAAAAACTCCATTTGAACCAGTTAAAAAAATCTTATAAATTTCAATTTTTTTTTAAAATCGAAGTTTACGATTTTTTAAAATTTTAATCATACGATGTGTAAAAAATATTAGCATCACATATTATTATACGTTATACACACAATGTAATAAAAAATACCAGAACAAAATATCTTTAATTCTGCTGCAATGACTCGCTGAAGTTAGGAAAAATAACCGTTTTTTAGAGAGATTGTTTGACGGTGGAAGATTTGAAACCCTCTGTCTCGAAGGGAAAATTTTTTCTTGCCGAAAGAAAAGATATGGGTCTCCTTATTTTAATCAAGGAACACCCCTTAATTTTTTTAGAGAAATCTGAGACCGTGATGGTACGACCCTGCCAGAGTTGAAATGGAATCCCTCTCTTGTTACCAGCCAACTAAGTTGAAACATTTTTGAAAGCTACCTAGCTTTGAGACACCTCACCAACACGTGAGGGGGGGGGGGGTCAAAACTCCGCTGGTCTCCCATCGATCCAGGATTATCTTCTAAGGAAACAGAAGCCATGGGCAGTGCATGGTTTATCGTGGCCCAGGTGGAAATCCCTAAGAACACAATCACCCCCCCTCTTTAAAAAAATTGAAATCTATGAATATGTTTTTAAATAGATAAAAATCTTTACACCATTATAAGTGCATAAGTTGTATATGTATTTTACTTGTAAAATCAGTTGATTGAACAGGAAATATACTCAACTTACATTTTATGAATAAGCATGCACGCGTATGTGTTAATTGTTATTTATTTAGTAGATTAGACAATTGCCATTACGTTTTGGAGAGGAGGTAAGCAGAGTTTCGGTAGCGACCAGCGCTATCAACCCAGCAGCGAGGTCAAGAGCATTGCACCTTCTCCCCCCGTTCGCAGAGGACAAAATTCTCCTGAGCGAATATTTTACTATTACGAAAAACTGAGGTTAACTTTAGCAACTATAACAAAACAGCAACTGCTCTTCTGACAGTAGCCTACAATTAGCAACTCCCAGAAAAACTCGAGGTTGTTTAGCCATCGAAAATTAACTTACGGTACACGTGCCTGCACTCTTTTTCTTAAAATTATTTCACAACAGTTTTCTACTCTTTCATAGTCTTTTCTTATGCGATGTTTAAGTATATAACGTAAACAAACAAACAACTGCTGCTGTCTTTCGTAACTCAACTTTGTTAGTGGAGCAGCAAGAATTTTCTTTACGTATTGGTTAACCCCCCCCCCTTGACAGTTTTATAGGCATGTCATCACTCGGGGAAGGGTGAGGTGGATGTATTCAACCAAGGCCAGCTGACCCAATGCTTTCATTCCATCATTCGGGCAAAGAATATCTAACGCTTTGATTCGAATAAGAGATAACGTACGTACTTTGCGCCTGAGATTTTTCCAAAATGGCGCCATTAGAACACGGGAAATCGTAGGCTTTCAAACCGAATTCAAACGCGTCTAACTCGGAAACGGGCGTTTTTAGGTCCGTGAAAATTTACACAGATATTCTCCTGTTGATAATCAAACAGGGATTTAATTTTCAGAATTTTAAAAAATGGCCTTTTTGAGAAAATCGTTGGCAAAGTTAGAGATTTTTCAAAATCGGCTTTTTAACGCTGCCGAAACGCAGAAACTAGCAGTTTCACAGACACACAAAAAATTACAAATAAAGTGCACATTTGTATGTTTTTAACGAAAAAACCGAATATAGAAAAAACTTCATCCAAACCTGTTTAAAAAAAACTTAAAAAATTGAAATTTTTTTAAAAATCACAAAGTTTGCGATTTTTTTAAATTTTAATCATACGATGTGTAGCAAATATTAGCACCATATATTATTATATGTTATATACACAATGTAAAAAAAATACAAGAACACGGTATCATTTTTAACTCTGCTGCAATGACACGCTGAAGTTAGGAAAAATAACCGTTTTCTAGAGAGCTTGTTTGACGGTGCAAGATTTGAAACCCTTTATCTCGAAGGGAAAATTTTTCTTGCCGAAAGAAAAATATGGGTCTCCTTATTTTAGTCAAGGAACACCCCTTAATTTTTTTAGAGAAATCTGAGACCATGATGGTACGACCCTGCCTGAGTTGAAATGGAACCCATCATTAGCCTTTTTGGATGTACAGGTTATCAAATCCACAGATAAGTTATTACACAGGGTTTATCGGAAAAGTTCATTCGTTCCGGTCCTAATCCCGTACAATTCAGCACATCCTTATCCTCAAAAATGCAATAGTATAAAAACCTTAATTAAAAGAGCATATACACATTCTGAAAATAGTCAGTTCATCAATGAAGAAATCAAATTCATAAAAAAAATTGCAGGCAGCTTTGGTTATCCTAACCATTTAATAAAAAAATGGGACACTGAAGTAATAAAGAAAATAAAAAATAATGCTGTAGTAAATAAAAAAGATGTCAAATATTTAAATGGTTTTCCTTACGTAAAAGGTACTACCAATGAAATTAATAACATTTGTAAAAAACATAACATTCAAATTGGAGGAAAAGTAAATACCATCAAAAATATAGTAATAAAAAATGAAAAAATAAAAATGTTAGAAAAAGCAGGTATTTACTCAATTCCTATTACTGAAAATCCTCCAATGGCTTATATAGGAAGTACCAAAAATAAGCTTAAACACAGATTAAAACAACACGTAAAAAACTGGCAGAAAAAAGAAGAAAAAACAGCACTTATCCAATACTGTCTGGATAACCAAAAATATCCTAAATTCGAAAATATAAAAATCATCAAAAGCTGTAAATCCGAAAAACACCTCAGAATAGCAGAGTCGGTAATGATTGAAAAAAATAGGACAAAAGTTTGCAACCACAATGACCCTAATAATTTGAGAAACAGCTGGAAAAATTTAATTAAAATTGAGCAAAAAAATGAAAAAGTTCGAAAAGTGAGATCACTGACCAACAAGAGATGGCGCCACAACGCCCAAGAAGAAGCGATAGCCGATGACAGAAGCAGCCCGCGAGAACCACCGAAATGCCCAGCTGACACGGTCCGTGCTAGTCGGAGCAAAACGTCCCTCGAAGACGGTAAAGGAATTTTACTGAAAGTACTCGGGTATGAATAAATATTGAAGTAAATGAGGATGCAGCAAAGGAAAAACTCATTTGGTGATGAGACAAAATAAATTCCAATGGGAAAAAAAAGAAGCGGACCCGTGGCCAAATGAAAAACCCCCGTGCGGCATCCACATAACGGAAATAGGAATTGAAAGCCAAGCCCCACGGGCGGTAAGTGTTCATCGAACTTAACCAACTAAAAGTGAAGTTCAAAAATGCAAGTGAATATATATATTGTGAATGAGGAGATTTTTTCCCATTATTGTAGGCCCTAGTTGAAATAAGAAAATTATAAAAATGTTTCGTTAACTAGCAAATTTTCCAAAAATGAAAAAGTTTTGTTGAAAGTTCTGAATTCCATGTAAATGTGGCTAAATATGCATCTCCTGTAGTGGACCTTCACAATGAGTTTAAAAGACGATTTGAAGATATAAGAAAATTTGAGGTTTTGTTTGATATGTTTTCTCTACCATTCACTACTGACGTTGCGTCAGTGCCACTAGATTTCCAGATGGAATTAATTGATCTTCAGTGTAACAATGAGTTAAAAACAAAATACTCTGAAGTTTCTCTCCTAGAATTTTACAAAAATTACTTACCGAAAGAAATGAAATTGCTCAAAGATCATGCTTTAAAAACGGCAACGTTGTTTGGAAGTACCTACTTATGCGAGCAATCGTTTTCTTTGATGAAACAAATAAAGTCAAAGTGTCGTTCCCGTTTAAGTGATACACTATTGGAGGGAAACTTGCGCATTACCATCTCTAACATTGAACCTGATATTGACAGACTATTGAAAAATAAACAATGCCAAGCATCTCATTAGGAGCATTAGGCTACTACTTGATTTGATGGTCAGTTTGACGATATACTGATTTTAATTTTTTATATACTTTGATGTTAAGAATTCTGTTTTTTGTAAAAATAAAAATTTTACAACCTTGTGATAGTATTATTTTATTTTATATACCCCTAAACCTTTTCCAATTAGGAGTAAGTTGATTGTAAATCAGTAATTTGATAACTTAATAACGCAATTTGCCAAAAAACTTCAAAAATGGATTTAAACCATTTAGAGGACACAAAAATGGTATTGAAACACATTTTTTGTCTGCTGGTAAAATAGGTTATTCGGATAATAGTAAAATTAGCTTTAGCGGTAGGGTTTGGCAAGTGCCTATGTGAAAAGGTAACTTGCGGCCCGCCACTTATTATGTAAAAATAAACTTGGCCCCCACTTATAAAAAGGTTGTGCACCCCTGGTTTAGACGATTCAAAAGGAACGATTTCGACGTCAGTGGTAAAGAACGTTCTGGACCACCCAAAAAAATTGCTGATGCCGAACTGGAAGCTTTACTCGACGAGGATCTACAAAGAACTAGCAGCAGCATTAAATGTTAGTCAACCATGCATTTCACAACGTTTAGCTGCCATGGGAATGGTGCAAAAAGAAGGGAATTGGATTTCACATTCTTTGCGGGAAACGGAACGTCGAAAAACCATTTGCAAATTGCTGCTTCAAAGGTAAAAAAGAAAGGGTTTTTTGCATCGTATTATTACTACTGACGAGAAATGGATATGGTACGATAACCCTAAATGGCAGAAAGCATGGGTGAAGCCACGTGAACCAGGTCCTTCAACGACAAAATGCAATATCTATGGTTCTGTGCATCAGTGGGACCAGAAGGGTGCGATCCACTATGAACTGCTGAAACCGTCAGAAACTATTACCAGGGTTCATACTCTTTTTGAAAATGGAAATTAAAGAGTTCTTAAGGACCTTCAGGCTATTTTTAAGGACCTTTACATATTTTTAAAGGACTTCATAATCACTGCATGCAAATACACACAATATACAAAATGTGAGTTAACTATTACAACATAAGTCATTTTAACACAATAAATCAATTTTGTTGAAGCTAATGAATATTCCCATTGCACAAATATATGAATTAAAATTAGTTCTACTAAAATAAACCTAAATACTCCAACAGAAAAACCAACTAACTTAAAAAGTTCCTTATATACATTGCTTACTGGTAATACTGGATCCATTATTGGTCCTGAAGCATATCTTTGCATCTACAGAACTAACACTCTGCTTCTTCGTATTGTGGTGTGAAGCGTAAAATTTATTTACTTTGGAATTTTAATTTTCAACAAATTTTCACCCATTAATTGTGATTATAGCCCGTCTTTGTGGTTTTGGAATTTTTTTAAATTTGCATTTGTTTGTTTTTTTTCAAAATTTATCCAAATTTATATTTTTTTATTAATTTACAAATTCATTTTAACAAAAACAGTATTACAAATACAGCTTAGAATTTCATATGGCTGTGATTGTCAGTCTTTAAAATTTTTGGTATCTTTACCTTTCCATTCAATAACTTAATTCCTCCCATTAGAATTACTTTTACAAATATGTACGGACACAGGCTAAGAAACTAAATGCACTAATTCTGTGGGTGGCATCACTACAAGTGATGCAGTTGGAAAAATAACACTTTTATAAAAATGCAGCACAGCTTGTTAGACCTGTTTTAGGTTAATGAAGCAAGTAAACACACTATTTAAATCAAATCGAAACACACAAGTTCATTGTAACTTAAATCCAGGGCGCGATTTGACCGATTAGCAACTAGCAAATAGCTAGTGAAAAATCAAATTTGCTAGTGAAAAAAATTGCAGTAGCAATTATTGCTAGTAAGGTAATTTCTTTATTTAAAGTAACCAAAAATCATTATTAATCCACGAAGTTTACATAACGTTTCTATTATCACTTGTTAAAACAGCGACGATCAGCGATTCTCGTTCGCCAATTTCCTTTCGACACTTAATTACCCATCCTCCCCATATCTTTCATCCCTTCCAGTGAAAACTGTCGTAGAAGCGCATTGTAACTCCTCTCCACGTGCCCTCATTGGTCTACTACAGAAACGGAACGTGACGTCGGCAATGGTTGCTATGGTAACCCAGAGCTCTGGGATGGATCGGTTGTTTGACCACCTGCTCTGCCACCCTCCCTTCTTTTGCACCACGAACTTTGTCCTCAACTCCTGTCGTTCCCTAAGCCAAGCGATCGCCTACTTCCACAAGTCTTGATAGTCGTGCATACATCAAATACTGCGCTCTAATGATCAGTGATGAATAAGCAAGAATAATTCCACTTATTCGGATGGTAGACAAAACCGAAAGAAGCAAACCAAAATGTTACTGGCAAAAGTCTTATCCATAGTAACTAGCCTTATTGCGTGGCATAGATAGACGCTTTTTTACGAAACGTGTTCGTGGAGGGGGTAAACGATTACGGAAGAAACTTTTGCTTCGTCTGACTTCTGGTTTTGGAAATTTTCCTTGTATTTTCAAGCTGAAATACAAATATTTATCCAGTAAAATGTTAATGAGCAATAATACTTGACAGAGGCAACATCGTGAAAAAAAAAAAAAAAATATGATTACGGAAAAATCCGAATTCCGTCGACCTTTCGTTTTCTAGTTTTGTAAAGACGGAATTCCAATAATAACGAAAAAAGCCGGAATTCCTTGAATTCGCGGAAGAATCTCGTGCCTGAAGATTACAGAAAAATTTTGCAGCAGCCAACTTTCGTTTTTGCAAATTGTTCTCCACAGTTTCAAGCTAAAATGCAAACATTTATGCAATAAAATGATATTTAACAAGAAAAGCGGACACAAAGACAACATTGGGAGAAAAATTTGCGATTACGGCAAAATTTTCTTACTCCGTTTCACTACTGTGTTCGAATGTTTTGAAGCACGAAATTTTGTCTCCAGATGGAAGACGAACCCCCCTCCCAAATATCGATCTTCAGAATGATCTAACTGACAAAAAAAAAAAGCGGGATTCCGCGAATCCCTGTAAGAATCTCGTGTATATCATAAAAATAATAGCAAAATGAAAATTTGTAGAATCCGTAGTTTTGATAGTGAGTTCCGTAGTCAGACAACTAATTCCGTAGAAACTACGGCATTGTGTGGTAGTTGGCAGATATGAAGTGTGTAGAAGTTTAGCAGAAATTTGTGCGATACTTCCACTTAGTACTGCATATTGTGAGGTGGGATTCAGTTTTTTAAAACGAATACAAGGGGATTGGAGGAACAATTTGTCTGTTGAAACTTTAAATGCTCTGATGACAATTGAAATAGAAGGGCCACAAGAGATTTTTAATCCACGTTCAGCAGTTATAAAGTGGTATGATGACAAAGTCAGACACCCTGAGCGTAAACCATATGGGAAGAAATCTGAATTAGAATGTCAGTGAAATATATTCATGTGGTATGAGAATTTGTTAGAAATTAATAATAAAGATAGTCACTAAATTTATCTAAGATTCTATTCATTATTCAAAAAGGTAAGTCAAAATATTTATACACATATTTAAATTTCTGTGTAACTTTATTAGAAAATAAGTTACGATGTGATTTGCAATTCCTCCTCAATTAATTCACGTTTCCTCCCAGATGTTGGCTTGGCACATTTTTTTTTATTTTTTTTTTTCGGCATCTAAATATTGAACATATTTTTGTTTAGCTGAAAATACAGAAGCTCTAAGCTCTTTACTTAGTACCTTATTCTCTAATAAATAACAGAAGATAACGATCTGAACTGCACTGACCCCGCTCAAAGAAATCAGGAAGCCAGCAATAAATCTGATCTAAACCAAAGGGATTTGAAGGTAGCTGGTTGGCAAACTGCCAAAAGCAATACAGAACATGGGTAAACTTTTGCGACATGCAATCTAGTGACGTAAAACCATTATCAGTACGCTAATGAAACCAGCTGGCCTGCGTAACGCGCGCATTTCTTTGGTTAAAAAAAAAAATTACAACCTTTTTAACGACCGAATATAATATAATTACAGTGTTTTCAAGGACTTTTTAAGAGCCCTTAAAAACAGAACAGAAATTTAGGAGTTCTTAAGGGCCCTTAAAAAAGGTAAATGGAAATTAAGGAGTTCTTAAGGACTTTTTAAGGGCCCTTAAAAAGGCAAATGGAAATTAAGGAGTTCTTAAGGACTTTTTAAGGGCCCTTAAAAAGGTAAATGGAAATTAAGGAGTTCTTAAGGACTTTTTAAGGGCCCTTAAAAAGGCAAATGGAAATTAAGGAGTTCTTAAGGACTTTTTAAGGGCCTTTAAAAAGGTAAATGGAAATTAAGGAGTTCTTAAGGACTTTTTAAGGGCCCTTAAAAAGGTAAATGGAAATTAAGGAGTTCTTAAGGACTTTTTAAGGGCCCTTAAAAAGGCAAATGGAAATTAAGGAGTTCTTAAGGACTTTTTAAGGGCCTTTAAAAAGGTAAATGGAAATTAAGGAGTTCTTAAGGACTTTTTAAGGGTCCTTAAAAAGGTAAATGGAAATTAAGGAGTTCTTAAGGACTTTTTAAGGGCCCTTAAAAAGGCAAATGGAAATTAAGGAGTTCTTAAGGACTTTTTAAGGGCCTTTAAAAAGGTAAATGGAAATTAAGGAGTTCTTAAGGACTTTTTAAGGGCCCTTAAAAAGGTAAATGGAAATTAAGGAGTTCTTAAGGACTTTTTAAGGGCCCTTAAAAAGGTAAATGGAAATTAAGGAGTTCTTAAGGACTTTTTAAGGGCCCTTAAAAAGGTAAATGGAAATTAAGGAGTTCTTAAGGACTTTTTAAGGGCCCTTAAAAACAGAACAGAAATTAAGGAGTTCTTAGGGCCCTTAAAAAAGGTAAATGGAAATTAAGGAGTTCTTAAGGACTTAAAAAAGGGCGCTTAAAAAGGCAAATGGAAGTTAAGGAGTTCTTAAGGACTTTTAAGGGCCCTTAAAAAGGTAAATGGAAATTAAGGAGTTTTCAAGGACTTTTTAAGAGCCCTTAAAAACAGAACAGAAATTAAGGAGTTCTTAAGGGCCCTTAAAAAAGGTAAATGGAAATTAAGGAGTTCTTAAGGACTTTTTAAGGGCCCTTAAAAAGGTAAATGGAAATTAATTAGTTCTTAAGACTTTTTAAGGGCCCTTAAAAACAGAACAGAAATTAAGGAGTTCTTAAGGGCCCTTAAAAAAGGTAAATGGAAACTAAGGAGTTCTTAAGGACTTAAAAAAAGGCCCTTAAAAAGGTAAATGGAAGTTAAGGAGTTCTTAAGGACTTTTTAAGGGCCCTTAAAAAGGTAAATGGAAATTAAGGAGTTTTCAAGGACTTTTTAAGAGCCCTTAAAAACAAAACAGAAATTAAGGAGTTCTTAAGGGCCCTTAAAAAAGGTAAATGGAAATTAAGGAGTTCTTAAGGACTTTTTAAGGGCCCTTAAAAAGGCAAATGGAAATTAAGGAGTTCTTAAGGACTTTTTAAGGGCCCTTAAAAAGGTAAATGGAAATTAAGGAGTTCTTAAGGACTTTTTAAGGGCCCTTAAAAAGGTAAATGGAAATTAAGGAGTTCTTAAGGACTTTTTAAGTGCCCTTAAAAAGGCAAATGGAAATTAAGGAGTCCTTAAGGACTTTTAAGGACCTACGAACCCTGATTACTGGTGATCGGTACCGAACCCGATTAATGCGTTTAAAACGACCTCTCACGCAAAAATGGCCGGAATGGGAGAATAGACACAACAAAGTCATCTTACAGCATGACAACGCAAGACCACGTTTCTCGACCTGTGAAAAAGTACTTAGAAGGATCCGACTGGGAAGTTCTACCCCACCCGCCATATTCGCCAGACATGGCGCCTTAGGATTACCATTTGTTCCGGTCGATGCAATCAGCACTTTCTGGAGAACGGTTTAGTTCTTATGAAGACATCAAAAATTGGCTAGACAACTGAATCTCTTCCAAGGAACCGGAACTCTTCCTTGGGGGCATGCGTTCACTGCCCGAAAGATGGGGTAAAGTTGTAGCTTCAGAGGGAGCATACTTCCATTAATATTAAAATATTGTTTCTGTTCTCCAACAACGTGTTTTGTTCACCTCAAGTCCCTCAAAACTTATTTATATACCCAATATATAAATATAAAATCTTGGGTCCGTGTTTTGGACCACTCACGAAATTTGCGCTTTATAGAGGTATCCTTCGTAAAAATATGTGAGCTGGAAACGGACTGTTCAGAGTTCTGAAAATTGCAGCCGAATATGTAGCCGCATGAGCAGTTCATTTCTCACATCACAGACTGTTACGAATCAGGCACGAGATTCTTCTTCGGATTCGAGGAATTCCGCTTTTCTTGCCACATTTCGGTTATACACCAGATCGATGAAAAAAAGAAACTGAAGATAATGTTTTATTTTCAGAGGATTAGTGGGGGGAGCTTGTTTTCCATCTGGGGAACGATATTCTATTGTTCAGAACTTACGTAAACGAAAGTTGAGCGGAGTGAAAAAATTTCCTGCAATCGTTTTGAATCAGGCATGAGATTCTTCTTCGGATTCGAGGAATTCCGCTTTTCTTGCCACATTTCGGTTATACACCAGATCGATGAAAAAAAAAGAAACTGAAGATAATGTTTTATTTTCAGAGGATTAGCGGGGGGGGAGCTTGTTTTCCATCTGGGGAACGATATTCTATTTTTCAGAACTTACGTAAACGAAAGTTGAGCGGAGTGAAAAAATTTCTTGCAATCGTTTTGAATCAGGCATGAGATTCTTCTTCGGATTCGAGGAATTCAGCTTTTCTTGCCACATTTCGGTTATACACCAGATCGATGAAAAAAAAAGAAATTGAAGATAATGTTTTATTTTCAGAGGATTAGTGGGGGGAAGCTTGTTTTCCATCTGGGGAACGATATTCTATTTTTCAGAACTTACGTAAACGAAAGTTGAGCGGAGTGAAAAAATTTCCTGCAATCGTTTTGAATCAGGCATGAGATTCTTCTTCGGATTCGAGGAATTCAGCTTTTCTTGCCACATTTCGGTTATACACCAGATCGATGAAAAAAAAAGAAACTGAAGATAATGTTTTATTTTCAGAGGATTAGTGGGGGGAAGCTTGTTTTCCATCTGGGGAACGATATTCTATTTTTCAGAACTTACGTAAACGAAAGTTGAGCGGAGTGAAAAAATTTCCTGCAATCGTTTTGAATCAGGCATGAGATTCTTCTTCGGATTCGAGGAATTCAGCTTTTCTTGCCACATTTCGGTTATACACCAGATCGATGAAAAAAGAAACTGAAGATAATGTTTTATTTTCAGAGGATTAGTGGGGGGAAGCTTGTTTTCCATCTGGGGAACGATATTCTATTTTTCAGAACTTACGTAAACGAAAGTTGAGCGGAGTGAAAAATTTCCTGCAATCGTTTTGAATCAGGCATGAGATTCTTCTTCGGATTCGAGGAATTCAGCTTTTCTTGCCACATTTCGGTTATACACCAGATCGATGAAAAAAAAAAAGAAACTGAAGATAATGTTTTATTTTCAGAGGATTAGTGGGGGGAAGCTTGTTTTCCATCTGGGGAACGATATTCTATTTTTCAGAACTTACGTAAACGAAAGTTGAGCGGAGTGAAAAAATTTCCTGCAATCGTTTTGAATCAGGCATGAGATTCTTCTTCGGATTCGAGGAATTCAGCTTTTCTTGCCACATTTCGGTTATACACCAGATCGATGAAAAAAGAAACTGAAGATAATGTTTTATTTTCAGAGGATTAGCGGGGGGGGGGGGGGAGCTTGTTTTCCATCTGGGGAACGATATTCTATTTTTCAGAACTTAGGTAAACGAAAGTTGAGCGGAGTGAAAAAATTTCCTGCAATCGTTTTGAATCAGGCATGAGATTCTTCTTCGGATTCGAGGAATTCAGCTTTTCTTGCCACATTTCGGTTATACACCAGATCGATGAAAAAAAAAGAAACTGAAGATAATGTTTTATTTTCAGAGGATTAGTGGGGGAAGCTTGTTTTCCATCTGGGGAACGATATTCTATTTTTCAGAACTTACGTAAACGAAAGTTGAGCGGAGTGAAAAAATTTCCTGCAATCGTTTTGAATCAGGCATGAGATTCTTCTTCGGATTCGAGGAATTCAGCTTTTCTTGCCACATTTCGGTTATACACCAGATCGATGAAAAAAAAGAAACTGAAGATAATGTTTTATTTTCAGAGGATTAGTGGGGGGAAGCTTGTTTTCCATCTGGGGAACGATATTCTATTTTTCAGAACTTACGTAAACGAAAGTTGAGCGGAGTGAAAAAATTTCCTGCAATCGTTTTGAATCAGGCATGAGATTCTTCTTCGGATTCGAGGAATTCAGCTTTTCTTGCCACATTTCGGTTATACACCAGATCGATGAAAAAAGAAACTGAAGATAATGTTTTATTTTCAGAGGATTAGCGGGGGGGGAGCTTGTTTTCCATCTGGGGAACGATATTCTATTTTTCAGAACTTACGTAAACGAAAGTTGAGCGGAGTGAAAAAATTTCTTGCAATCGTTTTGAATCAGGCATGAGATTCTTCTTCGGATTCGAGGAATTCAGCTTTTCTTGCCACATTTCGGTTATACACCAGATCGATGAAAAAAAAAGAAACTGAAGATAATGTTTTATTTTCAGAGGATTAGTGGGGGAAGCTTGTTTTCCATCTGGGGAACGATATTCTATTTTTCAGAACTTACGTAAACGAAAGTTGAGCGGAGTGAAAAAAAATTTCCTGCAATCGTTTTGAATCAGGCATGAGATTCTTCTTCGGATTCGAGGAATTCAGCTTTTCTTGCCACATTTCGGTTATACACCAGATCGATGAAAAAAAGAAACTGAAGATAATGTTTTATTTTCAGAGGATTAGTGGGGAAGCTTGTTTTCCATCTGGGGAACGATATTCTATTTTTCAGAACTTACGTAAACGAAAGTTGAGCGGAGTGAAAAAATTTCCTGCAATCGTTTTGAATCAGGCATGAGATTCTTCTTCGGATTCGAGGAATTCAGCTTTTCTTGCCACATTTCGGTTATACACCAGATCGATGAAAAAAGAAACTGAAGATAATGTTTTATTTTCAGAGGATTAGTGGGGGGAAGCTTGTTTTCCATCTGGGGAACGATATTCTATTTTTCAGAACTTACGTAAACGAAAGTTGAGCGGAGTGAAAAAATTTCCTGCAATCGTTTTGAATCAGGCATGAGATTCTTCTTCGGATTCGAGGAATTCAGCTTTTCTTGCCACATTTCGGTTATACACCAGATCGATGAAAAAAGAAACTGAAGATAATGTTTTATTTTCAGAGGATTAGTGGGGGGAAGCTTGTTTTCCATCTGGGAACGATATTCTATTTTTCAGAACTTACGTAAACGAAAGTTGAGCGGAGTGAAAAAATTTCCTGCAATCGTTTTGAATCAGGCATGAGATTCTTCTTCGGATTCGAGGAATTCAGCTTTTCTTGCCACATTTCGGTTATACACCAGATCGATGAAAAAAAGAAACTGAAGATAATGTTTTATTTTCAGAGGATTAGTGGGGGAAGCTTGTTTTCCATCTGGGGAACGATATTCTATTTTTCAGAACTTACGTAAACGAAAGTTGAGCGGAGTGAAAAAATTTCCTGCAATCGTTTTGAATCAGGCATGAGATTCTTCTTCGGATTCGAGGAATTCAGCTTTTCTTGCCACATTTCGGTTATACACCAGATCGATGAAAAAAGAAACTGAAGATAATGTTTTATTTTCAGAGGATTAGTGGGGGGAAGCTTGTTTTCCATCTGGGGAACGATATTCTATTTTTCAGAACTTACGTAAACGAAAGTTGAGCGGAGTGAAAAAATTTCCTGCAATCGTTTTGAATCAGGCATGAGATTCTTCTTCGGATTCGAGGAATTCAGCTTTTTCTTGCCACATTTCGGTTATACACCAGATCGATGAAAAAAAAAGAAACTGAAGATAATGTTTTATTTTCAAAGGATTAGTGGGGGAAGCTTGTTTTCCATCTGGGGAACGATATTCTATTTTTCAGAACTTACGTAAACGAAAGTTGAGCGGAGTGAAAAAATTTCCTGCAATCGTTTTGAATCAGGCATGAGATTCTTCTTCGGATTCGAGGAATTCAGCTTTTCTTGCCACATTTCGGTTATACACCAGATCGATGAAAAAAAAAAGAAACTGAAGATAATGTTTTATTTTTAGAGGATTAGTGGGGGAAGCTTGTTTTCCATCTGGGGAACGATATTCTATTTTTCAGAACTTACGTAAACGAAAGTTGAGCGGAGTGAAAAAATTTCCTGCAATCGTTTTGAATCAGGCATGAGATTCTTCTTCGGATTCGAGGAATTCAGCTTTTCTTGCCACATTTCGGTTATACACCAGATCGATGAAAAAAAAAGAAACTGAAGATAATGTTTTATTTTCAGAGGATTAGTGGGGGAAGCTTGTTTTCCATCTGGGGAACGATATTCTATTTTTCAGAACTTACGTAAACGAAAGTTGAGCGGAGTGAAAAAATTTCCTGCAATCGTTTTGAATCAGGCATGAGATTCTTCTTCGGATTCGAGGAATTCAGCTTTTCTTGCCACATTTCGGTTATACACCAGATCGATGAAAAAAAAGAAACTGAAGATAATGTTTTATTTTCAGAGGATTAGTGGGGGAAGCTTGTTTTCCATCTGGGGAACGATATTCTATTTTTCAGAACTTACGTAAACGAAAGTTGAGCGGAGTGAAAAAAATTTCCTGCAATCGTTTTGAATCAGGCATGAGATTCTTCTTCGGATTCGAGGAATTCAGCTTTTCTTGCCACATTTCGGTTATACACCAGATCGATGAAAAAAAAAGAAACTGAAGATAATGTTTTATTTTCAGAGGATTAGTGGGGGAAGCTTGTTTTCCATCTGGGGAACGATATTCTATTTTTCAGAACTTACGTAAACGAAAGTTGAGCGGAGTGAAAAAATTTCCTGCAATCGTTTTGAATCAGGCATGAGATTCTTCTTCGGATTCGAGGAATTCAGCTTTTCTTGCCACATTTCGGTTATACACCAGATCGATGAAAAAAAAAAGAAACTGAAGATAATGTTTTATTTTCAGAGGATTAGTGGGGGAAGCTTGTTTTCCATCTGGGGAACGATATTCTATTTTTCAGAACTTACGTAAACGAAAGTTGAGCGGAGTGAAAAAATTTCCTGCAATCGTTTTGAATCAGGCATGAGATTCTTCTTCGGATTCGAGGAATTCAGCTTTTCTTGCCACATTTCGGTTATACACCAGATCGATGAAAAAAAAGAAACTGAAGATAATGTTTTATTTTCAGAGGATTAGTGGGGGGAAGCTTGTTTTCCATCTGGGGAACGATATTCTATTTTTCAGAACTTACGTAAACGAAAGTTGAGCGGAGTGAAAAAATTTCCTGCAATCGTTTTGAATCAGGCATGAGATTCTTCTTCGGATTCGAGGAATTCAGCTTTTCTTGCCACATTTCGGTTATACACCAGATCGATGAAAAAAAGAAACTGAAGATAATGTTTTATTTTCAGAGGATTAGTGGGGGGAAGCTTGTTTTCCATCTGGGGAACGATATTCTATTTTTCAGAACTTACGTAAACGAAAGTTGAGCGGAGTGAAAAAATTTCCTGCAATCGTTTTGAATCAGGCATGAGATTCTTCTTCGGATTCGAGGAATTCAGCTTTTCTTGCCACATTTCGGTTATACACCAGATCGATGAAAAAAAAGAAACTGAAGATAATGTTTTATTTTCAGAGGATTAGTGGGGGGAAGCTTGTTTTCCATCTGGGGAACGATATTCTATTTTTCAGAACTTACGTAAACGAAAGTTGAGTGGAGTGAAAAATTTCCTGCAATCGTTTTGAATCAGGCATGAGATTCTTCTTCGGATTCGAGGAATTCAGCTTTTCTTGCCACATTTCGGTTATACACCAGATCGATGAAAAAAAGAAACTGAAGATAATGTTTTATTTTCAGAGGATTAGTGGGGGAAGCTTGTTTTCCATCTGGGGAACGATATTCTATTTTTCAGAACTTACGTAAACGAAAGTTGAGCGGAGTGAAAAAATTTCCTGCAATCGTTTTGAATCAGGCATGAGATTCTTCTTCGGATTCGAGGAATTCAGCTTTTCTTGCCACATTTCGGTTATACACCAGATCGATGAAAAAAAAAGAAACTGAAGATAATGTTTTATTTTCAGAGGATTAGTGGGGGAAGCTTGTTTTCCATCTGGGGAACGATATTCTATTTTTCAGAACTTACGTAAACGAAAGTTGAGCGGAGTGAAAAAATTTCCTGCAATCGTTTTGAATCAGGCATGAGATTCTTCTTCGGATTCGAGGAATTCCGCTTTTCTTGCCACATTTCGGTTATACACCAGATCGATGAAAAAAGAAACTGAAGATAATGTTTTATTTTCAGAGGATTAGTGGGGGAAGCTTGTTTTCCATCTGGGGAACGATATTCTATTTTTCAGAACTTACGTAAACGAAAGTTGAGCGGAGTGAAAAAATTTCCTGCAATCGTTTTGAATCAGGCATGAGATTCTTCTTCGGATTCGAGGAATTCCGCTTTTCTTGTCACATTTCGGTTATACACCAGATCGATGAAAAAAAAAGAAACTGAAGATAATGTTTTATTTTCAGAGGATTAGTGGGGGGGGGGGGGGAGCTTGTTTTCCATCTGGGGAACGATATTCTATTTTTCAGAAGTTACGTAAACGAAAGTTGAGCGGAGTGAAAAAATTTCTTGCAATCGTTTTGAATCAGGCACGAGATTCTTCTTCGGATTCGAGGAATTCCGCTTTTCTTGCCACATTTCGGTTATACACCAGATCGATGAAAAAAAAAGAAACTGAAGATAATGTTTTATTTTCAGAGGATTAGTGGGGGGGGGGGGAGCTTGTTTTCCATCTGGGGATCGATATTCTATTTTTCAGAACTTACGTAAACGAAAGTTGAGCGGAGTGAAAAAATTTCCTGCAATCGTTTTGAATCAGGCATGAGATTCTTCTTCGGATTCGAGGAATTCCGCTTTTCTTGCCACATTTCGGTTATACACCAGATCGATGAAAAAAAAAAGAAACTGAAGATAATGTTTTATTTTCAGAGGATTAGTGGGGGGGGGGGAGCTTGTTTTCCATCTGGGGAACGATATTCTATTTTTCAGAAGTTACGTAAACGAAAGTTGAGCGGAGTGAAAAAATTTCTTGCAATCGTTTTGAATCAGGCACGAGATTCTTCTTCGGATTCGAGGAATTCCGCTTTTCTTGCCACATTTCGGTTATACACCAGATCGATGAAAAAAAAAAAGAAACTGAAGATAATGTTTTATTTTCAGAGGATTAGTGGGGGAAGCTTGTTTTCCATCTGGGGAACGATATTCTATTTTTCAGAACTTACGTAAACGAAAGTTGAGCGGAGTGAAAATATTTCCTGCAATCGTTTTGAATCAGGCATGAGATTCTTCGGATTCGAGGAATTCCGCTTTTCTTGCCACATTTCGGTTATACACCAGATCGATGAAAAAAAAGAAACTGAAGATAATGTTTTATTTTCAGAGGATTAGTGGGGGGAAGCTTGTTTTCCATCTGGGGAACGATATTCTATTTTTCAGAACTTACGTAAACGAAAGTTGAGCGGAGTGAAAAAATTTCCTGCAATCGTTTTGAATCAGGCATGAGATTCTTCTTCGGATTCGAGGAATTCCGCTTTTCTTGCCACATTTCGGTTATACACCAGATCGATGAAAAAAAGAAACTGAAGATAATGTTTTATTTTCAGAGGATTAGTGGGGGAAGCTTGTTTTCCATGTGGGGAACGATATTCTATTTTTCAGAACTTACGTAAACGAAAGTTGAGCGGAGTGAAAAATTTCCTGCAATCGTTTTGAATCAGGCATGAGATTCTTCTTCGGATTCGAGGAATTCCGCTTTTCTTGCCACATTTCGGTTATACACCAGATCGATGAAAAAAAAGAAACTGAAGATAATGTTTTATTTTCAGAGGATTAGTGGGGGGGGAGCTTGTTTTCCATCTGGGGAACGATATTCTATTTTTCAGAACTTACGTAAACGAAAGTTGAGCGGAGTGAAAAAATTTCCTGCAATCGTTTTGAATCAGGCATGAGATTTTTCTTCGGATTCGAGGAATTCCGCTTTTCTTGCCACATTTCGGTTATACACCAGATCGATGAAAAAAAGAAACTGAAGATAATGTTTTATTTTCAGAGGATTAGTGGGGGGAGCTTGTTTTCCATCTGGGGAACGATATTCTATTTTTCAGAACTTACGTAAACGAAAGTTGAGCGGAGTGAAAAAATTTCCTGCAATCGTTTTGAATCAGGCATGAGATTTTTCTTCGGATTCGAGGAATTCCGCTTTTCTTGCCACATTTCGGTTATACACCAGATCGATGAAAAAAAAGAAACTGAAGATAATGTTTTATTTTCAGAGGATTAGTGGGGGAGCTTGTTTTCCATCTGGGGAACGATATTCTATTTTTCAGAACTTACGTAAACGAAAGTTGAGCGGAGTGAAAAAATTTCCTGCAATCGTTTTGAATCAGGCATGAGATTCTTCTTCGGATTCGAGGAATTCAGCTTTTCTTGCCACATTTCGGTTATACACCAGATCGATGAAAAAAAGAAACTGAAGATAATGTTTTATTTTCAGAGGATTAGTGGGGGAAGCTTGTTTTCCATCTGGGGAACGATATTCTATTTTTCAGAACTTACGTAAACGAAAGTTGAGCGGAGTGAAAAAATTTCCTGCAATCGTTTTGAATCAGGCATGAGATTTTTCTTCGGATTCGAGGAATTCCGCTTTTCTTGCCACATTTCGGTTATACACCAGATCGATGAAAAAAAAAAGAAACTGAAGATAATGTTTTATTTTCAGAGGATTAGTGGGGGGAGCTTGTTTTCCATCTGGGGAACGATATTCTATTTTTCAGAACTTACGTAAACGAAAGTTGAGCGGAGTGAAAAATTTCCTGCAATCGTTTTGAATCAGGCATGAGATTTTTCTTCGGATTCGAGGAATTCCGATTTTCTTGCCACATTTCGGTTATACACCAGATCGATGAAAAAAAAGAAACTGAAGATAATGTTTTATTTTCAGAGGATTAGTGGGGGAGCTTGTTTTCCATCTGGGGAACGATATTCTATTTTTCAGAACTTACGTAAACAAAAGTTGAGCGGAGTGAAAAAATTTCCTGCAATCGTTTTTTTTTTTTTTGTCTCGCGAAGTTTCCACTGTCCAGTGTTATTATCAAATATCAATTTATTGCATAAATGTTTGTTAATATATATCAAATACGTGGAGATAATGTAAATGGACGATGTCATCACTCTTTCCACGTTATTTTTTAAACAACGCATAGCGACTGAAAAATTGTATTCCGGCACTGCTGGGATCGAACCATAGAACTCTCGATAACTAGTCGAGTGCGTTCGAATTTACGCTACAGCGCCAACAATTCTCAGCGCAATGCGTGGTTTATCAGTCAGCATCTGACTACACGAATGCGTATTGATGGTCTCAGCAACTGAGATGTCGTCATCTGGTGGCATTTAACGCAACAGCTATTTTAATTGTAGCTGATAATTTTTTTTTTATTTTATAAATGCTTGTATTTCAGCTTGAAAGTGTAGACAACAATTTCCGATAACGGAAGTTCAATAAGAGTAAAAATTTCCTTGTAAACTTTAGGCATGAGCAGGGCCCGATTTAGGTCAGCGGAGGCCCTCTGCACATCTTATGTCTGCGGCCCCCTCGATTAAAATTATCAGCTAACAGTTGAGAGGAATATTTGCTGGTAAATATTTTTTTTTTTTTTGGCAAGCAATATTTCTAGTAGTAAAACAATAAAATACATCCCACATGCTAGTCATCTATACAGCCAATGTGCATTGTAATAGACTAACATTCATACCACTTGTACTTCCTCACATCCGCAGAGATAACAGCCGTAACATTAGTTACTCTGGAATTCTTTTTTGTTTTATGGTATCATTTACAAAACAAATAACTATCCCCCCAGAGATATAATTTAAAACCTCTAGTCTACCATAAATTTAATGGAAATTATGAACCGACGGTAGTTTTAGCTGTAAGAAGTAATCCCTCACAAAATGTTACAACTGACAAGTGACTACACACATTGTAGGATAAATTATTGAAACAGCCCATGTAAATTATTACAAGTCTTTAAATAAAGTAGTGTCATTTGAACTTTTCCCGTATTTTCATTTATGTGAAAGTAAACCCAACATATTTATGAATATTGAATAACAAATTTTGTTCTCACAAAACCAATATTAATAAAGATATTTTTAATAAATTCTACATGTTTTGCTGAAATGCCTTTCGTGTATAATACACAGTGTGGCAAAGAATTTTTACGACTGGGTCTGTAAAATGAAATAGAAACAAGCAATTATAATTTGTTTTAGTTTGTTATTCAAAATAAGTCCCTCCGGCTTCAATACTCTTGTTACAGCGATTTAATAATGATTCGAATGCCTGTTCCAGTTCACTTTGTAGAATTCCCTCCAAAGCACACGTCGGAGGTGTTTGTATGGTCGAAATATCATCAAAATAACACCCTTTTAACGTCATTTTAAGTTTGGGGAACAAAGAAAAGTCGCAGGGTGCTAAATCAGGCGAATACGGTGGATGATTCAACACACAGACGTTATTTTTCGCCAAAAATCTACGAACAAGAAGTGAGGTGTGACTGGGTGCATTATCGTGCAACAAACACCAACTGTTTTCATCCTGATATTCTGGACGAATGCGACGAATTCTGCCCATCAAACGCCTCAAAACATTTAAATAAAACTCACCAGTAATTCTTTGTCCACTTGGAACAAATTCTTTGTGGATAATACCCTTACTATCGAAGAATGTAATGAGCATTGTTTTGATTTTCGATGGAACTTTTCTTGTTTTTTTGGCTTGTGGCGAGTTTTTTGACTTCCATTCCGCACTTTGTCGCTTTGTTTTAGGATCATATTGAAAGCACCATGTTTCATCACCTGTGACAATCAATTTTAAGAAGTTTGAATCATTTTCAGCGGCTGAAATGACGTCTCTGCAATGTGCACTTCTCCTTGATTTCTGTTCATTGGTTAACGTGTGTGGAACAAATTTAGCACAGACTTTTGTTTTGCCCAAATCTTCATGCAGGATGGTTCGAATCGTTTCTTTGTTGATGTTTACAGACTCTTCCATCATTCTTAGTGACGCACATCGATTGTTTGCCACGAAATCACGCACTTTTTCAATAATCTCAGGTGTCCTAGATGAACTTGGTCTTCCGGTATGCTTATCATCTTCTAGCGTCAAAAAACGTTTGTGCCACAGGAAAACATTTGATCTACTTAAACAAAACTCACCGTAAACTTGTTTCATCATTTGGTACGTTTCCGAGGCACTTTTACCAAGTTTTGCGTTAAATTTAATAACAGCCCTTTGTTCCATCTTAATAATTGAACATGAAAAAAATTTGACTTCTCTAATGAACGGCCGTTTCGTTTGAGTTACTTTCACAACTGCGCAGTACTTTTGACAGAAAGCAAGCAGATGGTCACGGTTTATAACGCATTCGCGATTACACTGGTGGCGCCACCATAGGCTGAAATCTAGCGCCAGTCTTAAAAATTCTTTGACGCACTGTGTATAAGTTACTGAATAATTTTTTTTTTTTTTTTAACTTTGCATGGCCAATGGATTTTCTCATTTGGCTAGTAAAATTTTTGCTCTACTAGCCAGCGTGCGTGGCTGGTAGAAATTTCAGCAGTTTCACAAGGGCTGCAAGCAACACACACTGCAGGGTTCACTCGATGTAGATCACACCTTTGGAAGACGCTTTTATTAACACAATGAGACGAGGGAAGACCAACCACCGCGATAGAATCCTTATCAAGTTGTGAAGCTGCTGCGAGGTGCTTTTATTAACAATGAGACGAGGGAAGGCCAACCACTGCGTTAGAATCCTTATCAAGTTGTGAAGCTGCTGCGAGGTGCTTTTATTAACAATGAGACGAGGGAAGACCAACCACCGCGATAGAATCCTTATCAAGTTGTGAAGCTGCTGCGAGGTGCTTTTATTAACAATGAGACGAGGGAAGGCCAACCACTGCGTTAGAATCCTTATCAAGTTGTGAAGCTGCTGCGAGGTGCTTTTATTAACAATGAGACGAGGGAAGACCAACCACCGCGATAGAATCCTTATCAAGTTGTGAAGCTGCTGCGAGGTGCTTTTATTAACAATGAGACGACGGAAGACCAACCACCGCGTTAGAATTTGTTGTTTTTACCGCAATATCAAGAAACTACCATATATACTCGCGTATAAGTCGAGAAATTTGGGACAAAATGAGAGCTTCAAAGTAATGGGGTCGACTTATACGCGGGGTCTAAAAAAATTGTAATTCCAAAAGTTCTTCCCGTGAGGCAAAAGGCAATCCATCCCAAAAGAAATAAAAATGCCAATGCGGTATTAATTACGAAATCGCAACCCTCCGAAAGAAAAAAAAAGAAAGAAAGAAAGAAAAAACACCGATGTGGTAGAATTATGAAATCGCGACCCTCCGAATTTCTCCGCGCTTTGAAAAGTCTCCTCTCTCCTGACGGCGTATCCACAGCGCAGTCACAGCCGCGCATAGAAAGCTCCGCCCTTCCGACTACCAGCTGATTGCGCTGACCTTCGACGTAACGGAGCCATGCGACAGCCAGTGTTAGGTGTTGCTTGTTCTTAATCGCACGTGTTTTTCTTGTTCTTAATCGCATGTGTCTCGCTTCTATTATGGGTGACACGGATTGTGTAAAGAAACGGATGTCCTATAACGCAGGATTCAAGTTGAAAGTGGTTTCTTTTGCAGAAAATACTAACATCTGTGCTGCTTTACGTCAATTTGGCATTAACCAAAAACTGATTCGAGATTGGCGTAAAAAAAAACCGGACTTGGTGAAAATCCCAAAATCGCAAAAGGCGCTGCGCCGTGGAACGACATCTTTCCCAGAGCTGGAAAGTGTCTTGAATGATTGGATTGTGGGCTGCAGACAAAATGGTTACATTGTAACGCGAACAGGTATACGTTTGCGAACAATGAAGCTCGCAAAAGATGAAAAGTTTGCAGCCGCAAATAACACTTTTCGTATCTCACCAGGTTGGTGCACAAGGTTCATGAACCGCTACGGGTTGTGTCTACGCCAGCGCACCAAAATTGCACAAAAGTTACCTCGTGACCTCGAAGCAAAGATAATGGAATTTCAAAAGTATGTAAAAGAGACTGCTTTTGAACTTTCCCAAATGGGGAACATGGATGAAACCGCCATGTGTTTCGACATTCCTGGAAATAAGACGGTGAACCAAAAGGGCGAAAAAGATATCTTGATCAAAACGACTGGCCACGAAAAATCCAGTTTCACGGTTGTTCTCTCCTGTTTGGCCGACGGCAGTAAGCTACCTTCGGTAATTATTTTCAAACGCAAAACTCTGCCGAAAAGCGTTGTCTTTCCGTCTGGTGTGCTCGTTCGTGCCCGTGAAAAAGGATGGATGAACGAATCCGGAACAATTGACTGGTTACAGAATGTGTGGAACAAAAGACCAGGTGCACTTTAGAGGAAACCTTCTCTTTTGGTGTGGGATATGTTTGTTGCACACCGTTGTGCAGAAGTGAAAAAAACTGCAGAAAATTCAAAAACAACTCTTGCTGTCATCCCAGGTGGGTTGACATCTGTTCTCCAACCACTAGATGTCTGCCTTAATAAGCCCTTCAAGGACAATGTGCGGAGGTATTGGGCAGATTGGATAAGTTCCGATTTGCCGACTGAAACCAAGGGCGGAAATCTAAAGAAGCCGGATATCGTTTTGATTGCGCTATGGGTCAAGGATGCTTAGGATGCGACACCTGCGGAAATGGTCGTGAAATCATTCAAGAAATGTTGCATTAGTAACAAACTTGATGGCACAGAGGATGATGAGATTTTTATGAGTGATGATGACAGTGATTCTGATGACACAGGCATAGATGGGAATACTGATGTTTACGATGATGCGCCGATGACGGAGAAAGACTTTTTTGAACTGTTTGGAGAGTCTGACTCGGAATCTCATTTTGAAGGGTTCCGATGAAGTTTTTGGGTATGCAAATTAAATTTAGTATCATATGTATAATTTTTTTCGTTTTCAAATGTTTTTGAATAAATTCATTGAAATTTTTTTCTTCTTTTTTTTTTTTTTTTTTTTGATTGGAGGTTTAACGACCAACGTGAGCAACTCAAATGGGCTATAAGCAGTCGCCCATCCCTAATTTAGGGCCACTGGTTCAAGGGAAGGGAGAGAACCAACGCCATAAGACAAACACAACATTCATTGATTGATTGGAGGTTTATCAACCACCGTGAGCAACTCAATGGACTATAAGCAGTCGCCCGTCCCTAATTTAGGGTCACTGGTTCCAGGGAAGGGAGAGAGCCAGTGCCGTAAGACAAACACAACATCCATTGATTGATTGGAGGTTTAACAACCACCGTGAGCAACTCAAATGGGCTATAAGCAGTCGCCCGTCCCTAATTTAGGGTCACTGGTTCCAGGGAAGGGAGAGAGTCAGTGCCGTAAGACAAACACAACATCCATTGATTGATTGGAGGTTTAACGACCACCGTGAGCAACTCAAATGGGCTATAAGCAGTCGCCCGTCCCTAATTTAGGGTCACTGGTTCCAGGGAAGGGAGAGAGTCAGTGCCGTAAGACAAACACAACATCCATTGATTGATTGGAGGTTTAACGACCACCGTGAGCAACTCAATGGGCTATAAAGCAGTCGCCCGTCCCTAATTTAGGGTCACTGGTTCCAGGGAAGGGAGAGAGCCAGTGCCGTAAGAGAAACACAACATCCATTGATTGATTGGAGGTTTAACGACCACCGTGAGCAACTCAAATGGGCTATAAGCAGTCGCCCGTCCCTAATTTAGGGTCACTGGTTCCAGGGAAGGGAGAGAGTCAGTGCCGTAAGACAAACACAACATCCATTGATTGATTGGAGGTTTAACGACCACCGTGAGCAACTCAAATGGGCTATAAGCAGTCGCCCGTCCCTAATTTAGGGTCTCTGGTTCCAGGGAAGGGAGAGAGTCAGTGCCGTAAGACAAACACAACATCCATTGATTGATTGGAGGTTTAACGACCACCGTGAGCAACTCAATGGGCTATAAGCAGTCGCCCGTCTCTAATTTAGGGTCACTGGTTCCAGGGAAGGGAGAGAGCCAGTGCCGTAAGACAAACACAACATCCATTGATTGATTGGAGGTTTAACGACCACCGTGAGCAACTCAATGGGCTACAAGCAGTCGCCCGTCTCTAATTTAGGGTCACTGGTTCCAGGGAAGGGAGAGAGCCAGTGCCGTAAGACAAACACAACATCCATTGATTGATTGAAGGTTTAACGACCACCGTGAGCAACTCAAATGGGCTATAAGCAGTCGCCCGTCCCTAATTTAGGGTCTCTGGTTCCAGGGAAGGGAGAGAGTCAGTGCCGTAAGACAAACACAACATCCATTGATTGATTGGAGGTTTAACGACCACCGTGAGCAACTCAAATGGGCTGTAAGCAGTCGCCCGTCCCTAATTTAGGGTCACTGGTTCCAGGGAAGGGAGAGAGCCAGTGCCGTAAGACAAACACAACATCCATGCCTCACCGGGATTCGAACCCGGACCCCGTTCGGACAAAATGATCAGAGGCCAACGCCTTAGACCACTGCGTTTTTCTTCTGAAAGTGGGGGCGTCGACTTATACGCGAGTATATACGGTACTCAAAATTCTGTCAATGCTTCCAGTCTCAACACCCGCTCTGGAAAGCACATTCTTAACTATCAAGCGCCAGAGAATGGATCTTCGAAACACAACGTCTAATTCTCGATTTTCTGGACTTGCACTGCTGAACATACATCAAGAAGTAGAAGTAAATATACAGGATCCACATTTTCAAGGCAATGGCGGCGAAGCGCAGTTACCTTGTACAATGATGCTAAGATACGTAAGTACAATTTTATTAAAGTACTAGCTAAATACCTGTTCTTCGAACATGATGATATTAAAAATATTTCTGTAATCAGAGTTGTATAAAAATAAAATGTATCTGCGTACACAACCACTGAAATAGAAAACTTGCTGCAAACCCGTGAATCACGATAACAATAGAATAAGATAAAGAAAAATTAATATAACAGTAAACAATTATTAGAACATTACAGATTCCAGAGAGGACAAGAGTACACTGAAGAGCAATTGAATTAGAGATATCTGTCTAGTAACGTGTAGCACCACCTTTCGCCCTGATGACGGCGGCGATTCGTCTCGGCATGGACTCGACAAGACACCGGAAGCGTTGGGAAGCCATACGGATCCACGACCCCTGAACAAGCTCCCACAGTTCACGAAGATTTCATGGAGTTCACTGTCAGTTTAACTGAAGAGCAATTGAATTAGAGATACCTGTCTAGTAACGTGTAGCACCATCTTTCGCCCTGATGACGGCGGCGATTCGTCTCGGCATGGACTCGACAAGACACCGGAAGCGTTGGGAAGCCATACGGATCCACGACCCCTGAACAAGCTCCCACAGTTCACGAAGATTTGATGGAGGGGGGTCATCTCTCTCGATGGCATCCCAGATGTGCTGAGGTCGCTGGCCAAGGAAGCAAGGTCACGTCAATGGAGTGTTCATCCAACCATTTGGGAGCTGCATTGTCTTGTTGCAGGATGAGGTCCGATGTTGAAGACGCACAAACGGGAGCAAATGGTCGTCCAGGATATCCCGGCAACGTTGACCTGTGAGGGACGATGTCACACGTACCAGGGGTCCCATTTCAGTCCACGTAAACAGTCCCCAGACGAGAATGCCACCCCCACCAGCTTGAAGAGTACCCTGCTGGCAAGAAGGATCCACCGCTTCATGTGGTTTGCGCCGTACTCGTATCCTGCCATCCTCATGTACCAACGTGAATCTCGACTCATCAGTCCAGGCAACATTTTCCCACATGTCTAGGGTACAGTGGCGATGTTCCCGCACCCATGCTAATCTTTGCACCCTGTGATGTGCGGTCAGCAGCGGTACCCTCGTGGGACGATGGCTTCTGTACCCCATAGCGAGGAGATGGTTCTGGATGGTGTTGCTGCTTACACGTTTTTGTGCACCAGCGTTAAATTGCAGAGTGATTTCTTGCACTGTGGCCCGTCTATCCGCTGTCACAATGCGAGCTAGCCGACGATGACCCCGCTCATCCACACGCTGTTGTCCACGGCTGTTGGCCCTTGCAGGGATGGTTTTACCGGATTCGATATACTCACGGTGCACCCGTGACACAGTGGCTGCTGAAAACTCCAGTGCCTGCACGACTTCCAAGGTGGAGTGACCCATTCCTCGGGCCCCGACAATTTGCCCACGATCAAATGCGCTTAGATCCTTCGTCTTACCCATACTGCGTCCGACTCTTACGGATTCCCGTCGCATCACTCCTTATATTGTCGGATCGCTGCGTACGTCATGCCGTTTCCGTTTACAGGGCCGCCCACAGCGCCACATTTGCATAACGCCAGCTGTCTCTAATTCAATTGCTCTTCAGTGTATATTGCGACTAAATGCACAAAAATGTACGTGTAAAATGGACTTTACGGCCAAAATTTTAAAATATTGGACTATGAACCTCATAAAAACAAGAGAGTAATTAAAGAAAGTTTTTATATCTAGAAAAGTAGTTCCGTTAATGAACCTTCAAAAATTATAAATAGCATTTTTAACAACTTAATTCAAAAATAGACTTATAAAATACATAAGGAAAAGATTTTAATTAAATAACTGCAGGAGGACCTGGCAACTAAATTTTAAATATTTCTATGTAAACAAAACTTTTGTTACTGTTCCTATATATTGAGAACAGGTATTGATAAAATCAAGAGGTCAGAAACGTCTGTAAAAACAAAAGAACTCACTATCGGAAGATGTGAAAAATAGTTGAACATTCTCACATTAAGATAGAATTAAATATATTAATCTGAGTAAAGCCTTGAGTATTTTAATTGCTGCAAATAACATTTTTATTTTTTTTGACCTACAAGCAAAAACTATCTGCAAAATCTGCTAATAATTTGGAAAATATCCGGGTACGACGTACGTGTGTACGTCGACTCTGTCTCTAATACAGGATTTCTTACCATACCATATAATATAATTTGCACCATAAATTAATATACTAATAATACACTTGATGGGTTTGTTCTGTAACTTTATAACTTCAAGCCTACACAAAACAAATTAAAATATGTCGTTATGTTTCACCTTCATCGTTAAAATATTGATAGAAAACATAACAAAATATGTTGTTACTTTCAGCATAAATGTAAAAAGAACCTTGCTTGATAAGTAACAATTTCGTTCAAAACTGTACATTTAAAAGCTAGAGATCAGATTTTTTGAAAATGTGAGCAAAATTGTGTTGCCATTGCTAATATCTCAAGAGGGATTTTTTTTTTTTTTTTAATTTCCATTACTATGAAAATCTTCCTGCATATTTATATTTGTTGCAGTCACCTTACCACTTTTATGACGTTGCCGTTCCTTCGGTGAAAACAAATGTAGATAATGTGATTTTGACTCAAAAAACTTTGACATTCAATATGTCAAACGATAATATGAATGTTTAAATGCAGAGCATATTATGACAAAGCGCCTTTTGCGTGATATGTTTAAAAGTTTTTTTTTTCTATTCCTATTAGTAGTACTAATTCTGACTATTAGATAACTCTAATCATTCTACTATTCTCTTTTACGTGCGATATTTCAAAGTAACTTGTACAATATAAAGAAAAACAACAAGAACAAAAGAAAAACCGGCAAAAAAGCCAAGAAAACCAGGATAGGAAAAGAAACTATCATAAAAAAAAAAACTTGTTTTAATGAAACATAGATGGCGCCAGCCGGGCTTGATAACGAAATATATCCAAGAGTGTATATCCGACGAATGGCAACATGGAATATTGAACTCCATTAGCGCGAAGTTAACCACGAACATCGGTGGTAAAGTCGCCACGCTCCTGAGGATGTCCAGAGTTTTATTTTTTTTATTTTGATTGGAGGTTTAACGACCACCGTGAGCAACTCAATGGGCTATAAGCAGTCGCCCGTCCCTAATTTAGGGTCACTGCTTCCAGGGAAGGGAGAGAGCCAGTGCCGTAAGACAAACACGACATCCATGCCTGACCGGGATCCGAACCCGGACCCCTTACGGACGAATGATCAGAGGCCAGCGCCTTAGACCACTGCGCCACCGGGGCGGCCGATGTCCAGAGTATGGGCGAAAATTTCGAGTATAAAGAACGGGAAAAATTGATGTGTTTGGAATCCTAAGGCAAAGATCCAACGAGTATACCCAGCGAAAAGAGTGAGAAGTACAGCCAGTCATCGCATACAACGGACTTTAGGACAATAACATCAACAAAGACCGGAAAACACGTGCCTGAAATGTTCCCGTCGCTAGAAAGGAATGCCAAGGTAAGCATTATCCGCTAGAATATTGTACAGGTTTTTTCTGTTAAATACATTTAGAGCAAATCAAAAAACCTTGACATTTGATATGTCAAACGATAATAAATGTTAAAATGCAAAACACGTTATGATACAGCGCTTTTTACGTGATTTTTAAGGATTTTTGTTAAATAAATTTAGAACAAAATACATACTAAGCAGGTCAACTCAAATCATTCAAAAATGAGGGCGGGGCTTTAGTTGCTAGGCAACAATGGCTCGATCATTGCAAAACGTCCTAGCGTAATCAAAGCAGGGTTATTTAAAAACCCATTTCGATCCACTTAAAGTTATTGTAGTAAAAAAAACCTTCCTTAGTGAGCTTCTATGTTGTAAAAGGAAAATTCCTGACAAATATGAAAGTTCTAAGTTCAGTAGTTTCTGAGATTTGGTGATGAGTCAGTGAGGGCTTTCAGTTTTATATGTACAGACTAACAAAAAAAACTTTACATTTTCAATATTCTGAACTATTATTATTTTATAAAATAACTAATTTTGTGTACGAGTGAATGGTGTTTTATCAAAATGGTTTTCTATTGGTGCAGGAGTTAGACAAGGTTGTGTAATGTCCCCATGGCTGTTTAATATATTTATGGATGCATGATGCCAAAATAGATAATACTGGTTTATGTCTTGGTGCATGATGATTGAAAAGTATCTGGCTGTTGGGAAGAAAGTTTTTACTGCCTTCATAGATTTAGAGAAAGCTTATGACCGAGTGAATAGGACACTTTTGTGGAAGGTATTGAATGAATATGGTGTTACTGGGAATCTACTTAATAGTGTAAAAGCCATGTATGCTGGTAGTAGAGCTTGTGTACGAGTGAATGGTGTTTTATCAAAATGGTTTTCTATTGGTGCAGGAGTTAGACAAGGTTGTGTAATGTCCCCATGGCTGTTTAATATATTTATGGATGCATGATGCCAAAATAGATAATACTGGTTTATGTCTTGGTGCATGATGATTGAAAAGTATCTGGCTGTTGGGAAGAAAGTTTTTACTGCCTTCATAGATTTAGAGAAAGCTTACGACCGAGTGAATAGGACACTTTTGTGGAAGGTATTGAATGAATATGGTGTTACTGGGAATCTACTTAATAGTGTAAAAACCATGCATGCTGGTAGTAGAGCTTGTGTACGAGTGAATGGTGTTTTATCAAAATGGTTTTCCATTGGTGCAGGAGTTAGACAAGGTTGTGTAATGTCACCATGGCTGTTTAATATATTTATGGATGCATGATGCCAAAATAGATAATACTGGTTTATGTCTTAGTGCACGATGATTGAAAAATATCTGGCTGTTGGGAAGAAAGTTTTTACTGCCTTCATAGATTTAGAGAAAGCTTACGACCGAGTGAATAGGACACTTTTGTGGAAGGTATTGAATGAATATGGTGTTACTGGGAATCTACTTAATAGTGTAAAAACCATGCATGCTGGTAGTAGAGCTTGTGTACAAGTGAATGGTGTTTTATCAAAATGGTTTTCCATTGGTGCAGGAGTTAGACAAAATTGTGTAATGTCACCATGGCTTTTAATATATTTATGGATGTTTGCAAGTGTGATGCCAAAATAGAAAATACTGGTTTATGTCTTAGTGCACGATGATTGAAAAGTATCTGGCTGTTGGGAAGAAAGTTTTTACTGCCTTCATAGATTTAGAGAAAGCTTATGACCGAGTGAATAGGACACTTTTGTGGAAGGTATTGAATGAATATGGTGTTACTGGGAATCTACTTAATAGTGTAAAAGCCATGTATGCTGGTAGTAGAGCTTGTGTACGAGTGAATGGTGTTTAATCAAAATGGTTTTCTATTGGTGCAGGAGTCAGACAAGGTTGTGTAATGTCACCATGGCTGTTTAATATATTTATGGATGCATGATGCCAAAATAGATAATACTGGTTTATGTCTTAGTGCACGATGGTTGAAAAGTATCTGGCTGTTGGGAAGAAAGTTTTTACTGCCTTCATAGATTTAGAGAAAGCTTACGACCGAGTGAATAGGACACTTTTGTGGAAGGTATTGAATGAATATGGTGTTACTGGGAATCTACTTAATAGTGTAAAAACCATGCATGCTGGTAGTAGAGCTTGTGTACGAGTGAATGGTGTTTTATCAAAATGGTTTTCTATTGGTGCAGGAGTCAGACAAGGTTGTGTAATGTCACCATGGCTGTTTAATATATTTATGGATGCATGATGCCAAAATAGATAATACTGGTTTATGTCTTAGTGCACGATGATTGAAAAGTATCTGGCTGTTGGGAAGAAAGTTTTTACTGCCTTCATAGATTTAGAGAAAGCTTACGACCGAGTGAATAGGACACTTTTGTGGAAGGTATTGAATGAATATGGTGTTACTGGGAATCTACTTAATAGTGTAAAAGCCATGTATGCTGGTAGTAGAGCTTGTGTACGAGTGAATGGTGTTTTATCAAAATGGTTTTCCATTGGTGCAGGAGTTAGACAAGGTTGTGTAATGTCACCATGGCTTTTAATATATTTATGGATGTTTGCAAGTGTGATGCCAAAATAGATAATACTGGTTTATGTCTTAGTGCACGATGATTGAAAAGTATCTGGCTGTTGGGAAGAAAGTTTTTACTGCCTTCATAGATTTAGAGAAAGCTTACGACCGAGTGAATAGGACACTTTTGTGGAAGGTATTGAATGAATATGGTGTTACTGAGAATCTACTTAATAGTGTAAAAGCCATGTATGCTGGTAGTAGAGCTTGTGTACGAGTGAATGGTGTTTAATCAAAATGGTTTTCTATTGGTGCAGGAGTCAGACAAGGTTGTGTAATGTCACCATGGCTGTTTAATATATTTATGGATGCATGATGCCAAAATAGATAATACTGGTTTATGTCTTAGTGCACGATGGTTGAAAAGTATCTGGCTGTTGGGAAGAAAGTTTTTACTGCCTTCATAGATTTAGAGAAACCTTACGACCAAGTGAATAGGACACTTTTGTGGAAGGTATTGAATGAATATGGTGTTACTGGGAATCTACTTAATAGTGTAAAAGCCATGTATGCTGGTAGTAGAGCTTGTGTACGAGTGAATGGTGTTTTATCAAAATGGTTTTCCATTGGTGCAGGAGTTAGACAAGGTTGTGTAATGTCACCATGGCTTTTAATATATTTATGGATGTTTGCAAGTGTGATGCCAAAATAGATAATACCGGTTTATGTCTTAGTGCACGATGATTGAAAAGTATCTGGCTGTTGGGAAGAAAGTTTTTACTGCCTTCATAGATTTAGAGAAAGCTTACGACCGAGTGAATAGGACACTTTTGTGGAAGGTATTGAATGAATATGGTGTTACTGGGAATCTACTTAATAGTGTAAAAGCCATGTATGCTGGTAGTAGAGCTTGTGTACGAGTGAATGGTGTTTTATCAAAATGGTTTTCCATTGGTGCAGGAGTTAGACAAGGTTGTGTAATGTCACCATGGCTTTTAATATATTTATGGATGTTTGCAAGTGTGATGCCAAAATAGATAATACCGGTTTATGTCTTAGTGCACGATGATTGAAAAGTATCTGGCTGTTGGGAAGAAAGTTTTTACTGCCTTCATAGATTTAGAGAAAGCCTACGACCGAGTGAATAGGACACTTTTGTGGAAGGTATTGAATGAATATGGTGTTACTGGGAATCTACTTAATAGTGTAAAAACCATGCATGCTGGTAGTAGAGCTTGTGTACGAGTGAATGGTGTTTTATCAAAATGGTTTTCCATTGGTGCAGGAGTTAGACAAGGTTGTGTAATGTCACCATGGCTGTTTAATATATTTATGGATGTTTGCATGTGTGATGCCAAAATAGATAATACTGGTTTATGTCTTGGTGACATCCGTGCGTGCAGATTTCTGATGACACTGTCCTGCTGGCAGAGAGCAAGAGTGAGTTGCAGAGTATGTTGTCCCAGATGTACGAATTTTGCATGAAATTTCAAACTGAGTATAAATAAGGGAAAACCCAAAGTTATGGTTTTTGAGAGAGAAACTGGTAGCACGGAATGTAATGCAAGTCTAAATGGCACTGTGATTGACCAGGTGAGTGAGTTTGTGTATCTAGGAAGCATGTTTGACAGAGAGAACAAGTTGGATGGTGAAATCAGTAGGCGAGTGAATTCTTCTTTGAAAGTCATAGCTGCTCTGGGAGGTTTTCACAGGAATGATAGAGAGAGGAATGGGTAGCACTGAATAAAATGTAAGTCTAAATGGCACTGTGATTGACCAGGTGAGTGAGTTTGTGTATTTAGGAAGCATGTTTGACAGAGAGAACAAGTTGGGTGGTGAAATTAGTAGGCGAGTGAATTCTTCTTTGAAAGTCGTAGCTGCTCTGGGAGGTTTTCACAGGAATGATGGGTTCTCTATAGAGTCCCACATGGCTGTGTATGAAACTGTAATTGTTCCTACTCTGATGTATGGCAGTGAAACCTGGGTACTGCAGAAGAAACATAGGAGTCGTTTGTGTGCTGGAGAAATGCGTGACTTACGTGGGGTTTGTGGCAAGACACGATCTTATTGTGTGAGAAATGAAGATGTATTGCAGTTGTGTGATGTAAAGCGAAATGTTGTTAGCAAGGTAGAGACCAATATGCTTCGGTGGTTTGGCCATGTTGAAAGAATGAGTGATGAGATGCTTACGAAGAAAATGTTTTTAGTCCAAGTGGCAGGAAGGAAAGGCAGAGGAAAGCCAAGGAAGTCATGGGAGGATCAGATTCAGGAATGTCTGCATGAGAAAAAGATTATGAGTGCGAAGTACAGAAGATCTTGTGTACGGCATGTAATGGATATCAGTGAAGCCCGAGTTGCATGTCAAGATCGCTGCAAATGGAGAAGTTTGATACGGCAACAGAAAGTAAAAATTATCTGGTAGCTTGTATTTCTTTTGGAGCTAACCTCTGAATCTCAGAGAACAGCTTAGTGATATACAAGGTTAATAGACAGTAAGGTTTGCTCATCCTGCCTCCCTCACAGCGGAAGTGCCGGTCCCTTACGTAGTGACGTCACTGTACCACATGACGCAGCCAGCAGGATGGATAGATTGTTAATACAATTGAAGCACTCGTGGGAGAAATGTTAACAACTTTTTACTCAAATACGCTCTGAATCTGAAAGCTTGCAACCAAGATGTAATGCAAAAGCCCATCTGTAATATAATCAGGAAAAACGGACATCCATGTGAATATTTTATTTAGAGTAAACCGAGAATGTGAAGAAACTTATTATGCATTTCTTTCATTTTTTTTTTTTTCAAATCTGTTTAATCTAAATATCTAAATAGGATATTGACATGACACTAAGGAAAATTGCAGGGACAGTGATTATACCTTCTAATTTATTTATATGCAACTGTAATACTGTCTTTAAATAAATTCAAAAGAAGGAAAAAAAAAACTTATAAGATTATGCTGTCAGAACCTCATGAAGAAATCCTTTTATGCGGAACAAATAAAAACTTGAGTAGCATTCCACTAACTTGCTTAATTAAAAAGTTGGAAATTAATTTTACTAAATGCTCTGTTATTATTTGTAACTAATCGCTGAACAGAAAAGTTAAAATCATGGATCTTTGCAATTTTTGTTTGTTTGTTTCTTTAGTCATATTTTATTTGCTAAATTTTTAGAACTTTAAGAATCGGGACATTATTTAACGTAAAAAAATTCTTTCTTCACTTACCTTTGTCATGTTCCTTAGGTAACTGTTTTAACCAGTTTTCTCTTCTTGGGTTGGCAATATATTTTTTGCTGAGCGTTAATATGGCGCATACGGATCATAATTCGGGTTTTCATGAATAGTTTGATGGCAGGGTGCACATTTGGAGGGAACTGATGGGCAGAAGCTTCCACTGCGGTGTGAACAATTCTTTTATCTTTCCTTAAATTGTTTTTCCCATGTAGTTTTAAAAAATTTCTTCTAGTTGGATAACCATGCTCATCCACTCATTTGTTGGATGTTGCAAGCAGCCTCTGCTTATGACGCTAATCCAGTCGCAAAGAATTCCTTTTTCTTGCACTAGGTCCAGAGGTGCATTTTTGTCCCCCAGCCCAGGACACGTTGTTTGGCATTTAAATGCAACATATCCAGCAAGGTATCGTAAAGCTTGGTACGATATGCTGTCACTAGAAGACGTAATTGCAGTTGTGGGTTCTTCGCGAAGTGCAGCCGTAATTTCATTTTCACTTGTGTGGGCTGTTTCATCATTGCAGGATGCATTATTGTGTAAGACACAGGAAGACGAGAACATGGAGACAGTTAAATAATGTTGTTCTGACTCAGGCAAAACGTTAAGATTTCTGACAGTTCCAGACTACTTTCCCAAGTACCAGCAGTCTGAGACGATTTTGAAATTCCAGTGGTGAAGGGTGATCATAGGTATTCCCTGCTGCACGTATCTGTGAGAAAAAATTTCTAGGACATCTTGATTAACTCTGCGAGTTAAAAAATATTTTAGCTCATATTTTTCGCTTAGAATCTTGTGGACAGCCATTACGGATGTAATACTGACCAGAAGACCTTGCTGAAATGGTAGGGCGTTTTTTCTTCCAACAAGGCGCATCTGCGAAAAAGTGTTGTAAGCCTCATTCAGAAGTTGAAATTGCTGTTGACTGTTACCTAAAGCACATCGGAATGGTTTGTCTGAGAATGGTTGCCTCGAATTCATTATATCAAAAAATCTGTCAACAAGAAGAATAAAATTTGTTGCTTCATCATCTTCGGGAAATAAATATTTGATGGCATTTCCAACACGCTCCGAAAGCAACTGTACAGCATAACGTACAATCTGCCTATTTGCTCCTTTAACATGTATGTGTGTTTCACTCATATTATACGCTATTTTTAATTCCTTACTGTCCTTCTCTAATAGCTTTTCAAATAGGGAGCAATTTATCACTATATTTCTTATTTTTATGCCACTGTCCAAAATATGGTTTCGCAATAACTTTAACATATGCGGAATGTCAGCAAAAACATTTATATGTCTGTTTTTGTCGAAAGGATTTTCAAAGAACGGACTCTCAGGCGATATAGCCAATTCTTTCCATAATTTCTGGTTTAAAGCTCCCAGATCTGAAGTAAGAGCAAATACAGGAAACATGATATTTTCTACGGCACAAATTACTTTCATTAATATTTCTCCAAGACTGGAACCACTAACGTCAAAATCGTAAAATACTGGTTGTTTCCGGGGATTAACAAGTCCTCTTGCCATGAATACCAGTACGTACCTACACGGTCCTATAACTTCATCTGTTTCAATATTATAGCACATTTTGCTGGAAACTTTCATTTCATCTATAGAAATTACACATGTTCTTTCGGCTTCAGTCATTTGCATTCCTTGGCTCTGCATCAGTTTTAAAGTTGTGGCTTGAATTCCAGGTGAACATTTAATTGTAGCTACCCATCGGCGCAACGTTGACAAAGCAGGAAGCGGAATATTAACTTTATTTCTCAAGTAGTGATATGCTCTCCTGGAAACAGTTCTTAATGTTATTGCAGCTGCAATATCAGTAGAATTCCAAACAATCCGTTTTTGGCCTAACAAAACCCTTATCTGTCCTGGAGTAAACACTGTAGAAAGCAAGTTTTTTATGCACATTTCTCTGGGGTTTTTTTTTCTCATCTTTCTGTAACCTTCGCAATTCTAATAATTCTTTCTGCATTTGATTCTGTTTTACTTTGAGGACTTTTACACGTAAAGTTAGACTATGGTTTGAAGAGCTCAAATATAATATTTGTTATATTAATTCAACATTTGTCGAAAACATTACGTGGTTTCAGAAATTATTAACTATATGTCAACAAAATAGTTTCCATATCATCTACTGTTTCGCACGTTACTAGAAATTCGAGCACGGGAAAAACGTCCATATAATAAGAAAATTTTTATTTCAACTTGTCACTAATATTCCTTTTTTTTTTTTTTCTTTTTGATGTTCTTTATAATAGTTTAGAATTTTATTATGAAGATTACAAATTTATATGAAAAAATGTTTTAATATGTGCAGTCAAATGCATCATAAGTTGTCAAAGTCCTCCAATACGTAGAGACAATATGTATTAAAAGATTAATATTATTCCAGTTTTTAAGTCATGATTTACTGAAATTAATACCATAGAAAAGAACTTTCGAACCTTTTGATTATGATGCGTTGAATCAGTAATAAGCCATCTTGTTATCGAAGAAGGCATGATTTTCCTTTCCTGTGGTATGGCTTATTACTGATTCAACGCATCATAATCAAAAGGTTCGAAAGTTCTTTTCTATTGTATTAATTTCGTAAATCATGACTTAAAAAACTGGAATAATATTAATCTTTTAATACATATTGTCTCTACGTATTGGAGGACTTTGACAACTTATGATGCATTTGACTGCACATATTAAAACATTTTTTCATATAAATTTGTAATCTTCATAATAAAATTCTAAACTATTATAAAGAACATCAAAAAGAAAAAAAAGGAATATTAGTGACAAGTTGAAATAAAAATTTTCTTATTATATGGACGTTTTTTCCCGTGCTCGAATTTCTAGTAACGTGCGAAACAGTAGATGATATGGAAACTATTTTGTTGACATATAGTTAATAATATAATATTTGTTTTTTCAGCTTTTCATTTTCCTTCATCAAAATATAATTTTCCTTCAATAGAATTTCATTTTCTGTTTTCAGGTCTTTCATACATTCAATTTCAGTATTTTCATCATTGGCACTCCACATGTCTTCCAAACTTTCCTCTGCGTTATCAGAGTTTATCAAATCGCCAACAAGATCAGTTCGTTTCCTTTTCTCCTGTCTGTTCTTTCTCTCTGAATTAGAATTTACGTTAAAGTTTCCCGGGTGGTTTAAACTTGGTACAGCTGTGTCCTTTAGCATTTAGCGGATTGGCAAACCTAGAAGTTCATTCCTTAAATCGCGTTCGTAGTCTTCCTCAGGAAAATGTTCCGAACAAATAGCTGAATTCGTTTCGTTGAAACCGTCAGCACGTTTGCATCTCAATTTCCATGTTTTACGCAAAACTTCATTTTTCGGAAACCTTTGGTAATGAATGCCATTCCTTCTGGTTTTCGAATAATAATTTTGACACGTTGCTATTGCGCACGAACCAGGCATGTTCAGTATGACCAAGGAAAAGATAATTTGTTTGCTACAAATACCTAGCTTCAAATGAGACAATGAAGCTTTCAGACCCTGAACCAGAAAAAACCGAAAGCAGGCAGCTTTAGGCGGATCGGGTGTGCAGATCTCCGGGACTTTTTTTTTTTTTTTTTTTTTTGATTGGAGGTTTAACGACCACCGTGAGCAATTCAATGGGCTATAAGCAGTCGCCCGTCCCTAATTTAGGGTCACTGGTTCCAGGGAAGGGAGAGCCAGTGCCGTAAGACAAACACAACATCCATTGATTGATTGGAGGTTTAACGACCACCGTGAGCAACTCAATGGGCTATAAGCAGTCGCCCGTCCCTAATTTAGGGTCACTGGTTCCAGGGAAGGGAGAGCCAGTGCCGTAAGACAAACACAACATCCATGCCTGACCGGGATTCAAACCCGGACCCCTTACGGACGAATGTTCAGAGACCATCGCTTAGACCACTGCGCCACCAGGGTGGCTCTCCGGGACTGTGACGTCACGAAGGCGACCCCTGAGACAGTGTTCAGCGGAAGTGTCGGATAAGCATAACCTTGGAGTCTACTAACCTTGAGTGATATATATGTACGTACTAATTTTAAAACTGTGCCTTTATAAATAACTCTGAGAAATTGAATACTGAGGGAGAAGTACTCTATTTTACATTAACCACATTTAATAAAAATGTAGCTCTCCACATTACATAAGGCTTTGTATCAGAATTTTGTAAATCAGTATTTTCATTATCAAGAAGATTGCTAATTTATTAATGAATTTACATAATTATTCTAATTCCACTTAGTAGTTCTAATTCTGGCTATTATATAGCTCTAATTATTGTACTATTCTCTTTTACGTGCGATATTTCAAAGTAACTTGTACAAAAAACTAGCGGATAATGCTTACCTTGGCATTCCTTTCTAGCGACGGGAACATTTCACGCACGTGTTTTCCGGTCTTTGTTGATGTTATTGTCCTAAAGTCCGTTGTCTGCGATGACTGGCTTTACTTCTCACACTTTTCGCTGGGTATACTCATTGGATCTTTGCCTTAGGATTCAAACATCAATTTTTACCGTTCTTTATACTCCAAATTTTCGCCCATCCTCAGGAGAGTGGCGACTTTACCACCGATGTTCGTGGTTAACTTCGCGCTAATGGAGTCCGATACTCCTTGTTGCCATTCGTCGGAAAAACTTTCCTGGGTATATTTCGTTATCAAGCCCGGCTGGCGCCTTCTATGTTTCGTTAAGAACATTTTTTTTTATTTTTTTTTTTATTTCCTTCTCCTATCCTGGTTTTCTTGTCTTTTTTTGCCTGTTTTTCTTTTGTTGTTGTTTTTCTTGTCTTATTAGTTTTTAAACAACACATATCTAACTGGTAAAAAAAGAAGCCAAAACTGCTTTAGTGCAATTCTGCTTGGAAAACCGGACATTCCCAAAGTTCGATGAAATTAAAAACCTAAAAAAGAATAAAAAATCGGAAAGGCAAATGAGAAGGGAAGAAGCAATATTAATCTACAAAAATAAAGCAAGGGTATGTAACCAGAACGACCCTAGCACATTATCGGGCCTGTGGAATGAACTAATAAGACAAGAAAAACAACAACAAAAGAAAAACAGGCAAAAAAAGACAAGAAAACCAGGATGGGAGAAGGAAATTAAAAAAAAAAAAATTCGGGGGGAAAAAAATGTTCTTAACGAAACATAGAGGGCGCCAGCCAGGCTTGATAACGAAATATATCCAGGAAAGTTTTTCCGACGAATGGCAACAAGGAGTATCGAACTCCATTAGCGCGAAGTTAACCACGAACATCGGTGGTAAAGTCGCCACGCTCCTGAAGATGCCCAGAGTATGGCCGAAAATTTCGAGTATAAAGAACGGTAAAAATTGATGTTTGAATCCTAAGGCAAAGATCCAATGAGTATACCCAGCGAAAAGTGTGAGAAGTAAAGCCAGTCATCGCATACAACGGACTTTAGGACAATAACATCAACAAAGACCGGAAAACACGTGCGTGAAATGTTCCCGTCGCTAGAAAGGAATGCCAAGGTAAGCATTATCCGCTAGATTTTTGTACAAGTTACTTTAATTATTCTAAATAATGATTTTCTTTTTTTTTTTTTTTTTATTGAAGGTTTAACGACTACAGTGAGCATCTCAATGGGCTATAAGCAGTCGCCCGCCCTTAATTTAGGGCCACTGGTTCCAGGGAAGTGAGAGAGCCAGTGCCGTAAGACAAACACAACACCCATGCCTCACCGGGATTCGAACCCGGACCCTTCACGGACGAATGGTCACAAGCCAGCAATTAGACCGTTGCGCCAGTGGGGCTGTGAATGGATTATTGATTATTAGCACTTAATTATTAATTGATTATCCTAGATTTGCAATTATTTTCTGTGTTTGGATATGAAACTACTTAAGCCCTACCCATAATTTTTGAATTGCTATGGCCCCGACTCAGTGTAGTCTGAATGCCAAACAAAAAAAAAACAAAAAATAATAAAATAATAGTTCAACAGAATGCCAGCTGCATTCAAATAAAATTTTACTGAAAATGTTTTGAGAAGGAGAAGACACCATTAAAGCTCAAGATGGACCCTTCACGGAAGAATGCACTGCGCAAGCGGTCGGCGAATGGGTTGATTATTAACACTTGATTATTAATTGATTATCGTAGATCTGCAATTATTTTCTGTGTTTGGATATGAAACTACTTAAGCCCTACCCATAATTTTTGAATTGCTATGGCCCCGACTCAGAGTAGTCTGAATGCCAAACAAACAAAATAATAAAAAATAATAAAATAATAGTTCAACAGAATGCCAGCTGCATTCAAATAAAATTTTACTGAAAATGTTTTGAGAAGGAGAAGACACCATTAAAGCTCAAGATGGACCCTTCACGGAAGAATGCACTGCGCAAGCGGTCGGCGAATGGGTTGATTATTAACACTTGATTATTAATTGATTATCCTAGATCTGCAATTATTTTCTGTGTTTGGATATGAAACTACTTAAGCCCTACCCATAATTTTTGAATTGCTATGGCCCCGACTCAGTGTAGTCTGAATGCCAAACAAACAAAAAAATAATAATAGTTCTTTTTTTTTTTTATTGGAGGTTTAACGACCACCGTGAGCAACTCAATGGGCTATAAGCAGCCGCCCGTCCCTAATTTAGGGTCCACTGGTTCCAGGGAAGGGAGAGAGCCAGTGCCGTAAGAGAAGGACAACATCCATGCCTCACCGGGATTCGAACCCGGACCCCTTTCAGACGAATGATCAGAGGCCATCGCTTAGCCCACTGCGGAGGCTAATAATAGTTCAACAGAATGCCGGCTACATTCAAATAAAATTTTACTGAAAATACTTTGAGAAGACACCATTATAGCTCAAGATATTTTTGTGAAGATACTATTAAAGGTTAAAATATTTTTGTGAAGATGCCACCCAATAATATAGAATAATGCCTGAATCAATCCCTGCACTATGGCATCTTCCGATTGACTAATGTGTGGGGATTTAATTTATATTTTAAGATCTTATGTAGAACATTTCACTAGTAAATAGAGAACTTTTAAAACTGAAATTTTGCGTTTCATCAGAAATGCTGGACCAATTCATGCCCTCAAGTTTCTGGGAATGACATATTATCACTGCCGCATCTGTTTAAAAATGCTGCCCATTTTCCTGTAAAATAAATAAATAATAACAACAAAACTTGACTAGCACTGGGGAATAATTCTAGGAGACCTTGACCTGATTTTGTGGATTTCATTGTTGTTACAAGGACTTATTTTTTTTACGTGTACTGTTCATGGCTGATATGTTGAACTTCCATAAGCATATGCACACGATGGTTGGGAAAATTTGAATTATTTAAATACAGCTGCACACTTTACTACAGGAACAGTACCTACATTACACTGTCTTGGTTGGGGGAAAAAGACAGAATATGACAACAGCTACCATATCTGAATGAATACAGTGGGCAAACTGAGGAATTTTCAAACCACTAATCTGATCACGATGCATTGCGGGGCGCGATCTCGTAAGTCCCTGTAATTTTCATTATGACAGAGTTGTTCCCATCAGTCAACACAATGTGAGGAATTTGTGTTCACATGTGCAACATTTTTAAATTTACACTGATTGCAACATATCTGGACAAAGACCTTCGCGCAAATTATTGTCTTGTACGATCGGCATAATTGGTAAAAGAGAATGAGCACTTACTCGGAGTTTTTCCTACGAGGAAACATACACGAGATTAATCCAGTCCTACCTTAGACACACATTTCGTGATGCAATGGGCAACAAACAAATGATGATGGGGTAATGATGGGTGATAACTGAACGTGTATCGATAATTGTATCGTTAATCGTACAAGTAGACATACTTCAGAAAACTTGAAAACTGAATCGTCCTGGAACGGGAATCGAATCCGCATCCCCCGATTTACGTTAGACTATGTTACTGTTACACCACCCAGAACGACAAACTTACAAGCAACTGAGAATATATTTGGAAACGACAAACTCCCAGCGTAAGCCAATGGAAGCATACATGATCTTTCATCTTAGCTCGATCCCGTTCCAGGACGATATAATTTTCAAGTTTTCTGAGGTATGTCCACACAGGGCCGGCTGTCCCGCGTTTTCAGGTGGCCGCGCAGTTTAGAAAACAAAATAATTTTCGGTAAAAAAAATGTAACTGCATTTTTTTTTTTTGTAACTTTTGCGGCGCAAAGCCCTTAAAAATATATTTTTGAAGTTTTTTTGTTTGTTTCCAATCTCCCTATTTTTGAATAGATTATTCCCCCTGTTCGTCGTACGGATACTGAGATTTGCAGATTCGAAATGATTTTTGTAACCACCTTAATCTTCTCCGCATTCATGAAATAGCAAATTAAATTTCATCATTTTGTGGTCCCCCTACTTTTATATATCCAACAATTTGTGTGAAAACCTGATACTTAAATTTAAGGAAATAAAAAGAACAATATCCAAGTTACTTTCGGACTACACATGGAGGCCACTTTTCCAACATTTCAAGAAATTGAAAATAAAAAAAATAAAAAAAAGGCAACTTTCATATATGAACGCGTATAAAAGTTTAGAATGTCCCTAATTTGTCAGTTACTCCACTGTGCATTAAAAATCAATCACTAAACATGTATCAGGAAAAAAACTGTTTATAGCAATTTATTTTAGAGGGATCCTTATTATATTTCCTATACAAAAATATTCGCAATGAGAAAATATTCGCTAAGCAGGTACCTTTTTATCATTTTGTGAATAAGCTGTTATAAGAGTCACAATGCAACCTAAACCTTTTCTCCCCGGAAAAGAAAATCGTAGATTTTAACACTTTTTACTCTCTCTCTCTCTCTCTCTCTCTCTCTCTCTCTCTCTCTCTCTCTCTCTCTCTCTCTCTCTTTTCTCTATCCCTATCTTTTTCTCTCTCCCTCTCTCTCTTTCTCTCTCTCTCTCTCTCTTTCTCTTTTCTCTATCCCTATCTTTTTCTCTCTCCCTCTCTCTCTTATTCTCTCTTTCTCTATCCCTATCTTTTTCTCTCTCTCTCTCTCTTCTCTCCTGTCTCTATTTCTCTTTCTCTCTCCCTTCCCTCCTGTCTCTCTTTTTCTCTCTTTCTCTATTTCTCTTCGCCTCTATTTCTCTCTCCCTCCCTCTCTCTCTCTTTTTCTCTCTTTCTCTATCCCTATCTTTCTCTCTCTCTCTCTCTCTTCTCTCCTGTCTCTATTTCTTTTTCTCTCTCTCTTCCCTCCTGTCTCTCTTTTTCTCTCTTTCTCTATTTCTCTTCCTGTCTCTATTTCTCTCTCTCTCTCTCTCTCTCTCTCTCTCTCTCTCTCTCTCTCTCTCTCTCTCTCTCTCTCTCTCTCTCTCTCTCTCTCTCTCTCTCTCTCTCTCTCTGAACTTTCAGTCCGTATTATGGTCTTTATCTTAAACTTAAAGCAAATACTTCTTTGAGATAATAATTTTCTCTAACGGTAGTGTTCGTGTGTCTTCCTCACGAACGATAATTTTCAGAAACGACTTTATTAAAATATGAGATTTATTTTTCGTGCCCACAATAAAATTTTGCTCTGGTCCCCGCAATGAAATTTCGCCCAGGGCCCCGCAATATCTCCATCCGGCCCTGTGTCCACATGCACGATTAATATGGCATGGCATTCATCTGCCAGCGACATTATCTTTGAATATCATATTTTTCCGAAGTGTTATATCTTCAGGAGGATTCACTTTAGAAAGCGCACGTGTCGCTAAGATGAAGGATCGTACATGCTTTGATTGGGACACGCTGGTAGCGTTACATCTGAGTCACAGTTACATCCTCAGTTGCTTGGAAGTTTGTCGTTTTGGGTGATGTAAAGGTTACATACCCCTCGGGGGATATGCGGGCCCGATAATTTTTAAGTTTTGTGAGGTATGTCTACCAAGGAGGTTAGAAGAAGAGGAGGTAAAAGCACCCGTTTTGAGTGAAGCCAAAACAGATCAGCTGTTTGGAACCTCTCTCTGCCGCCTCGGTGGCGCAGTGGTCTAAGGCGTTGGCCTCTGATCATTCGTCCGTAAGGGGTCCGGGTTCGAATCCCGGTCAGGCATGGATGTTGTGTTTGTCTTACGGCACTGGCTCTCTCCCTTCCCTGGAACCAGTGACCCTAAATTAGGGACGGGCGACTGCTTATAGCCCATTGAGTTGCTCACGGTGGTCGTTAAACCTCCAATCAATCAATGGATGTTGTGTTTGTCTTACGGCACTGGCTCTCTCCCTTCCCTGAAGCCAATGACCCTAAATTAGGGACGGGCGACTGCTTATAGCCCATTGAGTTGCTCACGGTGGTCGTTAAACCTCCAATCAATCAATGGATGTTGTGTTTGTCTTATGGCACTGGCTCTCTCCTTCCCTGAAGCCAATGACCCTAAATTAGGGACGGGCGACTGCTTATAGCCCATTGAGTTGCTCACGGTGGTCGTTAAACCTCCAATCAATCAATGGATGTTGTGTTTGTCTTACGACACTGGCTCTCTCCCTTCCCTGGAACCAGTGACCCCTAATATTAGGGACGGGCAACTGCTTATAGCCCATTGAGTTGCTCATGGTGGTCGTTAAACCTCCAAGCAAAAAAAAAAAAAAAAAAAAAAAAAAAAAGGAAGACATATAGTTACTCTGAAAACAAATATTCTCATCGTAGCGGTCATACCGTCTTTACTTTTATGGTGTAATTAGTTTCAATTGCGGATGCGGTCATTTTGAAAATGAACCGTGCTATAGTGGTAGGGTAACGGGGAGAACCCTTAGGGTTGTTTCCGTCATGATCCTGGCACCTCTTGCTTTAAAAAACAAGGGGTTGGTCAATAAAGCGAGTGACAATCCAAGGAGGTGAAGGGACCCATTTTGAGTGAAGCCAAAATAGATCAGCTACTTCTGTCCTCTCTCTCTGAGGTGGTGGGAGTATGCGCTGCGAGAGTTCGGGAACGTGACGTCACTTCCTGTGGCTTAAGCAGTTTTGCTTAGCGCATGCAAACCAAGGATGGAAAGAAGGAATATTTCGGACTCCTTATTTCTTAACATTAGGCTTTTGGTTATATTTTAAACATGGTTACTTGCACATGGGCAGTAAGTAACCATGCGCACTATGCACTTCCGCTCAAAAATTCATTATTTTGTTCAATTTTTTAAAGAAATCATCATCATCATCATTGTCAACCATTATCAATCCACTGCTGGACGAAGGTCTCCCCAAGTTTCCTCCACAACGGTCTGTCTTGTGCCAGTCTCCTCCATGTCACTCCCGCATATTTACGAATTTCATCCACCCATCTCCCATGCGGTCTTTTTCTGGGTCTTTTCCTGTCCCTTGGAATCCAATCTAAAATTTCGGCTGTCCATCTATGGTCTGTCCTTCTGGCAGTATGTCCAGCCCATTGCCATTTCAGGGATTTAACTCTGATCATGATGTCTTCCACTCTCGTCATTTTTCGGATCCACGTGTTCCTCTTCTTATCTCTCCTGGTTATACCAAGCATGCACCTCTCCATGCTGCTTTGAGTTGTCTGCAGCCTTTGTATGTCTCTTTTAGTTAAGGTCCACGTCTCTGCACCATACGTAAGCACTGGAAGGATGCATTGATCAAACACTTTTCTTTTAAGACATAATGGCATATTGCTCTTGAAAATTATGCTGTTTCTTCCAAAAGCTCTCCAGGCAAGTTTTGTACGCCGATTAATTTCTTCATCAATGTGACCCTCACTTGATATCTGCTGTCCAAGATAAACATACGTATCTGTTATCTCCAGTTTTTTTCCATCAATCGATAAATCTTCATTTCTTGTAAAAGCATTGAACATCACTTTTGTCTTCTGAAAGTTCATTTTTAATCCCACTTCTTTACTCTTGTCAGCAAGTTCCTGGATCATACTCTGCAGCTCTAATGGGGTAGTTGCAAAAATGACTACGTCATCAGCAAAACGAAGGTGGGTTAGATAATCTCCATTAATCTTTATCCCTTTGTTTTCCCAGTTCAGTGATTGAAAGACATTTTCCAATGTGGTATTAAAGAGCTTCGGAGATATGGTGTCACCTTGTCTCACTCCCTTTCCAATTTTTATGTGTGTTGTATTTTCAAACAGGCGAATCTTTGCACTTGCATTTTCATAGATGTTATTAATAATATTAATGTATGCATCTTCAATACCGCAGGATTTCAGAGCCGTGGTAACTGCTGATGGTTTCACCGAATCAAAGGCTTTTTCATAATCGATAAAAGCCATGCACAATGGAAGTTCATATTCCCTCGCTCTTTCAATTAGTTCTCTCAGTACGTGGATATGATCTATTGTGCTGTAGCCACTCCTGAATCCAGCTTGTTCTCTCGGTTGAGCCATGTCCAGTGTTACCTTCAAGCGGTGTGAAAGAACTTTAGTGAATATTTTATAAACCACTGATAGAAGGCTGATAGGTCTGTAGTTCCTGAGATCCTCAATGTCACCTTTTTTATGTAGCAGGATCATTGTAGCATTGTTCCAATCCTCAGGAATCTTCCCTTCATTAAGGCATCGAGTGAAAATTTGGGCGAGTACTGTTTCAATTTCTCCACTTGCTTCTTGTATGATGTCTATAGTAATTCCATCTTCTCCTGGAGCTTTCCCCCGCTTCATGTTCTTGATTGCATGAGCAACTTCTGCTGGAAGGACTGGAAGAACTCTGGTACCTTTCATGATGTCTGGAGTACATGTATCATCCCTTTCATATAATTTGGAGTAGAAATCTTTCACTCTTGTCAAAATTTCGCCTCTATTTCTTGTTATAGAACCATCTTCTTTTCTCAGTGCCATAATCTGTTTTCTTCCCTTACTGAGATGTCCCTTTGCTATCTTTAGGCTTTGGTTGTTTTCAATTGCCTTCCTTACTAGCTCACAGTTGAATTTCCTTACGTCTTCAGTGATACTTTTTCGTGCTGTCTTGCATAGCTCTATATATTCCACTTTGGAAGTCACATCTTCTTTAGTTGTCCTCATCTCTCTTCTTTTTTGCATCAACATTTTGGTTTTTCCTGATAATTTGTTCACATGCAACTTGTTCTTAGACCCAGCTAATTTTGTTGCTGTTTCCATAAGAGCTTTGGTTACTTTTTTGTTAACTTCCGAAATATCCACTTCTTCCGATGTTAGGCCTTCTAAAGCAGAGAATCTGTTCTTCAGTTCCAACTTGAAAGTATTATGGTGTTTTTTAAGGTTGGTTATGTCAATACATTTTGTTTGTCTTATGAGCTTGCCACGTTCCAGTTTAGTGTTGAGGTGCATCTTACATCTTACCAATCTATGGTCACTACCTGTGTTGAACTTGTTCAGCACACTGCAGTCTTCGATGACGAATTTTTTGTTACACATAATAAAATCAATTTCACTTGTTGTCCCAATTGGATGTCTCCATGTCCATTTCCTGTGTGGCTTTTTCTTGAAAAAGGAATTCAAGATGAAAAAATCCTTCTGCCTCTGCAAACTCAACGAGAGTATTTCCACGCTGGTTTCTGTTGCCGTGACCGAATTTACCTACTGAAGTTTCATTCTGTTGCCGGTGTCCTATTTTTGCATTGAAATCTCCCATAATTATCTTCAAGTGCTGCTTACCTTTATTATTTAGATGACGAATTTCCTCATAAAATTCTTCAATTTCTTCTTCAGGATGACTTGTGGTGGGTGCATAAGTTTGAATAATCTGAGCCTGGTATCTTCTCGATAGTTGGATAACGAGTCGTGCAGCTCTGTCAGAGGAACTTTCAACTTCTACCACTTTATCCTTCACTTTCTTGTTTATTATAAATCGAACACCACTAGTTCTGCCAGTATCTGTCCCACGATAATAGAAGAGATGTCCACTTTTCAGTTCAATGAGATCTTCTCCTTTTCTCCTTACCTCACTTAGCCCGACGATGTCCCACTTGATCCTTTGTAGTTCCTCTTCCAATTCAAGAAGCCTTGAATCAGAAGATAGGGAGCGTCCGTTGTAGGTAGCCAAGGTCAGCATCAAATGGCAGCCTAGTCCGGTCCTCCGGGGATTCTTAGCACCCTCTGCCTTCATGTCGCACTGGCCGCTGCCTTGGCCAGGTACATTCCAGCTGCCGGAGACTGAGGGCCAAGATTTAAGTTGTGGAATCATTTTGGAGGGGTTTGGCCATAACTCACCACGCTGGCCAAGCGGGTTGGTGAGTGTGGGACAGCATTTCCTCTGATCCCGATGGTATAGTTATACCGCTATTGGCGGTCGTCAGAGCCCCTTTAGTGGGAACAGGATGCACCACGAGAAGGCGGGGTTGACATTTGTCAAGGAGAGGCTGTGATGTTACGCATCACCTGACCTTACATCCCGCCTTCTCGTGGTGCATCCTGTTCCCACTAAAGGGGCTCTGACGACCGCCCATAGCGGTATAACTATACCATCGGGATCAGAGGAAATTCTATCCCACACTCACCAACCCGCTTGGCCAGCGTGGTGAGTTATGGCCAAACCCTCCAAAATGAAATACCAACACATATTTTCCTGTTTTTTCAGGAATTTTTTTTTATTATGGGAATGAATATTTCAGTCTCGATTTTTTTTTCATGCCTGTATGGGTGGAGTAAGGTTCCGAAAACCCCGTTCAAAATCGCGATTTCCCCATAAAGATATACAGGAGATTCTCATATTGGGCGCATTAGCGTAGTCAGCTGATAAAAAGTGACGTCACGCCAGAAGCATAGGGAGAGGGGATGTTGCCATATCCTCTTACTTCTAACCTCCTTGTGACAATCGTACTTCGCCGCCCCGGTGGCGCAGTGGCCTAAGGCGCTGGCCTCTGATCATTCGTCCGTAAGGGGTCCGGGTTCGAATCCCGGTCAGGCATGGATGTTGTGTTTGTCTTACGGCACTGGCTCTCTCCCTTCCCTGGAGCCAGTGACCCTAAATTAAAGACGGGCGACTGCTTATAGCCCATTGAGTTGCTCACGGTGGTCGTTAAACCTCCAATCAAAAAAAAAAAAAAAAAAAAAAACAATCGTACTTTGGAGACATTTTCATGACTGTAGCCTCAAGGCGAATAATATTATCTCAGGTCCAGGAAGAGACACAAAGATACAGACTTCAAAAATAGAAAGGCTAAATATACTGGCTTAGAAGAACGGCAGAGAATGAGAACTGCTATAAAATGTTGCAGTTAGGAATACGCTTTTATGTAATAATATGGATGAAACAAACCGCGATTAATTCACAAAGAAAAAAGGGCAAATAATATGTATTTTATGAACCACTATTTTTCAGATCATTATCATATAAACATAATATATATATATATATATATATATATATATATATATTTATATGAAAAAGCTAAAAGCAAAATAAGGGCAGTCTACCGGCCAGCCGCCCTCCATATGTCCGCCGACGTGGGGACAAGCTCACGTCGCCCACGCCTAGGGTCGGCCATGCCTGCAGTGCATCTGTTGCTGAATGCAAAGTACGATTACAATATTGTCACAGGGAGTCCTGGAAACGTACACAATGACAATTAAATTTAAAAAAATAAAAAAGGACAATATGAGTTGTTTTCGGGCTATACATGGAGAACAGTTGTTCAGTGACTTTAAAAAAGGCACATGAAATTAAAAAGAAAGCATTTTTATTTACTGGAGGTTTAACGACCACCGTGATCAACTCAATGGGCTATATAAGCAGTCGCCCGTCCCTAATTTAGGGTCACTGGTTCCAGGGAAGGGAAACAGCCAGTGCTGTAAGACCAACACAACATCCATACCTCACCGGGATTTGAACCCGGACCCCTTACGGACGAATGATCAGAGGCCATCGCCTAGACCACTGCGCCACCGGGGCCGCAAAGAAAGCATAAAAAATTCCCTAATTTGTCAGTTATTCCACCTTGCATCAAGAAACAATCACTAAAACATGTACCAGGAATATATATATAAACGAATTTATTTAAGAAAGATCCTTATTATACGCCACTCAAAAATGTTTGCTGTGAAAAAATATTCGCTATGCAGATTTACCTTTTTATCGCTTTGTGAAAAAGTTTTTAGAAAAATCCCAATGCAAAACCTAAATAAACTCCCTTTACACCAGAAAGAAAATCGTACATTTTAACACTTTTTACTCTCCCTCTTTCTCTCTCTCTCTCTCTCTCTCTCTCTCTCGCTCTCTCTCTCTCCGAACTTTCATTCCATATTACGGTCTTTTTGTTAAGCTCACAGCAATTTGAAATAATCATTGTTCTTTACGATAGCTTTCGTGTGTTTTCATTTTACACGTAAAGGCTTTATTAAATCCTGGTTATATTTATTTTACCGTCTATACACGATGAAGATTTTGAATCTAAATATTCAAATCCGAAAAAGATCTTAAAACCACCTGCAACCAGATAAATATCTTTATTTGATCATTCACACACTACTAGATCTTTCAAAACGCCAAGCGTTTCATCTTCAGGTATTAGCTGATCAACAAAGATTAGAAACTTTATGTTTATATTACAGCAGTTAAAAAAATGGGTAACGTATTTTATAAACATTCGGCGTGATGTCAATAGCGCGTGAGTTGTTACTGAGTATCATACAACTGCATGTGTTATTGTCTCGTGCATTAACAAGTAATAAAGAAAGTCTTAGCGAGTATTATTATTGGGTTTGACTTCGCCGAAATAATGTTGTCCATGGAGTCGGGATCGTGATGGGTTGGTCCTCGTTGCAACACTTTTTGTCATATTCGTAAATAAAATGACTTTCCATAAGCAGCAGGGATCTTCTAGAGTTAGTTGTTGCCAATATTTTAGATTCATTCCATACCGGGGTGTGCGTTCCTTTGTTTACTGTTCTAGATAACGCAGATTCTTCAGAGTGAATTTTAACGGCATACTTATGTTCAGAGAGTCTTGTGTGCAAGGTTCGCAATGTAGATCCTATATATGCCGTTTCTTCATGCTCATCATTCGGCTTCATTGGTATAAGGTAAACGCCATGCTGATCAACAAAATCGCCATGTCGATTTTGTTGATCAACTAATACCTGAAGATGAAACGCTTGGCGTTTTGAAAGATCTAGTAGTGTGTGAATGATCAAATAAAGATATTTATCTGGTTGCAGGTGGTTTTAAGATCTTTTTCGGATTTGAATATTTAGATTCAAAATCTTCATCGTGTATAGACGGTAAAATAAATATAACCACTATTTAATAAAGCCTTTACGTGTAAAATGAAAACACACGAAAGCTATCGTAAAGAACAATGATTATTTCAAATTGCTGTGAGCTTAACAAAAAGACCGTAATATGGAATGAAAGTTCGGAGAGAGAGAGAGCGAGAGAGAGAGAGAGAGAGAGAGAGAGAGAAAGAGGGAGAGTAAAAAGTGTTAAAATGTACGATTTTCTTTCTGGTGTAAAGGGAGTTTATTTAGGTTTTGCATTGGGATTTTTCTAAAAACTTTTTCACAAAGCGATAAAAAGGTAAATCTGCATAGCGAATATTTTTTCACAGCAAACATTTTTGAGTGGCGTATAATAAGGATCTTTCTTAAATAAATTCGTTTATATATATATTCCTGGTACATGTTTTAGTGATTGTTTCTTGATGCAAGGTGGAATAACTGACAAATTAGGGAATTTTTATGCTTTCTTTGCGGCCCCGGTGGCGCAGTGGTCTAGGCGATGGCCTCTGATCATTCGTCCGTAAGGGGTCCGGGTTCAAATCCCGGTGAGGTATGGATGTTGTGTTGGTCTTACGGCACTGGCTGTTTCCCTTCCCTGGAACCAGTGACCCTAAATTAGGGACGGGCGACTGCTTATATAGCCCATTGAGTTGATCACGGTGGTCGTTAAACCTCCAGTAAATAAAAATGCTTTCTTTTTAATTTCATGTGCCTTTTTTAAAGTCACTGAACAACTGTTCTCCATATATAGCCCGAAAACAACTCATATTGTCCTTTTTTATTTTTTTAAATTTAATCTTTTTCGGATTTGAATATTTAGATTCAAAATCTTCATCGTGTATAGACGGTAAAATAAATATAACCAGGATCTCTGATGCACGAAATTAATTACTGTTGCTTTATTAAATTATGAGATGTTCCCCATTTTTTAGGCAGAACATACAAAATCACTTAAAAATGCAAAAGAATCTACAATCGTCTACAACTAATGAAACACGAGGAACAACAACAGGTAGAAAAACAACAAATGCGGAGAACACATGCCTAGGAAAACTTCACTGACTGACTCCAAGGGGACAGTGAAGGTCAAGCCAGCCAGTGGCATGAATTCGCATCACACTCCAATCCAGCTATGTTCCTTGCTGTGAGCATTTCTCCAGCTATGACCCCTTCCCCCCATTTACGATTTGATGACCTAAACGTAGATCATTGCATCTTCCTATCTTTCCAAAGAACAGTGGAGATAGAACAGAATCGGGGTGAGGTAGGGTCCTAACTTGGAAGAATCGTTTTCCCCACGGTTGCTTACCCCCACGCAATTATCCGATTGTCAGTCTATTGCCTGTGTTCAGCGAAAGTTGGCAGAAGATTTCTGTACCTTCCACTGCCCACCCCCACCCGTCTCCAAGTTGCGTAAACTTGCCAGATGGACTCAGCTGCCGAAAATGCAAGGATATTGATTGAGAAACTTCTCGGATCAAATCTATTACTGAAACGCTCTGCCATTTTGAAAATTTTAAACCTCAATTTTGACACAGACAAAAATGGATTCTGAGCAATGATTATGTTGCTTTTCGTCCTAAAAACTCGTCACGGTTTTCCGAAGAGTAAGTAGCTGTTCTGTACCTTCCACGAAGGTTATTGTTTTCTTTTTGATTGGAGGTTTAACGACCACCGTGAGCAACTCAATGGGCTATAAGCAGTCGCCCGTCCCTAATTTAGGGTCACTGGTTCCAGGGAAGGGAGAGAGCCATTGTCGCAAGACAAACACAACATCCATGCCTCACCGGGATTTGAACCCGGACCCCGTTCGGACGAATGATCAGAGGTCATCGCTTAGACCACTGCGCCACCGGGGCGGCCCACGAAGGTTAGTTGACTGGGTCTATATTTCCAGGATTTCATGGCTTGAGGTAGGACTAGGAGTGGATGAGCCAGTGGCCAAATCTCCTAGCTTCCTGTTTCTAAGGGTTAATAAATAAATACATCCCTCCTTCCGCGTTCCAGAAACACACAGCAACCGAAACATTGTTATTAGCCGCCGCCGTGGAATCGAACCACGGATCTCTCGATATCTAGCCGAGCGCGTTACATTTACACCACGGTAGGCAACAATCCACGGTGCTATGTGTACTTTTAAGTCAGCTTCTGGCATCATAAATCCGTAAGATGGGCTCAGCTACTGAGACGTCTCCATCTGGTGGGCATTAACAACGGCACTGGCTGTATATATATTATAGCAAATAAATCCAAAGGGCGGGATCCAAGGTGAAAATTCTCCAAATACGTGGCTAGATATCGAGAGATCCGTGGTTCGATTCCGCGGCGGCGGCTGAAAACAATTTTTCGGTTGCTGTGTGTTTCTGGAACGTGGAAAGAGCGATGTATTTATTTATTTACTGACGCCACGTATTTGGAGAATTTTCACATTCTAAGGGTTGTTTAAGACCTGGGGTCAGACACTCCCTGAAATCCTCTACATATGATCATATATGATCATTATTCTCTGTCAAGCAAAGATATCAATTATTTTCGTCGGTTGTTGGAACAAAACAAGAAACATGCAACATTCATGACTGCGATAGTACGTGTTTCGGAAAAAGTACAGGAAGCTAGCTATAAGGTAGCCGAACTTATTGTAAAGGCCAAAAAAACAACAACACACAATAGCTGAAACGTCAATGCCTGCTTGTAAAGAGATGGTGAAAATAGTCCTGGGCTCAGAAGCTGCTAGTGAAATTTCAAAAATTCCTCTTTTTGCTGACCCAATGAGTCGCCGAGTTAGTGACATAACCAGTGACATTGAAGACATTATGAAGGAGAAATTCAACAGCAGTCAGAAGTTCTCACTTCAGATCGACGAGTCCACCGATATAAGCGGTCAAGCAAAACTTCTTGCCTATATTCGGTACATCGATGGAGATCTAATTGCAACTACACTGCATGGCAATTGCTAAGAACGGATGACAATAGCAACGATAGCAACCATAAAATGGAAGGCAGGAAAATGTGGAAATTAACATAAGTGCGGGATACAGTAAGACGTGTTGTGCGTATGCAAATTTTGGATTGCCGAACTTGTTCGTGACGTCATAGCGCTGATAAGAGATATAAAGGATTTGACGCGTATTGACCGTTGTTGTTCAAACGCAAAGTTGAAAGGGAAAGAATCAATTGACGAACTTGCGATTTTCAGTATGTCTTCCCGACATCACCTAGATGATTTCACGCATGGCCGTATTATTGGCAAGATTGAAGAAGGGCGAAAAATAACAGATGTTGCCAGGGAGTTCGACGTCAGCCACAGTGTTGTTTCAAGGCTTTGGAAATCATTTCAAACAAATGGAGAGTGTAGCAAACGTCACGGGGGAGGTCGTGTTCGCAGTACGACACCTGCAGAAGATCGGTACATAGTGCTATCAACAAAAAGACACCGGCGCAGCACAGCTAGTGAGGTAGCAAATCAGTTTATGGCTGCTACTGGCAAGCGGATCTCCCGAAAAACTGTCGCCAGACGTTTGCATGAAGGAGGACTATACGCCCGCCGTCCTGTTGTGTGCATCCCATTGTCCAGACGTCACCGTACCGCCCGTTTGCAATGGTGCCATCAACATCGCAATTGGACTGATAACGACTGGTCTGCTGTCCTCTTCTCAGATGAGAGTAGATACAGTCTATCGTCTGATTGTCGACGACAACTGATCTGGCGTGATAGTGGTACTGCATATTGTCCAGCAAACATACAGGAAACGGACCGATATCCGACATGTAGTGTCATGGTATGGGCTGTCATCATGATCAATGGCCGTACGCCCCTCTATGTGCTTCCAACTGGGACTATGACTGGCCAACGATACATTAATGATGTTCTGCTACCTCATGTTCGCATGTTTCGTGGTGCTGTCGCTGATAGATTCATTTTCATGGACGAGAACGCAACATGTCATCGAACAGTCGATGTCCAGGAGTGTCTTGAGAGCGAGGATATTCAACGCCTCGTATGGCCAGCACGTTCTCCAGATCTGAATCCCATTGAAAATGTGTGGGATGCTTTGGGGAGGAGTCTTGCTGGTCGCCAATGCCCTCCAATAAACAAGGACACCCTCATCCGTGCACTGACAGAGGAATGGGATAAATTACCCCAACAGCTGCTTGATAATGTTGTGCAAAGCATGACACGACGTGTGGAATCTTGCATCGCCCTCCATGGTGGCCATATCCCGTATTGACATCTTACGCCTGCGGACGGTAATTGCATTTTTTTCACGTTTACGTATTCTGCACAAAATGGCCTGTTTGTCCCTTGAACACGTTCCAAAGCCTTCTGGATTTCAGAGAACAATAAATTGTCTTTCTTGTAATGTCCTGGCATTCTGACATTATTTTATTTCACTTGGCATCCAACTACACTTACTTTTTTATGCGCTAGAGAGCCGTTTATGATCCGTCCTTAGCAATTGTTCAGCAGTGTAATTTCTTTTTTGCAAAGAACTTCCTATGCGAACCACCGATGAAGAAATATTTCGTACGACCAATGAATATGTGCTCCATAATGAATTAAAATCGAAGGATCGCGTTAGTGTTTGTAGAGACGGAGTCGCTGCTATGACAGGCCGAGTGAAAGGATTTGCAGCTAAAGTACTATCATACGATGCGATCATTATCTCATTCACCGCGAAGCCATTGTTGCTAAGTGTTTGCCATCTTTTTTGAAAGTTGTGCTGGACGAAGTAGTAAAAGTCGTGACCTTCATCAAGTCGCGGCCCCTAAATTCGCGGTTGTTTTCCGTTTTGTGTCAAGAAATGGGATCGGAACAAACTACACTCCTGCTAACACATACAGAAGTACGGTGGTTATCAGGAGGAAAAGTGTTGACGCTAATATTTCAACTTACTAGGGGTGTTCAAATGAAAAGGTACGAAACGACACTGTGGGTATAAATGAAGATTTTATTCAAAGTATACACCATAGGCCGTAGCACAACGATCCCATTGATTAACGAGCCGAAGGATTCCTTGTTCCCAGAATTCCTGTGGCCGTGACGAGACCCAGTCCTGCACAGCGTCCTTGAGTTCGTCGTCCGAGTGAAAGCGCTTCCCTTTCAGATGTTTTTTCAGGTGACCAAACACATGGAAATCGCAGGGCGACATGTCCGGGCTGTAGGGCGGATGGTCAAGCTGCTTCCACTGGAACTTGGCCAGTTTGTTTGTTTGTTTGTTTGTTTGTTTGGAGGTTTAACGACCACCGTGAGCAACTCAATGGGCTATAGGCAGTCGCCCGTCCCTAATTTAGGGTCACTGGTTCCAGGGAAGGGAAAGAGCCAGTGCCGTAAGACAAACACAACATCCATGCCTCACCGGGATTCGAACCCGGACTCCTTTCGGACGAATGATCAGAGGCCATCGCTTAGACCACTGCGCCACCGGGGCGGCAACTTGGCCAGTTCCGCGTGTGTGACCCTGGAGACGTGTGGACGCTCGTTATCATGGAGCAGAACCACACTCTCCGTGAGCAGCCCCGGTCTTTTGTTCTTGATCGACCTCCGTAGGCTTCGGAGTGTCTCACAGTACACATCGGAGTTAATGGTTCGTCTGTGCTGGAGGAATTCAACAAGTAGTCAATTGGACGGCGCTCCTTATAAGAGCCTCTGCTCTCTCCTGCGCATGCGGGCGCCCGCGCATGCTCCGATCCACGCCGGCGACTCCAATCGCATCCCTAGATGTGTCGCTACGTTCTCCCATAGCGGAATAGGCAAATATGTTAACGGTTACGTTCTTATGACGTTTCGTACCTTTTCATTTGAACACCCCTAGTAAATAGGAGGTACATGCATTTTTGACTTTTAAAGGGCAGGAGTACGCGGATTTATTTTCAGATGATGAATGGGTAAGTTGGCATATCTTTGCGATATTTTCGTACACTTGAATGAGCTGAACAGAAAAATGCAAGGTATGAACGAAAATGTTCTGACTAGTATGGATCAGATTCAAGAATTTGTGAATAAGCTGAATTTGTGGATACAGAGAATTGAAAATATGTCTTTTGAGATGTTCTCGACTGTATGGCCACTTCTGACGGTAATAAAGTGGTAATGGATTTAATTAAGGAACATTTATAAATATTGCAGAAGAAGTTCAAGAAGTATTTTGAAGCGAGCGTTCAAAATTTCGACTGGATTCGTATTCCATTCGTTGCGAATTCAAAACCTCTTCCGATTAATAAACAAGAGGAACTCGCAGATCTAAAAGCAGGCAGAACATTGAAATTAAAACTTCTCGAAGTGCCTTTGGACACATTTTGGCTGTCAAAAAGGAGTGAATACTCGGCTAGATGGCTTTTAATGTGGTATTGCCATTTTTTTGATTGGAGGTTTAACGACCACCGTGAGCAACTCAATGGGCTATAAGCAGTCGCCCGTCCCTAATTTAGGGTCACTGGTTCCCGGGAAGGGAGAGAGCCACTGCCGTAAGACAAACACAACATCCATTGATTGATTGGAGGTTTAACGACCACCGTGAGCAACTCAATGGGCTATAAGCAGTCGCCCGTCCTTAATTTAGGGTCACTGGTTCCAGGGAAGGGAGAGAGCCAGTGCCGTAAGACAAACACAACATCCATTGATTGATTGGAGGTTTAACGACCACCGTGAGCAACTCAATGGGCTATAAGCAGTCGCCCGTCCTTAATTTAGGGTCACTGGTTCCAGGGAAGGGAGAGAGCGAGTGCCGTAAGAGAAACACAACATCCATTGATTGATTGGAGGTTTAACGAAGACCTTGAGCAACGCAATGGGCTATAAGCAGTCGCCCGTCCCTAATTTAGGGCCACTGGTTCCAGGGAAGGGAGAGAGCCAGTACCGTAAGACAAACACAACATCCATGCCTGACCGGGATTCGAACCCGGACCCCTTACGGACGAATGATCAGAGGCCAACGCCTTAGACCACTGCGCCACCGGGGTTGCCATTTTCAATTACATATTTGTGTGAACTGGGCTTCTCGACGTTGACTGAAATTAAAACATCAAAGAGGGAGAGACTCAAATCCGTCAATGAAAAAATGAGACTTGCATTGTCAACGATTCCGCCACGGATCAGCTGCCTGTGTGCAGCTCAGCAGGCGCAAGTATCACATTGAAGGCATGAGTAGAATTATTTACTTTAACAATAATGGAAAAGTGTATTTTCTTCAGTGAATTAAAGTTTTTTTTTTTATTGGAGGTTTAACGACCACCGTGAGCAACGCAATGGGCTATAAGCAGTCGCCCGTCCCTAATTTAGGGTCACTGGTTCCAGGGAAGGGAGAGAGCCAGTGCCGTAAGACAAAGACAACATCCATGCCTGACCGGGATTCGAACCCGGACCCCTTACGGACGAATGATCAGAGGCCAACGCCTTAGACCACTGCGCCACCGGGGTTGCCATTTTCAATTACATATTTGTGTGAACTGGGCTTCTCGACGTTGACTGAAATTAAAACATCAAAGAGGGAGAGACTCAAATCCGTCAATGAAAAAATGAGACTTGCATTGTCAACGATTCCGCCACGGATCAGCTGCCTGTGTGCAGCTAAGCAGGCGCAAGTATCACATTGAAGGCATGAGTAGAATTATTTACTTTAACAATAATGGAAAAGTGTATTTTCTTCAGTGAATTAAAGTTTTTTTTTATTGGAGGTTTAACGACCACCGTGAGCAACTCAATGGGTTATAAGCAGTCGCCCGTCCCTAATTTAGGGTCACTGGTTCCAGGGAAGGGAGAGAGCCAGTGCCGTAAGATAAACACAACATCCATGCCTGACCGGGATTCGAACCCGGACCCCTTACGGACGAATGATCAGAGGCCAACGCCTTAGACCACTGCGCCACCGGGGCGGGAAATTAAAGTTCATAAATTATTAATAAATGCACTAACCGATTTCTGTTTAATAATAATAATATAATAGAAAAATAAAATAATAATATAATATAATAATAACAGGTTGATTACATTACGTATTTATATTAATAGTGTCATACAGGTTCGTCATTAGAGGCCAGAGGGGCGGGGCCCCACCTGAAAATTTATTTTTTTAGATATAATTTTTTTCCCCTGATTCTTATTCTCTCTCTTAAATACATGGTGATAAACCTTTCCCTTCAAAAACCATTACCTAAGGGAAAAGTTTCCTTCTTTGCCGCCCCGGTGGCGCAGTGGTCTAAGCGATGGCCTCTGATCATTTGTCCGAACGGGGTCCGGGTTCGAATCCTGGTGAGGCATGGATGATGTGTTTGTCTTACGGCACTGGCTCTCTCCCTTCCCTGGAACCAGTGACCCTAAATTTGGGACGGGCGACTGCTTATAACCCATTAAGTTGCTCACGGTGGTCGTAAAACCTCCAATCAATCAATGGATGTTGTGTTTGTCTTACGGCACTGGCTCTCTCCCTTCCCTGGAACCAGTGACCCTAAATTAGGGACGGGCGACTGCTTACAGCCCATTGAGTTGCTCACGGTGGTCGTAAAACCTCCAATCAATCAATGGATGTTGTGTTTGTCTTACGGCACTGGCTCTCTCCCTTCCCTGGAACCAGTGACCCTAAATTAGGGACGGGCGACTGCTTACAGCCCATTGAGTTGCTCACGGTGGTCGTTAAACCCCCAATAAAAAAAACAATGTTTTGTTACCCCCCCCACACACACTCACACACGCACACACACTTTTCTTGAGGCACGCAGTCCACATAGTGATAGCATTATCTTCCAAAAATTCAATGAAAACCAGCAACAATTGCCAGTTTGTATTTCGAGGGAGAATCCTGTAAGAAAACACATCAGGAAAAAATGCTTCCTGTGGGAATACTTGCAGGAACTTTCAGAACAGGCAAATGAAAAATGAAATATTGAAAACCGACTGAGGAATGTATATTAGAAATGACGACGGGGTATGTTTCCTTCTGTGTGTATGGGGGGGGGGGAGGTCAAACTAACTTACACGGAAAATTCCCAAATACTGATTTTACACTTTAAAGTTCTCAGGAAATTTCTTTTTTCCTCTCGATTAAAACATTAAGTGGGAGTACCCTTGATTAATGCGAAGCTCAAAACCAACCTATTCAGATAGCACTGTATGTAAGAAGGTATTTAAAGAAAAACAGGGATTGAGGCGTTACCTGAATTTTGTAGTGTAAGCATTTTTATTTAGTTTCTCTTCTTATTGTATTAGCAATCTGGATTTCATGAGCAATTACGTTAAAACAAATAATTCAAAATCCTTCGAAAATGAAATTAAAAAAAAAACGTATTTCCTTCCCCTCTGAAATCCTAATTTTCTTTTTTCCTCTAAATGTATAGAGTATTTGTCCTGTATTCAATTTCCTTTTTCCTCGAAATGTATAGAGTATTTTCCCTGTATTTATTGCTAAATCACATGCTCTACCAACCAAACATGCCGATTTCCTACTCGGTCCTAGGAAGACAAATAGGCCGCCCCGGTGGCGCAGTGGTCTAAGCGATGGCCTCTGATCATTCGTCCGAAAGGGGTCCGGGTTCGAATCCCGGTGAGGCATGGATGTTGTGTTTGTCTTACGGCACTGGCTCTCTCCCTTCCCTGGAACCAGTGACCCTAAATTAGGGACGGGCGACTGCTTGTAGCCCATTGAGTTGCTCACGGTGGTCGTTAAACCTCCAATCAAAAAAAAAAATTCCTTCAAAAACGAAAAACTATTCCCTGAGGAAAGAGATCACGTTCAGAGTTTGAGGTTATTGGGGCAAGCTCCAACAGGCCCCAGTAACATCACTACGCAAGCGAAGAGGAGACGATTTCCTCCCCGTCTCATTCAGTATGATGACCTACATACAACGCTGTCTTAACCGCGTGTGCAAAAAATGCTGTGGAGCCAGATCTATCTGGCCCCGCACTAATTTGATTGGCCTGGAGAGTATCCATTTCCTTACCGCCGTGGGTTGACAGAGAAACTTACCCCGACCAAGCTCAAGGGTGGCAGGAGGGTTTCAAATGCCGTAGCAAAGTTCAGTTAGTTGTTTTTACTGTGTGTGTCTCTCTCGGTGATGTGTTGTTCCTTTGTGTCGTGACTTTTTTGCTTGTCGATTACAATGAATGGAGTGGATATTTTGTTAAAATCTCCGTTCTTTGCTTTAAATCAGGAAGAAAAGCTTCACTTAAAAAAAAATTCAGTGCTTATCACCCCAAGAAATTTTAGTTTGAGCTTCACTTAGAAGAACACAGTGCTCATCATCCCAAGAATTTGAGTCGAAAAGCTTCGCTTAAAAAAACTATGTGCTTATCAGCCCAAGAATTTGAGTTTCCAAGAGTATGAAGTTTACAAAGCGCTTTGCAGAACTAATTTCAGTTTTAACTGAGAGGATTTTCTATGTTAAAAAAAAATAAATAAATGAGAAAACATGTAAGTATAATTTGCGCATGAGTACATATATGTTTTTAGGTTTCACAAGTTCTTTAAAAAAAAAGGTTAAACCTTTCAAATAATGCAAATGGTAATATGGTACTCATTCTATATGGGACGAAATTCCTGCATATATTTGGAGTTATTATTTTTTCACTACATTTTTTTATCCTGTGAATCCTTTGATTATTTCCTCAATTGAGAAATCTGAAAAAACACAAAGCACAAATAACATAAATTAATGCTCCTATGTTTTAAGGTAAACATTTTATTTAAGGAGTTTTAACATTTTTCTGTTAATAGTTATGCCTTCTATTCTGAGGAATTTTTTTTCGTGTGCAATACAATAGTTGACACAATCCTACCTGATTTGGGCATTGTTGTGCGTCAAGGGGGTAAACAGAGGCAGAGTAAAGGAATCTTGGTGGTGGGGGTAGGGTGGGGGTCTGAATAGTTGGCCTAATAATGACAGTTTTTTTTTATTTCATTGTTTGACTTCGGTTACTGGCCCCACCTGTTTCAGTTGCCACGAGCCGCCACTGGTGTCATATAATACGTTTTTGAGAGGATTAACATTTTGGTGCGCCGTGTTGAGTCATGGATAATAATTTATGGTGGGCCGCGAGTAGAAAAAGGTTGCGGAACACTGGGCAACCAGGGCTGGCCGAAGAGTTTCTTTACAGGTTTTAGGAACATACTGCCTAGAGCTAAGCTGACCAGAAGTCCCCAATTCTTGAGGACAGCCCTCGAATTTTGTTTACTGTCCTCAAAAACGTCTGATGCATTTGGGGACGCAAATTGTCCTCAAATTTTGATGTTTGTCCTCAAATGTCCTCGAATTTACACTTCCTCATTAGCTCGTTAGATTTCTAATGAAAAATATTCTTAAAAGTAATTTTCGTTGTACTAATTTTTCAACATGCTTCTTGTGAAAACAAATTTTGGCTTCTTTTTTCTTCTTTCCCGAATTTAACGACCACCGAGAGCAACTCTAAGGACTATAAGCAGTCACCTGTCTCTAATTATGAGACATTCGTTCTAGGGAAGAGAGAGGGAGCAAGTGCTGTAAGACAAACACAGCTCTAATGTCTCAGTCGGGACTCGAACCCGTATGGTCGTACCCACTCAGTGGCCGGCACTAGGACACTGAACTACTGGTGCGGTTAAATTTCGACTGTACTTGATCTAAGTTTCTGGAAAAACTTTGACAAAATTAAAAATGCCGCCCCGGTGGCGCAGTGGTCTAAGGCGTTGGCCTCTGATCATTCGTTAGAAGGGGTCCGGGTTCGAATCCCGGTGAGGCATGGATGTTGTGTTTGTCTTACGGCACTGGCTCTCTCCCTTCCCTGGAACCAGTGACCCTAAATTAAGGACGGGCGACTGCTTATAGCCCATTGAGTTGCTCACGGTGGTCGTTAAACCTCCAATCAAAAAAAAAAAAAATTAAAAATTCGCCATGCAATTAGTTTGGTGGGCAGCTTGATTTTAATTCGGCACATGTACAAGGTAAAACATTTCACTTTTGCTAATATGTACTTGCCATCATAATTCTACTTTGTCAATACAAATTATAAACATTCTACGAGATATATCCTTTTAAAACACACATTTTCGTATGTAATATTACACTTATTGAAGTAATGCAGTTTTGTGACAAAAAGATTTGCATATTTATTTTGAGTACGTATATGTCCCCAAATGAACTGCCGATTGCCGCCCCGGTGGCGCAGTGGTCTAAGGTGCTGGCCTCTGAACATTCGTCCGTAAGGGGTCTGGGTTCGAATCCCGGTCAGGCATGGATGTTGTGTTTGTCTTACGGCACTGGCTCTCTCCCTTTCCCTGGAACCAGTGACCCTAAATTAGGGACGGGCGACTGCTTATAGCCCATTGAGTTGCTCACGGTGGTCATTAAACCTCCAATAAGAAAAAAAAAACAACCTCCGATAAATAAATAAATAAATAAACCTCCAATAAAAAAAAAACCCTCCAATAAAAAAAATAAAAAAAATAAACCTCCAATCAAAAAAAATAAAATAAATAAACCCCCAATCAAAAAAATAAAAAATAAACCTCCAATCAAAAAATAAATAATAAAAAAAATAAACCTCCAATCAAAAAAAAAAAATAAACCTCCAATAAAAAAATAAAATAAACCTCCAATCAAAAGAAAAAAAAAACCTCCAATCTAAAAAAAAATAAAAAAAAACCTCCAATCAAAAAAAATAAATAAAAACCCTCCAATCAAAAAAAACAACAACCTCCAATCAAAAAAAATAAAAAATAAACCTCGAATCAAAAAAAAAAACCTCCAATAAAAAAATAAAAAAAATAAACCTCCAATCAAAAAAAAAATAAACCTCCAATCAACAAAAAAAATAATAAAGAAAATAAACCTCCAATCAAAAAAAAAATTAAACCTCCAATCATAAAAAAATAAACCTCCAATCAAAAAAAAAAATAATTAAAAAAAATAAACCTCCAAACAAAAAAATAAATAAACCTCCAATCAAAAAAAATAAATAAACCTCCAATAAAAAAAATAAACCTCCAATCAAAAGAAAAAAACCTCCAATCAAAATAAAAAAATAAAAAATAAACCTCCAATCAAAAAACAAAAAACAAAAAACCCTCCAATCAAAAAAAAAAATAAAAAATAAACCTCCAATCAAAAAAAATAAATAAACCTCCAATCAACAAAAAAAAAACTGCTGATTTGGGGACGCCACGCCCTTTTATACCTCAAACCAGTGTTCCGACATCTGGTCACCTTACCTAGCTAGAGCACACACATTTTAAGCACTCATGACAAATTTTATGAAGCCGTTTTCATCCACCAGAGGAGGTGTTCGGATTCGAAACGAAAACACTGAATATGGCTGTAAAATTTTCAACAAGGAACCACTTTTCGTCAGCGCACATAAAATCACAGATGAAGGGGACACGTTTTTCTAACAACGCTTCTCATTGGTCGAATGGGAGACGTCACATAAAGAACCACATTTGCGAATACGACATAGTGTACCGCAACAGTATGATATTATACATCACTCTAATAGTCTTCTTCCAGATGGCAATAGTTCTAAACAAACCAGAAGATGGCAGCACGTCAGCGCTCATTCCTCACACCTCTCGTGGTTCTTGTTGGTTCTTGTTAGCTTTGTCGTATTTTGAGGCAGGGACCCATAAGTTGTTTCAACGCGTTTTATCTCTCAGTTTCCATATTTTCTTTGCTGTTAGATGTGTTATTTGTAGGGCCGAGGTTATGTGCATTTCGTGGTGCGTAAACCATATGAATATAAGTTTGGCCGATTCAAAATCATTAAAAAGGTCTAGGCTTTAGGGCCTTATAGGCAAAAATATCTTTAAAATATACTCTATAACTTATATTTTTAAGCCTTGAAAGACTAAAAATATGAATCATAATATATTACTATGTGGTTTTTGGCTGCACTTCCGAAACAGAACACTTTCAAGTAGTGTTGGGCATAATCGATTGAATTTAAGAATCGAAGGATCTTACAAATCGAGATATTCAATCGAAATAATCATTTGAACGATTTCTAACTTTGAAATTCACCGATAGATGGCGTGATACGCTCAGAGGCGCCTTTGGCGTTTGACAAATCGAGATATTCATTCGAAATAATCATTTGAACGATTTCTAACTTTAAAATTCACCGATAGATGGCGTGATACGCTCAGAGGCGCCTTTGGCGTTTGACAAATCGAGATATTCATTCGAAATATCCATTCGAATCATTTGTAATTGGTTGCTACACGCTCGGCTTTTTTTCGCTGGAAGGAATGACACCAAAGACGCCTGATTTTTTCAAATAGCGTAACCTAGCTTTAAGAAGTTAGAAGGAAAACAGAAAGGAATACAAGTGTTTCTCCCTGCGAGAGATAATTCGATCACGTGAAAAGCGAGGACTTCCGAACCTCTCGTATCTCGTACCTCTCGAGATGCTATCGGGTAGACGAGCGATTTTGCTCGGAACCCTTGTTCTCGAGAAGAGACGAGCGATTTCGCCTTTCGAATGCACTCGTTTGAACGAGACAGCTTATGAGCAACCGAGAGTCTTTCAAGAGGTTTTTCCAACGAGATAGAAATACTTATTTCTATCTCGTTTTTCCAACGAGATAGAAATATTTCTATCTCGTTGGGTTTTTCTCATTCGAATGAATTTGACGTAATCGAATGTTTCGAGATATTTTCATAATCGAATGAATCGATTATTTCTACTCGATTATGCCATTCACTACTTTCAAGTAGTTCCCGATAACTTTGTTTAGCGTTCTTTAGAATTTTGATTAATAGCCTCCTTAACGTCTGTTTTTTATATATTGACAAACACGAATAGCCGCTGAGACGGCTATTAAAACAAATTCTAAAGAACGCGAAAAATGTTCATCGGGAAATACATCTGTTTACAAATAAAAATAGCTGTTAAATTGACTTTTATAACAAAATTCTAAAGAACACGAAGCCGCCCCGCTGGCGCAGTGGTCTAAGGCGTCGGCCTCTGATCATTCGTCCTTAAGGGGTCCGGGTTCGAATCCCGGTCGGGCATGGATGTTGTGTTTGTCTTACGGCACTGGCTCTCTCCCTTCCCTGGAGCCAGTGACCCTAAATTTGGGACGGGCGACTGCTTATAGCCCATTGAGTTGCTCACGGTGGTCGTTAAACCTCCAATCAATCAATGCCGCCCCGGTGGCGCAGTGGTCTAAGGCGCTGGTCTCTGATCATTCGTCCGTAAGGGTCCGGGTTCGAATCCCGGTCAGGCATGGATGTTGTGTTTGTCTTACGGCACTGGCTCTCTCCCTTCCCTGGAACCAGTGACCCTAAATTAGGGACGGGCGACTGCTTATAGCCCATTGAGTTGCTCACGGTGGTCGTTAAACCTCCAATCAAAAAAAAAAAAAAAAAAAAAATCAATCAATGGATGTTGTGTTTGTCTTACGGCACTCGCTCTCTGCCTTCCCTGGAACCAGTGACCCTAAATTAGGGACGGGCGACTGCTTATAACCCATTGAGTTGCTCACGGTGGTCGTTAAACCTCCAATTAAAAAAAAAAAATCATTCGTCCGAACGGGTTCCGGGTTCGAATCCCGGTGAGGCATGGATGTTGTGTTTGTCTTACGGCACTGGCTCTCTCCCTTCCCTGGAGCCAGTGACCCTAAATTAGGGACGGGCGACTGCTTATAGCCCATTGAGTTGCTCACGGTGGTCGTTAAACCTCCAATCAAAAAAAAAAAAAACGGGTCCGGGTTCGAATCCCGGTGAGGCATGGATGTTGTGTTTGTCTTACGGCACTGGCTCTTTCCCTTCCCTGGAACCAGCTACCCTAAATTAGGGACGGGCGACTGCTTTTAGCCCATTGAGTTGCCCACGGTGGTCGTTAAACCTCCAATCAAAAAAAAAAAAAAAATAAATAAAAATAAAGAGCACGAAGATAGGTTTGGTTTTCACAGACCGAAGCAAATCATTCCTTAAAGAGACTACTAGTATTGCCAATTAATATTTTACTTTCTTATATTAATAATAATTTTTTTCTTGCTGTTACTGATATTCCGAATTTTCAAGTTCTCATCAATGTACTGATTTTGAAAGAGACGGTTAAAATAATTTTGAGTTCCTTTTAGGGGTTGGTAAAGAAAGTATTTACGCTTCCTACACTTTTCATTGTTTTAGGCGAATTCTTAACTGGCCTGCTGTGCTATAAATTGCTTTCATGGTACTTTCAGCCAAGGAAACACATCTGTGTTGGAACCTTCCCACATTCTTCCCGAGTTGCGATGAGGAGTACTTGTAAAAACTATAACGAAGTAAATTTATCCGTCATTTTTATCCACGCCAGGATTCGAACCCGGATCACCTCATTCCGGAATAAGGTCACTCTACCAATTGAGCTACGCGGACGTTATATTCTGATTCCTATCTGCCTTTATGTCGTGTGTGTCCTTCTGGCAGGTACGTCACATCTCCTGGTACGTTACATCATCTCCCCCTTATTTTTTTTTTTACTTTTTTTTTTTTTTCGAAGTGCTGGAGAAGGGATTCTCTTATTTTTCCTACCTCGCGGTGTGGAAATAACATCACACCAATGCGAGATTTTGAACGGTCGGGTCATCCGGATAGTTCGGGCGCCATTATAACGAAGTAAATTTCTCCGTCATTTTTATCAGCGCCGGGGTTCGAACCCGGATCCCCTGATTCCGGAATAAGTCACTCTACCAATTGAGCTACGCGGACGTTTTATTCTGATTTTTATCTGCCTTTATGTCGTGTGCGTCCTTCTGGCAGGTACGTCACATCTCCTGGTACGTTACATCATCTCCCCCTTATTTTTTTTTTTTTTTTTTTTTTTTCGAAGTGCTGGAGAAGGGATTCTCTTATTTTTCCTACCTCGCGGTGTGGAAATAACATCACACCAATGCGAGATTTTGAACGGTCGGGTCATCCGGATAGTTCGGGCGCCATTATAACGAAGTAAATTTCTCCGTCATTTTTATCCGCGCCGGGGTTCGAACCCGGATCCCCTGATTCCGGAATAAGTCACTCTACCAATTGAGCTACGCGGACGTTTTATTCTGATTTTTATCTGCCTTTATGTCGTGTGCGTCCTTCTGGCAGGTACGTCACATCTTCTGGTACGTTACATCATCTCCCCCTTATTTTTTTTTTTTTTTTTTTTTTTTTTTTTCGAAGTGCTGGAGAAGGGATTCTCTTATTTTTCCTATCTCGCGGTGTGGAAATAACATCACACCAATGCGAGATTTTGAACGGTCGGGTCATCCGGATAGTTCGGGCGCCATTATAACGAAGTAAATTTCTCCGTCATTTTTATCCGCGCCGGCCCGGTTCGAACTCGAGTCCACTCATTCCGGAATAAGTTGCTCTACCAACTGAGCTACGCGGACGGTTTATTCTGATTCCTATCTGCCTTTATGTCGTGTGCGTCTTTCTGGCAGGTACGTCACATCTCCTGGTACGTTACAAAACTTTCCTGATGATCGGGTGTGTTAATCGCTTTTTTCCTTCGTTATAGGATAATAATCAATGAAGAAAGAAATATTCTTCGTAGGATAATTTTTCTTATGACAATCAAGTTCTTTCTCTGCCCTAATCCCTCTAAACCATCTTAAACCAAAAGAGTTATTAATATTTAGACTGAAAAAAATAAAGAAATTTGAGAATATCACACCATCTTATTTAATAGTGTTAAAATTAATTTATGTTGTATTGCAACAACGTTTTCTCATTACTTTCTGCTCCCTTGGTTTAATACTAATAATTTTCAAGTATTCTCACCTTTTCTGTTCATTAAATCGACTTAAAACTAGCTTTTGAAAAAGAAATAAAAAGTTTCAATGATACTCTTACTCAAAAACCTGCAGTCCCTACTTTTCCATTTAATTTGCATGCTTCTGTTTCTTATAACTGCAGTGCAGGTATAAATGGGATACGGGTATTTAAAGTGCCAAACCTAACATCCATTGATTCCCTTTTAGCCTCAAAGTTCTGTTTATGAAAACTGCTGTGCATGAAGTATCATCATCATCATCATCATCATTGTCAACCATTATCAATACACTGCTGGACGAAGGTCTCCCCAAGTTTAATCCACAACGGTCTGTCTTGTGCCAGTCTCCTCCATGTCACTCCCGCATATTTACGAATTTCATCCACCCATCTCCCATGTGGTCTTTTTCTGGGTCTTTTCCTGTCCCTTGGAATCCAATCTAAAATTTCGACTGTGTCTGTCCTTCTGGCAGTATGTCCAGCCCATTGCCATTTCAGGGATTTAACTCTGATCATGATGTCTTCCACTCATGTCATTTTTCGGATCCACGAGTTCCTCTTCTTATCTCTCCTGGTTACACCAAGTATGCACCTCTCCATGCTGCTTTGAGTTGTCTGCAGCCTTTGTATGTCTCTTTTAGTTAAGGTCCACGTCTCTGCACCATACGTAAGCACTGGAAGGATGCATTGATCAAACACTTTTCTTTTAAGACATAATGGCATATTGCTCTTGAAAATTATGCTGTTTCTTCCAAAAGCTCTCCAGGCAAGTTTTGTACGCCGATTAATTTCTTCATCAATGTGACCGTCACTTGATATCTGCTGTTCAAGATAAACGCACGTGTCTGTTATCTCCAGTTTTTCTCCATCAATCGATAAATCTTCATTTCTTGTAAAAGTATTGAACATCACTTTTGTCTTCTGAAAGTTCATTTTTAATCCCACTTCTTTACTCTTGTCAGTAAGTTCCGGGATCATACTCTGCAGCTCTGATGGGGTAGTTGCAAAAATGACTACGTCATCAGCAAAACGAAGGTGGGTTAGATAATCTCCATTAATCTTTATCCCTTTGTTTTCCCAGTTCAGTGACTGAAAGACATTTTCCAATGTGGCATTAAAGAGCTTCGGAGATATGGTGTCACCTTGTCTCACTCCCTTTGCAATTTTTATGTGTGTTGTGTTTTCAAACAGCCGAATCTTTGCACTTGCATTTTCATTGATGTTAGTAATAATATTAATGTATGCATCTTCAATACCGCAGGATTTCAGAGCCATTGTAACTGCTGATGGTTTCACCGAATCAAAGGCTTTTTCATAATCGATAAAAGCCATGCACAATGGAAGCTCATATTCCCTCGCTCTTTCAATTAGTTCTCTCAGTACGTGGATATGATCTATTGTGCTGTAGCCACTCCTGAATCCAGCTTGTTCTTTCGGTTGAGTCATGTCCAGTGTTACCTTCAAGCGGTGTGAAAGAACTTTAGTGAAGATTTTATAAACCACTGATAGGAGGCTGATAGGTCTGTAGTTCTTGAGATCCTCAATGTCACCTTTCTTATGTAGCAGGATCATTGTAGCGTTGTTCCAATCCTCAGGAATCTTTCCTTCATTAAGGCATCGAGTGAAAATTTGGGCGAGTACTGTTTCGATTTCTCCACTTGCTTCTTGTATGATGTCTACAGTAATTCCATCTTCTCCTGGAGCTTTTCCCCGCTTCATGTTCTTGATTGCATGTGCAACTTCTGCTGGGAGGACTGGAAGAATTCTGGTACCTTTCATGATGTCTGGAGTACATGTATCATCCCTTTCATATAATTTGGAGTAGAAATATTTCACTCTTGTCAAAATTTCGCCTCTATTTCTTGTTACAGAACCATCTTCTTTTCTCAGTGCCATAATCTGTTTTCTTCCCTTACTGAGATGTCCCTTTGCTATCTTTAGGCTTTGGTTGTTTTCAATTGCTTTCCTCACTAGTTCACAGTTGAATTTCCTTACGTCTTCAGTGATACTTTTTCGTACTGTCTTGCATAGCTCTATATATTCCACTTTGGAAGTCACATCTTCTTTAGTTGTCCTCATCTCTCTTCTTTTTTGCATCAACATTTTGGTTTTTCCTGATAATTTGTTCACATGCAACTTGTTCTTAGACCCAGCTAATTTTGTTGCTGTTTCCATAAGAGCTTTGGTTACTTTTCTGTTAACTTCAGAAATATCCACTTCTTCCGATGTTAGGCCTTCTAAAGCAGATCAGTTCCAAATGAAGTATATGGGATATTAAAAGTGCCAAACTTAATATCCATGGATTCCCTATTAGCCGCAAAAATATTTTTTGAGATATCTCTAAAATCAAAAAGCTCAATGTGCCCGGACAGACAAAATTATTACACTAGCACTGTTTCTTACAGAACTTTCTAATAATAGGAAGCGATGGCATTTAAAAATAGTGTAAAAACCTTTTCGTGACTCCACTCCCCCCTTTTTTTTTGTTAATCTGAGGGATGAAAATTTCTGAAGGCATTAGAAAGGGGAGGGCACCCTGAACCTTTTAGCGCCTAGGGCCCCTAAAGATCTAAAGTCTCCTGAGTACAGACAAAAGAACAAAAAACCTAGTACTACTATTTAATATACACTGCTAGACAACTGCTAAGGACGGATCATAAACGGCTATATAGCGCATAAAAAAGTAAGTGTGGTTGGATGCCAAGTGAAATAAAATAATGTCAGAATGCCAGGACATTACAAGAAAGACCATTTATTGTGCTCTGAAATCCAGAAGGCTTTGGAACGTGTTCAAGGGACAAACAGGCCATTTTGTGCAGAATATGTAAACGTGAAAAAAATGAAATTACCGTACTCAGGCGTAAGATGTCAATACGGGATATGGCCACCATGGAGGGCGATGCAAGATTCCACACGTCGTGTCATGCTTTGCACAACATTATCAAGCAGCTGTTGGGGTAATTTATCCCATTCCTCTGTCAGTGCACGGATGAGGGTGTCCTTGTTTATTGGAGGGCATTGGCGACCAGCAAGACTCCTCCGCAAAGCATCCCACACATTTTCAATGGGATTCAGATCTGGAGAACGTGCTGGCCATACGAGGCGTTGAATATCCTCGCTCTCAAGACACTCCTGGACAGCGACTGTTCGATGACATGTTGCGTTGTCGTCCATGAAAATGAATCTATCACCGACAGCACCACGGAACATGCGAACATGAGGTAGCAGAACATCATTAATGTATCGTTGGCCAGTCATAGTCCCAGTTGGAAGCACATAGAGCGACGTACGGCTATTGATCATGATGCCAGCCCATACCATGACACTACATGTCGGATATCCTGTATGTTTGCTGGACAATATGCAGTACCACTATCACGCCAGATCAGTTGTCGTCGACAATCAGACGATAGACTGTATCTACTCTCATCTGAGAAGAGGACAGCAGACCAGTCGTTATCAGTCCAATTGCGATGTTGATGGCACCATTGCAAACGGGCGGTACGGTGACGTCTGGACAACTGGATGCACACAACAGGACGGCGGGCGTATAGTCCTCCTTCATGCAAACGTCTGGCGACAGTTTTTCGGGAGATCCGCTTGCCAGTAGCAGTCATAAACTGATTTGCTACCTCACTAGCTGTGCTGCGCCGGTGTGTTTTTGTTGATAGCACTATGTACCGATCTTCTGCAGGTGTCGTACTGCGAACACGACCTTCCCCGTGACGTTTGCTACACTCTCCATTTGTTTGAAATGATTTCCAAAGCCTTGAAACAACACTGTGGCTGACGTCGAACTCCCTGGCAACATCTGTTATTTTTCGCCCTTCTTCAATCTTGCCAATAATACGGCCACGCGTAAAATCATCTAGGTGATGTCGGGAAGACATACTGAAAATTGCAAGTTCGTCAATTGATTCTTTCCCTTCCAACTTTGCGTTTGAACAACAACGGTCAATACGCGTCAAATCCTTTATATCTCTTATCAGCGCTATGACGTCACGAACAAGTTCCGCAATCCAAAATTTGCATACGCACAACACGTCTTACTGTATCCCGCACTTATGCTAATTTCCACATTTTCCTGCCTTCCATTTGATGGTTGCTATTGTCATCCGTCCTTACCAATTGTCCGGCAGTGTATTTCCGGCTAAGGTTCCGTCTTCGGTCTGCTCGACAGATGGCGCCACGGTATGTCCCTTAGTGGATCTTTTTATTTTAACGTAAAACTGCAAGAAAAATGAGAAAATGTTTTGCAATGCCTCAGATATGATGATTTAAGGGTAAATGATTTGTCACACACTATGCATTGAAAAGAAGATGCACCTGGAGCGGGATTGGTGAGTCTACTTGCGCAGTGACCTTTCATTCTGCGATGTTCATCTAAACCCTGCTGCCTAAAATAGATCTTGTGACAACTTTCGCAAGCATATCTTTTACCTGATTCCATTGCAATCTAAGTATCAGATACCTTTGATATAATGAAAAATATCTATATTTATTGCAGTGTTAAAGATCCACTAAGGGACATACCGTGGCGCCATCTGTCGAGCAGGCCGAAGATGGAACCTTAACCATATTTCCTTCATAAAATACATTTAAAAATAAAAACAGCCGTTAAGGTGGGTATTGTAACAAAATTCTAAAGAACACGAAAAAAAGTTTATCGGGAACTACTTGAAAGCTTTATGATTCGGCAGTACTCATAGTTTTCAGTATATAATGATAGATTATTGGGATGTTATATTATTATTTTTCACCACTGATAAACATGCCTTTCATCGATTTATTATGTTAGACATACAGCTTTACATTCATGAGGAATGTCTGCTGACAGCATAAATATTTCGAAGTCTCCTAAAGTCCTTTTAAGGGCCAGTCAAAATCAACAAAGTACTTCCACAACGGAACGAAATGCTATCCACAGAGAGCTGATGTGCTGCCATCTGCCGGATAATCAATAATCACTATTCAGCAGAGCTTGCGTGAGAAAGAATAACCAAGTTTCAAAGCCTATCGAAATATGGTGGCAGTGGCACACGGGCGAATTGACCCACCAAGACGCCGGGATATTTCCTGGTGAACCACTCGAATAATGTCCCACTATTTCTCGAATCCTTTTGGTCTGGGTTGTTTGCGAAAGACGAATAATATCCAGTGTACTAAATGGAAATTCTGTAGTGTCGATATGGTCTAAAAATCATCTGAAAAATTACCTTCGCCCGAAAAATCTCATAACTTAAAGTAAAAAAAAAAAAAATCCTGGGATAAAAATTTCCTCGTTTGAAAATGTAATAGACAATTCCGTGGAATACTACAAGGAGGAGTTACATTACTGTGACCATATCCAGAGGAGGAACTCGTGGATCCGAAAAATGACGAGAGTGTTGAAGACATCATGATCAGAGTTAAATCCCTGAAATGGCAATGGGCTGGACATACTGCCAGAAGGACAGACCATCGATGGACAACCGAAATTTTAGATTGGATTCCAAGGGACAGGAAAAGACCCAGAGGAACACCACATGGGAGATGGGTGGATGAAATTCCAAAGAGCAATATGCCATTATGTCTTAAAAAGAAAAGTGTTTGATCAATGCATCCTTCCAGTGCTTACGTATGGTGCAGAGACGTGGACCTTAACTAAAAGAGACATACAAAGGCTGCAGACAACTCAAAGCAGCATGGAGAGGTGCATGCTTGGTGTAACCAGGAGAGATAAGAAGAGGAACTCGTGGATCAGAAAAATGACAAGAGTGGAAGACATCATGATCAGAGTTAAATCCCTGAAATGGCAATGGGCTGGACATACTGCCAGAAGGACAGACCATCGATGGACAGCGGAAATTTTAGATTGGATTCCAAGGGACAGGAAAAGACCCAGAAGAAGACCACATGGGAGATGGGTGGATGGAATTCCAAAGAGCAATATGCCATTATGTCTTAAAAAGAAATGTGTTTGATCAATGCATCCTTCCAGTGCTTACGTATGATTGTGAACAGATTTTCACACTGTACTTATGTTCAGAGAGTCTAGTTTTTAATCTTCTTGAGGTCATGCCAATATAAATACAGTCGTTATCATCGTTCTCTTTCGCTCCAAGTGGGAGAGTGGGAGCCTTTATTGACTAAGCGAGAGAGGGCTGTAGATTGTGAACAGATTTTCACACTGTACTTATGTTCAGAGAGTCTAGTTTTTAATCTTCTTGAGGCCATGCCAATATAAATACAGTCGTTATCATCGTTCTCTTTCGCTCCAAGTGGGAGAGTGGGAGCCTTTATTGACTAAGCGAGAGAGGGCTGTAGATTGTGAACAGATTTTCACACTGTACTTATGTTCAGAGAGTCTAGTTTTTAATGTTCTTGAGGTCATGCCAATATAAATACAGTCGTTATCATCGTTCTCTTTCGCTCCAAGTGGGAGAGTGGGAGCCTTTATTGACTAAGCGAGAGAGGGCTGTAGATTGTGAACAGATTTTCACACTGTACTTATGTTCAGAGAGTCTAGTTTTTAATCTTCTTGAGGCCATGCCAATATAAATACAGTCGTTATCATCGTTCTCTTTCGCTCCAAGTGGGAGAGCGGGAGCCTTTATTGTCTAAGCGAGAGAGGGCTGTAGATTGTGAACAGATTTTCACACTGTACTTATGTTCAGAGAGTCTAGTTTTTAATCTTCTTGAGGCCATGCCAATATAAATACAGTCGTTATCATCGTTCTCTTTCGCTCCAAGTGGGAGAGTGGGAGCCTTTATTGACTAAGCGAGAGAGGGCTGTAGATTGTGAACAGATTTTCACACTGTACTTATGTTCAGAGAGTCTAGTTTTTAATCTTCTTGAGGTCATGCCAATATAAATACAGTCGTTATCATCGTTCTCTTTCGCTCCAAGTGGGAGAGTGGGAGCCTTTATTGACTAAGCGAGAGAGGGCTGTAGATTGTGAACAGATTTTTACACTGTACTTATGTTCAGAGAGTCTAGTTTTTAATCTTCTTGAGGCCATGCCAATATAAATACAGTCGTTATGATCGTTCTCTTTCGCTCCAAGTGGGAGAGTGGGAGCCTTTATTGACTAAGCGAGAGAGGGCTGTAGATTGTGAACAGATTTTCACACTGTACCTATGTTCAGAGAGTCTAGTTTTTAATGTTCTTGAGGTCATGCCAATATAAATACAGTCGTTATCATCGTTCTCTTTCGCTCCAAGTGGGAGAGTGGGAGCCTTTATTGACTAAGCGAGAGAGGGCTGTAGATTGTGAACAGATTTTCACACTGTACTTATGTTCAGAGAGTCTAGTTTTTAATCTTCTTGAGGTCATGCCAATATAAATACAGTCGTTATCATCGTTCTCTTTCGCTCCAAGTGGGAGAGTGGGAGTATTTATTGACTAAGCGAGAGAGGGCTGTAGATTGTGAACAGATTTTTACACTGTACTTATGTTCAGAGAGTCTAGTTTTTAATCTTCTTGAGGCCATGCCAATATAAATACAGTCGTTATGATCGTTCTCTTTCGCTCCAAGTGGGAGAGTGGGAGCCTTTATTGACTAAGCGAGAGAGGGCTGTAGATTGTGAACAGATTTTCACACTGTACCTATGTTCAGAGAGTCTAGTTTTTAATGTTCTTGAGGTCATGCCAATATAAATACAGTCGTTATCATCGTTCTCTTTCGCTCCAAGTGGGAGAGCGGGAGCCTTTATTGACTAAGCGAGAGAGGGCTGTAGATTGTGAACAGATTTTCACACTGTACTTATGCTCAGAGAGTCTAGTATTTAATCTTCTTGAGGACATGCCAATATAAATACAGTCGTTATCATCGTTCTCTTTCGCTCCAAGTGGGAGAGCGGGAGCCTTTATTGTCTAAGCGAGAGAGGGCTGTAGATTGTGAACAGATTTTCACACTGTACTTATGCTCAGAGATTCTAGTATTTAATCTTCTTGAGGTCATGCCAATATAAATACAGTCGTTATCATCGTTCTCTTTCGCTCCAAGTGGGAGAGTGGGAGCCTTTATTGACTAAGCGAGAGAGGGCTGAAGATTGTGAACAGATTTTCACACTCTACTTATGCTCAGAGAGTCTAGTTTTTAATCGTCTTGAGGCCATGCCAATATAAATACAGTCGTTATCATCGTTCTCTTTCGCTCCAAGTGGGAGAGTGGGAGCCTTTATTGACTAAGCGAGAGAGGGCTGTAGACTGTGAACAGATTTTCACACTGTACTTATGTTCAGAAAGTCTAGTTTTTAATCTTCTTGAGGTCATGCCAATATAAATACAGTCGTTATCATCGTTCTCTTTCGCTCCAAGTGGGAGAGTGGGAGCCTTTATTGACTAAGCGAGAGAGGGCTGTAGATTGTGAACAGATTTTCACACTGTACTTATGTTCAGAGAGTCTAGTTTTTAATCTTCTTGAGGTCATGCCAATATAAATACAGTCGTTATCATCGTTCTCTTTCGCTCCAAGTGGGAGAGTGGGAGCCTTTATTGACTAAGCGAGAGAGGGCTGTAGATTGTGAACAGATTTTCACACTGTACTTATGTTCAGAGAGTCTAGTTTTTAATCTTCTTGAGGCCATGCCAATATAAATACAGTCGTTATCATCGTTCTCTTTCGCTCCAAGTGGGAGAGTGGGAGCCTTTATTGACTAAGCGAGAGAGGGCTGTAGATTGTGAACAGATTTTCACACTGTACCTATGTTCAGAGAGTCTAGTTTTTAATCTTCTTGAGGTCATGCCAATATAAATACAGTCGTTATCATCGTTCTCTTTCGCTCCAAGTGGGAGAGTGGGAGCCTTTATTGACTAAGCGAGAGAGGGCTGTAGATTGTGAACAGATTTTCACACTGTACGTATGTTCAGAGAGTCTAGATTTTAATCTTCTTGAGGCCATGCCAATATAAATACAGTCGTTATCATCGTTCTCTTTCGCTCCAAGTGGGAGAGTGGCAGCCTTTATTGACTAAGCGACAGAGGGCTGTAGATTGTGAACAGATTTTCACACTGTACTTATGTTCAGAGAGTCTAGTTTTTAATCTTCTTGAGGCCATGCCAATATAAATACAGTCGTTATCATTGTTCTCTTTCGCTCCAAGTGGGAGAGTGGGAGCCTTTATTGACTAAGCGAGAGAGGGCTGTAGATTGTGAACAGATTTTCACACTGTACTTATGTTCAGAGAGTCTAGTTTTTAATTTTCTTGAGGCCATGCCAATATAAATACAGTCGTTATCATCGTTCTCTTTCGCTCCAAGTGGGAGAGTGGGAGCCTTTATTGACTAAGCAAGAGAGGGCTGTAGATTGTGAACAGATTTTCACACTGTACCTATGTTCAGAGAGTCTAGTTTTTAATCTTCTTGAGGCCATGCCAATATAAATACAGTCGTTATCATTGTTCTCTTTCGCTCCAAGTGGGAGAGTGGGAGCCTTTATTGACTAAGCGAGAGAGGGCTGTAGATTGTGAACAGATTTTCACACTGTACTTATGTTCAGAGAGTCAAGTTTTTAATCTTCTTGAGGCCATGCCAATATAAATACAGTCGTTATCATCGTTCTCTTTCGCTCCAAGTGGGAGAGTGGGAGCCTTTATTGACTAAGCGAGAGAGGGCTGTAGATTGTGAACAGGTTTTCACACTGTACTTATGTTCAGAGAGTCTAGTTTTTAATCTTCTTGAGGTCATGCCAATATAAATACAGTCGTTATCATTGTTCTCTTTTTCTCCAAGTGGGAGAGTGGGAGCCTTTATTGACTAAGCGAGAGAGAGCTGTAGATTGTGAACAGATTTTCACACTGTACTTATGTTCAGAGAGTCTAGTTTTTAATCTTCTTGAGGCCATGCCAATATAAATACAGTCGTTATCATCGTTCTCTTTCGCTCCAAGTGGGAGAGTGGGAGCCTTTATTGACTAAGCGAGAGAGGGCTGTAGATTGTGAACAGATTTTCACACTGTACCTATGTTCAGAGAGTCTAGTTTTTAATCTTCTTGAGGCCATGCCAATATAAATACAGTCGTTATCATTGTTCTCTTTCGCTCCAAGTGGGAGAGTGGGAGCCTTTATTGACTAAGCGAGAGAGGGCTGTAGATTGTGAACAGATTTTCACACTGTACTTATGTTCAGAGAGTCTAGTTTTTAATCTTCTTGAGGCCATGCCAATATAAATACAGTCGTTATCATCGTTCTCTTTCGCTCCAAGTGGGAGAGTGGGAGCCTTTATTGACTAAGCGAGAGAGGGCTGTAGATTGTGAACAGGTTTTCACACTGTACTTATGTTCAGAGAGTCTAGTTTTTAATCTTCTTGAGGTCATGCCAATATAAATACAGTCGTTATCATTGTTCTCTTTTTCTCCAAGTGGGAGAGTGGGAGCCTTTATTGACTAAGCGAGAGAGAGCTGTAGATTGTGAACAGATTTTCACACTGTACTTATGTTCAGAGAGTCTAGTTTTTAATCTTCTTGAGGCCATGCCAATATAAATACAGTCGTTATCATCGTTCTCTTTCGCTCCAAGTGGGAGAGTGGGAGCCTTTATTGACTAAGCGAGAGAGGGCTGTAGATTGTGAACAGATTTTCACACTGTACTTATGTTCAGAGAGTCTAGTTTTTAATCTTCTTGAGGTCATGCCAATATAAATACAGTCGTTATCATCGTTCTCTTTCGCTCCAAGTGGGAGAGTGGGAGCCTTTATTGACTAAGCGAGAGAGGGCTGTAGACTGTGAACAGATTTTCACACTGTACTTATGTTCAGAGAGTCTAGTTTTTAATCTTCTTGAGGCCATGCCAATATAAATACAGTCGTTATCATCGTTCTCTTTCGCTCCAAGTGGGAGAGTGGGAGCCTTTATTGACTAAGCGAGAGAGGGCTGTAGATTGTGAACAGATTTTCACACTGTACTTATGTTCAGAGAGTCTAGTTTTTAATCTTCTTGAGGTCATGCCAATATAAATACTGTCGTTATCATCGTTCTCTTTCGCTCCAAGTGGGAGAGTGATAGCCTTTATTGACTAAGCGAGAGAAGGCTGTAGATTGTGAACAGATTTTTACACTGTACTTATGTTCAGAGAGTCTAGTTTTTAATCTTCTTGAGGCCATGCCAATATAAATACAGTCGTTATCATCGTTCTCTTTCGCTCCAAGTGCGAGAGTGGGAGCCTTTATTGACTAAGCGAGAGAGGGCTGTAGATTGTGAACAGATTTTCACACTGTACCTATGTTCAGAGAGTCTAGTTTTTAATCTTCTTGAGGTCATGCCAATATAAATACAGTCGTTATCATCGTTCTCTTTCGCTCCAAGTGGGAGAGTGGGAGCCTTTATTGACTAAGTGAGAGAGGGCTGTAGATTGTGAACAGATTTTCACACTGTACTTATGTTCAGATAGTCTAGTTTTTAATCTTCTTGAGGCCATGCCAATATAAATACAGTCGTTATCATCGTTCTCTTTCGCTCCAAGTGGGAGAGTGGGAGCCTTTATTGACTAAGTGAGAGAGGGCTGTAGATTGTGAACAGATTTTCACACTGTACTTATGCTCAGAGAGTCTAGTTTTTAATCTTCTTGAGGTCATGCCAATATAAATACAGTCGTTATCATCGTTCTCTTTCGCTCAAAGTGGGAGAGTGGGAGCCTTTATTGACTAAGCGAGAGAGGGCTGTAGATTGTGAACAGATTTTCACACTGTACTTATGTTCAGAGAGTCTAGTTTTTAATCTTTTTGAGGCCATGCCAATATAAATACAGTCGTTATCATCGTTCTCTTTCGCTCCAAGTGGGAGAGTGGGAGCCTTTATTGACTAAGCAAGAGAGGGCTGTAGATTGTGAACAGATTTTCACACTGTACCTATGTTCAGAGAGTCTAGTTTTTAATCTTCTTGAGGCCATGCTAATATAAATACAGTCGTTATCATTGTTCTCTTTCGCTCCAAGTGGGAGAGTGGGAGCCTTTATTGACTAAGCGAGAGAGGGCTGTAGATTGTGAACAGATTTTCACACTGTACTTATGTTCAGAGAGTCTAGTTTTTAATCTTCTTGAGGCCATGCCAATATAAATACAATCGTTATCATCGTTCTCTTTCGCTCCAAGTGGGAGAGTGGGAGCCTTTATTGACTAAGCGAGAGAGGGCTGTAGATTGTGAACAGATTTTCACACTGTACCTATGTTCAGAGAGTCTAGTTTTTAATCTTCTTGAGGCCATGCCAATATAAATACAGTCGTTATCATCGTTCTCTTTCGCTCCAAGTGGGAGAGTGGGAGCCTTTATTGACTAAACGAGAGAGGGCTGCAGATTGTGAACAGATTTTCACACTGTACCTATGTTCAGAGAGTCTAGTTTTTAATCTTCTTGAGGTCATGCCAATATAAATATAGTCGTTATCATCGTTCTCTTTCGCTCCAAGTGGGAGAGTGGGAGCCTTTATTGACTAAGCGAGAGAGGGCTGTAGATTGTGAACAGATTTTCACACTGTACTTATGTTCAGAGAGTCTAGTTTTTAATCTTCTTGAGGCCATGCCAATATAAATACAGTCGTTATCATCGTTCTCTTTCGCTCCAAGTGGGAGAGTGGGAGCCTTTATTGACTAAGCGAGAGAGGGCTGCAGATTGTGAACAGATTTTCACACTCTACCTATGTTCAGAGAGTCTAGTTTTTAATCTTCTTGAGGTCATGCCAATATAAATACAGTCGTTATCATCGTTCTCTTTCGCTCCAAGTGGGAGAGTGGGAGCCTTTATTGACTAAGCGAGAGAGGGCTGTAGATTGTGAACAGATTTTCACACTGTACCTATGTTCAGAGAGTCTAGTTTTTAATCTTCTTGAGGTCATGCCAATATAAATACAGTCGTTATCATCGTTCTCTTTAGCTCCAAGTGGGAGAGTGGGAGCCTTTATTGACTAAGCGAGAGAGGGCTGTAGATTGTGAACAGATTTTCACACTGTACTTATGTTCAGAGAGTCTAGTTTTTAATCTTCTTGAGGCCATGCCAATATAAATACAGTCGTTATCATCGTTCTCTTTCGCTCCAAGTGGGAGAGTGGGAGCCTTTATTGACTAAGCGAGAGAGGGCTGTAGATTGTGAACAGATTTTCACACTGTACCTATGTTCAGAGAGTCTAGTTTTTAATGTTCTTGAGGTCATGCCAATATAAATACAGTCGTTATCATCGTTCTGTTTCGCTCCAAGTGGGAGAGTGGGAGCCTTTATTGACTAAGCGAGAGAGGGCTGTAGATTGTGAACGGATTTTCACACTGTACTTATGTTCAGAGAGTCTAGTTTTTAATCTTCTTGAGGTCATGCTAATATAAATACAGTCGTTATCATCGTTCTCTTTCGCTCCAAGTGGGAGAGTGGGAGCCTTTATTGACTAAGCGAGAGAGGGCTGTAGACTGTGAACAGATTTTCACACTGTACTTATGTTCAGAGAGTCTAGTTTTTAATCTTCTTGAGGCCATGCCAATATAAATTCAGTCGTTATCATCGTTCTCTTTCGCTCCAAGTGGGAGAGTGGGAGCCTCTATTGACTAAGCGAGAGAGGGCTGTAGATTGTGAACAGATTTTCACACTGTACTTATGTTCAGAGAGTCTAGTTTTTAATCTTCTTGAGGTCATGCTAATATAAATACTGTCGTTATCATCGTTCTCTTTCGCTCCAAGTGGGAGAGTGATAGCCTTTATTGACTAAGCGAGAGAAGGCTGTAGATTGTGAACAGATTTTTACACTGTACTTATGTTCAGAGAGTCTAGTTTTTAATCTTCTTGAGGCCATGCCAATATAAATACAGTCGTTATCATCGTTCTCTTTCGCTCCAAGTGCGAGAGTGGGAGCCTTTATTGACTAAGCGAGAGAGGGCTGTAGATTGTGAACAGATTTTCACACTGTACCTATGTTCAGAGAGTCTAGTTTTTAATCTTCTTGAGGTCATGCCAATATAAATACAGTCGTTATCATCGTTCTCTTTCGCTCCAAGTGGGAGAGTGGGAGCCTTTATTGACTAAGTGAGAGAGGGCTGTAGATTGTGAACAGATTTTCACACTGTACTTATGTTCAGATAGTCTAGTTTTTAATCTTCTTGAGGCCATGCCAATATAAATACAGTCGTTATCATCGTTCTCTTTCGCTCCAAGTGGGAGAGTGGGAGCCTTTATTGACTAAGTGAGAGAGGGCTGTAGATTGTGAACAGATTTTCACACTGTACCTATGTTCAGAGAGTCTAGTTTTTAATCTTCTTGAGGCCATGCCAATATAAATACAGTCGTTATCATCGTTCTCTTTCGCTCCAAGTGGGAGAGTGGGAGCCTTTATTGACTAAACGAGAGAGGGCTGTAGATTGTGAACAGATTTTCACACTGTACCTATGTTCAGAGAGTCTAGTTTTTAATCTTCTTGAGGTCATGCCAATATAAATATAGTCGTTATCATCGTTCTCTTTCGCTCCAAGTGGGAGAGTGGGAGCCTTTATTGACTAAGCGAGAGAGGGCTGTAGATTGTGAACAGATTTTCACACTGTACTTATGTTCAGAGAGTCTAGTTTTTAATCTTCTTGAGGCCATGCCAATATAAATACAGTCGTTATCATCGTTCTCTTTCGCTCCAAGTGGGAGAGCGGGAGCCTTTATTGACTAAGCGAGAGAGGGCTGTAGATTGTGAACAGATTTTCACACTGTACTTATGTTCAGAGAGTCTAGTTTTTAATCTTCTTGAGGCCATGCCAATATAAATACAGTCGTTATCATCGTTCTCTTTCGCTCCAAGTGGGAGAGTGGGAGCCTTTATTGACTAAGCGAGAGAGGGCTGTAGATTGTGAACAGATTTTCACACTGTACGTATGTTCAGAGAGTCTAGTTTTTAATCTTCTTGAGGCCATGCCAATATAAATACAGTCGTTATCATCGTTCTCTTTCGCTCCAAGTGGGAGAGTGGGAGCCTTTATTGACTAAGCGAGAGAGGGCTGTAGATTGTGAACAGATTTTCACACTGTACCTATGTTCAGAGAGTCTAGTTTTTAATGTTCTTGAGGTCATGCCAATATAAATACAGTCGTTATCATCGTTCTGTTTCGCTTTAAGGGGAATGCAGTACACTCCGTACTTATCAAACATATTAACACTGTCACGATCTTTTTTAACCCTAGCGAGGATGTTCTGAGTTCGAGTGCCAAACGACAAATAATAGCGGTGGCACACATTTTTCAGGATATCAGCACATTGTGGTATGTAATCCATGGCTCCTACGAATTTGGTGGAGTGACTCGCCCTTGTTAGAGTTGTGAATGCCCATCTTTGAACCTTCCCCAAGAAGCGATCAACATGCGTTTTATCATGGCCATGTGCAAGAGCAAGATTATAAATCCTCTGCAACTCAGTCCTACGTTGATGAAAAGAAGAAGAATGGGAAATGACTCGGTGGACAAGGAAGTTGATGGAAGCTAATTTGTGGCTGATGGGATGAGCTGAAGAGTACGGAACTTATTGCATTAAAGAAGAGTGGAATATAATACCACTACTAATTTTAAGAAATACCCTGTTATCTCGGAAATCTAGATGTAGGTTCATAGACCGGAGAAAGGGCTATCAGATAGAACGTTTTGTAACGTATACTCTATATTCACTTTCCTTTTGATTTTACTATCTCTGGTTATTTTATTTTACTATGTAAATTATCTTCCTACTGAACGAAATATTATTTCACCCGCTGAATGAGATCTGGCAATGAGTGTAAGTCATGACGTGGTGGTAGCTCGTATATAGGCGCGTTCATCGAGACGTGGGTGTTGTGTTGTTGCGTTGGAGTTGAGGTTGTGTTGGAGTTGTGTTGGTGGTGTGCGTACTATAAGAGGAAAGTTTATCCATTATTATGTACAAGATATATGAGTGCCTTAGTTGACCACGAGTCTGGGAAATAAATAGTTGTTCAGTAAGTTCAGTCTTTCTCAATTCTTAGTTTTGTCAGACCTCTGTCTGGCTGTTAGGTTTATGACTTTGATTACTTAATATAAATAACCAGCGTTGAGACTTTGTTTAAGTTCATAATTAACGAGTAACAACACCCTTTTGGGAATTCATCATTTTGAAGCTTAGAGCATTATTCATTCATAATAATTAGCTTAGCAAAAAGATTACAAAGCTAATACATTATATGACGCAGTTCATGGCGGTTCAACCTCGTACTAACCATGTTACATGGAAATGTTATTTTTCAGTTTACCAGCAAATACAGCTGTATTTTGCCATAATGTTTTGATCACGTTATCCTCTGTATTCCGTTATGTATAAATTTCGTTGGTATCAGACGTCTCCTTCTTGGTGTTCTTTTTTCACTTTCTAGCCACGACCATCCCCGATTGAGGCGTCCAGGTTGAGGATGCTTGGAACTCAATACCCCAAACTTACATCCAACATCTGTACGACAGACTCCATGCCAGAATTGCACAGTGTGACGCAGTTCATGGCGGTTCAACCTCGTACTAACCATGTTACATGGAAATGTTATTTTTCAGTTTACCAGCAAATACAGCTGTATTTTGCCATAATGTTTTGATCACGTTATCCTCTGTATTCCGTTACGTATAAATTTCGTTGGTATCAGACGTCTCCTTCTTGGTGTTCTTTTTTCACTTTCCAGCCACGACCATCCCTGATTTAGGCGTCCAGGTTGAGGATGCTTGGAACTCAATACCCCAAACTTCCATCCAACATCTGTACGACAGACTCCATGCCAGAATTGCACAGTGTGACGCAGTTCATGGCGGTTCAACCTCGTACTAACCATGTTACATGGAAATGTTATTTTTCAGTTTACCAGCAAATACAGCTGTATTTTGCCATAATGTTTTGATCACGTTATCCTCTGTATTCCGTTATGTATAAATTTCGTTGGTATCAGACGTCTCCTTCTTGGTGTTCTTTTTTTCACTTTCTAGCCACGACCATCCCCGATTTAGGCGTCCAGGTTGAGAATTCTTGGAACTCAATACCCCAAACTTACATCCAACATCTGTACGACAGACTCCATGCCAGAATTGCACAGTGTGACTGTAACGTATACTCTATATTCACTTTCCTTTTGATTTTACTATCTCTAGTTATTTTATTTTACTATGTAAATTATCTTCCTACTGAACGGAATATTATTTCACCCGCTGAATGAGATCTGGCAATGAGTGTAAGTCATGACGTGGTGGTAGCTCGTATATAGGCGCGTTCATCGAGAAGTTGTGTGTTGTGTTGTTGCGTTGGAGTTGAGGTTGTGTTGGAGTTGTGTTGGTGGTGTGCGTACTATAAGAGGAAAGTTTATCCATTATTATGTACAAGATATATGAGTGCCTTAGTTGACCACGAGTCTGGGAAATAAATAGTTGTTCAGTAAGTTCAGTCTTTCTAAATTCTTAGTTTTGTCAGACCTCTGTCTGGCTGTTAGGTTTATGACTTTGATTACTTAATATAAATAACCAGCGTTGAGACTTTGTTTAAGTTCATAATTAACGAGTAACAACACCCTTTTGGGAATTCATTATTTTGAAGCTTAGAGCATTATTCATTCATAATAATTAGCTTAGCAAAAAGATTACAAAGCTAATTCATTATAGTTTAAGAAAGAAATAATTTTATTTTAGACATTAAAGAGGAGTGGAATAAATTCTGTAGCGTTTGGATGTAGCTTCCTTACTGAAAACACTGCATAAATCAGAACTACACCTATTGTGAAATACGAGCCAATCATATAAAGTCAGGAAGTTTACTTACAGCTAATACTTTATTGCTGTCAATAGGTGCTTGATAAGTAGCATTTCAACAAGAATCACTTAACTACACAACACTGGAACTATTATCCACTAGAATCCAACAATGCTATTAAAGCTGAACACATAACATTTACAAACACTTAAACGGCAATCTAAGCAGGCGTGTATCCAAAGGAACTATTAGCTTTCACCATCAAATATCTCTCCCCATAAAACAGATCAGATCATACGTAATGGATTTTAGGAAAGGAGTGTCTGACCCCAGGTCTTAAACAACCCTTAGAAACAGGAAGCTGGGAGATTTGGGCTTTTTTTTTTTTTTTTTGATTGGAGGTTTAACGACCACCGTGAGCAACTCAATGGGCCATAAACAGTCACCCGTCCCTAATTTAGGGTCACTGGTTCCAGGGAAGGGAGAGAGCCAGTGCCGTAAGACAAACACAACATCCATGCCTCACCGGGATTCGAACCCGGACCCCGTTCGGACGAATGATCAGAGGCCATCGCTTAGACCACTGCGCCACCGGGGCGGCAGATTTGGGCTAGAGTGCCCGATAAGAAAGTCACACGAAAGCGAAGTAGAAAGGGGTAGGAAGGCGCCCTTATTTAATACCGGGAGGCCAGCATCCGGGTCCGACGGCTTAACGTGCCCATCCGACGCACGGTGGATATTTAGTGGATCGAGCGTTCGTACCTGCCTGGGATCGAACCTGAGGTTATATCGTGGCAGTCACGAACGTTGACTATTAGGCCATTCGCGCCCCCCCCTATACAACAATCGCTGCATTGCATTTTTATTTATTGTTCTTATCATTTCACTCATATGTCAATCTTAATCCGACCTCAGGGTGTTGCCAACAGTGTTCTCGTTTGAGGGAAAAGATGTAACGTTAAGTTTGGAAAGTAAAAAAAGAGAACAAACTCAAATTTACATAGAAAAAGGAACTAAAAATGAAAGTTAACTGAGAATACACGTCATAAATACCACTACAGATTTTAAGAAATCCCCTGTTATCTCGGGAATCTAGATGTAGGTACATGTTCCAGAGAAAGGGCTATCTGATAGAACATTTAAGAAAGAAATAATTCTATTTTTAACATTAAAGAGGAATAGAATAAGATACCACTACCAATTTTAAGAAATCCCCTGTTATCTTGGAAATCTAGATGTAGGTACATGTTCCAGAGAAAGTGCTATCTGATAGAACATTTAAGAAAGTAATAATTCTATTTTTAACATTAAAGAGGAATAGAATAAGATACCACTACCAATTTTAAGAAATCCCCTGTTATCTCGGGAATCTAGATGTAGGTACATGTTCCTTAGAAAGGGCTATGTGATAGAACATTTAAGAAAGTTATAATTTTATTTTAAACATTAAAGAGGAATAGAATAAGATACCACTACCAATTTTAAGAAATCCTCCTGTTATCTCGGAAATCTAGATGTAGGTACATGTTCCTTAGAAAGGGCTATGTGATAGAACATTTAAGAAAGTTATAATTTTATTTTAAACATTAAAGAGGAATAGAATAAGATACCACTACCAATTTTAAGAAATCCCCTGTTATCTCGGAAATCTAGATGTAGGTACATGTTCCAGAGAAAGTGCTATCTGATAGAACATTTAAGAAAGTAATAATTCTATTTTAAACATTAAAGAGGAATAGAATAAGATACCACTACCAATTTTAAGAAATCCCCTGTTATCTCGGAAATCTAGATGTAGGTACATGTTCCAGAGAAAGTGCTATCTGATAGAACATTTAAGAAAGTAATAATTTTATTTTTAACATTAAAGAGGAATAGAATAAGATACCACTACCAATTTTAAGAAATCCCCTGTTATCTCGGAAATCTAGATGTAGGTACATGTTCCAGAGAAAGGGCTATCTGATAGAACATTTAAGAAAGTAATAATTTTATTTTAAACATTAAAGAGGAATAGAATAAGATACCACTACCAATTTTAAGAAATCCCCTGTTATCTCGGGAATCTAGATGTAGGTACATGTTCCTTAGAAAGGGCTATCTGATAGAACATTTAAGAAAGTTATAATTTTATTTTAAACATTAAAGAGGAATAGAATAAGATACCACTACCAATTTTAAGAAATCCCCTGTTATCTCGGAAATCTAGATGTAGGTACATGTTCCAGAGAAAGTGCTATCTGATAGAACATTTAAGAAAGTAATAATTTTATTTTTAACATTAAAGAGGAATAGAATAAGATACCACTACCAATTTTAAGAAATCCCCTGTTATCTTGGAAATCTAGATGTAGGTACATGTTCCTTAGAAAGGGCTATGTGATAGAACATTTAAGAAAGTTATAATTTTATTTTAAACATTAAAGAGGAATAGAATAAGATACCACTACCAATTTTAAGAAATCCCCTGTTATCTCGGAAATCTAGATGTAGGTACATGTTCCAGAGAAAGTGCTATCTGATAGAACATTTAAGAAAGTAATAATTTTATTTTTAACATTAAAGAGGAATAGAATAAGATACCACTACCAATTTTAAGAAATCCCCTGTTATCTCGGAAATCTAGATGTAGGTACATGTTCCAGAGAAAGTGCTATCTGATAGAACATTTAAGAAAGTAATAATTTTATTTTTAACATTAAAGAGGAATAGAATAAGATACCACTACCAATTTTAAGAAATCCCCTGTTATCTCGGAAATCTAGATGTAGGTACATGTTCCAGAGAAAGTGCTATCTGATAGAACATTTAAGAAAGTAATAATTCTATTTTTAACATTAAAGAGGAATAGAATAAGATACCACTACCAATTTTAAGAAATCCCCTGTTATCTCGGAAATCTAGATGTAGGTACATGTTCCAGAGAAAGTGCTATCTGATAGAACATTTAAGAAAGTAATAATTTTATTTTTAACATTAAAGAGGAATAGAATAAGATACCACTACCAATTTTAAGAAATCCCCTGTTATCTCGGAAATCTAGATGTAGGTACATGTTCCAGAGAAAGTGCTATCTGATAGAACATTTAAGAAAGTAATAATTCTATTTTTAACATTAAAGAGGAATAGAATAAGATACCACTACCAATTTTAAGAAATCCCCTGTTATCTCGGGAATCTAGATGTAGGTACATGTTCCTTAGAAAGGGCTATCTGATAGAACATTTAAGAAAGAAATAATTTTATTGTAAACATTAAAGAGGAATAGAATAAGATACCACTACCAATTTTAAGAAATCCCCTGTTATCTCGGGAATCTAGATGTAGGTACATGTTCCTTAGAAAGGGCTATCTGATAGAACATTTAAGAAAGAAATAATTTTATTTTAAACATTAAAGAGGAATAGAATAAGATACCACTACCAATTTTAAGAAATCCCCTGTTATCTCGGGAATCTAGATGTAGGTACATGTTCCTTAGAAAGGGCTATCTGATAGAACATTTAAGAAAGTTATAATTTTATTTTAAACATTAAAGAGGAATAGAATAAGATACCACTACCAATTTTAAGAAATCCCCTGTTATCTCGGGAATCTAGATGTAGGTACATGTTCCTTAGAAAGGGCTATCTGATAGAACATTTAAGAAAGTTATAATTTTATTTTAAACATCAAAGAGGAATAGAATAAGATACCACTACCAATTTTAAGAAATCCCCTGTTATCTCGGGAATCTAGATGTAGGTACATGTTCCTTAGAAAGGGCTATCTGATAGAACATTTAAGAAAGTTATAATTTTATTTTAAACATCAAAGAGGAATAGAATAAGATACCACTACCAATTTTAAGAAATCCCCTGTTATCTCGAGAATCTAGATGTAGGTACATGTTCCTTAGAAAGGGCTATCTGATAGAACATTTAAGAAAGTTATAATTTTATTTTAAACATTAAAGAGGAATAGAATAAGATACCACTACCAATTTTAAGAAATCCCCTGTTATCTCGGGAATCTAGATGTAGGTACATGTTCCTTAGAAAGGGCTATCTGATAGAACATTTAAGAAAGTTATAATTTTATTTTAAACATCAAAGAGGAATAGAATAAGATACCACTACCAATTTTAAGAAATCCCCTGTTATCTCGGGAATCTAGATGTAGGTACATGTTCCTTAGAAAGGGCTATCTGATAGAACATTTAAGAAAGTAATAATTCTATTTTTAACATTAAAGAGGAATAGAATAAGATACCACTACCAATTTTAAGAAATCCCCTGTTATCTCGGAAATCTAGATGTAGGTACATGTTCCAGAGAAAGTGCTATCTGATAGAACATTTAAGAAAGTAATAATTCTATTTTTAACATTAAAGAGGAATAGAATAAGATACCACTACCAATTTTAAGAAATCCCCTGTTATCTCGGAAATCTAGATGTAGGTACATGTTCCTTAGAAAGGGCTATCTGATAGAACATTTAAGAAAGTTATAATTTTATTTTAAACATTAAAGAGGAATAGAATAAGATACCACTACCAATTTTAAGAAATCCCCTGTTATCTCGGAAATCTAGATGTAGGTACATGTTCCAGAGAAAGTGCTATCTGATAGAACATTTAAGAAAGTAATAATTCTATTTTTAACATTAAAGAGGAATAGAATAAGATACCACTACCAATTTTAAGAAATCCCCTGTTATCTCGGGAATCTACATGTAGGTACATGTTCCTTAGAAAGGGCTATCTGATAGAACATTTAAGAAAGAAATAATTTCATTGTAAACATTAAAGAGGAATAGAATAAGATACCACTACCAATTTTAAGAAATCCCCTGTTATCTCGGGAATCTAGATGTAGGTACATGTTCCTTAGAAAGGGCTATCTGATAGAACATTTAAGAAAGTTATAATTTTATTTTAAACATCAAAGAGGAATAGAATAAGATACCACTACCAATTTTAAGAAATCCCCTGTTATCTTGGGAATCTAGATGTAGGTACATGTTCCTTAGAAAGGGCTATCTGATAGAACATTTAAGAAAGTAATAATTCTATTTTTAACATTAAAGAGGAATAGAATAAGATACCACTACCAATTTTAAGAAATCCCCTGTTATCTCGGAAATCTAGATGTAGGCACATGTTCCAGAGAAAGTGCTATCTGATAGAACATTTAAGAAAGTAATAATTCTATTTTTAACATTAAAGAGGAATAGAATAAGATACCACTACCAATTTTAAGAAATCCCCTGTTATCTCGGAAATCTACATGTAGGTACATGTTCCTTAGAAAGGGCTATCTGATAGAACATTTAAGAAAGAAATAATTTCATTGTAAACATTAAAGAGGAGTAAAATAAAATACCACTATTAATTTTAAGAAATCCCCTGTTATCTCGGAAATCTAGATGTAGGTACATGTTCCAGAGAAAGTGCTATCTGATAGAACATTTAAGAAAGTAATAATTCTATTTTTAACATTAAAGAGGAATAGAATAAGATACCACTACCAATTTTAAGAAATCCCCTGTTATCTCGGGAATCTACATGTAGGTACATGTTCCTTAGAAAGGGCTATCTGATAGAACATTTAAGAAAGAAATAATTTCATTGTAAACATTAAAGCGGAATAGAATAAGATACCACTACCAATTTTAAGAAATCCCCTGTTATCTCGGGAATCTAGATGTAGGTACATGTTCCTTAGAAAGGGCTATCTGATAGAACATTTAAGAAAGTTATAATTTTATTTTAAACATCAAAGAGGAATAGAATAAGATACCACTACCAATTTTAAGAAATCCCCTGTTATCTCGGGAATCTAGATGTAGGTACATGTTCCTTAGAAAGGGCTATCTGATAGAACATTTAAGAAAGTTATAATTTTATTTTAAACATTAAAGAGGAATAGAATAAGATACCACTACCAATTTTAAGAAATCCCCTGTTATCTCGGGAATCTAGATGTAGGTACATGTTCCTTAGAAAGGGCTATGTGATAGAACATTTAAGAAAGTTATAATTTTATTTTAAACATTAAAGAGGAATAGAATAAGATACCACTACCAATTTTAAGAAATCCCCTGTTATCTTGGAAATCTAGATGTAGGTACATGTTCCAGAGAAAGTGCTATCTGATAGAACATTTAAGAAAGTAATAATTCTATTTTTAACATTAAAGAGGAATAGAATAAGATACCACTACCAATTTTAAGAAATCACCTGTTATCTTGGAAATCTAGATGTAGGTACATGTTCCAGAGAAAGGGCTATCTGATAGAACATTTAAGAAAGTTATAATTTTATTTTTAACATTAAAGAGGAATAGAATAAGATACCACTACCAATTTTAAGAAATCACCTGTTATCTTGGGAATCTAGATGTAGGTACATGTTCCTTAGAAAGGGCTATGTGATAGAACATTTAAGAAAGTAATAATTCTATTTTAAACATTATAGAGGAATAGAATAAGATACCGCTACCAATTTTAAGAAATACCCTGTTATCTTGGGAATCTAGATGTAGGTACATAGTCCTTAGAAAGGGCTATGTGATAGAACATTTAAGAAAGTTATAATTTTATTTTAAACATTAAAGAGGAATAGAATAAGATACCACTACCAATTTTAAGAAATCCCCTGTTATCTTGGAAATCTAGATGTAGGTACATGTTCCAGAGAAAGTGCTATCTGATAGAACATTTAAGAAAGTAATAATTCTATTTTTAACATTAAAGAGGAATAGAATAAGATACCACTACCAATTTTAAGAAATCACCTGTTATCTCGGAAATCTAGATGTAGGTACATGTTCCAGAGAAAGGGCTATCTGATAGAACATTTAAGAAAGTTATAATTCTATTTTTAACATTAAAGAGGAATAGAATAAGATACCACTACCAATTTTAAGAAATCACCTGTTATCTTGGAAATCTAGATGTAGGTACATGTTCCTTAGAAAGGGCTATGTGATAGAACATTTAAGAAAGTAATAATTCTATTTTTAACATTAAAGAGGAATAGAATAAGATACCACTACTAATTTTAAGAAATACCCTGTTATCTCGGGAATCTAGATGTAGGTACATAGTCCTTAGAAAGGGCTATGTGATAGAACATTTAAGAAAGTTATAATTTTATTTTAAACATTAAAGAGGAATAGAATAAGATACCACTACCAATTTTAAGAAATCCCCTGTTATCTCGGAAATCTAGATGTAGGTACATGTTCCAGAGAAAGTGCTATCTGATAGAACATTTAAGAAAGTAATAATTCTATTTTTAACATTAAAGAGGAATAGAATAAGATACCACTACTAATTTTAAGAAATCCCCTGTTATCTCGGAAATCTAGATGTAGGTACATGTTCCAGAGAAAGGGCTATCTGATAGAACATTTAAGAAAGTTATAATTTTATTTTAAACATTATAGAGGAATAGAATAAGATACCACTACCAATTTTAAGAAATCCCCTGTTATCTTGGGAATCTAGATGTAGGTTCATGTTCCTTAGAAAGGGCTATCTGATAGAACATTTAAGAAAGTTATAATTTTATTTTAAACATTAAAGAGGAATAGAATAAGATACCACTACCAATTTTAAGAAATCCCCTGTTATCTTGGGAATCTAGATGTAGGTACATGTTCCTTAGAAAGGTCTATCTGATAGAACATTTAAGAAAGTTATAATTTTATTTTAAACATTAAAGAGGAATAGAATAAGATACCACTACCAATTTTAAGAAATCCCCTGTTATCTCGGAAATCTAGATGTAAGTACATGTTCCAGAGAAAGTGCTATCTGTTAGAACATTTAAGAAAGTAATAATTTTATTTTTAACATTAAAGAGGAATAGAATAAGATACCACTACCAATTTTAAGAAATCCTCTGTTATCTTGGGAATATAGATGTAGGTACATGTTCCTTAGAAAGGGCTATTAGAACAATTAAGAAAAAAATAATTTTATTTTAAACATTATAGAGGACTGGAATAAAGTACCGCTACTAATTTTAAGAAATACCCTGCTATCTTGGAAATCTAGATGTAGGTTCCATAGAAACGGCTATCAGATAGAACATTTAAGAAATATATAATTTTTTTAAACGTTAAAGAAGAGTGCTATAAAACACCACTTCTAATTTGGAAATCTACATGTATGTTCATAGTCCATAGAAACGGATATCAGATGGAACATTTAAGAAGTAATTTTATTTTAAGCATTGAACAGGAATTAAATAAATACCACTACTAATTTTAAGAAATACTCTGTTATCTTGTAAATCTAGATGACGGTTCATAGTCCCGAGAAAGGGCTATTATAACATTTTAAAAGGAAATAATTTTATTTTAAATATTAACAAGGAGTTGTATAAAATACCACTACTAAATTTAAGAAATACCCTGCTATCTTGGAAATCTAGATGTAGGTACATAGTCCAGAGAAAGTTCTATCAGATAAAACATTTAAGAAAGAATTTTTTTTATTTTAACCATTGAAGAGGAGTGGAATAAAATAGCACTACTAATTTTAAGAAATATACGTACCGTTATCTTGGAAATTAAGATGAAGGTTCATAGTCCAGAGAAAGTGCTATCAGATAGAACATTTAAGAAATAAATAATTTCATTTTAAACATTAATTATATTGCTAGAAATGGTTTTAAAAATGTGCGAACGTACTCTGTTTAATGTAATAAAATCGGCATTGCATGCTAATTATTGGTGTACATAATTTTCATATAGATTTCATCGATATCATCCCACCTTCCCCAAGAAAAATTTCTGGTTTCTCCCCTAGAAGTATAAATTTCATTAAGTCTTATTTATTTGATTCTTTTCCTTTTATCTGTGAACATATTTCAATTAAATGTTTTTTTTTGCTTTGCAACCGTATTTTGAAGAAGGGTATATGCTCCAGCTCTGTTCGACTTTCCGCACGATTTGACTTCGATGAAATTTTAGTATGTGGTAGGGGACCACCTGGAGAAAATGGGCGAAATGGGGTCAAAGGTAAGGACATAGGAGAGGGATCCATTCCATTGCCCTTATGCGTCATAACTTGTGTAAAAAGGGTTTGACTTCGATGAAATTTTAGTATGTGGTAGGGAACCACTTCGAGATGAATCCTATTGAAAATGGGCGAAATGGGGTCAAAGGTCAGGACATAGGAGAGGGATCCATTCCATTGCCCTTATGCGTCATAACTTGTGTAAAAGTGGTTTGACTTCGATGAAATTTTAGTATATGGTAGGGGACCACCTGGAGATAAACCCTATTGAAAATGGGCGAAATGGGGTCAAAGGTAAGGACACAGGAGAGGGATCCATTCCATTGCCCTTATGCGTCATAACTTGGGTAAAAAGGGTTTGACTTCGATGAAATTTTAGTATGTGGTAGGGAACCACCTCGAGATGAATCCTATTGAAAATGGGCGAAATGGGGTCAAAGGTCAGGACATAGGAGAGGGATCCATTCCATTGCCCTTATGCATCATAACTTGTGTAAAAGTGGTTTGACTTCGATGAAATTTTAGTATATGGTAGGGAACCACCTGGAGATGAACCCTGTTGAAAATGGGCGAAATGGGGTCAAAGGTAAGGACGCAGGAGGGAATCGATTCCATTGCCGTTCTGCATCATAACTTGTGTAAACATGGGTTCGATTTCGATGAAATTTTAAATATGTGGTAGGGGACTACCTCGGGACGAACCCTATTGAAAATGGGCGAAATGGGGTCAAAGGTCAGGACACAGGAGGAGATCCATTCCATCGACCTTTTGCGTCATAACTTACGCAAAAATGCTTTGATTGAGACAAAACTTTGCCACGTTGTTCCGGAAGTATACTGGACCAGTTCTGTTTAATATAATCGAAATGGGGTCAAAGGTCAGGGCACAGGAGGAAGATTTGTTCCACAGCCATTATCCTCATAACTCGACTAAAAATTCTTCTATTGCGACAAAACGTTTGTATGTTGTTCCGGAGGTACACTGAACCAGCTCAGTTTAATATCATCAAAATGGAATCAAAGGTGAATGCACAGGAACGAGATTTATTGCACAGCCATTATCCTCATAACTTGAATAATGATTTCTGGTATGTTGGAAAGCGTATCATAATAAATGCATTGCATGATTTTACTGACTTGTGTGCAATATATCCTATTATTCATAATTTCAGGAAAACTCGAACAACGTTGGCCCAAAACACGATTCCTGTACTGTTTTTTGTAAAACACCATTTTACTAGTCCTTAAAGAAAGAAAGAAACTGTCATTCTATGTTGTCTTGATATCAGTATAACCTTGAGTTCGATGCACGTGTTTCTCTTAAAATTAAGTTTGTAACCTTTTCCTCAGAGTAGTTTTAAAAGTTTTGCACTACCATTGTAAACGCACGATTCGTTTTTGAGCCCGTTCATGCAGTTCCTGTGATGGTTATCTTCCGGTTTCTCGAAGAGATTCCCACTAGAAGTTTGTGTCCGTTAACGTAACTTCAATTTTGAGGTATTTCCAACCATTGTCTGCACGCCAGTTCTCCATTTCCAACTCTTTCCATTGGTTGTCCTTGAGTCACAACAAACAAAAGACAATGGCGTCGAGAATTTCTTTCATTTTTAGCTTGGACGAGAGAGTAATCGTTTTTTTTTTTTATTTGAAGACTTAATGTTACTTTACTGCGCACGTTCGAACTGAAATCGGGTCGTAAATTATTACACAAATTGGAAACTCTGTAAATTATACTTGATAGGCTAATTACACTTTAAGAGAACTCCCTTTTTTCAATCTGTCCTTTTCACAACTGCATCTACTGTGACGGAAACAATGTTTTCAACGCTCCGATACAGGAAAGGTCCGCACATGAAAGTAATACATACACTGACGGAAAAAAATCCCAACACCAAGAAGGGGTTGTGTTAGATAAACGACAGTTGGTAGGCGGTGAGAGTACATCTGTAAGATGACGTCTATACACATTTCGCGCTCGGCGCATACGTGTGGCGCTAGTAGCGTCCATCGGAACATGCAAAGCAGGTTTGCTGTAAATACGCGCTGTAACGTTCGTGAGCGTTAGTTATCGTTGAGATTCGACGTAGTGTGTTGATGTTAGTCAAGAATGCCTTTAAGAAGACGAAGAAGCCTTTATCAACAGCTCACGGAGTTTGAACGAGGTCGTGTAATAGGGCTACGAGAAGGTGGATTTTCTTTCCGCAATATTGCAGAACGACTTGGCATTAATGTAGCCACTGTGCATGATTGTTGGCAGCGGTGGTCAAGGGAAGGTACTGCCTCAAGAAGACCGGGTTCCGGCCGGCCACGTGGCACTACTGAGAGGGAAGACCTCCGTGTACGGCGTATGGCCGTGGAGCATCGTACCGCGTCTGCGGCAGCAATTCGAGCTGCAGTTGCCACCACGGTGACACAACGAACTGTTACAAATCGGTTACTTGAAGGACAGCTCCGAGCCAGACGCCCTGTAGCGTGCATTCCACTTACTCCAAACCACTGCCGTTTGCGACGTCAGTGGTGTCAAGGTAGAGCTCATTGGAGGACGGAGTGGATATCTGTTGTGTTTTCTGATGAAAGCCGGTTCTGCCTGGGTGCCAGTGATGGCCGTGTGTTGGTTAGAAGGAGGCCAGGTGAGCGCCTGCAACCAACCTGTCTGCGGCCGAGACACACTGGACCTACACCTGGAGTTATGGTCTGGGGAGCAATTTCCTATGACAGCAAGAGCACTCTCGTGGTTATCCCATGCACCCTGACGGCACAGTTGCACGTCGGTCTGGTGATTCAACCTGTTGTGCTGCCATTCATGAACAGCATTCCAGGGCGTGTTTTCCAACAGGATAACGCTCGCCCGCATACCGCTGTTGTAACCCAACATGTTCTACAGAGTGTCGACATGTTGCCGCGGCCTGCTAGATCACCAGATCTTTCACCAATCGAGCACGTATGGGACATCATTGGACGACAACTCAAGCGTCACCCCCAACCAGCATTAACCGTCCCTGTATTGACCGACCAAGTGCAACAGGCATGGAACTCCATCCCACAAACTGACATCGAGCATCTGTACGACACAATGCATGAACGTTTGCGTGCATGCATTCAACATTCTGGCGGTTACACCGGTTATTAATGTACCAGCATTTCACATTTAAAATGGCTCTTCTCGCGATCACAATAAGCTGTGATCTTGAAAATTTAATCGATTAAATATGTTACCTATACAAATGTATTGCCGCCATTTCATTCTTCTACAACTATTTTTTCGTGGTGTTGGGATTTTTTTCCGTCAGTGTATAATAGAGGAAGTTTCACACCATTCCACAGGCACGCCGGACTTCAACAAAATAGCATACGTATTCATAATGTGAAGATCTTCCGAATACGTAGCGTCAGTGAATACACAAAGACGTCGCTCTTCCCACGTTTTATCAACACACAGCAACAGAAAAATTGTTATTCGGTCATCGCCGGGGAATTAAATCCCAGATCTCTCGATATCTAGCCGAGCGCGTTAGCCTTACAGCTAACGCTTAGTGTAAAGCAAGTGTAAGGCATTGTAAGGCTTAGCTAGGCTTACAACAGTGTAAGGCTAGCGCGCTCTGCTAGATAGCGAAAGATCCGGGATTCAATTCCCCGGCGGTGACCGAATAAACATATTTCGGTCCCTGTGTGTTGATAAAACGTGGAAAGAGTGATGTCTTTATTTATTCCCATAATGTTACGTATTAAAAGTTGTCTGAGTTATCTTGGCAGGTGTTGCACACACAGGGTGGGACAAAATAAAATGAACACCTAGGAAAAGCAGGTTCTACGTACCTAACTATAGCGTGGGACCCTTTTTGGCATTCAAAACAGGCTGAATCCAGGACGCATACTAACACTGGATCGTGGTTAGTGGGATGTTACACCATTCTTCATGCACAAACTTCTCCAGGTCCTTAAGAGATGAAGAAGGAGGATAACGGGATCTAACTCTGTTTTCCAACACAGAGTACAGTGGCTCGACGATGTTGAAATCTGGTGATTGGGCAGGCCAAGGAAGGAGTGAAAGTTCGACCTCATGTTCCTCAAACCATGTTTGGACATTCCGAGCTCTCTGAATTGGGGCGTTATCATCTTGATAGATGGCATTCCCTGCAGAAATCATGGAATACCTTATGTTATCTCCATGAGAAGGAATATTCCAAGTAAAATAACTTTACTTGAAGAAACAGTTTAATAAAAAATGTGCTGAACAAAAGCTGTAGAACTCTCAATGGAATCTGTCAAATGCAACCAAATTTAACATCAGCCAATTACTTATTTGCAAGAAAGTGCAATGCTGAAAAAAATGCGATTTATTCCCTATCCTATAAATATTTTAGCTAAATCCAATTAGAATAGAAACGAAATAACACCACAATTATCGAGATCACTTTGTGCAATGCTTCGGCATGACTCCCATGAATATTGCGTGATTTATAACTTAATTCATCAGCTTTAGAAAATAGTCCCACACCTTTATGAGTCCATTCTTCTGCAATAAAACAAGAAATTCATGCTAAATTTGGTTGCTCTTGGTATATTCAAATGAGGTCTAAGATACAAATTTTGAAGATGACAATCCGATATTTGGCGTAAATGTGACAAGGATGGTAAGTCAGATAATATCCGAAAACTTGAAATTTTCGGATATTTCTTTCAGGAGGTCTAAGATTTTTGTTTAGCACATTTTGTCGTATTTCAATTTTTGAGGGAGATTTCAAAAATTGAGGACCAAAAAAAATAAGAAATTGAGGACATTTGACGTCCTCAATCAATTTTTACGGAACTGAGGACGAAGCATTGAAATTGAGGACTGTCCCCAGAAAATGAGGACGTCTGGTCACCCGACTCTAATGAAGTTCAGCCACGGCAACTTGGCAGATGATAATTATTCATCACTCGAAAAACACGTGGTTGCATCATCATGGCGGTACGACGAAAAATTATGATTAACAAGAGTTGTCTGAGTTGGATTTCCCGCGAATTGCACTTCTGTTGGCAAGTGCTACCAAAATCCGGGAAACATGCATTCTGTGACAACACAGTTTGAGCTTGAAAAATTAGCCACAATCACAGCTTAAACGGCACCTGAGCTTGCGAACGTATAGCGATATGCTTATTTTTCATACGTGCTTTAGCGAAAAAACCCGTTTGTCATTCTGATTCCGCATTTGATAAGTGGTTGCTTTTATACTCCACCTGTGTGGGTGCATTTCCCCGAAGGTGTTACGGGAGGGCAACAAGTTTTTGTCTACAGCAGCAAGAACTAAAGTTTCACTACGACGCGACTTATGAAGGAAGTAAAGAGCATGCTCAGATACTTTAGAACGATTTTCCAGCGACATAAATAATGTTTAAAATAAAACAATTTCTTTCTTCAATGTTCAATCTGATAACCCTTTCTCTGGATACGAACCCACATCTAGATTTCCAACATAACATGGTATTTTTAAAAATTGGTAATGGTATCATTCCTCTTTAATCTTTAAAATAAGTTATTTCTTTCTTCAATGTTCAATCTGATAACCCTTTCTCTGGATACGAACCCACATCTAGATTTACAAGATAACAAAGTATTCTTAAAATTGGTAATGATATCATTCCTTTTTAATCTTTAAAATAAGTTATTTCTTTCTTCAATGTTCAATCTGATAACCCTTTCTCTGGATACGAACCCACATCTAGATTTCCAACATAACATGGTATTTTTAAAAATTGGTAATGGTATCATTCCTCTTTAATCTTTAAAATAAGTTATTTCTTTCTTCAATGTTCAATCTGATAACCCTTTCTCTGGATACGAACCCACATCTAGATTTCCAACATAACATGGTATTTTAAAAAATTGGTAATGGTATCATTCCTCTTTAATCTTTTAAATAAGTTATTGCTTTCTTCAATGTTCAATCTGATAACCCTTTCTCTGGATACGAACCCACATCTAGATTTACAAGATAACAGAGTATTCTTAAAATTGGTAATGGTATCATTCCTTTTTAATCTTTAAAATAAGTTATTTCTTTCTTCAATGTTCAATCTGATAACCCTTTCTCTGGATACGAACCCACATCTAGATTTACAAGATAACAAAGTATTCTTAAAATTGGTAATGATATCATTCCTTTTTAATCTTTAAAATAAGTTATTTCTTTCTTCAATGTTCAATCTGATAACCCTTTCTCTGGATACGAACCCACATCTAGATTTACGAAATAACAGAGTATTCTTAAAATTGGTAATGGTATCATTCCTTTTTAATCTTTAAAATAAGTTATTTCTTTCTTCAATGTTCAATCTGATAACCCTTTCTCTGGATACGAACCCACATCTAGATTTACAAGATAACAGAGTATTCTTAAAATTGGTAATGGTATCATTCCTTTTTAATCTTTGAAATAAGTTCTTTCTTTCTTCAATGTTCAATCTGATAACCCTTTCTCTGGATACGAACCCACATCTAGATTTACAAGATAACAAAGTATTCTTAAAATTGGTAATGATATCATTCCTTTTTAATCTTTAAAATAAGTTATTTCTTTCTTCAATGTTCAATCTGATAACCCTTTCTCTGGATACGAACCCACATCTAGATTTACAAGATAACAAAGTATTCTTAAAATTGGTAATGATATCATTCCTTTTTAATCTTTAAAATAAGTTATTTCTTTCTTCAATGTTCAATCTGATAACCCTTTCTCTGGATACGAACCCACATCTAGATTTACGAAATAACAGAGTATTCTTAAAATTGGTAATGGTATCATTCCTTTTTAATCTTTAAAATAAGTTATTTCTTTCTTCAATGTTCAATCTGATAACCCTTTCTCTGGATACGAACCCACATCTAGATTTACAAGATAACAGAGTATTCTTAAAATTGGTAATGGTATCATTCCTTTTTAATCTTTAAAATAAGTTATTTCTTTCTTCAATGTTCAATCTGATAATCCTTTCTCTGTATACGAACCCACATCTAGATTTCCAACATAACATGGTAATTTTAAAAATCGGTATTGGTGTCGTTCCTCTTTAATCTTTAAAATAAGTTATTTTTTTCTTCAATGTTCAATCTGATAAACCTTCCTCTGGATACGAACCCACATCTAGATTTCCAACATAACATGGTATTTTTAAAAATTGGTAATGGTATCATTCCTCTTTAATCTTTAAAATAAGTTATTCCTTTCTTCAATGTTCAATCTGATAACCCTTTCTCTGGATACGAACCCACATCTAGATTTCCAACATAACATGGTATTTTTAAAAATTGGTAATGGTATCATTCCTCTTTAATCTTTAAAATAAGTTATTCCTTTCTTCAATGTTCAATCTGATAACCCTTTCTCTGGATACGAACCCACATCTAGATTTCCAACATAACATGGTATTTTTAAAAAGTAGTAATGGTATCATTCCTCTAATCTTTAAAAAAAATTATTTCTTTCTTCAATGTTCAATCTGATAACCGTTTCTCTGGATATGAACCCACATCTAAATTTCCAACATAACATGGTATTTTTAAAAATTGGTAATGGTATCATTCCTCTTTAATCTTTAAAATAAGTTATTCCTTTCTTCAATGTTCAATCTGATAACCCTTTCTCTGGATACGAACCCACATCTAGATTTCCAACATAACATGGTATTTTTAAAAATTGGTAATGGTATCATTCCTCTTTAATCTTTAAAATAAGTTATTTCTTTCTTCAATGTTCAATCTGAATACCCTTTCTCTGGAAACGAACCCACATCGAGATTTCCAACATAACATGGTATTTTTAAAAATTGGTAATGGTATCATTCCGCTTTAATCTTTAAAAAAGTTATTTCTTTTTTCAATGTTTAATCTGATAACCCTTTCTTTGTAACGAACCCACATCTAGATTTCCAACATAACATGGTATTTTTAAAAATTGGTAATGGTATCATTCCTCTTTAATCTTTAAAATAAGTTCTTTCTTTCTTTCTTTAATGTTCAATCTGATAAACCTTTCTCTGGATACGAACCCACATTTAGATTTCCAAGATAACATGGTATTTTAAAAAATTTGTAATGGTATTTTATTCCATTCTTCTTTTTTCTTTAAAATAAGTTATTTCTTTCTTCAATGTTCAATCTCATAACTCTTTTTCTGGTTACGAACCCTCATCTAGATTTCAAGGTATTTTTTAAAATTGGTAATGGTATTTCATTCCATTCCTCTTCAATCGCTAAAATTAGTTATTTCTTTTTTAAATGTTCTATCTGACAACCCTTTCTCTATGTATGAAACCACATCTAAATTTCCAAGATAACAGGGTATTTCTTAAAATCGTTAGTGGTATTTTATTACATCCTTCTTTAATGTTTAAAATAAGTTATTTCTTTCTTAAATGTTCTATCTCACAACCCTTTATTTCTCTGGGTATGAATCTGCATCTAGATTTTTAAGATGACAGGGTGTTTAAAATGGTAGTGGTGTTTTATTCCATTCCTCTTTAATTTTAAAATAAGTTATTTCTTTCTTAAATGTTTTATTTGATAACCCTTTTTCTATGTATAAACCTACATCTAGATTTCCAAGTTAACAGGGCATTTCTTAAAATTGGTACTGATATTTTATTCCATTCCTCTTCAATCTTTAAAATATGTTACTCCTTTCTTAAATGTTCTATCTGATAACCCTTTCCCTGGGTATGAACCCGCAACTAGATGTCCAAGATAACAGTGTATTTCTTAAAATTGGTAATGGTATCATTCCTCTTTAATCTTTAAAATAAGTTATTTCTTTCTTCAATGGTCAATCTGATAACCCATTCCCTGGATAGGAACCCACATCTAGATTTCCAGCATAACATGGTATTTTTAAAAATTGGTAGTGTTATCATTCTTCTTTAATCTTTAAAATAAGTTATTTTTTTCTTCAATGTTCAATCTGCAAACCTTTTCTCTGGATACGAACCCACATCTACATTTCCAACATAACATGGTAATTTTAAAAATCGGTATTGGTGTCGTTCCTCTTTAATCTTTAAAATAAGTTATTTCTTTCTTCAATGTTCAATCTGATAACCCTTTCTTTGGATACGAACCCACATCTAGATTTCCAACATAACATGGTATTTTTAAAAATTGGTAATGGTATCATTCCTCTTTAATCTTTAAAATAAGTTATTTCTTTCTTCAATGTTCAATCTGATAACCCTTTCTTTGGATACGAACCCACATCTAGATTTCCAACATAACATGGTATTTTTAAAAATTGGTAATGGTATCATTCCTCTTTAATCTTTAAAAAAATTTCTTTTTTTCTTCAATGTTCAATCTGATAACCCTTTCTCTGGATACGAACCCACATCTAAATTTCCAACATAACATGGTATTTTTAAAAATTGGTAATGGTATCATTCCTCTTTAATCTTTAAAATAAGTTATTTCTTTCTTCAATGTTCAATCTGATAACCCTTTCTCTGGATACGAACCCACATCTAGATTTCCAACATAACATGGTATTTTTAAAAATTGGTAATGGTATCATTCCTCTTTAATCTTTAAAATAAGTTATTTCTTTCTTCAATGTTCAATCTGATTACCCTTTCTCTGGATACGAACCCACATCTAGATTTCCAACATAACATGGTATTTTTAAAAATTGGTAATGGTATCATTCCTTTTTAATCTTTAAAATAAGTTATTTCTTTCTTCAATGTTCAATCGGATAACCCTTTCTTTGGATACGAACCTACATCTAGATTTCCAACATAACATGGTATTTTTAAAAATTGGTAATGGTATCATTACTCTTTAATCTTTAAAATAAGTTATTTCTTTCTTCAATGTTCAATCTGATAAACCTTTCTCTGGATACGAACCCACATTTAGATTTTCAAGATAACATGGTATTTTAAAAAATTGGTAATGGTATTTTATTCCATTCTTCTTTAATCTTTAAAATAAGTTACTTCTTTCTTCAATGTTCAATCTCCTAACTCTTTTTCTGGTTACGAACGCTCATCTAGATTTCCAAGGTATTTTTTAAAATTGGAAATGGTATTTTATTCCATTCTTCTTTAATCTTTAAAATAAGTTACTTCTTTCTTCAATGTTCAATCTCATAACTCTTTTTCTGGTTACGAACGCTCATCTAGATTTCCAAGGTATTTTAAAAAATTTGTAATGGTATTTTATTCCATTCTTCTTTAATCTTTAAAATAAGTTACTTCTTTCTTCAATGTTCAATCTCATAACTCTTTTTCTGGTTACGAACCCTCATCTAGATTTCCAAGGTATTTTTTAAAATTGGTAATGGCATTTTATTCCATTCCTCTTTAATCTTTAAAATAAGTTACTTCTTTCTTCAATGTTCAATCTCATAACTCTTTTTCTGGTTACGAACGCTCATCTAGATTTCCAAGGTATTTTTTAAAATTGGAAATGGTATTTTATTCCATTCTTCTTTAATCTTTAAAATAAGTTACTTCTTTCTTCAATGTTCAATCTCATAACTCTTTTTCTGGTTACGAACGCTCATCTAGATTTCCAAGGTATTTTTTAAAATTGGAAATGGTATTTTATTCCATTCTTCTTTAATCTTTAAAATAAGTTACTTCTTTCTTCAATGTTCAATCTCATAACTCTTTTTCTGGTTACGAACGCTCATCTAGATTTCCAAGGTATTTTTTAAAATTGGAAATGGTATTTTATTCCATTCCTCTTCAATCGCTAAAATTAGTTATTTCTTTTTTAAATTTTCTATCTGACAACCCTTTCTCTGGGTATGAAACCACATCTAAATTTCCAAGATAACAGGGTATTTCTTAAAATCGTTAGTGGTATTTTATTACATCCTTCTTTAATGTTTAAAATAAGTTATTTCTTTCCTAAATGTTCTATCTCACAACCCTTTATTTCTCTGGGTATGAATCTACATCTAGATTTTTAAGATGACAGGGTGTTTAAAATGGTAGTGGTGTTTTATTCCATTCCTCTTTAATTTTAAAATAAGTTATTTCTTTCTTAAATGTTTTATTTGATAACCCTTTTTATATGTATAAACCTACATCTAGATTTCCAAGTTAACAGGGCATTTCTTAAAATTGGTACTGATATTTTATTCCATTCCTCTTCAATCTTTAAAATATGTTACTCCTTTCTTAAATGATCTATCTGATAACCCTTTCTCTGGGTATGAACCCACAACTAGATGTCCAAGATAACAGTGTATTTCTTAAAATTGGTAATGGTATCATTCCTCTTTAATCTTTAAAATAAGTTATTTCTTTCTTCAATGGTCAATCTGATAACCCTTTCCTGGATACGAACCCACATCTAGATTTCCAGCATAACATGGTATTTTTAAAAATTGGTAATGTTATCATTCTTCTTTAATCTTTAAAATAAGTTATTTTTTTCTTCAATGTTCAATCTGATAACCCTTTCTTTGGATACGAACCCACATCTAGATTTCCAACATAACATGGTATTTTTAAAAATTGGTAATGTTATCATTCTTCTTTAATCTTTAAAATAAGTTATTTTTTTCTTCAATGTTCAATCTGATAACCCTTTCTTTGGATACTAACCCACATCTAGATTTCCAACATAACATGGTATTTTTAAAAATTGGTAATGGTATCATTCCTCTTTAATCTTTAAAAAAATTTCTTTCTTTCTTCAATGTTCAATCTGATAACCCTTTCTCTGGATACGAACCCACATCTAAATTTCCAACATAACATGGTATTTTTAAAATTGGTAATGGTATCATTCCTTTTTGATCTTTAAAATAAGTTCTTTCTTTCTTCAATGTTCAATCTGATAACCCTTTCTCTGGATACGAACCTACATCTAAATTTCCAACACAACATGGTATTTTTAAAATTGGTAATGGTATCATTCCTCTTTAATCTTTAAAATAAGTTCTTTCTTTCTTCAATGTTCAATCTGATAACCCTTTCTCTGGATACGAACCTACATCTAGATTTCCAACATAACATGGTATTTTTAAAAATTGGTAATGGTATCATTACTCTTTAATCTTTAAAATAAGTTATTTCTTTCTTCAATGTTCAATCTGATAAACCTTTCTCTGGATACGAACCTACATCTAGATTTCCAACATAACATGGTATTTTTAAAAATTGGTAATGGTATCATTCCTCTTTAATCTTTAAAATAAGTTATTTCTTTCTTCAATGGTCAATCTGATAACCCTTTCCTGGATACGAACCCACATCTAGATTTCCAACATAACATGGTATTCTTAAAAATCGGTAATGGTATCATTCCTCTTTAATCTTTAAAATAAGTTATTTCTTTCTTCAATGTTCAATCTGATAACCCTTTCTTTGGATACGAACCCACATCTAGATTTCCAACATAACATGGTATTTTTAAAAATTGGTAATGGTATCATTCCTCTTTAATCTTTAAAAAAATTTCTTTCTTTCTTCAATGTTCAATCTGATAACCCTTTCTCTGGATACGAACCTAGATCTAAATTTCCAACATAACATGGTATTTTTAAAAATTGGTAATGGTATCATTCCTTTTTGATCTTTAAAATAAGTTATTTCTTTCTTCAATGTTCAATCTGATAACCCTTTCTCTGGATACGAACCTACATCTAAATTTCCAACATAACATGGTATTTTTAAAAATTGGTAATGGTATCATTCCTCTTTAATCTTTAAAATAAGTTCTTTCTTTCTTCAATGTTCAATCTGATAACCCTTTTTCTGGATACAAACCTACATCTAGATTTCCAACATAACATGGTATTTTTAAAAATTGGTAATGGTATCATTACTCTTTAATCTTTAAAATAATTTATTTCTTTTTTCAATGTTCAATCTGATAAACCTTTCTCTGGATACGAACCTACATCTAGATTTCCAACATAACATGGTATTTTTAAAAATTGGTAATGGTATCATTACTCTTTAATCTTTAAAATAAGTTATTTCTTTCTTCAATGTTCAATCTGATAAACCTTTCTCTGGATACGAACCCACATTTAGATTTTCAAGGTATTTTTTAAAAATTTTTAATGGTATTTTATTCCATTCCTCTTCAGTCGCTAAAATTAGTTATTTCTTTTTTAAATGTTCTATCTGACAACCCTTTCTCTGGGTATGAAACCACATCTAAATTTCCAAGATAACAGGGTATTTCTTAAAATCGTTAGTGGTATTTTATTACATCCTTCTTTAATGTTTAAAATAAGTTATTTCTTTCTTAAATGTTCTATCTCACAACCCTTTATTTCTCTGGGTATGAATCTACATCTAGATTTTTAAGATGACAGGGTGTTTAAAACGTTAGTGGTGTTTTATTCCATTCCTCTTTAATTTTAAAATAAGTTATTTCTTTCTTAAATGTTTTATTTGATAACCCTTTTTCTATGTATAAACCTACATCTAGATTTCCAAGTTAACAGGGCATTTCTTAAAATTGGTACTGATATTTTATTCCATTCCTCTTCAATCTTTAAAATATGTTACTCCTTTCTTAAATGTTCTATCTGATAACCCTTTCTCTGGGTATGAACCCACATCTAGATGTCCAATATAACAGTGTATTTCTTAAAATTGGTAATGGTATCATACCTCTTTATTCTTTAAAATAAGTTATTTCTTTCTTCAATGTTCAATCTGATAACCCTTTCTTTGGATACGAATCCACATCTAGATTTCCAACATAACATGGTATTTTTAAAAATTGGTAATGGTATCATTCCTCTTTAATCTTTAAAAAATTTTATTTCTTTCTTCAATGTTCAATCTGATAACCCTTTCTCTGGATACGAACCCACATCTAAATTTCCAACATAACATGGTATTTTTAAAAATTGGTAATGGTATCATTGCTCTTTAATCTTTAAAATAAGTTATTTCTTTCTTCAATGTTCAATCTGATAACCCTTTCTCTGGATACGAACCCACATCTAGATTTCCAACATAACATGGTATTTTTAAAAATTGGTAATGGTATCATTGCTCTTTAATCTTTAAAATAAGTTATTTCTTTCTTCAATGTTCAATCTGATAACCCTTTCTTTTGATACGAACCCACATCTAGATTTCCAACATAACATGGTATTTTTAAAAATTGGTAATGGTATCATTCCTCTTTAATCTTTAAAAATTTTTATTTCTTTCTTCAATGTTCAATCTGATAACCCTTTCTCTGGATACGAACCCACATCTAAATTTCCAACATAACATGGTATTTTTAAAAATTGGTAATGGTATCATTGCTCTTTAATCTTTAAAATAAGTTATTTCTTTCTTCAATGTTCAATCTGATAACCCTTTCTTTGGATACGAACCCACATCTAGATTTCCAACATAACATGGTATTTTTAAAAATTGGTAATGGTATCATTCCTCTTTAATCTTTAAAAATTTTTATTTCTTTCTTCAATGTTCAATCTGATAACCCTTTCTCTGGATACGAACCCACATCTAAATTTCCAACATAACATGGTATTTTTAAAAATTGGTAATGGTATCATTGCTCTTTAATCTTTAAAATAAGTTATTTCTTTCTTCAATGTTCAATCTGATAACCCTTTCTTTGGATACGAACCCACATCTAGATTTCCAACATAACATGGTATTTTTAAAAATTGGTAATGGTATCATTCCTCTTTAATCTTTAAAAAATTTTATTTCTTTCTTCAATGTTTAATCTGATAACCCTTTCTTTGGATACGAACCCACATCTAGATTTCCAACATAACATGGTATTTTTAAAAATTGGTAATGGTATCATTCCTCTTTAATCTTTAAAAATTTTTATTTCTTTCTTCAATGTTCAATCTGATAACCCTTTCTCTGGATACGAACCCACATCTAAATTTCCAACATAACATGGTATTTTAAAAAATTGGTAATGGTATCATTCCTCTTTAATCTTTAAAATAAGTTATTTCTTTCTTCAATGTTCAATCTGATAAGCCTTTCTCTGGATACGAACCCACATCTAGATTTCCAACATAACATGGTATTTTTAAAAATTGGTAATGGTATCATTGCTCTTTAATCTTTAAAATAAGTTATTTCTTTCTTCAATGTTCAATCTGATAAGCCTTTCTCTGGATACGAACCCACATCTAGATTTCCAACATAACATGGTATTTTTAAAAATTGGTAATGGTATCATTCCTCTTTAATCTTTAAAATGAGTTCTTTCTTTCTTTAATGTTCAATCTGATAAACCTTTCTCTGGATACGAACCCACATTTAGATTTTCAATATAACATGGTATTTTAAAGAATTGGTAATATTATTTTATTCCATTCTTCTTTAATCTTTAAAATAAGTTATTTCTTTCTTCAATGTTCAATCTCATAACTCTTTTTCTGGTTACGAACCCTCATCTAGATTTCCAACATAACATGGTATTTTTTAAAATTGGTAATGATATTTTATTCCATTCCTCTTCAATCGCTAAAATTAGTTATTTCTTTCTTAAATGTTCTATCTGACAACCCTTTCTCTGGGTATGAAACCTCATCTAAATTTCCAAGATAACAGGGTATTTTTAAAAATTGGTTAGTGGTATTTTATTACATCCTTCTTTAATGTTTAAAATAAGTTATTTCTTTCTTAAATGTTCTATCTCACAACCCTTTATTTCTCTGGGTATGAATCTACATCTAGATTTTCAAGATAACAGGGTGTTTAAAATGGTAGTGGTGTTTTATTCCATTCCTCTTTAATGTTTAATAAAATAAGTTATTTCTTTCTTAAATGTTTTATTTGATAACCCTTTTTCTATGTATACGAACCTACATCTAGATTTCCAAGTTAACGGGGCATTTCTTAAAATTGGTACTGATATTTTATTCCATTCCTCTTCAATCTTTAAAATACGTTACTCCTTTCTTAAATATTCTATCTGATAACCCTTTTTCTGGGTATGAACCCACATCTAGATTTCCAAGATAACAGGGTATTTCTTAAAATTTGTAGTGGCATTTATTCCATTCCTTTTTAATGTCTAAAATAAGTTATTCCTTTCTTAAATATTTTATCTCACAACCCTTTCCTTCTCTGGGTATGAAACCACACGTAAATTTTCAAGATAACAGGGTATTTCTTAAGAATCGTTAGTGGTATTTTATTCCATTTCTCTTTAATGTTTAAAATAAGTTATTTCTTTCTTAAATGTTCTATCTGATAACTCTTTCTGTCTCTGGATATGAATCGACATCTAGATTTCCAAAATAATAGAGTATTTCTTAAAATTGGTAGTGATATTTTATTCCATTCCTCTTCAATCGCTAAATTTAGTTATTTCTTTTTTAAATGTTTTATCTGACAACCCTTTCTCTGGGTATGAACCCACATATAAATTTTCAAGATAACAGGGTATTTCTTAAAATAGTTAGTAGTGTTTTATTCCATTCGTCTTTAATGTTTAAATTAAGTTATTTTTTTCTGAAATGTTCTATCTCATAACCCTTTTTTAGTCTGGATATGAATCGACATGTAGATTTCCAAAATAATAGAGTATTTCTTAAAATCGGTTGTGGTATTTTATTCCATTCCTGTTTAATGTTTAAAATAAGTTCTCTGGGTATGAACCCACATATAAATTTCCAAGATAACAGGGTATTTCTTAAAATCGTTAGTGGTATTTTATTCCATTTCTCTTTAATGTTTAATAAAATAAGTTATTTCTTTCTTAAATGTTCTATCTGATAACTCTTTCTGTCTCTGGATATGAATCGACATCTAGATTTCCAAAATAATAGAGTATTTCTTAAAATTGGTAGTGATATTTTATTCCATTCCTGTTTAATGTTTAAGATAACCCTTTTTCTGGGTATGAACCCACATATAAATTTTCAAGATAACAGGGTATTTCTTAAAATAGTTAGTAGTGTTTTATTCCATTCGTCTTTAATGTTTAAATTAAGTTATTTTTTTCTGAAATGTTCTATCTCATAACCCTTTTTTAGTCTGGATATGAATCGACATGTAGATTTCCAAAATAATAGAGTATTTCTTAAAATCGGTTGTGGTATTTTATTCCATTCCTGTTTAATGTTTAAAATAAGTTCTCTGGGTATGAACCCACATATAAATTTCCAAGATAACAGGGTATTTCTTAAAATCGTTAGTGGTATTTTATTCCATTTCTCTTTAATGTTTAAAATAAGTTATTTCTTTCTTAAATGTTCTATCTGATAACTCTTTCTGTCTCTGGATATGAATCGACATCTAGATTTCCAAAATAATAGAGTATTTCTTAAAATTGGTAGTGATATTTTATTCCATTCCTGTTTAATGTTTAAGATAAGTTCTCTGGGTATGAACCCACATATAAATTTCCAAGATAACAGGGTATTTCTTAAAATCGTTAGTGGTATTTTTATTCCATTTCTCTTTAATGTTTAAAATAAGTTATTTCTTTCTTAAATGTTCTATCTGATAACTCTTTCTAGTCTCTGGATATGAATCGACATCTAGATTTCCAAAATAATAGAGTATTTCTTAAAATCGGTTGTGGTATTTTATTCCATTCCTGTTTAATGTTTAAAATAAGTTCTCTGGGTATGAACCCACATATAAATTTCCAAGATAACAGGGTATTTCTAAAAATCGTTAGTGATATTTTATTACACCCTTCTTTAATGTTTAAAATAAATTCTTTCTTTCTTAAATGTTCTATCTCATAACCTTTTCTTTCTCTGGATATGAACCTCCATCTAGATTTCCAAGATAAGAGGATATTTCTTAAAAATGGTAGTATTATTTTATATTCCATTCCTCCTTAATTTTTAAAATACGTTGTCCAATCATTGTTTTAGGTCTGGTTTAGTTAGCGCTCTGTGAAAATACAAAATTTTCTGTGACGAAGATCGGAATAGCTCCCTCTCACTCCGGAGTAAGTTGCTCTCCCAACTAAGTTACATGCTGCAGATTTTCCGTCTTGACACGTGCTTTAGCTCTCTAGTACGTCACAGCTCTGTTTAACAACCCAAAGGCTTAATAGATCAGGTGACTTTGAAGGAATATGCGCGAAAGGCACAGACTTGATACCTGTCTCTTTTTTCATTTTTCAAGAAATAGAGTGGTAGCTTTGGATGTTTGACTGGTAGCCTTATCCTGAATGAGTTCTACCCTTTGAAGGCTCTGCGGATAAAGGAATGGTATTTTCTCTTTAAATATGGGAGTTGAAACATTATTGTAGTAATATGTAGAATTGATTCAAACATTCTTTTTCAACTTTTCTTAACTTTGATTTCCATTGTGAGAGAAGCCAGCAATAATCATGAATCCTTTACTGAAACATTATTTGGATTTCTGATTCTTGGAACCCAGTTTTTTTTTCTGCATCTCTGCCATAGTAAATCGACCCTCTTTCGTTTCAGTCGTTTAGGTAGACACATGCTTCATCAATAGTCACAACAAATTTCCATCTGTGTACCATATCCACTTTTCATCACCCGTTACGATTTTCCACAGGAAAGACTTTCTGTGTGGTTTATTCAACAGATTCAAGCACTTCATGACACGCTCATCCTCTGGCTCAGGTGGCAGCCATTTTCCTTTCGTAACGAATGCAGTATCGCTTTCCATCTTTCACCTACCGATGTGCAAGGTGCGTTTGACTGTTGGGCAAACTTCTGTGGCACATTTGATACTCCGGACCATTGATGGTCACATGGCAACAACGCGAGGGATGTCGGATATGTAAATTTGCCGTATGCGTCACACACACAAAAAAAAAACCCGCTTTAAAACTTATTTGCACATATAATAAAACGGGGAAAAAAACTGGATCGAAATCGGGTTAGGAGCACTTTGACCCGCAAGAAATTTTCAACCCGTTGTCCGCTGACCCTTGACCCGTGACTAGGGTTGGCAAGGTAATTTACTCGTTACGTATTTTACGTAAATTACGCGAAAAATACAGGTAATTTACTTGGCGTAGAAAACCAGTTTTTTACGCAGACGTAAAAGAACTAATTTTCTTTCATGTATGTGTATAAATAACATAATATAAAAACCACTTTAATTATATTACATTTTAAACTTAAAATTTCTTGTATATTTCACCACGAAATCATTATTCTCTTAAGTTTATTCATACAGCTCAGCCACCTATTAACAGATTTCTTTTTAGAAATTATAATGTATCTGTTCTTTCTTGTATATTAAAAATGGAGAAAATAATCTACCTTCTTGCACTGGCATCGCTAAAAATCACAATGTATATTGAATAGAATTCAAGATTTTATTAACAGCTTCAAATTCGTCGAGAGTATTCTAATATTTATGTGATGGAGGGTGTTTTTCAGTCGCTGAGCTGGGAAAACAAAGGGATAAAGATTAATGGAGGTTATCTAACCCACCTTCGTTTTGCTGATGACGTAGTCATTTTTGCAACTACACCATCAGAGCTACAGAGTATGATCCAGGAACTTGCTGACAAGAGTAAAGAAGTGGGATTAAAAATGAACTTTCAGAAGACAAAAGTGATGTTCAATGCTTTTACAAGAAATGAAGATTTATCGATTGATGGAGAAAAGCTGGAGATAACAGACACGTACGTTTATCTTGGACAGCAGATATCAAGTGAGGGTCACATTGATGAAGAAATTAATCGGCGTACAAAACTTGCCTGGAGAGCTTTTGAAAGAAACAGCATAATTTTCAAGAGCAATATGCCATTATGTCTTAAAAGAAAAGTGTTTGATCAATGCATCCTTCCAGTGCTTACGTATGGTGCAGAGACGTGGACCTTAGCTAAAAGAGACATACAAAGGCTGCAGACAACTCAAAGCAGCATGGAGAGGTGCATGCTTGGTGTAACCAGGAGAGATAAGAAGACAAAAGTGATGTTCAATGCTTTTACAAGAAATGAAGATTTATCGATTGATGGAGAAAAGCTGGAGATAACAGACACGTACGTTTATCTTGGACAGCAGATATCAAGTGAGGGTGACATTGATGAAGAAATTAATCGGCGTACAAAACTTGCCTGGAGAGCTTTTGGAAGAAACAGCATAATTTTCAAGAGCAATATGCCATTATGTCTTAAAAGAAAAGTGTTTGATCAATGCATCCTTCCAGTGCTTACGTATGGTGCAGAGACGTGGACCTTAGCTAAAAGAGACATACAAAGGCTGCAGACAACTCAAAGAAGCATGGAGAGGTGCATACTTGGTGTAACCAGGAGAAATAAGAAGACAAAAGTGATGTTCAATGCTTTTACAAGAAATGAAGATTTATCGATTGATGGAGAAAAGCTGGAGATAACAGACACGTACGTTTATCTTGGACAGCAGATATCAAGTGAGGGTCACATTGATGAAGAAATTAATCGGCGTACAAAACTTGCCTGGAGAGCTTTTGGAAGAAACAGCATAATTTTCAAGAGCAATATGCCATTATGTCTTAAAAGAAAAGTGTTTGATCAATGCATCCTTCCAGTGCTTACGTATGGTGCAGAGACGTGGACCTTAACTAAAAGAGACATACAAAGGCTGCAGACAACTCAAAGTAGCATGGAGAGATGCATGCTTGGTGTAACCAGGAGAGATAAGAAGAGGAACACGTGGATCCGAAAAATGACAAGAGTGGAAGACATCATGATCAGAGTTAAATCCCTGAAATGGCAATGGGCTGGACATACTGCCAGAAGAATAGACCATCGATGGACAGCCGAAATTTTAGATTGGAATCCAAGGGACAGGAAAAGACCCAGAAGAAGACCACATGGAAGATGGGTGGATGAAATTCGAAAGTATGCGGGAGTGACATGGAGGAGACTGGCACAAGACAGACCGTTGTGGAGGAAACTTGGGGAGACCTTCGTCCAGCAGTGGATTGATAATGGTTGACAATGATGATGATGATGATGATAAAATAAACAATTTTCTGTTCAGTTTGTTTACCAAAGATAATATTTTGACATGAATGTCAACTATCATGTCTATATACAAAATATTGTACATTTTCATTTAATAATATTTGTGTTTGACATGTTATCCAGGTATTCACTTCAAAATCATAATTTTACCCTTTTAAAACTCTAAACGTTTTTCATATTGATTGTGCTATACTTATACCCTTGAAGGAAAAACTGTAGATTTGACAAAACATTAAACTACTTGTTTTAAATGTAACTCTTTAAATGTTTATAACTGTTACTCTCAGTTCTCACACACACTAATAATCCTCACTTTTATGATCTTGTAACTTAAGAGTATAATATATTTCAACCAATTTCATCGAACGTTCGAAGCTGAGCCGGTTGCTTGTAGTACACTGCCGGACAATTGCTAAGGACGGATGACAATAGCAACGATAGCAACCATGAAATGGGAGGCAGGAAAATGTGGAAATTAGCATAAGTGCGGGATACAGTAAGACGTGTTGTGCGTATGCAAATTTTGGATTGCCGAACTTGTTCGTGACGTCATAGCGCTGATAAGAGATATAAAGGATTTGACGCGTATTGACCGTTGTTGTTCAAACGCAAAGTTGAAAGGGAAAGAATCAATTGACGAACTTGCAATTTTCAGTATGTCTTCCAGACATCACCTAGATGATTTTACGCGTGGCCGTATTATTGGCAAGATTGAAGAAGGGCGAAAAATAACAGATGTTGCCAGGGAGTTCGACGTCAGCCACAGTGTTGTTTCAAGGCTTTGGAAATCATTTCAAACAAATGGAGAGTGTAGCAAACGTCACGGGGGAGGTCGTGTTCGCAGTACGACACCTGCAGAAGATCGGTACATAGTGCTATCAACAAAAAGACACCGGCGCAGCACAGCTAGTGAGGTAGCAAATCAGTTTATGGCTGCTACTGGCAAGCGGATCTCCCGAAAAACTGTCGCCAGACGTTTGCATGAAGGAGGACTATACGCCCGCCGTCCTGTTGTGTGCATCCCATTGTCCAGACGTCACCGTACCGCCCGTTTGCAATGGTGCCATCAGCATCGCAATTGGACTGATAACGACTGGTCTGCTGTCCTCTTCTCAGATGAGAGTAGATACAGTCTATCGTCTGATTGTCGACGACAACTGATCTGGCGTGATAGTGGTACTGCATATTGTCCAGCAAACATACAGGAAAGGGACCGATATCCGACATGTAGTGTCATGGTATGGGCTGGCATCATGATCAATGGCCGTACGTCCCTCTATGTGCTTCCAACTGGGACTATGACTGGCCAACGATACATTAATGATATTCTGCTACCTCATGTTCGCATGTTCCGTGGTGCTGTCGGTGACAGATTTATTTTGATGGACGACAGCGCAACATGTCATCGAACAGTCGCTGTCCAGGAGTGTCTTGAGAGCGAGGATATTCAACGCCTCGTATGGCCAGCACGTTCTCCAGATCTGAATCCCATTGAAAATGTGTGGGATGCTTTGGGGAGGAGTCTTGCTGGTCGCCAATGCCCTCCAATAAACAAGGACACCCTCATCCGTGCACTGACAGAGGAATGGGATAAATTACCCCAACAGCTGCTTGATAATGTTGTGCAAAGCATGACACGACGTGTGGAATCTTGCATCGCCCTCCATGGTGGCCATATCCCGTATTGACATCTTACGCCGGAGGACGGTAATTGCATTTTTTCACGTTTACGTATTCTGCACAAAATGGCCTGTTTGTCCCTTGAACACGTTCCAAAGCCTTCTGGATTTCAGAGCACAATAAATTGTCTTTCTTGTAATGTCCTGGCATTCTGACATTATTTTATTTCACTTGGCATCTAACCACACTTACTTTTTTATGCGCTATATAGCCGTTTATGATCCGTCCTTAGCAATTGTCCAGCAGTGTATTATGGTCAAATGACCAATTAGAGAAAAGTCTTTCAAGTTGGGCTGAAGATGCTGGGATGTTGATTAACATCAAAGCAACTGCTGATAACTTCTTATGGTGCCGACTGGCGAAGTACCAGAATGTCCGTGCTGATTTAACACCCTTCTCCATAAGCGCTCCAAACTTTCTAGATTTTTCTCGATACTGATAGCAAGTTAATTAACAGCACAAAAATTACATAGCCAGTTAATTAACAGCACAAAGCCATGTTTTTTTTTTTAAATTTTGTTACCTATTTTACGCGTTTTTTTTACGTTTTCTACGTATTTTGCGCGCAATTTACGTGTGACGTAGAAAACCTTTTTTTACACGTAATTGCACAACCCTGCCCGTGACCCGTTTCCATATCTGCTTTGTACATTCAAAAAGTGGTCCCAGGTGAGAAAACCCACGATTCGCCTGCAAGATGTAGGCCGACCGCAGCTCAACGATGCTTTAGGTGAGGAAATGCTATCCCGTGTGGTACAAGTTAACAGGAGATATATACTGTGGTGCAACTAGCCGGTAATTTGAATGCTGGTGATGGAAGAAATACTGTGATATTATGCAGTTGGATTCTGTGTTGTATATGTATATACAATTTAATATTCATCCGAACCAGTTTATTCAGGTAGGTAAAACGTTTTCCATTACGTAAAGATGCAAATAAACATTCCGTTGACCATTGTTAGTGAAAATATTTAGAATGTAAATATTGAGTTGCACCATCTGTAACGTACCAGGAGATGTGACGTACCTGCCAGAAGGACGCACACGACATAAAGGCAGATAGGAATCAGAATAAAATGTCCGCGTAGCTTAATTGGTAGAGCAACTTATTCCGGAACGAGTGGACCCGGGTTCGAACCCCGGCGCGGATAAAATGACGGAGAAATTTACTTCGTTATAATGGCGCCCGAACTATCCGGATGCCCCGACCGTTCACAATCTCGCAATGGTGTGATGTTATTTCCACACCGCGAGATAGGAAAAATATGAGCAGCACTTCGAAAGAAAAAAAGAAAAATAAGGGGGAGATGATGTAACGTACCAGGAGATGTGACGTACCTGACAGAAGGACGCACACGACATAAAGGCAGATAGGAATCAGAATAAAATGTCCGCGTAGCTTAATTGGTAGAGCAACTTATTCCGGAATGAGTGGACCCGGGTTCGAACCCCGGCGCGGATAAAATGACGGAGAAATTTACTTCGTTATAATGGCGCCCGAACTATCCGGATGCCCCGACCGTTCAAAATCTCGCATTGGTGTGATGTTATTTCCACACCGCGAGATAGGAAAAATATGAGCAGCACTTCGAAAGAAAAAAAAGAAAAATAAGGGGGAGATGATGTAACGTACCAGGAGATGTGACGTACCTGCCAGAAGGACGCACACGACGTAAAGGCAGATAGGAATCAGAACAAATGTCCGCGTAGCTTAATTGGTAGAGCAACTTATTCCGGAATGAGTGGACCCGGGTTCGAACCCCGGCGCGGATAAAATGACGGAGAAATTTACTTCGTTATAATGGCGCCCGAACTATCCGGATGCCCCGACCGTTCAAAATCTCGCATTGGTGTGATGTTATTTCCACACCGCGAGATAGGAAAAATATGAGCAGCACTTCGAAAGAAGAAAAATAAGGGGGAGATGATGTAACGTACCAGGAGATGTGACGTACCTGCCAGAAGGACGCACACGACATAAAGGCAGATAGGAATCAGAATAAAATGTCCGCGTAGCTTAATTGGTAGAGCAACTTATTCCGGAACGAGTGGACCCGGGTTCGAACCCCGGCGCGGATAAAATGACGGAGAAATTTACTTCGTTATAATGGCGCCCGAACTATCCGGATGCCCCGACCGTTCAAAATCTCGCATTGGTGTGATGTTATTTCCACACCGCGAGATAGGAAAAATATGAGCAGCACTTCTAAAGAAGAAAAATAAGGGGGAGATGATGTAACGTACCAGGAGATGTGACGTACCTGCCAGAAGGACGCACACGACATAAAGGCAGATAGGAATCAGAATAAAATGTCCGCGTAGCTTAATTGGTAGAGCAACTTATTCCGGAATGAGTGGACCCGGGTTCGAACCCCGGCGCGGATAAAATGACGGAGAAATTTACTTCGTTATAATGGCGCCCGAACTATCCGGATGCCCCGACCGTTCAAAATCTCGCATTGGTGTGATGTTATTTCCACACCGCGAGATAGGAAAAATATGAGCAGCACTTCGAAAGAAAAAAAAAAAGAAAAATAAGGGGGAGATGATGTAACGTACCAGGAGATGTGACGTACCTGCCAGAAGGACGCACACGACATAAAGGCAGATAGGAATCAGAATAAAATGTCCGCGTAGCTTAATTGGTAGAGCAACTTATTCCGGAATGAGTGCACCCGGGTTCGAACCCCGGCGCGGATAAAATGACGGAGAAATTTACTTCGTTATACATCTACACTGGCGGAAAGTGAAAAAAGAACACCAAGAAGGAATAAGCGGACGATCATGAAATTTACATATGTTAATGGGGTCGAGTTGACGTAGGTGTGATGTTAATTTCGGGACCAACCGGTGAGCGCTCACGCCACAGCACGACATAATATGCAAATTATCGTCGGTGGTATTTAAGGAGTACGGCGAAGTGAATGTAATCAGTCGTCGGCGTACGGACACGTGCGAAGACCCTGAAGAAGCTGCAATACCTGGACATGGAAGACGTGTACGATTTCAGAAGTTATCGGACTTTGAGCGAGGTCGTCTAGTCGTGCCCCGCGAGGCCGGGTGGTCGTATCGTCGTCTTGCGGAGCGAATTGGACGGGAAGTATCGGTGGTGGTACGCTAGATGTTCCGAGGAACATTCCCACACGAGAACACGTGGAACCGGGAGTCACAGACGGACTGATGAGCGGACCGATCGACGCATAAGAAGAGCTGCGTTGTCAAGCAGAACATCCACTGCGACGCAAATCCGAGCTGCTGTTGCACCTGAGGTGACTGTGCGAACAATCCGCAACCGTCTACTGGATGCAGGACTACGTGCACGTGTGCCTCTGGCATGTGTACCTCTGACTCCAGCACACCGTCAGGAACGGCTGCAGTGGTGTCGCCAACGTCTGCACTGGAGAACGCAATGGCGATCTGTCGTGTTCAGCGATGAAAGCAGATTCTGCTTGGGAGCCTCCCATGGCCGTATGCGTGTTCACAGACGCACAGGGGAGCGTCTCCACCCTTCGTGCATCCGCCAGCGACACACAGGGTCTACACCTCGTCTCCTGGTGTGGGGAGCGATCAGCTATCACTCCCATACACAACTAGTGTTTGTACCGGGTACGTTAAACAGCACCTCCTACATCAACAACATAATTCAGCCCGTTGTTGTGCCGTTTGTAAGGTCGGTACATCGTGGTGTTTTCCAGCAAGATAACTCACGCCCACACACGGCACGTGCAACGTAACATGCACTTCAGAGTGTGAGACAACTTCCATGGTTCACCGGATTGAGCACGTGTGGGATTTTATGGGACAACGACTTATCCGGTCTCCACGGCCTGCCACGACCATCCCCGACTGAGGCGCCCAGGTTGAGGATACTTGGAACTCAATACCCCAAACATAAATCCAACATCTGTACGACAGATTCCATGCCAGAATTGCACAGTGTGACGCAGATCATGGCGGTTCAACCTCGTACTAACCATGTTACATGGAAATGTTATTTTTCAGTTTACCAGCAAATACAGCTGTATTTTGCCATAATGTTTTGATCACGTTATCCTCTGTATTCCGTTATGTATAAATTTCGTTGGTATCAGACGTCTCCTTCTTGGTGTTCTTTCTTCACTTTCTAGCCACGACCATCCCCGATTGAGGCGTCCAGGTTGAGAATGCTTGGAACTCAATACCCCAAACTTACATCCAACATCTGTACGACAGACTCCACGCCAGAATTGCACAGTGTGACGCAGTTCATGGCGGTTCAACCTCGTACTAACCATGTTACATGGAAATGTTATTTTTCAGTTTACCAGCAAATACAGCTGTATTTTGCCATAATGTTTTGATCACGTTATCCTCTGTATTCCGTTATGTATAAATTTCGTTGGTATCAGACGTCTCCTTCTTGGTGTTCTTTTTTCACTTTCTAGCCACGACCATCCCCGATTTAGGCGTCCAGGTTGAGGATGCTTGGAACTCAATACCCCAAACTTACATCCAACATCTGTACGACAGACTCCATGCCAGAATTGCACAGTGTGACGCAGTTCATGGCGGTTCAACCTCGTACTAACCATGTTACATGGAAATGTTATTTTTCAGTTTACCAGCAAATACAGCTGTATTTTGCCATAATGTTTTGATCACGTTATCCTCTGTATTCCGTTATGTATAAATTTCGTTGGTATCAGACGTCTCCTTCTTGGTGTTGTTTTTTCACTTTCCGCCAGTGTATATCTTCATTGTATGAGGTTTTTTTTACTGTGAGTCGTATTTTGTGAGAACATCTGAAAGCAAAGATATGGCTGAAGCATCAAAATAAAGGCCTTACGATGTAGATGTGCAATCGAAGAAAAAAAAAAAAGAAACGAGATTGGGGCAACGGTTCGGGTGTTAAGGGGCGGATAAGTTTCCATGTAAATTCTACGGGAGAAGCGTGCGGTTGACTCACGCGCTGAGGCAGTCAAAAAGTCCGAAATCTTCTCTTTTCTGCGCGAACCGTTGCGTGAAACAACGCTAGCAGGCATTGGTACCAAAGTTCTTCTCATCGGAACAGCGAACACTCTCGAAGACCTGATTGCGTTATGCCGTTGGACTGTGTGATGTATACATACAATTTAATATTCATTCGATCGAGTTTATTCACGTAAATAAGACGTTCCCCATTATGTAAAGATGTAAATAAACATTACGTTGACCATTGTTAGCGAAAATATTTTGAATGTAAATATTGAGTTGCGCGATCTATATCTTCATTCTATAAGTTTTTTTTTACTGTGAGACCTATTTTGAGAGAACGGCTGAACGTAAAAATATGATTCAGGTATCAAAATAAAGGTCTTACCATGTAAATGTGCCAGTCGAAGAGCAAAATGAGATTGGGGCAAATGTTTGGGTATTGTGGGGTGGCAAAGTTCCCATGTAAAGTCTACTTGAGAAGTGTGCTGCCGTTATCTATATCATGCGCTCAGTTCAGCATCAGACTAGACCGCAGGTGGCCTAGTGGGCAACGTTCGTGACTGCTGCGGAAAGGGCCTCAGTTTCGATCCCAGGCAGGTACAAACGCTCGATTAACTAAATATCCGCCGTGCGTCGGATGGGCACGTTAAGCCGTCGGACCCCGGTTAATCCCCCCGGTAATAAGTAAGGGCGTCTTCCTCCCCTTTCTACTTCGCTTCCGTGTCACTTTCCTATCAGGTGCTGTAGCCCAAATCTCTTGGTTTCCTATTTCTAAGGGTTGTTTAAGACATGGGGTCAGACACTCCCTTCCTAAAATCCTCTACATACACTGACGAAAAAAAAAATCCCAACACCAAGAAGGGGTTGTGTTAGATAAACGACAGTTGGTAGGCGGTGATAGTACATCTGCAAGATGACGTCTATGCAAATTTCGCGCTCAGCGTATACGTGTGGCGCTAGTAGCGCCCTCGGAACGTGCAAAGCAGGTTTGCTGTAAATACGCGCTGTAACGTTCGTGAGCGTTAGGTATCGTTGAGATTCGACGTAGTGTGTTGATGTTAGTCAAGAATGCCTTTAAGAAGACGAAGAAGCCATTATCAACAGCTCACGGAGTTTGAACGAGGTCGTGTAATAGGGCTACGAGAAGGTGGATTTTCGTTCCGCAATATTGCAGAACGACTTGGCAGGAATGTAGCCACTGTGCATGATTGTTGGCAGCGGTGCTCAAGGGAAGGTACAGCCTCAAGAAGACCGGGTTCTGGTCGGCCACGTGGCACTACTGAGGAGGGAAGACCGCCGTGTACGGCGTATGGCCGTGGCGCATCGTACCGCGTCTGCGGCAGCAATTCCAGCTGCAGTTGCCACCACAGTGACACAACGAACTGTTACAAATCGGTTACTTGAAGGACAGCTCCGAGCCAGACGCCCTGTAGCGTGCATTCCACTTACTCCAAACCACTGCCGTTTGCGACGTTAGTGGTGTCAAGCTAGAGCTCATTGGAGGACGGAGTGGAGATCTGTTGTGTTTTCTGATGAAAGCCGGTTCTGCCTGGGTGCCAGTGATGGCCGTGTGTTGGTTAGAAGGGGGTCAGGTGAGCGCCAGCAACCAACCTGTCTGCGGCCGAGACACACTGGACCTACACCTGGAGTTATGGTCTGGGGAGCAATTTTCCTATGACAGCAGGAGCACTATCGTGGTTATCCTACGCACCCTGACGGCACAGTTGTACGTCGGTCTGGTGATTCAACCTGTTGTGCTGCCATTCATGAACAGCATTCCAGGGGGTGTTTTCCAACAGGATAACGCTCGCTCGCATACAGCTGTTGTAACCCAACATGCTCTACAGAGTGTCGACATGTTGCCGTGGCCTGCTAAATCACCAGATCTTTCACCAATCGAGCACGCATCATTGGATGACAACTCCAGCGTCACCCCCAACCAGCATTAACCGTCCCTGTATTGACCAAGTGCAACAGGCATGGAACTCCATCCCACAAACTGACATCCAGCACCTGTACGACACAATGCATGAACGTTTGCGTGCTTGCATTCAACATTCTGGCGGTTACACCGGTTGTTAATGTACCAGCATTTCACATTTAAAATGGCTCTTCTCGCGCTTACATTAAGCTGTGATCTTGAAACCTTAATCGATTAAATATGTTACCTATACAAATGTATTGCCGCCATTTCATTCCTCTACAACTATTTTTTTCGTGGTGTTCTATGATCAGTGCTAAAGTAAAAAAATACTTTATGGTATACTTACCCTTGACAGAACGCCTCTCCCGCAGAAAGAGGAAAAGAAGAAAGAAAAACATAAACGCCTTACTGGAAGGCATGAGCGATCAGTGTGATTCAAATTTATGTTTCACACAAGAGAGAATGAAGGAGTGCGCTTTCCAGCTCAATTTTTGCACACGATCGAGATGAGTGCACTTCGGCCTCACAACATTTTACGAACTGAAAAAAGGGTGCAGTCGTGATGCTCATCAGGAACCAGGACAGTGGTCTAAGCGCTGGCCTCTGATCATACGTTCGTGAAGGGTCCGGGTTCGAATCCCGGTGAGGCATGGATGTTGCGTTCGTCTTGCGGCACTGGTTCTCTGCCTTCTCTGGAATCACTGACCCTAAATTAAGGACGGGCGACTGCTTAGCGCTCATTGGTTGCTCACGTTGTCGTTAAACCTTCAGTTAAAAAAAATCAAAAGAAATCACGAGCCTGGATGGACTACGTCTTTACTGAAGTGGTTGAATGAATTTGCCGATTAAATAAAGTTCAGATTTGTTGTTTCGTAGGTTTATTCTTTTCAAAAAAAAGAAAAAAAAATCTACCGTTGATTCCGACGGGTTTTCTTTTCTTTTTTTTTTTGATTGGAGGTTTAACGACCGCCGTGAGCAACTCAATGGGCTATAAGCAGTCGCCCGTCTAATTTAGGGTCACTGGTTCCAGGGAAGGAGAGAGCCAGTGCCGTAAGACAAACACAACATCCATGCTTCACCGGGATTCCAGACCCCTTACGGAAGAATGATCAGAGGCCAGCGCCTTTGTTCACTGCGCCGGCCCCGACGGGTTCCGTTGAAAAGTTCAGCGATGAAACATTCAGTCGGTAAGCGAAAAGGTTTTTTTTTTTTTTTTGGAGGTTTAACGACCACCGTGAGCAACTCAATGGGCTATAAGCAGTCGCCCGTCCCTAATTTACGGTCACTGGTTCCAGGGAAGGAGAGAGCCAGTGCCGTAAGACAAACACAACATCCATTGATTGATTGGAGGTTTAACGACCACCGTGAGCAACTCAATGGGCTATAAGCAGTCGCCCGTCCCTAATTTAGGGTCACTGGTTCCAGGGAAGGGAGAGAGCCAGTGCCGTAAGTCAAACACAACATCCATTGGTTGATTGGAGGTTTAACGACCACCGTGAGCAACTCAATTGGCTATAAGCAGTCGCCCGTCCCTAATTTACGGTCACTGGTTCCAGGGAAGGGAGAGAGCCAGTGCCGTAAGACAAACACAACATCCATTGATTGATTGGAGGTTTAACGACCACCGTGAGCAACTCAATGGAGTATAACCAGTCGCCCGTCCCTAATTTACGGTCACTGGTTCCAGGGAAGGAGAGAGCCAGTGCCGTAAGACAAACACAACATCCATTGATTGGTTGGAGGTTTAACGACCAACGTGAGCAACTCAATGGGCTATAAGCAGTCGCCCGTCCCTAATTTAGGGTCATTGGTTCCAGGGAAGGGAGAGAGCCAGTGCCGTAAGACAAACACAACATCCATTGATTGGTTGGAGGTTTAACGACCACCGTGAGCAACTCAATGGGCTATAAGCAGTCGCCCGTCCCTAATTTGGGGTCACTGGTTCCAGGGAAGGGAGAGAGCCAGTGCCGTAAGACAAACACAACATCCATTTTTTCATTGGAGGTTTAACGACCACCGTGAGCAACTCAATGGGCTATAAGCAGTCGCCCGTCCCTAATTTAGGGTCACTGGTTCCAGGGAAGGAAGAGAGCCAGTGACGTAAGACAAACACAACATCCATTGATTGGTTGGAGGTTTAACGACCACCGTGAGCAACTCAATGGGCTATAAGCAGTCGCCCGTCCCTAATTTGGGGTCACTGGTTCCAGGGAAGGAGAGAGCCAGTGCCGTAAGACAAACACAACATCCATTGATTGATTGGAGGTTTAACGACCACCGTGAGCAACTCAATGGGCTATAAGCAGTCGCCCGTCCCTAATTTAGGGTCACTGGTTCCAGGGAAGGAAGAGAGCCAGTGCCGTAAGACAAACACAACATCCATTGATTGATTGGAGGTTTAACGACCACCGTGAGCAACTCAATGGGCTATAAGCAGTCGCCCGTCCCTAATTTGGGGTCACTGGTTCCAGGAAGGGAGAGAGCCAGTGCCGTAAGACAAACACAACATCCATTGATTGATTGGAGGTTTAACGACCACCGTGAGCAACTCAATGGGCTATAAGCAGTCGCCCGTCCTCCTAATTTAGGGGTCACTGGTTCCAGGGAAGGAAGAGACCCAGTGCCGTAAGACAAACACAACATCCATTGATTGATTGGAGGTTTAACGACCACCGTGAGCAACTCAATGGGCTATAAGCAGTCGCCCGTCCCTAATTTGGGGTCACTGGTTCCAGGAAGGAAGAGACCCAGTGCCGTAAGACAAACACAACATCCATTGATTGATTGGAGGTTTAACGACCGCCGTGAGCAACTCAATGGGCTATAAGCAGTCGCCCGTCCCTAATTTGGGGTCACTGGTTCCAGGGAAGGAAGAGACCCAGTGCCGTAAGACAAACACAACATCCATTGATTGATTGGAGGTTTAACGACCACCGTGAGCAACTCAATGGGCTATAAGCAGTCGCCCGTCCCTAATTTAGGGGTCACTGGTTCCAGGGAAGGGAGAGAGCCAGTGCCGTAAGACAAACACAACATCCATTGATTGATTGGAGGTTTAACGACCACCGTGAGCAACTCAATGGGCTATAAGCAGTCGCCCGTCCCTAATTTAGGGTCACTGGTTCCAGGGAAGGAAGAGACCCAGTGCCGTAAGACAAACACAACATCCATTGATTGATTGGAGGTTTAACGACCACCGTGAGCAACTCAATGGGCTATAAGCAGTCGCCCGTCCCTAATTTAGGGTCACTGGTTCCAGGAAAGGGAGAGAGCCAGTGCCGTAAGACAAACACAACATCCATTGATTGATTGGAGGTTTAACGACCACCGTGAGCAACTCAATGGGCTATAGCAGTCGCCCGTCCCTAATTTAGGGTCACTGGTTCCAGGGAAGGAAGAGACCCAGTGCCGTAAGACAAACACAACATCCATTGATTGATTGGAGGTTTAACGACCACCGTGAGCAACTCAATGGGCTGTAAGCAGTCGCCCGTCCCTAATTTAGGGTCACTGGTTCCAGGGAAGGGAGAGACCCAGTGCCGTAAGACAAACACAACATCCATTGATTGATTGAGGTTTAACGACCACCGTGAGCAACTCAATGGGCTATAAGCAGTCGCCCGTCCCTAATTTAGGGTCACTGGTTCCAGGGAAGGAGAGAGGCAGTGCCGTAAGAAAAACACAACATCCATTGATTGATTGGAGGTTTAACGACCACCGTGAGCAACTCAATGGGCTATAAGCAGTCGCCCGTCCCTAATTTACGGTCACTGGTTCCAGGGAAGGAGAGAGCCAGTGCCGTAAGACAAACACAACATCCATTGATTGATTGGAGGTTTTAACGACCACCGTGAGCAACTCAATGGGCTATAAGCAGTCGCCCGTCCCTAATTTGGGGTCACTGGTTCCAGGGAAGGAGAGAGCCAGTGCCGTAAGACAAACACAACATCCATTGATTGATTGGAGGTTTAACGACCACCGTGAGCAACTCAATGGGCTATAAGCAGATCGCCCGTCCCTAATTTAGGGTCACTGATTCCAGGGAAGGGAGAGAGGCAGTGCCGTAAGACAAACACAACATCCATTGATTGATTGAGGTTTAACGACCACCGTGAGCAACTCAATGGGCTATAAGCAGTCGCCCGTCCCTAATTTAGGGGTCACTGGTTCCAGGGAAGGGAGAAGGGCAGTGCCGTAAGAAAAACACAACATCCATTGATTGATTGGAGGTTTAACGACCACCGTGAGCAACTCAATGGGCTATAAGCAGTCGCCCGTCCCTAATTTAGGGTCACTGGTTCCAGGGAAGGGAGAGAGCCAGTGCCGTAAGACAAACACAACATCCATTGATTGATTGGAGGTTTAACGACCACCGTGAGCAACTCAATGGGCTATAAACGATCGCCCGTCCCTAATTTACGGTCACTGGTTCCAGGGAAGGGAGAGAGCCAGTGCCGTAAGACAAACACAACATCCATTGATTGGTTAAAGGTTTAACGACCACCGTGAGCAACTCAATGGGCTATAAGCAGTCGCCCGTCCCTAATTTAGGGTCACTGGTTCCAGGGAAGGAGAGAGGCAGTGCCGTAAGAAAAACACAACATCCATTGATTGATTGGAGGTTTAACGACCACCGTGAGCAACTCAATGGGCTATAAGCAGTCGCCCGTCCCTAATTTAGGGTCACTGGTTCCAGGAAGGAGAGAGCCAGTGCCGTAAGACAAACACAACATCCATTGATTGATTGGAGGTTTAACGACCACCGTGAGCAACTCAATGGGCTATAAGCAGTCGCCCGTCCCTAATTTACGGTCACTGGTTCCAGGGAAGGAGAGAGCCAGTGCCGTAAGACAAACACAACATCCATTGATTGGTTGGAGGTTTAACGACCACCGTGAGCAACTCAATGGGCTATAAGCAGTCGCCCGTCCCTAATTTAGGGTCACTGGTTCCAGGGAAGGAGAGAGCCAGTGCCGTAAGACAAACACAACATCCATTGATTGATTGGAGGTTTAACGACCACCGTGAGCAACTCAATGGGCTATAAGCAGTCGCCCGTCCCTAATTTACGGTCACTGGTTCCAGGGAAGGGAGAGAGCCAGTGCCGTAAGACAAACACAACATCCATTGATTGGTTGGAGGTTTAACGATCACCGTGAGCAACTCAATGGGCTATAAGCAGTCGCCCGTCCCTAATTTACGGTCACTGGTTCCAGGGAAGGAGAGAGCCAGTGCCGTAAGACAAACACAACATCCATTGATTGGTTGGAGGTTTAACGACCACCGTGAGCAACTCAATGGGCTATAAGCAGTCGCCCGTCCCTAATTTAGGGTCATTGGTTCCAGGGAAGGGAGAGAGCCAGTGCCGTAAGACAAACACAACATCCATTGATTGGTTGGAGGTTTAACGACCACCGTGAGCAACTCAATGGGCTATAAGCAGTCGCCCGTCCCTAATTTAGGGTCATTGGTTCCAGGGAAGGGAGAGAGCCAGTGCCGTAAGACAAACACAACATCCATTGATTCATTGGAGGTTTAACGACCACCGTGAGCAACTCAATGGGCTATAAGCAGTCGCCCGTCCTAATTTAGGGTCACTGGTTCCAGGGAAGGAAGAGACCCAGTGCCGTAAGACAAACACAACATCCATTGATTGATTGGAGGTTTAACGACCACCGTGAGCAACTCAATGGGCTATAAGCAGTCGCCCGTCCCTAATTTAGGGTCACTGGTTCCCGGGAAGGGAGAGACCCAGTGCCGTAAGACAAACACAACATCCATTGATTGATTGGAGGTTTAACGACCACCGTGAGCAACTCAATGGGCTATAAGCAGTCGCCCGTCCCTAATTTACGGTCACTGGTTCCAGGGGAAGGAGAGAGCCAGTGCCGTAAGACAAACACAACATCCATTGATTGGTTGGAGGTTTAACGACCACCGTGAGCAACTCAATGGGCTATAAGCAGTCGCCCGTCCCTAATTTAGGGTCATTGGTTCCAGGGAAGGGAGAGAGCCAGTGCCGTAAGACAAACACAACATCCATTGATTGGTTGGAGGTTTAACGACCACCGTGAGCAACTCAATGGGCTATAAGCAGTCGCCCGTCCCTAATTTAGGGGTCATTGGTTCCAGGGAAGGGAGAGAGCCAGTGCCGTAAGACAAACACAACATCCATTGATTCATTGGAGGTTTAACGACCACCGTGAGCAACTCAATGGGCTATAAGCAGTCGCCCGTCCCTAATTTAGGGTCACTGGTTCCAGGGAAGGAAGAGACCCAGTGCCGTAAGACAAACACAACATCCATTGATTGATTGGAGGTTTAACGACCACCGTGAGCAACTCAATGGGCTATAAGCAGTCGCCCGTCCCTAATTTAGGGTCACTGGTTCCAGGGAAGGGAGAGACCCAGTGCCGTAAGACAAACACAACATCCATTGATTGATTGGAGGTTTAACGACCACCGTGAGCAACTCAATGGGCTATAAGCAGTCGCCCGTCCCTAATTTAGGGTCACTGGTTCCAGGGAAGGGAGAGAGGCAGTGCCGTAAGAAAAACACAACATCCATTGATTGATTGGAGGTTTAACGACCACCGTGAGCAACTCAATGGGCTATAAGCAGTCGCCCGTCCTAATTTACGGTCACTGGTTCCAGGGAAGGAGAGAGCCAGTGCCGTAAGACAAACACAACATCCATTGATTGATTGGAGGTTTAACGACCACCGTGAGCAACTCAATGGGCTATAAGCAGTCGCCCGTCCCTAATTTAGGGTCACTGATTCCAGGGAAGGAGAGAGCCAGTGCCGTAAGACAAACACAACATCCATTGATTGATTGGAGGTTTAACGACCACCGTGAGCAACTCAATGGGCTATAAGCAGTCGCCCGTCCTAATTTAGGGTCACTGGTTCCAGGGAAGGGAGAGAGCCAGTGCCGTAAGACAAACACAACATCCATTGATTGATTGGAGGTTTAACGACCACCGTGAGCAACTCAATGGGCTATGGCAGTCGCCCGTCCCTAATTTAGGGTCACTGATTCGAGGGAAGGGAAGAGAGAGCAGTGCCGTAAGACAAACACAACATCCATTGATTGATTGGAGGTTTAACGACCACCGTGAGCAACTCAATGGGCTATAAGCAGTCGCCCGTCCCTAATTTAGGGTCACTGGTTCCAGGGAAGGGAGAGAGGCAGTGCCGTAAGAAAAACACAACATCCATTGATTGATTGGAGGTTTAACGACCACCGTGAGCAACTCAATGGGCTATAAGCAGTCGCCCGTCCCTAATTTAGGGTCACTGGTTCCAGGGAAGGGAGAGAGCCAGTGCCGTAAGACAAACACAACATCCATTGATTGATTGGAGGTTTAACGACCACCGTGAGCAACTCAATGGGCTATAAGTGATCGCCCGTCCCTAATTTACGGTCACTGGTTCCAGGGGAAGGGAGAAGCCAGTGCCGTAAGACAAACACAACATCCATTGATTGGTTAAAGGTTTAACGACCACCGTGAGCAACTCAATGGGCTATAAGCAGTCGCCCGTCCTAATTTAGGGTCACTGGTTCCAGGGAAGGGAGAGGCAGTGCCGTAAGAAAAACACAACATCCATTGATTGATTGGAGGTTTAACGACCACCGTGAGCAACTCAATGGGCTATAAGCAGTCGCCCGTCCCTAATTTAGGGTCACTGGTTCCAGGGAAGGAGAGAGCCAGGTGCCGTAAGACAAACACAACATCCATTGATTGATTGGAGGTTTAACGACCACCGTGAGCAACTCAATGGGCTATAAGCAGTCGCCCGTCCCTAATTTACGGTCACTGGTTCCAGGGAAGGGAGAGAGCCAGTGCCGTAAGACAAACACAACATCCATTGATTGGTTGGAGGTTTAACGACCACCGTGAGCAACTCAATGGGCTATAAGCAGTCGCCCGTCCCTAATTTGGGTCACTGGTTCCAGGAAGGGAGAGAGCCAGTGCCGTAAGACAAACACAACATCCATTGATTGATTGGAGGTTTAACGACCACCGTGAGCAACTCAATGGGCTATAAGCAGTCGCCCGTCCCTAATTTACGGTCACTGGTTCCAGGGGAAGGAGAGAGCCAGTGCCGTAAGACAAACACAACATCCATTGATTGGTTGGAGGTTTAACGACCACCGTGAGCAACTCAATGGGCTATAAGCAGTCGCCCGTCCCTAATTTAGGGTCATTGGTTCCAGGGAAGGGAGAGAGCCAGTGCCGTAAGACAAACACAACATCCATTGATTGGTTGGAGGTTTAACGACCACCGTGAGCAACTCAATGGGCTATAAGCAGTCGCCCGTCCCTAATTTGGGGTCACTGGTTCCAGGGAAGGGAGAGAGCCAGTGCCGTAAGACAAACACAACATCCATTGATTCATTGGAGGTTTAACGACCACCGTGAGCAACTCAATGGGCTATAAGCAGTCGCCCGTCCCTAATTTAGGGTCACTGGTTCCAGGGAAGGAAGAGAGCCAGTGACGTAAGACCAACACAACATCCATTGATTGGTTGGAGGTTTAACGACCACCGTGAGCAACTCAATGAGCTATAAGCAGTCGCCCGTCCCTAATTTAGGGTCACTGGTTCCAGGGAAGGGAGAGAGCCAGTGCCGTAAGACAAACACAACATCCATTGATTGGTTGGAGGTTTAACGACCACCGTGAGCAACTCAATGGGCTATAAGCAGTCGCCCGTCCCTAATTTAGGGTCACTGGTTCCAAGGAAGGGAGAGAGCCAGTGCCGTAAGACAAACACAACATCCATTGATTGATTGGAGGTTTAACTACCACCGTAAGCAACTCAATGGTCTATAAGCGATCGCCCGTCCCTAATTTAGGGTCACTGGTTCCAGGGAAGGGAGAGAGCCAGTGCCGTAAGACAAACACAACATCCATTGATTGATTGGAGGTTTAACGACCACCGTGAGCAACTCAATGGGCTATAAGCAGTCGCCCGTCCCTAATTTAGGGTCACTGGTTCCAGGAAAGGGAGAGAGCCAGTGCCGTAAGACAAACACAGCATCCATTGATTGATTGGAGGTTTAACGACCACCGTGAGCAACTCAATGGGCTATACGCAGTCGCCCGTCCCTAATTTAGGGTCACTGGTTCCAGGGAAGGGAGAGAGCCAGTGCCGTAAGACAAACACAACATCCATTGATTGATTGGAGGTTTAACGACCACCGTGAGCAACTCAATGGGCTATAAGCAGTCGCCCGTCCCTCATTTAGGGTCACTGGTTCCAGGGAAGGGAGAGAGCCAGTGCCGTAAGACAAACACAACATCCATTGATTGATTGGAGGTTTAACGACCACCGTGAGCAACTCAATGGGCTATAAGCAGTCGCCCGTCCCTAATTTAGGGTCACTGGTTCCAGGGAAGGGAGAGAGCCAGTGCCGTAAGACAAACACAACATCCATTGATTGATTGGAGGTTTAACGACCACCGTGAGCAACTCAATGGGCTATAAGCAGTCGCCCGTCCCTAATTTAGGGTCACTGGTTCCAGGGAAGGGAGAGAGCCAGTGCCGTAAGACAAACACAACATCCATGCCTGACCGGGATTCGAACCAGGACCCCTTACGGACGAATGATCAGAGGCCATCGCCTTAGACCACTGTGCCACCGGGGCGGCGTAGAAAGGGTGTGTGAGTGAGTGATGGAGTAATTGCTTAACAGGAAGAACGTAGCTGGAGTGGCCGCCCAAGTGCCGCAGTGGTCTAAGCGATGGTTTATGACCATTCCTCCGGAAATGGTCCGGGTTCGAATTCAGGTGAGGCATGGATGTTGTGTTTGCCTTACGGCACCGGCTCTCTCCCTTCCCAGTGGGAGAGAGCCGGACCATTTCCGGAGGAATGGTCATAAACCATCGCTTAGACCACTGCGGCACTTGGGCGGCCACTCCAGCTACGTTCTTCCTGTTCCTAATCCAGTGGCCCTGAATTAGGGACGGGCGACTGCTTATACCCCATTGAGTTGCTCACGGTGGTCGTTAAACCTTCAACCTAAAGAACAAAAAACAACAACAGCAGGAGTGCAGTGTAACGAGCTTTGATACCGTTTTCTGCGTTTTACCTAGAGGCTGTGATCTGGCTTGCTTACCTTTAACAACAGTACATTCTTAGCAAGCGTTGGGATATAGAGTTGCATGTCTTCTAACTTTTGATGCTCGCGAAGGTGTATAAACACAAAAACATGAAATAATGCAAAAAGTCCAGTTCAACATGTATAATTATTTATTTTCACTTAAAACGTTCTTTAACATTATGATGCAAAACAGAAGTATAATAATACCATGCAACAATCTGTCGATACATATATATATATATATATATATATACACATATATCAGATTCAACAAATCTACCTTCTTGTGGAATCATTAAAATGGAAAATACATGATACAAAATATGTCTTCACATTTTTACAAAAATAAATTGTCTTAAGACATGATTTAGTACAAATTGCAATACACAGGTATATATGTTACTTATAGAGCTCTCTTGAGGTGTGAAATTTCTTCACGTATGTGCATCACTCACACAGTGCGTCAGAGAATTTTTAAGACTGTTGCTAGATTTCAGCCTACGGTGGCGCCACCAGTGTAATCGCGAATGCCTTATAAACCGTGACCATCTGCTTGCTTTCTGCCAAAAGTACTGCGCACTTGTTAAAGTAACTGAAACGAAACGGCCGTTCATTAGAGAAGTCAAATTTTTTTCATGTTCAATTATTAAGATGGAACAAAGGGCTGTTATTAAATTTAACGCAAAACTTGGTAAAAGTGCCTCGGAAACGTACCAAATGATGAAACAAGTTTACGGTGAGTTTTGTTTAAGTAGATCAAATGTTTTCCTGTGGCACAAACGTTTTTTGGACGCTAGAAGATGATAAGCATACCGGAAGACCAAGTTCATCTAGGACACCTGAGATTATTGAAAAAGTGCGTGATTTCGTGGCAAACAATCGATGTGCGTCACTAAGAATGATGGAAGAGTCTTTAAACATCAACAAAGAAACGATTCGAACCATCCTGCATGAAGATTTGGGCAAAACAAAAGTCTGTGCTAAATTTGTTCCACACACGTTAACCAATGAACAAAAATCAAGGAGAAGTGCACATTGCAGAGACATCATTTCAGCCGCTGAAAATGATCCAAACTTCTTAAAATCGATTGTTACAGGTGATGAAACATGGTGTTTTCAGTATGATCCTAAAACAAAGCGACAAAGTGCGGAATGGAAGTAAAAAAACTCGTCACAAGCCAAAAAAACAAGAAAAGTTCCATCGAAAATCAAAACAATGCTCAATACATTCTTCGATAGTAAGGGTATTATCCACAAAGAATTTGTTCCAAGTGGACAAACAATTACTGGTGAGTTTTATTTAAATGTTCTGAGGCGTTTGATGGGCAGAATTCGTCGCATTCGTCCAGAATATCGGGATGAAAACAGTTGGTGTTTGTTGCACGATAATGCACCCAGTCACACCTCACTTCTTGTTCGTAGATTTTTGGTAAAAAATAACGTCTGTGTGTTGAATCATCCACCGTATTTGCCTGATTTAGCACCCTGCGACTTTTTCTGTATTCCCAAAACTTAGAATGACGTTAAAAGGGTGTTATTTTGATGATATTTTGATCATACAAACAGCTTCCACGCGTGCTTTGGAGGCAATTCCGCAAAGTGAACTGGAACAGGCATTCGAATCATCGCTGTAACAAGTGTATTGAAGCCGGAGGGACTTATTTTGAATAACAAACCAAAACAAATTATAATTTCTTGTTTTTATTTCCTTTTACAGACCCAGTCTTAAAATTTCTTTGACGCACTGTGTAGGACAGAAGTGCAGAACATTTTCATGTTGCAAGACCGCATTAAGTTAGCTGTAATCTAACAAGGCTGCATTCAAGAAACTCCAATTAGATATACTTCGAAATGTGCATTATAACTTAAACTTGTTTCATCATTTGGTACGTTTCCGAGGCACTTTTACCAAGTTTTGCGTTAAATTTAATAACAGCCCTTTGTTCCATCTTAATAATTCAACATGAAAAAAATTTTACTTCTCTAATGGATGGCCGTTTCGTTTGAGTTACTTTAACAACTGCGTAGTACTTTTGGCAGAAAGCAAGCAGATGGTCACGGTTTATAACGCATTCGCGATTACACTGGTGGCGCCACCGTAGGATGAAATCTATCGTCAGTGTGAAAAATTCTTTGACGCACTGTGTAGATCATGGCATATTCTAATGCTCTGTACAAAAGAAATGATCGATAACAACCTATAAACTTGGAAATACTGTTTTTAGGTGCACACTCTCTAAGTTTAGCTATCCGTATTTCGAAGAATAAACTGCTTACTTTGTAATGAAACATTAATTAACTACAAATTTTGGGAAGGAAATAGTCTGACATCTGATTTTTACAGAAAAAGCACTTCATGAAGTAAACTGTAGACCTGCTACACTGAACTCTTGAATTAACCACCGCACTTGAGCTTCATTCCTTTTTTTTTTTTTTCACTGAGGTGTTTCTGCTGTGCAATATTTCGAGGAGGAGAAATGGCTTCGATTCGCGTTTCTAAATCGCGAGCCGAGTAAAGAATACGCTATATGATCAAAAGCATCCAGATACACCTTTTGAGCAGTGGATTTGCCTATATATACACTGAGATGCTAAAAAAACTAGGAAGGGCGCTGTCATCACATGCCACCACACCCATGTGGTAAATGGTATCGTCCGCAAACGAACGTATATATAGAAGCAGATATCTCCCCCAAGCTCAAGTAGTACCATTGGTAGTTCAGGTGGCAAATTATCAGGATTTAAGCAATTTCGAACGTATTATGATAGTCGGCGCCAGATAGATGGGTGAGTCCATCTCGATAATTACCACGATATCTGGATTTACTCGGTCAACAATCTCAAGGGTGTACCTGGACTACACAAACATGGGGAAGGGTAGGGAAATCCTGAGTGCCACACCAGTGTGGCTGGAGAAATGCCCTGGTCGATCAAAGATGACTAATTCTCAGGTCTGTGAGCGACGACTTATCCTCAGGTGTGTCAACGATTACTAAACCTCAGTCGGTCACCAATGACTAATCCTCAGATCGGTCATCGATGACTAATCCTCAGGTTGGTTAACGATGACTAATTCTCAGGTCGGTCGAGAATGTTTAATCCTCAGTTCGGTGGACGATGTCTAATCCTCAGTTCGGTCACCGGTGACTAATTCTCATGTCGCTCAACGATGACTAATCCATAGGTCCGCCACTAATGACTAATCCTCAGTTTGGTCAGCAATGCTTAATCCTCAGTTCGGTCACCCGTGACTAATCCTCAGGTCATTCACCGATGACTAATCCTCAGGTTATTCTCCGATGACTAACCACAGGTCGGTCACCCTAAATTAATCCTCAGGTCGGTCACCCATGGCTAATTATCAGGTCGGTCGACAATGTCTAATCCGCAGTTCGGTCGAGGATGTCTAATCCTCAATTCGGTCACCTATGACTAATCCTCAGGTTGATCACCGATGACTAATCCTCAGGTCAGTCACCGATGACTAATCCTCAGGTCAGTAACCGATGACTAATCCTCAGATCGGTCACCAATGACTAATCCTCAGGTCGGTCAACGATGACTAATCGTCAGGTCCTCTACCAATGACTAATCATCAGTTTGGTCAGCGATGACTGACCTCAGGTCGGTCACTGATGACTAATCCTCAGGTCGGTCACCGATGACTAATCCTCAGGTCAGTCCCCGATGACTAATCCTCAGGTCAGTAACCGATGACTAATCCTCAGATCGGTCACCAATGACTAATCCTCAGTTTGGTCAGCAATGATTAATCCTCAGTTCGGTCACCCGTGACTAATCCTCAGGTCATTCACCGATAACTAATCCTCAGGTTATTCACCGATGTCTAATCCTCAGGTTATTCACTGATGACTAACCTCAGGTCGGTCACCCTAAATTAATCCTCAGGTCGGTCACCGATGTGGAAAAGCAATTCGCGCAGCAACGTACCATAATCTAGTGGAAAACTTTCCCAGCAGAATGGAGGCTGTGATAGGATCACCGTTATTAATTCCTTTCCTATTACAGGGAGTTAGTGGATAAGCAAGTGTCCGAATACTTTTGATCAGATAGAGTATTGTTCGTAGGCGGATCAATAAGTAACTTCCGATTATATTTGGCGGAAGGTTAAGGATATGTGAATTGCTGTCTCCCAATATCATTACATTTCCCTGACTAGAGGACGTTGTTTCTCAGTGGAGTTTGAATAAAAAGGCAACGTGCAAGAGAGTGGATTCAAATAAAAATGACAACCCTACTGAAAACATGGTTTCACTCGGAGGTAAGAGCAGTGAGTAGGTTTCTTTGCGCACGAAAAACGGCTGAGACCCATCGCCAAGTGCATGACGTCTATGGTCCTCAAATCATGAGCTTCTGTCAAAATGGCATTCAACACAGTGCTTTGAAAGATGAATTCAATGCCATTTTTACAAAAGCTCATGATTTGAGAACCTTCTGACCTTAATCCATATTGAGAACACTTGGATTGGATCGTAGCAGCTTTTTCAGAAGTCTCCTGACCTTAATCCTATCGAGAAATGGATTATATCGACTGAAGCTGCTGCCCGAAGTCCCCTGACCTTAATCCTGTTGTGAACATTTGAATTGGATCGTTGCAGCTGTCTCCAAACTCGCTTGACCTTATTCCTATCGAGAAAGGGATTAGGTCGACTGCAGCTGCCGCCCGAAGTCCCCTGACCTTAATCCCATTGAGAACATTTTGGATTGGATAGTTGCAGCTGCATTAATCCTATTGATAACATTTGGATTGGATCGTTGCAGCTGTCTCTGAAGTCTCCTGACCTTAATCCTATTGTGAACATTTGGATTGGATCGCTGCAGCTGCTTCCTAAGTCTTCTGACCTTAATCCTATTGAGAACATTTTGGATTGGATCGTTGCAGCTGCTTTCTAAGACTCCTGACCTTAATCCTATTGAGAACATTTTGGATTGGATCGTTGCAGCTACCTTAAGCCTATTGAGAACATTTGGATTGGATCGCTGCAGCTGCTTCCTAAGTCTCCTGACCTTAATCCTATTGAGAACATTTGGATTGGATCGCTGCAGCTGCTTCCTAAGTCTCCTGACCTTAATCCTATTGAGAACATTTTGGATTGGATCGTTGCAGCTACCTTTAGCCTATTGAGAACATTTGGATTGGATCGTTGCAGCTACCTTAAGCCTATTGAGAACATTTGGATTGGATCGTTGCAGCTGTCTCCGAAGTCTCTTGACCTTAATTCTATTGGGGACATTCGGGAAGCTGTACAGCGGCGTCTGGATAACACATTCCATACTCCAGTACACTGGCAGATTTCCCTAAAGCGTTTCCTGTATATGAGCCGAGATGTCAGAGACACTCATCATTAATATAATCGCGAGTACGCCTAGTTGTTGTCAAGATGTTCTTCGACACAGAGCTCGTCTTACAGGGGATAGAAATCCAAAGATACGAACATTCTCCGAATTTACCATTTTATCTGTATCGCAGTACTACTTTGTTGGTTGCAGAAATTGCGGCCGGCTGGAACAGACGAGCCATAGTGCTTGACGTCAGCACAATGGGCAGAGGTAGTGATCTGACAGACGTTCGAAAAGGAATGATCATCGGCTAGGGTGGAAGCACTTCGGAAACAGCAGACTTCGTGAGCGGTTCGCGAGTTGCTGTAGTAAGGGTGTAAACAAGAATGTACCGCTGGCACACTGAGTACCTCGTGACGTCATAACTGTGGAGCCCCAAAGACCATCGAGCCCCAAGGAGAACGTCACCTCCGTCGAATGGTGAAGGGTTATCGACGCGCAACCATTGCGTCGATTGACCACGCAAATGAAATTTGGGCCACCCAGATACATGTCCTCGATAACAGTAGAGCGTATCCCTGTTGCGTATGGGTTTAGGGAGTCGACGCTGCTTCAAGGCGCTCGTGTTAACCCATGTTCATCGGTAACGACACCTGCACTTCACATGGGACTACAGTCACTGAACTGTGGAAGAGTGGGGGGAAGGTTGGTAGCAACGGTGGGGCAGTGGTCTAAGCGATGGCTTCTGAACATTCGTCCGAAAGAGGTCCGGGTTCGGATCCCGGTGATGCATAGACGTTGTGTTTGTCTTATGGCACTTTCTCTCTCCCTTCCCAGGAACCACTGGCCTTAAATTAGGGACGGGCGACTGCTTATAGCTCATTGAGTTTCTCACGGTGGTCGTTAAACCTCCAATCGCCACCCCGGTGGCGCAGTGGTCTATGCGATGGCCTCTGATCATTCGTCCGAAAGGGGTCCGGGTTCGAATCCCGTGAGGCACGGAGGTTGTGTTTGTCTTACGGAACTGGTTCTCTCCCTTCCCTGGAACCACTGGCCCTAAATTCGGGACGGGCGACTGCTTATAGCTCATTGAGTTTCTAACGGTGGTCGTTAAACCTCCAATCTCCACCCCGGTGGCGCAGTGGTCTATGCGATGGCCTCTGATCATTCGTTCGAAAGGGGTGCGGGTTCGAATCCCGTTGAGGCATGGATGTTGAGTTTGTCTTACGGAACTGGTTCTCTCTCTTCCCTGGAACCACTGGCCCTAAATTAGGGACGGGCGACTGATTATAGCCAATTGAGTTGCTCACGGTGGTCGTTAAAGCTGTAATACAAAAAGGGGGGGGGGGTTGCCTTTCTCCGACGAATCCAGGTTTCTACTCCACAGAAGTGACGGGCGGTGGTGGATATGACGTCAGACAGACGAGAACTAACACCCGGACACGCTTGTCGGTCAAGTAAAGACCGGCGGTGGAAGTGCGCATGTCTAGGGGATGTTTTCCTGGTATGACCTGAGACCGCTGGTACCACTGGATGGGACCAATGACCACCTGCCCGCCCTCGCTGACCGCGTGCTCTCGCTGACCACGTGCTCTCGCTGACCACGTGCTCTCGCTGACCACGTGCTCTCGCTGACCACGTGCACTCGCTGACCACGTGCTCTCGCTGACCACGTGCTCTCGCTGACTACGTGCTCACGCTGACCACGTGCTCTCGCTGACCACGTGCTCTCGCTGACCACGTGCTCTCTCTGACCACGTGCACTCGCTGACCACGTGCTCTCGCTGACCACGTGCTCTCGCTGACCGCGTGCTCTCGCTGACCACGTGCACTCGCTGACTACGTGCTCTCGGTGACCACGTGCTCTCGCTGACCACGTGCATCCCTTCATGTTGGACGTTTACCCTGGTGAAGATGGTGTCTATGAACAGGACAATGCGCACTGTCATGTCGCTAAGGGGGTGGTTGATTGGCTCCAGGAACACGACAGCGATGTCTCCGTTACTCCCATTGGCCGGCGAAATCCCATAGAGCACTTATGGGGAGTATTTATTTGTATAGACAGGTTCGTCTTGTAGACTCCCAAAAAGGTCATCTCCGGTGTCATCCATGCCAAGGGTGATTATTCCCATTATTAGGTAGACGGTCATATTATTCTGATAGGACTGTGTAATCCTCCATTTTATGCAATATCCCTACATCTTGGTGACCAGTGTATTTCCACGCGTCACATCATTCAACCTAATCACAGCGCGAGCGAGACCATGTTTCCAGGTGGTCAGCATTTTCACTTGAATCTACTTTCCACCACATTGCCATTTTACTCAAACTCCTGTACCTAACAACGCCGTCTAATCAGGAGAAGTGTTTAGGAGTTGCGGGGGCATAAATTCCACATTACCCAAATTCGACGCCGAGTTTACTTTTTGTTAACCCACGTAATAAAAAAAGTACGCAATCATACACACACACACACATAAAAACACATACATTCCTGATGAAAAGAATTTCACTGGGTATAGTTCACGCGTTGTAATTACAGCCAGAGAAAGAGATACGAACGTCACAGTTCTTTCCCCCTGACTTTTCTTCTAACCATTTCTTGAGAAGCTTCTTGCTTGTGGTCGATTTCTTGCTTTTTTGCCAGACCGTTGGCACCGCCATTTTGTGCAACGTGGCCATTGGCCAGGGCTCTCTCTTTTTCTTCTTTCATTCGCTGTTTTTCTTTGGAAGTGTAAGTCTTCTTGTAGAAATTCATAAACATGGCCCAGAAGAGGAATGCGTGGAACATAACGGCATAAGAGAAAAATTTCTGATAACCACAGTCATACACAAACGGAATTATGGCGTGGATGAATGCAATGACGAACTGAGCCTGCAAAGAAAAGGAAATTATAGTTAGTTTCTTTTTAGTTTGGTATATACTGAAGAGCAATTGAATTAGAGACAGCTGGCGTTATGCAAATGTGGCGCTGTGGGTGGCCCTGTAAACGGAAACGACATGGCGTATGCAGCGATCCGACAATATAAGGAGTGATGCGACGGGAATAAGTAAGGGTCGGACGCAAGACGAAGGATCTAAGCGCATTTGATCGTGGGCAAATTGTCGGGGCCCGACGAATGGGTCACTCCATCTCGGAAGTCGTGCACGCACTGGGATTTTCACGAGCCACTGTATCACGGGTGCACCGTGAGTACATCGAATCCGGTAAAACCATCCCTGCAATTGCCAACCGCCGAGGACAACAGTGTGTAGATGAGCGGGGTCATCGTCGGCTAGCTCGCATTGTAACAGCGGATAGACGGGCCACAGTGCAAGAAATCACTCGGCAATTTAACGCTGGTGCACAAAAACGTGTAAGCAGCCACACCATTCAGAACCATCTCCTCGCTATGGGGTACAGAAGCCATCCTCCCACGAAGGTACCTCTGCTGACCGCACATCACAGGGTGCAAAGATTAGCATGGGCGCGGGAACATCACCACTGGACCCTAGACATGTGGGAAGATGTTGCCTGGACTGATGAGTCGAGATTCACGTTGGTACATGCGGATGGCAGGATACGAGTACGGCGCAAACCACATGAAGCGATGGATCCTTCTTGCCAGCAGGGTACTCTTCAAGCTGGTGGGGGTGGCATTCTCTTCTTGGGACTGTTTACGTGGACTGAAATGGGACCCCTGGTACGTGTGACATCGTCCCTCACAGGTCAACGTTACCGGGATATCCTGGACGACCATTTGCTCCCGTTTGTGCGTCTTCAACATCCCACTGGGGACCTCATCCTGCAACAAGACAATGCAGCTCCCGAATTGTATCCGAATGGTTGGATGAACACTCCACCGACGTGACCTCGATTCTTTGGCCAGCTAGGTCACCTGACCTGGGATGCCATCGAGAGAGAGGCCCCCGTGCATCAAATCTTCGTGAACTGTGGGAGCTTGTTCAGGAGTCGTGGATCCGTATGGCTTTCCAACGCTTCCGGTGTCTTGTGGAGTCCATGCCGAGACGAATCGCCGCCGTCATCAGGGCGAAAGGTGGTGCTACACGTTACTAGACAGGTATCTAATTCAACTGTCCTTCAGTGTAGAGTCAACTCTGGATATAGTGAACTCTGTTATACTTAACATTCGGCTGTAGTGAACTTAAATCATTGGTCTCGACCCGCAACCTCGGAAATGTACATTCAAATTTTCATTTATAGTGAACCCTCAATTTCGGTTATAGTGAACTTAAAAAATGAAACTTCGAAGAAAAGAATGTTCTTGTAACATGAAATTGTAACTTATTTCAAAACAAACCTTCTTGTAAAAACTTGAAAGAATGTGTTGAGAACAATATTGTAGGCTTACGTACTATTCCTTAAGAGCATTAAAGGACAAAGGAAGGATTAAAAACTTCAGCAACATCAAGAAGGTGTTCCTGCCTGCCAACACCTCGTCAATCCTCCAATTAACGGATCAAGGTGTTATTCGCATCTCTAAAGCCTATTACAGAAGGAAAGTAACGCTTCATTTAATCCAAGCTTTGGAATCAAAGCAGAACACATCAATAAATGTTCTGAATGCTGTACACTTTGGAAACAAAGCTTGGAGGAGTTTGTCAACTGTCATTATACAGAGCTGTTTCCGGAAGTCTGTTTTGGCTACTGGACGTGCGGCATTCGAAGAAGAGGACGATGTGCCTCTTAAGGACCTGATTCAGCACATCGGTGCGAATTCCACTGAACCTAAAGATTTTATCGATGCTGTTTGTGAAGTTATAGCGAATGAAATCCCGTCGAGGACGATGTGCCCCTTAAGGACCTGCTTCAGCATATCGGTGCGAATTCCACTGAAGCTGAAGATTTTATCGATGCTGACTGTGAAGTTATAACGAATGAAATCCCGTCGAGGACGACGTGACTCCTCAAGGACCTGCTTCAGCATATCGATGCGAATTCCACTGAAGCTGAAGATTTTATCGATGCTGACTGTGAAGTTATAACGAATGAAATCCCGTCGAGGACGACGTGCCTCTTAAGGACCTGCTTCAGCATATCGATGCGAATTCCACTGAAGCTGAAGATTTTATCGATGCTGACTGTGAAGTTATAACGAATGAAATCCCGTCGAGGACGACGTGCCTCTTAAGGACCTGCTTCAGCATATCGATGCGAATTCCACTGAAGCTGAAGATTTTATCGATGCTGACTGTGAAGTTATAACGAATGAAATCCCGTCGAGGACGACGTGACTCTCAAGGACCTGCTTCAGCATATCGATGCGAATTCCACTGAAGCTGAAGATTTTATCGATGCTGACTGTGAAGTTATAACGAATGAAATCCCGTCGAGGACGACGTGCCTCTTAAGGACCTGCTTCAGCATATCGATGCGAATTCCACTGAAGCTGAAGATTTTATCGATGCTGACTGTGAAGTTATAACGAATGAAATCCCGTCGAGGACGACGTGCCTCTTAAGGACCTGCTTCAGCATATCGATGCGAATTCCACTGAAGCTGAAGATTTTATCGATGCTGACTGTGAAGTTATAACGAATGAAATCCCGTCGAGGACGACGTGCCTCTTAAGGACCTGCTTCAGCATATCGATGCGAATTCCACTGAAGCTGAAGATTTTATCGATGCTGACTGTGAAGTTATAACGAATGAAATCCCGTCGAGGACGACGTGCCTCTTAAGGACCTGCTTCAGCATATCGATGCGAATTCCACTGAAGCTGAAGATTTTATCGATGCTGACTGTGAAGTTATAACGAATGAAATCCCGTCGAGGACGACGTGCCTCTTAAGGACCTGCTTCAGCATATCGATGCGAATTCCACTGAAGCTGAAGATTTTATCGATGCTGACTGTGAAGTTATAACGAATGAAATCCCGTCGAGGACGACGTGCCTCTTAAGGACCTGCTTCAGCATATCGATGCGAATTCCACTGAAGCTGAAGATTTTATCGATGCTGACTGTGAAGTTATAACGAATGAAATCCCGTCGAGGACGACGTGCCTCTTAAGGACCTGCTTCAGCATATCGGTGCGAATTCCACTGAAGCTGAAGATTTTATCGATGCTGACTGTGAAGTTATAACGAATGAAATCCCGTCGAGGACGACGTGCCTCTTAAGGACCTGCTTCAGCATATCGATGCGAATTCCACTGAAGCTGAAGATTTTATCGATGCTGACTGTGAAGTTATAACGAATGAAATCCCGTCGAGGACGACGTGCCTCTTAAGGACCTGCTTCAGCATATCGATGCGAATTCCACTGAAGCTGAAGATTTTATCGATGCTGACTGTGAAGTTATAACGAATGAAATCCCGTCGAGGACGACGTGCCTCTTAAGGACCTGCTTCAGCATATCGATGCGAATTCCACTGAAGCTGAAGATTTTATCGATGCTGACTGTGAAGTTATAACGAATGAAATCCCGTCGAGGACGACGTGCCTCTTAAGGACCTGCTTCAGCATATCGATGCGAATTCCACTGAAGCTGAAGATTTTATCGATGCTGACTGTGAAGTTATAACGAATGAAATCCCGTCGAGGACGACGTGCCTCTTAAGGACCTGCTTCAGCATATCGATGCGAATTCCACTGAAGCTGAAGATTTTATCGATGCTGACTGTGAAGTTATAACGAATGAAATCCCGTCGAGGACGACGTGCCTCTTAAATACCTGCTTCAGCATATCGGTGCGAATTCCACTGAAGCTGAAGATTTTATCGATGCTGACTGATAAGTTATAACGAATGAAATCTCGTCGATTACTATGTGCCTCTTAAGGACCTCCTTCAGCATATCAATGCGAATTCCACTGAAGCTGAAGACTTTATCGATGCTGACTGTGAAGTTATAACGAATGAAATCCCGTCGGATGAAACAATTGTCGAGGCTGTGAAAAACGATTCCAGCACGAAAGCAAACGAGGCAGAAAAGGACGAGGAAGATAATAAAGAACGTGTTACAACAGTGAAAGATATGTTGGAGGGTGTCAGGACAGTGCAAAAGTTCCTAGAATGTATGAAAAATGTAGAATCGAGTATAGCAAAAGCACAGACTCTAGAACAGCACATTGAGAAAATATTTATTAAACCTGTTTGCAGCGAGCACCGGCATATAACAGACTAATTTCATGTTAACTAAGGTAATGTAAAATTAATTTTGTTTACTTAATTTAATAAATAGACACTACGTACATAAAAATATTATTTTTTAGATACACATGTACATATACTGGCGGAAAGTGAAAAAAGAACACCAAGAAGGAGACGTCTGATACCAACGAAAGTTATACATAACGGAATACAGAGGATAACGTGATCAAAACATTATGGCAAAATACAGCTGTATTTGCTGGTAAACTGAAAAATAACATTTCCATGTAACATGGTTAGTACGAGGTTGAACCGCCATGAACTGCGTCACACTGTGCAATTCTGGCATGGAGTCTGTCGTACAGATGTTGGATGTAAGTTTGGGGTATTGAGTTCCAAGCATCCTCAACCTGGACGCCTCAATCGGGGATGGTCGTGGCTAGAAAGTGAAAAAAGAACACCAAGAAGGAGACGTCTGATACCAACGAAATTTATACATAACGGAATACAGAGGATAACGTGATCAAAACATTATGGCAAAATACAGCTGTATTTGCTGGTAAACTGAAAAATAACATTTCCATGTAACATGGTTAGTACGAGGTTGAACCGCCATGAACTGCGTCACACTGTGCAATTCTGGCATGGAGTCTGTCGTACAGATGTTGGATGTAAGTTTGGGGTATTGAGTTCCAAGCATCCTCAACCTATACGCCTCAATCGGGGATGGTCGTGGCTAGAAAGTGAAAAAAGAACACCAAGAAGGAGACGTCTGATACCAACGAAATTTATACATAACGGAATACAGAGGATAACGTGATCAAAACATTATGGCAAAATACAGCTGTATTTGCTGGTAAACTGAAAAATAACATTTCCATGTAACATGGTTAGTACGAGGTTGAACCGCCATGAACTGCGTCACACTGTGCAATTCTGGCATGGAGTCTGTCGTACAGATGTTGGATGGAAGTTTGGGGTATTGAGTTCCAAGCATCCTCAACCTGGACGCCTAAATCGGGGATGGTCGTGGCTAGAAAGTGAAAAAAGAACACCAAGAAGGAGACGTCTGATACCAACGAAATTTATACATAACGGAATACAGAGGATAACGTGATCAAAACATTATGGCAAAATACAGCTGTATTTGCTGGTAAACTGAAAAATAACATTTCCATGTAACATGGTTAGTACGAGGTTGAACCGCCATGATCTGCGTCACACTGTGCAATTCTGGCATGGAGTCTGTCGTACAGATGTTGGATGTAAGTTTGGGGTATTGAGTTCCAAGCATCCTCAACCTGGACGCCTAAATCGGGGATGGTCGTGGCTAGAAAGTGAAAAAAGAACACCAAGAAGGAGACGTCTGATACCAACGAAATTTATACATAACGGAATACAGAGGATAACGTGATCAAAACATTATGGCAAAATACAGCTGTATTTGCTGGTAAACTGAAAAATAACATTTCCATGTAACATGGTTAGTACGAGGTTGAACCGCCATGATCTGCGTCACACTGTGCAATTCTGGCATGGAGTCTGTCGTACAGATGTTGGATGTAAGTTTGGGGTATTGAGTTCCAAGCATCCTCAACCTGGACGCCTAAATCGGGGATGGTCGTGGCTAGAAAGTGAAAAAAGAACACCAAGAAGGAGACGTCTGATACCAACGAAATTTATACATAACGGAATACAGAGGATAACGTGATCAAAACATTATGGCAAAATACAGCTGTATTTGCTGGTAAACTGAAAAATAACATTTCCATGTAACATGGTTAGTACGAGGTTGAACCGCCATGAACTGCGTCACACTGTGCAATTCTGGCATGGAGTCTGTCGTACAGATGTTGGATGTAAGTTTGGGGTATTGAGTTCCAAGCATCCTCAACCTGGACGCCTCAATCGGGGATGGTCGTGGCTAGAAAGTGAAAAAAGAACACCAAGAAGGAGATGTCTGATACCAACGAAATTTATACATAACGGAATACAGAGGATAACGTGATCAAAACATTATGGCAAAATACAGCTGTATTTGCTGGTAAACTGAAAAATAACATTTCCATGTAACATGGTTAGTACGAGGTTGAACCGCCATGAACTGCGTCACACTGTGCAATTCTGGCATGGAGTCTGTCGTACAGATGTTGGATGTAAGTTTGAGGTATTGAGTTCCAAACATCCTCAACCTGGACGCCTCAATCGGGGATGGTCGTGGCTAGAAAGTGAAAAAAGAACACCAAGAAGGAGATGTCTGATACCAACGAAATTTATACATAACGGAATACAGAGGATAACGTGATCAAAACATTATGGCAAAATACAGCTGTATTTGCTGGTAAACTGAAAAATAACATTTCCATGTAACATGGTTAGTACGAGGTTGAACCGCCATGAACTGCGTCCCACTGTGCAATTCTGGCATGGAGTCTGTCGTACAGATGTTGGATGTAAGTTTGGGGTATTGAGTTCCAAACATCCTCAACCTGGACGCCTAAATCGGGGATGGTCGTGGCTAGAAAGTGAAAAAAGAACACCAAGAAGGAGATGTCTGATACCAACGAAATTTATACATAACGGAATACAGAGGATAACGTGATCAAAACATTATGGCAAAATACAGCTGTATTTGCTGGTAAACTGAAAAATAACATTTCCATGTAACATGGTTAGTACGAGGTTGAACCGCCATGAACTGCGTCACACTGTGCAATTCTGGCATGGAGTCTGTCGTACAGATGTTGGATGGAAGTTTGGGGTATTGAGTTCCAAGCATCCTCAACCTGGACGCCTAAATCGGGGATGGTCGTGGCTAGAAAGTGAAAAAAGAACACCAAGAAGGAGACGTCTGATACCAACGAAATTTATACATAACGGAATACAGAGGATAACGTGATCAAAACATTATGGCAAAATACAGCTGTATTTGCTGGTAAACTGAAAAATAACATTTCCATGTAACATGGTTAGTACGAGGTTGAACCGCCATGATCTGCGTCACACTGTGCAATTCTGGCATGGAGTCTGTCGTACAGATGTTGGATGTAAGTTTGGGGTATTGAGTTCCAAGCATCCTCAACCTGGACGCCTAAATCGGGGATGGTCGTGGCTAGAAAGTGAAAAAAGAACACCAAGAAGGAGACGTCTGATACCAACGAAATTTATACATAACGGAATACAGAGGATAACGTGATCAAAACATTATGGCAAAATACAGCTGTATTTGCTGGTAAACTGAAAAATAACATTTCCATGTAACATGGTTAGTACGAGGTTGAACCGCCATGATCTGCGTCACACTGTGCAATTCTGGCATGCAGTCTGTCGTACATATGTTGGATGTAAGTTTGGGGTATTGAGTTCCAAGCATCCTCAACCTGGACGCCTAAATCGGGGATGGTCGTGGCTAGAAAGTGAAAAAAGAACACCAAGAAGGAGATGTCTGATACCAACGAAATTTATACATAACGGAATACAGAGGATAACGTGATCAAAACATTATGGCAAAATACAGCTGTATTTGCTGGTAAACTGAAAAATAACATTTCCATGTAACATGGTTAGTACGAGGTTGAACCGCCATGATCTGCGTCACACTGTGCAATTCTGGCATGCAGTCTGTCGTATATATGTTGGATGTAAGTTTGGGGTATTGAGTTCCAAGCATCCTCAACCTGGACGCCTAAATCGGGGATGGTCGTGGCTAGAAAGTGAAAAAAGAACACCAAGAAGGAGACGTCTGATACCAACGAAATTTATACATAACGGAATACAGAGGATAACGTGATCAAAACATTATGGCAAAATACAGCTGTATTTGCTGGTAAACTGAAAAATAACATTTCCATGTAACATGGTTAGTACGAGGTTGAACCGCCATGATCTGCGTCACACTGTGCAATTCTGGCATGGAGTCTGTCGTACAGATGTTGGATGTAAGTTTGGGGTATTGAGTTCCAAGCATCCTCAACCTGGACGCCTAAATCGGGGATGGTCGTGGCTAGAAAGTGAAAAAGAACACCAAGAAGGAGACGTCTGATACCAACGAAATTTATACATAACGGAATACAGAGGATAACGTGATCAAAACATTATGGCAAAATACAGCTGTATTTGCTGGTAAACTGAAAAATAACATTTCCATGTAACATGGTTAGTACGAGGTTGAACCGCCATGATCTGCGTCACACTGTGCAATTCTGGCATGCAGTCTGTCGTACATATGTTGGATGTAAGTTTGGGGTATTGAGTTCCAAGCATCCTCAACCTGGACGCCTAAATCGGGGATGGTCGTGGCTAGAAAGTGAAAAAAGAACACCAAGAAGGAGACTTCTGACACCAACGAAATTTATACATAACGGAATACAGAGGATAACGTGATCAAAACATTATGGCAAAATACAGCTGTATTTGCTGGTAAACTGAAAAATAACATTTCCATGTAACATGGTTAGTACGAGGTTGAACCGCCATGAACTGCGTCACACTGTGCAATTCTGGCATGGAGTCTGTCGTACAGATGTTGGATGTAAGTTTGGGGTATTGAGTTCCAAGCATCCTCAACCTGGACGCCTCAATCGGGGATGGTCGTGGCTAGAAAGTGAAAAAAGAACACCAAGAAGGAGATGTCTGATACCAACGAAATTTATACATAACGGAATACAGAGGATAACGTGATCAAAACATTATGGCAAAATACAGCTGTATTTGCTGGTAAACTGAAAAATAACATTTCCATGTAACATGGTTAGTACGAGGTTGAACCGCCATGAACTGCGTCCCACTGTGCAATTCTGGCATGGAGTCTGTCGTACAGATGTTGGATGTAAGTTTGGGGTATTGAGTTCCAAACATCCTCAACCTGGACGCCTAAATCGGGGATGGTCGTGGCTAGAAAGTGAAAAAAGAACACCAAGAAGGAGATGTCTGATACCAACGAAATTTATACATAACGGAATACAGAGGATAACGTGATCAAAACATTATGGCAAAATACAGCTGTATTTGCTGGTAAACTGAAAAATAACATTTCCATGTAACATGGTTAGTACGAGGTTGAACCGCCATGAACTGCGTCACACTGTGCAATTCTGGCATGGAGTCTGTCGTACAGATGTTGGATGTAAGTTTGGGGTATTGAGTTCCAAGCATCCTCAACCTGGACGCCTCAATCGGGGATGGTCGTGGCTGGCCGTGGAGACCGGATAAGTCGTTGTACCATAAAATCCCACACGTGCTCAATCTGGTGAACCATGGAAATTGTATCACACCCTGAAGTGCATGTGGCGTTGCACGTGCCGTGTGTGGGCGCGCGTTATCTTGCTGGAAAACACCACGATGGACCGACCTTAAAAACGGCACAACAACGGGCTGAATGATGTTGTTGATGTAGGAGGTGCTGTTTAACGTACCCGGTATAAACACTAATTGTGTACGGGAGTGATAGCTGATCGCTCCCCACACCAGGAGACCAGGTGTAGGCCCTGTGTGTCGCTGGCGGATGCAAGAAGGGTGGAGACGCTCCCCTGCGCGTCTGCGAACACGCATACGGCCATCGGAGGCTCTGAAGCAGAATCTGCTTTCATCGCTGAACACGACAGATCGCCATTGCGTTCTCCGTGCAGACGTTGTCGACACCACTGCAGCCGTTTCTGACGGTGGGCTGGAGTCAGAGTTACACATGCCAGAGGCACACGTGCACGTAGTCCTGCATCCAGTAGACGGTTGCGGATTGTTCGCACAGTCACCTCAGGTACAACGGTAGATCAGATTTGCGTCGCAGTGGATGTTCTGCTTGACAACGCCGCTCTTCTTATGCGTCGATCGGTCCGCTCATCAGTCCGTCTGTGACTCCCGGTTCCACGTCTTCTCGTGTGGGAATGTTCCTCGAACCATCTACTCCACCATCGTATCACCACCGATACTTACCGTCCAATACGACGATACGACCACCCGGCCTCGCGGAGTCCGACTAGACGACCTCGCTCAAAGTCCGATAAACGATGAAATCGTACACGTGTTCCATGTCCAGGCATTGCACCTTCTTCAGGGTCTTCGCACGTGTCCCTACGCCGACGACTGATTACATTCACTTCGCCGTACTCCTTAAATACCACCGACGATAATTTGCATATTATTGTGTGCTGTGGCGTAAGCGCTCACCGGTTGGTCGCAAAACTAACATCACACCTACGTAAACTCGAGCCCATTAAGATATATAAATTTCATGTTCGTCCGCCAATTCCTTCTTGGTGTTCTTTTTTCACTTTTCGCCAATGTATATATTCGAGACATGCTTTCAATAAGGTTTTGGAACAGAGCGATAGCTATGCGCTTCCATTCAGTACGTAATGTTGCCGCTAACTGTTGCTTAGTACATATATTCGTGATGTCACGAACGTTATTTTCGAAAATCATCTATGTTCATTACGAGTTCCAATTCCCTGCATTTTAATGTCTACCATTGCTTTGAAAAAGTCTCCCAGTGGAGTGCGAAAGCTTGGGGAATCTTGCTGCTTACTACACCACAAAAAATAAACGGATTTTTTTTTTTTGGTTGGAGGTTTAACGACCACCGTGAGCAACTCAATGCGCTATAAGCAGTCGGCCGTCCCTAATTAAGTGTCACTGGTTCCAGGGAAGGGAGAGAGCCAATGCCGTAAGACAAACACAACATACATGCCTCACCGAGATTCGAACCCGGACCTGTTTCGGACGAATGATCAGAGGCCATCGCTTAGACCACTGCGCCACCGGGGCGGCAATTGGAGGTTTAACGACAACCGTGAGTAACTCAATGGGCTATGAGCAGTCGCCCGTCCCTAATTTAGGGTCACTGGTTCCAGGGAAAGGAGAGAGCCAGTGCCGTAAGACAAACACAACATACATGCCTGACCGGGATTCGAACCCGGACCCCTTTCGGACGAATGAACAAAAGGCCATCGCTTAGACCACTGCGCCACCGGGGCGGCAATTGAAGGTTTAACGACCACTGTGAGTAACTCAATGGGCTATGAGCAGTCGCCCGTCCCTAATTTAGGGTCACTAGTTCCAGGGAAGGAAGAGAGCCAGTGCCGTAAGACAAACACAACATACATGCCTGACCGGGATTCGAACCCGGACCCCTTTCGGACGAATGAACAAAAGGCCATCGCTTAGACCACTGCGCCACCGCAATTGAAGGTTTAACGACCACTGTGAGTAACTCAATGGGCTATGAGCAGTCGCCCGTCCCTAATTTAGGGTCACTAGTTCCAGGGAAGGGAGAGAGCCAGTGCCGTAAGACAAACACAACATACATGCCTCACCGGGATTCGAACCCGGACCCCTTTCGGACGAATGATCAGAGGCCATCGCTTAGACCACTGCGCCACCGGGGCGGCAATTGGAGGTTTAACGACCACCGTGAGTATCCCAATGGGCTATAAGCAGTCGCCCGTCCCTAATTTAGGGTCACTGGTTCCAGGGAAGGGAGAGAGCCAGTGCCGTAAGACAAACACAACATACATGCCTCACCGGGATTCGAACCCTGACCCCTTTCGGACGAATGATCAGAGGCCATCGCCTTAGACCACTGAGCCACCGGGGCGTCATAAACGGATTTAATACGGTGTATGCGTTTTCTGAGTATTCACACACAGTCTGTTGTATTTAAAACAACATTAATGAAGTAAATTCACCTATGGATACTTACCATTTGCATCATGGTGAGGTACTTCTTCCACCACAAGTATTTGCGCATGCGCGGCCCCAGAGCAGCTAAACAATAGTAAGTGTACATGATTGTGTGAACGAAGCAGTTGATAAACGGGAAGAAAGCATTACTTCCACCTGGAAAAAAAAAATTAATGGATAACGAAAATATTTAACCGGAAACGGGGAAAAAGAAGACACTTCAAGCAATCATCTTATTTACACTGGTTTTCATAAATCAAGGAGGGGGGGGGCAGAATAATGAGACAACTTAAGAAGTACACAATAGAGTTTTATCTACTTCGGCGAAAATCTGTATCACGAGCCAATTTAGCGATAGCAAGTATAACAAGAAATTTGACACCGAATTTCTGGGTGTAATAATCACGTCTTTTGAATCCGTTCTGACGCAAATTAAATTTATCAAAGCTATTCAAAGTCAACGGAACCGGTATGGAAAACAATAGATCTGACCAAAGAAAGAAGATTTTCAATCGGGTTTTTAATCCCTCAGATATTGCTGTAAACGGAATCGTGAGCTTACGAACTCTTAGAAACAGAGATATCGACAAAAATAAGATGTGACTTTACGTCCCCTGGTGGGAAAACCATGCATTATTTTAGGAAGAGAGTATTCTCAACAGTTTTTCCATAGGAGCGGTATCGTTCTAAGAAAACAAACAAGAAATTTGACACCGAATTTCTGGGTGTAATAAGCACGTCTTATGAATCCGTTCTGACGCAAATTAAATTTATCAAAGCTATTTAAAGTCAATGGAACCGGTATGGAAAACAATAGTATCTGACGGAATAAAGAAGTTCTTCAATCTAGTTTTTAATCCCTCGAATATTGCTGTAAACGGAATCTTGAGCTTACGAACTCTTAGAAACAGAGATATCGACAAAAATAAGATGTGACTTTACGTCCCCTGGTGGGAAAACCATGCATTATTTTAGGAAGAAGGTATTCTCAAAAGTTTTTCCATATGAGCGGTATCGGTCTAAGAAAACAAACAAGAAAGATAACACCGAATTTTCGGGTGTAATAAGCACGTCTTTTGAATCCGTTCTGACGCAAATTAAATTTATCAAAGCTATTCAAAGTCAATGGAACCGGTATGGAAAACAATAGATCTGACCAAAGAAAGAAGATTTTCAATCGGGTTTTTAATCCCTCAGATATTGCTGTAAACGGAATCGTGAGCTTACGAACTCTTAGAAACAGAGATATCGACAAAAATAAGATGTGACTTTACGTCCCCTGGTGGGAAAACCATGCATTATTTTAGGAAGAGAGTATTCTCAACAGTTTTTCCATAGGAGCGGTATCGTTCTAAGAAAACAAACAAGAAATTTGACACCGAATTTCTGGGTGTAATAAGCACGTCTTATGAATCCGTTCTGACGCAAATTAAATTTATCAAAGCTATTTAAAGTCAATGGAACCGGTATGGAAAACAATAGTATCTGACGGAATAAAGAAGTTCTTCAATCTAGTTTTTAATCCCTCGAATATTGCTGTAAACGGAATCTTGAGCTTACGAACTCTTAGAAACAGAGATATCGACAAAAATAAGATGTGACTTTACGTCCCCTGGTGGGAAAACCATGCATTATTTTAGGAAGAAGGTATTCTCAAAAGTTTTTCCATATGAGCGGTATCGGTCTAAGAAAACAAACAAGAAAGATAACACCGAATTTTCGGGTGTAATAATCACGTCTTTTGAATCCGTTCTGACGCAAATTAAATTTATCAAAGCTATTCAAAGTCAATGGAACCGGTATGGAAAACAATAGATCTGACCAAAGAAAGAAGATTTTCAATCGGGTTTTTAATCCCTCAGATATTGCTGTAAACGGAATCGTGAGCTTACGAACTCTTAGAAACAGAGATATCGACAAAAATAAGATGTGACTTTACGTCCCCTGGTGGGAAAACCATGCATTATTTTAGGAAGAGAGTATTCTCAACAGTTTTTCCATAGGAGCGGTATCGTTCTAAGAAAACAAACAAGAAATTTGATACCGAATTTCTGGGTGTAATAAGCACGTCTTATGAATCCGTTCTGACGCAAATTAAATTTATCAAAGCTATTTAAAGTCAATGGAACCGGTATGGAAAACAATAGTATCTGACGGAATAAAGAAGTTCTTCAATCTAGTTTTTAATCCCTCGAATATTGCTGTAAACGGAATCTTGAGCTTACGAACTCTTAGAAACAGAGATATCGACAAAAATAAGATGTGACTTTACGTCCCCTGGTGGGAAAACCATGCATTATTTTAGGAAGAGAGTATTCTCAACAGTTTTTCCATAGGAGCGGTATCGTTCTAAGAAAACAAACAAGAAATTTGACACCGAATTTCTGGGTGTAATAAGCACGTCTTATGAATCCGTTCTGACGCAAATTAAATTTATCAAAGCTATTTAAAGTCAATGGAACCGGTATGGAAAACAATAGTATCTGACGGAATAAAGAAGTTCTTCAATCTAGTTTTTAATCCCTCGAATATTGCTGTAAACGGAATCTTGAGCTTACGAACTCTTAGAAACAGAGATATCGACAAAAATAAGATGTGACTTTACGTCCCCTGGTGGGAAAACCATGCATTATTTTAGGAAGAAGGTATTCTCAAAAGTTTTTCCATATGAGCGGTATCGGTCTAAGAAAACAAACAAGAAAGATAACACCGAATTTTCGGGTGTAATAATCACGTCTTTTGAATCCGTTCTGACGCAAATTAAATTTATCAAAGCTATTCAAAGTCAATGGAACCGGTATGGAAAACAATAGATCTGACCAAAGAAAGAAGATTTTCAATCGGGTTTTTAATCCCTCAGATATTGCTGTAAACGGAATCGTGAGCTTACGAACTCTTAGAAACAGAGATATCGACAAAAATAAGATGTGACTTTACGTCCCCTGGTGGGAAAACCATGCATTATTTTAGGAAGAGAGTATTCTCAACAGTTTTTCCATAGGAGCGGTATCGTTCTAAGAAAACAAACAAGAAATTTGATACCGAATTTCTGGGTGTAATAAGCACGTCTTATGAATCCGTTCTGACGCAAATTAAATTTATCAAAGCTATTTAAAGTCAATGGAACCGGTATGGAAAACAATAGTATCTGACGGAATAAAGAAGTTCTTCAATCTAGTTTTTAATCCCTCGAATATTGCTGTAAACGGAATCTTGAGCTTACGAACTCTTAGAAACAGAGATATCGACAAAAATAAGATGTGACTTTACGTCCCCTGGTGGGAAAACCATGCATTATTTTAGGAAGAGAGTATTCTCAACAGTTTTTCCATAGGAGCGGTATCGTTCTAAGAAAACAAACAAGAAATTTGACACCGAATTTCTGGGTGTAATAAGCACGTCTTATGAATCCGTTCTGACGCAAATTAAATTTATCAAAGCTATTTAAAGTCAATGGAACCGGTATGGAAAACAATAGTATCTGACGGAATAAAGAAGTTCTTCAATCTAGTTTTTAATCCCTCGAATATTGCTGTAAACGGAATCTTGAGCTTACGAACTCTTAGAAACAGAGATATCGACAAAAATAAGATGTGACTTTACGTCCCCTGGTGGGAAAACCATGCATTATTTTAGGAAGAAAGTATTCTCAAAAGTTTTTCCATATGAGCGGTATCGGTCTAAGAAAACAAACAAGAAAGATAACACCGAATTTTCGGGTGTAATAAGCACGTCTTTTGAATCCGTTCTGACGCAAATTAAATTTATCAAAGCTACTCAAAGTCAATGGAACCGGTATGGAAAACAATAGATCTGACGAAAGAAAGAAGTTTTTCAATCGGGTTTTTAATCCCTCAGATATTGCTGTAAACGGAATCGTGAGCTTACGAACTCGTAGAAACAGAGATATCGACAAAAATAAGATGTGACTTTACGTCCCCTGGTGGGAAAACCATGCATTATTTTAGGAAGAAAGTATTCTCAAAAGTTTTTCCATATGAGCGGTATCGGTCTAAGAAAACAAACAAGAAAGATAACACCGAATTTTCGGGTGTAATAAGCACGTCTTTTGAATCCGTTCTGACGCAAATTAAATTTATCAAAGCTATTCAAAGTCAATGGAACCGGTATGGAAAACAATAGATCTGACGAAAGAAAGAAGTTTTTCAATCGGGTTTTTAATCCCTCAGATATTGCTGTAAACGGAATCGTGAGCTTACGAACTCTTAGAAACAGAGATATCGACAAAAATAAGATGTGACTTTACGTCCCCTGGTGGGAAAACCGTGCATTATTTTAGGAAGAAAGTATTCGCAAAAGGTTTTTCCATTGAGTTGCTCACGGTGGTCGTTAAACCTCCAAGAAAAAAAAACAAGAAAGATGACACCGAATTTTCGGGTGTAATAAGCACGTCTTTTGAATCCGTTCTGACGCAAATTAAATTTATCAAAGCTATTCAAAGTCAATGGAACCGGTATGGAAAACAATAGTTCTGACCAAAGAAAAGAAGATTTTCAATCGGGTTTTTAATCCCTCAGATATTGCTGTAAACGGAATCGTGAGCTTACGAACTCTTAGAAACAGAGTTATCGACAAAAATAAGATGTGACTTTACGTCCCCTGGTGGGAAAACTATGCATTATTTTAGGAAGAAAGTATTCTCAAAAGGTTTATCCATATGATCGGTATCGGTCGAAGAAAAAAAGAATTAGTCGAGTTTTCAAGAGCCCAGATTTTGCAACAAGTACTTCAGAAGCAGAAATTAACACTTATGACCCCTGGGGGCTAAACCATTCTTTACCAAACATTAGAAATTATGTGAAAAAGATTTTCCATCAGGTCTTGTATGCGATACAGGAAGAATTTTTCAAATCGGAGATTTAGGAGCAAAAAAAAAAAAAAAAAAAACAAAACGCAGAAAACGCAATTTACCGTTGTGCCCCCCCCCCCCCTTAGCGGAAAGTCTATGATTTACATGAAAATTTTGAATTTATAGGAAAAACTTTTCGCATCGGAAATACTATCCAACAAAGAAGGAATTTTTCAAATCGTACTCTTAGAAGTAGAGATATTGACAAAAATAAGATATATATCTACGCCCCCTGGCGTAGAAACCATGCATTTTTTCAAGAAGAAAATTTTCCTAAAAGGTTTATCGACATGAGTAGTATCGGACAACACATGACTTTTTTCAATCGAGATTTTAGAAGCTCATATTTTGCTGCAAATACAACAGAAGCGGAAATTAAGACTTACGCCACCTGGTGGCCAAACCATTTTTGTTACAAACATTAGAAATTATAAGCAAAGGATTCCCATCAGGAGCTGCATTAGGTGCAAAAAGAATTTTTCAAATCGGAGATTTAGAAGCAGAGATATAGGGGGAAACGCAAATTACATCTACGCCCCCTAGCGGAAAGTCTATGAAATACTTGAAAATTTTGAAACTATATGAAAAACATGTCACACTAGAAACACTATCCAACAAAGAAGGAATTTTTCAAACGGACTCCTACAAGTAGATATATTGACAAAAATAAGATATACATCTACGCCCCTGGCGGAGAAACTGTAGAATATTTTAAGAAGAAAATATTTCGAAAAGGTTTATCGATGTGAGTGGCATCAGTCCACGAAATAATTTTTTCAATCGATAATTTTTATCATCAGAAGCAAAAATTAACACTTACGCCGCCCTGGTGGCTAAAGTATTCTCTACCAAAAATTTAAAATTATATGCAAAAGATTTTACATCAGGAGATGTATCCGCTGAAGAAAACATTTTTCAAATCGGAGTTTTAGAAGAAGTGTTATGGGGGAAAATGTAATTTACTTTTTTTTTTTTTTTTTTCATTGGAGGTTTAACGACCACCGTGAGCAACTCAATGGGCTATAAGCAGTCGCCCGTCCCTAATTTAGGGTCACTGGTTCCAGGGAAGGGAGAGAGCCACTGCCGTAAGACAAACACAACATCCATTGATTGATTGGAGGTTTAACGACCACCGTGAGCAACTCAATGGGCTATAAGCAGTCGCCCGTCCCTAATTTAGGGTCACTGGTTCCAGAGAAGGGAGAGAGCCAGTGCCGTAAGACAAACACAACATCCATGCCTGACCGGGATTCGAACCCGGACCCCTTACCGACGAATGATCAGAGGCCAACGCCTTAGACCACTGTGCCACCGAGGCGGCCATGACTAGTTTCGGTCAACAAACGACGTTTTTTTCAATCGAGAATTTAGAAGCTCATATTTTGCTGCAAATACAAAAGAAGCGGAAATTAAGATTTACGCCCCCTGGTGGCCAAACCATTTTTGTTACAAACATTAGAAATTATGTTCAAACGATTTCCCATCAAGAGCTGTATCCGGTGTAGAAATAATTTTTCAAATCGGAGATTTAGAAGCAGAGATATAGGGGGAAACGCAATCTACCGCTACGTCCCCTAGCGGAAAGTCTGTGAATTACTTGAAAATTTTGAAATTTTATGAAAAGCATGTCACACGGAAAACACTATCCAACAAAGAAGGAACTTTTCAAATCGGACTCCTAGAAGTAGAGACAGTGACAAAAATAAGATGTACATCTACGCCCCCTGGCGGAGAAACTGTAGAATATTTTAAGAAGAAAATATTTCGAAAAGGTTTATCGATGTGAGTGGCATCAGTCCACGAAATAATTTTTTCAATCGATAATTTTTATCATCAGAAGCAAAAATTAACACTTACGCCGCCCTGGTGGCTAAAGTATTCTCTACCAAAAATTTAAAATTATATGCAAAAGATTTTACATCAGGAGATGTATCCGCTGAAGAAAACATTTTTCAAATCGGAGTTTTAGAAGAAGTGTTATGGGGGAAAATGTAATTTACTTTTTTTTTTTTTTTTTTTTTTCATTGGAGGTTTAACGACCACCGTGAGCAACTCAATGGGCTATAAGCAGTCGCCCGTCCCTAATTTAGGGTCACTGGTTCCAGGGAAGGGAGAGAGCCAGTGCCGTAAGACAAACACAACATCCATTGATTGATTGGAGGTTTAATGACCACCGTGAGCAACTCAATGGGCTATAAGCAGTCGCCCGTCCCTAATTTAGGGTCACTGGTTCCAGGGAAGGGAGAGAGCCAGTGCCGTAAGACAAACACAACATCCATTGATTGATTGGAGGTTTAACGACCACCGTGAGCAACTCAATGGGCTATAAGCAGTCGCCCGTCCCTAATTTAGGGTCACTGGTTCCAGGGAAGGGAGAGAGCCAGTGCCGTAAGACAAACACAACATCCATTGATTGATTGGAGGTTTAACGACCACCGTGAGCAACTCAATGGGCTATAAGCAGTCGCCCGTCCCTAATTTAGGGTCACTGGTTCCAGGGAAGGGAGAGAGCCAGTGCCGTAAGACAAACACAACATCCATTGATTGATTGGAGGTTTAACGACCACCGTGAGCAACTCAATGGGCTATAAGCAGTCGCCCGTCCCTAATTTAGGGTCACTGGTTCCAGGGAAGGGAGAGAGCCAGTGCCGTAAGACAAACACAACATCCATTGATTGATTGGAGGTTTAACGACCACCGTGAGCAACTCAATGGGCTATAAGCAGTCGCCCGTCCCTAATTTAGGGTCACTGGTTCCAGGGAAGGGAGAGAGCCAGTGCCGTAAGACAAACACAACATCCATTGATTGATTGGAGGTTTAACGACCACCGTGAGCAACTCAATGGGCTATAAGCAGTCGCCCGTCCCTAATTTAGGGTCACTGGTTCCAGGGAAGGGAGAGAGCCAGTGCCGTAAGACAAACACAACATCCATTGATTGATTGGAGGTTTAACGACCACCGTGAGCAACTCAATGGGCTATAAGCAGTCGCCCGTCCCTAATTTAGGGTCACTGGTTCCAGGGAAGGGAGAGAGCCAGTGCCGTAAGACAAACACAACATCCATTGATTGATTGGAGGTTTAACGACCACCGTGAGCAACTCAATGGGCTATAAGCAGTCGCCCGTCCCTAATTTAGGGTCACTGGTTCCAGGGAAGGGAGAGAGCCAGTGCCGTAAGACAAACACAACATCCATTGATTGATTGGAGGTTTAACGACCACCGTGAGCAACTCAATGGGCTATAAGCAGTCGCCCGTCCCTAATTTAGGGTCACTGGTTCCAGGGAAGGGAGAGAGCCAGTGCCGTAAGACAAACACAACATCCATTGATTGATTGGAGGTTTAACGACCACCGTGAGCAACTCAATGGGCTATAAGCAGTCGCCCGTCCCTAATTTAGGGTCACTGGTTCCAGGGAAGGGAGAGAGCCAGTGCCGTAAGACAAACACAACATCCATTGATTGATTGGAGGTTTAACGACCACCGTGAGCAACTCAATGGGCTATAAGCAGTCGCCCGTCCCTAATTTAGGGTCACTGGTTCCAGGGAAGGGAGAGAGCCAGTGCCGTAAGACAAACACAACATCCATTGATTGATTGGAGGTTTAACGACCACCGTGAGCAACTCAATGGGCTATAAGCAGTCGCCCGTCCCTAATTTAGGGTCACTGGCTCCAGGGAAGGGAGAGAGCCAGTGCCGTAAGACAAACACAACATCCATTGATTGATTGGAGGTTTAACGACCACCGTGAGCAACTCAATGGGCTATAAGCAGTCGCCCGTCCCTAATTTAGGGTCACTGGTTCCAGGGAAGGGAGAGAGCCAGTGCCGTAAGACAAACACAACATCCATTGATTGATTGGAGGTTTAACGACCACCGTGAGCAACTCAATGGGCTATAAGCAGTCGCCCGTCCCTAATTTAGGGTCACTGTTCCAGGGAAGGGAGAGAGCCAGTGCCGTAAGACAAACACAACATCCATGCCTCACCGGGATTCGAACCCGGATCCCGTTCGGACGAATGATCAAAGGCCATCGCTTAGACCACTGCGCCACCGGGGCGGCATAATTTACTTTTACGCCCCCTAGCGGAAAATCTGTGCGTAATTTGAAAAAGTAACTGTATCCAAAATACTCTTCGACATAAATGGAATTAAAAGATAAAATATTTTCTTCAATCGGATGTTTAGAAGCAAATATGTGGAAAAAAACGTATTTTTGAATTTGACATCATCTACATTTACGCCCTCTATTGGCAAAATTGTACACTGTAAAAAGAAAAAGCGAAATAAAGGATTATCATTTGCATATTTCAAGCTTCTGAATCCAAACAGAATTTTTCAAATCGGGCTAATAGTTGCACAGATATCGTGGGTACAGACGGACGGACGGACGGACAAACCGATAACACAAGCACCATCTTTTTAAACAAAAGACGTGCTGAAAAGCTGCTCTCTGTAGCGCTTTCTTCTATACCCCCTGGGGTGACGTTTCCGATGGCGTTGCGCGCGCGTCACATTTTCATGTGAGCTGTAATTGTGATCATTTGCAGCTGTCATGGTGCGTTTTCCACCCTGAAAATTTCGCGCAAGTTCGAGCATTTCTTCAATGGCGTTGCAATATCTACGTATTAACAGCAGTGCGTGTTTCTCCCGATATTCGTGAAGCGACATTTCATTTTTTGGGAAAGCGAAGTGACAACCACTGAAGCAGTAATGAAGCGAGTCGCTTCCAAGATGCTGAAGCGTGATTATCACTGCTTTATTTTGATCCCAATACGCAGAGATTTGGGGCGGATTTAAGAACGAGTCACGACTAAAGGAACATCTCGTTCATTAAAAACCGCTTCCTTACCGGTGGCACAGAAGAATTCTCCAAACATAGAAGATTGGATGACCGGGAGGTAGCGAGCGAGATTGATGAAGCCATCATTTTCGTAATTTCTTGCACCTCTGTAGGAAAGGGAGAAGTTACGCATCAATCATAAGACCGAATTGTCTGTTTTTCTCCAGAAGAAATATTTTTCTGTTCCTTCAACTTATAAAAAGGTCCTTTTAAAGGCCATTTCTAGTAAGAAAACTAAAAAAAACAAAACAAAACAAAATTTGTTTCAGACTAATGGTGTCAAACGATGCGAGAAGGCGCACGTGGCGACATCTAGTGTCGTCTCCGGAAGACTAAAACAGAGGGGTCAGTTCAATAAAATCTGCATGCATTTTGCGCAACATAACACAAATGTGTAACACGGGACTCAAATTCTCATTTGAATTCACTGTCACACCACAAAAAACTTAAGTATATTTGTAGTAAGAAAATTATCTTCGTGTTTCAGGATACGGTGTCGAAAAATGCGAATGAGAGCGCACGTGGCGACATCTAGTGTCGTCTCGGGAAGACCAAAACAGCGGGGTCAGTTCAATAAAATCTGCATGCATTTTGCGCAACATAACACAAATGTGTAACACGGGACTCAAATTCTCATTTGAATTCACTGTCACACCACAAAAAACTTAAGTATATTTGTAGTAAGAAAATTATCTTCGTGTTTCAGGATACGGTGTCGAAAAATGCGAATGAAAGCGCACGTGGCGACATCTAGTGTCGTCTCGGGAAGACTAAAACAGCTGGGTCAGTTCAATAAAATCTGCATGCATTTTGCGCAACATAACACAAATCCGCAACACGGTACTCAAATTCTTATTTGAATTCACTGTCACACCACAAAAGCTTAAGTATATTTGTAGTAAGAAAATTATCTTCGTGTTTCAGGATACGGTATCGAATGATGCGAGAGAGAGAGAGTGCACGTGGCGACATCCAGTGTCGTCTCGGGAAGACTAAAACAGCGGGGTCAGTTCAATAAAATCTGCATGCATTTTGCGCAACATAACACAAATGCGCAACACTGTACTCAAATTCTTATTTGAATTCACTGTCACACCACAAAAGCTTAAGTATATTTGTAGTAAGAAAATTATCTTCGTGTTTCAGGATACGGTATCGAATGATGCGAGAGAGAGAGAGTGCACGTGGCGACATCTAGTGTCGTCTCGGGAAGACTAAAACAGCGGGGTCAGTTCAATAAAATCTGCATGCATTTTGCGCAACATAACACAAATGCGCAACACGGTACTCAAATTCTCATTTGAATTCACTGTCACACCACAAAAGCTTAAGTATATTTGTAGTAAGAAAATTATCTTCGTGTTTCAGGATACGGTATCGAATGATGCGAGAGAGAGTGCACGTGGCGACATCTAGTGTCGTCTCCGGAAGACTAAAACAGAGGGGTCAGTTCAATAAAATCTGCATGCATTTTGCGCAACATAACACAAATGTGTGACACGGGACTCAAATTCTCATTTTAATTCACTGTCACACCACAAAAAACTTAAGTATATTTGTAGTAAGAAAATTATCTTCGTGTTTGAGGATACGGTATCGAATGATGCAAATGAGAGCGCACGTGGCGACATCTAGTGTCGTCTCGGGAAGACTAAAACAGCGGGGTCAGTTCAATAAAATCTGCATGCATTTTGCGTAACATAACACAAATGCGCAACACGCTACTCAAATTCTTATTTGAATTCACTGTCACACCACAAAAGCTTAAGTATATTTGTAGTAAGAAAATTATCTTCGTGTTTCAGGATACGGTATCGAATGATGCGAGAGAGAGTGCACGTGGCGACATCTAGTGTCGTCTCGGGAAGACTAAAACAGCGGGGTCAGTTCAATAAAATCTGCATGCATTTTGCGCAACATAACACAAATGCGCAACACGGTACTCAAATTCTCATTTGAATTCACTGTCACACCACAAAAGCTTAAGTATATTTGTAGTAAGAAAATTATCTTCGTGTTTCAGGATACGGTATCGAATGATGCGAGAGAGAGTGCACGTGGCGACATCTAGTGTCGTCTCGGGAAGACTAAAACAGCGGGGTCAGTTCAATAAAATCTGCATGCATTTTGCGCAACATAACACAAATGCGCAACACGATACTCAAATTCTTATTTGAATTCACTGTCACACCACAAAAGCTTAAGTATATTTGTAGTAAGAAAATTATCTTCGTGTTTCAGGATACGGTATTGAATGATGCGAGAGAGAGTGCACGTGGCGACATCTAGTGTCGTCTCGGGAAGACTAAAACAGCGGGGTCAGTTCAATAAAATCTGCATGCATTTTGCGCAACATAACACAAATGCGCAACACGATACTCAAATTCTTATTTGAATTCACTGTCACACCACAAAAGCTTAAGTATATTTGTAGTAAGAAAATTATCTTCGTGTTTCAGGATACGGTATCGAATGATGCGAGAGAGAGAGAGTGCACGTGGCGACATCCAGTGTCGTCTCGGGAAGACTAAAACAGCGGGGTCAGTTCAATAAAATCTGCATGCATTTTGCGCAACATAACACAAATGCGCAACACGGTACTCAAATTCTTATTTGAATTCACTGTCACAGCACAAAAGCTTAAGTATATTTGTAGTAAGAAAATTATCTTCGTGTTTCAGGATACGGTATCGAATGATGCGAGAGAGAGTGCACGTGGCGACATCTAGTGTCGTCTCGGGAAGACTAAAACAGCGGGGTCAGTTCAATAAAATCTGCATGCATTTTGCGCAACATAACACAAATGCGCAACACGATACTCAAATTCTTATTTGAATTCACTGTCACACCACAAAAGCTTAAGTATATTTGTAGTAAGAAAATTATCTTCGTGTTTCAGGATACGGTATCGAATGATGCGAGAGAGAGTGCACGTGGCGACATCCAGTGTCGTCTCGGGAAGACTAAAACAGCGGGGTCAGTTCAATAAAATCTGCATGCATTTTGCGCAACATAACACAAATGCGCAACACGGTACTCAAATTCTTATTTGAATTCACTGTCACACCACAAAAGCTTAAGTATATTTGTAGTAAGAAAATTATCTTCGTGTTTCAGGATACGGTATCGAATGATGCGAGAGAGAGAGAGTGCACGTGGCGACATCTAGTGTCGTCTCGGGAAGACTAAAACAGCGGGGTCAGTTCAATAAAATCTGCATGCATTTTGCGCAACATAACACAAATGCGCAACACGATACTCAAATTCTTATTTGAATTCACTGTCACACCACAAAAGCTTAAGTATATTTGTAGTAAGAAAATTATCTTCGTGTTTCAGGATACGGTATCGAATGATGCGAGAGAGAGTGCACGTGGCGACATCTAGTGTCGTCTCGGGAAGACTAAAACAGCGGGGTCAGTTCAATAAAATCTGCATGCATTTTGCGCAACATAACACAAATGCGCAACACGGTACTCAAATTCTTATTTGAATTCACTGTCACAGCACAAAAGCTTAAGTATATTTGTAGTAAGAAAATTATCTTCGTGTTTCAGGATACGGTATCGAATGATGCGAGAGAGAGAGAGTGTACGTGGCGACATCCAGTGTCGTCTCGGGAAGACTAAAACAGCGGGGTCAGTTCAATAAAATCTGCATGCATTTTGCGCAACATAACACAAATGCGCAACACGGTACTCAAATTCTTATTTGAATTCACTGTCACACCACAAAAGCTTAAGTATATTTGTAGTAAGAAAATTATCTTCGTGTTTGAGGATACGGTATCGAATGATGCAAATGAGAGCGCACGTGGCGACATCTAGTGTCGTCTCGGGAAGACTAAAACAGCGGGGTCAGTTCAATAAAATCTGCATGCATTTTGCGCAACATAACACAAATGCGCAACACGGTACTCAAATTCTTATTTGAATTCACTGTCACACCACAAAAGCTTAAGTATATTTGTAGTAAGAAAATTATCTTCGTGTTTCAGGATACGGTATCGAATGATGCGAAAGAGAGTGCACGTGGCGACATCTAGTGTCGTCTCGGGAAGACTAAAACAGCTGGGGCCAGTTCAATAACATCTGAATGCATTCTGCGCAACATAACACAAATAAATATCTAGCACAAGACTGAAATTCTCATTTGAATTCATTTTCACACAAGAAACTTGCGTGTACCGACCTGCTCCGAATTTCATTCCAATCCATATTCCCCAGGCAACCAAAGAGTGGTGTGTTACATGGAGTGCTGAAATGTGGTCGAATTTCTTCCTCAACACAAAGAATATCTGGAACGAACAATTAGTTTCAAAATATAGAAAACATAATCACACAAAATGAAATATGCATACTTTAAACTTCTTTCAAAATATACGATATTATCGAAACACGCAGTACAGAGGATATTCACACATTTTTAGAGCAACTGTCCAGCAATATAATTAATATTTAACATAAAATTACAGTCAAACCTCCATATATCGAAATCGATGGTTCCAGAAAATGAATTTGATAGCATATAGAAACTACTATACATGGAAACAATATTTTTTTTATACATAGGTATAAAATATATATGAATGTTTTATACATTTATACATACAAAGTTGAGTCACATTACTGTGATCACCTCTGACGTCAACAGCGAGTAGCCGATGAAAGAAGTCACGTGTCGTGAGCTGGCTTGAAGGTTATATAAGGTCTGCTGTAGGCATTCTGAAAACATATCACTCGTTGCCGTCACGTGTGCTGCGCCTGCTCCGCAGGACGCACACGACATAAAAGCAGATAGCAGCGATACGAACGTCCGCGTAGCTCAATAGGTAGAGCGTCATTTTTGTCCTCCCGGGTTCGAGCCCCGGCGTGGACAAAAATGACGGATAAATTTACTTCGTTATAATGGCGCCCAAACCTTCCGGATGACCTGGCAGTTCAAAATCTCGCAATGGTGTGATGTACTTTCCACACCGCGAGAGAGAAAAAAATAAGACAATCCCTTCTCCAGCGCTTCAAAAAATAAATGTGTGTGACGGTGCATTCCACGCACCAGATTGACTGGGAGTTCTCAAGTGCACGTTCTACAGCGGATGGCTGCCTGCAACGATCCATGGTCACGGGTGAACCGTGGGCCATGCTCCCGGCCCTCCTTTAGTGTGTGTGTGGGGGGGGGGGGGGGGGGGGGATATGTGACATGCCTGCCAGCAGGACGCACACGACATAAAGGCAGATAGAAGTCAGAACGAACGTCCGCGTAGCTCAATTGGTAGAGCGACTTATTCCGGAATGAGTTGTCTCGGGTTCGAGCCCCAGCGTGGACCAAAAATGACGGAGAAATTTACTTCGTTATACATGGCTAAAAGAAGCGATTTTTTCAGATTTGGAAAAAGGGATGATTAGCGGCTTTCGGGCCAAGGGTAGCAGTATTTCTGAAGTAGCGCAGTTTGTGTACTGTTCGCGTGCCGCTCTTGTTAAAGTGTATCGTGATTGGAGGAATGGCATTATTGCGAATAAGGGACGTGGAAACTCCGGAGCACCACGTGCCATTGATGTGAAAGGTAAACGTCGGCTTCGAAGGGGCGTGAGAGCCGATCGACACCCTACAATGGAGCAACTCACTGGCCGAATGAACCAGGGGGATACCGGAAGTGTGTCTAAAACGACAGTTCAGCGAACTCTGCGGCGTATAGGGCTCCGACGCAGACGGATGATCACTGCACCTATGCTAACGGTCCGCCCCGGTGGCGCAGTGGTCTAAGCAATGGCCTCTGATCATTCGTCCGAACGGGGTCCGGGTTCGAATCCCGGTGAGGCATGGATGTTGTGTCTGTCTTACGGCACTGGCTCTCTCCCTTCCCTGGAACCAGTGACCCTAAAATTAGGGACGGGCGACTACTTATAGCCCATTGAGTTGCTCACGGTGGTCGTTAAACCTCCAATTGCCGCCCTGGTGGCGCAGTGGTCTAAGCGATGGCCTCTGATCATTCGTCCGAACGGGGTCCGGGTTCGAATCCCGGTGAGGCATGTATGTTGTGTTTGTCTTAAGGCACTGGCTCTCTCCCTTCCCTGGAACCAGTGACCCTAAATTAGGGACGGGCGACTACTTATAGCCAATTTGAGTTGCTCACGGTGGTCGTTAAACCTCCAATCAATCAATGGATGTTGTGTTTGTCTTACGGCACTGGCTCTCTCCCTTCCCTGGAACCAGTGACCCTAAATTAGGGACGGGCGACTGCTTATAGCCCATTGAGTTGCTCACGGTGGTCGTTAAACCTCCAATCAATCAATGGATGTTGTGTTTGTCTTACGGCACTGGCTCTCTCCCTTCCCTGGAACTAGTGACCCTATATTAGGGACGGGCGACTACTTATAGCCCATTGAGTTGCTCACGGTGGTCGTTAAACCTCCAATCAATCAATGGATGTTGTGTTTGTCTTACGGCAGTGGCTCTCTCCCTTCCCTGGAACTAGTGACCCTATATTAGGGACGGGCGACTACTTATAGCCCATTGAGTTGCTCACGGTGGTCGTTAAACCTCCAATCAATCAATGGATGTTGTGTTTGTCTTACGGCACTGGCTCTCTCCCTTCCCTGGAACTAGTGACCCTATATTAGGGACGGGCGACTACTTATAGCCCATTGAGTTGCTCACGGTGGTCGTTAAACCTCCAATCAATCAATGGATGTTGTGTTTGTCTTACGGCAGTGGCTCTCTCCCTTCCCTGGAACTAGTGACCCTATATTAGGGACGGGCGACTACTTATAGCCCATTGAGTTGCTCACGGTGGTCGTTAAACCTCCAATCAATCAATGGATGTTGTGTTTGTCTTACGGCACTGGCTCTCTCCCTTCCCTGGAACCAGTGACCCTATATTAGGGACGGGCGACTACTTATAGCCCATTGAGTTGCTCACGGTGGTCGTTAAACCTCCAATCAAAAAAAAAAAAATATGCTAACAAAGTTGCATTGGCAAAAAAGGCTTACATTTACAAGGCAGTATTGGGATTGGATTTCCGCTGATTGGTAAAGGATTGCCTTCTCCGATGAGTCATGTTTTCTGCAAACGGATGGACGTTCGCGTATGAGGCTAGAAACATCGGAGTTCTTCACTCATTGCTGGAAGAACACAACCTAATGGAGGCGGCGTTATGGTCTGGGGAATGTTTTTGTGGCATTCTCTGAGTCCACTAATACCCGTGGAAGGCACTATAACGACCGAATTCGTTATGAATCTGTCCTTGCAGACCCCGTACGTGCGTACATGCTGATTGTCCTCCCTGGGGCGGATGGTACCTTTCAGTACGACAATGCGACATGTCACACAGCTAGAAATGTCCGAGAGCGGTTGGAAGAGCACGATTAAGACTTCAAAGTACTTCCCGGGCTCCCTAATTCCCCAGATTTAAACCCAATTGAACACCTGTGGGACCCAGGACCTGATGGAGATCTTGCGGGGCCCTAGGGCGAAATTTCATTGCGGGGCCCAGAGCAAAATTTCATTGTGGGCACTAAAAAATAAATCTCATATTTTAATAAAGTCGTTTCTGGAAATTATCGTTCGTAAGGAAGAGATACGAACACTACCGTAAAGACAAAACGATTATCACAAAGAAGTATTTGCTTTAAGCTTAAGAAAAAGACCATCATACGGACTGAGAGTTCAGAGAGAGAGAGAGAGAGAGAGAGAGAGATAGGAAGAGAGATAGAGAAAATAAGAGGGAGAGAGAGAAAATGAGAGGGAGAGAGAGAGAGAAAGAGAAAAAGAGAGAGAAAAAGAGAGAGAGGAAGGGAGATAGAGAAAGAGCGAAAGTGTGAGAGAGAAAAAAAAAGAAAGAGAGAGGAAACAGATAGAGAAAGAGAGAGGAAACAGATAGAGAAAGAGAGAATATGAGAGGGAGAGAGAGAGAAACAGAGAAAATGAGAGGGAGAGAGAGAGAAAGAGAAAGAGAGAGAAAAAGAGAGATAGAGAAAGAGGGAAAGAGAGAGAGAGAGACAGAGAGAAAGTAAAAAGTGTTAAAATCTACGATTTTCTTTCCCGAAAGGAAGAGGTTAAGGCTGCATTGTGACTCTTATAACAGCTTATTCACAAAATGATAAAAAGATACCAGTTTAGCGAATATTTTTTCATTGCGAATATTTTTGTATACGAAATATAATAAGGATCCCTCTGAAATAAATTGGTATAAACAGTTTTTTCCCCCTCATACATGTTTAGTGATTGATTTTTGATGCACAAATTAGTCACATTCTAAACTTTTATACACGTTCAAATATGAAAGTTGCCGTTTTTTTTTTTTTTTTTTTTTTTTTTTTTTAGTGGCCTCCATATGTAGTCCGAAAGTAACTTGGATATTGTTCTTTTTATTTCCCTAAATTTAAGTATCAGGTTTTCACACAATTTGTTGGATATATAAAAGTAGGGGGACCACAAAATGATGAAATTTAATTTGCTATTTCATGAATGCGGAGAAGATTAAGGTGGTTACAAAAATCATTTCGATTCTGCAAACCTCAGTGTCCGTACGACGAACCGGGGGTGGGGGGATGATATATTCAAAAATGGGGAGATTGGAAACAAACAAAAAAACTTAAAAAATATATTTTTAAGGGTCTTGCGCTACAAAAGTAAAAAAAAAAGTGTAGTTAAATTATTTTACCGAAAATTATTTTGTTTTCTAAACTGCGGGGCCCCCTAAAGGCGCGGGGCCCGGGGTGACCACCCCGGTTGTCCCTATGGTCCGGCTGGCACTGGTGGGACCACCTCGATCGTGTTGTTCGCTCTATGGTTCCTCCACCACCAACCCTCCAGCAGCTGTGAGATGCACTACATTCAGCATGGCTCGACATATCTGTGAACATCTTCCAGCACCTTATTGAGTCACTCCCAGCTCATGGACGCCAACCGGTGGCGCAGTGGTCTAAGCGATGGCCTCTGATCATTCGTCCGAAAGGGGTCCGGGTTCGAATCCCGGTGAAGCATGGATGTTGTGTTTGTCTTACGGCACTGGCTCTCTCCCTTCCCTGGAACCAGTGACCCTAAACTAGGGCCGGGCGACTGCTTATAGCCCATTGAGTTGCTCACGGTGGTCGTTAAACCTCCAATCAATCAATGGATGTTGTGTTTGTCTTACGGCACTGGCTCTCTCCCTTCCCTAGAACCAGTGACCCTAAATTAGGGACGAACGACTGCTTATAGCCCATTGAGTTGCTCACGGTGGTCGTTAAACCTCCAATCAATCAATGGATGTTGTGTTTGTCTTACGGCACTGGCTCTCTCCCTTCCCTGGAACCAGTGACCCTAAATTAGGGACAGGCGACTGCTTATAGCCCATTGAGTTGCTCACGGTGGTCGTTAAACCTCCAATCAATCAATGGATGTTGTGTTTGTCTTACGGCACTGGCTCTCTCCCTTCCCTGGAACCAGTGACCCTAAATTAGGGACGGGCGTCTGCTTATAGCCCATTGAGTTGCTCACGGTGGTCGTTAAACCTCCTATCAATCAATGGATGTTGTGTTTGTCTTACGGCACTGGCTCTCTCCCTTCCCTGGATCCAGTGACCCTAAATTAGGGACGGGCGACTGCTTATAGCCCATTGAGTTGCTCACGGTGGTCGTTAAACCTCCAATCAATCAATGGATGTTGTGTTTGTCTTACGGCACTGGCTCTCTCCCTTCCCTGGATCCAGTGACCCTAAATTAGGGACGGGCGACTGCGTATAGCCCATTGAGTTGCTCACGGTGGTCGTTAAACCTCCAATCAATCAATGGATGTTGTGTTTGTCTTACGGCACTGGCTCTCTCCCTTCCCTGGATCCAGTGACCCTAAATTAGGGACGGGCGACTGCTTATAGCCTATTGACTTGCTCACGGTGGTCGTTAAACCTCCAATCAATCAATGGATGTTGTGTTTGTCTTACGGCACTGGCTCTCTCCCTTCCCTGGAACCAGTGACCCTAAATTAGGGACGGGCGACTGCGTATAGCCCATTGAGTTGCTCACGGTGGTCGTTAAACCTCCAATCAATCAATGGATGTTGTGTTTGTCTTACGGCACTGGCTCTCTCCCTTCCCTGGAACTAGTGACCCTAAATTAGGGACCGGCGACTGCTTATAGCCCATTGAGTTGCTCACGGTGGTCGTTAAACCTCCAATAAAAAAAAAAAAAAACCCTGCCAGCTCGTCTAGCTGCTGTCCGCACTGCACACGGAGGTTACTCTGGATATTAGCTGGTGGTCGCAATAAAGTTCATTTCATCGATAGGTCATTTCCCCAAAGAGTTAGTTTATCGAAAATTTAGGATTTCATTACAGGATATGTTGAAGGTTGCGGCTAGTTCGGAAGGCAGATCACTGAAACATTAAAGGATCGTACTCAAATTGCACTTTTGATTTCTCCGTGACACAAAGAGCGTCAGGAATTAATGTCAAGGCAAAAATAATTAGTTTCAAGTCCCTACACTGTAAAAAACTAAATGGTGACAATTCACAAAAAAATTCTGAAAATAACGTTAGTTTTAAGTCTCTACACTGTAAAAAACTAAATGGTGACAATTCACAAAAGATTTCTGAAAATAACGTTAGTTTTAAGTCCTTACACTGTAAAAAACTAAATGGTGACAATTCACAAAAGATTTCTGAAAATAACGTTAGTTTTAAGTCTCTACACTGTAAAAAACTAAATGGTGACAATTCACAAAAGATTTCTGAAAATAACGTTAGTTTTAAGTCCTTACACTGTAAAAAACTAAATGGTGACAATTCACAAAAAAATTCTGAAAATAACGTTAGTTTTAAGTCCCTACACTGTAAAAAACTAAATGGTGACAATTCACAAAAGATTTCTGAAAATAACGTTAGTTTTAAGTCCTTACACTGTAAAAAACTAAATGGTGACAATTCACAAAAGATTTCTGAAAATAAAGTTAGTTTTAAGTCCCTACACTGTAAAAAACTAAATGGTGACAATTCGCAAAAGATTTCTGAAAATAACGTTAGTTTTAAGTCCCTACACTGTAAAAAACTAAATGGTGACAATTTACAAAAGATTTCTGAAAATAAAGTTAGTTTTAAGTCCCTACACTGTAGAAAACTAAATGGTGACAATTCACAAAAAAATTCTGAAAATAACGTTAGTTTTAAGTCTCTACACTGTAGAAAACTAAATGGTGACAATTCACAAAAAAATTCTGAAAATAACGTCAGTTTTAAGTCTCTACACTGTAAAAAACTAAATGGTGACAATTCACAAAAAGATTTCTGAAAATAACGTCAGTTTTAAGTCCCTGCACTGTAAAAAACTAAATGGTGACAATTCACAAAAGATTTGTGAAAATAACGTCAGTTTTAAGTCCCTACACTGTAAAAAACTAAATGGTGACAATTCACAAAAGATTTCTGAAAATAAAGTTAGTTTTAAGTCCCTACACTGTAAAAAACTAAATGGTGACAATTCACAAAAGATTTCTGAAAATAAAGTTAGTTTTAAGTCCCTGCACTGTAAAAAACTAAATGGTGACAATTCACAAAAGATTTCTAAAAATAACGTTAGTTTTAAATCCCTACACTGTAAAAAACTAAATGGTGACAATTCACAAAAAAATTCTGAAAATAACGTTAGTTTTAAGTCCCTACGCTGTAAAAAACTAAATGGTGACAATTCACAAAAGATTTCTGAAAATAACGTTAGTTTTAAGTCCTTACACTGTAAAAAACTAAATGGTGACAATTCACAAAAGATTTCTGAAAATAACGTTAGTTTTAAGTCCCTACACTGTAAAAAACTAAATGGTGACAATTCACAAAAGATTTCTGAAAATAAAGTTAGTTTTAAGTCCCTACACTGTAAAAAACTAAATGGTGACAATTCGCAAAAGATTTCTGAAAATAACGTTAGTTTTAAGTCCCTACACTGTAAAAAACTAAATGGTGACAATTTACAAAAGATTTCTGAAAATAAAGTTAGTTTTAAGTCCCTACACTGTAGAAAACTAAATGGTGACAATTCACAAAAAAATTCTGAAAATAACGCTAGTTTTAAGTCTCTACACTGTAGAAAACTAAATGGTGACAATTCACAAAAAAATTCTGAAAATAACGTTAGTTTTAAGTCTCTACACTGTAAAAAACTAAATGGTTACAATTCACAAAAGATTTCTGAAAATAACGTCAGTTTTAAGTCCCTGCACTGTAGAAAACTAAATGGTGACAATTCACAAAAAAATTCTGAAAATAACGTTAGTTTTAAGTCTCTACACTGTAAAAAACTAAATGGTGACAATTCACAAAAGATTTCTGAAAATAACGTTAGTTTTAAGTCCCTACACTGTAAAAAACTAAATGGTGACAATTCACAAAAGATTTATGAAAATAAAGTTAGTTTTAAGTCCCTACACTGTAAAAAACTAAATGGTGACAATTCACAAAAAAATTCTGAAAATAACGTTAGTTTTAAGTCTCTACACTGTAGAAAACTAAGTGGTGACAATTCACAAACAAATTCTGAAAATAACGTTAGTTTTAAGTCTCTACACTGTAAAAAACTAAATGGTGACAATTCACAAAAGATTTCTGAAAATAACGTTAGTTTTAAGTCCTTACACTGTAAAAAACTAAATGGTGACAATTCACAAAAAAATTCTGAAAATAACGTTAGTTTTAAGTCCTTACACTGTAAAAAACTAAATGGTGACAATTTACAAAAAAATTCTGAAAATAACGTCAGTTTTAAGTCCCTACACTGTAAAAAACTAAATGGTGACAATTCACAAAAGATTTCTGAAAATAACGTCAGTTTTAAGTCCCTACACTGTAAAAAACTAAATGGTGACAATTCACAAAAGATTTCTGAAAATAAAGTTAGTTTTAAGTCCCTACACTGTAAAAAACTAAATGGTGACAATTCACAAAAGATTTCTGAAAATAACGTTAGTTTTAAGTCCCTACACTGTAAAAAACTAAATGGTGACAATTTACAAAAGATTTCTGAAAATAAAGTTAGTTTTAAGTCCCTACACTGTAGAAAAATAAATGGTGACAATTCAGAAAAAAATTCTGAAAATAACGTTAGTTTTAAGTCCTTACACTGTAAAAAACTAAATGGTGACAATTCACAAAAAAATTCTGAAAATAACGTTAGTTTTAAGTCTCTACACTGTAAAAAACTAAATGGTGACAATTCACAAAAGATTTCTGAAAATAACGTCAGTTTTAAGTCCACTGAGTGGCCACTTTATTATGACTACCTGACAGTTTTAAGCAAATGAGCTATGGCTGCACGCTGTTACCGCCAGAGGGCGAGGCTGGTATAAAAAGGGAAAGCTTAGTGCTTGCGACAGTAGTAGGTGTGATTGTTGGGTGACGAGATGGGTAAAAAATGTGATTTGACGGTCTTTCAACGTGGGATGGTTGTAGGAGCTCGGAGCTATGCAGCGAGTATCAGCAAAACCGCCGCATTCGTGAAATGTTCCACAGCAGCTGCTGCTAAAGTGTTCAAAGACTGGACTGTCAGCCAAAAAACTGGGTCTCTACGTGCAACGTGTGTTCGAGCGATCCGACAATATAAGTAGTGATGCGACGGAAATCAGGAAGAATCGGACGCAGTATGGGTAAGAAGATGGATCTAAGAGCATTGGATCGTGGGCAAATTGTCGGGGCCCGACGAATGGGTCACTCCATCTCGGAAGTCGTGCAGGCACTGGGATTTGCACGAGCGACTGTGTCACGGGTGCACCGCGAGTACATCGAATCCGGTAAAGCCATCCCTGCAAGGACCAACTGCCGTGGACAACAGCGTGTGAATGAGCGGGGTCATCGTCGGCTAGCTCGCATTGTAGCAACGGATAGACGGGCCACAGTGCAAGAAATCACTCTGCAATTTAACGCTGGTGAACAAAAACGTGTAAGCAGTCACACCATCCAGAACCATCTCCTCGCTATGGGGTACAGAAGCCATCGTCCCACGAGAGTACCGCTGCTGACCGCACATCACAGGGTGCAAAGATTAGCATGGGCGCGGGAACATCGCCACTGGACCCTAGACATGTGGGAAAATGTTGCCTGGACTGATGAGTCGAGATTCACGTTGGTACATGCGGATGGCAGGATATGAGTACGACGCAACCCACATGAAGCGATGGATCCTTCTTGCCAGCAGGGTACTCTTCAAGCTGGTAGGGGTGGCATTCTCGTCTGGGGACTGTTTACGTGGACTGAAATGGGACCTCTGGTACATGTGACATCGTCCCTCACAGGTCAACGTTACCGGGATATCCTGGACGACCATTTGCTCCCGTTTGTGCGTCTTCAACGTCCCACTGAGGAACTCATCCTGCAACAAGACAATGCAGCTCCCGAATTGTATCCGAATGGTTGGATGAACACTCCACCGACGTGACCTCGCTTCCTTGTCCAGCTAGGTCACCTGACCTCTGATGCCATCGAGAGAGATGACCCCCTCCATCACATCTTCGTGAACTGTAAGAGCTTGTTCAGGGGTCGTGGATCCGTATGGCTTCCAAACGCTTCCGGTGTCTTGTCGAGTCCATGCCGAGACGAATCGCCGCCGTCATCAGGGCGAGAGGTGGTGCTACACGTTACTAGACAGGTATCTCTAATTCAATTGCTCTTTAGTGTATTCACTCCAAGAAAGTTCCGCTGCTCATCTGGTGGGATATGAAGGATATGGTCTGTTATGAACATTTGGAACAAGGTCAAACTGTTACTGCTGACTGCTACAAGCAACAATTGCTGCGATTGAACCAGGAAATCTGTCAGAAATGTCCATTTACAGGCAAAAGGTTGCGCCCCGTGAAATTACCTCATGACAACGCTAAGCCGCATGTCACGAAATCGGTCAAGTGAACGTTATTGACGCTTGGCTGGAAAGTTTCGGAGCATCCGGCGTATAGTCCCGACCTAGCACCTTCAGACTAACATTTGTTCCGATGGATGCAACATGGTTTGTCTGCTGTACGGTTCCGGACATGTGCAAGAATGGGTTGACGACTTCATCGCGACACACGACGAAGTATTCTTAATGGCTGGAATCCGTCAGCTGCCCCGACCGATGGCGGAAGGTGATAGATAATGGCGGCGCAGATTTTGACTCGTAAAGGTATTGTTGTTTTCGCTCAAAATACGTGTTCCCTTATCTTAAAACGCCCTAATGTTTATTTGTACGCCTAAGAAAGCAAGTTTGTAAAATCATGCAATGCATTGATTATTATACGCTTTCCAACATACCAGAAGTCATTACTCAAGTTATGAGAATAATGGCTGTGAAATAAATCTCGGTCCTGTACCCTGACCCTTGATCCCATATCGACGATATTCAACAGAACCGGTTCGGTATACCTCCGAAATAACATGATAAAGTTTTGTCGCAATCGAAGCATTTTTACATAAGTTATGATGCATAAGGGCTATACACCATGCATAAGGGCTTTACATAAGTTATGATGCATAAGGAATACATCCCGCTCCTGTGTTCTAACCTTTGACCCCATTTCGCCCATTTTCAATAGAATTCGTCCCCAGGCAGGCCCCTACAACATACTAACATATCATCCAAATCGAAGCATTTTAACGTAAGTTATGACGCATAATGGCGATGGAAGTGATTTCGCTCCTATGTCCTGACCTTTGAACCCATTTCATGCCGCCCCGGTGGCGCAGTGGTCTAAGGCGTTGGCCTCTGATCATTCGTCCGTGAGGGGTCCGGGTTCGAATCCCGGTGAGGCGTGGATGTTGTGTTTGTCTTACGGCACTGGCTCTCTCCCTTCCCTGGAACCAGTGACCCTAAATTAGGGACGGGCGACTGCTTATAGCTCATTGAGTTGCTCACGGTGGTCGTTAAACCTCCAATCAAAAAAAAAAAAACCATTTCAATCAATTTCAATGGATGTTGTGTTTGTCTTACGGCACTGGCTTTCTCCCTTCCCTGGAACCAGTGACCCTAAATTCAGGGACGGGCGAACCTGCTTATAGCCCATTGAGTTGCTCACGGTGGTCGTTAAACCTCCAATCAATCAATGGATGTTGTGTTTGTCTTACGGCACTGGCTCTCTCTCTTCCCTGGAACCAGTGACCCTAAATTACGGACGGGCGACTGCTTATAGCCCATTGAGTTGCTCACGGTGGTCATTAAACCTCCAATCAATCAATGGATGTTGTGTTTGTCTTACGGCACTGGCTCTCTCCTTCCCTGGAACCAGTGACCCTAAATTAGGGACGGGCGACTGCTTATAGCCCATTGAGTTGCTCACGGTGGTCGTTAAACCTCCAATCAATCAATGGATGTTGTGTTTGTCTTACGGCACTGGCTCTCTCCCTTCCCTGGAACCAGTGACCCCAAATTAGGGACGGGCGACTGCTTATAGCCCATTGAGTTGCTCACGGTGGTCGTTAAACCTCCAATCAATCAATGGATGTTGTGTTTGTCTTAAGGCACTGGCTCTCTCCCTTCCCTGGAACCAGTGACCCCAAATTAGGGACGGGCGACTGCTTATAGCTCATTGAGTTGCTCTCGGCGGTCGTTAAACCTCCAATCAAAAAAAAAAAAAAAAAAAAAAAAAACATTTTACCCATTTTCAATAGGGTTTGTGGCCAGGTAGTCCCCTACCACATACTAAAAGTTCATCGAAATCGAACCTTTTTTACGTTAGTTATGACGCATAACAGCAGTGGAATGGATCCCGCTCCTATGTACTGACCTTTCACCCCATTTCGTTCACTTTAAATAAGGTTCCTTCCCAGGTGATACCCTACCGGATACTAAAATTTCATCGAAATCGAACGATTGTTACGCGAGTTATCGTGCGGACGGACATACGCACACAACGCTCGACGTAATGAAGCAGATGGGAATCGCGACCATCTGCTCGCAAGAGTATGACGTCATAAAACTTTAATAAGATCCACACACAACGCGGGACGTAATGAGACAGATGGCGTGACCGCGCGCCAACATTCTCAAACGCGAGATTGTGACGTCATAAGATTTCTAAGCATTGGAAACATAATGGAACGACGCCATGACACTAAAAACGTTATAATTCGGGGTGGTTATTTAACCCACTAAACGAATTCTCCTAAAGTCGAGATCAAGCTAAATCGATTTCTAGTACCAGAAAACGGTAGGTTAACGACTTTCATCAAAATTCTTAGAGCCGTTTTCAAAATAAAATGTACATACATACATACAAGAATTGCTACTTTAAGGTGGACGTCAAGTAATTTTGCTTCCTATACTTCCAATGGATAAACTTCTGTACACATTTTCTTCACAATTAATGCGTTCCCAAGAATGAAAATTTGAACATCGATTAAAATAGCTTCATTTCATAACTTGGAATACTTAATATTTTCTAAACCATAATCATAATTATGCAATCCAACATTTATTTGTCCACTGACGTCATCAAAGTACAGGTCGCGCCATCTTTTTTCTGGTTTCAACACCTCCAAAGGAAACGTTATTGTTTTTTAATATAATTATGTTTATGTTTTAGAAAATGTTAAGTATTCCAAGTTATAGTATGAAGTTATTTTAATCGACGTTCAAATTTCTATCCTTGGGAACACACTAATTGTGAAGGAAATGTGTACAAAAGGTTTTCCATTGGAAATATAGGAAGCAAAATTACATGACGTCCACCTTAATAGTGTGGGATAAGGGCGATGGAATGGATCCTATGTCCTTACCTTTGACCCCATTTTACCCATTTTCAATAGGGTTTGTCCCCAAGTGGTCCCCCTACCACATACTAAAATTTCATCGAAATCGAACCATTTTTACGCACCTTATGACGTATGAGCGCAATGGAATGCATCCCGCTCATATGTCCTGACCTTTGACTCCACTCCACTAATTTTCTTTAGGGTTCGTCCCCAGTTGGTTACCTACCACATACTAAAATTTCATTGATATGGAATCATATTTACGTTAGTTATGACGCATAAGGGCAATTGAATGGATCCCGCTCTTTTGTAGTGACCTTTGATCCAACTTCACCCATTTTCAATAGGGTTCGACCACTGGTGGTCCCCTACCACATACTAAAATTTAATCGAAATAGAACCATTTTTACGCACCTTACAACGTATAAGCGCAATGGAATGCATCCCGCTCCTATGTCCTGACCTTTGACTCCACTTCACCCATTTTCAAGAGGGTTCGTTCCCAGGTTGTCCCCTACCACATACTAAAATTTCATCGAAATCGAACCATTTTTACGTACCTTATGACGTATAAGCGCAATGGAATGCATCCCGCTCCTATGTCCTGACCTTTGAATCCACGCCATCCATTTTCAATAGGGTTCGTCACCAGGTAGTCTTCTACCACATACTGAGATTTCATTGGAATCGAACCATATTTACGCAAGTTATGACGCATATGGGCAATTGAATGGATCCCGCTCTTATGGCGTGACCTTTGACCCAACTTCACCCATTTTCAATAGGGTTCGTCCCCTGGTAGTCCCCTACCACATACTAAAATTTCATCGAAATCGAAGCATTTTTACGTGAGTTATCGTGCCGACAGACGGACGGACGAAAAAAAGCTGGAGCATTCTTCAAGCTACGGTTCGAAAGCGTAAAAAAGGAAATTCCTTTAAAAAAAAAGTCACTTTGTCGTACGTGATTTTCAGCAATTTTCCGTAAATTCACACCACTTATTTTGTACAGTGCAGTGTATAACAACAGATAGTTAAGACGTAAAAGATTAAATATGCAGGGAAAATCCTGTTTTGCTAAATTCAGCTGGAGGTATGCATGAAAGAGAATATCTAAGTAATGAAATCACTTTTGCGCTAACTTTTTGCTGCATAAGTGCAAAGAATTGCGTCCTATGATTTCTCAAGGCCATATAATAACGAGCGCGTATAAAAGGTGACCCTGAAAAAAAAATCCACGTTTCAGGTTAAGGAATGTTTCTTCAATAGAAACGGTGTTCAGACAGGAAGAGAAACGCCAGCGGGTGTCTGGCATAGTCCTACAAGACATTCTTTGATTTCGCTGAATTTCTCTTTTCTTCATAGTTATATGATTTCAAATTAGCTATCAAAGCTTGCATAAGATATCCTGTTTGGAACTCTTTAACCATTCATTTTAGCAAAGTGTGGGGAATTCCCTTAACCAATGCACTTCCAAGAAACCCACAAGGGCAACCAAAACGGATATTATATACCCAACGGAGCTTTCGATTCGTGCTGTCCAACTCTCTTTTATTACCGAAAACACATTAGCCTTTGACCCTAGACGTCGTTTCTTAACTAATTCCAGAGACCCTTGCCAAATTATATTAATAGAAATTCAGTTGTGATTGGTAGAAAACGCGAATTAGTTTATTTAAGAAAAAGTTCCATCCGTGACCATTTTATTTTATTTTATTTTATTTTATTTTATTTTATTTTATCTCTTCCTTTTCTTTTGATATCTGTAAAAGGTGGTGTAATTTCAGGATGTTGTTTACACCACATGAAAGTATAAACGCGCATTAGACAGTTCTACGCTTCACTGCCTTTCCCCAGGTTTGGACAAGCACGAATTCTGAGAAAACGTGAAAGGAAGAACTTCCAAGAGAGAGAGAGAGAGAGAGAGAAAAGTTCCATAAAGAAGATGGCAGAAGAAAAGAGCAAGAGATAGAGAAAACGAGAGGTGAAGCGATGTAGGTATCATCATCATTGTCAACCATTATCAATCCACCGCTGGACGAAGGTCTATCCAAGTCTCCTCCATGTCACTCCCGCATACTTTCGAATTTCATCCACCCATCTCCCATGTGGTCTTCTTCTGGGTCTTTTCCTGTCCCTTGGAATCCAATCTAAAATTTCGGCTGTGTCTGTCCTTTCTGGCAGTATGTCCAGCCCATTGCCATTTCAGGGATTTAACTCTGATCATGATGTCTTCCACTCTTGTCATTCTTCTGATCCACGAGTTCTTCTTCTTATCTCTCCTAGTTACACCAAGCATGCACCTCTCCATGCTGCTTTGAGTTGTCTGCAGCCTTTGTATGTCTCTTTTAGTTAAGGTCCACGTCTCTGCACCATACGTAAGCACTGGAAGGATGCATTGATCAAACACTTTCCTTTTAAGACATAATGGCATATTGCTCTTGAAAACTATGCTGTTAATTCCAAAAGCTCTCCAGGCAAGTTTTGTACGCCGATTAATTTCTTCATCAATGTGACCCTCACTTGATATCTGCTGTCCAAGATAAACGTACGTGTCTGTTATCTCCAGCTTTTCTCCATCAATCGATAAATCTTCATTTCTTGTATCATCACTTTTGTCTTCTGAAAGTTCATTTTTAATCCCACTTCTTTACTCTTGTCAGCAAGTTCCTGGATCATACTCTGTAGCTCTGATGGGGTATTTGCAAAAATGACTACGTCATCAGCAAAACGAAGGTGGGTTAGATAATCTCCATTAATCTTTATCCCTTTGTTTTCCCAGTTCAGTGATTGAAAGACATTTTCCAATGTGGCGTTAAAGAGCTTCGGAGATATGGTGTCACCTTGTCTCACTCCTTTTCCAATTTTTATGTGTGTTGTATTTTCAAACAGCCGAATCTTTGCACTTGCATTTTCATAGATGTTATTAATAATATTAATGTATGCATCTTCAATACCGCAGGTTTTCAGAGCCATTGTAACTGCTGATGGTTTCACCGAATCAAAGGCTTTTTCATAATCGATAAAAGCCATGCACAATGGAAGTTCATATTCCCTCGCTCTTTCAATTAGTTCTCTCAGTACGTGGATATGATCTATTGTGCTGTAGCCACTCCTGAATCCAGCTTGTTCTCTCGGTTGAGCCATGTCCAGTGTTACCTTCAAACGGTGTGAAAGAACTTTAGTGAAGATTTTATAAACCACTGATAGGAGGCTGATAGGTCTGTAGTTCCTGAGATCCTCAATGTCACCCTTTTTATGTAGCAGGATCATTGTAGCGTTGTTCCAATCCTCAGGAATCTTCCCTTCATTAAGGCATCGAGTGAAAATTTTGGGCGAGTACTGTTTCGATTTCTCCACTTGCTTCTTGTATGATGTCTACAGTAATTCCATCTTCTCCTGGAGCTTTTCCCCCGCTTCATGTTCTTGATTGCATGTGCAACTTCTGCTGGAAGGACTGGAAGAACTCTGGTACCTTTCATGATGTCTGGAGTGCATGTATCATCCCTTTCATATAATTTGGAGTAGAAATCTTTCACTCTTGTCAAAATTTCGCCTCTATTTCTTGTTACAGAACCATCTTCTTTTCTCAGTGCCATAATCTGTTTTCTTCCCTTACTGAGATGTCCCTTTGCTATCTTTAGGCTTTGGTTGTTTTCAATTGCTTTCCTCACTAGTTCACAGTTGAATTTCCTTACGTCTTCAGTGGTACTTTTTCGTACTGTCTTGCATAGCTCTATATATTCCACTTTGGAAGTCACATCTTCTTTAGTTGTCCTCATAGGGTTAAATACAAATACAGGACGTTTGCCTTGAACGCGAATTTGAATGACGCTGTTTTGAAGTTGTACGATATAAAAATGAAAATAACGTCTGATTTTGAAGATGACAATCCGTTTTTTTTTGGTGTAATTGTGACAAGGATGGTAAGTCAGATAATATCCGAAAACTTGAAAATTTCGTCGTCTTGGATCGGGAATAGCACCCGGGTATGCTGTATATTAATTTGATGGTTAAATTCAAATTAATCGGAAACTTGCTACTTGGTCGTTCATACAAGGACGCTATCTGGGATACGCTGATTCGATTCCCACTCCAGGAGTACGAAATTTTAAAGTTTTCGGATTTCATCTGACTTACCATCCTTGTCAAATTTACACCACAAAACGGATTGTCATCTTCAAAATTGATAAAAATGATATTCTGCGATATTTGAAATTATGCGACAAAGATAGAGGAAGGAGAGGAGAAGTGAGATACAGGAGAGGAAAGATGAAAATTGAAATACAGAAAGTCCCACTTTATTCGAATTTGAATTATCTTAGCATGAAATACTGCGACAGTCTCTCCGGGGGCGCAGTAGTCTGAGCGATGGCCTCTGATCATTCGTCCGAAAGGGGTGCGGGTTCAAATCCCGGTGAGGCATGGATTTTGTGTTTTTCTTACCGCACTGGCTCTCCTCCTTCCCTGGAACCAGTGGCACTAAATTAGGGCTGGGCGACTGCTTATAGTCCATTGAGTTGCTCACGGTGGTCGTTAAACCTCCAATCAAAAAAAAAAAAAAATACTGCGACAGATAACTGTTAAAAAAGTTTCACGTATTGCCAAAAATTTTAAATAACTCCATCTACCAAGAGAGACAGAAAAAACGAAAGGAGATAGGTAAAACGAAATACAAGGTATCGCGATCGTCTTTGACGCGAATTTGAATTATTCCAGTTTGAACTACTGCCATGAGAAAAAGTTTATGAAATCTCACTTACTGCGCAAAAGTGGAAATAATATCATGGAGAAAAAAAGCAGGAAAAGGTGAAATTAGACACAAGGATACAGAGAGAAAATACAAGACATAAGTGGATGCGTTTTATACCAATTCGAATTATGCTAGTTTGGAACACTGTGGCAGAAAAATGTTTTCAAAATCTCACTTACTGCCCAAAACTCGAAATAATATCATGCAGATAAAAGCAGGGAAACTTGTAATCAGACACAAGGATAGAGATAGAGAGAAAAAGTAAGACATAAGTGGATGCGCTTTATACGAATTCGAATTGTACAAGTTTGGAACACTGTGACAGAAAACCGTTTATAAAATCTCACTTGCTGCGCAAAACTTAAAATAATATCATGGAGATAAAAGCAGGAAAAGGTGGATTCGGACACAAGGATAGAAAGAAAAGAAGTAAGACATAGGTGGATGCGTTTTATACGAATTAGAATTACGCTAGTTTGGAACACTGTAGTAGAAAAATGTTCATAAAATCTTACTTACTCCACAAAACTGGAAATGATGTCATGGAGATAAAAGCAGGGAAACGTGTGATCAGACACAAGGATAGAGAGAGAGAAAAAGTAATACATAAGTGGATGCGTTTTATTCGAATTCGAATTATGATAGTTTGGAACACTGTGGCAGAAAAATGTTTTCAAAATCTCACTTACTGCCCAAAACTCGAAATAATATCATGGAGATAAAAGCAGGGAAACGTGTAATCAGACACAAGGATAGAGATAGAGAGAAAAAGTAAGACATAAGTGGATGCATTTTATTCAAATTTGAATTATGCTAGTTTGGAACACTGTGACAGAAAACCGTTTATAAAATCTCACTTGCTGCGCAAAACTGAAAATAATATCATGGAGATAAAAGCAGGAAAAGGTGGATTCGGACACAAGGATAGAAAGAAAAGAAGTAACACATAGGTGGATGCGTTTTATACGAATTAGAATTACGCTAGTTTGGAACACTGTAGTAGAAAAATGTTCATAAAATCTTACTTACTCCACAAAACTGGAAATGATGTCATGGAGATAAAAGCAGGGAAACGTGTAATCAGACACAAGGATAGAGAGAGAGAAAAAGTAATACATAAGTGGATGCGTTTTATTCGAATTCGAATTATGCTAGTTTGGAACACTGTGACAGAAAAACGTTTTTCAAATCTCACTTACTGCGCAAAACTGAAAATAATATCATGGAGATATAAAAGCAGGAAAAGGTGCAATCAGACACAAGGGTAGTGAGAGAAAAAGTTAGACATAGGTGGATGTGTTTTATACGAATTCAATTTATGCTAGTTTGGAATACTGTAGTAGAAAAATGTTTATAAAATCTTACTTACTGCGCAAAACTGGAAATGATATCATGGAGATAAAAGCAGGGAAACGTGTAATCAGACACAAGGATAGAGATAGAGAGAAAAAGTAAGACATAAGTGGATGCGTTTTATACGAATTCGAATTGTACTAGTTTGGAACACTGTGACAGAAAACCGTTTATAAAATCTCACTTGCTGCGCAAAACTGAAAATAATATAATGGAGATAAAAGCAGGAAAAGGTGGATTCAGACACACGGATAGAAAGAAAAGAAGTAAGACATAGGTGGATGCGTTTTATACGAATTAGAATTATGCTAGTTTGGAACAACACTGTGGCAGAAAAATGTTTATAAAATCTCAATTACGGCGCAAAACTGGAAATAATATCATGGAGATAAAAGCAGGAAAACGTGTAATCAGACACACAGATAGAGAGAGAGAGAGAGAGAGAAATGAATACATAAGTGGATGCGTTTTATTCGAATTCGAATTATGCTAATTTGGAACACTGTGACAGAAAAACGTTTATAAAATCTCACTTACTGCGCAAAACTGAAATAATATCATGGAGATAAAAGCAGGAAAAGGTGGAATCAGACACAAGGATAGAGAGAGAAAAAGTGAGACATCGGTGGATGTGTTTTATACGAATTCAATTTATGCTAGTTTGGAATACTGTAGTAGAAAAATGTTCATAAAATCTCACTTACTGCGCAAAAATGAAAATAATATCATGGAGATAAAAGCAGGGAAACGTGTAATCAGACACAACGATAGAGAGAGAGAGAGAGAGAGAGAGAGAGAGAGAGAGAGAGAGAGAGAGAAAGTAATACATAAGTGGATGCGTTTTATTCGAATTCGAATTATGCTAGTTTGGAACACTGTGGCAGAAAAACGTTTTTCAAATCTCACTTACTGCGCAAAACTGAAAATAATATCATGGAGATAAACACAGGAAAAAGTGAAATCAGACACAAGGGTAGAGAGAGAAAAAGTTAGACATAGGTGGATGTGTTTTATACGAATTCAATTTATGCTAGTTTGGAATACTGTAGTAGAAAAATGTTTATGAAATCTTACTTACTGCGCAAAACTGGAAATGATATGATGGAAATAAAAGCAGGGAAACGTGTAATTAGACACAAGGATAGAGATAGAGAGAGAAAAAGTAATACATAAGTGGATGCGTTTTATTCGAATTCGAATTATGATAGTTTGGAACACTGTGGCAGAAAAATGTTTATAAAATCTTTCTTACTGCGCAAAACTGGAAATGATATCATGGAGATAAAAGCAGGGAAACGTGTAATTAGACACAAGGATAGAGATAGAGAGAGAAAAAGTAATACATAAGTGGATGCGTTTTATTCGAATTCGAATTATGATAGTTTGGAACACTGTGGCAGAAAAACCTTTTTCAAATCTCACTTACTGCGCAAAACTGAAAATAATATCATGGAGATAAAAGCAGGAAAAAGTGAAATCAGACACAAGGGTAGAGAGAGAAAAAGTTAGGCATAGGTGGATGTGTTTTATACGAATTCAATTTATGCTAGTTTGGAATACTGTAGTAGAAAAATGTTTATAAAATCTTACTTACTGCGCAAAACTGGAAATGATATCATGGAAATAAAAGCAGGGAAACGTGTAATTAGACACAAGGATAGAGATAGAGAGAAAAAGTAATACATAAGTGGATGCGTTTTATTCGAATTCGAATTATGCTAGTTTGGAACACTGTGGCAGAAAAATGTTTATAAAATCTTTCTTACTGCGCAAAACTGGAAATGATATCATGGAGATAAAAGCAGGGAAACGTGTAATCAGACACAAGGATAGAGAGAGAGAGAGAAAAGTAATACATAAGTGGATGCGTTTTATTCGAATTCGAATTATGCTAGTTTGGAACACTGTGGCAGAAAAATGTTTATAAAATCTTACTTACTGCGCAAAACTGGAAATGATATCATAGAGATAAAAGCAGGAAAACGTGTAATCAGACACAAGGATAGAGAGAGAGAGAGAGAGAAAAAGTAATACATAAGTGGATGCGTTTTATTCGAATTCGAATTATGCTAGTTTGGAACACTGTGGCAGAAAAATGTTTATAAAATCTCACTTACTGCGCAAAACTGGAAATAATACCATGGAGATAAAAGCAGGAAAAGGTGGATTTAGACACAAGGATAGAAAGAAAAAAGTAAGACATAGGTGGATGCGTTTTATACGAATTCGAATTATGCTAGTTTGGAATACTGTGACAGAAAAACGTTTATAAAATCTCACTTACTGCGAAAAAGTGGAAATAATATCATGGGGATAGAAGTAGGGAAAGGTGTAATAAGACATAAGGATAGAGAAAGAGAAAAAGTAAGATATACACTATATTGACAAAAGTCACCGGATATCCCTTCAAAAGCAAATGAACGGATCCGCTGCGTTGTTAAGACGCGCAGTACCGCTGCAAACGGTATAAAAACAAGCCTGGAGCCGACCGCGATCAAATCGCACTGTGAAGTTGAGTGAAAATGTCGCGGCAGGAGAGAACTGACTTTGAGAAAGGAAATATTGTTGCGTTGTTACAAATAATCTACTTAAAAATCAGAACCTGAACCTACTCGTGTTTTTTTTTTTAAAGTACAATTGTATCGTAAACGAGTACATGACATGCCCAAATATAAGTAACCATACGTACTTACAAATAACTGCGTGAATAAATATAAATATAATCTCGTATTACTTCATTTTATATATCATAGGTTTCAAGAGAAATTGTTTAATTATTGTGTAAAGTGACACACATAAATAATTAGTACAACAAAGTCACTGATCACAAGTCATTTAATTATTCGTAAAGTATCTTTGTGTACGTTTTTACATTAAGTGTCAATCTCATAAATAATATATTGTCGCTTCATCACTATATTTGTCATAAAATTGTGCTGTCCATTTGCCCAGCATGTGACAACGAGAATATCTATTATCCCAGATGTACCATCTAATAATATACTTCCAGTTGATGCTATGCATAAATGAGTATGTTTGGAGTACATGTATTCCAAATTTGAAATTGGGCCGCGGGTGGCCTAGTGGTCAACTTTCGTGACTGCCACGGAGAAGACCTAGGGTTCGATCCAAGGCAGGTACAAACGCTGGAACCATTGATATTCTGCCGTGCTTCGGATGGGCACGTTAAGCCGTCGGAGCTCGGGTACTGCCCCCCCAGTTATTAAATAAGGGCGCCTTTCTACCTCGCTTCCGTGTCACTTTCCCATCGGACACTCCAGCCCGAATTTCCTAGCTTCCTATTTCTAAGGGTTGTTTAAGACCTGGGGTCAGACACTCCCTATCTAAAATCCTTTACACCTGATCTGATCTGGTGGTGTGAATGTTCAACGATCGCTGAATATCAGACGAACACGTTAAGTGACGGCCCCCGAGAAGGAGTCACCCGGTTACATACGTCGTGCAGAAATGCTCCACATCAACTCAAATCATACCATAAGATCCCCAAGATGTAAGAATATGGGACAAGTGAGCGAAACCGTCCAAACAAGGAATCCAAAGGATACAAAGGCACTTTATTGAAAAGGTAGCTTCGACTACAACTGGACAGAAGACAGAAGCGTCCATGTGACAGGCGGCTGTCAAGAAAAATCCAGTCTTTAGTAGGGGATATGATCACCCTGACTGCGTTGCAGGATTTACAACGTCTGTCCCTGCTGAGTACGAGGTTGTTAAGGAGCTGTTGAGGCATCGCGGTTCATTCCTCTTGTAGCGGCAATCGCAGCTGCGGAATAGTTGCTGGCGGCTAGTGACGAGCTGCCAAGCGTCTCCCGAGAAGGTCCCACACGTGTTCGATTGGATTTAGGTCCGGGGACCTTGCAGGCCAATCCATGCGTTGAATATCTTCACTCTCCAACAGCTCTGCGACAGCCACTGTACGATGAGGTGTAGCGTTGTCGTCCATGAAGAGGAACTCAGGACCCACAGCACCTCTAAACAGACGCACGTGAGGCAGGAGAACCTCGGTACAATAGCGGACACCAGTGACTGAACCTTCTTGGAAGATGTGGAGGTCCGTACGGCTCCCAAGCATGATACCGACCCAAGCGAAAACTCCGCCACCTCCAAACCGATCCCTTTCGATGATGTTGGAGGTGTGGTTGCGTGTTCCCTGCTCTCTCCAGATGTGTATACGTCCAGAATCGCTCGTCAGACTAAATCGGCTCTCATCCGTAAAGAGAACTCGACCCCATTGCTGATGTGTTCAGTTCTTGTGTTCCTGGCACCACAGAAACCGCCGTCTCCGATGAGCAACCGTTAATGGCACACACCGTACTGGTCGTCGTGCAAATAGACCACCTTTGTGCAGCGTCATGGCCACGGTAAAACGCGATAACGGACGTCCAGTTGTCTGTTGCATGTGCCTTGCGATTTCTCCCGCTGTCTCTTCTCGCCTGCAGGACAATATACCGGTCGTCCGCCGCCGTGGTTGGTCCTGGACGACCACTGCTAAACTCTCGGACAGCTGTTCCTGTCGTTTGAAATGCTCTCCAAGCTCGTGAAACGATGCTGTGAGCTATCCCGAGCTCCTCGGCCACACTAGTCACACTTCGACCTTTTTCCAACTTCCCAATGACGCGACCTCGGGTAAAGTCATCCAGATGTCATCTACTGGATTGCCTGTTGGCCATATCACACGGTGGCAGCAACTTGACGTCGTTCAAACCGATGTACACCGTGCAATAGCTTTCACCGAATTGCTGAGCGTACACCGCCAGTGTGCTTTATACCCTTCCGACACTCTCCTCCCCCCTATGTCATGCTGCATATATGCGCATGCCCTACCGTACCGGACCCTAGTCTATCTCCTGAGTGGTCTTTCGGTCCGTTCTGCCTGCTCGTTCCGCTGTTATGCTAATTTCTCCTCTTCGTCTTTAATTTTTGCACACCAATGTATATTTGAAAAATGAGTACATATATTTCAAATTAGAAATGCCAGATATACTCACAATTGATTCCTTGTATGCTCTCAAAAATGAGTACGTGTCTATTCCAAAAATGAGACACAAGTACTCGGAGCTATTATAAGCCCAGAATGTACTCAAAAATGGGTATATTGTGCTTATTTCTAAGTACCAGTTTTTAACAGTGTGAGTGTTATATTAGTGGGTTGTCCATAAGAGTAACCGAGAGGCGTTTAAACATACCGAAGTCAAATGTTTTGGATGTACTGAATAAGTGAAACACACATGGCGTGCCTGAAGAAGCAAAACGTACCGGCAGACCAAAGAAAATCAGTGATAGAGGACGTCGAAACCTCAGAAGAGTTGTTACAGCTAATCGAGGGAGTACTGCACAAGATCTCAGTGTACAGCTGAGTAAAAATGCTGGAACCTCGGTATGTACAGGTACCATTCGCAGAGAACTTCATTCTATGGGTTACGGTGGTCGTGCGGCTGCTCATAAGCCTTTCATCTCCACTCGGAATGCTACTCGTCGTTTAGCATGGGGTAAAGAACATTTATCGTGGACCGTAGGTCAATGGAAACGGGTCCTATGGACTGATGAATCCAGATACACGATTCATCAGTCTGATGGTCGTGTGTGGGTATGGCGGCAGCCGGGGGAACGCTACTTACCACAGTGTACTCTTCCTACGGTCAAGTTTGGAGCTGCCAGTGTACTCGTGTGGAGGTGTTTTTCGTGGTGTGGTCCGGCCCATTCGTTATCGTGGACAAACCTTTTAACCAGCACATCTACCTCGATATTGTGGACAATTATATCCTACCAACTCTGTGGCAATACTATGGAACCGAGCCTTGTTGGTACCAGCAGGACGTTTGGTTATACACAGTGCGTCAAAGAATTTTTAAGACTGGCGCTAGATTTCAGCCTACGGTGGCGCCACCAGTGTAATCGCGAATGCGTTATAAACCGTGACCATCTGCTTGCTTTCTGCCAAAAGTACTGCGCAGTTGTTAAAGTAACTCAAACGAAACGGCCGTTCATTAGAGAAGTCAAATTTTTTTCATGTTCAATTATTAAGATGGAACAAAGGGATGTTATTAAATTTAACGCAAAACTTGGTAAAGGTGCCTCGGAAACGTACCAAATGATGAAACAAGTTTACGGTGAGTTTTGTTTAAGTAGATCAAATGTTTTCCTGTGGCACAAACGTTTTTTGGACGCTAGAAGATGATAAGCATACCGGAAGACCAAGTTCATCTAGGACACCTGAGATTATTGAAAAAGTGCGTGATTTCGTGGCAAACAATCGATGTGCGTCACTAAGAATGATGGAAGAGTCTTTAAACATCAACAAAGAAACGATTCGAACCATCCTGCATGAAGATTTGGGCAAAACAAAAGTCTGTGCTAAATTTGTTCCACACACGTTAACCAATGAACAAAAATCAAGGAGAAGTGCACATTGCAGAGACATCATTTCAGCCGCTGAAAATGATTCAAACTTCTTAAAATCGATTGTTACAGGCGATGAAACATGGTGCTTTCAATATGATCCTAAAACAAAGCGACAAAGTGCGGAATGGAAGTCAAATAACTCGCCACAAGCCAAAAAAAACCCAAGAAAAGTTCCATCGAAAATCAAAACAATGCTCATTACATTCTTCGATAGTAAGGGTATTATCCACAATGAATTTGTTCCAAGTGGACAAACAATTACTGGTGAGTTTTATTTAAACGTTTTGAGGCGTTTGATGGGCAGAATACGTCGCATTCGTCCAGAATATCGGGATGAAAACAGTTGGTGTTTGTTGCACGATAATGCACCCAGTCACTTCTTGTAAGTAGATTTTTGGCGACAAATAACGTCAGTGTGTTGAATCATCCACCGCATTCGCCTGATTTAGCACCCTGCGACTTTTCTTCGTTCCCAAAACTTAAAATGACGTTAAAAGGGTGTTATATTGATGATATTTCGACCATACAAACAGCTTCGACGCGTGCTTTGGAGGTAATTCCGCAAAGTGAACTGGAACAGGCATTCGAATCCTTATTAAATCGCTGTAACAAGTGTATTGAAGCCGGGGGACTTATTTTGAATAACAAACCAAAACATATTGTAATTTCTTGTTTCTATTTCATTTTACAGACCCAGGTTTAAAGATTCTTTGCCACACTGTGTATATTGCGTATTATTACTTTAATTTACTGCATAATGGTTAAATTGTTCTTTGACTTGACTAATTAGATTCTTGGGGGGGGGGGGGGCGTCAGGCTATTGTTAGCCTTTTTCCCTGGTTGCTTTGCCACAATAATAATGCACCGCACTGAAATGTTCTTAAGAATTAAGAACCTGTTTTGTTTTAAGCTTCAATTACTTAAACTAAAACGAAAAACAAGGTTATTCATATTATCATACGTGTTTTTCAATTTCCTATTACTTGATTTATTCTCTTCAATATAGGGGTAGTATATATCCCTCCCAAGAAGAGGGAAGTCGAGTTAAAACACAAAAAGAAAAAACGAAAAAGTCATGACCTTCTAACACAAAACAGCTTCAGTAAGTTGCTCTGTCCGCAATCTTTGTCATGAGTAAAGATCTAATTTTTATATCTTTCCTTGAGAGCGGCCTCTTCGTTTTGATTATTTTTTCTTTCCCTGTGTGACCTCAAATGATAGACTGCAACAGTGTTTCAATTCTACTGATGGTATGAATGAGTAGCTTCCGGGAAACGTGGTCGGAAAATTAATGACTGCGATTGCACCCTTCGAATCTGTCACGTTCTACGGTAGAAAATCAACATGATGTATACCACTTAATTTCTCGGGTGCAAAAAGCAGCCTTTTGAAAAAAAAAAAAAAAAAAGAAAAAAACAGTTGGTATCCTAAATTTACGTCAGGTATTTTCCAATAACTTCTTTTTGTGAAATGATTCTCTTGCCTCTTTTTCAATTGTTGCATTATACAAGCACTAATTCTGCACCATCCAGCAAAAAAACAACAACAACAACAACAAAAAACATAAATAACAAGAAAGTTGACACCGAATTTTCGTGTGTAATAAGCACGTCTTTTGAATCCGTTCTGACGCAAATTAAATTTATCAAAGCTATTCAAACTCAATGGAACCGGTATGGAAAACAATAGATCTCACCAAAGAAAGAAGATTTTTAATCAGGTTTTTAATCCCTCAGATATTGCTGTAAACGGAATCGTGAGCTTACGAACTCTTAGAAACAGAGATATCGACAAAAATAAGATGTGATTTTACCTCCCCTGGTGGGAAAACCATGCATTATTTTAGGAAGAAAGTATTTTCAAAAGTTTTTCCACATGAGCGGTATCGGTCTAAGAAAAAAAACAAGAAAGATGACACCGAATTTTCGTGTGTAATAAGCACGTCTTTTGAATCCGTTCTGACGCAAATTAAATTTATCAAAGCTATTCAAAGTCAATGGAACCGGTATGGAAAACAATAGATCTGACGAAAGAAAGAAGATTTTCAATCGGGTTTTTAATCCCTCAGATATTGCTGTAAACGGAATCGTGAGCTTACGAACTCTTAGAAACAGAGATATCGACAAAAATAAGATGTGATTTTACCTCCCTGGTGGGAAAACCATGCATTATTTTAGGAAGAAAGTATTCTCAACAGTTTTTCCACATGAGCGGTATCGGTCTAAGAAAAAAACAAGAAAGATGACACCGAATTTTCGGGTGTAATAAGCACGTCTTTTGAATCCGTTCTGACGCAAATTAAATTTATCGAAGCTATTCAAAGTCAATGGAACCGGTATGGAAAACAATAGATCTGACGAAAGAAAGAAGATTTTCAATCGGGTTTTTAATCCCTCAGATATTGCTGTAAACGGAATCGTGAGCTTACGAACTCTTAGAAACAGAGTTATCGACAAAAATAAGATGTGACTTTACGTCCCCTGTTGAGAAAACCATGCATTATTTTAGGAAGAAAGTATTCTCAAAAGGATTATCCGTATATGCGGTATCGGTCGAAGAAAAAAAAAATTAGTCGAGTTTTCAGAAGCCCAGATTTTGCAACAAATACTTCAGAAGCAGAAACGAACACTTATGACCCCTGGTGGCTAAACACTTCTTTACCAAACATTAGAAATTATGTGAAAAATATTTTCTATCAGGTCTTGTATGCGATACAGGAAGAATTTTTCAAATTAGAGCTTTAGGGGCAGAAATAACGCAATTTACCTTTGTGCCCCCTAGCGGAAAGTGTATGATTTACTTGAAAATTTTGAATTTATAGGAAAATCATTTCGCATCGGAAACACAATCTAACAAAGGAGGAATTTTTCAAATCGTACTCTTAGAAGTAGAGATATTGACAAAAATAAGATATATATCTACGCCCCCTGGCGTAGAAACCATGCATTTTTTCAAGAAGACATTTTTCCTAAAAGGTTTGTCGACATGAGTAGTATCGGTCAACAAACTACGTTTTTTTTTAATCGAGATTTTAGAAGCTCATATTTTGCTGCAAATACAACAGAAGCGGAAATTAAAATTTACGCCACCTGGTGGCCAAACTATTTTTTTACAAAAATTAGAAATTATGTGCAAACGATTTCCCATTGGGAGCTGTATCCACTGCAGAAAGAATTTTTCAAATCGGAGATTTAGAAGCAGAGATATAGGGGGAAACGCAATTTACCGCTACGCCCCCTAGCAGAAAGTCTATGAATTACTTGAAAATTTTGAAATTATATGAAAAACATGTCACAAAAGAAGGAATTTTTCAAATCGGACTCCTAGAAGTAGAGATATTCACAAAAATAAGATGTACATCTACGCTCCCTTTGCGAGAAACTGTGGAATATTTTAAGCAGAAAATATTTCGAAAAAGTTTATCGATGTGAGTGGCATCAGTCCACGAAAGAATTTTTTAATCGATATTTTAGAAGCTACGATTTTATGGCAAATACATCAGAAGCAAAAATTAACCCTTACGCCCCCTGGTGGCCAAAGTATTCTTTACCAAAAATTTGAAATTGCAAAAGATTTTCCATCAGGAGATGTATCCGCTGAAGAAAAAAGTTTTCAAATCGGAGTTTTAGAAGAAGAGTTATCGTGGAAAATGTAATTTACTTTTACGCACCCTAGAGGAAAATCTATGCGTAATTTGAAAAAGTAACTATATCTAAAATACTCTTCATGGAATCGAAAGATATAAATTTTTTTTTCAATCGGATGTTTAGAAGCAAATATGTGAAATAAATCATTTTTGCAACTACCCCATCAGAGCTGCAGAGTATGATCCAGGAACTTGCTGACAAGAGTAAAGAAGTGGGATTAAAAATGAACTTTCAGAAGACAAAAGTGATGTTCAATGCTTTTACAAGAAATGAAGATTTATCGATTGATGGAGAAAAGCTGGAGATAACAGACACGTACGTTTATCTTGGACAGCAGATATCAAGTGAGGGTCACATTGATGAAGAAATTAATCGGCGTACAAAACTTGCCTGGAGAGCTTTTGGAAGAAACAGCATAATTTTCAAGAGCAATATGCCATTATGTCTTAAAAGAAAAGTGTTTGATCAATGCATCCTTCCAGTGCTTACGTATGGTGCAGAGACGTGGACCTTAGCTAAAAGAGACATACAAAGGCTGCAGACAACTCAAAGCAGCATGAAGAGGTGCATGCTTGGTATAACCAGGAGAGATAAGAAGAGGAACTCGTGGATCCGAAAAATGACAAGAGTGGAAGACATCATGATCAGAGTTAAATCCCTGAAATGGCAATGGGCTGGACATACTGCCAGAAGGACAGACCATAGATGGACAGCCGAAATTTTAGATTGGATTCCAAGGGACAGGAAAAGACCCAGAAAAAGACCACATGGGAGATGGGTGGATGAAATTCGTAAATACGCGGGAGTGACATGGAGGAGACTGGCACAAGACAGACCGTTGTGGAGGAAACTTGGGGAGACCTTCGTCCAGCAGTGGATTGATAATGGTTGACAATGATGATGATGTGAAATAAAACGTATTTTTGAATTCGACATCATCTGCATTTACGCCCTCAAGCGGCGAAATTGTACATCGTAAAAAAAAAAAAAACGAAATGAAGGATCATCATTCGCATATTTGAAGCTTTCGAATGCAAAAATAATTTTTCAAATCGGACTAATAGTTGCAGAGATATCGTGGGTAGAGACGGACAAAGCGATAACAGAAGCACGATCTTTTTTACAAAAGACGTGCTAAAAAAGAACGATGTACTTCAGAGCCTTTTTCTTAATCTTTTGTGCCCGGTAAAAGTACAACATTATTAACTTGACGTGTTATGCAAAATTTACGGATATCAGCATGGCTCATTACAAATTGTTAATAATAAGAAGGATGACACCGAATTTTCAGTCGTAACGAACGTTTCGGCTAAATGCTCCCTCGGTTAAGTATACCTTTCAATCAAGTGAATCTTCGGGAAAATGCACTTTTCGATCAAGTCACTTTTCGATCAGGCCACACTTCGGTTAAGTGATTTTCGGCTAATTGATTTTCGCTGAGGTGATCCTTTAATCAAATCAACAACACCCTCAAAAAGCGACGCAACAGAAAAACACCTTTCAATTATAATATCAGACGTATTCTGCTTACAATTCTAAAATCAGACGTATGGTATACAAATTTCGTACGTCTGACTTTATAAGCGTAAAAATGCCGCCCCGGTGGCGCAGTGGTCTAAGCGATGGCCTCTGATCATTCACCCGAAAGGGGGTCTGGGTTCGAATCCCAGTGAGGCATGGATGTTGTGTTTGTCTTACAGCACTGCCTCTCTTCCTTCCCTGGAATCAGTGACCCTAAATTAGGGGCGGGAGACTGCTTATAGCCCATTGAGTTGCTCACGGTGATCGTTAAACCTCCAATAAAAAAAATCAAACAAAGAAAAATTCTGCAAGTATTTCGGAGCACAACGATAGATTTGTTGCCACAGATCTCTACGCTTTCTCTGTGTTTTTTTTTTTTTTTTTTTTTTAATTGGAGGTTTAACGACCACCGTGAGCAACTCAATGAGCTATAAGCAGTCGCCCGTCCCTAATTTAGGGTCACTGGTTCCAGGGAAGGGAGAGAGCCAGTGCCGTAAGACAAACACAACATCCATGCCTCACCGGTTTTTGTTTTTTTATTGGAATTTTAACGACCACCGTGAGCAACTCAATGAGCTATAAGCAGTCGCCCGTCCCTAATTTAGGGTCACTGGTTCCAGGGAAGGGAGAGAGCCAGTGCCGTAAGACAAACACAACATCCATGCCTCACCGGTTTTTGTTTTTTTATTGGAATTTTAACGACCACCGTGAGCAACTCAATGAGCTATAAGCAGTCGCCCGTCCCTAATTTAGGGTCACTGGTTCCAGGGAAGGCAGAGAGCCAGTGCCGTAAGACAAACACAACATCCATGCCTCACCGGTTTTTGTTTTTTTTTATTGGAATTTTAACGACCACCGTGAGCAACTCAATGGGCTATAAGCAGTCGCCCGTCCCTAATTTAGGGTCACTGGTTCCAGGGAAGGGAGAGAGCCAGTGCCGTAAGACAAACACAACATCCATTGATTGATTGGAGGTTTAACGACCACCGTGAGCAACTCAATGGGCTATAAGCAGTCGCCCGTCCCTAATTTAGGGTCACTGGTTCCAGGGAAGGGAGAGAGCCAGTGCCGTAAGACAAACACAACATCCATGCCTCACCGGTTTTTGTTTTTTTTATTGGAATTTTAACGACCACCGTGAGCAACTCAATGAGCTATAAGCAGTCGCCCGTCCCTAATTTAGGGTCACTGGTTCCAGGGAAGGCAGAGAGCCAGTGCCGTAAGACAAACACAACATCCATGCCTCACCGGTTTTTGTTTTTTTTTATTGGAATTTTAACGACCACCGTGAGCAACTCAATGAGCTATAAGCAGTCGCCCGTCCCTAATTTAGGGTCACTGGTTCCAGGGAAGGGAGAGAGCCAGTGCCGTAAGACAAACACAACATCCATTGATTGATTGGAGGTTTAACGACCACCGTGAGCAACTCAATGGGCTATAAGCAGTCGCCCGTCCCTAATTTAGGGTCACTGGTTCCAGGGAAGGGAGAGAGCCAGTGCCGTAAGACAAACACAACATCCATTGATTGATTGGAGGTTTAACGACCACCGTGAGCAACTCAATGGGCTATAAGCAGTCGCCCGTCCCTAATTTAGGGTCACTGGTTCCAGGGAAGGGAGAGAGCCAGTGCCGTAAGACAAACACAACATCCATGCCTCACCGGTTTTTGTTTTTTTTATTGGAATTTTAACGACCACCGTGAGCAACTCAATGAGCTATAAGCAGTCGCCCGTCCCTAATTTAGGGTCACTGGTTCCAGGGAAGGAGAGAGCCAGTGCCGTAAGACAAACACAACATCCATGCCTCACCGGTTTTTGTTTTTTTTATTGGAATTTTAACGACCACCGTGAGCAACTCAATGAGCTATAAGCAGTCGCCCGTCCCTAATTTAGGGTCACTGGTTCCAGGGAAGGCAGAGAGCCAGTGCCGTAAGACAAACACAACATCCATGCCTCACCGGTTTTTGTTTTTTTTTATTGGAATTTTAACGACCACCGTGAGCAACTCAATGGGCTATAAGCAGTCGCCCGTCCCTAATTTAGGGTCACTGGTTCCAGGGAAGGGAGGGAGCCAGTGCCGTAAGACAAACACAACATCCATTGATTGATTGGAGGTTTAACGACCACCGTGAGCAACTCAATGGGCTATAAGCAGTCGCCCGTCCCTAATTTAGGGTCACTGGTTCCAGGGAAGGGAGAGAGCCAGTGCCGTAAGACAAACACAACATCCATGCCTCACCGGTTTTTGTTTTTTTTATTGGAATTTTAACGACCACCGTGAGCAACTCAATGAGCTATAAGCAGTCGCCCGTCCCTAATTTAGGGTCACTGGTTCCAGGGAAGGCAGAGAGCCAGTGCCGTAAGACAAACACAACATCCATGCCTCACCGGTTTTTGTTTTTTTATTGGAATTTTAACGACCACCGTGAGCAACTCAATGAGCTATAAGCAGTCGCCCGTCCCTAATTTAGGGTCACTGGTTCCAGGGAAGGGAGAGAGCCAGTGCCGTAAGACAAACACAACATCCATTGATTGATTGGAGGTTTAACGACCACCGTGAGCAACTCAATGGGCTATAAGCAGTCGCCCGTCCCTAATTTAGGGTCACTGGTTCCAGGGAAGGGAGAGAGCCAGTGCCGTAAGACAAACACAACATCCATTGATTGATTGGAGGTTTAACGACCACCGTGAGCAACTCAATGGGCTATAAGCAGTCGCCCGTCCCTAATTTAGGGTCACTGGTTCCAGGGAAGGGAGAGAGCCAGTGCCGTAAGACAAACACAACATCCATGCCTCACCGGTTTTTGTTTTTTTTTATTGGAATTTTAACGACCACCGTGAGCAACTCAATGAGCTATAAGCAGTCGCCCGTCCCTAATTTAGGGTCACTGGTTCCAGGGAAGGGAGAGAGCCAGTGCCGTAAGACAAACACAACATCCATGCCTCACCGGTTTTTGTTTTTTTTATTGGAGGTTTAACGACCACCGTGAGCAACTCAATGGGCTATAAGCAGTCGCCCGTCCCTAATTTAGGGTCACTGGTTCCAGGGAAGGGAGAGAGCCAGTGCCGTAAGACAAACACAACATCCATGCCTCACTGGTTTTTGTTTTTTTTTATTGGAATTTTAACGACCACCGTGAGCAACTCAATGAGCTATAAGCAGTCGCCCGTCCCTAATTTAGGGTCACTGGTTCCAGGGAAGGGAGAGAGCCAGTGCCGTAAGACAAACACAACATCCATGCCTCACCGGTTTTTGTTTTTTATTGGAGGTTTAACGACCACCGTGAGCAACTCAATGGGCTATAAGCAGTCGCCCGTCCCTAATTTAGGGTCACTGGTTCCAGGGATCGGAGAGAACCAGTGCCGTAAGACAAACACAACATCCATGCCTCACCGGGATTCGAACCCGGACCCTTTACGGACGAATGATCAGAGGCCAGCGCCTTAGACCACTGCGCCACCGGGGCGGCCCGCTTCTTTTTAGCACGACTTTTGTAAAAAGATCGTGCTTCTGTTATCGGTTTGTCCGTCTGTACCCACGATATCTCAGCAACTATTAGTCCGATTTGAAAAATTCTTTTTGCGTTGGGAAGCTTGAAATATGCAAATGATGATCCTTCATTTCGTTTTTTTTTTTTTTTTTTGCGATGTACAATTTCGCCGCTAGAGGGCGTAAATGCAGATGATGTCGAATACAAAAATACGTTTTATTCCACATATTTGCTTCTAAACATCCGACTGAAAAAAAAATATATATCTCTCGATTCCATGAAGAGTATTTTAGATATAGTTACTTTTTCAAATTACGCATAGATTTTCTGCTAGGGGGCGTAAAAGTTAATTACATCTTTCCCGATAACTCTTCTTCTAAAACTCCGAATTGCAAATTTTTTTCTTCAGCGGATACATCTCCTGACGGAAAATCTTTTGCATATAATTTGTAATTTTTGGTAAATAATACTTTGGCCACCAGGGGGCGTAAGAGTTAATTTTCACTTCTGATGTATTTGCCATAAAATCTGAGCTTCTAAAACATCGCCTGAAAAACTTCTTTTGTGGACTGATGCCACTCACATCGATAAACCTTTTCGGAATATTTTCTTCCTAAAATATTCCACAGTTTCTCCGCCAGGGGGCGTAGACGTATATCTTATTTTTGTCAATATCTCTACTTCTAGGAGTCCGATTTGAAAAATTCCTTCTTTGTTGGATAGTGTTTTCCGTGTGACATGTTGTTCATATAATTTCAAAAGTTTCAAGTAATTCATAGACTTTCCGCTAGGGGACGTAGCAGTAAATTGCGTTTGCCCTTATATCTTTGCTTCTAAATCTCCGATTTGAAAAATTCTTTCTGCACCGGATACAGCTCCTAATGGGAAATCGTTTGCACAAAATTTCTAACTTTTGAAAAAATGGTTTGGCCACCAGGGGGCGTAAACCTTAATTTCCGCTTCTGTTGTATTTGCAGCAAAATGTGAGCTTGTAAATTCTCGATTGAAGAAAACGTCGTTTGTTGACCGATACTATTCAGGTCGACAAACCTTTTAGGAAAATTTTCTTCTTGAAAAAATGCATGGTTTCTACGCCAGAGGGCGTAGATGTATATCTTATTTTTGTCAATATCTCTACTTCTAAGAGTACGATTTGAAAAATTCCTTCTTTGTTGGATAGTATTTCCGATGCGAAATGTTTTCCCTATAAATTCAAAATATTCAAGTAAATCATACACTTTCCGCTAGGGGTCACAGTGGTAAATTGCGTTTTCTGCGTTATTTCTGCTCCTAAAGCTCTGGTTTGAAAAATTCTTCTTGTATCGCATACAAGACATGATGGAAAATATTTTTCACATAATTTCTAATGTTTGGTAAAGAAGATTTTAGCCACCAGGGGTCATATGTGTGAATTTCTGCTTCTGAAGTATTTGTTGCAAAATCTGGGCTCCTGAAAACTGGACTAATTTTTTTTTCTTCGACCGATACCGCTTATACGGATAAACCTTTTGAGAATACTTTCTTCCTAAAGTAATGCATGGTTTTCCCACCAGGGGACGTAAAGTCACATCTTATTTTTGTCGATAACTCTGTTTCTAAGAGTTCGTAAGCTCACGATTCCGCTTACAGCAATATCTGAGGGATTAAAAACCCGATTGAAAATCTTCTTTCTTTGGTCAGATCTATTGTTTTCCATACCGGTTCCATTGACTTTGAATAGCTTTGATAAATTTAATTTGCGTCAGAACGGATTCAAAAGACGTGCTTATTACACCCGAAAATTTGGTGTCAACTTTCTTGTTTATTTTTTCACTAGAAAATCTCATGCTGTTTGTTCACTAGGATTTCCTGAAAACATTTTTTTTTCTAAAAAAAAAAATAAAAAAAAAATGATGGACTTACATAGGATAAACTCTTCTCTTGTGTCATCTAGAGCTCGCAAATTTTACGCAGATCACACCTCCTTTTCTGGTGAATATAAACCCACCCCACGGCGACCAATTTCCGAAATTAGAGCCTCTAAACAGCCTAAGGTATTCATAGTGTAAAATACATTTTGCTACTGAAGGTGCATCGAACCTGCATCCCTATGCTCCGGAGCCGAATGCTTATCCAATTAAGCAACACCGACTAAGTTTATTGGTGCAACTTTGCCGTCTTGACATGTTGTAACGTACCAGGAGATGTGACGTACCTGCTCGAAGGACGCACACGACATAAAGGCAGGTAGGAATCAGAATAAAAGGTCCGCGTAGCTCAATTGGTAGAGTGACTTATTCCGGAATGAGGGGATCCGGGTTCGAATCCTGGCGTGGACAGAAATGACGGAGATATTTACTTCGTTATAATGTGCATCAGGTCTGTGGTGCGGGAGTGACATGGAGGAGACTGGCACAAGACAGACCGTTGTGGAGGAAACTTGGGGAGACCTTCGTCCAGCAGTGGATTGATAATGGTTGACAATGATGTTGATGATGATTAGCAATCACTTATTTCACACTCAGAAAGCTCTTGGCATGCGATATATGCATAACCTAAGTTATCTACAAAGATTACCGGGGTTTCCTCTCGATTTTTAAAGACTATTGAATGGGTTATGCTAAAGACTTTGATGTCCAAGCTTGCGTTATACGACAGTGAGGGAAGAAATTAAACCCTAAGAAAAAAAAAATCGCAGGTTGGAATTCCGCTGGAGATGAGTTTTTTTTTTCATACCTACTAAAAAAATTTACCGTATGCTACTGATTAAAGCTATTAAAATCTTACCGTATCCAAAAATTCGGCGATCTTCAAGAGCAAGAACCACCATCCAATGCTGATCATCTGAAACAGAAACTCTTCATTAATTCAAAATAACACTGATAGATAATTGATGCGTAACAGAGTTACTTTCTTTTAGTAGAAAAACAAAAAAGATGGAATATGAAAATTAATTTTAACACTTTTAAAAATACACATTTTTTAATATGCACTGCCGGAAAGCGAAAAAAGAACACCAAGAAGGAGACGTCTGATACCAACGAAATTTATACATAACGGAATACAGAGGATAACGTGATCAAAACATTATCGCAAAATACAGCTGTATTTGCTGGTAAACTGAAAAATAACATTTCCATGTAACATGGTTAGTACGAGGTTGAACCGCCATGAACTGCGTCACACTGTGCAATTCTGGCATGGAGTCTGTCGTACAGATGTTGGATGTAAGTTTGGGGTATTGAGTTCCAAGCATCCTCAACCTGGACGCCGAAATCGGGGATGGTCGTGGCTAGAAAGTGAAAAAAGAACACCAAGAAGGAGACGTCTGATACCAACGAAATTTATACATAACGGAATACAGAGGATAACGTGATCAAAACATTATGGCAAAATACAGCTGTATGTTCTGGTAAACTGAAAAATAACATTTCCATGTAACATGGTTAGTACGAGGTTGAACCGCCATGAACTGCGTCACACTGTGCAATTCTGGCATGGAGTCTGTCGTACAGATGTTGGATGTAAGTTTGGGGTATTGAGTTCCAAGAATCCTCAACCTGGACGCCTAAATCGGGGATGGTCGTGGCTAGAAAGTGAAAAAAGAACACCAAGAAGGAGACGTCTGATACCAACGAAATTTTTGCATAACGGAATACAGAGGATAACGTGATCAAAACATTATGGCAAAATACAGCTGTATTTGCTGGTAAACTGAAAAATAACATTTCCATGTAACATGGTTAGTACGAGGTTGAACCGCCATGAACTGCGTCACACTGTGCAATTCTGGCATGGAGTCTGTCGTACAGATGTTGGATGTAAGTTTGGGGTATTGAGTTCCAAGAATCCTCAACCTGGACGCCTCGATCGGGGATGGTCGTGGCTAGAAAGTGAAAAAAGAACACCAAGAAGGAGACGTCTGATACCAACGAAATTTATACATAAAGGAATACAGAGGATAACGTGATCAAAACATTATGGCAAAATACAGCTGTATTTGCTGGTAAACTGAAAAATAACATTTCCATGTAACATGGTTAGTACGATGTTGAACCGCCATGAACTGCGTCACACTGTGCAATTCTGGCATGGAGTCTGTCGTACAGATGTTGGATGTAAGTTTGGGGTATTGAGTTCCAAGCATCCTCAACCTGGACGCCTCAATCGGGGATGGTCGTGGCTAGAAAGTGAAAAAAGAACACCAAGAAGGAGACGTCTGATACCAACGAAATTTATACATAACGGAATACAGAGGATAACGTGATCAAAAGATTATGGCAAAATACAGCTGTATTTGCTGGTAAACTGAAAAATAACATTTCCATGTAACATGGTTAGTACGAGGTTGAACCGCCATGAACTGCGTCACACTGTGCAATTCTGGCATGGAGTCTGTCGTACAGATGTTGGATGTAAGTTTGGGGTATTGAGTTCCAAGCATCCTCAACCTGGACGCGTAAATCGCGGATGGTCGTGGCTGGCCGTGGAGACCGGATAAGTCGTTGACCCATAAAATCCTACACGTGCTCAATCCGGTGAACGTGCACTCCATGGAAGTTGCCTCACACCCTGAAGTGTATGTTGCGTTGCACGTGCCGTGTGTGGGGGTTCGTTATCTTGCTGGAAAACACCACGAGGGACCGACCTTACAAATGGCACAATAACGGGCTGAATGATGTTGTTGATGTAGGAGGTGCTGTTTCACGCACCCGGTACAAACACTAGTTGTGTACGGGAGTGATAGCTGATCGCTCCCCACACCAGGAGACCAGGTGTAGGCCCTGTGTTTCGCTGGCGGATGCAAGAAGGGTGGAGACGCTCCCCTGTGCGTCTGGGAACACGCATACCGCCATCGGAGGCTCCCAAGCAGAATCTCCTTTCATCGCTGAACACGACAGATCGCCATTGCGTTCTCCAGTGCAGACGTTGGCGACACCACTGCAGCCGTTCGTGACGGTGGGCTGGAGTCAGAGGTACACATGCCAGAAGCACACGTGTACGTAGTCCTGCATCCAGTAGACGGTTGCGAATTGTTCGCACAGTCACCTCAGGTGCAACGGCAGCTCAGATTTGCGGCGCAGTGGATGTTCTGCTTGACAACGTCGCTCTTCTTATGCGTCGATCGGTCCGCTCATCAGTCCGTCTGTGACTCCCGGTTCCACGTCTTCTCGTGTGGGAATGTTCCTCGGACCATCTACGCTACCATCGTACTGCCACCGATACTTCCCGTCCAATTCGCTCCGCAATGCGACGATACGACCACCCGGCCTCGCGGAGTCCGATAACTGCTGAAATCGTACACGTCTTCCATGTCCAGGCATTGCAGCTTCTTCAGGGTCTTCGCACGCGTCCGTACGCCGACGACTGATTACATTCACTTCGCCGTACTCCTTAAATACCACCGACGATAATTTGCATATTATGCCGTGCTGTGGCGTAAGCGCTCACCGGTTGGTCCCGAAATTAACATCACACCTACGTAAACTCGACCCCATTAACATATGTAAATTTCACGATCGTCCGCCAATTCCTTCTTGGTGTTCTTTTGTCACTTTCCGCTAGTGTAAAAGCTTATTAGCTGAATTACTTGGCGTTGCTCGGGAGAATTCGGCGATAATTCACTATCTAAATTTCGTACAAATCAAATGAAAAAGATTATTTTTTTTCTGGCATGAATCATACCTAATACTGTACTTCATTTCTTCATTGAAATTGAATTTTATTCTGAGTAGCCAGACAGTAATTTTCAGTTTTTCAATTTGATTATTGTTGTTAACTTACTTTCAGTTCCGATGATGAATTGTGTTGCATTTCCTCACTGGAAAGCACTTGTCACGAAAAAAAAACAAACAAAACAAACCTTCTTGTACTTATCACGACAAAAAATATTAAATTCGAATTCAAAATAAAAAAAACTAAAAACTGGAACTTTTTATGAAAATTTTGTACGGGGGCCCCTTGACCTGGGGTCCGAACTTTTCCCAAAACCGTCTATCGTCTAAGTTAGAGCACCATGAGGTAGTATACCAATTCAAAATAAAAAAAGCAAAAAATGAAACTTTTTACGAAATTTTTTTATGAGGCCCTTGACCCCCGGGGTCCGACTCCTTCCAAAAACCGTCTATGATCTAAGGTACAGTACCATGAGATATTACGCCAAAATTTGATGTTTCTAAATTGAAAACTGTATACCATGAGATATTGGATTGTCGAAAAAGTCATGACGTATTTTGGCCCCCGATGGCGGTTGGGCGGTTTTGGAAGTACTAGAGGCATGTCTGTTATTGCTATGGCATTCGACAGGTGCCAGTTCTAGCTGCAGTCTAAAAGGAATCGTGAGCGATTTGGTTGATTTGCCGAGATTTGACATCAAGTTGAAGATGGAAGACCAAACTGAGCATTTTCGCCATATTTTACTGTTTTACTTCCGTAAAGGGAAGAACGCGCGTCAAGCTTGTGAAAAGTTGCGTAAAGTGTACGGTGATAATGCTCTACAAGAACGTCAGTGCCAGCGGTGGTTCGCAAAATTCCGTGCTGGTGATTTTGACCTCAACGATGCTCCTCGTTCGGGAAGGCCCACCGAGGTTGATGATGATCAAATCAAGGTATTGATCGAGTCAAACCCGCGTTACACGACACGAGAGATTGCAGACACATTGCACATCCATCATTCAAGCGTTCACGACCACCTGAAGAAGCTGGGATACGTAAGCAAGCTCGATGTGTGGGTTCCTCATGAACTCAAAGAAGCTCAATTGACGGCAAGTATAAACATCTGCGATATGCTCGTTAAACGTGAGGAAAACGATCCTTTTTTGAAGCGACTGATAACTGGTGACGAAAAAGTGGATTGTGTACAACAATGTGCTGCGCAAACGGTCTTGGACCCGACGTGCTGCTTCGCCTCGAACGACATCCAAAGCAGACATTTATCAGCGGAAGGTTCTGGTCTCAGTGTGGTGGGATTTTAAAGGTGTCGTGTTTTTCGAGCTCCTACCACGGAACCAAACAATCAATTTCAATGTGTACTGTCGGCAATTGGACAGTTTGAACGAATCCATCATCCAGAGCTCGTTCATCGTAAAGGTGTTGTGTTCCATCATGACAACGCGAGACCACACACAAGTTTGATCACCCGCCAAAAAGTATTGGAGCTTGGGTGGGATGTGTTGCCACACCCAGCATACTCGCCTGACCTTGCGCCGTCAGACTTCCACTTGTTTCGCTCTCTTCAACAGTCCTTGCGTGGCATAACGTTCAATTCAGATGAGGCTGTAAATCAGCACCTTCTACAGATTTTCGCCACGAGAGACAGGTCCTTCTATGAACGAGGCATTCTGCAGCTCACTGAAAGATGGCAAAAGGTTATCGAACAAAACGGGCATTATATCATTGATTGATCTGTGTTATTTTGTATCAATAAAGGACCTTTGCAAAACATGGCTAAAATACGTCATGACTTTTCCGACAACCCAATAGTATACCTATTCAAAATCAAAAAGTAAAGGATTAAATTTTTTTAGAAAAGTTTGTATGGGGGTGGAGCTCTGACTCCTTTTAAAAACCGTCTACGGTCTAAGTTAGAGTGCATGAGATAGTATACCAGCTCAAAATAAAAAAGTAGAAAATGGAGCTTTTTACGAAAATTTTGTATTAGAAGCGATAGAACTACGACTCCTTCCAAAAACCGTCTGCGGTCTGAGTTAGAGTATTATGGGATAGTGCACCAATTCAAAAATAAAAGTAGAAAATGGAAATTTCTTGTGGAAGCCCTTTGAGTCCCTGGGCTCGGACTCCTTCAAAAAACCGTCTACGATCTAAGTTAGAGTAACATGAGATATTATGCCAAATTTGGTGTTTCTAAATTGAAAACTGTATACCATGAGATAGTATACCAATTCAAAATAAAAAAATAAAGGTTGGAACTTTTTTGCGAAAATTTTGTGTGCCCCCCCCCCCCCCTCTCTTGATCCCGGGATCCGACGCCTTCCAAAAACAGTGTACTTCTAAGTTAGAGTACCATGAGATAGTATACCAAATTTGATGGTTCTAAATTGAAAACTGTACTTTTGCATAGCAGACAAGAACGCAAACAGACAAACATTCAACTTAATATACATTATATTGACAAAAGTCACCGGAAGCGCCTTCAAAAGCAAATGAACTGATCCCCTGCGTTGTTAAGATGCGCAGTACAGCTGGAAACGGTATAAAAACAAGCCTGCAGCTGACCGCGATCGTATCGCACAGTGAGGTTAAGTGAAAATGTCGGGACGGGAGGGAACTGAGTTTGAGAAAGGAAAGATTGTTGGGTGTTATATTAGTGGGTTGTCCACAAGAGAAACTGAGAGGCGCTTAAACATACCGAAGTCAGATGTTTTGGATGTACTGAATAAGTAAAACACACATGGCGTGCCTGAAGAAGCAAAACGTACCGGCAGACCAAAGAAAATCAGTGATAGAGGACGTTGAAGCCTCAGGAGAGTCGTTACAGCTAATCGACGGAGTACTGCACAAGACCTCAGTGTACAGGTTAGTAAAAATGCCGGAACCTCGGTATGTACACGTACCATTCGCAGAGAACTTCATTCCATGGGTTACCATGTTCGTGCGGCTGCTCATAAGCCTTTCATCTCCAATCGGAATGCTACTAGTCATTTAGCATGGTGTAAAGAACATTTATCGTGGACCGTAGATCAATGGAAACGGGTCCTATGGACTCCGCAGTTTGTTTTACGATGTATGTGATCCGAATTTCCGACCGTTTGCGGCTCAGTGGTTAAACGCGTTCTTTAAGTGTTGAACCCCAACGAAACGGCGTGGGTTTGATTCTGACTGCAGCGGAAGGATTAACTGCAGTATGGCCTAAAAAAGGTGGGCTCCTCGCGGTTTTGCGGAATTTTAGTTTAAATACGGAGGAACATAAAAGTGATTTTCTGATTACGGAAAATGCGGAAGTTAAAATAAACGTGCACTTTTAAAAACGGAAATTTTTTGAAAAAGAAGGGTTGCGACACGCTATTTTTAGAATTTGCCTGTGAATTCACGCCATTTTTTTTAACTGTATAAGGTTAAAATCAAGTTAAATTTCATGTTCGTTCAAAAAATTTACGAATTTAACGTTCCGAAAGAGAAATGTATATCAAGTTAGTAAAATCATGCAATGCATTAATTATGATACGCTTTCCAACATACCAGAAATTATTACTCAAGTTATGGGGATAATGGCTGTGGAATAAATCTCGGTCCTGTGTGCTGACCTTTGACCCCATTTCGATGATATTCAACAGAACCGGTTCACTACACCTCCGGAACAACATGATAAAGTTTTGTTGCAATAGAAGCAGTTTTACGCAAGTTAGAGAATAATGGCTGTGGAATAAATCTGGCTTTTGTGCAATGACCTTTGACGCCATTTCGTTGATATTCAACAGAACCGGTTCACTATACCTCCGGAACAACATGATAACGTTTTCTCGCAATCCAAGCATTTTAGGTAAGTTATGATGCACAAGAGCAATGGAGTGGATCCCACTCCAGTGTCCTGACCTTTGACCCCATTTCTCCCATTTTCAATAGGGTTCGTCTCCAGCAGCTACTTACCACGTACTAAAATTTCACCGAAATCGAACCATATTTACGCAAGTTATGACGCATAAGGGCAATGGAACATATCCCGCTCTTATGCCCTGCCTGACCTTTGACCCCATTTCGTCTATTTCCAATAGGGTTTGTGCCCAGGTGGTTCCCTACCACATACTAAAATTTAATCGAAATCGAACCATATTTACGCATGTTATGACGCATAAAGGCAATGGAATGGATTCCACTCCAGTGTCCTGACCTTTGACTCCCATTTCGCCCATTTTCAATAGGGTTCGTCCCCATTTGGTTCCTTACCAAATACTAAAATTTGATCGAAATCGAACCATTTTTACGCAAGTTATGACGCATAAAGGCAATGGAATGGATCCAGCTCCTATGTCCTGACCTTTGACGCTATTTCACCCATTTTCAATAGGGGTTGTCCCCAGGTGGTTCCCTATCACATACTAAAATTTCATCGAAATCGAACCACTTTTACGCAAGTTATGACGCATAAAGGCAATGGAATGGATCCAGCTCCTATGTCCTAGCCTTGGACACAATTTCACCCATTTTCAAGAGGGATCGTCCCCAGGTGGTTCTCTACCACATATTAAAATTACATCGAAATCGAACCATATTTACGCATGTTATGACGCATAAAGGCAATGGAATGGATCCCGCTTTTATGTCCTGACCTTTGACCCCATTCCGCCCATTTTCAACAGGGTTCGTCCCCAGGTGGTCCCCTACCACATACTAAAATTTCGTCGAAATCGAACCATTTTCACGAGAGTTATCGTACGGACGGACGGACAAAGATGGAGCATACATACGCTTCTTCAAACTACGGTTGCAAAGCGTAAATAAAAGTCAGAAAATGAAAGTAATTCTTGCTGCGACGCCAAAGCATCTGCTTATTATTACGCTTAGAATGCTGGAGAGGAAATGATTCGGTAGCTGGAAGGTCACTGCTACGAAAAAAAAAAAAAAAATGGACACCCTCTCTCAGAATCTCAAGGAGATTTTCAATTACCGGATGTAAAACTTTGTCTGCTCAGAAAACACGATCTGTTTGGTACTTCGTAATAGCAGAAAATCAGAAAGCATTTCGTTCTGCTGACAACGGGAACAAGGTCACGCATCACACAATTCAGAATTGAAAGTATGAACTAGGGGTTTCTACGAGCAGACGGTATCTGAAACAAAGGAGGAGATTTGTCCCTGTGTGCGTACATACACAACAAAGACATGCATTGCGGCTTGTCATCGTTAGCGATATATATATATATGTCCAGTTTATTTAGAAATCGTTACCGCAATTTCTCAAATATCCGTCTTCTATTTTGCACTAGGTGAAATCAGAGCCGGCTTGACCATAGGGGCAAACCGCAGTTTAGAAAACAAAATAATTATCGGTAAAAAAAATTTAACTACATTTCTTTTCTAACTTTTGGGGCGCAAGGCCCTTAAAAACATATTTTTGAAGTTTTTTGTTTGATTCCAATCTCCCCATTTTTGAATACATTATCTCCCCTGTTCGTCGTACGGACACTGGGGCAACCGCAGTTTAGAAAACAAAATAAGTTTCGGTAAGAAACAAATTGAACTGCATTTCTTTTCTAACTTTTGGGGCGCAAAGCCCTTAAAAACATATTTTTGAAGTTTTTTGTTTGATTCCAATCTCCCCATTTTTGAATACATTATCTCCCCTGTTCGTCGTACGGACACTGGGGCAACCGCAGTTTAGAAAACAAAATAAGTTTCGGTAAGAAAAATTGAACTGCATTTTTTTCTAACTTTTGGGGCGCAAAGCCCTTAAAAACATATTTTTGAAGTTTTTTGTTTGATTCCAATCTCCCCATTTTTGAATACATTATCTCCCCTGTTCGTCGTACGGACACTGGGGCAACCGCAGTTTAGAAAACAAAATAAGTTTCGGTAAGAAAAATTGAACTGCATTTTTTTTTCTAACTTTTGGGGCGCAAAGCCCTTAAAAACATATTTTTGAAGTTTTTTGTTTGATTCCAATCTCCCCATTTTTGAATACATTATCTCCCCTGTTCGTCGTACGGACACTGGGGCAACCGCAGTTTAGAAAACAAAATAAGTTTCGGTAAGAAAAATTGAACTGCATTTTTTTTTCTAACTTTTGGGGCGCAAAGCCCTTAAAAACATATTTTTGAAGTTTTTTGTTTGATTCCAATCTCCCCATTTTTGAATACATTATCTCCCCTGTTCGTCGTACGGACACTGGGGCAACCGCAGTTTAGAAAACAAAATAAGTTTCGGTAAGAAAAATTGAACTGCATTTTTTTTTCTAACTTTTGGGGCGCAAAGCCCTTAAAAACATATTTTTGAAGTTTTTTGTTTGATTCCAATCTCCCCATTTTTGAATACATTATCTCCCCTGTTCGTCGTACGGACACTGGGGCAACCGCAGTTTAGAAAACAAAATAAGTTTCGGTAAGAAAAATTGAACTGCATTTTTTTTTCTAACTTTTGGGGCGCAAAGCCCTTAAAAACATATTTTTGAAGTTTTTTGTTTGATTCCAATCTCCCCATTTTTGAATACATTATCTCCCCTGTTCGTCGTACGGACACTGGGGCAACCGCAGTTTAGAAAACAAAATAAGTTTCGGTAAGAAAAATTGAACTGCATTTTTTTTTCTAACTTTTGGGGCGCAAAGCCCTTAAAAACATATTTTTGAAGTTTTTTGTTTGATTCCAATCTCCCCATTTTTGAATACATTATCTCCCCTGTTCGTCGTACGGACACTGGGGCAACCGCAGTTTAGAAAACAAAATAAGTTTCGGTAAGAAAAATTGAACTGCATTTTTTTTTCTAACTTTTGGGGCGCAAAGCCCTTAAAAACATATTTTTGAAGTTTTTTGTTTGATTCCAATCTCCCCATTTTTGAATACATTATCTCCCCTGTTCGTCGTACGGACACTGGGGCAACCGCAGTTTAGAAAACAAAATAAGTTTCGGTAAGAAAAATTGAACTGCATTTTTTTTCTAACTTTTGGGGCGCAAAGCCCTTAAAAACATATTTTTGAAGTTTTTTGTTTGATTCCAATCTCCCCATTTTTGAATACATTATCTCCCCTGTTCGTCGTACGGACACTGGGGCAACCGCAGTTTAGAAAACAAAATAAGTTTCGGTAAGAAAAATTGAACTGCATTTTTTTCTAACTTTTGGGGCGCAAAGCCCTTAAAAACATATTTTTGAAGTTTTTTGTTTGATTCCAATCTCCCCATTTTTGAATACATTATCTCCCCTGTTCGTCGTACGGACACTGGGGCAACCGCAGTTTAGAAAACAAAATAAGTTTCGGTAAGAAAAATTGAACTGCATTTTTTTTTCTAACTTTTGGGGCGCAAAGCCCTTAAAAACATATTTTTGAAGTTTTTTGTTTGATTCCAATCTCCCCATTTTTGAATACATTATCTCCCCTGTTCGTCGTACGGACACTGGGGCAACCGCAGTTTAGAAAACAAAATAAGTTTCGGTAAGAAAAATTGAACTGCATTTTTTTTTCTAACTTTTGGGGCGCAAAGCCCTTAAAAACATATTTTTGAAGTTTTTTGTTTGATTCCAATCTCCCCATTTTTGAATACATTATCTCCCCTGTTCGTCGTACGGACACTGGGGCAACCGCAGTTTAGAAAACAAAATAAGTTTCGGTAAGAAAAATTGAACTGCATTTTTTTTTCTAACTTTTGGGGCGCAAAGCCCTTAAAAACATATTTTTGAAGTTTTTTGTTTGATTCCAATCTCCCCATTTTTGAATACATTATCTCCCCTGTTCGTCGTACGGACACTGGGGCAACCGCAGTTTAGAAAACAAAATAAGTTTCGGTAAGAAAAATTGAACTGCATTTTTTTCTAACTTTTGGGGCGCAAAGCCCTTAAAAACATATTTTTGAAGTTTTTTGTTTGATTCCAATCTCCCCATTTTTGAATACATTATCTCCCCTGTTCGTCGTACGGACACTGGGGCAACCGCAGTTTAGAAAACAAAATAAGTTTCGGTAAGAAAAATTGAACTGCATTTTTTTTTCTAACTTTTGGGGCGCAAAGCCCTTAAAAACATATTTTTGAAGTTTTTTGTTTGATTCCAATCTCCCCATTTTTGAATACATTATCTCCCCTGTTCGTCGTACGGACACTGGGGCAACCGCAGTTTAGAAAACAAAATAAGTTTCGGTAAGAAAAATTGAACTGCATTTTTTTTCTAACTTTTGGGGCGCAAAGCCCTTAAAAACATATTTTTGAAGTTTTTTGTTTGATTCCAATCTCCCCATTTTTGAATACATTATCTCCCCTGTTCGTCGTACGGACACTGGGGCAACCGCAGTTTAGAAAACAAAATAAGTTTCGGTAAGAAAAATTGAACTGCATTTTTTTTCTAACTTTTGGGGCGCAAAGCCCTTAAAAACATATTTTTGAAGTTTTTTGTTTGATTCCAATCTCCCCATTTTTGAATACATTATCTCCCCTGTTCGTCGTACGGACACTGGGGCAACCGCAGTTTAGAAAACAAAATAAGTTTCGGTAAGAAAAATTGAACTGCATTTTTTTTCTAACTTTTGGGGCGCAAAGCCCTTAAAAACATATTTTTGAAGTTTTTTGTTTGATTCCAATCTCCCCATTTTTTGAATACATTATCTCCCCTGTTCGTCGTACGGACACTGGGGCAACCGCAGTTTAGAAAACAAAATAAGTTTCGGTAAGAAAAATTGAACTGCATTTTTTTTTCTAACTTTTGGGGCGCAAAGCCCTTAAAAACATATTTTTGAAGTTTTTTGTTTGATTCCAATCTCCCCATTTTTGAATACATTATCTCCCCTGTTCGTCGTACGGACACTGGGGCAACCGCAGTTTAGAAAACAAAATAAGTTTCGTTAAGAAAAATTGAACTGCATTTTTTTTCTAACTTTTGGGGCGCAAAGCCCTTAAAAACATATTTTTGAAGTTTTTTGTTTGATTCCAATCTCCCCATTTTTGAATACATTATCTCCCCTGTTCGTCGTACGGACACTGGGGCAACCGCAGTTTAGAAAACAAAATAAGTTTCGGTAAGAAAAATTGAACTGCATTTTTTTTCTAACTTTTGGGGCGCAAAGCCCTTAAAAACATATTTTTGAAGTTTTTTGTTTGATTCCAATCTCCCCATTTTTGAATACATTATCTCCCCTGTTCGTCGTACGGACACTGGGGCAACCGCAGTTTAGAAAACAAAATAATTTTCGGTAAGAAAAATTTAACTGCATTTTTTTTTCTAACTTTTGGGGAGCAAAGCCCTTAAAAACATATTTTTGAAGTTTTTTGTTTGATTCCAATCTCCCCATTTTTGAATACATTATCTCCCCTGTTCGTCGTACGGGCACTGGGGCAACCGCAGTTTAGAAAACAAAATAATTTTCGGTAAAAAAAATTTAACTACATTTTTTTTCTAACTTTTGGGGCGCAAAGCCCTTAAAAACATATTTTTGAAGTTTTTTGTTTGATTCCAATCTCCCCATTTTTGAATACATTATCCCCCCTGTTCGTCGTACGGACACTGGGGCAACCGCAGTTTAGAAAACAAAATAATTTTCGGTAAAAAAAAATTGAACTGCATTCTTTTGTAACTTTTGGGGCGCAAGGCCCTTAAAAACATATTTTTGAAGTTTTTTGTTTGATTCCAATCTCCCCATTTTTGAATACATTATCTCCCCTGTTCGTCGTACGGACACTGGGGCAACCGCAGTTTAGAAAACAAAATATGTTTCGGTAAGAAAAATTGAACTGCATTTTTTTTTCTAACTTTTGGGGCGCAAAGCCCTTAAAAACATATTTTTGAAGTTTTTTGTTTGATTCCAATCTCCCCATTTTTGAATACATTATCTCCCCTGTTCGTCGTACGGACACTGGGGCAACCGCAGTTTAGAAAACAAAATATGTTTCGGTAAGAAAAATTGAACTGCATTTTTTTTTCTAACTTTTGGGGCGCAAAGCCCTTAAAAACATATTTTTGAAGTTTTTTGTTTGATTCCAATCTCCCCATTTTTGAATACATTATCTCCCCTGTTCGTCGTACGGACACTGGGGCAACCGCAGTTTAGAAAACAAAATAAGTTTCGGTAAGAAAAATTGAACTGCATTTTTTTTCTAACTTTTGGGGCGCAAAGCCCTTAAAAACATATTTTTGAAGTTTTTTGTTTGATTCCAATCTCCCCATTTTTGAATACATTATCTCCCCTGTTCGTCGTACGGACACTGGGGCAACCGCAGTTTAGAAAACAAAATAAGTTTCGGTAAGAAAAATTGAACTGCATTTTTTTCTAACTTTTGGGGCGCAAAGCCCTTAAAAACATATTTTTGAAGTTTTTTGTTTGATTCCAATCTCCCCATTTTTGAATACATTATCTCCCCTGTTCGTCGTACGGACACTGGGGCAACCGCAGTTTAGAAAACAAAATATGTTTCGGTAAGAAAAATTGAACTGCATTTTTTTTCTAACTTTTGGGGCGCAAAGCCCTTAAAAACATATTTTTGAAGTTTTTTGTTTGATTCCAATCTCCCCATTTTTGAATACATTATCTCCCCTGTTCGTCGTACGGACACTGGGGCAACCGCAGTTTAGAAAACAAAATATGTTTCGGTAAGAAAAATTGAACTGCATTTTTTTCTAACTTTTGGGGCGCAAAGCCCTTAAAAACATATTTTTGAAGTTTTTTTGTTTGATTCCAATCTCCCCATTTTTGAATACATTATCCCCCCTGTTCGTCGTACGGACACTGGGGCAACCGCAGTTTAGAAAACAAAATAATTTTCGGTAAAAAAAATTGAACTGCATTCTTTTGTAACTTTTGGGGCGCAAGGCCCTTAAAAACATATTTTTGAAGTTTTTTGTTTGATTCCAATCTCCCCATTTTTGAATACATTATCCCCCCTGTTCGTCGTACGGACACTGGGGCAACCGCAGTTTAGAAAACAAAATATGTTTCGGTAAGAAAAATTTAACTGCATTTTTTTTTCTAACTTTTGGGGCGCAAAGCCCTTAAAAACATATTTTTGAAGTTTTTTGTTTGATTCCAATCTCCCCATTTTTGAATACATTATCTCCCCTGTTCGTCGTACGGACACTGGGGCAACCGCAGTTTAGAAAACAAAATATGTTTCGGTAAGAAAAATTTAACTGCATTTTTTTTTCTAACTTTTGGGGCGCAAAGCCCTTAAAAACATATTTTTGAAGTTTTTTGTTTGATTCCAATCTCCCCATTTTTGAATACATTATCTCCCCTGTTCGTCGTACGGACACTGGGGCAACCGCAGTTTAGAAAACAAAATAATTTTCGGTAAGAAAAATTTAACTGCATTTTTTTCTAACTTTTGGGGAGCAAAGCCCTTAAAAACATATTTTTGAAGTTTTTGTTTGATTCCAATCTCCCCATTTTTGAATACATTATCTCCCTGTTCGTCGTACGGACACTGGGGCAACCGCAGTTTAGAAAACAAAATATGTTTCGGTAAGAAAAATTGAACTGCATTTTTTTTTCTAACTTTTGGGGCGCAAAGCCCTTAAAAACATATTTTTGAAGTTTTTTGTTTGATTCCAATCTCCCCATTTTTGAATACATTATCTCCCCTGTTCGTCGTACGGACACTGGGGCAACCGCAGTTTAGAAAACAAAATAATTTTCGGTAAGAAAAATTTAACTGCATTTTTTTTTCTAACTTTTGGGGAGCAAAGCCCTTAAAAACATATTTTTGAAGTTTTTTGTTTGATTCCAATCTCCCCATTTTTGAATACATTATCTCCCCTGTTCGTCGTACGGGCACTGGGGCAACCGCAGTTTAGAAAACAAAATAATTTTCGGTAAAAAAAATTTAACTACATTTTTTTTCTAACTTTTGGGGCGCAAAGCCCTTAAAAACATATTTTTGAAGTTTTTTTGTTTGATTCCAATCTCCCCATTTTTGAATACATTATCCCCCCTGTTCGTCGTACGGACACTGGGGCAACCGCAGTTTAGAAAACAAAATAATTTTCGGTAAAAAAATTGAACTGCATTCTTTTGTAACTTTTGGGGCGCAAGGCCCTTAAAAACATATTTTTGAAGTTTTTTTGTTTGATTCCAATCTCCCCATTTTTGAATACATTATCCCCCCTGTTCGTCGTACGGACACTGGGGCAACCGCAGTTTAGAAAACAAAATAATTTTCGGTAAAAAAAATTGAACTGCATTCTTTTGTAACTTTTGGGGCGCAAGGCCCTTAAAAACATATTTTTGAAGTTTTTTGTTTGATTCCAATCTCCCCATTTTTGAATACATTATCCCCCCTGTTCGTCGTACGGACACTGGGGCAACCGCAGTTTAGAAAACAAAATAATTTTCGGTAAAAAAAATTGAACTGCATTCTTTTGTAACTTTTGGGGCGCAAGGCCCTTAAAAACATATTTTTGAAGTTTTTTGTTTGATTCCAATCTCCCCATTTTTGAATACATTATCCCCCCTGTTCGTCGTACGGACACTGGGGCAACCGCAGTTTAGAAAACAAAATAATATTCGGTAAAAAAAATTGAACTGCATTCTTTTGTAACTTTTGGGGCGCAAGGCCCTTAAAAACATATTTTTGAAGTTTTTTGTTTGATTCCAATCTCCCCATTTTTGAATACATTATCCCCCCTGTTCGTCGTACGGACACTGGGGCAACCGCAGTTTAGAAAACAAAATAATTTTCGGTAAAAAAAATTGAACTGCATTCTTTTGTAACTTTTGGGGCGCAAGGCCCTTAAAAACATATTTTTGAAGTTTTTTGTTTGATTCCAATCTCCCCATTTTTGAATACATTATCCCCCCTGTTCGTCGTACGGACACTGGGGCAACCGCAGTTTAGAAAACAAAATAATTTTCGGTAAAAAAATTGAACTGCATTCTTTTGTAACTTTTGGGGCGCAAGGCCCTTAAAAACATATTTTTGAAGTTTTTTGTTTGATTCCAATCTCCCCATTTTTGAATACATTATCCCCCCTGTTCGTCGTACGGACACTGGGGCAACCGCAGTTTAGAAAACAAAATAATTTTCGGTAAAAAAAATTTAACTACATTTTTTTTCTAACTTTTGGGGCGCAAAGCCCTTAAAAACATATTTTTGAAGTTTTTTTGTTTGATTCCAATCTCCCCATTTTTGAATACATTATCCCCCCTGTTCGTCGTACGGACACTGGGGCAACCGCAGTTTAGAAAACAAAATAATTTTCGGTCAAAAAATTGAACTGCATTTTTTGTTGTAACTTTTGGGGCGCAAGGCCCTTAAAAACATATTTTTGAAGTTTTTTGTTTGTCTCCAACCTACCCATTTTTGAATACATTATCCCCTCTGTTCGTCGTACGGACACTGGGGCAACCGCAGTTTAGAAAACAAAATAATTTTCGGTAAAAAAATTGAACTGCATTTTTTTTTGTAACTTTTCGGGCGCAAGGCCCTTAAAAACATATTTTTGAAGTTTTTTTGTTTGTTTCCAGTCTCCCCATTTTTGAATACATTATCCCCCCTGTTCGTCGTACGGACACTGGGGCAACCGCAGTTTAGAAAACACAATAATTTTCGGTAAGAAAAATTTAACTACATTATTTTTTTGTAACTTTTGGGGGCCCTTAAAAACATATTTTTGAAGTTTTTTTGTTTGTTTCCAATCTCCATATTTTTGAATACATTATCCCCCCTGTTCGTCGTACGGACACTGGGGCAACCGCAGTTCAGAAAACAAAATAAGTTTCGGGAAACAAAATTTAACTACATTTTTTTTTGTAACTTGTGGGGCGCAAAGCCCTTAAAAACATATTTTTGAAGTTTTTTGTTTGTTTCCAATCTCCATATTTTTGAATACATTATCCCCCCTGTTCGTCGTACGGACACTGGGGCAACCGCAGTTCAGAAAACAAAATAAGTTTCGGTAAACAAAATTTAACTACATTTTTTTTTGTAACTTGTGGGGCGCAAAGCCCTTAAAAACATATTTTTGAAGTTTTTTGTTTGTTTCCAATCTCCCCATTTTTGAATACATTATCCCCCCTGTTCGTCGTACGGATACTGGGGCAACCGCAGTTTAGAAAACAAAATAATTTTCGGTAAAATAATTTAACTACACTTTTTTTTTGTAACTTTTGGGGCGCAAAGCCCTTAAAAACATGTTTTTGGAGTTTTTAGTTTGTTTCCAATCTCCTAATTTTTGAATACATTATCCCCCCTGTTCGTCGTACGGATACTGGGGCAACCGCAGTTTAGAAAACAAAATAATTTTCGGTAAAATAATTTAACTACACTTTTTTTTTGTAATTTTGGGGCGCAAAGCCCTTAAAAACATATTTTTGGAGTTTTTAGTTTGTTTCCAATCTCCTAATTTTTGAATACATTATCCCCCGTGTTCGTCGTACGGATACTGGGGCAACCGCAGTTTAGAAAACAAAATAATTTTCGGTAAGAAAAATTGAACTGCCTTTTTTTTGTAACTTTTGGGGTGCAAGGCCCTTAAAAACATATTTTTGGAGTTTTTTCTTTGTTTCCAATCTCCTAATTTTTGAATACATTATCCTACCTGTTCGTCGTACGGATACTGGGGCAACCGCAGTTTAGAAAACAAAATAATTTTCGGTAAGAAAAATTGAACTGCCTTTTTTTGGTAACTTTTGGGGCGCAAGGCCCTTAAAAACATATTTTTGGAGTTTTTTTGTTTGTTTCCAATCTCCTAATTTTTCAATACATTATCCTACCTGTTCGTCGTACGGACACTGGGTCAACCGCAGTTTAGAAAACAAAATAATTTTCGGTAAGAAAAATTTAACTGCATTTTTTTTTGTAACTTTTGGGGGCCCTTAAAAACATATTTTTGGTTTTTTTTGTTTGTTTCCAATCTACCCATTTTTGAATACATTATCCCCCCTGTTCGTCGTACGGATACTGGGGCAACCGCAGTTTAGAAAACAAAATAATTTTCGGTAAAAAAAATTAATTACATTTTTGTAACTTTTGGGGCGCAAGGCCCTTAAAAACATATTTTTGGAGTTTTTTGTTTGTTTCCAATCTCCTAATTTTTGAATACATTATCCTATCTGTTCGTCGTACGGACACTGGGGCAACCGCAGTTTAGAAAACAAAATAATTTTCGGTAAAATAATTTAACTGCATTTTTTTTCGTAACTTTTGGGGCGCAAGGCCCTTAAAAACATATTTTTGAAGTTTTTTTTGTTTGTTTCCAATCTACCCATTTTTGAATACATTACCCCCCCCCCCCTGTTCGTCGTACGGATACTGGGGCAACCGCAGTTTAGAAAACAAAATAATTTTCGGTAAAAAAATTAATTACATTTTTGTAACTTTTGGGGCGCAAGGCCCTTAAAAACATATTTTTGGAGTTTTTTTTTGTTTGTTTCCAATCTACCCATTTTTGAATACATTATCCCCCCTGTTCGTCGTACGGATACTGGGGCAACCGCAGTTTAGAAAACAAAATAATTTTCGGTAAAATAATTTAACTACACTTTTTTTTTGTAACTTTTGGGGCGCAAAGCCCTTAAAAACATGTTTTTGGAGTTTTTAGTTTGTTTCCAATCTCCTAATTTTTGAATACATTATCCCCCCTCTTCGTCGTACGGATACTGGGGCAACCGCAGTTTAGAAAACAAAATAATTTTCGGTAAAATAATTTAACTGCACTTTTTTTTTGTAATTTTGGGGCGCAAAGCCCTTAAAAACATATTTTCGGAGTTTTTAGTTTGTTTCCAATCTCCTAATTTTTGAATACATTATCCCCCCTGTTCGTCGTACGGATACTGGGGCAACCGCAGTTTAGAAAACAAAATAATTTTCGGTAAGAAAAATTTAACTGCATTTTTTTTTGTAACTTTTTGGGCGCAAGGCCCTCAAAAACATATTTTTGAAGTTTTTTCTTTGTTTCCAATCTCCCCATTTTTTGAATACATTATCCCCCCTGTTCGACGTACGGACACTGGGGCAACCGCAGTTTAGAAAACAAAATAATTTTCGGTAAGAAAAATTGAACTGCCTTTTTTTTGTAACTTTTGGGGCGCAAAGCCCTTAAAAATATATTTTTGGAGTTTTTAGTTTGTTTCCAGTGTCCTAATTTTTGAATACATTATCCTACCTGTTCGTCGTACGGATACTGGGGCAACCGCAGTTTAGAAAACAAAATAATTTTCGGTAAAAAAAATTTAACTGCATTTTTTTTCGTAACTTTTGGGGGCGCAAGGCCCTTAAAAACATATTTTTGAAGTTTTTTTTGTTTGTTTCCAATCTACCCATTTTTGAATACATTATCCCCACCTGTTCGTCGTACGGATACTGGGGCAACCGCAGTTTAGAAAACAAAATAATTTTCGGTAAAAAAAATTAATTACATTTTTGTAACTTTTGGGGCGCAAGGCCCTTAAAAACATATTTTTGGAGTTTTTTGTTTGTTTCCAATCTCCCCATTTTTGAATACATTGTCCCCCTGTTCGTCGTACGGACACTGGGGCAACCGCAGTTTAGAAAACGAAATAATTTTCGGTAAAAAAATTGAACTGCCTTTTTTTTGTAACTTTTGGGGCGCAAGGCCCTTAAAATCATATTTTTGGAGTTTTTTGTTTGTTTCCAATCTCCTAATTTTTGAATACATTATCCTACCTGTTCGTCGTACGGACACTGGGGCAACCGCAGTTTAGAAAACAAAATAATTTTCGGTAAAAAAAATTAATTACATTTTTGTAACTTTTGGGGCGCAAGGCCCTTAAAAACATATTTTTGGAGTTTTTTGTTTATTTCCAATCTACCCATTTTGGAATACATTATCCCCCCTGTTCGTCGTACGGACACTGGGGCAACCGCAGTTTAGAAAACAAAATAATTTTCGGTAAAAAAAAATTAATTACACTTTTGTAACTTTTAGGGCGCAAGGCCCTTAAAAACATATTTTTGAAGTTTTTTGGTTTGTTTCCAATCTCCTAATTTTTGAATACATTATCCTACCTGTTCGTCTCACGGACACTGAGATTTGTAGATTCGAAATGATTTTTGTAACCACCTTAATCTTTTCCGCATTCATGAAATAGCAAATTAAATTTCATCATTTTGTGGTCCCCTTACTTTTATATAACCAACAATTTATGTGAAAACCTGATACTTAAATTTAAGGAAATAAAAAGAACAATATCCAAGTTACTTTCGGACAACACATGGAGGCCACTTTTCCAACATTACAAGAAATTCATAAAAAAAAAAAGAAAAAAAAAAGGCAACTTTCATATATGAACGCGTATAAAAGTTTAGAATGTGACTAATTTGTCAGTTACTCCACTGCGCATTAAAAATCGAACACTAAACATGTATCAGGGGAAAAAACTGTTTATATCAATTTATTTTAGAGGGATCCATATCATATTTCCTACACAAAAATATTCGCAATGACAAAATATTCGCTAAGCAGGTACCTTTTTATCATTTTGTGAATAAGCTGTTATAAGAGTCACAATGCAACCTAAACCTCTTCTCCCGGGAAAGAAAATCGAAGATTTTAACACTTTTTACTTTCTCTTTCTATCTCCCTCTCCCTCTCATTTTCTCTCTTTCTCTAGCTCTCTTCCTCTCTCTCCCTCTCTCTTTTCTCTCTCTCTCTCTCTCTCTCTCTCTCTCTCTCTCTCTCTCTCTCTCTTTGTTTCTATCTTTCACTATCTCTTTCCCTCTCTCTTTCCTCTTTCTCTCTTTCTCTATATCTCTTCCTCTCTCTCTCTCTCTTCCCTCCTCTCTCTATTTCTCCCTCTCTCTCTTCCTCTCTCTCTGTTCCCTCCTATCTCTATTTCTCTCTCTTCCCTACAATCTCTATTTCTCTCTCTCTCTCTTTTCTCTTATTTTCTCTCTTTCTCTCCCTCCCTCTCATTTTCTCTCTTTCTTTATCTCTCTTCCTCTCTCCCTCTCTCTTTTTCTCTCTCTTTGTTTTTGTCTTTCTCTATCTCTTTCCCTCTCTCTTTTCTCCTTCTTTTTTTCTGTCTTTCTCTATATCTGTTCCTCTCTCTCTTTTCCCTCCTCTCTATTTCTCTCTCTCTCTCTTTTCTCCTCTCTCTCGCTATCTCTCTTCCTCTCTCTCTTCCCTCCTATCTCTATTTCTTTCTCACTCTCTTGTCTCACATTTTTTCTCTTTCTCTATCTCTCTTCCTCTCTCTTTTCTCCCTCTCTTTCTTTCTATCTTTCTCTATTTCTTTCTCTATCTCTTTTCCTCTCTCTTTTCTCTTTCTCTCTCTTTCTCTATATTTCTTCCCTCCTATCTCTATTTCTCTCTCTTCCTCTCTCCCTCTCTCTTCCCTCCTATCTCTATTTCTCTCTCTCTCTCTCTTGTCTTTCATTTTCTCTCTTTCTCTATCTCTCTCCCTCTCTCTTTTCTCTCTCTCTTTGTTTCGATCTTTCTCTATCTCTTTCCCTCTCTCTTTTCTCTTTCTCTTTTTCTCTCTTTCTCTATATCTCTTCCTCTCTCTCTCTCTTCCCTCCTCTCTCTATTTCTCTCTCTCTCTCTCTCTTCTCTCTCTCTCTATCTCTCTCACTGTCTCTCTCTCTGAACTTTCAGTCCGTATTATGGTCTTTTTGTTAAGCTTAAAGCAAATACTTCTTTGAGATGATCATTTTGTCTTTACGGTAGTGTAGAGTCCTGTGGGGTCCTGTGGGGCAGGCACGTCACATCTCCCCCTCACTCCCGAAAGATGGCCGGGGGCATAGTCTTCGGGTATGTGCATTTGAGAAATCCCAGACAATTTGGTGTGTGGAACGTAACATCACAGTGATTTATTTTTCGAAGCACAGAAGAAGGGATTCTCATTCTTCCTGTCTCGCGGTGTGGAAAGAACATCACATCATTGCGAGAAACCTAACAGCCAGACCATTCCGGAAGTTCGGGCGCCAATATGACGAAATACCTAAAAAATCACAAGTGCATGATTGCACGAGCGGATACTAGGTGGCTAAGGAAATGTATCAATAACCACCATTTACAGTAGCAAAATACTGTTCATCACGTGTTTAACTAACAATTTTAAGAAGTCAACAGGTTCCTGGTAATATTAATTAAAAGCGAAGTACAAACAGCGTATTCAACAGGACTAACCCCAACTTTGAAAAAGTAGGCCTACATCCATTGTTGTCCAGACTCCTGTGCTAGCGAATGTATATCAGCAGTCGAAAGGAAATACACAGTGCGTCAAAGAATTTTTAAGACTAGCGCTAGATTTCAGCCTACGGTGGCGCCACCAGTGTAATCGCGAATGCGTTATAAACCGTGACCATCTGCTTGCTTTCTGCCAAAAGTACTGCGCAGTTGTTAAAGTAACTCAAACGAAACGGCCGTTCATTAGAGAAGTGAAATTTTTTTCATGTCCAATTATTAAGATGGAACAAAGGGCTGTTATTAAATTTAACGCAAAACTTGGTAAAAGTGCCTCGGAAACGTACCAAATGATGAAACAAGTTTACGGTGAGTTTTGTTTAAGTAGATCAAATGTTTTCCTGTGGCACAAACGTTTTTTGGAAGCTAGAAGATGATAAGCATACCGGAAGACCAAGTTCATCTAGGACACCTGAGATTATTGAAAAAGTGCGTGATTTCGTGGCAAACAATCGATGTGCGTCACTAAGAATGATGGAAGAGTCTTTAAACATCAACAAAGAAACGATTCGAACCATCCTGCATGAAGATTTGGGCAAAACAAAAGTCTGTGCTAAATTTGTTCCACACACGTTAACCAATGAACAAAAATCAAGGAGAAGTGCACATTGCAGAGACATCATTTCAGCCGCTGAAAATGATCCAAACTTCTTAAAATCGATTGTTACAGGCGATGAAACATGGTGCTTTCAAAATGATCCTAAAACAAAGCGACAAAGTGCGGAATGGAAGTCAAAAAACTCGCCACAAGCCAAAAAAAACAAGAAAAGTTCCATCGAAAATCAAAACAATGCTCATTACATTCTTCGATAGTAAGGGTATTATCCACAAAGAATTTGTTCCAAGTGGACAAACAATTACTGGTGAGTTTTATTTAAATGTTTTGAGGCGTTTGATGGGCAGAATTCGTCGCATTCGTCCAGAATATTAGGATGAAAACAGTTGGTGTTTGTTGCACGATAATGCACCCAGTCACTTCTTGTTCGTAGATTTTTGGCGACAAATAACGTCTGTGTGCTGAAACATTCACCGTATTCGCCTGATTTAGCACCCTGCGACATTTCTTTGTTCCCAAAACTTAAAATGACGGTAAAAGGGTGTTATTTTGATGATATTTCGACCATACAAACAGCTTCGACGCGTGCATTGGAGGCAATTCCGCAAAGTGAACTGGAACAGGCATTCGAATCATTATTAAATCGCTGTAACAAGTGTATTGAAGCCGGAGGGACTTATTTTGAATAACAAACCAAAACAAATTATAATTTCTTGTTTCTATTTCATTTTACAGACCCAGTCTTAAAAATTCTTTGACGCACTGTGTATCAGAACAAACGGTAAAAACGACAAATTAAGTAAAACATGAATGAAAGGGCACTAAACCTAGTACGAAATTGTGAAATTCAAGTGAAATGAGAACATTAAAAGCCGCCCCGGTGACGCAGTGGTCTAAGCGATGGCCTCTGATCATTCGTCCGAACGGGGTCCAGGTTCGAATCCCGGTCAGGCATGGATGTTGTGTTTGTCTTACGGCACTGGCTCTCTCCTTTCCCTGGAACCAGTGACCCTAAATTAGGGACGGGCGACTGCTTATAGCCCATTGAGTTGCTCACGGTGGTCGTTAAACCTCCAATTGCCGCCCCGGTGGCGCAGTGGTCTAAGCGATGGCCTCTGATCATTCTTCCGAACGGGGTCCAGGTTCGAATCCCGGTGAGGCATAGATGTTGTGTTTGTCTTACGGCACTGGCTCTCTCCCATCCCTGGAACCAGTGACCCTAAATTAGGGACGGGCGACTGCTTATAGCCCATTGAGTTGCTCACGGTGGTCGTTAAACCTCCAATTGCCGCCCCGGTGGCGCAGTGGTCTAAGCGATGGCCTCTGATCATTCGTCCGAACGGGGTCCGGGTTTGAATCCCGGTGAGGCATGGATGTTGTGTTTGTCTTACGGCACTGGCTCTCTCCCTTCCCTGGAACCAGTGACCCTAAATTAGGGACGGGCGACTGCTTATAGCCCATTGAGTTGCTCACGGTGGTCGTTAAACCTCCAATTGCCGCCCCGGTGGCGCAGTGGTCTAAGCGATGGCCTCTGATCATTCGTCCGAACGGGGTCCGGGTTTGAATCCCGGTGAGGCATGGATGTTGTGTTTGTCTTACGGCACTGGCTCTCTCCCTTCCCTGGAACCAGTGACCCTAAATTAGGGACGGGCGACTGCTTATAGCCCATTGAGTTGCTCACGGTGGTCGTTAAACCTCCAATTGCCGCCCCGGTGGCCGCAGTGGTCTAAGCGATGGCCTCTGATCATTCGTCCGAACGGGGTCCGGGTTTGAATCCCGGTGAGGCATGGATGTTGTGTTTGTCTTACGGCACTGGCTCTCTCCCTTCCCTGGAACCAGTGACCCTAAATTAGGGACGGGCGACTGCTTATAGCCCATTGAGTTGCTCACGGTGGTCGTTAAACCTCCAATCAATCAATGGATGTTGTGTTTGTCTTACGGCACTGGCTCTCTCCCTTCCCTGGAACCAGTGACCCTAAATTAGGGACGGGCGACTGCTTATAGCCCATTGAGTTACTCACGGTGGTCGTTAAACCTCCAATCAATCAATGGATGTTGTGTTTGTCTTACGGCACTGGCTCTCTCCCTTCCCTGGAACCAGTGACCCTAAATTAGGGACGGGCGACTGCTTATAGCCCATTGAGTTGCTCACGGTGGTCGTTAAACTTCCAATCAAAAAAAAAAAAAAAAAGAACATTAAAATCGATCGAAATGTAAAACCACCAAAGTTAAAAGCTTAAAATGACAAAACCACGGAACTTATTTACATTCTACCCATGCTACAGCATCCATGCATGTTTCGGCCAATATTAAGCCTTCATGAGTGGAAGAGTTCACATTAGCATGGCCCTCCGTAATGGAGGACCATGATGGCTTACTTATCAATTCCCTTTTTACCACCTATTACCAATTTATTAAAGAAAGAATGTGCTGAGCTTCGAATATTTTTGGCTAAACTATCACCGATAATGGTGCTTTCTTGACTTACAATGACAACAAGTCAATCTCCGATAAATCGGGCGTATACACAGTGCGTCAAAGAATTTTTAAAAACTGGGTCTGTAAAATGAAATAGAAACAAGAAATTATAATTTGTTTTGGTTTGTTATTCAAAATATGTCCCTCCGGCTTCAATACACTTGTTACAGCGATTTAATAATGATTCCAATGCCTGTTCCAGTTCACTTTGCGGAATTACCTCCAAAGCACGCGTCGAAGCTGTTTCTATGGTCGAAATATCATTAAAAACATCCTTTTAATGTCATTTTAAGTTTTGGGAACAAAGAAAAGTCGCAGGGTGCTAAATCAGGCGAATACGGTGGAGGATTCAACACACAGACGCTATTTTTCGCCAAAAATCTACGAACAAGAAGTGAGGTGTGACTGTGTGCATTGTCGTGCAACAAACACCAACTGTTTTCATCCCGATATTCTGGAATAATGCGACGAATTCTGCCCATCAAACGCCTCAAAACATTTAAATAAAACTCACCAGTAATTGTTTGTCCACTTGGAACAAATTATTTGTGGATAATACCCTTACTATCGAAGAATGTAAAGATCATTGTTTTGATTTTCGATGGAACTTTTCTTTTTTTTTTTTTTTTTTTTTTTTGGCTTGTGGCGAGTTTTTTGACTTCCATTCCGCACTTTGTCGCTTTGTTTTAGGATCATATTGAAAACACCATGTTTCATCACCTGTAACAATCGATTTTAAGAAGTTTGGATCATTTTCAGCGGCTAAAATGATGTCTCTGCAATGTGCACTTCTCCTTGATTTTAGTTCATTGGTTAACGTGTGTGGAACAAATTTAGCGCAGACTTTTGTTTTGCCCAAATCTTCATGCAGGATGGTTCGAATCGTTTCTTTGCTGATGTTTAAAGACTCTTCCATCATTCTTAGAGACGCACATCGATTGTTTGCCACGAAATCACGCACTTTTTCAATAATCTCAGGTGTCCTAAATGAACTTGGTCTTCCGGTATGCTTATCATCTTCTAGCGTCCAAAAAACGTTTGTGCCACAGGAAAACATTTGATCTACTTAAACAAAACTCACCGTAAACTTGTTTCATCATTTGGTACGTTTCCGAGGCACTTTTACCAAGTTTTGCGTTAAATTTAATAACAGTCCTTTGTTCTATCTTAATATTTGAACATGAAAAAAATTTGACTTCTCTAATGAACGGCCGTTTCGTTTCAGTTACTTTAACAACTGCGCAGTACTTTTGGCAGAAAGCAAGCAGATGGTCACGGTTTATAACGCATTCGCGATTACACTGGTGGCGCCACCGTAGGCTGAAATCTAGCGCCAGTCTTAAACATTATTTGACGCACTGTGTATTCTATCCCCATAATAACTAACCCCAATCACAAAGGTTCTATGTACATAGGCAGTACTAAGAGATACCTTATTACTCGATTAAAAGAACATGTATACGTTTGGGAAAAGAAAAGGCCCAAAACAGCTCTCATTCAGTATTGCATCGAACACAATGCTGTACCCGATTGGGAAAATGTCAAAATTCTGACATCACTTCGATTTCATAAACAAATTCTCACTTCTGAGGCTCTAATTATTGAAAAATATAAAGGGAAATGTTGTAACGGTAATTCACCTATCGATATTTCACACGCATGGTGATACCTGTTACATTCTGATAAACAACGTAATATTAAACGGAAGTTAGATAAACTCTGCTTGCTTGGCTTCGTTGATCAGCAGGACGAATACGTCGGCGAAATCCCCACAGATGGCGCTGTACAAGAAATGCGCGATAAGGTATAGGTGCTCATAGCTTATGCGACGAAGTTAACACCAGTGGCGGCTCGTGGCAACTGCAGCAGGTGGGGCCAGTAGCCGAAGTCAAACAATGAAATAAAAAAAACTGTCATTATTAGGCCAACTATTCAGACCCCCACCCCACCCCCAAGATTCCTTTACTCTGCCTCTGTTTACTCACAATAATGCCCAAATCAGGTAGGAATGTGTCAACTATTGTATTGCACACGAAAAAAATTTCCTCACAATAGAATGCATAACTATTAACAGAAAAATGTTAAAACTCCTTAAATAAAATTTTTACCTTAAAACATACGAGCATTAATTTATGTTAGTTGTGCTTTGTGTTTCTTCAGATTTCTCAATTGAGGAATAATCACATGATTCACAGGATAAAAAAATGTAGTGAAAAAATAATAACTCCAAATATATGCAGGAATTTCGTCCCATATAGAATGAGTACCATACTACCATTTGCATTATTTGAAAGGTTTAACCTTTTTTCTTTTAAAGAACTTGTGAAACCTAAAAACATATATGCGCAAATTATACTTACAGGTTTTCTCATTTATTTATTTTTTTTTAACATAGAAAATCCTCTCAGTTAAAACTGAAATTAGTTCTGCAAAGCGCTTTGTAAACTTCATACTCTTGGAAACTCAAATTCTTGGGCTGATAAGCACATAGTTTTTTTAAGCGAAGCTTTTCGACTCAAATTCTTGGGCTGATAAGCACATAGTTTTTTTAAGCGAAGCTTTTCGACTCAAATTCTTGGGCTGATAAGCACATAGTTTTTTTAAGCGAAGCTTTTCGACTCAAATTCTTGGGCTGATAAGCACATAGTTTTTTTAAGCGAAGCTTTTCGACTCAAATTCTTGGGCTGATGAGCACATAGTTTTTTTAAGCGAAGCTTTTCGACTCAAATTCTTGGGCTGATGAGCACATAGTTTTTTTAAGCGAAGCTTTTCGACTCAAATTCTTGGGCTGATGAGCACATAGTTTTTTTAAGCGAAGCTTTTCGACTCAAATTCTTGGGCTGATGAGCACATAGTTTTTTTAAAGCGAAGCTTTTCGACTCAAATTCTTGGGCTGATGAGCACATAGTGTTTTTAAGCGAAGCTTTTCGAACTCAAAATTCTTGGGGTGATAAGCACTGAATTTTTTTAAGTGAAGCTTTTGCAATTCCTGATTTAAAGCAAAGAACGGAGATTTTAACAAAATATCCACTCCATTCATTGTAATCGACAAGCAAAAAAGTCACGACGCAAAGGAACAACACATCACCGAGAGAGACACACACAGTAAAAACAACTAACTGAACTTTGCTACGGCATTTGAAACCCTCCTGCCACCCTTGAGCTTGGTCGGGGTAAGTTTCTCTGTCAACCCACGGCGTTAAGGAAATGGATACTCTCCAGGCCAATCAAATTAGTGCGGGGCCAGATAGATCTGGCTCCACAGCTTTTTTGCACACGCGGTTAAGACAGCGTTGCATGTAGGTCATCATACTGAATGAGACGGGGAGGAAATCGTCTCCTGTTCGCTTGCGTAGTGATGTTACTGGGGCCTGTTGGAGCTGGCCCCAATAACCTCAAACTCTGAACGTGATCTCTTTCCTCAGGGAATAGTTTTTCATTTTTGAAGGAAACTTTTCCCTTAGGTAATGGTTTTTGAAGGGAAAGGTTTATCACCATGTAGTTAAGAGAGAGAATAAGAATCAGGGCAAAAAAAAAAAATATATATATATTTCTAGAAATAGAAATTTTTAGGTGGGGCCCGGCCCCCTCTGGCCCCTAATGACGAACCGCCCCTGGTTAACATACCGTTTTTTCATTCGGGCATATTATATTACATCTAGTGGATTACAGAGGACCATGTTCTTGTGAACTTTTCCACTGATAAAGACTTAATATTGGCCGAAACATGCATGGATGCTCTAGCATGGGTAGAATGTAAATAAGTTCCGTGGTTTTGTCATTTTCAGCTTTTAACTTTGTTGGTTTTACTTTTCAATCTATTTTAATGTTCTCATTTCATTTGAATTTCACAATTTCGTACTCGGTTTAGTACCGTTTCATTTATGTTTCATTCAAGTTGTCGTTTTTACCGTTCGTTGTGATATGTCTTTTCGACTGCTGGCATACGTTCACTTGCAGAGGAAGTTTTTTGCTGTTCGTTGTGATATTTGCCTAGCCAGACGTCAATGGATGTGGGCCTACTTTTTCAAATTTGGGGTAAGCCCTTTTTAATACGCTGTTTGTAGTTCGCTTTTAGTTAATATTACCAGGAACCTGTTGACTTCTGCTTAAAATTGTTAGTTAAACAGGCGATGAACAGTATTTTGCTACTGGAAATGGTAGTTATTGATACACGACTAAGTAAATTTCTCCATCATTTTATACCAGGGGCAGGATGCGAGCCCACAGCTCTCGGATCTCCGAGTGCTATCCACTATACTACACTGGCATGCACTCTCACTGCTATCTGCCTTTCACTCATGTCAGTTCTGCGGGGAGGCACGTTTTTTTCGATGTGTACGTGTTACCTTTATTACCTGCGACTTTCAGCTCGTACCTTGTGACGTACCTGCCAGCAGGACGCACACTACATAAAGGCAGATAGGAATCAGAATAAACGTCTGCGTAGCTCAGTTGGTAGAGCGACTTGTTCCGGAATAAGCGGCCTCGGGTTCGAATCCCGGCGTAGACCAAAAATGACGGAGAAATTTACTTCGTTATAAGCTAACAATTGCATAGTACCACAATTGTACTACACAGCTGGCCACCCAAAATGCAACACCAAGAAGGAAGCATCCGATTGGTCTGAAATTCTCAGCATGCGTCGCCCGGGAGAGGACATGCAAACGATTAGCATTGCAGGGCATATGCAGATCATGTGCGCCCGGCACACCACCGAGAAGCACTATAAGAAGGGTGAACAGAAGGCTGGGTTTAAGTAGGGGAAGTGTGTTGTGCTACCGGACCTGTGCGTGGGAAGCTTCCTGATGCCTCGTCGCAGAATACGGCAGTCATTCCAGCACGTTTCGGAGTTCGACAGAGGACGAATAGTGGCTCATCGCGACGGTGGTGTATCGTACCGAGACATCGGTGCCCGTGTGGGACGACATCCAGCCACAGTGAGGTGAGTATGGATTCGGTGGGTGCAGGAGGGACGGACGGACCGACGTGAGAGATTGCCGCAGCCGCGGCACACCACCGTACGAGTGGACCTGCATGTTGTGCGGCGGGCATTGACGGCTCGCACCGCCACATCACGAACGTTAGCGAAGGAATTAGGGTGTGTTGCGCAACAAGCTGTGTCAGCACGTACCGTTCGATGTCGTCTGCAGGAGCGGTGACTTGTCGCACGGCGCCCATTGCTCCGATTACCATTGACGTTACACTACCGGTGAGTGCGGCGGCAGTGGGCTGTTAAACGCCGCACCTGGACTACGGAATGGCACGACATTGTTTTCTCCGACGAATCCCGCTTCTGCCTGCAACACCACAATGGTCGGATCCGCGTGTGGCGGCACCGCGGCGAAAGACTGTATGACGCCTGCATTGTGCATCGCCATACCGGTCCATCGCCTGGGGTTATGGTTTGGGGCACAATTGGATATGACACCCGCACCCCTCTGGTACGCATCGCCGGTACACTCAACAGTCACCGCACCATCTCCGACGTTTTGGAGCCAGTAGTCCTCTCTTACCTGCAGGACCTGCCAGCGGCCACGTTTCAACAGGACAATGCGCGCCCGCACGTGGCACGCATCGTGCAACAATTCTTCACAGCTCACCAGGTGTCACTGCTGCCGTGGTCCGCCTGTTCTCCCGGTATGTCGCCCATCGAACACGTCTGGTCACTGATCGGCAACCGAGTGGCCCGGCAAGCACCACCCGTGATAAACTGTGGCAACGTGTGGAAGCAGCCTGGACCGACATACCCCAAGCCCACATCCAAATCCTCTTTCGTTCGATGCCGCGGCCGTTATTGCCAGCCATGGGGGCCACACGAACTATTGATGTCTGCGTGTTCCGCAAGTCGCACGGGCCTGTAAGCTCAATCGTTTCATCTTTGTATCAGTTTTTCTGTGTCCAGTAAATCTGGCTTTGCTATCTCGTGTCCTTCTTGGTGTTGTATTTTGGGTGGCCAGCAATGTATTTGTCTTTTATATGTATTTGCACGTGTTACATTTATTACCTGGGACTTTCAGCTCATACGTAACAATTGCATAGTAACACAACTGTACTACACTGACGGAAAAAAAAATCCCAACACCACAAAAAAATAGTTGTAGAGGAACGAAATGGCGGCAATACATTTGTATAGGTAACATATTTAATCGATTAAGGTTTCAAGATCCCAGCTTATTGTAAGCGCGAGAAGAGCCATTTTAAATGTGAAATGCTGGTACATTAACAACCGGTGTAACCGCCAGAATGTTGAATGCAAGCACGCAAACGTTCATGCATTGTGTCGTACAGGTGCTGGATGTCAGTTTGTGGGATGGAGTTCCATGCCTGTTGCACTTGGTCGGTCAATACAGGGACGGTTAATGCTGGTTGGGGGGACGCTGGAGTTGTCGCCCAATGATGTCCCATACGTGCTCGATTGGTGAAAGATCTGGTGATTTAGCAGGCCACGCTAGCATATCGACACTCTGTAGAGCATGTTGGGTTACAACAGCGGTATGCGGGCGAGCGTTATCCTGTTGGAAAACACCCCCTGGAATGCTGTTCATGAATGGCAGCACAACAGGTTGAATCACCTGACCGACGTACAACTGTGCCGTCAGAGTGCGTGGGATAACCACGAGAGTGCTCCTGCTGTCATAGGAAATTGCTCCCCAGACCATAACTCCAGGTGTAGGTCCAGTGTGTCTCGGCCGCAGACATGTTGGTTGCAGGCGTTCACCTGGCCTCCTTCTAACCAACACACGGCCATCACTGGCACCCAGGCAGAACCGGCTTTCATCAGAAACCACAACAGATCTCCACTCCGTCCTCCAATGAGCTGTAGCTTGACACCACTGACGTCGCAAACGACAGTGGTTTGGAGTAAGTGGAATGCACGCTACAGGGCGTCCGGCTCGGAGCTGTCCTTCAAGTAACCGATTTGTAACAGTTCGTTGTGTCACTGTGGTGGCAACTGCAGCTCGAATTGCTGCCGCAGACGCGGTACGATGCGCCACGGCCATACGCCGTACACGGCGGTCTTCCCTCTCAGTAGTGCCACGTGGCCTGCCGGAACCCGGTCTTCTTGAGGCAGTACCTTCCCTTGACCACCGCTGCCAACAATGATGCAGAGTGGCTACATTCCTGCCAAGTCGTTCTGCAATATTGCGGAACGAAAATCCACCTTCTCGTTGCCCTATTACACGACCTCGTTGAAACTCCGTGAGCTGTTGATAATGGCTTCTTCGTCTTCTTAAAGGCATTCTTGACGAACATCAACACCCTACGTCGAATCTCAAAGATAACTAACGCTCACGAACGTTACAGCGCGTATTTACAGCAAACCTGCTTTGCATGTTCCGAGGCGCTACTAGCGCCACACGTATGCGCCGAGCGCGAAATTTGCATAGACGTCATCTTACAGATGTACTCTCACCGACTACCAACTGTCGTTTATCTAACACAACCCCTTCTTGGTGTTGGGATTTTTTCCGTCAGTGTATTTGTCTTTTATATTTGCACGTGTTACCTATATTTCCTGGGACTTTCAGCTCATACCCAACAATTGCATAGTCCCAGGAATTGCGTTTTTGAATTTATGCATTGCAACACTTTCCATGTTACATAATTTACCAGGCCACTGTAGGATTTCCCTTTGCACCCTACTACCAAGGAAAGAGTTGAGGATTTTAAAACGACAGCAAAATGTATTTAAATAAAGAATGTGTTTTCTTACTTTTATGGTTTCTGGATCATTGCTGTAATTGACGGGTTCACAAATCCAGCTGAAGGTTCCCGTTGGAGGAAGGTACGAATAGCTGCCACCCTAGAAACACACGAAAAACAAAAAGATAAGTTAGAACAATAGTGACACGAAAAGATAAGTTAGAACAACAGTGACACGAAAAGAACTACTTCTTAGTTGAGTTTAAAAATAATTTTACATTCACTTACAAGAACCAGACTTTAAAAGTTAAAGTAATGAAAAAGCACTACTAATTTATTTGAGCTCAGTGGCGGATCCAGTGTGGGGCGAATGGGGAGTTCGCCCCCCCCAAACCCTAACGAAGTTTTTACGTTTAATGCAGCGAAGTTCATATTTTGTTTTAAATTTTTCTAAAAAACATTTAAAAAAGGCCAGGCTATAAGATGAAAGTTTTAAGTTGGCTAAGTTATAAGTTGAAAGTTTTAAATTGGCCCTGTCATATGTTGAAAAGCAAAAGGGCTAGGCTATAAGAGGAAAGTTTTAAGTTGGCTAAGTTATAAGTTGAAAGTTTTAAGTTGGCTAAGTTATAAGTTGAAAGTTTTAAATTGGCTATGTTATATGTTGAAAATCAAAAGGGCTAGGCTATAAGAGGAAAGTTTTAAGTTGGCTAAGTTATAAGTTTAAAGTTTTAAATTGGCCGTGTCATATGTTGAAAAGCAAAAGGGCTAGGCTATAAGAGGAAAGTTTTAAGTTGGCTAAGTTATAAGTTGAAAGTTTTAAGTTGGCTAAGTTATAAGTTGAAAGTTTTAAATTGGCTATGTTTGCTTATGGGAGATTTCAATGCAAAAATAGGGCAACGGCAACAGAATGAAACTTCAGTAGGTAAATTCGGTCACGGCAACAGAAACCAGCGTGGAAATACTCTCGTTGAGTTTGCAGAGGCAGAAGGGTTTTTCATCTTGAACTCCTTTTTCAAGAAAAAGCCACACAGGAAATGGACATGGAGACATCCAAATGGGATGACAAGTGAAATTGATTTTATTATGTGTAACAAAAAATTCGTCATAGAAGACTGCAGTGTGCTAAACAAGTTCAACACAGGTAGTGACCATAGATTGGTGAGATGTAAGATGCACCTCAACACTAAACTTGAACGTGGCAAGCTCATAAGACAAACAAAATCTATTGACATAACCAACCTTAAAAACACCATAATACCTTCAAGTTGGAACTGAAGAACAGGTTCTCTGCTTTAGAAGGCCTAACATCGGAAGAAGTGGACATCTCTGAAGTTAACAGAAAAGTAACCAAAGCTCTTATGAAAACAGCAACAAAATTAGCTGGGTCTAAGAACAAGTTGCATGTAAATAAATTATCAGGAAAAACGAAAATGTTGATGCAAAAAGAAGAGAGATGAGGACAACTAAAGAAGATGTGACTTCCAAAGTGGAATATATAGAGCTATGCAAGACAGTACGAAAAAGTATCACTGAAGACGTAAGAAAATTCAACTGTGAACTAGTGAGGAAAGCAATTGAAAACAACCAAAGCCTAAAGATAGCAAAGGGACATCTCAGTAAGGGAAGAAAACAGATTATGGCACTGAGAAAAGAAGATGGTTCTGTAACAAGAAATAGAGGCGAAATTTTGACAAGAGTGAAATATTTCTACTCCAAATTATATGAAAGGGATGATACATGCACTCCAGACATCATGAAAGATACCAGTACCAGAGTTCCTCCAGTCCTTCCAGCAGAAGTTGCACATGCAATCAAGAACATGAAGCGGGGGAAAGCTCCAGGAGAAGATGGAATTACTGTAGACATCATACAAGAAGCAAGTGGAGAAATCGAAACAGTACTCGCCCAAATTTTCACTCGATGCCTTAATGAAGGAAAGATTCCTGAGGATTGGAACACCGCTACAATGATCCTGCTACATAAGAAAGGTGACATTGAGGATCTCGGAAACTACAGACCTATCAGCCTCCTATCAGTAGTTTATAAAATCTTCACTAAAGTTCTTTCACACCGCTTGAAGGTAACACTGGACATGGCTCAACCGAGAGAACAAGCTGGATTCAGGAGTGGCTACAGCACAATAGATCATATCCATGTGCTGAGAGAACTAATTGAAAGAGCGAGGGAATATGAACTTCCATTGTGCATGGCTTTTATCGATTATGAAAAAGCCTTTGATTCGGTGAAACCATCAGCAGTTACAATGGCTCTGAAAACCTGCGGTATTGAAGATGCATACATTAATATTATTAATAACATCTATGAAAATGCAAGTGCAAAGATTAGGCTGTTTGAAAATACAACACACATAAAAATTGGAAAGGGAGTGAGACAAGGTGACACCATATCTCCGAAGCTCTTTAATGCCACATTGGAGGGTGTTTTTCAGTCACTGAGCTGGGAAAACAAGGGGATAAAGATTAATGGAGATTATCTAACCCACCTTCGTTTTGCTGATGACGTAGTCATTTTTGCAACTAGCCCATCAGAGCTGCAGAGTATGATCCAGGAACTTGCTGACAAGAGTAAAGAAGTGGGATTAAAAATGAACTTTCAGAAGACAAAAGTGATGTTCAATGCTTTTACAAGAAATGAAGATTTATCGATTGATGGAGAAAAGCTGGAGATAACAGACACGTACGTTTATCTTGGACAGCAGATATCAAGTGAGGGTCACATTGATGAAGAAATTAATCGGCGTACAAAACTTGCCTGGAGAGCTTTTGGAAGAAACAGCATAATTTTCAAGAGCAATATGCCATTATGTCTTAAAAGAAAAGTGTTTGATCAATGCATCCTTCCAGTGCTTACATATGGTGCAGAGACGTGGACCTTAACTAAAAGAGACATACAAAGGCTGCAGACAACTCAAAGAAGCATGGAGAGGTGCATACTTGGTGTAACCAGGAGAGATAAGAAGAGGAAATCGTGGATCCGAAAAATGACAAGAGTGGAAGACATCATGATCAGAGTTAAATCCCTGAAATGGCAATGGGCTGGACATACTGCCAGAAGGACAGATCATCGATGGACAGCCGAAATTTTAGATTGGATTCCAAGGGACAGGAAAAGACCCAGAAGAAGACCACATGGGAGATGGGTGGATGAAATTCGAAAGGTTGCAGGGGTGACATGGAGGAGACTGGCACAAGACAGATCGTTGTGGAGGAAACTTGGGGAGACCTTCGTCCAGCAGTGGATTGATAATGGTTGACAATGATGATGATGATGATGTTGAAAATCAAAAGGGCTAGGCTATAAGAGGAAAGTTTTAAGTTGGCTAAGTTATAAGTTTCAAGTTTTAAATTGGCCGTGTCATATGTTGAAAAGCAAAAGGGCTAGGCTATAAGAGGAAAGTTTTAAGTTGGCTAAGTAATAAGTTGAAAGTTTTAAGTTGGCTAAGTTATAAGTTGAAAGTTTTAAATTGGCTATGTTATATGTTGAAAATCAAAAGGGCCAGGCTATAAGATGAAAGTTTAAAGTTGGCTAAGTTATAAGTTGAAAGTTTTAAATTGGTTATGTTATATGTTGAAAATCAAAAGGGCTAGGCTATAAGAGGAAAGTTTTAAGTTGGCTAAGTTATAAGTTTAAAGTTTTAAATTGGCCGTGTCATATGTTGAAAAGCAAAAGGGCTAGGCTATAAGAGGAAAGTTTTAAGTTGGCTAAGTTATAAGTTGAAAGTTTTAAATTGGCCCTGTCATATGTTGAAAAGCAAAAGGGCTAGGCTATAAGAGGAAAGTTTTAAGTTGGCTAAGTTATAAGTTGAAAGTTTTAAGTTGGCTAAGTTATAAGTTGAAAGTTTTAAATTGGCTATGTTATATGTTGAAAATCAAAAGGGCTAGGCTATAAGAGGAAAGTTTTAAGTTGGCTAAGTTATAAGTTTAAAGTTTTAAATTGGCCGTGTCATATGTTGAAAAGCAAAAGGGCTAGGCTATAAGAGGAAAGTTTTAAGTTGGCTAAGTTATAAGTTGAAAGTTTTAAGTTGGCTAAGTTATAAGTTGAAAGTTTTAAATTGGCTATGTTATATGTTGAAAATCAAAAGGGCTAGGCTATAAGAGGAAAGTTTTAAGTTGGCTAAGTTATAAGTTGAAAGTTTTAAATTGGCCGTGTCATATGTTGAAAAGCAAAAGGGCTAGGCTATAAGAGGAAAGTTTTAAGTTGGCTAAGTTATAAGTTGAAAGTTTTAAATTGGCTATGTTATATGTTGAAAGTCAAAAGGGCTAGGCTATAAGAGGAAAGTTTTAAGTTGGCTAAGTTATAAGTTTAAAGTTTTAAATTGGCCGTGTCATATGTTGAAAAGCAAAAGGGCTAGGCTATAAGAGGAAAGTTTTAAGTTGGCTAAGTTATAAGTTTAAAGTTTTAAATTGGCCGTGTCATATGTTGAAAAGCAAAAGGGCTAGGCTATAAGAGGAAAGTTTTAAGTTGGCTAAGTTATAAGTTGAAAGTTTTAAGTTGGCTAAGTTATAAGTTGAAAGTTTTAAATTGGCTATGTTATATGTTGAAAATCAAAAGGGCTAGGCTATAAGAGGAAAGTTTTAAGTTGGCTAAGTTACAAGTTTCAAGTTTTAAATTGGCCGTGTCATATGTTGAAAAGCAAAAGGGCTAGGCTATAAGAGGAAAGTTTTAAGTTGGCTAAGTAATAAGTTGAAAGTTTTAAGTTGGCTAAGTTATAAGTTGAAAGTTTTAAATTGGCTATGTTATATGTTGAAAATCAAAAGGGCCAGGCTATAAGATGAAAGTTTAAAGTTGGCTAAGTTATAAGTTGAAAGTTTTAAATTGGTTATGTTATATGTTGAAAATCAAAAGGGCTAGGCTATAAGAGGAAAGTTTTAAGTTGGCTAAGTTATAAGTTTAAAGTTTTAAATTGGCCGTGTCATATGTTGAAAAGCAAAAGGGCTAGGCTATAAGAGGAAAGTTTTAAGTTGGCTAAGTTATAAGTTGAAAGTTTTAAATTGGCCCTGTCATATGTTGAAAAGCAAAAGGGCTAGGCTATAAGAGGAAAGTTTTAAGTTGGCTAAGTTATAAGTTGAAAGTTTTAAGTTGGCTAAGTTATAAGTTGAAAGTTTTAAATTGGCTATGTTATATGTTGAAAATCAAAAGGGCTAGGCTATAAGAGGAAAGTTTTAAGTTGGCTAAGTTATAAGTTTAAAGTTTTAAATTGGCCGTGTCATATGTTGAAAAGCAAAAGGGCTAGGCTATAAGAGGAAAGTTTTAAGTTGGCTAAGTTATAAGTTGAAAGTTTTAAATTGGCCCTGTCATATGTTGAAAAGCAAAAGGGCTAGGCTATAAGAGGAAAGTTTTAAGTTGGCTAAGTTATAAGTTGAAAGTTTTAAGTTGGCTAAGTTATAAGTTGAAAGTTTTAAATTGGCTATGTTATATGTTGAAAATCAAAAGGGCTAGGCTATAAGAGGAAAGTTTTAAGTTGGCTAAGTTATAAGTTTAAAGTTTTAAATTGGCCGTGTCATATGTTGAAAAGCAAAAGGGCTAGGCTATAAGAGGAAAGTTTTAAGTTGGCTAAGTTATAAGTTGAAAGTTTTAAGTTGGCTAAGTTATAAGTTGAAAGTTTTAAATTGGCTATGTTATATGTTGAAAATCAAAAGGGCTAGGCTATAAGAGGAAAGTTTTAAGTTGGCTAAGTTATAAGTTGAAAGTTTTAAATTGGCCGTGTCATATGTTGAAAAGCAAAAGGGCTAGGCTATAAGAGGAAAGTTTTAAGTTGGCTAAGTTATAAGTTGAAAGTTTTAAATTGGCCCTGTCATATGTTGAAAAGCAAAAGGGCTAGGCTATAAGAGGAAAGTTTTAAGTTGGCTAAGTTATAAGTTGAAAGTTTTAAGTTGGCTAAGTTATAAGTTGAAAGTTTTAAATTGGCTATGTTATATGTTGAAAATCAAAAGGGCTAGGCTATAAGAGGAAAGTTTTAAGTTGGCTAAGTTATAAGTTTAAAGTTTTAAATTGGCCGTGTCATATGTTGAAAAGCAAAAGGGCTAGGCTATAAGAGGAAAGTTTTAAGTTGGCTAAGTTATAAGTTGAAAGTTTTAAATTGGCCCTGTCATATGTTGAAAAGCAAAAGGGCTAGGCTATAAGAGGAAAGTTTTAAGTTGGCTAAGTTATAAGTTGAAAGTTTTAAGTTGGCTAAGTTATAAGTTGAAAGTTTTAAATTGGCTATGTTATATGTTGAAAATCAAAAGGGCTAGGCTATAAGAGGAAAGTTTTAAGTTGGCTAAGTTATAAGTTTAAAGTTTTAAATTGGCCGTGTCATATGTTGAAAAGCAAAAGGGCTAGGCTATAAGAGGAAAGTTTTAAGTTGGCTAAGTTATAAGTTGAAAGTTTTAAGTTGGCTAAGTTATAAGTTGAAAGTTTTAAATTGGCTATGTTATATGTTGAAAATCAAAAGGGCTAGGCTATAAGAGGAAAGTTTTAAGTTGGCTAAGTTATAAGTTGAAAGTTTTAAATTGGCCGTGTCATATGTTGAAAAGCAAAAGGGCTAGGCTATAAGAGGAAAGTTTTAAGTTGGCTAAGTTATAAGTTGAAAGTTTTAAATTGGCTATGTTATATGTTGAAAGTCAAAAGGGCTAGGCTATAAGAGGAAAGTTTTAAGTTGGCTAAGTTATAAGTTTAAAGTTTTAAATTGGCCGTGTCATATGTTGAAAAGCAAAAGGGCTAGGCTATAAGAGGAAAGTTTTAAGTTGGCTAAGTTATAAGTTTAAAGTTTTAAATTGGCCGTGTCATATGTTGAAAAGCAAAAGGGCTAGGCTATAAGAGGAAAGTTTTAAGTTGGCTAAGTTATAAGTTGAAAGTTTTAAGTTGGCTAAGTTATAAGTTGAAAGTTTTAAATTGGCTATGTTATATGTTGAAAATCAAAAGGGCTAGGCTATAAGAGGAAAGTTTTAAGTTGGCTAAGTTACAAGTTTCAAGTTTTAAATTGGCCGTGTCATATGTTGAAAAGCAAAAGGGCTAGGCTATAAGAGGAAAGTTTTAAGTTGGCTAAGTAATAAGTTGAAAGTTTTAAGTTGGCTAAGTTATAAGTTGAAAGTTTTAAATTGGCTATGTTATATGTTGAAAATCAAAAGGGCTAGGCTATAAGAGGAAAGTTTTAAGTTGGCTAAGTTATAAGTTGAAAGTTTTAAATTGGCCGTGTCATATGTTGAAAAGCAAAAGGGCTAGGCTATAAGAGGAAAGTTTTAAGTTGGCTAAGTTATAAGTTGAAAGTTTTAAATTGGCTATGTTATATGTTGAAAGTCAAAAGGGCTAGGCTATAAGAGGAAAGTTTTAAGTTGGCTAAGTTATAAGTTTAAAGTTTTAAATTGGCCGTGTCATATGTTGAAAAGCAAAAGGGCTAGGCTATAAGAGGAAAGTTTTAAGTTGGCTAAGTTATAAGTTGAAAGTTTTAAGTTGGCTAAGTTATAAGTTGAAAGTTTTAAGTTGGCTAAGTTATAAGTTGAAAGTTTTAAATTGGCTATGTTATATGTTGAAAGTCAAAAGGGCTAGGCTATAAGAGGAAAGTTTTAAGTTGGCTAAGTTATAAGTTTAAAGTTTTAAATTGGCCGTGTCATATGTTGAAAAGCATAAGGGCTAGGCTATAAGAGGAAAGTTTTAAGTTGGCTAAGTTATAAGTTGAAAGTTTTAAATTGGCCCTGTCATATGTTGAAAAGCAAAAGGGCTAGGCTATAAGAGGAAAGTTTTAAGTTGGCTAAGTTATAAGTTGAAAGTTTTAAATTGGCCCTGTCATATGTTGAAAAGCAAAAGGGCTAGGCTATAAGAGGAAAGTTTTATGTTGGCTAAGTTATAAGTTGAAAGTTTTAAGTTGGCTAAGTTATAAGTTGAAAGTTTTAAATTGGCTATGTTATATGTTGAAAATCAAAAGGGCTAGGCTATAAGAGGAAAGTTTTAAGTTGGCTAAGTTATAAGTTGAAAGTTTTAAGTTGGCTAAGTTATAAGTTGAAAGTTTTAAATTGGCTATGTTATATGTTGAAAATCAAAAGGGCTAGGCTATAAGAGGAAAGTTTTAAGTTGGCTAAGTTATAAGTTGAAAGTTTTAAATTGGCCGTGTCATATGTTGAAAAGCAAAAGGGCTAGGCTATAAGAGGAAAGTTTTAGGTTGGCTAAGTTATAAGTTGAAAGTTTTAAGTTGGCTAAGTTATAAGTTGAAAGTTTTAAGTTGGCTAAGTTGAAAGTTTTAAATTGGCTATGTTATATGTTGAAAATCAAAAGGGCTAGGCTATAAGAGGAAAGTTTTAAGTTGGCTAAGTTATAAGTTGAAAGTTTTAAATTTGCCGTGTCATATGTTGAAAAGCAAAAGGGCTAGGCTATAAGAGGAAAGTTTTAAGTTGGCTAAGTTATAAGTTGAAAGTTTTAAGTTGGCTAAGTTATAAGTTGAAAGTTTTAAATTGGCTATGTTATATGTTGAAAATCAAAAGGGCTAGGCTATAAGAGGAAAGTTTTAAGTTGGCTAAGTTATAAGTTTCAAGTTTTAAATTGGCCGTGTCATGTGTTGAAAAGCAAAAGGCTAGGCTATAAGAGGAAAGTTTTAAGTTGGCTAAGTTATAAGTTAAAAGTTTTAAATTGGCTATGTTATATGTTCAAAGTCAAAAGTGCTAGGCTATAAGAGGAAAGTTTTAAGTTGGCTAAGTTATAAGTTGAAAGTTTTAAATTGGCCGTGTCATATGTTGAAAAGCAAAAGTACTAGGCTATAAGAGGAAAGTTTTAAGTTGGCTAAGTTATAAGTTAAAAGTTTTAAATTGGCTATGTTATATGTTCAAAGTCAAAAGTGCTAGGCTATAAGAGGAAAGTTTTAAGTTGGCTAAGTTATAAGTTGAAAGTTTTAAATTGGCTATGTTATATGTTGAAAGTCAAAAGGGCTGGGCTATAAGGGGAAAGTTTTAAGTTGGCTAAGTTATAAGTTGAAAGTTTTAAATTGGCTATGTTATATGTTGAAAGTCAAAAGTGCAAGGCTATAAGAGGAAAGTTTTAAGTTGGCTAAGTTATAAGTTGAAAGTTTTAAATTGGCTATGTTATATGTTGAAAGTCAAAAGTGCTAGGCTATAAGAGGAAAGTTTTAAGTTGGCTAAGTTATAAGCTGAAAGTTTTAAATTGGCTATGTTATATGTTGAAAGTCAAAAGTGCAAGGCTATAAGAGGAAAGTTTTAAGTTGGCTAAGTTATAAGTTGAAAGTTTTAAATTGGCTATGTTATATGTTGAAAGTCAAAAGGGCTAGGCTATAAGAGGAAAGTTTTAAGTTGGCTAAGTTATAAGTTGAAAGTTTTAAATTGGCTATGTTATATGTTGAAAGTCAAAAGTGCAAGGCTATAAGAGGAAAGTTTTAAGTTGGCTAAGTTATAAGTTGAAAGTTTTAAATTGGCTATGTTATATGTTGAAAGTCAAAAGTGTTAGGCTATAAGAGGAAAGTTTTAAGTTGGCTAAGTTATAAGCTGAAAGTTTTAAATTGGCTATGTTATATGTTGAAAGTCAAAAGTGCAAGGCTATAAGAGGAAAGTTTTAAGTTGGCCAAGTTATAAGTTTAAAGTTTTAAATTGGCTATGTTATATGTTGAAAGTCAAAAGTGTTAGGCTATAAGAGGAAAGTTTTAAGTTGGCTAAGTTATAAGTTGAAAGTTTTAAATTGGCTATGTTATATGTTGAAAGTCAAAAGTGTTAGGCTATAAGAGGAAAGTTTTAAGTTGGCTAAGTTATAAGTTGAAAGTTTTAAATTGGCTATGTTATATGTTGAAAGTCAAAAGTGCAAGGCTATAAGAGGAAAGTTTTAAGTTGGCTAAGTTATAAGTTTAAAGTTTTAAATTGGCTATGTTATATGTTGAAAGTCAAAAGTGCTAGGCTATAAGAGGAAAGTTTTAAGTTGGCTAAGTTATAAGTTGAAAGTTTTAAATTGGCTATGTTATATGTTGAAAGTCAAAAGTGCAAGGCTATAAGAGGAAAGTTTTAAGTTGGCTAAGTTATAAGTTGAAAGTTTTAAATTGGCTATGTTATATGTTGAAAGTCAAAAGTGCTAGGCTATAAGAGGAAAGTTTTAAGTTGGCTAAGTTATAAGCTGAAAGTTTTAAATTGGCTATGTTATATGTTGAAAGTCAAAAGTGCAAGGCTATAAGAGGAAAGTTTTAAGTTGGCTAAGTTATAAGTTGAAAGTTTTAAATTGGCTATGTTATATGTTGAAAGTCAAAAGTGCAAGGCTATAAGAGGAAAGTTTTAAGTTGGCTAAGTTATAAGTTGAAAGTTTTAAATTGGCTATGTTATATGTTGAAAGTCAAAAGTGCTAGGCTATAAGAGGAAAGTTTTAAGTTGGCTAAGTTATAAGTTGAAAGTTTTAAATTGGCTATGTTATATGTTGAAAGTCAAAAGTGCAAGGCTATAAGAGGAAAGTTTTAAGTTGGCTAAGTTATAAGTTGAAAGTTTTAAATTGGCTATGTTATATGTTGAAAGTCAAAAGTGCAAGGCTATAAGAGGAAAGTTTTAAGTTGGCTAAGTTATAAGTTGAAAGTTTTAAATTGGCTATGTTATATGTTGAAAGTCAAAAGTGCAAGGCTATAAGAGGAAAGTTTTAAGTTGGCTAAGTTATAAGTTGAAAGTTTTAAATTGGCTATGTTATATGTTGAAAGTCAAAAGTGCAAGGCTATAAGAGGAAAGTTTTAAGTTGGCTAAGTTATAAGTTGAAAGTTTTAAATTGGCTATGTTATATGTTGAAAGTCAAAAGTGCAAGCTATAAGAGGAAAGTTTTAAGTTGGCTAAATTATAAGTTGAAAGGTTTAAATTGGCTATGTTATATGTTGAAAGTCAAAAGTGCTAGGCTCTAAGAGGAAAGTTTTAAGTTGGCTAAGTTATAAGTTGAAAGTTTTAAATTGGCTATGTTATATGTTGAAAGTCAAAAGGGCCAGGCTGTAAGGAGAAAGTTTTAAGTTCGCTAGGTTATAAGTTCAAAGTCAAAATGGCAGGGGTATAAGGGGGGGGGGGTCTTAAAGGGTGCTAACTATAAGGTGAAATTTTAAGTTGACTGGACTATAAGTTGAAAGTTACAAGGGCCTGGATATAAGGGGAAAATCTCAAACGGAACTAGTTATAAAGTGACAATTCTAAGTTGGCTAGGTCATAAGTTGAAAGTCTTAAACGAGCCGAAGTATAAGTTGAAAGTCTTAAACGAGCCGAAGTATAAGGGAAAAGTCTTAAACGGGCGAACTAGAAGGTGCAAATTTTAAGTTGGCTAAGTTATAAGTCAAAAGGGCCGTGATACACGGCTGGACCATTGCTAAGGACGGATTATAAACGGCTATATAGCGCATAAAGAAGGAAGTGTGGTTGGATGCCAAGTGAAATAAAATAATGTCAGAATGCCAGGACATTACAAGAAAGACAATTTATTGTGCTCTGAAATCCAGAAGGCTTTGGAACGTGTTCAAGGGAGAAACAGGCCATTTTGTGCAGAATACGTAAACGTGAAAAAAATGCAATTACCGTCCGCAGGCGTTCTGGCGTAAGATGTCAATACGGGATATGGCCACCATGGAGGGCGATGCAAGATTCCACACGTCGTGTCATGCTTTGCAGAACATTATCAAGCAGCTGTTGGGGTAATTTATCCCATTCCTCTGTCAGTGCACGGATGAAGGTGTCCTTGTTTATTGGAGGGCATTGGCGACCAGCAAGACGCCTCCCCAAAGCATCCCACACATTTTCAATGGGATTCAGATCTGGAGAACGTGCTGGCCATAAGAGGCGTTGAATATCCTCGCTCTCAAGACACTCCTGGACAGCGACTGTTCGATGACATGTTGCGTTGTCGTCCATGAAAATGAATCTATCACCGACAGCACCACGGAACATGCGAACATGAGGTAGCAGAACACCATTAATGTATCGTTGGCCAGTCATAGTCCCAGTTGGAAGCACATAGAGGGACGTACGGTCATTGATCATGATGCCAGCCCATACCATGACACTACATGTCGGATATCGGTCCCTTTCCTGTATGTTTGCTGGACAATATGCAGTACCACTATCACGCCAGATCAGTTGTCGTCGACAATCAGACGATAGACTGTATCTACTCTCATCTGAGAAGAGGACAGCAGACCAGTCGTTATCAGTTCAATTGCGATGTTGATGGCACCATTGCAAACGGGCGGTACGGTGACGTCTGGACAATGGGATGCACACAACAGGACTGCGGGCGTATAGTCCTCCTTCATGCAAACGTCTGACGACAGTTTTTCGGGAGATCCGCTTGCCAGTAGCAGCCATAAACTGATTTGCTACCTCACTAGCTGTGCTGCGCCGGTGTCTTTTTGTTGATAGCACTATGTACCGATCTTCTGCAGGTGTCGTACTGCAAACACGACCTCCCCGTGACGTTTGCTACACTCTCCATTTGTTTGAAATGTTTTCCAAAGCCTTGAAACAACACTGTGGCTGACGTCGAACTCCCTGGCAACATCTGTTATTTTTCGCCCTTCTTCAATCTTGCCAATAATACGGCCACGCGTAAAATCATCTAGGTGATGTCGGGAAGACATACTGAAAATTGCAAGTTCGTCAATTGATTCTTTCCCTTTCAACTTTGCGTTTGAACAACAACGGTCAATACGCGTCAAATTCTTTATATCTCTTATCAGCGCTATGACGTCACGAACAAGTTCGGCAATCCAAAATTTGCATACGCACAACACGTCTTACTGTATCCCGCACTTATGCTAAGTTCCACATTTTCCTGCCTTCCATTTTATGGTTGCTATCGTTGCTACTGTCATCCGTCCTTAGCAATTGTCCGGCCGTGTAGAAGGGGGAAATCATGAGCAAGCTGGGCTGTTAGGTGGAAGTTTTAATTTGGCTGGGTTATGTTTTGAAAGTCAAAAGGAGCAAAGTTAAAAATCTTAAACGGGCAGGGCTATAAGGGTAAAGTCTTGAGTGAACCGAGCAGTAAGGTTAAAGTTTTAAATTGGATGGGTTATAAGTTCTTTGAGATCTAGGCCAGTTTGAGATTTTCTCCTTATGTAAAAGTTCAAGATCAAAATAGCCGCTCCGCTATAAGAAGGAAGTCTCAAACGGACCTAGCTGTAAGGTGAAAGTTCCACCTTGGCTACGTTATACGTTTAAAGTCTTAAACTGGCAGGGCTAAAAAAGGAAATTCTTAAACGGGCCACCGTGCTATAAGTTGAGAGTTTTAAGTTGGCTACGTTACAACTTGAAAATCTTAAACAGGCCGAGCTATAAGGTGAGAGTTTTAAGTTGGCTACGTTACAACTTGAAAATCTTAAACAGGCCGAGCTATAGGGTGAAAGTATTGAGCAGGCCGAGCAATAAAGTGAAAGTTTTAAGTTGGTTGAGTTACATAAAAGTTGAACGGCTTAAACTGACCGAAATACGAGGGGAAAGTCTTGAGTGAGTACAGCAATAAGGTCAAACTTTTAAGTTGGCTGCTTTATAAGTTCAAAGGCTTAGGGGCGGCGAGCTCTAAGGGGAAAGTTTTAAGTTGTCTGGGCTGCAAGTTGGAAGTCTTAAGCGCGTCAGGTTATAAGGGGAAATCGTAATTGGCTGGAATATAAAGTGAAAGTTTAAAGTTGACTGAATTATAAGTTGAAAATCTTAAGCGCGGTGGGATATGAAATGAAAGTTTTAAGTTGGCTGGGTTATAAGAAGAAAGTCCTTAACGGGCAGGACTGTAAGTTGAAGGTTCTGCTCTAAAGTGAAAGATTTAAGTTTCCTGGGTTATATGTTAAAAGTCTTAAGTTGGCCGGGCTATAAGGGAAAAGTCAATAAATTGAAAGCCTTTCACGGGTCTAGCTATAAGTTGAGGGGGCTTGGCAAATTCAGGCCCGAATAGAGCTTTAACGCAGTATGGCGGAAAGTGAAAAAAGAACACCAGGAAGGAATTGGCGGACGATCATGAAATGTACATATGTTAATGGGGTCGAGTTCACGTAGGTGTGATGTTAATTTCGGGACCAACCGGTGAGCGCTTACGCCACAGCACGGCATAATATGCAAATTATCGTCGGTGGTATTTAAGGAGTACGGCGAAGTGAATGTAATCAGTCGTCGGCGTTCGGACAAGTGCGAAGACCCTGAAGAAGCTGCAATGCCTGGACATGGAAGACGTGTATGATTTCAGCAGTTATCGGACTTTGAGCGAGGTCATCTAGTCGGACACCGCGAGGCCGGGTGGTCGTATCGTCGTATTGCGGAGCGAATTGGACGGGAAGTATCGGTGGTGGTACGATGGTGGCGTCGATGGTCCGAGGAACATTCTCACACGAGAAGACGTGGAACCGGGAGTCACAGACGGACTGATGAGGGGACCGATCGACGCATAAGAAGAGCGGAGTTGTCAAGCAGAACGTCCACTGCGACGCAAATCCGAGCTGCCGTTGCACCTGAGGTGACTGTGCGAACAATCCGCAACCGTCTACTGGATGCAGGACTAGGTGCACGTGTGCCTCTGGCATGTGTAACTCTGACTCCAGCCCAACGCCAGGCACGGCTGCAGTGGTGTCGCCAACGTCTGCACTGGAGAACGCAATGGCGATCTGTCGTGTTCAGCGATGAAAGCAGATTCTGCTTGGGAGCCTCCGATGGCCGTATGCGTGTTCGCAGACGGACAGGGGAGCATCTCACCCTTCTTGCATCCGCCTGCGATACACATGGCCTACACCGGGTCTCCTGGAGTGGGGAGCGATCACCTATCACTCCCGTACACAACTAGTGTTTGTACCGGGTACGTTAAACAGCACCTCCTACATCAACAACATCATTCAGCCCGTTGTTGTGCCATTTGTATGGTCGGTCCATCGTGGTGTTTTCCAGCAAGATAACGCACGCCCACAAACGGCACGTGCAACCCAACATGCACTTCAGGGTGTGAGACAAATTTCATGGTTCACCGGATTTCTCCCCCATTGAGCACGTGTGGGATTTTATGGGACAACGACTTATACGGTCTCCACGGCCAGCCACGACCATCCCCGATTTACGCGTCCAGGTTGAGGATGCTTGGAACTCAATACCCCAAACTTACATCCAACATCTGTACGACAGACTCCATGCCAGAATTGCACAGTGTGACGCAGTTCATGGCGGTTCAACCTCGTACTAATCATGTTACATGGAAATGTTATTTTTCAGTTTACCAGCAAATACAGCTGTATTTTGCCATAATGTTTTGATCACGTTATCCTCTGTAGTCCGTTGTGTATAAATTTCGTTGGTATCAGACGTCTCCTTCTTGGTGTTCTTTTTTCACTTTCTAGCCACGACCATCCCCGATTGAGGCGTCCAGGTTGAGGATGCTTGGAACTCAATACCCCAAACTTACATCCAACATCTGTACGACAGACTCCATGCCAGAATTGCACAGTGTGACGCAGTTCATGGCGGTTCAACCTCGTACTAACCATGTTACATGGAAATGTTATTTTTCAGTTTACCAGCAAATACAGCTGTATTTTGCCATAATGTTTTGATCACGTTATCCTCTGTATTCCGTTATGTATAAATTTCGTTGGTATCAGACGTCTCCTTCTTGGTGCTCTTTTTTCACTTTCTAGCCACGACCATCCCCGATTGAGGCGTCCAGGTTGAGGATGCTTGGAACTCAATACCCCAAACTTCCATCCAACATCTGTACGACAGACTCCATGCCAGAATTGCACAGTGTGACGCAGTTCATGGCGGTTCAACCTCGTACTAACCATGTTACATGGAAATGTTATTTTTCAGTTTACCAGCAAATACAGCTGTATTTTGCCATAATGTTTTGATCACGTTATCCTCTGTATTCCGTTATGTATAAATTTCGTTGGTATCAGACGTCTCCTTCTTGGTGTTCTTTTTTCACTTTCTAGCCACGACCATCCCCGATTTAGGCGTCCAGGTTGAGGATGCTTGGAACTCAATACCCCAAACTTACATCCAACATCTGTACAACAGACTCCATGCCAGAATTGCACAGTGTGACGCAGTTCATGGCGGTTCAACCTCGTACTAACCATGTTACATGGAAATGTTATTTTTCAGTTTACCAGCAAATACAGCTGTATTTTGCCATAACGTTTTGATCACGTTATCCTCTGTATTCCGTTATGTATAAATTTCGTTGGTATCAGACGTCTCCTTCTTGGTGTTCTTTTTTCACTTTCTTGCCACGACCATCCCCGATTTAGGCGTCCAGGTTGAGGATGCTTGGAACTCAATACCCCAAACTTACATCCAACATCTGTACAACAGACTCCATGCCAGAATTGCACAGTGTGACGCAGTTCATGGCGGTTCAACCTCGTACTAACCATGTTACATGGAAATGTTATTTTTCAGTTTACCAGCAAATACAGCTGTATTTTGCCATAATGTTTTGATCACGTTATCCTCTGTATTCCGTTATGTATAAATTTCGTTGGTATCGGGCGTCTCCTTCTTGGTGTTCTTTTTTCACTTTCTAGCCACGACCATCCCTGATTTAGGCGTCCAGGTTGAGGATGCTTGGAACTCAATACCCCAAACTTACATCCAACATCTGTACGACAGACTCCATGCCAGAATTGCACAGTGTGACGCAGTTCATGGCGGTTCAACCTCGTACTAACCATGTTACATGGAAATGTTATTTTTCAGTTTACCAGCAAATACAGCTGTATTTTGCCGTAATGTTTTGATCACGTTATCCTCTGTATTCCGTTATGTATAAATTTCGTTGGTATCAGACGTCTCCTTCTTGGTGTTCTTTTTTCACTTTCTAGCCACGACCATCCCCGATTGAGGCGTCCAGGTTGAGGATGCTTGGAACTCAATACCCCAAACTTACATCCAACATCTGTACGACAGACTCCATGCCAGAATTGCACAGTGTGACGCAGTTCATGGCGGTTCAACCTCGTACTAACCATGTTACATGGAAATGTTATTTTTCAGTTTACCAGCAAATACAGCTGTATTTTGCCATAATGTTTTGATCACGTTATCCTCTGTATTCCGTTATGTATAAATTTCGTTGGTATCGGGCGTCTCCATCTTGGTGTTCTTTTTTCACTTTCTAGCCACGACCATCCCTGATTTAGGCGTCCAGGTTGAGGATGCTTGGAACTCAATACCCCAAACTTACATCCAACATCTGTACGACAGACTCCATGCCAGAATTGCACAGTGTGACGCAGTTCATGGCGGTTCAACCTCGTACTAACCATGTTACATGGAAATGTTATTTTTCAGTTTACCAGCAAATACAGCTGTATTTTGCCATAATGTTTTGATCACGTTATCTTCTGTATTCCGTTATGTATAAATTTCGTTGGTATCGGGCGTCTCCTTCTTGGTGTTCTTTTTTCACTTTCTAGCCACGACCATCCCTGATTTAGGCGTCCAGGTTGAGGATGCTTGGAACTCAATACCCCAAACTTACATCCAACATCTGTACGACAGACTCCATGCCAGAATTGCACAGTGTGACGCAGTTCATGGCGGTTCAACCTCGTACTAACCATGTTACATGGAAATGTTATTTTTCAGTTTACCAGCAAATACAGCTGTATTTTGCCATAATGTTTTGATCACGTTATCCTCTGTATTCCGTTATGTATAAATTTCGTTGGTATCAGACGTCTCCTTCTTGGTGTTCTTTTTTCACTTTCTAGCCACGACCATCCCTGATTTAGGCGTCCAGGTTGAGGATGCTTGGAACTCAATACCCCAAACTTACATCCAACATCTGTACGACAGACTCCATGCCAGAATTGCACAGTGTGACGCAGTTCATGGCGGTTCAACCTCGTACTAACCATGTTACATGGAAATGTTATTTTTCAGTTTACCAGCAAATACAGCTGTATTTTGCCATAATGTTTTGATCACGTTATCCTCTGTATTCCGTTATGTATAAATTTCGTTGGTATCAGACGTCTCCTTCTTGGTGTTCTTTTTTCACTTTCTAGCCACGACCATCCCCGATTTAGGCGTCCAGGTTGAGGATGCTTGGAACTCAATACCCCAAACTTACATCCAACATCTGTACGACAGACTCCATGCCAGAATTGCACAGTGTGACGCAGTTCATGGCGGTTCAACCTCGTACTAACCATGTTACATGGAAATGTTATTTTTCAGTTTACCAGCAAATACAGCTGTATTTTGCCATAATGTTTTGATCACGTTATCCTCTGTATTCCGTTATGTATAAATTTCGTTGGTATCAGACGTCTCCTTCTTGGTGTTCTTTTTTCACTTTCTAGCCACGACCATCCCCGATTGAGGCGTCCAGGTTGAGGATGCTTGGAACTCAATACCCCAAACTTACATCCAACATCTGTACGACAGACTCCATGCCAGAATTGCACAGTGTGACGCAGTTCATGGCGGTTCAACCTCGTACTAACCATGTTACATGGAAATGTTATTTTTCAGTTTACCAGCAAATACAGCTGTATTTTGCCATAATGTTTTGATCACGTTATCCTCTGTATTCCGTTATGTATAAATTTCGTTGGTATCAGACGTCTCCTTCTTGGTGTTCTTTTTTCACTTTCTAGCCACGACCATCCCCGATTTAGGCGTCCAGGTTGAGGATGCTTGGAACTCAATACCCCAAACTTACATCCAACATCTGTACGACAGACTCCATGCCAGAATTGCACAGTGTGACGCAGTTCATGGCGGTTCAACCTCGTACTAACCATGTTACATGGAAATGTTATTTTTCAGTTTACCAGCAAATACAGCTGTATTTTGCCATAATGTTTTGATCACGTTATCCTCTGTATTCCGTTATGTATAAATTTCGTTGGTATCAGACGTCTCCTTCTTGGTGTTCTTTTTTCACTTTCTTGCCACGACCATCCCCGATTTAGGCGTCCAGGTTGAGGATGCTTGGAACTCAATACCCCAAACTTACATCCAACATCTGTACGACAGACTCCATGCCAGAATTGCACAGTGTGACGCAGTTCATGGCGGTTCAACCTCGTACTAACCATGTTACATGGAAATGTTATTTTTCAGTTTACCAGCAAATACAGCTGTATTTTGCCATAATGTTTTGATCACGTTATCCTCTGTATTCCGTTATGTATAAATTTCGTTGGTATCAGACGTCTCCTTCTTGGTGTTCTTTTTTCACTTTCTAGCCACGACCATCCCTGATTTAGGCGTCCAGGTTGAGGATGCTTGGAACTCAATACCCCAAACTTACATCCAACATCTGTACGACAGACTCCATGCCAGAATTGCACAGTGTGACGCAGTTCATGGCGGTTCAACCTCGTACTAACCATGTTACATGGAAATGTTATTTTTCAGTTTACCAGCAAATACAACTGTATTTTGCCATAATGTTTTGATCACGTTATCTTCTGTATTCCGTTATGTATAAATTTCGTTGGTATCAGACGTCTCCTTCTTGGTGTTCTTTTTTCACTTTCTAGCCACGACCATCCCTGATTTAGGCGTCCAGGTTGAGGATGCTTGGAACTCAATACCCCAAACTTACATCCAACATCTGTACGACAGACTCCATGCCAGAATTGCACAGTGTGACGCAGTTCATGGCGGTTCAACCTCGTACTAACCATGTTACATGGAAATGTTATTTTTCAGTTTACCAGCAAATACAGCTGTATTTTGCCATAATGTTTTGATCACGTTATCCTCTGTATTCCGTTATGTATAAATTTCGTTGGTATCAGACGTCTCCTTCTTGGTGTTCTTTTTTCACTTTCTAGCCACGACCATCCCTGATTGAGGCGTCCAGGTTGAGGATGCTTGGAACTCAATACCCCAAACTTACATCCAACATCTGTACGACAGACTCCATGCCAGAATTGCACAGTGTGACGCAGTTCATGGCGGTTCAACCTCGTACTAACCATGTTACATGGAAATGTTATTTTTCAGTTTACCAGCAAATACAGCTGTATTTTGCCATAATGTTTTGATCACGTTATCCTCTGTATTCCGTTATGTATAAATTTCGTTGGTATCAGACGTCTCCTTCTTGGTGTTCTTTTTCACTTTCTAGCCACGACCATCCCCGATTTAGGCGTCCAGGTTGAGGATGCTTGGAACTCAATACCCCAAACTTACATCCAACATCTGTACGACAGACTCCATGCCAGAATTGCACAGTGTGACGCAGTTCATGGCGGTTCAACCTCGTACTAACCATGTTACATGGAAATGTTATTTTTCAGTTTACCAGCAAATACAGCTGTATTTTGCCATAATGTTTTGATCACGTTATCCTCTGTATTCCGTTATGTATAAATTTCGTTGGTATCGGGCGTCTCCTTTCTTGGTGTTCTTTTTTCACTTTCTAGCCACGACCATCCCTGATTGAGGCGTCCAGGTTGAGGATGCTTGGAACTCAATACCCCAAACTTACATCCAACATCTGTACGACAGACTCCATGCCAGAATTGCACAGTGTGACGCAGTTCATGGCGGTTCAACCTCGTACTAACCATGTTACATGGAAATGTTATTTTTCAGTTTACCAGCAAATACAGCTGTATTTTGCCATAATGTTTTGATCACGTTATCCTCTGTATTCCGTTATGTATAAATTTCGTTGGTATCAGACGTCTCCTTCTTGGTGTTCTTTTTTCACTTTCTAGCCACGACCATCCCCGATTGAGGCGTCCAGGTTGAGGATGCTTGGAACTCAATACCCCAAACTTACATCCAACATCTGTACGACAGACTCCATGCCAGAATTGCACAGTGTGACGCAGTTCATGGCGGTTCAACCTCGTACTAACCATGTTACATGGAAATGTTATTTTTCAGTTTACCAGCAAATACAGCTGTATTTTGCCATAATGTTTTGATCACGTTATCCTCTGTATTCCGTTATGTATAAATTTCGTTGGTATCAGACGTCTGACTCCATGCCAGAATTGCACAGTGTGACGCAGTTCATGGCGGTTCAACCTCGTACTAACCATGTTACATGGAAATGTTATTTTTCAGTTTACCAGCAAATACAGCTGTATTTTGCCATAATGTTTTGATCACGTTATCCTCTGTATTCCGTTATGTATAAATTTCGTTGGTATCAGACGTCTCCTTCTTGGTGTTCTTTTTTCACTTTCCGCCAGTGTATGTAGCATTGTATTTGGTGTAAGAAACTGTTTGAGCGAGCGGTTTTGTTGCCTTCAGCGGAAGTGAACCACATCGAGGTCAAAGTGACCGGAATTTTGTGTTTATATTAAGGAATCACATCAAGCGTGTCCTCTGTTGAACAAGTTGAGATTGGCACAGTGCTTTCAACAACATTATAATAGAAAAAGAAATTAATTGCTTCCAACTGGAACTGCGAAATGAAAAAAAAAATTGCATTTTACCAACACAAAAGACAAGTTTTTTTTTCTTCGGGGTGAAAATAGATCAAGAAAATATGAAACCGCCTTAAAACTTATCAGAAATTCAAAAACCTTGCAAAATTGTCTAGCAAACAAATCAATTTTGGATCCTGTGTTAGACAGAGTGGTGATTATTTCCAAGGTAATGAAAACGATTAAAAAGAAAGACAGACAGCAACAATGCATAAAACATATATGAATGAGACAAAGGGTTCAAGAATAACTAAGATTGTTCAACCCATTTCGTTTTGCTGAAAACATATTACTTTCTGAAAATACTCTCTCTAGCTTCAGAATTTAATACAGCAGCTTCCTGACAAGAATAAAGAAGGGAACTTAAAAATGAACTTAACAGTAAACAAAATTGATATACACTATCTACCAACAAGTAATTGGGCACCTGTAACAGCAGAGGAAAACGAAGTTTATTCACCTTCAATAGTTGGTGAAGCCTCCACGAGCGGCGATTACAGCTGTGCATACTCTCAACCAGGCGTTGTACGACGGCTAGCGGTATTTTCTTCCACTCGGCTTGGAGAAGACAGGACAGTTCCTTCACCGATTTCGGACCCTTAAGTCGACGCTCCAACTTGTCCCAGAGGTGCTCGATAGGGTTAAGGTCCGTGGCCAGTCCATTCGATTAACCCCATTGTCACCATACCAAGCCATGGTGGACCTCGCAACATGACAGGTGGCATTGTCATCCTGAAAGTAACATGGATCCACCCCGTAAAACTGCCACAACGTAGGAAGCTCATGGTCATCCAAAATGGTGCAGTAGGTCTCGGCGTTGAGTCTACCAGGAATTGCGACCAAGGGTCTCGTGCCATACCAGGAGAAACACCCCCATAGCATAACTCCTTCGCCGCCGAACTTCACAGTTGGCACAATACATTCCGGCAGGAGGCGTTCTCCAGGCAGACGCCAAACCCAGACCCTGCCATCCGAACGGTAGAGGGTGAACCTTGATTCGTCGCTCCAGAGAACCTGTTTCCACTGTTCAACGGTCCATTGTCGACTTTCTTTGCACCACGTTAGCCGAGCAGCGCTATTGAACTTGGTGATCAAAGGCTTGTGGGCGGCAGCACGTCCATGATAACCGAGCAGATGGGCTTCCTTACGGATGGTATTCATCGAAAGAACACTCCCGGATGCCTGTTGAAACTCCTCGCGGATGTGGCCCATCGATTTGGTGCGTTTTTTTCCGAATTTCTCTGGCCGGCACCCGTCGGTCTCTAACTCCCAGTTATGTGGGTCTGCCGGGTCGGGGCGCATTCCGACAGTCACCTCTCATCTTCCACTTGCCAATCACGTAGGCCACTGTCGATTTTGGGTTCTTCAACTCGCTGGATATGTCATCGGCCATTTCTGTGATACCCGACGATTACACCTTTCTCGAAATCAGAGAGCTCCGAACTGCGTGGCATCTTGCATGCGACTGGTTGCGTTGTTGTTTCCCACACGATATTTAACGGCGGCGGCCGTGACGTGTATCAGGGCCGCAGATATCGTCGATTGCAAGGGTGTCCAATTACTTGTTGGTAGATAGTGTACAACGGATTTACAGTAATTTGCAAAAGTTAAGGACCTCCAATGTGGATTTATTGAAAATTAATATTTGCAAAGAAACAACTAATTGCTAATCAGAGATATTTTTGAAAAAGTGACACCACAGATGAATACTTACATTCTTTAGAAAACAAAAAAGACCGAAATCAGTACTTAGTGCATGTGGCCACCTTCATTTTTTATAACGGACAGAATGCGATGTGGCATACTCTCAATGAGGGATTTGCACTTGAAATGTCTTTGCACAACACGAACTTTATCGCATCAATCAAAGCTTGGGAATTTGACGGCTGTTTTTCTAATACCTTTTCTTTTAAAATGGTCCACAAATTTTCGATTGGGGTTAAGGTCGGGACTATTATCGGGTCGGTCAAGCACAATTATGTTTTCCCTCTGCAGGTAGTCCTTTACTGTCTTTGATCTGTGGCATGGAGCACCATCTTGCATTAAAGATTGTGCATCTGTGCACTTGCATATGAGTTAACATCTTCTCATGTAACATTTCCACATAAAAAGGACGAGTCATGGTCCTTTTCTTGACTGTCGGCATAAAGGATAATAAAGCAGTACCGGATGCTGACATAGCACTCCATATCACGTGACTAGGCGGGTGTACTGTATCACGGTGCTAACGGTGTATTTTTCATCAACACCTTTGATCTTTGAGCATGCGCATCACGTGATTCAAATGAAAAGGACTTGTTTCCAATTTTCAGCAGTCCACGATTGATGACGCTTCGCAAACTGGAGTCTTCTTTTACATGACAGAGGTTAGTCTAAGCATCATCATCATCATCATTATCAACCATTATCAATCCACTGCTGGACGAAGGTCTCCCCAAGTTTCCTCCACAACGGTCTGTCTTGTGCCAGTCTCCTCCATGTCACTCCCGCATTCTTCCGAATTTCATCCACCCATCTCCCATGTGGTCTTCTTCTGGGTCTTCTCCTGTCCCTTAGAATCCAATCTAAAATTTCGGCTGTCCATCGATGGTCTGTCCTTCTGGCAATATGTCCAGCCCATTGCCATTTCAGGGATTTAACTCTGATCATGATGTCTTGTCATTTTTCCGATCCACGAGTTCCTCTTCTTATCTCTCCTGGTTACACCAAGCATGCACCTCTCCATGCTGCTTTGAGTTGTCTGCAGCCTTTGTATGTCTCTTTTAGCTAAGGTCCACGTTTCTGCACCATACGTAAGCACTGGAAGGATGCATTGATCAAACACTTTTCTGATCCACGAGTTCCTCTTCTCATCTCTCCTGGTTACACCAAGCATGCATCTCTCCATGCTGCTTTGAGTTGTCTGCAGCCTTTGTATGTCTCTTTTAGTTAAGGTCCACGTCTCTGCACCATACGTAAGCACTGGAAGGATGCATTGATCAAACACTTTTCTTTTAAAACATAATGGCATATTGCTCTTGAAAATTATGCTGTTTCTTCCAAAAGCTCTCCAGGCAAGTTTTGTACGCCGATTAATTTCTTCATCAATGTGACCCTCACTTGATATCTGCTGTCCAAGATAAACGTATGTGTCTGTTATCTCCAGCTTTTCTCCATCAATCGATAAATCTTCATTTCTTGTAAAAGCATTGAACATCACTTTTGTCTTCTGGAAAGTTCATTTTTAATCCAACTTCTTTACTCTTGTCAGCAAGTTCCTGGATCATACTCTGCAGCTCTGATGGGGTAGTTGCAAAAATGACTACGTCATCAGCAAAACGAAGGTGGGTTAGATAATCTCCATTAATCTTTATCCCTTTGTTTTCCCAGTTCAGTGATTGAAAGACATTTTCCAATGTGGCATTAAAGAGCTTCGGAGATATGGTGTCACCTTGTCTCACTCCCTTTCCAATTTTTATGTGTGTTGTATTTTCAAATAGCCGAATCTTTGCACTTGCATTTTCATAGATGTTATTAATAATATTAATGTATGCATCTTCAATACCGCAGGATTTCAGAGCCATTGTAACTGCTGATGGTTTCACCGAATCAAAGGCTTTTTCATAATCGATAAAAGCCATGCACAATGGAAGTTCATATTCCCTCGCTCTTTCAATTAGTTCTCTCAGTACGTGGATATGATCTATTGTGCTGTAGCCACTCCTGAATCCAGCTTGTTCTCTTGGTTGAGACATGTCCAGTGTTATATGTGCAGATTTATAAGACTTTAATCCAAAATCTTTTGCTAAGATGTCGGGAAACAGTGCTGATACTAATATCAGATCCTTCGTAATGTAGAAAGGCCTTTATTTTCTTGCACGAACTCCTCGGAGAACGCATAGCTTCTCGCTTTATGGTATTGTTATCACGTAGGGTTGTTTTCCTTGGACGTCCACTTCTCTTTCGGTGGGTAAATTCACCTGTTTCTCCATATTTCATGATCGTATTACTAACAGCAGTCTTGATAACATCACCTTTCTGCTTATGTTACGCTCGGAGTATCCTTCATGATATACAGTCACTGTTTGTGACAACTGAGTAACATTTTATGATCGTATTAGTACCACCAGACTTGAGCACATCACCTTTCTGCTTATGTTACGTTCGGAGTATCCTTCATTATATAGAGTCACTGTTTGTGCCCACTGAGTAACACTTTATGATCGTATTAGTAACAGCAGTCTTGCTCACATTCACCTTTCTGCTTATGTTACGTTCGGAGTATCCTTCATGATATAGAGTCACTGATTGTGCCCACTGAGTAACACTTTATGATCGTATTAGTATCAGCAGTCTTGTTCACATTCACCTTTCTGCCTATGTTACGTTCGGAGTATCCTTCATGATATAGAGTCACTGTTTGTGCCCACTGAGTAACACTTTATGATCGTATTAGTAACAGCAGTCTTGATCACATCACCTTTCTGCTTATGTTACGTTCGGAGTATCTTTCATTATATAGAGTCACTGTTTGTGCCCACTGAGTAACACTTTATGATCGTATTAGTAACAGCAGTCTTGATCACATCACCTTTCTGCTTATGTTACGTTCTTAGTATCCTTCATGATATAGAGTCACTGATTGTGCCCACTGAGTAACACTTTATGATCGCATTAGTAACAGCAGTCTTGATCACATCACCTTTCTGCTTATGTTACGTTCGGAGTATCCTTCATCATATAGAGTCACTGTTTGTGCCCACTGAGTAACACTTTATGATCGTATTAGTAACAGCAGTGTTGTTCACATTCACCTTTCTGCTTATGTTACGTTCGGAATATCCTTCATGATATACAGTCACTGTTTGTGCCAACTGAGTAACACTTTATGATCGTATTAGTACCACCAGACTTGAGCACATCACCTTTCTGCTTATGTTACCTTCGGAGTATCCTTCATGATATAGAGTCACTGTTTGTGCCCACTGAGTAACACTTTATGATCGCATTAGTAACAGCAGTCTTGATCACATCACCTTTCTGCTTATGTTACGTTCGGAGTATCCTTCATGATATAGAGTCACTGTTTGTGCCCACTGAGTAACACTTTATGATCGTATAGTAACAGCAGTCTTGATCACATTCACCTTTCTGCTTATGTTACGTTCGGAGTATCCTTCATTATATAGAGTCACTGTTTGTGCCCACTGAGTAACACTTTATGATCGTATTAGTAACAGCAGTCTTGATCACATCACCTTTCTGCTTATGTTACGTTCGGAGTATCCTTCATGATATACAGTCACTGTTTGTGCCCACTGAGTAATACTTTATGATCATATTAGTAACAGCAGTCTTGCTCACATTCACCTTTCTGCTTATGTTACGTTCGAAGTATCCTTCATGATATAGAGTCACTGCGTGTGCCTACTGAGTAACGCTTTATGATCGTAAGTAACAGCAGTCTTGATCATATCACCTTTCTGCTTATGTTACGATATGAGTATCCTTCATGATATAAAGTCACTGAATGTGTCCACTGAGTAACACTTTATGATCGCATTAGTAACAGCAGTCTTGCTCAAATTCACTTTTCTGCTTATTTCACGTTCGGAGTATCCTTCATGATATAGAGTCACTGTTTGTGCCCACTGAGTAACGCTTTATGATCGTATTAGTAACAGCAGTCTTGATCACATCACCTTTCTGCTTATGTTACGTTCGGAGTATCCTTCATTAAATAGAGTCACTGATTGTGCCCACTGAGTAAGACTTTATGATCGTATTAGTAACAGCTGTCTTGCTCACATTCACTTTTCTGCTTATGTTACGCTCGGAGTATCCTTCATGATATAGAGTCACTGTTTGTGTCCACTGAGTAACATTTTATGATCGTATTAGTAACAGCAGTCTTCCTCACATTCACCTTTCTGCTTATGTTACGTTCGGAGTATCCTTCATGATATAGAGTGACTGTTTGTGCCCACTGAGTAGCAGTTTATGATCACATTAGTAACAGCAGTCTTGTTCACATTCACCTTTCTGCTTATGTTACGTTCTTAGTGTCCTTCATGATATACAGTCACTGATTGTGCCCACTGAGTAACACTTTATGATCGTATTAGTAACAGCAGTCTTGATCACATTACCTTTCTGCTTATGTTACGTTCGGAGTATCCTTCATGATATAGAGTCACTGTTTGTGCCCACTGAGTAACACTTTATGATCGTATTAGTAACAGCAGTCTTGTTCACATTCACCTTTCTGCTTATGTTACGTTCTTAGTGTCCTTCATGATATACAGTCACTGATTGTGCCCACTGAGTAACACTTTATGATCGTATTAGTAACAGCAGTCTTGATCACATCACCTTTCTGCTTATGTTACGTTCGGAGTATCCTTCATGATATAGAGTCACTGTTTGTGCCCACTGAGTAACACTTTATGATCGTATCAGTAACAGCAGTCTTGTTCACATTCACCTTTCTGCTTATGTTACGTTCTTAGTGTCCTTCATGATATACAGTCACTGATTGTGCCCACTGAGTAACACTTTATGATCGTATTAGTAACAGAAGTCTTGTTCACATTCACCTTTCTGCTTATGTTACGTTCTTAGTGTCCTTCATGATATACAGTCACTGATTGTGCCCACTGAGTAACACTTTATGATCGTATTAGTAACAGCAGTCTTGATCACATTACCTTTCTGCTTATGTTACGTTCGGAGTATCCTTCATGATATAGAGTCACTGTTTGTGCCCACTGAGTAACACTTTATGATCGTATTAGTAACAGCAGTCTTGTTCACATTCACCTTTCTGCTTATGTTACGTTCTTAGTGTCCTTCATGATATAAAGTCACTGATTGTGCCCACTGAGTAACACTTTATGATCGTATTAGTAACAGCAGTCTTGATCACATCACCTTTCTGCTTATGTTACGTTCGGAGTATCCTTCATGATATAGAGTCTCTGTTTGTGCCCACTGAGTAACACTTTATGATCGTATTAGTAACAGCAGTCTTGTTCACATTCACCTTTCTGCTTATGTTACCTTCGGAGTATCCTTCATGATATAGAATCACTGTTTGTGCCCACTAAGTAACACTTTATGATCGTATTAGTAACAGCAGTCTTGATCACATCACCTTTCTGCTTATGTTACGTTCGGAGTATCCTTCATGATATAGAGTCACTGATTGTGCCCACTGAGTAACACTTTATGATCGTATTAGTAACAGCAGTCTTGAGTTCACATTCACCTTTCTGCTTATGTTACCTTCAGGGTATCCTTCATGATATAGAATCACTGTTTGTGCCCACTGAGTAACACTTTATGATCGTATTAGTAACAGCAGTCTTGATCACATCACCTTTCTGCTTATGTTACGTTCGGAGTATCCTTCATTATATAGAGTCACTGATTGTGCCCACTGAGTAACACTTTATGATCGTATTAGTAACAGCAGTCTTGTTCACATTCACCGTTCTGCTTATGTAACGTTCGGAGTATCTCTCATGATATAGAGTCACTGTTTGTGCCAACTGAGTAACACTTTATGATCGTATTAGTAGCAGCAGTCTTGATCACATTCACCTTTCAGCTTATGTTACGCTCTGAGTATCATTCATGATATACAGTCACTGTTTGTGCCCTCTGAGTAACACTTTATGATCGTATTAGTAACAGCAGTTTTGTTCACATTCACCTTTCGGCTTATGTTACGTTCGGAGTATCCTTCATGATATAGAGTCACTGATTGTGCCCACTGAGTAACACTTTATGATCGTATTAGAAACAGCAGTCTTGATCACATCACCTTTCTGCTTATGTTACGTTCGGAGTATCATTCATGATATACAGTCACTGTTTGTGCCCACTGAGTAACACTTTATGATCGTATTAGAAACAGCAGCCTTGATCACATCACCTTTCTGCTTATGTTACGTTAGGAGTATCCTTTATGACATACAGTCACTGTTTGTGCCCTCTGAGTAACACTTTTTGATCGTATTAGTAACAGCAGTCTTGTTCACATCACCTTTCTGCTTATGTTACGTTCGGAGTATCCTTCATGATATAGAGTCACTGTTTGTGCCCACTGAGTAACACTTTATGATCGTATTAGTAACAGCAGTCTTGCTCACATTCACCTTTCTGCTTATGTTACGCTCTGAGTATCCTTTATGATATACAGCAACTGTTCGTGCCCACTGAGTAACACTTTATGACTGTATTAGAAACAACAGTCTTGCTCACATTCACCTTTCTGCTTATGTTACGTTCGGAGTATCCTTTATGATATACAGTCACTGTTTGTGCCCTCTGAGTAACACTTTATGATCGTATTAGTAACAGCAGTCTTGTTCACATTCACCTTTCTGCTTATGTTACGTTCTTAGTATCCTTCATGATATACAGTCACTGATTGTGCCCACTGAGTAACACTTTATGATCGTATTAGTAACAGCAGTCTTGTTCACATTCACCGTTCTGCTTATGTTACGTTCGGAGTATCCTTCATGATATAGAGTCACTGTTTGTGCCCACTGAGTTAATGACGTATTTTTGCCCATTTTTTGCTGTATAGAAAATACGTACAAAACCTCTGAGCATGAAAACCGGGAGCAAACTGACGTTCGCTCTCTTCCCCAACTCTATTAACAGCTGTAGCGGTAGCGTGATGCAACACAGAAAGGAAGTACAGTAATACAGACAGTAGCTGACGCAATCGGCAGAAATACCAACAGGAGGTCTCAAACTTCTGCAAATGACTGCGTAAGAACTGAAGACCTGCACTATCTACCAACAAGTAATTGGACACCTGTGATAGCAAAGGAAAACGAAGTTTATTCACCTTCAATAGTTGGTGGAGCCTCCACGAGCGGCGATTACAGCTGCGCATACTCTCAACCAGGCGTTGTACGACGGCTAGCGGTATTTTCTTCCACTCGGCTTGGAGAAGACAGGTCAGTTCCTTCACCGATTTCAGACCCTTAAGTCGACGCTCCAACTCGTCCCAGAGGTGCTCGATAGGGTTAAGGTCCGGGGCCAGTCTATTCGATCAACCCCATTGTCACCATACCAAGAGCCATAGTGGACCTCGCAACATGACAGGTTGCATTTTCATCCTGAAAGTTACATGGGTCCACCCCGTAAAACTGCCACAACGTAGGAAGCGCATGGTCATCCAAAATGGTGCAGTAGGTCTCGGCGTTGAGTCTACCAGGAATTGCGACCAAGGGTCCCGTGTCATACCAGGTGAAACACCCCCATAGCATAATTCCACCGCCGCCGAACTTCACAGTTGGCACAATACATTCCGACAGGAGGCGTTCTCCAGGCAGACGCCAAACCCAGACCCTGCCATCCGAACGGTAGAGGGTGAACCTTGATTCGTCGCTCCAGAGAACCTGTTTCCACTGTTCAACGGTCCACTCTCGACGTTCTTTGCACCACGTTAGCCGAGCAGCGCTATTGGACTTGGTGATCAAAGGCTTGTGGGCAGCAGCACGTCCATGATAACCGAGCAGATGGGCTTCCTTACGGATGGTATTCATCGAAAGAACACTCCCGGATGCCTGTTGAAACTCCTCGCGGATGTGGCCCATCGATTTGGTGCGGTTCTTCCGAATTTCTCTGGCCAGCACCCGTCGGTCTCTAACTCCCAGTTTTGTGGGTCTGCCGGGGTCGGGGTCACATTCCGACAGTCACCTCTCATCTTCCACTTGCGAATCACGTAGGCCACTGTCAATTTTGGGTACTTCAACTCTCTGGATATGTCATCGGCCATTTCTGTGATACCCGACGATTACACCTTTCTCGAAATCAGAGAGCTCCGAACTGCGTGGCATCTTGCGTGGGACTGGTTGCGTTGTTGTTTCCCACACGATATTTAACGGCGGCGGCCGTGACGTGTATCAGGACCGCAGATATCGTCGATTGCAGTGGTGTCCAATCACTTATTGGTAGATAGTGTATTAGTCGACGGCCCAACTTAAAAGAAACAAATGCATACATTAAACTAGGACAATAAATATCGAGTGAAAGCCACATCGTTTGAGAAATATACTCGGTCGAGTTGTAGTATTGTGACCACCAGCTAATATCCAGAGTAACCACAGTGTGCAGCGCGGACAGCAGCTAGACGGGCTGGGAGTGACTCAATAAGGTGCTGGAAAGTGTTCGCAGGTATGTGGAGCCATGCTGACTGCAATGCATCTGACAGCTGCTGGAGGGTGCGTGGTGGAGGATCCACAGAGCGAACAACACGATCGAGGTGGTCCCACAGATGCTCCATTGGGTTTAAGTCTGGGGAATTAGGGGGTCAGAGCATCTGACAGCTTCTGGAGGAGCGTGGTGGAGGATCCACAGAGCGAACAACACGATCGAGGTGGTCCCACAGATGCTCCATTGGGTTTAAGTCTGGGGAATTAGGGGGTCAGAGCATCTGACAGCTTCTGGAGGGAGCGTGGTGGAGGATCCACAGAGCGAACAACACGATCGAGGTGGTCCCACAGATGCTCCATTGGGTTTAAGTCTGGGGAATTAGGGGGTCAGAGCATCTGACAGCTTCTGGAGGGAGCGTGGTGGAGGATCCACAGAGCGAACAACACGATCGAGGTGGTCCCACAGATGCTCCATTGGGTTTAAGTCTGGGGAATTAGGGGGTCAGGGCATCTGACAGCTTCTGGAGGGAGCGTGGTGGAGGATCCATAGAGCGAACAACACGATCGAGGTGGTCCCACAGATGCTCCATTGGGTTTAAGTCTGGGGAATTAGGGGGTCAGCGCATCTGACAGCTTCTGGAGGGAGCGTGGTGGAGGATCCACAGAGCGAACAACACGATCGAGGTGGTCCCACAGATGCTCCATTGGGTTTAAGTCTGGGGAATTAGGGAGTCAGCGCATCTGACAGCTTCTGGAGGGAGCGTGGTGGAGGATCCATAGAGCGAACAACACGATCGAGGTGGTCCCACAGATGCTCCATTGGGTTTAAGTCTGGGGAATTAGGGGGTCAGCGCATCTGACAGCTTCTGGAGGGAGCGTGGTGGAGGATCCACAGAGCGAACAACACGATCGAGGTGGTCCCACAGATGCTCCATTGGGTTTAAGTCTGGGGAATTAGGGGGTCAGCGCATCTGACAGCTTCTGGAGGGAGCGTGGTGGAGGATCCACAGAGCGAACAACACGATCGAGGTGGTCCCACAGATGCTCCATTGGGTTTAAGTCTGGGGAATTAGGGGAGTCAGGGCATCTGACAGCTGCTGGAGGGTGCGTGGTGGAGGATCCGCAGAGCGAACAACACGATCGAGGTGGTCCCACAGATGCTCCATTGGGTTTAAGTCTGGGGAATTAGGGGTCAGGGCATCTGACAGCTTCTGGAGGGAGCGTGGTGGAGGATCCACAGAGCGAACAACACGATCGAGGTGGTCCCACAGATGCTCCATTGGGTTTAAGTCTGGGGAATTAGGGGGTCAGGGCATCTGACAGCTTCTGGAGGGTGCGTGGTGGAGGATCCACAGAGCGAACAACACGATCGAGGTGGTCCCACAGATGCTCCATTGGGTTTAAGTCTGGGGAATTAGGGGGTCAGGGCATCTGACAGCTTCTGGAGGGAGCGTGGTGGAGGATCCACAGAGCGAACAACACGATCGAGGTGGTCCCACAGATGCTCCATTGGGTTTAAGTCTGGGGAATTAGGGGGTCAGGGCATCTGAGAGCTGCTGGAGGGTGCGTGGTGGAGGATCCACAGAGCGAACAACACGATCGAGGTGGTCCCACAGATGCTCCATTGGGTTTAAGTCTGGGGAATTAGGGGGTCAGAGCATCTGACAGCTTCTGGAGGGAGCGTGGTGGAGGATCCATAGAGCGAACAACACGATCGAGGTGGTCCCACAGATGCTCCATTGGGTTTAAGTCTGGGGAATTAGGGGGTCAGGGCATCTGACAGCTTCTGGATTGAGCGTGGTGGAGGATCCATAGAGCGAACAACACGATCGAGGTGGTCCCACAGATGCTCCATTGGGTTTAAGTCTGGGGAATTAGGGGGTCAGGGCATCTGACAGCTTCTGGAGGGTGCGTGGTGGAGGATCCACAGAGCGAACAACACGATCGAGGTGGTCCCACAGATGCTCCATTGGGTTTAAGTCTGGGGAATTAGGGGGTCAGGGCATCTGACAGCTTCTGGAGGGAGCGTGGTGGAGGATCTACATAGAGCGAACAACACGATCGAGGTGGTCCCACAGATGCTCCATTGGGTTTAAGTCTGGGGAATTAGGGAGGTCAGGGCATCTGACAGCTTCTGGAGGGAGCGTGGTGGAGGATCCACAGAGCGAACAACACGATCGAGGTGGTCCCACAGATGCTCCATTGGGTTTAAGTCTGGGGAATTAGGGGGTCAGGGCATCTGACAGCTTCTGGATTGAGCGTGGTGGAGGATCCACAGAGCGAACAACACGATCGAGGTGGTCCCACAGATGCTCCATTGGGTTTAAGTCTGGGGAATTAGGGGGTCAGGGCATCTGACAGCTGCTGGAGGGTGCGTGGTGGAGGATCCACAGAGCGAACAACACGATCGAGGTGGTCCCACAGATGCTCCATTGGGTTTAAGTCTGATGAATTTTATTGGATAAATATTCTCCCCCTGAAGAGAACAGTTCGATGCATGTGCTTTTGCAGCACTTTTTCTTTTGATGATATTCGTAACGAATGCAGTGTCGAATAAATGCAGCATCGCTTGCCATCTTTCACCTACCGATGTGCAAGTGCATCTGACTGTTGGGTAAACTTCTGTGTCACATTTTATACCCTGAACCAGTTGCGGTCACATGACATTAACGCGGGGGAATTTCGGATATGTAAATTAGGGGTATACGTCACACAAAAAAAAAACGCTTTAAAACTTATTTGTACACCGAATAGTACTCTACTTGGGCGGCTAAGACAGTTCAAATGCCAGTAAAATTTTCTACTTACGTATAGGAAGAATCCTGCGCTGAATATCACCATGAGTACGTTGTACACTACGATAATGCCTTCAATTTTGTACGGCTTCTTGTTCTTCATCCATTGGGGACCGAGCACTTTAACGAAGTAGACGTAGGAAATGATGATAGAAAGAAGAGGAAAGGGACTTCCGCATAACGGCCAAGTTATCGTCCGAGGATCTGCAGAGGCACATGGAAAAAAAACCACACAAAAAAGTCTATTGAGTACTCAGAAGAAAAAATGCAAATCACGCGTTCTCAAAATTTTATCACACATCCTCTATAACTTAAGAACATTGAACAAAACCCATAATACACTGCTCCACTTCAAGAGGACGGACTGTTCTGGAACGCAAGGACACGGTGGCACCCCGGAGTTTAACGTCCACGGGCTCTAAAAAAAAAAAAAAAATAACACCCCCAAAACACGTTCCTAAAATTCGCATTCGATAAGTTTATATATACACTGACGGAAAAACGAATCCCAACACCACGAAAAAATAGTTGTAGAGGAATGAAATGGCGGCAATACATTTGTATAGGTAACATATTTAATCGATTAAGGTTTCAAGATCACAGCTTATTGTAAGCGCGAGAAGAGCCATTTTAAATGTGAAATGCTGGTACATTAATAACCGGTGTAACCGCCAGAATGTTGAATGCAAGCACGCAAACGTTCATGCATTGTGTCGTACAGGTGCTGGATGTCAGTTTGTGGGATGGAGTTCCATGCCTGTTGCACTTGGTCGGTAAATACAGGGACGGTTAATGCTGGTTGGGGGGTGACGCTGGAGTTGTCGTCCAATGATGCGTGCTCGATTGGTGAAAGATCTGGTGATCTAGCAGGCCACGGCAACATGTCGACACTCTGTAGAGCATGTTGGGTTACAGCAGCGGTATGCGGGCGAGTATTATCCTGTTGGAAAACACCCCCTGGAATGCTGTTCATGAATGGCAGCACAACAGGTTGAATCACCAGACCGACGTACAACTGTGCCGACAGGGTGCGTGGGATAACCACGAGAGTGCTCCTGCTGTCATAGGAAATTGCTCCCCAGACCATAACTCCAGGTGTAGGTCCAGTGTGTCTCGGCCGCAGACAGGTTGGTTGCAGGCGCTCACCTGGCCTCCTTCTAACCAACACACGGCCATCACTGGCACCCAGGCAGAACCGGCTTTCATCAGAAAACACATCAGATCTCCACTCCGTCCTCCAATGAGCTCTAGCTTGACACCACTGACGTCGCAAACGGCAGTGGTTTGGAGTAAGTGGAATGCACGCTACAGGGCGTCTGGCTCGGAGCTGTCCTTCAAGTAACCGATTTGTAACAGTTCGTTGTGTCACTGTGGTGGCAACTCCAGCTCGAATTGCTGCCGCAGACGTGGTACGATGCGCCACGGCCATACGTCGTACACGGCGGTCTTCGCTCTCAGTAGTGCCACGTGGCCGGACGGAACCCGGTCTTCTTGAGGCAGTACCTTCCCTTGACCACCGCTGCCAACAATCATGCACAGTGGCTACATTCCTGCCAAGTCGTTCTGCAATATTGCGGAAAGAAAATCCACCTTCTCGTAGCCCTATTACACGACCTCGTTCAAACTCCGTGAGCTGTTGATAAAGGCTTCTTCGTCTTCTTAAAGGCATTCTTGACTAACATCAACACCCTACGTCGAATCTCAACGATAACTAACGCTCACGAACGTTACAGCGCGTATTTACAGCAAACCTGCTTTGCATGCTCCGAGGGGCGCTACTAGCGCCTCACGTATGCGCTGAGCGCGAAATTTGCATACACGTCATCTTACAGATTTACTCTCACCGCCTACCAACTGCCGTTTATCTAACACGACCAAGCCCAAACAAATGACCCACATCCAACCGTTCAGGAATTAGCGAAAACGTTATCGGTACACAGAACAACAGTCGAAAGACAGATGCATTCGCTTCGGTTCATCTCCAAGTTCGATAACCGGGTTCCGCACCGGTTTCCTGCAAAGCAACGAGAGGAGAGAATCCCTACCTGCGTTTCTTTGCTTTCTCGTCATGGACATGAAACGGTTTTGGGGACGAATTGCAACAGGCGATGAGAAATGGGTACTGTACCGTGATGTACCGTTTCGACGGACTGTGTGCCAAGGTGTGTAACCTGCTCCATCGACCTCAAAAGGGGAACTGCATCCCAAAAAGGTTTTGTTGGGTGTTTGGTGGGATGTCCACGGAATAATCCACTGGGAAGTGTTGGCATCTAACCGAAGGATAAATGCTGATCTCTACTGCCAACAGTTGGACAGATTGCGAGAACGACTCACATCGAAGAGGATAGCACTCGTCAATCTCAAAGACGTGAACCTTCATCATGATAACGTCAGACCTCATGCTGCTTTAATCACTCGGCAAAAACTACTGGACTTTGGTTGGGAGGTGTTACCTCACCCGGCGTATTACCCTGATCTGGTACCTACAGACTACCTTTTTTAGCACGTCTTTTGTAAAAAAGGTCGTGCTTCTGTTATCGGTTTGTCCATCCGTCCGTCTCTACCCACGATATCTCTGCAACTATTAGTCCGATTTGAAAAATTCTTTTTGCGTTAGGAAGCCTGAAATATATGCGAATAATGATCTTTTATTTCGTTTTTTTTAACGATGTACAATTTCGCCGCTAGAGGGCGTAAATGCAGATGGTGTCGAATTCAAAAATACGTTTTATTCCACATATTTGCTCCTAAACATCCGATTGAAAAAAAATTTATATCTTTCGATTCCATTTATGTCGAAGAGTATTTTAGATATAGTTACTTTTTCAAATTGCGCATAGATTTTCCTCTAGGGGGCGTAAAAGTAAAATACATTTCCCCCGATAACTCTTCTTCTAAAACTCCGATTTGAAAATTTTTTTCTTCAGCGGATACATCTCCTGATGGAAAATCTTTTGCATATAATTTCAAGTTTTTGGTAAAGAATACTTTGTCCACCAGGGGGCGTAAGTGTTAATTTTCGCTTCTGATGTATTTGCCATAAAATCTGAGCTTCTAAAATATCGATTGAAAAAATTCTTTCGTGGACTGATGCCACTCACATTGATAAACCTTTTCGGAACATTTTCTTTTAAAAATATTTAACAGTTTCTCCGTCAGGGGGCGTAGATGTACATCTTATTTTTGTCAATATCTCTACTTCTAGGAGTCCGATTTGGAAAATTCCTTCTTTGTTGGATAGTGTTTCCGATGCGAAATGTTTTTCCTTTCAATTCAAAATTTTCAAGTAAATCATAGACTTTTCGCTAGGGGGCACGAAGGTAAATTGCGTTATTTCTGCTCCGAAAGCTCCGATTTGAAAAATTCTTTCTGTATCGCATACAAGACCTGATGGAAAATATTTTTCACATAATTTCTAATGTTTGGTAAAGAATGGTTTAGCCACCAGGGGTCGTAAGTGTTAATTTCTGCTTCTGAAGTATTTGTTGCAAAATCTGGGCACCTGAAAACTCGACTAATTTTTTTTTCTTGGACCGATACCGCTTATACGGATAAACCTTTTGAGAATACTTTCTTCCTAAAATAATGCATGGTTTTCCCACCAGGAGACGGAAAGTCACATCTTATTTTTGTCGATATCTCTGTTTCTAAGAGTTCGTAAGCTCACGATTCCGTTTACAGCAATATCTGAGGGATTAAAAACCCGATTGAAAATTTTCTTTCTTTGGTCAGATCTGTTGTTTTCCATACCGGTTCCATTGACTTTGAATAGCTTTAATAAATTTAATTTGCGTCAGAACGGATTCAAAAGACGTGCTTATTACACCCGAAAATTCGGTGTCACCTTTCTTGTCTTTTTCTTGGACCGATACCGCTTAAATGGATAAACCTTTTGAGAATACTTTCTTCCTAAAATAATGCACGGTTTTCCCACCAGGGGACGTAAAGTCACATCTTATTTTTGTCGATATCTCTGTTTCTAAGAGTTCGTAAGCTCACGATTCCGTTTACAGCAATATCTGAGGGATTAAAAACCCGATTGAAAATTTTCTTTTCTTTGGTCAGATCTGTTGTTTTCCATACCGGTTCCATTGACTTTGAATAGCTTTGATAAATTTAATTTGCGTCAGAACGGATTCAAAAGACGTGCTTATTACACCCGAAAATTCGGTGTCACCTTTCTTGTCTTTTTTCTTGGACCGATACCGCTTAAATGGATAAACCTTTTGAGAATACTTTCTTCCTAAAATAATGCACGGTTTTCCCACCAGGGGACGTAAAGTCACATCTTATTTTTGTCGATATCTTTGTTTCTAAGAGTTCGTAAGCTCACGATTCCGTTTACAGCAATATCTGAGGGATTAAAAACCCGATTGAAAATTTTCTTTCTTTGGTCAGATCTGTTGTTTTCCATACCGGCTCTATTGACTTTGAATAGCTTTAATAAATTTAATTTGCGTCAGAACGGATTCAAAAGACGTGCTTATTACACCCGAAAATTCGGTGTCATCTTTCTTGTTTTTTTTTCTTAGAATGATACCGCTCATATGGATAAACCTTTTGAGAATACTTTCTTCCTAAAATAATGCATGGTTTTCCCACCAGGGGACGTAAAGTCACATCTTATTTTTGTCGATATCTCTGTTTCTAAGAGTTCGTAAGCTCACGATTCCGTTTACAGCAATATCTGAGGGATTAAAAACTCGATTGAAAATTTTCTTTCTTTGGTCAGATCTATTTTTTTCCATACCGGTTCCATTGACTTTGAATAGCTTTGATAAATTTAATTTGCGTCAGAACGGATTCAAAAGACGTGCTTATTACACTCGAAAAATTCGGCGTCATCTTTCTTGTTTTCGATCGTTACAGAACGCCTTTGCTCTCCAAAATTTCGATGATGTGGACGATGTGAAAACGGCATTATAGGACTTTTTTGACTCTAAAACACAGGAGCTTTTCCCGGCGTGGGATTCACCTAATCATAGACAGATGGCAAGAGGTCATACAGACTGATAGCAATTATGTGAAATCCTAGGTAAGTTATTTGCTGTGTTCTCCTCCTTTCTTTGTAGCCTACCAAAACGAGCAGAACTTATGATCACACCCAATATTACAAGCAGTTTCTATAAATGGGCAAATGACTGAGTACGGCGAGGAAAAAAACTGCACTAAAAACTGATGCTTTCAATTCCAACTCCAGTCAAATTGTAAGCACAGATTTGTGCGCCCTCTCGTCAGCTCTCTAGTCAGAGATGGAAACGGGTCACGGGTCAAGGTGTCGACAATTTCCTGCGGTTCCAACCGGTTCGGTCCAAGGTGCTCCTGACCCGAGTCTGACCCGGTTTTATTCCCGTCGTATTTTTGAAAAGAGAAAAATATATTCCGAAGAAAAATTGCGCGTTGTGGAATTCTGTAGTCGGTACTGGTGCCCACGACGTGAATAATTATTTGCCATGCAAAAATATTGTCGTCTCTTTCTCAAAACCACGAAGATTTCAACCGACCGACGTCAGAAAAGACACCGACACCATATCGTAAAAAGATACTTCCTTTGCGTTCTTTTACAGTGCGATTGTCCAGGGCAAGGTACAGGCAAACGCCATTCGCCTGCTTCTCAGCTGATTCACTCTCTCCCTGCGAAGTTCACTGTATGACTAAGAGTTACTTTTCACATCGCATCTTTTACATTGAGCGTTCAGAGATTTCCGATTGATGTACTAACATGCCGTTCCCATGACATGTCATGTCGAAATTAACTCCTTAATATGGATGGATTTAATATTAAGGAGGTTGAGAAAGGCGTCGAGGCCAACAAATACGTGCTTGCTCAAAACCACAAGGGGAAAGAGTGAATGCTGGAAATTGTTTCGTCTCATTAAGAAACCGGTGAATAATTCTGTGTTGTTTGGTCTTGCTTGTTGTTCAAAATGTGGAAAGTGTATAATTACCAAGAAAGCTGTCGTCGGTGTAATAAAAGATTCATCATCATCATCATTACCAACGATTATCAATCCACTGCTGGACGAAGGTCTCACCAAGCCTCTTCCACAACTGTCTGTCTTGTGCCAGTCTCCTCCATGTCACTCCCGCATACTTTTGAATTTCATCCACCCATCTCCCATGTGGTCTTCTTCTGGGTCTTTTCCTGTCCCTTCGAATCCAATCTAAAATTTTGGCTGTCCATCGATGGTCTGTCCTTCTGGCAGTATGTCCAGCCCATTGCCATTTCAGGGATTTAACTCTGATCATGATGTCTTGTCATTTTTCTGATCCACGAGTTCCTCTTCTTATCTGTCCTGGTTACACCAAGTATGCACCTCTCCATGCTGCTTTGAGTTGTCTGCAGCCTTTGTATGTCTCTTTTAGTTAAGGTCCACGTCTCTGCACCATACGTAAGCACTGGAAGGATGCATTGATCAAACACTTTTCTTTTAAGACATAATGGCATATTGCTCTTGAAAATTATGCTGTTTCTTCCAAAAGTTCTCCAGGCAAGTTTTGTACGCCGATTAATTTCTTCATCAATGTGACCCTCACTTGATATCTGCTATCCAAGATAAACGTACGTGTCTGTTATCTCCAGCTTTTCTCCATCAATCGATAAATCTTCATTTCTTGTAAAAGCATTGTACATCACTTTTGTCTTTTGAAAGTTCATTTTTAATCCAACTTCTTTACTCTTGTCAGCAAGTTCCTGGATCATACTCTGCAGCTCTGATGGGTAGTTGCAAAAATGACTACGTCATCAGCAAAACGAAGGTGGGTTAGATAATCTCCATTAATCTTTATCCCCTTGTTTTCCCAGCTCAGCGACTGAAAGACACCCTCCGATGTGGCATTAAAGAGCTTCGGAGATATGGTGTCACCTTGTCTCACTCCCTTTCCAATTTTTATTTGTGTTGTATTTTCAAACAGACGAATCTTTGCACTTGCATTTTCATAGATGTCATTAATAATATTAATGTATGCATCTTCAATACCGCAGGTTTTCAGAGCCATTGTAACTGCTGATGGTTTCACCGAATCAAAGGCTTTTTCATAATCGATAAAAGCCATGCACAATGGAAGTTCATATTCCCTCGCTCTTTCAATTAGTTCTCTCAGTACGTGGATATGATCTATTGTGCTGTAGCCATTCCTGAATCCAGCTTGTTCTCTCGGTTGAGCCATGTCCAGTGTTACCTTCAAGCGGTGTGAAAGAACTTTAGTGAAGATTTTATAAACTACTGATAGGAGGCTGATAGGTCTGTAGTTCCTGAGATCCTCAATGTCACCTTTTTTATGTAGCAGGATCATTGTAGCGGTGTTCCAATCCTCAGGAATCTTTCCTTCATTAAGGCATCGAGTGAAAATTTGGGCGAGTACTGTTTCGATTTCTCCACTTGCTTCTTGTATGATGTCTACAGTAATTCCATCTTCTCCTGGAGCTTTTCCTCGCTTCATGTTCTTGATTGCATGTGCAACTTCTGCTGGAAGGACTGGAGGAACTCTGGTACTGGTATCTTTCATGATGTCTGGAGTGCATGTATCATCCCTTTCATATAATTTGGAGTAGAAATCTTTCACTCTTGTCAAAATTTCGCCTCTATTTCTTGTTACAGAACCATCTTCTTTTCTCAGTGCCATAATCTGTTTTCTTCCCTTACTGAGATGTCCCTTTGCTATCTTTAGGCTTTGGTTGTTTTCAATTGCTTTCCTCACTAGTTCACAGTTTAATTTCCTTACGTCTTCAGTGATACTTTTTCTTACTGTCTTGCATAGCTCTATATATTCCACTTTGGAAGTCACATCTTCTTTAGTTGTGCTCATCACTCTTCTTTTTTGCATCAACATTTTCGTTTTTCCTGATAATTTATTTACATGCAACTTGTTCTTAGACCCAGCTAATTTTGTTGCTGTTTCCATAAGAGCTTTGGTTACTTTTTTGTTAACTTCAGAGATGTCCACTTCTTCCGATGTTAGGCCTTCTAAAGCAGAGAACCTGTTCTTCAGTTCCAACTTGATATAAATATATATATATATTGCGTTTTTATGTATATGCGTACGTATAAATTGAGTTTCGAATTTATAGTTCAAAGCAGATTTTTCCGGGTCAGTTACGGGTCCGGATGGGGTCTGAAATCTTTGACCCGTTTCCAACTCTGGCGGAAAGGATTCTGAAAATTTTGAATTTTCCTGGGGTTGGAAAAATCAAAGAAGATAATATAATATTGGCGATAATATAATATAGTATTAAGATATAATCAAAGAAGAAATTTTGAATTTTCCTGGAGTTCGAAAAAATCAAAGAAGATAATATAATATTAACGATAATATAATATAATATTAAGATATAATCAAAGAAGAAATTTTGAATTTTCCCTGGGGTTCGAAAAAATCAAAGAAGATAATATAATATTAACGATAATATAATATAAAATTAAGATATAATCAAAGAAGAAATTTTGAATTTTCCTGGGGTTCGAAAAATCAAAGAAGATAATATAATATTAACGATAATATAATATAAAATTAAGATATAATCAAAGAAGAAATTTTGAATTTTCCTGGGGTTCGAAAAAATCAAAGAAGATAATATAATATTAACGTTAATATAATATAATATTAAGATATAATCAAAGAAGAAATTTTGAATTTCTCTGGGGTTCGAAAAAATCAAAGAAGATAATATAATATTAACGATAATATAATATAATATTAAGATATAATCAAAGAAGAAATTTTGAATTTTCCTGGAGTTCGAAAAAATCAAAGAAGATAATATAATATTAACGATAATATAATATAAAATTAAGATATAATCAAAGAAGAAATTTTGAATTTTCCTGGGGTTCGAAAAAATCAAAGAAGATAATATAATATTAACGTTAATATAATATAATATTAAGATATAATCAAAGAAGAAATTTTGAATTTCTCTGGGGTTCGAAAAAATCAAAGAAGATAATATAATATTAACGATAATATAATATAATATTAAGATATAATCAAAGAAGAAATTTTGAATTTTCCTGGAGTTCGAAAAAATCAAAGAAGATAATATAATATTAACGATAATATAATATAAAATTAAGATATAATCAAAGAAGAAATTTTGAATTTTCCTGGGGTTCGAAAAAATCAAAGAAGATAATATAATATTAACGTTAATATAATATAATATTAAGATATAATCAAAGAAGAAATTTTGAATTTCCCTGGGGTTCGAAAAAATCAAAGAAGATAATATAATATTAACGATAATATAATATAAAATTAAGATATAATCAAAGAAGAAATTTTGAATTTTCCTGGGGTTCGAAAAATCAAAGAAGATAATATAATATTAACGTTAATATAATATAATATTAAGATATAATCAAAGAAGAAATTTTGAATTTCTCTGGGGTTCGAAAAAATCAAAGAAGATAATATAATATTAACGATAATATAATATAATATTAAGATATAATCAAAGAAGAAATTTTGAATTTTCCTGGAGTTCGAAAAAATCAAAGAAGATAATATAATATTAACGATAATATAATATAAAATTAAGATATAATCAAAGAAGAAATTTTGAATTTTCCTGGGGTTCGAAAAAATCAAAGAAGATAATATAATATTAACGTTAATATAATATAATATTAAGATATAATCAAAGAAGAAATTTTGAATTTCCCTGGGGTTCGAAAAAATCAAAGAAGATAATATAATATTAACGTTAATATAATATAATATTAAGATATAATCAAAGAAGAAATTTTGAATTTTCCTGGAGTTCGAAAAAATCAAAGAAGATAATATAATATTAACGATAATATAATATAATATTAAGATATAATCAAAGAAGAAATTTAGAATTTTCTCGGGGTTCGAAAAAATCAAAGAATTTCAGGATTCCCCCCCCCCTTCATTTTACGGAAAAGGTTGCACAGAAATATGCTTCCTTAATTTACGAAATAAATGACGGAAAGTGACTTCTGAATTACAGAATTTTTTTTACAGAGCGACGTCTCTCTCTCTGTGTGAGTGAACTTTTTTTTTTTAGAACGCTACGTACCTGTTTCTTTTTTTTTTTTTTCTTTCTGAGAAGCCATTGACCTATCACTCGTGAAGTCTCTTACGCAAAATACGTATAAAAAAAGGGCAAGTTTTTTTTCTCGTGCTCAGATACCGAGATAATTTCCTCCACGAAATTATCTTTCCTGGCGAAGAGAAGTTCTGAATTTCATCCAAGCGTTTCAAAGAATATTAGCTCTACGTTTCTTCGCTTCACGGGTTACGAAAGTTACTTGTCAAATATAACGGCACATTGTGTTCAACATTAAATAAAATATATATATATGTATACACCACAGAACATATGAATAATTAAACATCGGTATTTGCATATTTCACTAGAGTCGTTAAAAAAAAAAAAAGATTTCGGTTAATAAGGATATTTATCAGATCTGCACGAATTGAAAGAGCGAAAGAGCATGGACTCCCAAAACGTGACTTTTATTTAACAAGAAAAGGTTTTCGATTCAGCGAAACCACCACAGAAAATTTAATGTCATTGAAGTCCTGTGGTATTGAGGTTGTGTACGACAGTATTATTAATAACTTCTACAAAAATAATAAAAAAAAAAACTAAGGTATAAGCTTTAAATAAATATTAGTCAAATTTTGAAGACGGCAATCCGATTTTTGGCGTAAATGTGACAAGGATGGTAAGTCAGATAATATCAGAAAACTTGAAAATGTTCATCTTCCTGGAGCGGGACTCGAATCCGCGTCTCACAGATAGCGCCCGGGTATGATAACCACTACACCACCCAGAACGACCAAGTTTCAAGTTTCCGATCAATTTGAATAAAACCATCACAGGATTCGCTAATCGGAGCAACCGGCATTCATGTTTAGCGAATCTGGAGGTTAAGAATCCTATCCCGTGATTGCCCGGAGAAGCAGATAAATCATGAAAGAAATACGGGATTACGCCATATAATACGAATTTTGAAGATGACAATCCGATTTTTGGCGTAAATGTGACAAGGATGGTAAGTCAGATAATATCAAAAAACTTGAAAATTTTCATCGTCCTGGAGCGGGACTCGAACCCGCGTCAGCCTGATAGCGCCCGGGTATGCTAACCACTACACCACCCAGAAAGTCCAAGTTTCAAGTTTCCGATCAATTTGAATTTAACCATCACAGGATTCGCTAATCGAAGCAACCGGCATTCATGTTTAGCGAATCTGGAGGTTAAGAATCGTATCCCGTGATTGGCAGATAAATCATGAAAGAAATACGGGATTACGCCATATAATACGAATTTTGAAGATGACAATCCGATTTTTGGCGTAAATGTGACAAGGATGGTAAGTCAGATAATATCAAAAAACTTGAAAATTTTCATCGTCCTGGAGCGGGACTCGAACCCGCGTCTCCCAGATAGCGCCCGGGTATGCTAACCACTACACCACCCAGAACGACCAAGTTTCAAGTTTCCGATCAATTTGAATATAACCATCACAGGATTCGCTAGTCGAAGCAACCAGCATTCATGTTTAGCGAATTTGGAGGTTAAGAATCCTATCCCGTGTTTGCCCGGAGAAGCAGATAAATCATGAAAGAAATACGGGATTACGCCATATAATACAACGTTTGAAGACGGCAATCCGATTTTTGGCGTAAATGTGACAAGGATGGTAAGTCAGATAATATCAAAAAACTTGAAAATTTTCATCGTCCTGGAGCGGGACTCGAACCCGCGTCTCCCAGATAGCGCCCGGGTATGCTAACCACTACACCACCCAGAACGACCAAGTTTCAAGTTTCCGATCAATTTGAATATAACCATCACAGGATTCGCTAGTCGAAGCAACCGGCATTCATGTTTAGCGAATCTGGAGGTTAAGAATCCTATCCTGTGATTGCCCGGAGAAGCAGATTTGTATTATATGGCGTAATCCCGTATTTCTCTCATAAATATTAATCCGTAACCTGTGCCATGAACGATTGAAAAGCTCTTACTGAAATTTTTTCTTACCATATAACACGAATCGTAATAAAATGCATAACTATAATAAACGGTTGAATTATTAATGGGCAGTCTATAAGATGGGTCAGCAACAACAAAATTTTTGTAATGTTCCCATTAATTTTTAGCACGTTTTTTGTAAAAAAAGATCGTGCTTATGTTATCGGTTTGTCCGTCCGTCCGTCTGTCTGTACCCACGAAATCTCTGCAACTATTAGTCCGATTTGAAAAATTCTTTTTGCGTTGGGAAGCTTGAAATATGCGAATGGTGATCTTTCATTTCCTTCTTTTTTTACGATGTACAATTTCGCCGCTAGAGGGCGTAAATGCAGATGATGTCGAATTCAAAAATACGTTATAATCTACAAATTTGCCTCTAAACATACGATTGAAAAAATCTTTTATCTTTCGATTCCACTTACGTCGAAGAATATTTTAGATGTAGTTACTTTTTCAAATTACGCATAGATTTTTTCGCTACGGAGCGTAAAACTTAATTACATTTTCCCCGATAACTCTTCTTCTAAAACTCCGATTTGAAAAAAAATTTTCTTCAGCGGATACACCTCCTGATGGAAAATCGTTTGCATATAATTTAAAATTTTTGGTAAAGAATAATTTGGCCACCAGGGGGCGTAAGTGTTAATTTTTGCTTCTGATACATTTACGATAAAATCTTAGCTTCTAAAATATCGATTGAAAAAATTATTTCGTGGACTGATGTCACTCACATCGATAAACCTTTTGAAATATTTTCTTCTTAAAACATTCTACAGTTTCTCCGCCAGGGGGCGTAGATGTATATCTTATTTTCGTCAATATCTCTACTTCTAAAAGTCCGATTTGAAAAATTTCTTTTTTGTTGGATAGTGTTTTCAGCGTGACATGTTTTTCATAAAATTTGAGAAATTTCAAATAATTCATAGACTTTTCGCTAGGGGGCGTAATGGTAAATTGCTTTCCCCCTTATATCTCTGCTTCTAAATCTCCCATTTGTAACATTCTTTCTGCACCGGATACAACTCCTGATGGAAAATCCTTTGCAGATAATTTCAATTTTTTGTAAAAAATGGTTTGGCCACCAGGTGGCGTAAGTCTTAATCTCCGCTTCTGATGCATTTGCAGCAAAATATGAGCTTCTAAAATCTCGATAGAAAAATAATCATTTGTTGACCGATACTACTTATGTCGACAAACCTTTTAGGAACATTTTCTTCTTAAAATAGTGCATTGTTTCTACGCCAGGGGCGTAGATGTATATCTTATTTTCGTCAATATCTCTACTTCTCTGGCGTAGATGTATATCTTATTTTCGTCAATATCTCTACTTCTAAAAGTCCGATTTGAAAAATTTCTTTTTTGTTGGATAGTGTTTTCAGTGTGACATGTTTTTCAAATAATTTGAAAATTTTGAAGTAATTCATAGACTTTTCGCTAGGGAGCGTAATGATAAATTGCTTTCCCCCCCCCTATATCTCTGCTTTTAAATCTCCGATTTGAAACATTCTTTCTGCAACATATACAACTCCTGATGGAAAATCCTTTGCAGATAATTTCAATTTTTGTAAAAAATGGTTTGGCCATCAGGTGGCGTAAGTCTTAATCTCCGCTTCTGATGCATTTGCAGCAAAATATGAGCTTCTAAAATCTCGATAGAAAAAAAAGTCATTTGTTGACCGATACTACTTATGTCGACAAACCTTTTAGGAACATTTTCTTCTTAAAATAGTGCATAGTTTCTACACCAGGGGGCGTAGATGTATATCTTATTTTCGTCAATATCTTTACTTCTAAAAGTCCGATTTGAAAAATTTCTTTTTTGTTGGATAGTGTTTTCAGCGTGACATGTTTTTCATATAATTTGAAAATTTTCAAATAATTCATAGACTTTTCGCTAGGGGGCGTAATGGTAAATTGCTTTCCTCCCTATATCTCTGCTTCTAAATCTCCGATTTGAAACATTCTTTCTGCAACGGATACAACTCCTGATGGAAAATCCTTTGCAGATAATTTCAATTTTTGTAAAAAATGGTTTGGCCACCAGGTGGCGTAAGTCTTAATCTCCGCTTCTGATGTATTTGCAGCAAAATATGAGCTTCTAAAATCTCGATAGAAAAAAAAGTCATTTGTTGACCGATACTACTTATGTCGACAAACCTTTTAGGAACATTTTCTTCTTAAAATAGTGCATAGTTTCTACACCAGGGGGCGTAGATGTATATCTTATTTTCGTCAATATCTCTACTTCTAAAAGTCCGATTTGAAAAATTTCTTTTTTGTTGGATAGTGTTTTCAGTGTGACATGTTTTTCAAATAATTTGAAAATTTTGAAGTAATTCATAGACTTTTCGCTAGGGGGCGTAATGGTAAATTGCTTTCCCCTTATATCTCTGCTTTTAAATCTCCGATTTGAAACATTCTTTCTGCAACGGATACAACTATAGATGGAAAATCCTTTGCAGATAATTTCAATTTTTTGTAAAAAATGGTTTGGCCACCAGGTGGCGTAAGGCTTAATCTCCGCTTCTGATGTATTTGCAGCAAAATATGAGCTTCTAAAATCTCGATAGCAAAAAAAGTCATTTGTTGACCGATACTACTTATGTCGACAAACCTTTTACGAACATTTTCTTCTTAAAATAGTGCATAGTTTCTACACCAGGGGGCGTAGATGTATATCTTATTTTCGTCAATATCTCTACTTCTAAAAGTCCGATTTGAAAAATTTCTTTTTTGTTGGATAGTGTTTTCAGTGTGACATGTTTTTCAAATAATTTGAAAATTTTCAAGTAATTCATAGACTTTTCGCTAGGGGGCGTAACGGTAAATTGCTTTCCCCCTATATCTCTGCTTTTAAATCTCCGATTTGAAACATTCTTTCTGCAACGGATACAACTCCTGATGGAAAATCCTTTGCAGATAATTTCAATTTTTTGTAAAAAATGGTTTGGCCACCAGGTGGCGTTAGTCTTAATCTCCGCTTCTGATGTATTTGCAGCAAAATATGAGCTTCTAAAATCTCAATAGAAAAAAGTCATTTGCAGACCGATACTACTTATGTCGACAAACCTTTTAGGAACATTTTCTTCTTAAAATAGTGCATTGTTCCTACGCCAGGGGGCGTAGATGTATATCTTATTTTCGTCAATATCTCTACTTCTAAAAGTCCGATTTGAAAAATTTCTTTTTTGTTGGATAGTGTTTTCAGTGTGACATGTTTTTCAAATAATTTGAAAATTTTCAAGTAATTCATAGACTTTTCGCTAGGGGGCGTAATGGTAAATTGCTTTCCCCCCTATATCTCTGCTTCTAAATCTCCGATTTGAAACATTCTTTCTGCAACGGATACAACTCCTGATGGAAAATCCTTTGCAGATAATTTCAATTTTTTGTAAAAAATGGTTTGGCCATCAGGTGGCGTAAGTCTTAATCTCCGCTTCTGATGTATTTGCAGCAAAATATGAGCTTCTAAAATCTCGATAGAAAAAAGTCATTTGTTGACCGATACTACTTATGTCGACAAACCTTTTAGGAACATTTTCTTCTTAAAATAGTGCATAGTTTCTACGCCAGGGGGCGTATATGTATATCTTATTTTTGTTAATATCTCTACTTCTAGGAGTCCGATTTGGAAAATTCCTTGTTTGTTGGATAGTGTTTCCGATACGAAATGTGTTTCGTAAAAACTCAAAATTTTCAAGTAAATCAGATTTTCCGCTAGGGACTACAAATGCAAATTGCGTTTTCTGCGTTATTTCTGCTTCTAAAACTCCATTTGAAAAATGCTTCCTCTTCTATTGCATACAAGACCTGATGGGGGAAAAAAATGTCACATAATTTCTAATGTTTGGTAAAGAATGGTTTGGCCACCATTAGTCATAAGTGTTAATTTCTGTTTCTGATGTATTTGTAGTAAAATCTGGGCTCCTGAAAACTCGACTAAATTTTTTTTCGTGGACCGATATCGCTCATATGGAAAAACCTTTTGAGAATACTTTCTTCCTAAAATAATGCATGGTTTTCCCACCAGGGGACGTAAAGTCACATCTTATTTTAGTCGATATCTCTGTTTCTAAGAGTTCGTAATCTCACGATTCCGTTTACAGCAATATCTGAGGGATTAAAAACCCGATTGAAAATCTTCTTTCTTTGGTCAGATCTATTGTTTTCCATACCGGTTCCATTGACTTTGAATAGCTTTGATAAATTTAATTTGCGTCAGAACGGATTCAAAAGACGTGCTTATTACACCCGAAAATTCGGTGTCATCTTTCTTGTTTTTTCTTAGACCGATACCGCTCATATGGATAAACCTTTTGAGAATACTTTCTTCCTAAAATAATGCATGGTTTTCCCACCAGGGGACGTAAAGTCACATCTTATTTTTGTCGATATCTCTGTTTCTAAGAGTTCGTAAGCTCACGATTCCATTTACAGCAATATCTGAGTGATTAAAAACCCGATTGAAAATCTTCTTTCTTTGGTCAGATCTTTTGTTTTCCATACCGATTCCATTGACTTTGAATAGCTTTGATAAATTTAATTTGCGTCAGAACGGATTCAAAAGACGTGCTTATTACACTCGAAAATTCGGTGTCATCTTTCTTGTTTTTTCTTCTTAGACCGATACCGCTCATATGATAAACCTTTTGAGAATACTTTCTTCCTAAAATAATGCATGGTTTTCCCACCAGGGGACGTAAAGTCACATCTCATTTTTGTCGATATCTCTGTTTCTAAGAGTTCGTAAGCTCACGATTCCGTTTACAGCAATATCTGAGGGATTGAAAACCCGATTGAAAATCTTCTTTCTTTGGTCAGATCTATTGTTTTCCATACCGGTTCCATTGACTTTGAATAGCTTTGATAAATTTAATTTGCGTCAGAACGGATTCAAAAGACGTGCTTATTACACTCGAAAATTCGGTGTCATCTTTCTTGTTTTTTTTCTTAGACCGATACCGCTTATATGATAAACCTTTTGAGAATACTTTCTTCCTAAAATAATGCATGGTTTTCCCACCAGGGGACGTAAAGTCACATCTTATTTTTGTCGATATCTCTGTTTCTAAGAGTTCGTAAGCTCACGATTCCGTTTACAGCAATATCTGAGGGATTAAAGACCCGATTGAAAATCTTCTTTCTTTGGTCAGATCTATTGTTTTCCATACCGGTTCCATTGACTTTGAATAGCTTTGATAAATTTAATTTGCGTCAGAACGGATTCAAAAGACGTGCTTATTACACTCGAAAATTCGGTGTCATCTTTCTTGTTTTTTTCTTAGACCGATACCGCTCATATGATAAACCTTTTGAGAATACTTTCTTCCTAAAATAATGCATGGTTTTCCCACCATGGGACGTAAAGTCACATCTTATTTTTGTCGATATCTCTGTTTCTAAGAGTTCGTAAGCTCACGATTCCGTTTACAGCAATATCTGAGGGATTAAAAACCCGATTGAAAATCTTCTTTCTTTGGTCAGATCTATTGTTTTCCATACCGGACTTTGAATAGCTTTGATAAATTTAATTTGCGTCAGAACGGATTCAAAAGAAGTGCTTATTACACACGAAAATTCGGTGTCAACTTTCTTGTTAATTTTTCCAACTACTCGTATACGAATTTATGGTGACGTTCATCGTTATTGTATAAACATGTGCTTACCTGTCGTTGACGAACTTGCATTGGAGTAGTAAGGCATTTTTTTAGTGACCCGAAATGGTATCGTGTCTACATAATTACACAATAGAGACGAGTTTGGGCTCAATTTCAGGAGCCCGTGCCCGCTTTCTTTGATACATGTGTTTGCTGAGCGCGGGGCCCGGAATCTTGGAAAATTTTGCTTATCAATGACTTGCATTTATGCATTGGCGAAAGATATGGCCAAATCAAGGATTAGTTTAAAAATCATTATTTTAAAAAGTTTAGTTCAGTTAATCCACTTCACAATATCAATATGTTTTTAGAAATACTACGCATAAAGCCAAATGTTCTAAAATGTGGATTTGAAAATAAATAAATAATCAACGTGCGCTTCGACCGTATCCGGGGAATCAGTAATTTTGGTAAAAGCTGAAGGAAAGAAAATCGTTTAGAAACAAAAAATTCCATTCGTTATTTCTTTTAGATTTCTAAATTAACTTTTATTTTGAATAAATTGCATTATAAAATGTACAACGCCGTACAGACAGTTGTAAGTGTTTGAAATTTTGACTCTAGAAAACTAATCTTTGCAATATAATTTACATATATGCTAAAGGTAGTTTAGAGTGATGTAGTAGAATATAAAAAAAAAGCATGTAAAGAAATTTCCAAAATTAAAAAAAAAAGAAGGTAAAAGCATTCCAGACCAGATTATTCTGCATTTTGTAACATTAAGAAAGCTTTGCGCTTAATAGTATAATAATCACAATATTATCATATGTGTGTGCAGTTTCCAGATCAAGTTCATCATGAAAAAAGAGAGAGAATTGAATCTAATGCCTCAGCGCTTCAACTTGATCTTCTTTTCTCTAAAACTCGACCTGCTGCACTAAAAACCAACGTCACCCCAAAAATCGCGGAAGTGAGGAAATTTAAAAAAATAAATAACAATACTTCTAGCTGCACAATTTTGGAAATTAATACATCATTTTAAAGATAAGATTCTTGATGTTTAATAAAATACCAAAAAATGGGATTGTGCTTTTTTTTCCCAGTTTTTCGATACCAGACCTACTTCAACTAATCCTTGCTGGGACCATAGCTTTGGACAATGCAAGTCTTGCTAAGCAAAATTTGTCTTGCAATGGCAGCTAGCTTAGGAAATTGAAAATCCTTCCACCATGGTAACAAATCCACAATGGAATTCAACACGTGTAATTCAACCGGACTCGGAATTACACGTGTTGAATTAATTACAGCAATGAAATTTAGGACGTGTAATTCCGAGCCCGGACCAGGGTTTTTCAGTAGTTCATGAATTCTGATCCCATCCGAGCTCGGGCCCGAGCTCATCACTATTGCACAATGGGCTTAAAAATGTGTTTTATTTTGAGAGTTCGGTTTTAACAACTTTTTTTTTTTTGGTATCATTATACACTGGCATGTAAAAATTAAGGACGAGACGGTTTTTCGAATGTAACGTCGTGCAGAAGTGCTCCACATCGACTCAAATCATACCATAAGATCCCCAAGATGTAAGAATATGGGACAAGTGAGCAAAACCGTCCAAACAAGGAATCCAAAGGATACAAAGGCACTTTATTGAAAACGTAGCTTCGAGCACAACGGGACAGAAGACAGAAACTTCCATGTGACAGGCGGCTGCCTAGAAAAATCCAGTCTTTAGTAGGGGATATGATCACCGCTAGTGTTTGATCAATGCATCCTTCCAGTGCTTACGTATGGTGCAGAGACGTGGACCTTAACTAAAAGAGACATACAAAGGCTCCAGACAACTCAAAGCAGCATGGAGAGGTGCATGCTTGGTGTAACCAGGAGAGATAAGAAAAGGAACTCGTGGATCCGAAAAATGACAAGAGTGGAAGACATCATGATCAGAGTTAAATCCCTGAAATGGCAATGGGCTGGACATACTGCCAGAAGGACAGATCATCGATGGACAGCCGAAATTTTAGATTGGATTCCAAATGACAGGAAAAGACCCAGAAGAAGACCACATGGGAGATGGGTGGATGAAATTCGAAAGTATGCAGGGGTGACATGGAGGAGACTGGCACAAGACAGACCGTTGTGGAGGAAACTTGGGGAGACCTTCGTCCAGCAGTGGATTGATAATGGTTGACAATGATGATGATGATGATGATCACCGCTGACTGCGTTGTAGGATTTACAACGTCTGTCCATGCTGAGGACGAGGTTGTGAAGGAGCTGTTGAGGCATCGCGGCCCATTCCTCCTGTAGCGCCAATCGCAGATGCGGAATCGTTGCTGGCGGCTGGTGACGTGCTGCCAAGCGTCTCCCGAGAAGGTCCCACACGTGTTCGACTGGATTTATGTCCGGGGACCTTGCGGGCCAACCCATACGTTGAATATCTTCACTCTCCAACAGCTCTGTGACAGCCACTGAACGACGAGGTGTAGCGTTGTCGCCCATGAAGAGGAACTCAGGACCCACAGCACCTCTAAACAGAAGCACGTGAGGCAGGAGAACCTCGGTACAATAGCGGACACCAGTGACTGAACCTCCTTGGAAGATGTGGAGGTCAGTACGGTTACCAAGCACGATACCGCCCCAAACGAGAACTACACCTCCTCCAAACCGGTCCCTTTTGATGATGTTGGAGGTGTGGTTGCGTGTTCCCTGCTCTCTCCAGATGTGTATACGTCCAGAATCGCTCGTCTGACTAAATCGGCTCTCATCCGTAAAGAAAACTCGACCCCGTTGCTGATGTGTCCAGTTCTTTTGTTCCTGGCACCACTGAAACCGCCGTCTCCGATGAGCATGCGCAAATGGCACACGCCGTACTGGTCGTCGTGAAAATAGACCACTTTTATGCAGCCTCCTGGCCACGGTAAAACACGATAACGGACGTCCAGTTGTCTGTTGCATGTGCCATGCGATTTCTCCCGATGTCTGCCGTCTGTCTCTTATCGCCCGTAGGACAATATACCGGTCGTCCGCCGCCGTGGTTGCTCGTGGACGACCACCGATAAACTCTCGGATAGCTGTTCCTGTCGTTTGAAATGCTCTCCAAGCTCGTGAAACGATGCTGTGAGCGATCCCGAACTCCTCGGCCACACTACGACCTTCTTCCATCTACTGGATTGCTTGTTGGCCATATCTTACGGTGGCAGCAACTCGACGTCGTTCAAACCGATGTACACCGTGCAATAGCTTTCACTAAATTGCTGAGCGCACAAATTAACAGGGGCTCAGCGTCATTTTCTTGTAGGACTTACGTCCACAGGGAGGAGAGTTTAGGTCCCAGCCACCTACAGCGAGATCGCCTTTTGGGCAGGACACAGAAACGGAAGGAATGAGAGCAAGTCTAGCGACTTTGACAGAACAGTTTGTAGTGAGATTAGAGTACAGTAGATGGCGCCACCGTCTTCATGTAGGACTTCCGTCCACAGGGAGTAGAGTTTAGGTCCCAGCCACCTACAGCGAGATCGCCTTTTGGGCAGGACACAGAAACGGAAGGAATGAGAGCAAGTCTAGCGACTTTGACAGAACAGTTTGTAGTGAGATTAGAGTACAGTAGATGGCGCCACCGTCTTCATGTAGGACTTCCGTCCACAGGGAGTAGAGTTTAGGTCCCAGCCACCTACAGCGAGATCGCCTTTTGGGCAGGACACAGAAACGGAAGGAATGAGAGCAAGTCTAGCGACTTTGACAGAACAGTTTGTAGTGAGATTAGAGTACAGTAGATGGCGCCACCGTCTTCATGTAGGACTTCCGTCCACAGGGAGTAGAGTTTAGGTCCCAGCCACCTACAGCGAGATCGCCTTTTGGGCAGGACACAGAAACGGAAGGAATGAGAGCAAGTCTAGCGACTTTGACAGAACAGTTTGTAGTGAGATTAGAGTACAGTAGATGGCGCCACCGTCTTCATGTAGGACTTCCGTCCACAGGGAGTAGAGTTTAGGTCCCAGCCACCTACAGCGAGATCGCCTTTTGGGCAGGACACAGAAACGGAAGGAATGAGAGCAAGTCTAGCGACTTTGACAGAACAGTTTGTAGTGAGATTAGAGTACAGTAGATGGCGCCACCGTCTTCATGTAGGACTTCCGTCCACAGGGAGTAGAGTTTAGGTCCCAGCCACCTACAGCGAGATCGCCTTTTGGGCAGGACACAGAAACGGAAGGAATGAGAGCAAGTCTAACGACTTTGACAGAACAGTTTGTAGTGAGATTAGAGTACAGTAGATGGCGCCACCGTACAAGTACGATATTGCACATAGAGGGGTGAGAGAATTTCAGGTGGGGTATAGGAAAGGATACCCATTTAACCAGTGGGTCCAGCCTGGGGGCCGTCACTTAACGTGCTCGTCCGATGCACGGCGGATATTCAGCGATTGTTAGTAAATCACACCATCTCTGAAAGATCAGCCCAGGCTTGAACCTGGGGACCCAGCATAGATAGTCTGAAACACTAACCACTAAGCCATCCGCGGCTCCGAATTGCTGAGCGTACACCGCCCGTGTGCTTTATACCCTTCCGAGACTCCCTCCCCTACGTCATACTGCATATATGCGCATGCCCTACCGTACCGGACCCTAGTCTATCTCCTGAGTGGTCTTTCTGCCCGTTATGCCTGCTCGTTCCGCTGTTATGCTAATTTCTCCTCTTCGTCCTTAATTTTTGCACACCAGTGTATAATCTATACTAATATACAAAGAGAGAAAGTTTGTTTGTGTGTTTGAAGTAATCTCGATAACTACTGAACCGATTTGGATAATTCTTTCACCGTTGAGAGGCTCATTCCTTTCCGGTGGACATAGGCTATTTCGTTTATTTTTTTTATTAATTTTTTTATTACCATTTTATCATTTTTGGCTGTACTATCGAATTAGATCGCTTTGAAATAGTTTCCGATTTCCCGTGTTTCATTCCGCTTCGTTTACATACAACATGATCACACTCAACGTGAAAGAAAGTAGTTCACGATGATATACGGAATTTTTTTTTCTAATCTCGAAAACTACTCAACCGATTTAGATAATTCTTTCACCGTTGGGAAGCTTACTTCTTTCCGGTGGACATAGGCTATTTCGTTTATCTATACTAATATTAGTACTAATAATATACACTATCTACCAGCAAGTAATTGGACACCTGTGATAGCAAAGGAAAACGAAGTTTATTCACCTTCAATAGTTCGTGGAGCCTCCACGAGCGGCGATTACAGCTGCGACCCTCCGGGGCATACTCTCAACCAGGCGTTGTACGACGGCTAGCGGTATTTTCTTCCACTCGGCTTGGAGAAGATAGGTCAGTTCCTTCACCAATTTCGGACGGTGAGGGCACCTTAAGTCGACGCTCCAACTCGTCCCAGAGGTGCTCGATAGGGTAAAGGTCCGGGCTCAGTCCATTCGATTAACCCCATTGTCACCATACCAAGCCATGGTGGACCTCGCAACATGACAGGTGGCATTGTCATCCTGAAAGTAACATGGGTCCACCCCGTAGAACTGCCACAACGTAGGAAGCGCATGGTCATCCAAAATGGTGCAGTAGGTCTCGGCGTTGAGTCTACCAGGAATTGCGACCAAGGGTCCCGTGCCATACCAGGAGAAACACCCCCATAGCATAATTCCACCGCCGCCGAACTTCACAGTTGGCACAATACATTCCGGCATTCTCCAGGCAGACGCCATACCCAGACCCTGCCATTCGAACGGTAGAGGGTGAACCTTGATTCGTCGCTCCAGAGAACCTGTTTCCACTGTTCAACGGTCCATTGTCGACGTTCTTTGCACCACGTTAGCCGAGCAGCGCTATTGGACTTGGTGATCAAAGGCTTGTGAGCGGCAGCACGTCCATGATAACCGAGTAGATGGGCTTCCTTACGGATGGTATTCATCGAAATAACACTCCCGGATGCCTGTTGAAACTCCTCGCGGATGTGGCCCATCGATTTGGTGCGGTTCTTCCGAATTTCTCTGGCCAGCACCCGTCGGTCTTTAACTCCCAGTTTTGTGGGTCTGCCGGGTCGGGGCACATTCCGACAGTCACCTCTCATCTTCCACTTGCCAATCACGTAGGCCACTGTCAATTTTCGGTACTTCAACTCGCTGGATATGTCATCGGCCATTTATGTGATACCCGACGATTCCACCTTTCTCGAAATCAGAGAGCTCCGAACTGCGTGGCATCTTGCATGCGACTGGTTGCGTTGTTGTTTCCCACACGATATTTAAATGCGGCTGCCGTGACGTGTATCAGGACCGCAGATATCGCCGATTGCAGGGGTGTCCAATTACTTTTTGGTAGATAGTGTATTTAAACAAATTGGTCGTTTGAGATGTTCCCGACCGTATGACCACTTGAGGGAGAGACTCCACGGTAGTAAGGTGGCGATGGACTTAATTAAAGGACATTTAGAAGTCTTGCAGCAGAAGTACAAGAAGTATTTTGGAGAAAGTGTTCAAGATTTCGACTGGGCTCGTGATCCATTCGCTGCGAATTCAAAACCTCTTCCGTATAATAAACAAGAGGAACTCCCAGATTTAAAAGCAGACAGAACATTGAAATTAAAACTTCTCGAAATGCCTTTAGACACATTTTGGTTAGCAATAAGGAGTGAATACCCGGCTATATCCGAGATGGCAGTTAATGTGTTATTGCCATTTTCAACTACATATTTGTGTGAACTGGGATTCTCGACGTTGACTGAAGGTAAAACATCAAAGAGTAAGGGACTCAAATCCGTCCATGAAGAAATGAGACTTGCTTTGTCAACGATTTAAGCAGGAGCAAGTATCACATTGGAGGTATGAGTAGAATTATTTACTTTAATAGTAATAGAAAAGTGTATTTTCTTGTACTTTCTACAGTAAATTAAAGTTCATAAATTGTTAATAAATGTACGAGTCGATTTCTGTTTAATAAAAATATCATCATCATCATCATCATCATCTTTGTCAACCATTATCAGTCCACTGCTGGACGAAGATCTCTCCAAGCCTCTTCCACAACGGTCTGTCTTGTGCGAGTCTCCTCCATGTTACTCCTGCATACTTTCGAATTTCATCCATGTGGTCTTCTTCTGGGTCTTTTCCTGTCCCTTGGAATCCCATCTAAAATTTCGACTGTCCATCGATGGTCTGTCCTTCTGGCAGTATGTCCAGCCCATTGCCATTTCAGGGATTTAACTCTGATCATGATGTCTCTTGTCATTTTTGTGATCCACGAGTTCCTCTTCTTATCTCTCCTGGTTACACCAAACATGCACCTCTCCATGCTGCTTTGAGTTGTCTGCAGCCTTTGTATGTCTCTTTTAGTTAAGGTCCACGTCTCTGCACCATACGTAAGCACTGGAAGGATGCATTGATCAAACACTCTTCTTTTAAGACATAATGGCATATTGCTTTTGGAAATTATGCTGTTTCTTCCAAAAGCTCTCCAGGCAAGTTTTGTACGCCGATTAATTTCTTCATCAATGTGACCCTCACTTGATATCTGCTGTCCAAGATAAACATACGTGTCTGTTATCTCCAGCTTTTCTCCATCAATCGATAAATCTTCATTTCTTGTAAAAGCATTGAACATCACTTTTGTCTTCTGAAAGTTCATTTTTAATCCCACTTCTTTACTCTTGTCAGCAAGTTCCTGGATCATACTCTGCAGCTCTGGTGGGGTAGTTGCAAAAATGACTACGTCATCAGCAAAACGAAGGTGGGTTAGATAATCTCCATTAATCTTTATCCCTTTGTTTTCCCAGTTCAGCGATTGAAAGACATTTTCCAATTGGCATTAAAGAGCTTCGGAGATATGGTGTCACCTTGTCTCACTCCCTTTCCAATTTTTATGTGTGTTGTATTTTCAAACAGCCGAATCTTTGCACTTGCATTTTCATAGATGTTATTAATAATATTAATGTATGCATCTTCAATACCGCAGGTTTTCAGAGCCATTGTAACTGCTGATGGTTTCACCGAATCAAAGGCTTTTTCATAATCGATAAAAGCCATGCACAATGGAAGTTCATATTCCCTCGCTCTTTCAATTAGTTCTCTCAGCACATGGATATGATCTATTGTGCTGTAGTATATAATAATAATAGTAATAACAGGTTGATTACATTACGTATTTATATTAATAGGGCCATATCATAGGTGTTATTAACAATTTGGTGTGCCGTGTTGAGTCATGGATAATTTATGGTTTGCCGCGAGTAGCAAAAGGTTGCGGAACAATGTCTTAAACAACTGCGCAATAACAAAACCAAAATCATTTGCCACGGGTACTGTTGCCATAGATAGTTCCTTAATTCAGTTAGTCGTCTGCGAGGTTATTTTTTCCCTTCGAAGTGTTGCCAACTAAAAAAAAAATTATCTCAGTTTTTATGGAACACAGTAAACTGCTGACAAAAAGAAATAGTATGCGTTACTTAACATCTATGAAAATTCAAGTGCAAAAATTCGGCTGTTTGAAAATACAACACACGTAAAAATTGGAAAGGGAGTGAGACAAGGTGACACCATATCTCCGAAGCTCTTTAACGCCACATTGGAAAATGTCTTTCAATCACTGAACTGGGAAAACAATGGGATAAAGATTAATGGAGATTATCTAACCCACCTTCGTTTTGCTGATGACGTAGTCATTTTTGAAACTACCCCATCAGAGCTTCAGAGTATGATCCAGGAACCTGCTGACAAGAGTAAAGAAGTGGGATTAAAAATGAACTTTCAGAAGACAAAAGTGATGTTCAATGCTTTTACAAGAAATGAAGATTTATCGATTGATGGAGAAAAGCTGGAGATAACAGACACGTACGTTTATCTTGGACAGCAGATATCAAGTGAGGGTCACATTGGTGAAGAAATTAATCGGCGTACAAAACTTGCCTGGAGAGCTTTTGGAAGAAACAGCATAATTTTCAAGAGCAATATGCCATTATGTCTTAAAAGAAAAGTGATAACAGACACGTACGCTTATGTTGTACAGCAGATATCAAGTGAGGGTCACATTGATGACGAAATTAATCGGCGTACAAAACTTGCCTGGAGAGCTTTTTGAAGAAACAGCATAATTTTCAAGAGCAATATGCCATTATGTCTTAAAAGAAAAGTGATAACAGACACGTACGCTTATGTTGTACAGCAGATATCAAGTGAGGGTCACATTGATGAAGAAATTAATCGGCGTACAAAACTTGCCTGGAGAGCTTTTGGAAGAAACAGCATAATTTTCAAGAGCAATATGCCATTATGTCTTAAAAGAAAAGTGATAACAGACACGTACGCTTATGTTGTACAGCAGATATCAAGTGAGGGCCACATTGATGACGAAATTAATCGGCGTACAAAACTTGCCTGGAGAGCTTTTGGAAGAAACAGCATAATTTTCAAGAGCAATATGCCATTATGTCTTAAAAGAAAAGTGATAACAGACACGTACGCTTATGTTGTACAGCAGATATCAAGTGAGGGTCACATTGATGACGAAATTAATCGGCGTACAAAACTTGCCTGGAGAGCTTTTTGAAGAAACAGCATAATTTTCAAGAGCAATATGCCATTATGTCTTAAAAAAAGTGATAACAGACACGTACGCTTATGTTGTACAGCAGATATCAAGTGAGGGTCACATTGATGAAGAAATTAATCGGCGTACAAAACTTGCCTGGAGAGCTTTTGGAAGAAACAGCATAATTTTCAAGAGCAATATGCCATTATGTCTTAAAAGAAAAGTGATAACAGACACGTACGCTTATGTTGTACAGCAGATATCAAGTGAGGGTCACATTGATGACGAAATTAATCGGCGTACAAAACTTGCCTGGAGAGCTTTTGGAAGAAACAGCATAATTTTCAAGAGCAATATGCCATTATGTCTTAAAAGAAAAGTGATAACAGACACGTACGCTTATGTTGTACAGAAGGTATCAAGTGAGGGTCACATTGATGAAGAAATTAATCGGCGTACAAAACTTGCCTGGAGAGCTTTTGGAAGAAACAGCATAATTTTCAAGAGCAATATGCCATTATGTCTTAAAAGAAAAGTGATAACAGACACGTACGCTTATGTTGTACAGCAGATATCAAGTGAGGGTCACATTGATGACGAAATTAATCGGCGTACAAAACTTGCCTGGAGAGCTTTTGGAAGAAACAGCATAATTTTCAAGAGCAATATGCCATTATGTCTTAAAAGAAAAGTGATAACAGACACGTACGCTTATGTTGTACAGAAGGTATCAAGTGAGAGTCACATTGATGAAGAAATTAATCGGCGTACAAAACTTGCCTGGAGAGCTTTTGGAAGAAACAGCATAATTTTCAAAAGCAATATGCCATTATGTCTTAAAAGAAAAGTGATAACAGACACGTACGCTTATGTTGTACAGCAGATATCAAGTGAGGGTCACATTGATGACGAAATTAATCGGCGTATAAAACTTGCATGGAGAGCTTTTTGAAGAAATAGCATAATTTTCAAAAGCAATATACCATTATGTCTTAAAAGAAAAGTGATAACAGACACGTACGCTTATGTTGTACAGCAGATATCAAGTGAGGGTCACATTGATGACGAAATTAATCGGCGTACAAAACTTGCCTGGAGAGCTTTTGGAAGAAACAGCATAATTTTCAAGAGCAATATGCCATTATGTCTTAAAAGAAAAGTGTTTGATCAATGCATCCTTCCAGTGCTTACGTATGGTGCAGAGACGTGAACCTTAACTAAAAGAGACATACAAAGGCTGCAGACAACTCAAAGAAGCATGGAGAGGTGCATGCTTGATATAACCAGGAGAGATAAGAAGAGGAACTCGTGGATCCGAAAAATGACAAGCGTGGAAGACATCATGATCAGAGTTAAATCCCTGAAATGGCAATGGGCTGGACATACTGCCAGAAGGACAGACCATCGATGGACAGCTGAAATTTTACATTGGATTCCAATGGACAGGAAAAGACCCAGAAGAAGACCACATGGGAGATGGGTGGATGAAATTCGAAAGTATGCGGGAGTGACATGGAGGAGACTGGCACAAGACAGACCGTTGTGGAAGAAACTTGGGCAGACCTTTGTCCAGCAGGGCATTGATAATGGTTGACAATGATGATGACTTTCCGATTAACACTCATATATTACTCGAAAATTATTCTAAAAATACATGAGCGTCCTCTGTATTTGAGGGAGCGTAGGGGGCATAATTTCAAGTCTCGTCCTCCCAGATAAAGCTAACTCCTGCCTTTGGTGGATATCCTGGACTTTTCGTGTCAGAAGAGATTCAAATGCCGTGCCCATTACAACCAAAAATTCGATGTCATCTTTCGTGTTACAAAAGGCGTGCTAAAAATAGATTAACAGTTTGTATTCTAGAAATAAGTTTGCTCGCGAAATACACTATATTGACAAAAGTCCCCGGTCACCCTTTAAAAAGAAAACGAACGGATCCGCTGCGTCGTTCAGATGCGCGGTACAGCTGCAAACGGTAAAAAAAAAAGCCTGCAGCTGACCGCGATCAAATTGCACTGTGAGGTTGAGTGAAAATGTCGCAGAACTGACTTTGAGAAAGGAAAGATTGTTGGGTGTTATATTAGTGGGTTGTCCATAAGAGAAACCGAGAGGCGTTTAAACATACCCAAGTCAACTGCTTTGGATGTACTGAATAAGTGGAAGACACATGAAGCAGCAAAACGTACCGGCAGACCAAAGAAAATCAGTGATAGAGGACGTCGAAGCCTCAGGAGAGTCGTTACAGCTAATCGACGGAGTACAGCACAAAACCTCAGTGTACAGGTGAGTAAAAATGCTGGAACCTCAGTATGTACACGTACCATTCGCAGAGAACTTCATTCCATGGATTACCGTGGTCGTGCGGCTGCTCATAAGCCTTTCATCTCCACTCGGAATGCTACTCGTCGTTTAGCATGGTGTAAAGAACATTTATCGTGGACCGTAGATCAATGGAAACGGGTCCTATGGACTGATGAATCCAGATACGCGATTCATCAATCTGATGGCCGTGTGAGGGTATGGCGGCAGCAAGGGAAACGCTACGTACTACAATGTACTGTTCTTACGGTGACGTTTGGAGCCGGCAGTGTACACGTGTGGGGGTGTTTTTGGTGGTACGGTCCCGGCCCGCTGTTTATTGTGGACAAACCTGTTAACAAGCACGCATATTTCGATATTCTGGACAACTTATGTCCTACCAACCCTGTGGCAATACTATGGAACCGTGCCTTGTTGGTACCAGCAGAATAATGCACCAAGCGTTAAAGCAAGGACTATTACGGCGTGGTTTGACGATAATTCCGTGTCCTGTGTGGACTGGCCTGCACAGAGCCCCATCTTAATCCAATAGATCACCTATGGGATGATTTAGAGCGCCGCATAAGAAGTTTGGAACCAAGGCCTACTACTAAACAACAGTTAGCGGCAGTATTATGTAATGAATGGAAGCCTATACCTATCGCTGTGTTCCAAAACCTTATCGAAAGCATGTCTCGAAGGGTCAGTCTCGAAGGGTCATTAAGGCCAAAGGTGGACCAACACCGTTCTAATGTATGTCAATAAGTGCTATAACCAAGTAAATTTCTCCGTCATTTTTGGTCTACGCCGGGATTCGAACCCGAGGCCGCTCATTCCGGAACAAGTCGCTCTACCAACTGAGCTACGCAGACGATTATTCTGATTCCTATCTGCCTTTATGTCGTGTGCGTCCTGCTGGCAGGTACGTCACATCTCCCCCACCCCCTAAAGAGGGCCAGGGGCATGGCCCACGGGTCAGCCGTGACCATGAATCGTTGCAGGCAGCCATCCACTGTAGAACGTGCACTTGAGAACTCCCAGTCAATTTGCTGTGTGGAATGCAACATCACACATTTTTATTTTTCGAAGCGCTGGAGAAGGAATTCTCTGATTTTTCCTATCTCACGGTGTGGAAAGAACATCACACCAATGCGAGATTGTGAACGGTCGGGTCATCCGGATAGTTCGGGCGCCATTATAGCGAAGTAAATTTCTCCGTCATTTTTGGTCTACGCCGGGATTCGAACCCGAGGCCGCTTATTCCGGAACAAGTCGCTCTACCAACTGAGCTACGCAGACGATTATTCTGATTCCTATCTGCCTTTATGTCGTGTGCGTCCTACTGGCAGGTACGTCACAGTGCTATGTTGTGTTTCTCTTCTAAAGGTGTCCGGTGACTTCTGTTAATTTAGTGAATTTCATTCACTATATTAAAAAAACGGAAGTCAGGCTAAGCAAGATACCTGTTTTCTTCGCGATGATCTGACCAATAAACCTAATTGTGAATATTTGTCGGCCATCTAAGTAGTACAATTGGTTCATCACTCTTTACAACCAAAAACTCGGTGTCATCTTTCGTGCTACAAAAGGCGTTCTAAAAATATCATAGACTAATAATTCATATTCTTAAAATAGGTTTAAACTATTTCATTCTTTTTATTAAAACAAAATGGAAGTCAGGCTAAGTGAGACACGTTTTTTCTTCTTGATCCGACTGGCCAATTTAACTAATTGTGATTTTTGTCAGCTATCTAAATATTACAATTGGGTCTTTACTCATTACAACCAAAAATTCGATGTCATCTTTCGTGCTAAAAATTGATTAACAATTCACATTCTTGAGATAAGTTTGCTCATGAAATATTTCATTCACTTTATTAAAAAAAATGGAAACTAAGCAAAGTAAGACACGTGTTTTCTTCTTGATCTGTTTAGCCAATTTAACTAATTATGAACTTTTGTCGTCCATCTAAGTAGTGCAATTGATTCTTTACTCTTTACAACCAAAAATTCGATGTCATCTTTCGTGCTAAAAATTAATTAACTGTTCATATTCTTGAGATAAGTTTGCTGGCGAAATATTTCATTCACTTTATTGAAAAAAAAAAAAAATGGAAGCCAAGCTAAGTAAGACACGTGTTTTCTTCTTCATCCGTCTGGCCAATTTAATTAATTGTGAATTTTTGTCAGCTATCTAAATATTACAATTAGGTCTTTACTCATTACAACCAAAAATTCGATGTCATCTTTCGTGCTAAAAATTGATTAACAATTCATATTCTTGAGATAAGTTTGCTCATGAAATATTTCATTCACTTTATTAAAAAAATGGAAACTAAGCAAAGTAAGACACGTGTTTTCTTCTTGATCTGTTTAGCCAATTTAACTAATTATGAACTTTTGTCGTCCATCTAAGTAGTGCAATTGATTCTTTACTCTTTACAACCAAAAATTCGATGTCATCTTTCGTGCTAAAAATTGATTAACAATTCATATTCTTGAGATAAGTTTGCACGCGAAATATTTCATTCACTTTATTAAAAAAAAATGGAAGCCAAGCTAAGTAAGACACGTGTTTTCTTCTTCATCCGTCTGGCCAATTTAATTAATTGTGAATTTTTGTCAGCTATCTAAATATTACAATTAGGTCTTTACTCATTACAACCAAAAATTCGATGTCATCTTTCGTGCTAAAAATTGATTAACAATTCATATTCTTGAGATAAGTTTGCTCGCGAAATATTTCATTCACTTTATTGAAAAAAAAATGGAAACCAAGCGAAGTAGGACACGTGTTTTCTTCTTCATCCGTCTGGCCGATTTAAATAATTGTGAATTTTTGTCAGCTATCTAAATATTACAATTAGGTCTGTACTCATTACAACCAAAAATTCGATGTCATCTTTCGTGCTAAAAATTGATTAACAATTCATATTCTTGAGATAAGTTTGCTCGCGAAATATTTCATTCACTTTTTTAAAAAAAATGGAAGCCAAGCTAAGTAAGACACGTGTTTTCTTCTTCATCCGTTTGGCCGATTTAAATAATTGTGAATTTTTGTCAGCTATCTAAGTAGTACAATTGGGTTTTTAGTCATTACAACCAAAAATTCGATGTCATCTTTCGTGCTAAAAATAGATTAACAGTTCATATTCTTGAGATAAGTTTGCTCGCGAAATATTTCATTCACTTTATTGAAAAAAAAAATGGAAGGCAAGCAAAGTAAGACACGTGTTTTCTTCTTCATCCGTCTGGCCAATTTAAATAATTGTGAACTTTTGTCGGCTATCTAAATAGTACAATTGGGTTTTCACTCATTGCAACCAAAAATTCGATGTCATCTTTCGTGCTAAAAATAGATTAACAGTTCATATTCTTGAGATAAGTTCGCTCGCTAAATATTTCATTCACTTTATTAAAAAAAATGGAAACTAAGCAAAGTAAGACACGTGTTTCGTTCTTGATCCGTCTGGCCAATTTAAGTAATTGTGAATTTTTGTCGGCTATGTAAATAGTACAATTGGGTCTTCACTCATTCCAACCAAAAATTCGATGTCATCTTTCGTGCTAAAAATAGATTAACAGTTCATATTCTTGAGATAACTTTGCTCGCGAAATATTTCATTCACTTTATTAAAAAAATTGGAAGCCAAGCTAAGTAAGAAACGTGTTTTCTTCTTCATCCGTCCGGCCGATTTAAATAATTGTGAATTTTTGTCAGCTATCTAAATAGTACAATTGGGTTTTTACTCATTACAACCAAAAATTCGATGTCATCTTTCGTGCTAAAAATAGATTAACAGTTCATAATCTTGAGATAAGTTTGCTCGCGAAATATTTCATTCACTTTATTGAAAAAAAAATGGAAGCCAAGCTAAGACACGTGTTTCGTTCTTGATCCGTCTGGCCAATTTAACTAATTGTGAATTTTTGTCGGCTATGTAAATAGTACAATTGGGTCTTCACTCATTCCAACCAAAAATTCGATGTCATCTTTCGTGCTAAAAATAGATTAACAGTTCATATTCTTGAGATAACTTTGCTCGCGAAATATTTCATTCACTTTATTAAAAAAATTGGAAGCCAAGCTAAGTAAGAAACGTGTTTTCTTCTTCATCCGTCCGGCCGATTTAAATAATTGTGAATTTTTGTCAGCTATCTAAATAGTACAATTGGGTTTTTACTCATTACAACCAAAAATTCGATGTCATCTTTCGTGCTAAAAATAGATTAACAGTTCATAATCTTGAGAGAAGTTTGCTCGCGAAATATTTCATTCACTTTATTGAAAAAAAAAATGGAAGCCAAGCTAAGACACGTGTTTCGTTCTTGATCCGTCTGGCCAATTTAACTAATTGTGAATTTTTGTCGGCTATCTAAATAGTACAATTGGGTCTTCACTCATTACAACCAAAAATTCGATGACATCTTTCGTGCTAAAAATAGATTAACAGTTCATATTCTTGAGATAACTTTGCTCGCGAAATATTTCATTCACTTTATTAAAAAAATTGGAAGCCAAGCTAAGTAAGAAACGTGTTTTCTTCTTCATCCGTCTGGCCGATTTAAATAATTGTGAATTTTTGTCAGCTATCTAAATAGTACAATTGGGTTTTTACACATTACAACCAAAAATTCGATGTCACCTTTCGTGCTAAAAATAGATTAACAGTTCATATTCTTGAGATAAGTTTGCTCGCGAAATATTTCATTCACTTTATTAAAAAAATTGGAAGCCAAGCTAAGTAAGACACGTGTTTTCTTCTTCATCCGTCTGGCCGATTTAAATAATTGTGAATTTTTGTCAGCTATCTAAATAGTACAATTGGGTCTTTACTCATTACAACCAAAAATTCGATGTCACCTTTCGTCCTAAAAATAGATTAACTGTTCATAATCTTGAGATAAGTTTCCTCGCGAAATATTTCATTCACTTTATTGAAAAAAAAAAAATGGAAGCCAAGCTAAGACACGTGTTTCGTTCTTGATCCGTCTGGCCAATTTAACTAATTGTGAATTTTTGTCGGCTATCTAAATAGTACAATTGGGTCTTCACTCATTACAACCAAAAATTCGATGTCATCTTTCGTGCTAAAATAGATTAACAGTTCATATTCTTGAGATAACTTTGCTCGCGAAATATTTCATTCACTTTATTGAAAAAAAAATGGAAGCCAAGCGAAGTAGGACACGTGTTTTCTTCTTCATTCGTATGGCCAATTTAAGTAATTGTGAATTTTTGACGGCTATCTAAGTAGTAAAATTGGGTCTATACTCATTACAACCAAAAATTCGATGTCATCTTTCGTGCTAAAAATAGATTAACAGTTCATATTCTTGAGATAGGTTTGTTAGCAAACTATTTCATTCACTTTATTAAAAATAAATGGAAGTCAGGCTAAGTAAGACACGTGTTTTCGTCTTGATCCGTCTGGCCAATTTAACTAATTGTGAACTTTTGTCGGCCATCTAAGTAGTACAATCGGTTCTTCATGACAACCACACGTGCACGCAGATTTATACTCTTACTGGTTCTACATGCTTCGCTGGATAAACATCAGTTCCGCATGCCTTTTTCTTCTTTCTTCCCCTTTCTTTTTTTTTTTCTCTTCGTCGAATCTAGTGAAGAGACAGCTTCCTGTGAACTTGAACTCAACCAAGTTCAACGACTATCTTCCCTATAAAGTGGCCCCCTTTGCTAAGCACTCAAAACAATCTGAAAGCTGCCGAACAAAGACAAGACCCGATTCCAGCGAGTGGTACGATAATGCTTTCCTTGCTGTTTTTGCAATTCTGTCACGTTCCGTTTCGTTCTAACCTGTAACATTTTAACAGCCGTTAAAATAAAAAAAGATGGCGAATTGATTCTCGTGCGGGAGTTTTATTCTTTTCGGACACGTGCTGTTCCGCTTCGCAAGATACCGTCACGTGCGTTCCAGACGTTTCCAAGACCATGCCACAAATTGAAGACGACGCATATACAATTAGGACAATTAAATTCGCAATATTAATAGAGCGTATCGGTAATTATTTTCCACCTTACGAAGTCGAAATGATCTTAAAAAAATACCTACCTCTAAAATACAATATTATAAACAAAAATCAATTCGGTTTCCAACCAGGGCCTTATTTACGCCTAGGGACGCAAGGCACATGCCTAGGGCTCTCAAATTGAAAGGGCCCCAAAATCTTGGTTAAAAAAAACCAAAAACTTTCCCTTTTTCAAAATATTTATACGTGGGTAGATGTGATGTGGAGTAACTATATATAAATCGCTGGCAAAACACGAGCAAGTACTGGCAATATAATAAGTGATATTTCTAGTTAATATCAGTAACATTTTCCAGATAATTTGGGAAGGGTTTTTGTGTGAGATTAAACAAAAAATTGTCGTGTTGTGTAATAAAAACTAGCAGTATGTGTATGTTTGTAATTATGGCTTATTAAGATCAACTATATACTTCAATTTCAAATACTGCATGGTTCTGAAGCAATTTTTAAACATTTTGACATTTTAGCTCCCAGAAGTTATATTTGAAACATCTTTGGACTTAATTCGGGCAGGGTTTGAACCCCCAAACCTCTCTCTTAAATACACCCTGGTTAATATGGTAATAGTATAGTTTAGACACACCTGGCAAAAAATCCAATGTCCAATTGAATTTTACCCGTGATATGGCTTTGTCACACAGAACTGTTTCATCGATGAAGGTTCAAGTATTTTCAGATGCAAATCAGTAGGACAGCATAAAAATCTAGGAGAAAACAATATTTTTACCACATTTTAACTCCCAAAAGTTATATTTGAAAAATCTTTGGACTTAATTCGGACAGGGTTTGAATCCCCCCAAACCTCTCTCTTAAATACACCCTGGTTAATATGGTAATAGTACAGTTTAGACACACCTGGCAAAAAATCCAATGTCCAATTGAATTTTACCCGTGATATGGCTTTGTCACACACAACTGTTTCATCGATGAAGGTTCAAGTCTTTTCAGATGCAAATCAGTAGGACAGCATAAAAATCTAGGAGAAAACAATATTTTTACGACATTTTAGCTCCCAAAAGTTATATTTGAAAAATCTTTGGACTTAATTCGGACAGGGTTTGAATCCCCCCAAACCTCTCTCTTAAATACACCCCTGGTTAATATGGTAATAGTATAGTTTAGATACAACTGGCAAAAAATCCAATGTCCAATTGAATTTTACCCGTGATATGGCTTTGTCACACAGAACTGTTTCATCGATGAAGGTTCAAGTATTTTCAGATGCAAATCAGTAGGACAGCATAAAAATCTAGGAGAAAACAATATTTTTACCACATTTTAACTCCCAAAAGTTATATTTGAAAAATCTTTGGACTTAATTCGGACAGGGTTTGAATCCCCCCAAACCTCTCTCTTAAATACACCCTGGTTAATATGGTAATAGTACAGTTTAGACACACCTGGCAAAAAATCCAATGTCCAATTGAATTTTACCCGTGATATGGCTTTGTCACACACAACTGTTTCATCGATGAAGGTTCAAGTCTTTTCAGATGCAAATCAGTAGGACAGCATAAAAATCTAGGAGAAAACAATATTTTTACGACATTTTAGCTCCCAAAAGTTATATTTGAAAAATCTTTGGACTTAATTCGGACAGGGTTTGAATCCCCCCAAACCTCTCTCTTAAATACACCCCTGGTTAATATGGTAATAGTATAGTTTAGATACAACTGGCAAAAAATCCAATGTCCAATTGAATTTTACCCGTGATATGGCTTGGTCACACAGAACTGTTTCATCGATGAAGGTTCAAGTATTTTCAGATGCAAATCAGTAGGACAGCATAAAAATCTAGGAGAAAACAATATTTTTACCACATTTTAACTCCCAAAAGTTATATTTGAAAAATCTTTGGACTTAATTCGGACAGGGTTTGAATCCCCCCAAACCTCTCTCTTAAATACACCCTGGTTAATATGGTAATAGTACAGTTTAGACACACCTGGCAAAAAATCCAATGTCCAATTGAATTTTACCCGTGATATGGCTTTGTCACACACAACTGTTTCATCGATGAAGGTTCAAGTCTTTTCAGATGCAAATCAGTAGGACAGCATAAAAATCTTGGAGAAAACACTATTTTTACTACATTTTTGCTCCCAAAAGTTATATTTGAAACACCTTTGGACTTAATTCGGACAGGGTTTGAATCCCCCCAAACCTCTCTCTTAAATACACCCCTGGTTAATATGGTAATAGTATAGTTTAGACACACCTGGCAAAAAATCCAGTGTCCAATTGAATTTTACCCGTGATATGGCTTTGTCAGACACAACTGTTTCATCGATGAAGGTTCAAGTCTTTTCAGATGCAAATCCCTAGGACAGCATACAAATCTAGGAGAAAACACTATTTTTACTACATTTTTGCTCCCAAAAGTTATATTTGAAACACCTTTGGACTTAATTCGGACAGGGTTTGAATCCCCCCAAACCTCTCTCTTAAATACACCCCTGGTTAATATGGTAATAGTATAGTTTAGACACACCTGGCAAAAAATCCAATGTCCAATTGAATTTTACCCGTGATATGGCTTTGTCACACACAACTGTTTCATCGATGAAGGTTCAAGTCTTTTCAGATGCAAATCAGTAGGACAGCATAAAAATCTAGGAGAAAACAATATTTTTACCACATTTTAACTCCCAAAAGTTATATTTGAAAAATCTTTGGACTTAATTCGGACAGGGTTTGAATCCCCCCAAACCTCTCTCTTAAATACACCCTGGTTAATATGGTAATAGTACAGTTTAGACACACCTGGCAAAAAATCCAATGTCCAATTGAATTTTACCCGTGATATGGCTTTGTCACACACAACTGTTTCATCGATGAAGGTTCAAGTCTTTTCAGATGCAAATCAGTAGGACAGCATAAAAATCTAGGAGAAAACAATATTTTTACGACATTTTAGCTCCCAAAAGTTATATTTGAAAAATCTTTGGACTTAATTCGGACAGGGTTTGAATCCCCCAAACCTCTCTCTTAAATACACCCCTGGTTAATATGGTAATAGTATAGTTTAGATACAACTGGCAAAAAATCCAATGTCCAATTGAATTTTACCCGTGATATGGCTTTGTCACACAGAACTGTTTCATCGATGAAGGTTCAAGTATTTTCAGATGCAAATCAGTAGGACAGCATAAAAATCTAGGAGAAAACAATATTTTTACCACATTTTAACTCCCAAAAGTTATATTTGAAAAATCTTTGGACTTAATTCGGACAGGGTTTGAATCCCCCCAAACCTCTCTCTTAAATACACCCTGGTTAATATGGTAATAGTACAGTTTAGACACACCTGGCAAAAAATCCAATGTCCAATTGAATTTTACCCGTGATATGGCTTTGTCACACACAACTGTTTCATCGATGAAGGTTCAAGTCTTTTCAGATGCAAATCCCTAGGACAGCATACAAATCTAGGAGAAAACACTATTTTTACTACATTTTTGCTCCCAAAAGTTATATTTGAAACACCTTTGGACTTAATTCGGACAGGGTTTGAATCCCCCCAAACCTCTCTCTTAAATACACCCCTGGTTAATATGGTAATAGTATAGTTTAGACACACCTGGCAAAAAATCCAATGTCCAATTGAATTTTACCCGTGATATGGCTTTGTCACACACAACTGTTTCATCGATGAAGGTTCAAGTCTTTTCAGATGGAAATCAGTAGGACAGCATAAAAATCTAGGAGAGAACAATATTTTTACCAGGTACTACCGTAATTTAATGTCAGTCTTATAATTGTATTGTGTTTATTAAATTATTACGCTGGATTGTAATACAGTCGCCCAAAATGGTCACACTACCTACTCGACTCCGTAAAGTAAATGTCGAGTGGAGGGGGGCCTCGTTTTGGGTTGTGCCTAGGGCCCAATTCCGTGTAAGTCGGGCCCTGTTTCCAACCCCACAAATCTACTGAAATTCCATTGCTTTATTTACAAAACATTATTCGAAAAATGTTTGGACTCGACCAGGGGCAGAATGACCCACGAATACAGGGACATTTCCAGGGTGGACCACTCCATAAGTGGCCCAATTTCTCGTATTCTTTTTGTCTGGAATTTTTTTGAACGAAGGAAAAATGATTCTGGTACTTGTGAACAATAATCGTTAACTAAGCTTTATATGTACCTGCATGGGAGCCGATTTCGTGGGTTCGAGATACTTTTTGAACCCTAATGATTTTGTTGTGGGTTCCTCGAACCCCTAATATTTTTGCGCGTATTTCGTGAGAAAAATGAACTTACGCGTATATGTATAAATTTTGTTTTTTGTTATCATTTCTTCAAGTGTTTTATTATTCATTCCCCGTTGACTATATATAGAAAGTGTGTATAGAAATTTACCCCTCAGACTGTTTATTGTGCCTGAAAAAAGAATTAGTGTTTTTTTTCGGGCTCATCAAATTTGACGCGACAGACAATACCTCAAGTATACACTGAGTGGCCACTTTATTATCACCACTTGACAGTTTTAAGCAAATGAGCTATGGCTGCACGCTGTTGCCGCCAGAGGGCGAGCTTAGTGCTTGCGACAGTAGTAGAAGTGATGTTTGCGTGACGAGATGGGTAAAAAAAAAGCGATTTGACGGACTTTCAGCGTGGGATGATTTATAACGAAGTAAATTTCTCCGTCATTTTTGGTCTACGCCGGGATTCGAACCCGAGGCCGCTTATTCCGGAACAAGTCGCTCTACCAACTGAGCTACGCAGACATTTGTTCTGACTCCTATCTGCCTTTATGTCGTGTGCGTCCTGCTGGCAGGTACGTGACATCTAATCCCCCTCCCGAAAGGGGGCCGGGGGCATGGCCCACGGGTCAGCCGTGACCATGAATCGTTGCAGGCAGCCATCCACTGTAGAACGTGCACTTGAGAACTCCCAGTCAATCTGCTGTGTGGAATGCAACATCACACATTTTGTTTTTTTTCGAAGCGCTGGAGAAGGAATTCTCTGATTTTTCCTGTCTCGCGGTGTGGAAATAACATCACACCAATGCGAGATTTTGAACGGCCGGGTCATCCGGATAGTTCGGGCGCCATTATAGCGAAGTAAATTTCTCCGTCATTTTTGGTCTACCCCGGGATTAGAACCCGAGGCCGCTTATTCCGGAACAAGTCGCTCTACCAACTGAGCTACGCAGACTATTATTTTGATTCCTATCTGCCTTTATGTCGTGTGCGTCCTGCTGGCAGGTACGTCACATCTCCTCTCCTGGTACGTTACAGATTGTACGAGCTCGGAGCCATGGAGCGAGTATCACCGACACCGCCGCATTCGTGAAATGTTCCAGAGCCACTGTTGTTAAAGTGTTTAAAGACTGGACTGTCAGCCAAAAAACTGGGTCTCTACTTGCAACGTGTGGTTGTCATCGACTAGTGACTGCTCGGGCGGAACGGAGAGTGTCCACACTGGCAACAGACAACAGAAGGGCAACAGTGCAGCAAATTACAGACTATCTTAATCAAGGATCCCCTCAAATGATCTCCGCACGCACTGTTCGCCGTACACTGCATCGAATGGGATATGGCAGCCGAAGGCCTGTTCGAACACCTTTGCTGTCTGCAGTTAACAAGAGAAAACGTCTCCAGTTCGCACAGGAGCACAAGGATTGGACAGTCGATAAATTGGAAACAAATTATGTGGTCCGATGAATCACGTTTTCAGTTGCACCATGCCGATGGCCGAGTGAGAATTTGGTGGAAACAGCACGAAAGCATGGACCCCACATGCATTGCTACAACCCTTCAAGCTAGTGTTATGGTTTGGGGAATGTTTTCCTGTCATGCTTTGAGCCCTTTAATTCGTGTCTGACTGGCACATCATATCTAAACATCGTTGCGGACCAAGTGCATCCTGTCATGTGGATGGTTTATCCCAATGGCGATGGCTACTTTCAACAAGATATTGCATCCTCCCACAGTGCTCGTATTGTACAGGATTGGTTTCAGGAACATGCTGGGGAGTTTACTTTGCTTAGGTGGCCCCCACAATCTCCAGATCTCAACCCCATTGAGAATTTGTGGGATGAAGTTGAACAAGCCATCAGACAGCTGGATCCACAACCCTGCAATCTCACACTCCTGGAAAGTGCTATTCATCAAGCGTGGTCTCAGATTCCACAAACCACCTATCAACATCTCGTGGAGTCCATGCCACGAAGAATCGACGCAGTATTTAAAGGCAAAAGGTGGCCCAACGAAGTGCTGAGGGGGTGGTCATAATAAAAGTGGCCACTCAGTGTATTATTCAAGACTACATATTTGTGATGTTGATAAAAGCTTTATCAACATTTAATTCTAATGAGTTTTAATTTCAAAGTTATTTTCAAACCCATAACAAGATAATTTTTTTCCGATCAAAAGATTACGTCGAAGACATAAATTCCTGGGGTATTTATCAGTTACCTTGTGAATGTGGACTTTCATATATAGGACAGACCAGCAGGTCTTTAAATTTCCGTGTGAAGGAAAACAAGACCTACAGTACGGAATTGTGAACTGAAGAAGTCGTCTAGAGTCCAGCATTGTCACGAAAAGAACCATAAATTTCTGTTTGGAAACGCTATGCTCATTGATAAACCTGATTCAACGATCGAGCTTAATGTATTAGAAGCTTTTCACATATACCGGAAGTCTTCACTGCTTGTCAACGACATGACGTCGACTCCATTTCTTTCAAGCGCGTGGAAACAACTCATCAAAAACCGTGACCGTCAGAACTCTGATGTCACAATGATCTGAATATTTACTCTCCATTCGTCCTAATGAAGCGGAGCCAGAAGCTCTGCGAAACTACACTGGCGTGCAAAAATTAAGGACGAGACGGTTTTTCGAATGTAACGTCGTGCAGAAGTGCTCCACATCGACTCAAATCATACCATAAGATCCCCAAGATGTAAGAATGTGGGACAAGTGAGCAAAACCGTCCAAACAAGGAATCCAAAGGATACAAAGGCACTTTATTGAAAAGGTAGCTTCGAGCACAACTGGACAGAAGACAGAAACGTCCATGTGACAGGCGGCTGCCGAGGAAAATCCAGTCTTTATTAGGGGATATGATCACCCCTGACTGCGTTGCAGGATTTACAACGTCTGTCCATGCTGAGGATGAGGTTGTCAAGGAGCTGTTGAGGCATCGCGGTCCATTCCACTTGTAGCGCCAATCGCAGCTGCGGAATCGTTGCTGGCGGCTGGTGACGTGCTGCCAAGCGTCTCCCGAGAAGGTCCCACACGTGTTCAATTCGATTTAGGTCCGGGGACCTTGCGGGCCAATTCATGCGTTGAATATCTTCACTCTCCAACAGCTCTGCGACAGCCACTGTACGATGAGGTGTAGCGTTGTCGTCCATGAGGAGGAACTCAGGACCCACAGCACCTCTAAACAGACGCACGTGAGGCAGGAGAACCTCGGTACAATAGCGGACACGAGTGACTGAACCTTCTTGGAAGATGTGGAGGTCAGTACGGTTACCAAGCATGATACCGCCACAAACGAGAACTCCGCCACCTCCAAACTGGTCCCTTTCGATGATATTGGAGGTGTGATTGCGTGTTCCCTGCTCTCTCCAGATGTGTATACGTCCAGAATCGCTCGTCAGACTAAATCGGCTCTCATCCTTTAAGAGAACTCGACCCCATTGCTGATATGTCCAGTTCATGTGTTCCTGCCACCACAGAAACCGCCGTCTCCGATGAGCAGGCGTTAATGGCACACACCGTACTGGTCGTCGTGCAAATAGACCACCTTTGTGCAGCCTCCTGGCCACGGTAAAACGCGATAACGGACGTCCAATTATCTGTTGCATGTGCCTTGCGATTTCTCCCGCTGTCTCTTCTCGCCTGTAGGACAATATACCGGTCGTCCGCCGCCGTGGGTGCTCGTGGACGACCACTGCTAAACACTCGGACAGCTGTTCCTGTCGTTTGAAATGCTCTCCAAGCTCGTGAAACGATGCTGTGAGCGATCCCGAACTCCTCGGCCACACTTGTCACACTTCTAACTTCTTTCAACTTTCCAATGACGCGACCTCGGGTAAAGTCATTCAGATGTCGTCTACTGGATTGCCTGTTGGCCATATCACACGGTGGCAGCAACTCGACGTCGTACAAACCGATGTACACTGTGCAATAGCTAGCGAATTGCTGAGCGCACATCTCCCGTGTGCTTTATACCCTTTCGACACCCCCACCCCCTACGTCATGCTGCATATATGCGCATGCCTTACCGTACAGGACCCTAGTCTATCTCCTGAGTGGTCTTTCGGTCCGTTCTGCCTACTCGTTCCGCTGTTATGCTAATTTCTCCTCTTCGTCCTTAATTTTTGCACATCAGTGTATAATAGTCGATGCTAATAAAGCTTTTAATTGCGAATAAATGTTGATAATTTATTCTTAATACCTCAAGTACCGTTGTTTAAGAACATTTAAAACTGCATCCATTATAAAAGAAAATTCTTCGGTTTGTCTGCGTTCCCACAAAATACAAAAGTCTACCTCTACATTCGGAGACGAGAACCTATTCGAGGTCATAGTGATCAAGGCTTTAATATGTTGTACAGTCAGTTGACCCACCCTATCTTCGGATAGTCGGGAACCAAGGAGGTCCAAAGCGAGTATACACAGTTTGGAAAAGAATTTTTAAGACTTCTTCTGTAAAATGAAACAGAAACAAGAATTTATAATTTGTTTTGGTTTGTTATTCAAAATAAGTCCCTCCGGCTTCAATACACTTGTTACAGCGATTTAATAATGATTCGAATGCCTGTTCCAGTTCACTTTGCGGAATTGCCTCCAAAGCACGCGTCGAAGCTGTTTCTATGGTCGAAATATCATCAAAATAAACACCCTTTTAACGTCATTTTAAGTTTTGGGAACAAAGAAAAGTCGCAGGGTGCTAAATCAGGCGAATACGGTGAGTGATTCAACACACAGACGTTATTTTTCGCCAAAAATCTACGAACAAGAAGTGAGGTGTGACTGGGTGCATTATCGTGCAACAAAACCCAACTGTTTTCATCTCGATATTCTGGACGAATGTGACGAATTCTGCCCATCAAACGCCTCAAAACATTTAAATAAAACTCACCAGTAATTGTTTGTCCACTTGGAACAAATTCTTACCCTTACTATCGAAGAATGTAGTGAGCACTTGTTTTGATTTTTGGAACTTTGGCTTGTGGCGAGTTTTTTGACTTCCATTCTGCACCTTGTCGCTTTGTTTTAGGATCATATTGAAAGCACCATGTTTCATCACCTGTAACAATCGATTTTAAGAAGTTTGGATCATTTTCAGCGGATGAAATGATGTCTCTGCAATGTGCACTTCTCCTTGATTTTTGTTCATTGGTTAACGTGTGTGGAACAAATTTAGCACAGACTTTTGTTTTGCCCAAATCTTCATGCAGGATGGTTCGAATCGTTTCTTTGTTGATGTTTTAAAGACTCTTCCATCATTCTTAGTGACGCACATCGATTGTTTGCCACGAAATCACGCACTTTTTCAATAATCTCAGGTGTCCTAGACGAACTTCGTCTTCCGGTATGCTTATCATCTTCTAGCGTCCAAAAAACGTTTGTGCCACAGGAAAACATTGGATCTACTTAAACAATACTCACCGTAAACTTGTTTCATCATTTGGTACGTTTCCGAGGCACTTTTACCAAGTTTTGCGTTAAATTTAATAACAGCCCTTTGTTCCATCTTAATAATTGAACATGAAAAACATTTGACTTCTCTAATGAACGGCCGTTTCGTTTGAGTTACTTTAACAACTGCGCAGTTCTTTTGGCAGAAAGCAAGCAGATGGTCACGGTTTATAACGCATTCTCGATTACACTGGTGGCGCCACCGTAGGCTGAAATCTAGCGCCCATCTTAAAAATTCTTTGACGCACTGTGTATGGTAAGCGTGGGAACTCCAATGGAGATAGTGGATCCCCGAAACCTCAGCGCCATCTGGTGGTGAGGGGGCAAACCAACGTGGTCACATGACAGTCCTAAACCACTAGGAACAGATTACAGATCTTTTGTTAGAAGTTCACGTTTTGCATGCAATCTGGTGAATGAGTATATCAATATGGTGAAAAAACAATATCATTTTTAGGATTGTTCAGTTACAGATGAGGACAAATTAAGCCTTTTTCGATTCCCTAAGCGAAAAGATCGTGAAATGTTTCGTTTGTATTTAATTCCTTAGTAATTGTTATTTGTCATTGTTGAGGAAGCTGATAGTATTGAATCCTATGAGCTCACTTCTAGAAGCGAAGGTTGCTGTAGAAGTTTTCTTCGCAAGAAGAATAAACATTTTTGAAGAATCAAAAAGAATAATTAATAAAGTATAATACACTATCAACCGACAAGTAATTGGACACCTGTGATAGCAAAGGAAAACGAAGTTTATTCACCTTCAATAGTTGGTGGAGCCTCCACGAGCGGCGATTACAGCTGCGACCCTCAGGGGCATACTCTCAACCAGGCGTTGTACGACGGCTAGCGGTATCTTCTTCCACTCGGCTTGGAGAAGACAGGTCAGTTCCTTCACCGATTTCGGACCCTTAAGTCGACGCTCCAACTCGTCCCAGAGGTGCTCGATAGGGTTAAGGTCCGGGGCCAGTCCATTCGATTAACCCCATTGTCACCATACCAAGCCATGGTGGACCTCGCAACATGACAGGTGGCATTGTCATCCTGAAAGTAACATGAGTCCACCCCGTAAAACTGCCACAACGTAGGAAGCGCATGGTCATCCAAAATGGTGGAGTAGGTCTCGGCGTTGAGTCTACCAGGAATTGCGACCAAGGTTCCCGTGCCATACCAGGAGAAACACTCCCATAGCATAATTCCACCGCCACCGAACTTCACAGTTGGCACAATACATTCCGGCAGGAGGCGTTCTCCAGGCAGACGCCAAACCCAGACCCTGCCATCCGAACGGTAGAGGGTGAACCTTGATTCGTCGCTCCAGAGAACCTGTTTTCACTGTTCAACGGTCCACTGTCGACGTTCTTTGCACCACGTTAGCCGAGCAGCGCTATTGGACTTGGTGATCAAAGGCTTGTGGGTCCATGATAACCGAGCAGATGGGCTTCCTTACGGATGGTATTCATCGAAAGAACACTCCCGGATGCCTGTTGAAACTCCTCGCGGATGTGGCCCATCGATTTGGTGCGGTTCTCCCGAATTTCTCTGGCCAGCACCCGTCGGTCTCTAACTCTCAGTTTTGTGGGATTCCGACAGTCACCTCTCATCTTCCACTTGCCAATCACGTAGGCCACCGTCGATTTTGGGTACTTCAACTCGCTGGATATGTCATCGGCCATTTGTGTGATACCCGACGATTACACCTTTCTCGAAATCAGAGAGCTCCGAACTACGTGGCATCTTGCATGCGACTGGTTGCGTGGTTGTTTCCCACACGATATTTAACGGCGGCGGCCGTGACGTGTATCAGGACCGCAGATATCGTCGATTGCAGGGGTGTCCAATTACTTGATGGTAGATAGTGTACAAGAATTGTTCCTTTAATAAGATGTTATGGAATGCATGCCGCTCCTATGCCCTGACCTTTGGCCCCACTTCATCCATTTTCAACAGGGTTCGTCCCCAGGTGGTCCCCTATCACATACTAAAAGTTCATCGAAATCGAACCATTTGTACGCGAGTTATCGTGCTGACAGGCAGACGGACAAAGCTGGAGGATATACGCTTCTTCAACCTACGATTGGAAAGAGTAAATAAAGATATGACAAATGTTAAAAGCAGAAGTTGTTCCCATTTCTGACATCTTTCCGGTGATATGGCATGACCCGACTTTGCCATACAAGATTTCGTGAAAATTTCGGCCCGGATCCTCGCTAGGGCACAAAACCACTACATTCCTATCCTATACGACGTCCTCTTTGACATAAAGCATAACGACTATTTCACGGTTTTTGAACTGCAAACCGCAATAAAGAATTAAATATGCGAAATATGTCATTGTGACAATGATGTATCACACTACCCTCCCACCCTTTCCTTCTGCAATTATTGAATGACCCTGTTTCCCGCCGCCACCCTCGATTTGTGCCCGGGAACGTGGTTCCTTGCCATGAAACACATTAGGTATGGTAACAAACCAAAGAAAAGAAACACCTGTATCAGAAGTAAAGCAATTTTTCCCACCACCCACAGTGCACGTTATTGTCGCTATTATGGGCGATAACTTTGTACATCATAAAGATAAAAACAACAAGAAAGATGACACCGAATTTTCGTGTGTAATAAGCACTTCTTTTGAATCCGTTCTGACGCGAATTAAATTTATCAAAGCTATTCAAAGTCAATGGAACCGGTATGGAAAACAATAGATCTGACCAAAGAAAGAAGATTTTCAATCGTGTTTTTAATCCCTCAGATATTGCTGTAAACGGAATCCTGAGCTTACGAACTCTTAGAAACAGAGATATCGACAAAAATAAGATGTGATTTTACCTCCCCTGGTGGGAAAACCATGCATTATTTTAGGAAGAAAGTATTCTCAACAGTTTTTCCATATGAGCGGTATCGTTCTAAGAAAAAAAAAAAGAAAGATGACACCGAATTTTCGGGTGTAATAATCTCGTCTTTTGAATCCTTTCTGACGCAAATTAAATTTATTAAAGCTATTCAAAGTCAATGGAACCGGTATGGAAAACAATAGATCTGACCAAAGAAAGAAGATTTTCAATCGGGTTTTTAATCCCTCAGATATTGCTGTAAACGGAATCCTGAGCTTACGAACTCTTAGAAACAGAGATATCGACAAAAATAAGATGTGACTTTACGTCCCCTGGTGGGAAAACCATGCATTATTTTAGGAAGAAAGTATTCTCAACAGTTTTTCCATATGAGCGGTATCGGTCTAAGAAAAAAAAAAAAAAGAAAGATGACACCGAATTTTCGGGTGTAATAATCACGTCTTTTGAATCCGTTCTGACGCAAATTAAATTTATCAAAGCTATTCAAAGTCAATGGAACCGGTATGGAAAACAATAGATCTGACGAAAGAAAGAAGATTTTCAATCGGGTTTTTAATCCCTCAGATATTGCTGTAAACGGAATCGTGAGCTTATGAACTCTTAGAAACAGATATATCGACAAAAAGAAAATGTGACTTTACGTACCCTGGTGGGAAAACCATGCATTATTTTAGGAAGAAAGTATTCTCAAAAGTTTTTCCATATGAGCGGTATCGTTCTAAGAAAAAAGACAAGAAAGGTGACACCGAATTTTCGGGTGTAATAAGCACGTCTTTTGTATCCGTTCTGACGCGAATTAAATTTATCAAAGCTATTCAAAGTCAATGGAACCGGTATGGAAAACAATAGATCTGACCAAAGAAAGAAGTTTTCCAATCGGGTTTTTAATCCCTCAGATATTGCTGTAAACGGAATCCTGAGCTTACGAACTCTTAGAAACAGAGATATCGACAAAAATAAGATGTGATTTTACCTCCCTGGTGAGAAAACCATGCATTATTTTAGGAAGAAAGTATTCACAAAAGGTTTATCCATATGAGCGCTATCGGTCCGAGAAAAAAAAAAATTAGTCGAGTTTTCAGGATCCCATATTTTGCTACAAATACATTCAGAAGTAGAAATTAGCACTTATGACCCCTGGTGGTCAAACCATTCTTTACCAAACATTAGAAATTACGATAAAAATATTTTCCGTCAGGTCTTGTATGCGATACAGGAGGAATTTTTCAAATCGGAGTTTTAGAAGAAGAGATATGGACAAAAATGAGATATACATCTACGCCCCAGGCGTAGAAACCATGCATTATTTCAAGAAGAAAATGTTCCTAAAAGGTTTGTCGACATGAGTAGCTATCGGTCTACAAACGATGTTATTTTCAATCGAGAATTTAGAAGCTCATATTTTGCTGCAAATACATCAGAAGCGGAAATTAAGACTTACGCCACCTGGTGGCCAAACAATTTTTTACAAAACATTTGAAACTACGTGCAAAGGATTTCCCATCAGGAGCTGTATCCGGTGCAGAAAGAATTTTTCAGATCGGAGATTTAGAAGCAGAGATATAGGGAGAAACGCAATTTACTTTTACGCCCCCTAGCGGAAAGTCTATGAATTACTTGAAAATTTTGAATTTATAGGAAAAACATGTCACACTAGAAACACTATCCAACAAATTAGGAATTTTTCAAATCGGACTTTAGAAGTCGAGATATTAGCAAAAATAAGATGTACATCTACGCCCCCTGGCGTAGAAACCGTGAACTATTTTAAGAAGAAAATGTTTCTAAAAGGTTTGTCAACATGAGTCTATGGGTCTACAAACAATGTTATTTTCAATCGAGAATTTAGAAGCTCATATTTTGCTGCAAATACATCAGAAGCGGAAATTAAGGTTTACGCCCACTGGTGGCCAAACCATTTTTTTTTAACAAACATTTTTAAACTACGTGCAAACGATTTCCCATCAAGAGCTGTATCCGGTGCAGGAAGAATTTTTCAGATCGGAGATTTAGAAGCAGAGATATAGGGAGAAACGCAATTTACTTTTACGCCCCCTAGCGGAAAGTCTATGAATTACTTGAAAATTTTGAAATTATATGAAAAACATGCCACACGGAAAACATTATTTAACAAAGAATGAATTTTTCAAATCGGACTCTTAGAAGTAGATATACTGACAAAAATAAGATATATATTTACGCCCCCTGGCGGAGAAACTGTGGAATATTTTAAGAAGAAAATGATCCGAAAAGGTTTATCGATGTGAGTGGCATCAGTCAACGAAAGAATTTTTTCAATCGATATTTTAGAAGCTCAGATTTTATGGAAATACACTGAGGGAAAAAAAATCCCAACACCACGAAAAAATAGTTGTAGAGGAATGAAATGGCGGCAATACATTTGTATAGGTAACATATTTAATCGATTAAGGTTTCAAGATCACAGCTTAATGTAAGCGCGAGAAGAGCCATTTTAAATGTGAAATGCTGGTACATTAATAACCGGTGTAACCGCCAGAATGTTGAATGCAAGCACGCAAACGTTCATGCATTGTGTCGTACAGGTGCTGGATGTCAGTTTGTGGGATGGAGTTCTATGCCTGTTGCACTTGGCCGGTCAATACAGGGACGGTTAATGCTGGTTGGGGGGTGACGCTGGAGTTGTCGTCCAATGATGTCCCATACGTGCTCGATTGGAGAAAGATCTGGTGATCTAGCAGGCCACGGCAACTTGTCGACACTTTGTAGAGCATGTTGGGTTACAACAGCGGTATGCTGGCGAACGTTATCCTGTTGGAAAACACCCCCTGGAATGCTGTTCATGAATGGCAGCACAACAGGTTGAATCACCAGACCGACGTACAACTGTGCCGTCAGGGTGCGTGGGATAACCACGAGAGTGCTCCTGCTGTCATAGGAAATTGTTCCCCAGACCATAACTCCAGGTGTAGGTCCAGTGTGTCTCGGCCGCAGACAGGTTGGTTGCAGGCGCTCACCTGGCCTCCTTCTAACCAACACACGGCCATCACTGGCACCCAGGCAGAACCGGCTTTCATCAGAAAACACAACAGATCTCCACTCCGTCCTCCAATGAGCTCTAGCTTGACACCACTGACGTCGCAAACGGCAGTGGTTTGGAGCAAGTGGAATGCACGCTACAGGGCGTCTGGCTCGGAGCTGTCCTTCAAGTAACCGATTTGTAACAGTTCGTTGTGTCACTGTGGTGGCAACTGCAGCTCGAATTGCTGCCGCAGACGCGGTACGATGTGCCACGGCCATACGCCGTACACGGCGGTCTTCCCTCTCAGTAGTGTCACGTGGCCGGCCGGAACCCGGTCTTCTTGAGGCAGTACTTTCCCTTGACCACCGCTGCCAACAATCATGCACAGTGGCTACATTCCTGCCAAGTCGTTCTGCAATATTGCGGAAAGAAAATCCACCTTCTCGTAGCCCTATTACACGCCCTCGTTCAAACTCCGTGAGCTGTTGATTATGGCTTCTTCGTCTTCTTAAAGGCATTCTTGACGAACATCAACACACTACGTCGAATCTCAACGATAACTAACGCTCACGAACGTTACAGCGCGTATTTACAGCAAAACCTGCTTTGCATGTTCCGAGGGGCGCTACTAGCGCCACACGTATGCGCCGAGCGCGAAATTTGCATAGACGTCATCTTACAGATGTACTTTCACCGCCTACCAACTGTCGTTTATCTAACACAACTCCTTCTTGGTGTTGGGATTTTTTTTTTCCGTCAGTGTACATCTGAAGCGAAAATTAACACTTACGTCCCCTGGTGGCCAAGGTATTTTTTACCGAAAATTCGAAATTATATGCAAAAGTTTGTGCATCAGGAGATGTATCCGCTGAAGAAAAAAATTTTAAATCGGAGTTTTAGAAGAAGAGTTATCGGGAAAAATGCAATTTACTTTTACGCCCCCTAGCGGACAATGTATGCGTAATTTGAAAAAGAAACTATATCCAAAATACTCTTCGACATAAATGGAATCGAAAGATATAAGATTTTTTTTCAATCGGATGTTTAGAAGCAAATATGTGGAATAAAACGTATTTTTGAATTCGACATCATCTACGTTTACGCCCTCTAGCGGCGAAATTGTACATCATAAAAAAAAAACGATATGAATTATCATCATTAGCATATTTCAAGCTTTCGGATGCAAAAAGAATTTTTCAAATCGGACTAATAGTTGCAGAGATACGGACGGACAGACGGACAAACCGATAACATAAGCACGATCTTTTTTTTACAAAAGACGCGCTAGGAATTTAAAAACCAACTTCATTTTCGAAGATCTTTCCATTTGAAACTTTCGAGTAACGCCCAGCCTCGTCTTCTACGGGGTCATCTGATCACCTGGTTATATGCCCCTAAAGTGTCCTCTTTGCCATAAAGAGAAATGGCTATCTTGTTGTTTTTTTTGGAAAAAAATTTAAATAGAGTTTTTCGAGACTTCTGTGCCATACTGTATATCATCATCAACCATTATGAATCCACTGCTGGATGAAGGTCTCCCCAAGTTTCCTCCACAGCGGTCTGTCTTGTGCCAGTCTCCTCCATGTCACTCCCGCATACTTTCGAATTTCATCCACCCATCTCCCATATGGTCTTCTTCTGGGTCTTTTCCTGTCCCTTGGAATCCAATCTAAAATTTCGGTTGTCCATCGATGGTATGTCCTTCTGGCAGTATGTCCAGCCCATTGTCATTTTTCTGATCCACGAGTTTCTCTTCTTATCTCACCTGGTTACACCAAGCATGCACCTCTCCATGCTGCTTTGAGTTGTCTGCAGCCTTTGTATGTCTCTTTTAGTTAAGGTCCACGTCTCTGCACCATACGTAAGCACTGGAAGGATGCATTGATCAAACACTTTTCTTTTAAGACATAATGGCATATTGCTCTTGAAAATTATGCTGTTTCTTCCAAAAGCTCTCCAGGCAAGTTTTGTACGCCGATTAATTTCTTCATCAATGTGACCCTCACTTGATATCTGCTGTCCAAGATAAACGTACGTGTCTGTTATCTCCAGCTTTTCTCCATCAATCGATAAATCTTCATTTCTTGTAAAAGCATTGAACATCACTTTTGTCTTCTGAAAGTTCATTTTTAATCCCACTTCTTTACTCTTGTTAGCAAGTTCCTGGATCATACTCTGCAGCTCTGATGGGGTAGTTGCAAAAATGACTACGTCATCAGCAAAGCGAAGGTGGGTTTGATAATCTCCATTAATCTTTATTCCTTTGTTTTCCCAGTTCAGTGATTGAAAGACATTTTCCAATGTGGCATTAAAGAGCTTCGGAGATATGGTGTCACCCTGTCTCAGTCCCTTTCCAATTTTTATGTGTGTTGTATTTTCAAACAGCCTAATCTTTGCACTTGCATTTTCATAGATGTTATTAATAATATTAATGTATGCATCTTCAATACCGCAGGTTTTCAGAGCCATTGTAACTGCTGATGGTTTCACCGAATCAAAGGCTTTTTCATAATCGATAAAAGTCATGCACAATGGAAGTTCATATTCCCTCGCTCTTTCAATTTGTTCTCTCAGTACGTGGATATGATCTATTGTGCTGTAGCCACTCCTGAATCCAGCTTGTTCTTTCGGTTGAGCCATGTCCAGTGTCACCTTCAAGCGGTGTGAAAGAACTTTAGTGAAGATTTTATAAACCACTGATAGGAGGCTGATAGGTCTGTAGTTCCTGAGATCCTCAATGTCACCTTTCTTATGTAGCAGGATCATTGTAGCGGTGTTCCAATCCTCGGGAATCTTTCCTTCATTAAGGCATCGAGTGAAAATTTGGGCGAGTACTGTTTCGATTTCTCCACTTGCTTCTTGTATGATGTCTACAGTAATTCCATCTTCTCCTGGAGCTTTTCCCCGCTTCATGTTCTTGATTGCATGTGCAACTTCTGCTGGGAGGACTGGAAGAACTCTGGTACTGGTACCTTTCATGATGTCTGGAGTACATGTATCATCCCTTTCATATAATTTGGAGTAGAAATCTTTCACTCTTGTCAAAATTTCGCCTCTATTTCTTGTTACAGAACCATCTTCTTTTCTCAGTGCCATAATCTGTTTTCTTCCCTTACTGAGATGTCCCTTTGCTATCTTTAGGCTTTGGTTGTTTTCAATTGCTTTCCTCACTAGTTCACAGTTGAATTTCCTTACGTCTTGAGTGATACTTTTTCGTACTGTCTTGCATAGCTCTATATATTCCAGTATGGAAGTCACATCTTCTTTTCTCAGTGCCATAACCTGT